>OX376331.1:7502500-10002500 GCA_947369225.1 Hofmannophila pseudospretella
ACATCTTTGAAAATAAATATGTATTTGTTTTTCTAATCAGTCTTCTAGGTACTCAGATTCTGAAAGAAATTGAGTCTGAATACGTTGTTGACTGCTACATTGTTGGACAGCCCTAGACGATAGTCCACTAATAGTGGACATAGGCCTCTCCTAGGGCGCGCCGTTGACATAGATATTGCGGTAGACAGATTGTATTGTATTGATTTTGCCCAGCTTGCAGAACGCAGCCCGTGCTCTGTGTGACTCACGCATTTACTAGGAACATACCGTCATTCTATGTTGATTGGCAGCTGTTTAATTAGTAACTGTTATAAGACAACACAAAACGTGTGGATGTTTAAATCATGGAACGTAAATCACCTATTAATATTATCATGCAGCCTGTAGTTAAAAACTTTAAATAAATACCACTTTTAATTATATTATATTACCATTCTTGTCATTGTAAACAATACATACCGAGTTAGTGAATGTGACGCCTTCACTACCAATAAACCTTTGCACATTCCTCATTGGACTCTGCAACGAAAATAAAACGACAGATATTCTCTACAATCTATTTATTGCCTCATCCAACCATTACAATATTGTTTACTAACCATACCGTCCAACGCGATGTCTTGGTCGTCGGTTAATATTAGGACAAAGTTTGGTTTTTCACTGGCCACGGCTCCCATAAGGGAGATTAACAATAAACAACGTAACATTATGTAATGCTTAGTTACAACTTATAAGAATACAACTGGTTTAGTTTTACTGCGGCACGGCGGGCATCACTTCGAGACCCGTGCATTCGCTAGCGATTACTACGCCGACTGTGAAAAAGCCCACGCTCTTAACGACTGACCTGAAAGATAACATAATACATAATAATAAAAATTGAAGGGGAAATAATAATGTTTGTATGTTGGAAGAAAATAATTAGAACTAGAAATAAAAGATATATTAGTAGTTAGAAATAGATTTCTTGTAAGCTACGTTATTTCTTTCAGTTCTGAATTTCGATTGCTTTTTACTTTTAGATAGATTAGTGGTAATGAGAGGTCATAAAGAAGGTAATTGTATGGTATAAACTGCAGAAACGCGAAGAAAGTTGTCGGCCAAGCCAGTTATAATAAACTAGTCATTTGGAAGGAGAAAAGAAAAAGTTTAATCTTGATAATGTGTGAAGCAAAGTCGAACAAGGATGAATGAGAGAGATGAGATCTAAAACTACAAGTGGATAGGTGTCACGAACTCATGATTATCTGCTTATTATTTATAATTACAAATAAAATATTAATACCTAAAAAAGTCAAAAGAATTAAAAAGTTTATAGGCATTATTGATATTCATAGTGTCAGAATATAGAACCATTGAACTATCTGCTTCTTGTCTGCCTAACACATCCTACATAATAAAGCACAATGTGCTACGCACGGGCAGGCGTACGGGCGTACGGGCGAGTTTGTTTTTTTAAATTATTTTTATGTTTTTAACAGCTGTGCATGGGAGTTTAATAAAATGGCCCTACCATAGCTTGCTTTGGCTTTCAACTAGTTAATTATTAATATAAAAAAACAACACATTACAATGTATTTTATAAAAATACTGTTTTTCTTAATAAACAATTGTAAGGAATATTTATACATCACATACCTACATCAACTAATAAATTGTATGGCATGAAATAAATTAACAACACCCATTCCAAACAAAAGAATGAACATATTATAAAAAATATGCATGAGTTTATAGTTATTGCAAACTGTAATATGGTACAGCACAGATATGATTAAAATAAACTGTAGGTATCTATGATAAATAAGTAATTTAAAACATATATAATTCGTTAAAAATAATCATACAAATGAAAAACATTGTGTGACGTAGTGACTAACACATTGAGAACAAACCGTATAGTCCATCAACCTCTGACGATATTGACCTCTAAAAGGTCAGCGTACATTATCATTATGAATTTATAACAAACTTGACCGATAAGTATGATTGCTTGTGCTTTACTAACCAAATCTTAATTTGACTTAAGAGAAGAAAAACAAAATAAATATTTACAATTATTATTTTAAAAGTAAATTCTATATTTTATATTCAATAGGATTTAAATTTGACACGAAGCCACTAGGCTGCGAGTATGATTCGAAAGTGATTGTTGCAAGTTAAGCAAGTTGGGTGCGGTCAGAATCAGGATGGGTGACTGCTAGAGGCAATTTTAATCTAAGCCTATCTGTGTCTCAGAGAGCTTATTAAACTGTCAGTCCTGGCTGCTATTGTGTGATAGCAGATTTTTGGTTAAGAGTACTGCTGAATCTGGAATTGGCCTTCATGTTTAAAAATATATAATCTTCATAATAATAATATATTAAGGTTAGGCAGACAAGCAGATGGTTTAACAGTGTGTAATTAAATTATATTTCAAGGAATTGTAATAAGTAGCTTCGGCCATTGGAATGACCCGATGTGGACCCGATATATGGCTTGGCCATCAAGTCCATCACATTATCTCATCAGACTTTGGGCATACACTTTGTGGGTTATGACAAAAATAAAGGTCAAAGTGTTGTTAAGGGGGCGCAAAGAGAAGTCGAAGGAGCCCCGCTTCGCTTCGCGGGGCTCTTTGCGTGGTTGTCATAATGCAACCTAACATAACCTACTATATCCGAGTATGTTTCGCATCCACTAGATTCCTGTGACACAGTTCATTTAAGTCATAATTTTTCTAACACTTTTTCTCTCAGTGCCCCCTTAGCGACACCTCAACCAAAATAAGGCATGGGCCTTGCCCTTAAGTAATAAATGTACGATTTGAAGATCCTTGAGTCTTTATATTTTCGCAAACATTGCGCAGTTCAACACATTTTCACATTTTAATTTATAGGTTATGTAGACATACCATTTGAAGGGATCATAATAAAAGTCCTTGACGAATGCAACAATGCTATTTTTACCCATTATAATAAATATGTGTTGTTGCTTTTCTAATATTTGGTGTAGCTTTAACGTAGGAAATTCCGTGAAAAATCTTGAAAATCGATAAATCCGAGGTATAACAAAACATATGACAATGACATTTGATGATAAGTGTTGCTAATAGAAAATAAAATGCGTTCTTAAAAATAAATGTTTTACGGCCCTGCCCTCGTCCGGTTCTTGATCCATTATTTTATGGCTATGGGGACAAGTGTTTCTATCTAATTTTATTCGCCTAAATCACAGGCCGTAACATCAGAACAAAGAGGATATAAGCAAAACGTTTTCATGAGAAGTTTAGGTGCTTTCCTTTCGACTGACAGATTTTTAGCGAAATAAAACTCAAACGCCAATAATGTTTTCTCTAGGTAATAATAAATACCTACCTGCATAATTAGTGCTGGACGCTAGACTTGCTTTTAATGAAACAATAAACCATATTCATTTATTTATTATTAGAAATCGTCTTTACAATCCAGTCAGTGTAATGCGATACTTTCGTGTATACACCAGGGTAGTAGCGATGACCACAGTCGTAACCGAATGACACCAGCCCAACCACCACTCCTTTGTAGATCAACGGTCCTCCGGAGTCCCCAAAGCAGCCGTCAGCTCCACCAACATCCAGTTTTCCAGCGCAAAGCATTGAATCCATTATGGCAGCTCCGATTGTGCTGTACCGAATCCGGCAGACATCTTGGTTTATCGAAAACATTGTCGTGTACTGCAGCTGTTCTGCTTGGGGTCCTGTAATCTGAAAGAAAATTATAACATAACCGTTAAAGACATGGCAACATTTCAACTACCACCTAAGTGATAAAAAATATAAAAAAGCTTGCTCATCCGCTTACTTATCTACTAAAAATATATTCGGGTGTACTTACCTAATGGGACAAGTTGAAAATCATAGCAAGCTATGGTGTGACTATTTCTAATTTTCCACGGAAGTCCGTGATTTCAACTCTCTGTCGAGCATAACGAGCATTAGCACCATAATCCTTCGTATTAGTAAGATAGCTACACTGTTAGAGCTCTACACTGACATCTACACCAGGGAAATTTGTTTGCTAATGCACAAAATGAGGCGCTTCATATTTCTAACTTATGTAAACAAGGTTTATTGCAAATCAGACATGTTGTTAGGTATTCTACATAATACAATGGCCTTTTACAAGCTTTCTGATCATGAGGGACTTTTATATAGTAGGAGATCAATTATGAGTAGGAACCCCGTGAAAAAAAACCGATCCTATCTTTTTTACATTCTCAATGGATGAAAGGAACGGGGAGGATAACCAACCAGGACCAGTCTGTTTTTCCGAACTTGACCTAGAATTAGGGCTATCTAATTCTAAGACGGGGTTGGCAGACTGCACCGACTTCATGAACAAGTTTTGTACAATTCCCCTCGGGCCAGCAGCCCAGCCAACCTAACTCCTTAAAATAAAGGAGAAAGGCTTTTGGCTGACGGCACCACTGTTGTAGGCTCTCTGATGGTGGAAACTTTGCGTCTTTGGTAGTTTCCGACTTGGTTCGGGCTTTTCATTGAATTGAGATATGTCTGCATATCCATTAGGACATAAGATTGCGGAACTGTGGTAACGTTGGTACTCTCACCTCCATAGACCCCCATCCAACCAGGACGCAACCAGAATTATCTCTAATTTCGCTCCTAGACTTCGCAATGGTACCTTGCGCGACATGGGTACCAAAGGTGAACTTCTTGGAGACCACGACAACGGCGACGTCGTTCGTGTAATAGAATTTGTCGAAGTCACTATGAGGAATTATGGTTTTGATGTTGTGGATGAAGCCACCTCGGGAACGGTACGACGAGCCGACTCGGATTTTCCAGTATTTCGGTAACGTGTAGCTGTAAAAATGGAGATAAGAGAGATTACTTATAGTATAGGTACTTCATTATCATTAATTAATATAGTAGGTAAGTATATAAGTACGAGGTTCGACGGTGTAATCCTTATTTATACGGACTTACTTTACTTACACGGACTTATACTTGTAGAGATTAAATTTTGCGTTAGAGCCGAGACCGAGGTCAACCCCTGTCAAATTCATTAGCGAAGTCATATCCACTATCCAGCCTCCGAATTGCTAAAAGTCCATAGTATTTCATTCGTATACCAATATTTCAAACCAAAGCCAGCCACCTATAGATCTTGTTGCGATTTTTTTTAAACAAACGCATCTCTTGGTCACGCCTTCGAAATAGGCCGAAACTAACCGGAGGAGGACTTCCGAGTTTCATCAGTGTGTAATGTAATCCTTTTTATTTTACCAAATACTGTTGGTGCTTATTATTTGTCTTATTTGTTTAAGTCACTTATAATTTATTTATACTTATTATTTGTTGTACTCTAAACCTTACCCACCATAAAAGTAGTCTAAACTCTCCTAAATCAAAGGTTGGCTGGAAGAGATCCCTATGGGAAAAGCCCGTACATATTTCAATGTTTTTTAATTTCTGTGTATTTATTTTTAGTGTACAACAAGGAGACCACAAACAAATTTAAACTTATTAGTTTATAATAAAGTAACTTTGATCTCATTTGATTTACGTAGGAATGTAATTGTTATGACATAATAATATGTTTAAATTTTGAATGTAACTGTTTCAAATTTTATTTATTTAGTTCCTTCTAATCTTTAACAGATTACTTAAATTACTATAGTTATAATTCTTATGTTATAATAACTATTAAGAAAAATTTCGTATGCTGTTATAGCAAAATATAGAGATCCATACTTTTATGTTACAACTTGTGCAACCAATATTTACGAATTAATAAATAATTTGACTTCGAATTTAGTTTTAATTTAATTTTATTAAATTATTATTATTATAATTTAATTTTACCTCTACCATTTGCTTATTTATTTGCTAGTTTTAATTATGATCACTGATTTATTTAAGTAAATAGTATCGGTATAGTTTCAATTCTAAAAATTCTATTTAACGATCGCAGAGTAGGTACATTATCTTTAGTCATCTTTAACTTTGGAAGTTACAATTCAGGCAATGACCCGACTGAATATTTCGTAAGTCCATTTCGTAAGTTATGTTAATATGGTAGTACAACCTTTACACTGACATCTGACACATATCTTGTCAGCTTCCCAATTTTTCTGTTTGCACTAAATCAAGCCTGGCATAAATCATGAGCTAAATCATGAGTTTCCAAAGGATAACGTAGGTACTCACTTCCTCCCAGTGTTAGCGTTATACTGGAAGCAGTGCGCCGTGGACAGCACATGGCGTGACGTAAGAATGACTCCTGCGCAGTGTTGCACGAAGTTCTGGTTGCCCCAGGAGTCTAGCAACAGCTGGGCGAGTACTGGATACAAGTTTATTGTGGTGGGAGAGCCGCCCACCACGCGGGTGGTGTAGTATTGGGTCTCAGCTGGAAAAAAGGAGTTCTTAGCTTAGTCAGAAAGTGATCGAGCACGTGCAATGTTGGCATCGATCCCTAAAAAGGGAGAATCACTCCATAATTCGAAGTCAGGAGAAACCTTGCGTTAGCTACCTACGTATTTAAGGTATTCCGAGGTAAGATTGATAATCGGCAGGTTTTGGCATTGTTGAGAAGGTTTATTCCGGACGCGAGGTTTATTCCAATTTTTCAAGGTCCCGACCGCTAGAACAAATCTGCTTAAATTTGCTCCAATTACGAGAGCTCTTCGTATATTAAACCAGGTGTCCCAAAGGATTGATCTGGTCCATTGCTTGACAGGATTCACAGAGGTAGGTAACACGGACTTATTTGAGTACGTATATTATTTTCAGTAAAATAGTATTAATTTACTACACTACTGCATTATTGAATTGGGTATTCCTATAATAAGAATATAAATTGTAAATTAAAAAAAAAATAAAAAAAAAAAATAAAAAAAATATTTTAAAAATCGTCACACATTTTTTTTTCAATTGCCAAGAATTGGTGTCACCCTTTTTATCACTAGATCTGTACAGAATTGAGTCATCAATCTAATTCTAAAATAAACTCACTCACCTTCAAAATACGACACAACCGCTATAAAAACCACTACAACGAATTTAAAATACATCGTATGAATAAATTCCTAATTAATTTCTATAAATATAGAACCTGCTTAACCAAATGTTACTTTCGTCTTAGAAGCATTACTCGGTACTGCTCGATCGTGAAATGATAGGATCACTTTCTTCAAGATATGTACTATGTGAGCTACTTAGTGCGACCTAGAGGTCTTAATCTCACCAAAATAAATGTGAAAAATGGGGCCAAGTTCGGTGCAAGGAACCAGAAGGCCAGTCGGCTTCGCCGTTAAAAGAATGGAGATCTAACTGGATGCCAAGTTCAATTAAAGTTCCTTCAAACTTACCTACAGAAATATGACATTGTTTAAATATAAAATTTATTATTATTATAAATGCACAGTATTTTTTTATGTTTTAGTGGTTTTAGTTAGGCGATTGTTGGAGTGGGTAAACACTAAGCAAATAATGATGTGGTCCGTTTTGTCCTTCAGCTCGCCCGCCTCGGGTATTACAAGCTGGCGGCGGCAGTGCAGGCAGACTCCGAGCAGCGCACGCGCAACTGGCTCCACCATCCCTACCACCTCAAAGGAGATCAAGTAAACCCTTTTATAGCAAAACAAAATTGTATAAGGAGAGCAGACGAATCTACGGGCTACCTGATGGTAGTGGTCACCGTCGCTCATAGACATCTTACCTCACTGTATTATTTGAGGGTTTTTGATGCGAACCTTGATGACTAAGATGAATTGCCTCATGTGCCAGAAATTATATACGTTGGCTCCCTTACCTTTCAAACCGAAACACATATAAATTTAAGCATTTCTGCTTTACGGCAGAAATAGATAAGAGGGTGGTACCAACCCAGGCAATCAGGAAAGAACACACATTGAAAAATTATTACTTACTTAAAACTAAATCCCTAACTAGGAAAATATTCACACAAGACACCTGAACTCTTCTCTTGAATGACTCTTTATGTATGTCAAAACAAATAACATTATAAATTGGACATTGTAAAAGTTGGTATTTACTAAAAACTAACCCTTCGATTTTATACACTCTTCCAAAATTTTTGGAACTTCGTAAAAAGCTGTTTTAACTTTCAATCAAGTTAGCTACTACTATCAAGTTAGTCTGTTCCATGTACACATATCATGGGAGAGATGTAAATATACGTAGTGGGCTGGCTGATGGATATGATGAGCATTAATCATTTGGAGAGTGGATTGGATGACAGGAGTTTGATTTGTGCTGACTTGTACCGTATTAAATGGGCCCAGGGCAAATATCTAAATATTGGATAGGTACTTATTTCAAACTTTCTTTCGAATTCAGTAGGTATTCCCTTCAAAATTATTTGTTGGATGGATTAGAAAGCACCGTATACATATATTCTATTAAGACACACAATGGTGCCTTGTATAAAAGATATCCTTTTTGTTATTTACACCTAAACTCGACCTCAATTTTACCTGGTGGTAAGTCACGATGAGGCCGAAGATGGAACACACAGGCTTAGTAAGTACTGGCTCTTCTATAAACATTGCCAAAATACATCAAAACATGTGGGTCATCTGGACCTTATAGGTTAGGTACGGGGTGTGTGGCGAACCCCTTTTCTCGGGCGGAATTTCAGGGTGCAACTACACCCTGCACCGGGACTGCCTCATAAGATGCGAAAGTGGGCGTCTATTGGAGGTCTGGTGTGCAATAGCTCCAATGCGACCTAGTTTTATTTACACGATAGACTTTACATAGAAATGTGGTCGTTAAGCTGGCGGATCCTGAAGGCGTTCTAGCACCAGCAAGTTACTCGGGTTAGTCGGCTCGTAAGTACGACACGCTTATCCAGTTGCGGTAGGGATAAGTATTATTATGTTAAGCTTGCTTGGTGTTACAACCGTTATGGAACTCGTTCGTCGTTGTGTATGCTTTTTATACCTAAACATAAGTCAACTGCTTTTCGTGGCAGTTTTAGATATAATGCAACCAAGTGCTGGAACAACTCGAAAATTAATTAAACAAATACATAAAAATAAAATAAAGTTATATATTTTAGTTAAACTTTCCTACAGAGGGCGCTACCTGTTCGATCTCCATGGTACCTATTCAATCTGTGTTGTTTCTGTAGAACCGATATATACCTAATATTGGAATGAAAGTAGTTGTTTTATACTGATTAACCACTGATTTTGTATTGAGATATGATTATATAGTTGTGCAATGCTGATAGCTGTCTCACCGTTACGTACCGTGGCGTCGTCGTGTCACCGGGCCCTGAATGAGAATCAGCGCCGCAGAGGGGGCTAGTGTCTAGCCATATCGTCACAGCATAATGCTGAGTCAGGGACCCTTTTGCCACATATGCATGTAAACTTACTTTAAGTACTTACTTTACTTTTAAGTAGGTAGTGAAATGTAATTATCGTGTTATGTGTGTGCAAATAAATTATAAATTCATTCAAGTATTGTAATCCGTTCCATACACGGAAATTACTTAGGTATCTACTCGTAATACCTATTTAAAGTAATTGGTAATACTTACTTGAACTATTTTCAGACTAACAGGTACTTACTTATTTATTTCCTGCGAAACTTGTTTGGACGACGACGATTGTATGTAGTTTACCTACATAATAATTATTTAAAGGGTTTAAAGGCTAAAAACACATGAAACACCAGACCATGTAAGTAGTTTCCAAAAATAAAGTACAATTATAAGCGGTTTTGATTTACACTCATACATAATATACAGAGTAGGTATCTGCAACCATTTTTCATGCCTATACAATACTAATTTGAATAAATTAATGACGCAAATGAAAAAACTTAGTTCCCAACTAACATAAGTCATTGAAATTTACATCGAATAGCACAAAATACCTACCTACAATTCTGATTATAGGTAAGTATTTACTAGAGGTACCACGCAAACAGCCGGATCGGCAGCCGAGACGGCAGCCCGATCAAAGCACGACAAGTGCCAACTTGGAGCCCAGGTATGATTTCGTGCCGGTCGCCGTCGAGACGTCGGATACGTTGGGTTGCGAGGGAGGGGCGTTTGTTAGAGACCTGGGTCGACGGTTAAGAGAGAAGGGCGGTGACTCCCGCTCTAGATCGTACCTCGTCCAAAGGATCTCACTGGCTATCCAACGAGGTAATGCTGCCAGTGTAATGGGTACCTTTGGACGGGGGTCGATTCAGGATCGGGATTAGGTAGTATGACTGTACATTTTGTACTTTTTCTACTCGTATAGTAATTTATTCTTAATTTGACTTTTAAATGTTTGACTTGTAATTAGAATGTATTATGTAAATTATTGTAATCTGTGTATTTACTTAGGTATATATAATTAGTAGTAATATTTAAAAAAAAAATTAGAAATGAAGTCATCCGTCACAAAACGCGAGTTACCGACATAGCTCATATGATTAGCAAGTTGAAGTGGCAATGTGCTGGCCATGTCTGTCGCAGAACCGACAACCGTTGGGGTAGACGAGTTCTAGAGTGGAGACCGCGGACAAGAAAGCGCAGTCTGGGACGCGGTCCCTGCCCGGTGGATCGACGACCTGAAGAAGGTTGCTGGCGATGGTTGGATGAGGAAGGCGGAGGACCGAGTAATAGGGCGCCCTGGGAGAGGCCTATGTCCAGCAGTGGACAGACACGGGCTGATAGATAGATAGATAAAAAAAATTAACGCGTTTTTCCCTCATTCCGACTTTTCATATTTTTCTGAAACATACCTAAAGGGATATTTCGCCAAATCTTAATTAGAACTTGCTTAATTTATTTGATTTGATTAGAGTAGGATATGTGAAAAGGGTTGAAAAATAGGTTAGTTCTGGATTGGTCCCAAAAAATCAATCCCGCTGGTGGGATTTGAACGTGGGACGCTCGCTGTGTCTTGCTCACATGCTGAACTCCGCGTTCAATCGAATCTATAAATACATAAAATTATTATTGTAAAAAAAAGTAGATAAATATGGAAATTAGTTCCTCAAGATACCAAAATACCAAAAGTGGCCCGATGACCGACAAAACTGGAATCGTGCAAGTACTGTTCTCAACTTACGACATACCTACCTACTCGACCGCGTGAAACTAACCGGTTTAAACGAGGTTTATACTCTGTAGTTTGGAGTTGGACGTACTGTTGCATTAAGAATGCATTTATTATACTGGTACATGAATAATCACAACAAAGTTAGTTAGACAAGTTATTCGATATACAATGCGTGCTGGGAGGGAAAGAGAGAAAACAGCCTGTAACTTTACAAGCAAAGTATTGAGTGCCAGAGGAAGTAGGAAATTGAGTTTGTTAAGGGGCAGCCACAGCGTGAAAAATCACAGAAAAGCTAAGATAAAAGGATCAAATTTGAAAATGTCTGCGCCTCTTTTTAAAAAGTTGTTCGTATCGATATCTACTGCGCAAGAGGTCAGGAAAGAAACTTTGTTACCCTTTGTTACACCCACAGAAATCGGACTAGAAGCGCCCTAGAGAGAACTTCAAAATCATGGTTCCTACACCCTCCATACGTAAAGCTTTAAAAAAAATTAAAAACGAAATTATTAATTTACTTCAAATACAAGTACCTATAATCAATATTAATATAGGTAACACCCTACATACCTAAACCTTAAAAAATAATTAAAAACGAATTTATTATTTTATTTTTAAATACAAGTATAATCAGTATTAATATAGGTATTATTATATGGTATAATCATGGTTATCTTCTATCTACACCCATGGGTAGATCCATGTATACCTCCTAGATAGAGCACAGAAGTTCGCAGGCAGTTCTTTTTAAGGTGTGCTGACTCGGGGTCGGTCATGCTTTTTAAAAACAGAATTAATAACTTAGATATATACGTGAACGTTATTTTCTGTTTAGATCTGAGTCATTGACATTGGCTATTACTATAAAATTATCGTGCAGTGGCACGCGAAACTAGATTCCCTTAAAATTTTACAGATTGAGATATACGAGTACTCCATTCAAGATTTACATGAACTTTTCAATAAATGCAACCATAACCACCTAACCCAAACGAAAGCTGACCCTTAAAATCAACAGTTTGCTGGTTTCCAGTCGAAGATAGTCACTCGGTGTAACCAGTACAGTCCTCGGGTTCACGTAACCGTGGCTTCGTTCGTAAACAAGAAAATAAAACAATAAATGTGGAAAAACTGTGCTAATTAAAAGGTTAATAGCCAACCAACTGCCTTGATCTATTGACGTGCCAGCAATTGTAGGAAAATTACTAAGCATAATGGAACCTTTGAAGAGATTCCTCAATAAAAAATACAGACTTAAATCATCGGAGAATTTCGAGGAGTATTTGAAGTTTATTCGTAAGTTTTTTTAAATTTCTTTTTTCATTTGAGGTGAACCCTCGTTTGAGCTCTATTAGAGTTGATGGTAAGATACGATGAGGTCGAATATGTAGCTCAGAACGGTTTTAAAGGACTGGTTTTTCCAACCTGTCCGTCCGCCGAGGTAATCGCTATAGACAGGCGAATCCTTAGGATATGCTGTCAGGATCCCATGAGGAGAAAAAAAGTATTTATTTTAATTTATCTGTTTTGCAGGAAATCTTACAGCTTAATAAATTATACATAGTAAATGTTCATTAAATATTGGTATGCCAAACCAGATTCCACTCATTACATTTTTTTTTAAATAACAACATAAGAAGGACAGAAAGAAGAATAATAATAGGATAATATATAATATAATACATATAAGTATTTACGTATTTACTATAAGTAATGTATGTATGATAATGATTACGTATAGGTGTGTGTGTGTGTGTGTGTGTGTGTGTGTATTTTAGGTAGGTCGCCTATGGACACGCTTATTATTACCTAAGCCATTTATTTCTTCCAAATTACATGTCGAAACATATTCCATTATACGCATACAGCTTACAATTAAATTAATTATTCTATTTTATTTTAGTTATGGACGACTTTTTTCGGGCAGACAGAGGCTATGTGTAGGTTTTTTTTTCTGTTTCTATACAGGTTGATGTATAAATTATTTTGCTAATAATATCGTATCATGGTACCTAAAAATGTACCTACAATAAAATAAGTTTAATTTTATTTTATACCTCTCGTGTTAAGGAAATTTCTGAAAACTGAAATTAATGAACGTACCTACTCTAAAAAAGGATTTGAAATGTGGATTAAGGATCTGAATTATAATGACACAGAAAATTTAATGGAGACTAAAAAGTAGCCAGACATACTAACAATAACAGGTGCATACACACACACATACACTAATTCACAAACCCACACACACACACACTAACTCACAAACACACACACACACACCATCAAACACCCTCTCACAACAGGTTTTTTAAAATAATATTAATATTAAACTAATTTTTATATAAGTGTATCCCCCAGGCCATTAATTAGACTTGCTATCTACTACGCTGCAAGACGGCCGATGAGGCCAGTGCGGGTAGTAGAGACCGATATTTACTTATACATTGTAACTACACTATTGTTAAGTGATTATAATTTGAATATTGTTTGGGTTAATACATATTTTTGTATTTGTATTTTTTTTAATTTGATATTCGTGTATAGGTAGGTGGGTATTATGGTAATATGACATTTATTATATACTTGTTTGGCTTGTACTTGTGTCATATTCCCCACACCGAAGTCGTCGGCTCGTCGGCTCACATTATACAATAAAAATAATTAAAAAAGTGTTTCATATATTAAGATGCAACTTCCGACTCGGTTTACATACAAATTATTACAGATGCCTGTCGTATTTGTGCAAATTCACAAATGTATTACAATTTATCATACTTTTTATGCACACAAATTAAAACTTGAAAATTAATAAAAATGGAAGGTGAAAAATGAAATGAAAAAAAATAATTAAATGAATACTTTATTTACTTATTACAAGGCACGATAATAGGACCTCCGACTTACAAACTAGGTCGAAACCTGTATCTTGGAAGGTGAAAATAATGTACGGCACAGGTTCCAACTTATATTGTTTTCATATTAGCGACAGTAATTGTCTACAACATCATGATTGACTTAAGTCAAGTCATATTTTACTGAAATATTATTACCTACTATTAATAGTAGGTAGGTATTTTTGTAATATATTTGTTTAATATTATTTTTGTCTTCGGTACCTCATTGTTACGGAAATAAATAATCTTTCTTTCTAATAATATTTCAGTAAAATATTGCACAAATACAACATGAATGTGTAAATTAATTTGTATGGAAACTGAGTTGTTACGTCGCACCTTAATAAGAATGATTACTGATATAAACCTCAGGGATTGATTGGTAGGGCGTTTTCACATTAGACGATAACGGCTACGATAACAAATCGTCGGTACATTTAGTATAGAAGCTTTCACCCGACACGTCGTCCACGACACCATTATACATATCGGTGTCGTGTCGGTGTCGTGACGGTGTCGTTATCGTGTAGTGTGAAAACGCCCGTACTCGTGATCTATTGATAGTTCGAGATCGAGATAAATAATAGATACTTGCTGCGTTACAACATCAGCAATTATTATAATTATTGTCTTTGCTGAGGTGACTAAGTACTTAGAGGCTTTGAGTAATGTTCAAGTACCTACGTTGAAAAGTATAGTATATATAAGTTACTAGGTAGGTACCTGTGGGAAACACTATCATAGATAGATAACTAGATGTAGAAATAAAATAAAATATAAAAGGTTATTTCTCATCATATTAAATATAACATGCAACACTTAATTCTCCTAGTATTTTTTTTTATCTTTGTTTTTTGAGCATAGTCGCCTGTGGCGACTATGTCGCTCGGTACAATTTATATACATTTTTAAATTTTTTTTTATTTACTACTAAACCCGCATTTGACCTCGATCTCGCCTGATGGTAAGCGACGATGAGGTCGACGATAGAGCATGCGGGTCCAGTAAATACCTATTCACTCTGGCCTTGAAGATCCCAAGGTTGTAGGTTTCGGGAAATACAGACGCCGGCAGGCTGTTCCATTCCTTAGCCGTTCGCATAATGAACGAGGAAGCAAATCGCTTCGTACGAGCAGATGGGATATCAACAACATAAGGATGGAACCCCTCCCCGCGCCTGGTAGTCCGAAGGCGGAATGAAGATGCTGGAATTAGGTCGTGCAATTCCGATGCGCACTCTCCGAAATGTATCCTATAAAATACCGATAGACAGGCAACCTTGCGCCGATGTTCCAGACTTTGCAGTCTAGCTTCCACCAGCGATTCGTCACCTATAAGGCGCTTAGCGCGTTTCTCCACTGAGTCAAGGGCAGCCAGTTGGTATTTTGCTGAGCCGTCCCACAGGTGGCAGCAGTACTCCATGCACGACCGGACTTGAGCTTGGTAAAGGTTTAAAAGCTGTCCCGGCGTGAAGTACCGCATAACCTTACTCAGGATGCCCAATTTTTGGCTGCGGTCTGGGCTTTTGACTCAATGGAGCGCCCAAAGTTGAGATTGGAAGTCAAAACAACCACAACAAACAAACATACTATTATCTATACCAATATTATAAAGAGGAATGGTTTGATTTTTTGTTTGTTTGTTTGAATTGAATAGGCTCCGAAACTACTGAACAGATTTGAATAATTCTTTCACTGTTGGAAAGCTACATTTTTCCTGAGTGACATAGGCTTTTTTTTTTTTTTTTATGTACTTCTAAACCCGCATTTGACCTCGATCTCGCCTGATGGTAAGCGACGATGAGGTCGACGATGGAGCATGCGGGTCCAGTAAATGCCTATTCACTCTGGCCTTGAAGATCCCAAGGTTGTAGGTTTCGGGAAATACAGACGCCGGCAGGCTGTTCCATTCCTTAGCCGTTCGCATAATGAATGAAGAAGCAAATCGCTTCGTACGAGCAGATGGTATATCAACAACATAAGGATGGAACCCCTCCCCGCGCCTGGTAGTCCGAAGGCGGAATGGAGATGCTGGAATTAGGTCGTGCAATTCCGATGCGCACTCTCCGAAATGTATCCTATAAAATACCGATAGACAGGCAACCTTGCGCCGATGTTCCAGACTTTGCAGTCTAGCTTCCACCAGCGATTCGTCACCTATAAGGCGCTTAGCGCGTTTCTCCACCGAGTCAAGGGCAGCCAGTTGGTATTTAGCTGAGCCGTCCCACAGGTGGCAGCAGTACTCCATGCACGACCGGACTTGAGCTTGGTAAAGGTTTAAAAGCTGTCCCGGCGTGAAGTACCGCCTAACCTTACTCACGACGAGCATACACGCAGATCCCAGCGCGGGGTTTAAAATTGTGCTCCAGGTTATACCCTGGGTAGAGTAAGTATGACGCGTCTGACGGACATCCGATCTGCGTCTCCGTTAGGAATAGCAAGTGTGGATTTTCAGTTTCGAGGTGGTGGTGAACTGGGTCGATATTGGAGTGCAGACCTCGGATATTTGAGAGGTGCACTTTAATATATTTCATTTTCATTTTCAAAAAAAATGGGGATCCTTACTTAAATTACGATAAAGTGTAAAAAAATATCAAAAAACTTCCTTACATCGCGTACGCTGCGAAAACTATTGATGATAGAACAAAATGATATATAACATTTTTTTAGAACACACCATTATCAACAAAAAATCAGCGGCAGCGTGTCTCTAACTATTATAGTCATGTCACAATAAGCGTTTTTTTTATTAAAAAAAAAGAAATTAAAATACCACCGCTACAAAAAGCTCTTTATTTGTACCTAATCAAAATAAATGATTTATTATTTAAGACTGCTTCAATACCTTTATATTACTTTTTGAATTATTCGATTCTGACATTCCATTCAAAAGATATTACGAGTTTAAAACTTTGAAAAAATAAACTCCATTCGGCTACTTATGCGTTGTAGGGCGTCACTTGTTTTTTTTTAATTTACTCTTTTTTAGGAGCTCGACGCAAAAAGGAGTGAATATGTGTGTTATATTATTATTATTATGAATGTGTTAAAATTAACAAATCTAAATGTAATGTTTAATGCCCGTGCGAAGCCGGGACGGGCCGCTAGTAGGTTATATAAATAATGTATACACAATTTATATACATTATTTACAATTCGAATTAAAGTATATGTCCATTTGTCAATACTTACAAATTAATTTAGACATTATTAGTATTAAAAACTAATATAGGTAAATTTGAATCAGTTGCATTAAATAAAATTATTAAGAATGTAGAAATATCTAGCAAAAATATGTTCCATACAACTCTATGGCGTTTAGAGTGATACCCTTTATACGTGGGAACTGAATTCTTATTGAACAACTTACGAAATGGGAGTAGATAAAATGATATCATGAGATGGCGTGCTGAACAGAGGTGACAGATAATGACAAAATGCGCGGTAAAAAGTACAATGGAGAACACATCTGGCGTCATCATCTTTAGTAGTGTTTTTTGTCTTTTTTCTTTAATGAATGGCCCCTGCTAGTGATTCACACTGCAATTTGGTCAATGACCGGGTCGGAATCTTGAAAATAACTCGAACGTTTTGGCGTCTGTTTTGATAAAAACAGTTTACTAACGTCGAGATTAATTGAGAGTCGTGTGCACTAGGAATGCCAAGTGTAATTGGAGGGTAGGTTATCGGATCCTCACCATCATCTGTAGTATTTCACTTCCATTTCACTGTCTTATATAACGTTCATTTAACACGGACGATTTTTAAGTAAAATACACTAGTTTTACGAAAAAATAACTACTGTAAACCGTTTTTAAACAATAAAATAGGACGAACACGCCATGACAGCATGAACGCAACAATATAACCCTCCATCTTTAGTACTTTGTCGCTTTAACTTATTTGACACATTCATAGGAATGTGAAGGAAACATAACAAAATATAACACATAAATAATAAATAAAAATAAATTTATTTTTACAACTTACTCTGTATCGTATGCATATTACTTATTAATACACATATAACGATAAATATTAATATAAAACATATCGCGATCTCTGTTTTGCACACCATCTCATGATATCATTTTATCGTTTTGAGAACGGTACTTATAGGTCAGGGGTTCCCAAACTTGTTTAGTTCGCGGCGCACTTACAGGTTTAGTATTTCGTCCCGCCGCCCTTGTCAAAATATGTGTAAGTACAACGATGATATGAAAACAAGTTTTTAGCTAGAACCTCACAGTATGAGGCTCACTTAAAAATATATTGAAAAGAAGAAAATAACATTGACACACAAGAATATATTAAAATTGACAGAAAAAATATGAAAATACAGTTACAGAAACAGAAACTTGATCATTCTCACAAGGATTGTCGACTTGCTTATTTATTTCCATTTTGCATATAATTATGTAATTATAGTTCCGGAAAAGAGAAAACAGAAGTGCCTCGCGGCGTCCCTGTTTACTCTCCACTTCCCAAAGAGTGCGGCGCTGCGCCCCGGGGCGCCGCGCCGCACTCTTTGGGAACCCCTGGTATAGGTAGAGAAGCTTAGTCGATGTTTCGAGAGCTACTGGCGCAACAGGGGACCCAACTTAGAGAAGCCAGTTACCGGCTTTCTATAAGGGCTGATTTACACCTTTCAAGTGATTAGTCAAGTGGACAGTGCTGGTCACCTTTTCAAGTTGTAAGGACAGTTCATGCAAAATCCTACTGTCCACTTTCCACTGTCCTTGTCATTTGCAAAGGTGTAAACCAGGCCTAAGGGACCCAAGGACTGGTATATACGAGTACAGCCTGGCAAAATAGAGTAGAAATTAAATATTGGCAACTTTCCATACATTGATGTCAAATCACAATGACATTTCCATACTATTTCAGTGTTGCTATTATTTAATTTCTACTCTTTTTTGCCAGGCTGTAACTACCTCTCCCGAAGGATGAGCATTGCGATCCTACAGGACAATGTTGCCAGTAACCTGGGTAGTTTTTAAATGTCGAAAACCCGTATGATTGATATTTTCGAGTAATACCTTGTAAAAAAAAACTGCCCACACTCAGGGCACAACCCAGGTGTCCTATTCTACTATTACACCGTAATCTCAATACGAACCAACTTTTAGTGCTGCACTAGTAACGAACCGTTCGATTAACGTTAGGTACGTTTCGGTCAAGCCAACGACAAACGGTTGTAAAGTAGAATTGGGCTCCAAGATTGCCTGTGTTTCTGAGTTTCGGTTTGAAGGGTAAAAGAGCCAGCGTAATTACCGGTACATGAGGCACTATCTTAGTCCTCAAGGTTAGCACCGCATCGAAAATCCTCCAATAATAATATAGTGAGGTGAGATGTGTATGGGCGATAGTGACCACTTACCATGAGGTGATCCGTTTGCTCGTCTTCTCTTGTTACTAAATAAAAAAAATATTTAATTCCAGAAATTGGCATGATCTCCCGCAAGACCGCTATCGCCGTATCCCCCTTGGCTTGCCTGACTCGTGATGAGGAGGGTTACTACACCCTCACTTTGAGCACCACCTTCCGGACCACAAAGATGACCTTCAAGCTTGGCCAAGAATTCATTGAGGAGAGAGCTGATGGAGTCAAGGTATAGTACTAACTTTTAATCTTTCTTCTTAGGTAAACTCTAGAAGATTTTTCGTCTACAATCTTTTAATTGAAATTTTCTTTCTACTTAGTTAGGTACTACTAGGTAAGTACCTGTTTCTGCCGCGAAGTAGCGATGCTTGAAGTGTTTCGATTTGAAGGGTAAGAGAGAGACAATATAAATGGATGGTCAAATCTGAAAACAAAATTGAAATTCGTTGGAAAATTAAATAGCTACAGGCAATCAGAAATTAGACAGAAGAAAGAGATGGCAATAGAGAGGAGTGACGTCACTGCTCAGTAGCGCAATACAAGCAGGTCCTTGGCTACATATTAAGGACTGTTTTGCTAAAAAGGGACAGAGCATCTCCCCACTACTTTAACCATTAATATCTTTGATGTTAGTTGAGATATCGAAAAACAAATTTTAGATCCTTCTTCAGGGTGTCCATGTTAGTTTATTGATGGATTAAAAAATAAAAATTTTTTGTCACATACCCTCTTGCAGGTGAAATCGACCTTGATAGCTGAGGGTGACAACTTAATGCAGATACAAATCGAGGATAACGGCAGGAGGTCCGAACATGTCCGCAAGTTTACGCCACAAACTCTAACTGTGGTAAGGGTCTATCATTCCTATTTATAGGGTAATGGAAGATTTTCTAATACGGTAGTTTCCAAGTATCAAATATTAAATGCATTTAAAAAAAATTAATAAAGAAATAGACATACTCGTAAATCTATGGTGAATAGTAAAAACAGAATTAAAATTCGTTGAAAAATAAAATAACTACAGGCAATCAAAAATCAGAACGGTAGAAAGAAACGGCAATAAGTTTTATGACGTAAGTGTTTTCTAGCACTATACAAGCAGGTCCTGGCTGCATATAAAGGACTTTTTTGCTAGAAAGGGACAGAGCATCGCTCCAATACTAACTTTAACCATTAATATCTCTGATGTTAGTTGAGATATCGAAAAACTAATTTTAGATCCTTCTTTAGTATGTCCATGTAAGTAAATTGATGCAATATTATTTTTTTAAGTTAATAGCGTATACGCCTAAAAAAGTGGCATGACAATACTATGAGAGCACGTTAGGCAGTAGGTCCCGGTTGTTGTCGATCGACAGCAGTCGATAAGCTATGTCAGAGGCCTACTGGCGGCCTGAACAACTCTGACTAACGGTTGGCCACTAACCATACGATAAGCAAGCAAGTTGTCACGTGAACGTAAAGTACCTTTATAACATATTTGCTCGTAAAGTGGCTGTAATTACACCAATTTCAATATCGTAATGTATCTCATTACGCACTTGTGCGTTATAGTAATGTGAAACGCACGAGTTTTTTTAAATAAAGTAACATGTACGGTTTTTTAAGATGCTCCGTCTAAAAATGAACGATACTTTTTAAAATCTTAGCAAAGAGTTTTTATGTTAAAAAAGTGGTCAATATTTTATGAATAAAATTAACTTTGGGAGATAAAATATAATAAATAAAGATTTAATTCTTTAATTTAATTAATTTTGACAATAAATTACAACCATTTATCTGTAACAAAAACACAAAAATATTAATTTACTTTATTAGTAATACTGGCTGTTTTTGTACCTTTACCTAAAAAAAGTTGATGCGCGCGCATCGCTAATTTGTGGACAAGTAAAATTATTCCGCGCGCTTTTTCTTTTCGCTGTATTGTTTTTATTTGAAAATGTCGTCAAGTAGTGATGAATTTATTAATTTGACACCGCCACAAGTCTTAAACGCAGCGAAAAAGGCTACTCTAAGCCTCTTGCCTGAAAAATCGACCGATAGATACTTACAAGCGTATCAAAATTTCATCATATGGAAAACAAGCAAAGATGCAAATTCATTTTCAGAAAATGTGTTTTTAGCATATTTCATGGAACTTTCTCAAAAATATAAGTCAAGCTCATTGTGGTGCTACTATTCAATGCTAAAAAGCAACTGGCAACGTAACAATCACTTTTAAAAATTGTTCAAATTTCTATAACTGCTTTAACAAGTAATTAAAGATTTATTCGTTTAAGAAAGTCAAAGTTTTATTTATTTCCTCGTAAATATGTTATAAAACGTCGTATGACATACGTGCGCTTTGAAAATTACAGCCTCTGCTTCCTTATAGCCCTCGCCTACGGCTCGGGCTAGCAATATCGCCTCGGCTGTAATTTTCAACTTACCGCACTTATATCATAATGTACTATTAACGCTCAACTACCGAGGATAGGTTGTTATAAGGATGAGGCGTTTGTCTGTTTGTCTGTGGCATCACAACTCAACCGATAATCCGATTTGGACGCGGATCTTTTTAATTAACAGAGAATGTTCTCAAGCTTATTCTTAGATATAAGATATCTATCTATCTATCTAATGAAAATTGGATTAGGGCTTTCCATGATCTTGGAGTATCTTTGATGTCAGATGGAATCTCTGGGACAGTAACAGTTAGGTGGTTTGAGTTTGAGCTCAAATGATGCCCTTCCTTTGGGAAGACACCTAAGACACCTTGACGACCACAATGATGACCAGGAAAAAGTATTTCTTATGGGGGTTTTTTAAATTTTTAATGGGGGTTTCTTAAATTTGTAATTATAATCTAGAGATCGCTATGAAAAAATATGTTCATATAAAATTTCGCACATGGTGAACTCTATTATATTCCTGGCCTAACTTTACTTACTTACCTACCTATTTAATTGTTTTATTTTTTCAGATAACTACTGCTGAAGGATGGGATGGAAAATCCATACGGACATACGAATTGGTAGAATAATAAATGTTAATTGTACTGTACTGTATATAACTGAAATGTATATTTTTTTTGGTTTTTCTTGTTTTTAGATTTAAGTATTATTAAATAAATAAATAATAATAAATAATAGTGTAATGTTCTCGGTTTTGATTCAATGTACACATTCATGTCGCATTCGTGCAATATTTGACTGAAATATTATTTACTTTTACTGTCGCCAAAAATTACAATTCTATCTATCTATCTATCAGCTCGTATCTGTCCACTGCTGAACATAGGCCTCTCCCAGGGCGCGCCACATTACTCGGTCCTCCGCCTTCCTCATCCAACCATCGCCAGCAACCTTCTACAGGTCGTCGGTCCACCGAGCAGGGACCGCGTCCCACACTGCGCTTTTTTGTACGCGGTCTCCACTCTAAAACTCGTCTACCCCAACGGTTGTCGGTTCTGCGAAAAATTACAATTAATTTTATTAAAAGGTTTATTTATGCACTTGAAGGTTTTCATATAAATATTGAAGGTTGAAATGAAGCTGGCGAAATATGTGCGACCTAATATTTAAGATTTGTCATCTAATGTACATACATATTTCATTTATTCATTCATTCAATGTAAATTCGACGGCGAGTGAGGCGGCAGCGGAAAGTTTCTTATGGCTTTTAAGGCGCTGTACTTAGCTAGGGACATCCCTAGCTAAGTACAGTGACGCACGGTGCCGGAATTTCATGAGCGCGAGCTTAATTTCTTCTCGATAATTTGGCAATTATTTAATAAACGGTGTTTAATATTCAAAATATAAATACCAACGTTTTACGTAGATACACGTTTTTTTTTGTTCTAATTGTAATACCTAAAATCAAATAAGAACGAAATGAAATGGGTTCTTTTTTCGTAAAAACATGCATAAACACTAAAGTTTCGAATTTTATTTCGATCGTGCATAAAGGTCTCAAATATACTTTTTTTTTTCAGAATCTCAATCGACTAAGTAGCTTTATCATGATTTGGTATACAAGGACAAAATGAGATTTTATCAGAAATAAAATGAGATTGTCCTCGTACACCAAATCATGATCTATAGCTACTTAGTAGATTGAGATTTTGAAAAAAAAATCTCATTTTTTTCATAAATAAAATGAGATTTTATTCATAAATAAAATGAGATTGTCCTCGTATACCAAATCATGATCTAGCTAAGTACAGCGCCTGAATGAAAATTTAAAATTACAGTTAATATCATTAAAATCTTTTCCTACGCCATAGCTTAAGGAAGCCTTTAAATATAAGGACTTTTATTGTAACTCACGGTATATCGCTATCCAGGCGGACCCTGAGGGGTCCTTCCTATAATTATCACGCAAAACTAAGATTGCTATGTTAGCCGCGATTTAGTGGTAATATGAAAATGTTAATCTGTTTCTATATGGATTATATATAATTTTGCTGATATCGTATCATGGTAAGCATGGTAGCTATCAGTGGTATATAAGGCTTTTAAGGAATTATTTGTGTTATTGTGCCCTTCGTATAGTGTTAATTACAGTAAACAGTAAAAATAATAAAACAACAATGGAAAAGTATCTCGGCAAAAAATATAAGTTGGTTAAATCAGAGAATTTAGAAGAATATATGCAATTCATTGGTGAGTATCGAAGTCTATTCTCTTTTTAACCCCCGACTGATCGAGGGGGGGCGTGTTCTAAGTTTGACACGTTTGCCTGTCTGTTTGCCTGTGGAATTATAATTTAACAACGGGTGATCCGATTTGTGCCCGGTTTTATTTATTTTGTCGAAAATGTTCGTAGCTAGAATGTGATAAAAATTGGACTTGTATAACGCACCTTTCACTTTCGCGGGTTTGCTGGAAGAAATCTCTTTTAGAGATAAGTTCACCCTTTGTACAATGTCTCATTTTAATTGTTTTATTAAGTCTTTTGTTGTACAATAAAGTGTAATTAATAAATAAGGGGATCTCCATAATGATACGTCGGGGGTTTCTTAAATTTTCCATCAATCAGCACTGAGCCCGCTCGGTGGATCATGGCCCGCATACCTCCCTTGTTCAAGGGGAGGCCTGTACCCCAACAGTGGGGACATTAAATAAATAGGCTGATGATGATAACGTTCCCTTATACATATTAATGTGGTAGGCTGGGAAGGTAGGACCTTCATTTTAAAGCGGAAAATTACTTCATAACTTGGTGGTAAGCTGAACCTACCGCTATACATTTAAATAACCGGTTTCAAATTGAACTAAGAAATCGAAACGCAACAAAATGTTACTTAAGTTATTTTTATAAACACTTTGGCCAATTAATGTTAAGAGATCAATGCTTTTGCGTAGGTAATTCAAGTTTATCATAATATTTGACAGAGACAGTAACAAAAATAAGTTGTTTTTTACCCACGACGGAACGGAGAAGGTTTGACCTAAGAGGATGTTGTTTGTTTGTTGAGGAGAGCAGATGGGCAAACGGACCACCAAATGGTAAGTGGTCATCGTCGCCCATAGCCATCTCACCTCACTATAATGTATATGTCGTAGCCACATAGCGTAATGGCGCATTTCAGCAAGTGCGTAGTCATTTCACGAAGCGCTAATAAAGTTAAACATATTTGTACATACAGTATCCTGTAATAGTCGAGTTTTGCACTATCTGTCCAAGATTTTTAGTTACTTCGTGAAATGTAGATCCATAATTACATAATCCCTAAATACAAAAAGCACATAGCGTAATTGTTTTGATCTGAACCGCCACTTCATGATGCCAGGTTTTAAATTATTAATCTATACTAGCTACATCTGTTTTACGACCCTCTTAATATTGATATTGACATTTCAATAAATAAATAAATAAAATTATTGATATTGTAATTCAATTTCAATATTTCAATTTAGACAGGAAAAGTAAAAACTACAGGAATAATAACACGATATGTACAAAGGCGGCTTTATCGCTTAAAGCGATCTCTTCCAGGCAACCTCTGAAGTTAATTGGACATTAAAGAGATTAGCGACAATGTAGTGTGAGGATATGAAAAAGGTAATTCAATTTAATTCAATATTTGAATTTCAATGTTTGAAATTCAAATTCAATATTTGAAATTCAATTTCAATTTTAATATTGAAATTTCAATACTTAAATAAAAATAAAAAAGTTAACATATCTGATCAGGAGGCCGAGGAGGAACCCCGTCAGATATCTTGGATACGCAGGCGTGGAAATATGGCAAATAAAGAAAATTAGTTCTTAATAATCACGTAGTTTTATTACACACACTATAGCACACTTTATTCCAAATCGAAACGTAAGGACAGTTCCTAGGCGTAGTGTGCTCTGCACGGCGTTGCGATGAGAACTGTGCCGCTGCTTCTCTGCACGTCGTCTAGACTCTGTCCAAGCGCCCCTGGCCTCATCATGACCACCGTCACGGCCATCCTATGAGACAGATTTCCGCGTGAGTTATTCTGAAACAAGGAAACCACTCCGCACAGCATCGCTTGTTCAGGCTGCCCGCTCTAGCAGAGATTTCAAGTTCAGGGGCATCGGGGACAATGACAGAGAACCATCTACTTACTACAAAGCGTACATTTATTTCGTAAACTATTTTCCTCAGTAATTAACATTGTGTAAGTGATAAACCATCTTACAGAACAAATTAGTCTTCATACTATACTAACTCTACACTTGGTAAGCTTGGAGACAAAGAAATCATTTTTATTTGTCCCGAAAAATCAAAATATCTGTACTCGTAAATTCTCAAAATAACTTTTCAACTCTCTACATAAATTCATTGCATTCATTGAATAGCGTCCAACCACTGCACAACGTGACGCGCATCCCTACCTGTAATCGCTATAGCCTGGAATACACAAGGTAAACACCGATTTCTCTTAAACTACGGCTACGAATAACCTTTGGTACAGTCAATAAACACAACACATAGATACGTCACAATTATGAAGTTCTACTCACAGATTTCAGACTATTCGAACTCTCTCTCTGATCCTCGTCCACTTAAGAACCAAACAGTACGTTTGATAGATCTCACCTAGGACTACATCTTTTATTATGGGACGAACTTTCTAAGTAGTGTGGGACAGGAGCTGGAATCCAAAAACCGTCTTCATATTAGTATGCTCCGATTTTGTTTATTTTTGTATCGCGGCGACCCAAACACAGCAGCTCGCATGGAATTGTACAGCATCCCCCCTAATTGCGGACCTTCGCGACACGATTCCAAGTGCGATGGAGATACGTGTGACGGCTGCGGATTCCTATCGTTGATGTGGCTTTCTACACTGGAATCTCAGTGTTAGCTTTGCAGCGTGTACCTGCCGTCCCTTCCTCTCGTTGTTGTTGTAGCCTTTTTTACCCTATTATTTAGATAGTTACTTAAGTAAGTATCTAAATAATAGGGTGGTATATACCACCCCAGACTGACTCTGAACAGAATCATACCACCTTCAATAGACTTCAATATATAAATAACTTCCTACTTTAGGTACATAACTCAAATCAAGAGTTATTTAATGAGTGGGCCTTAAGAATGCGGTAAACATTTTTTTTCGGATTTTTTGTTTAAAGTGTGCCGGTTTGATACTCCTAACTTATTAAAGATATCTATTTACTTAACAAAAAAATCTCATTGACATATTCATATAGACTTACCTACCTATATTATCTACCTATAGATAAAATATTTTGTACACTAACAATAACAGACGCTTCGAATCTGGCAAGATCGGGAACAAGTCTCACTAGGTCCACATCGTACAGTTCTGTTGTAGGTACTACTGGGAACGAACCAATTTCCCGCGAGTAGCAAGACTTTCTGGCCTACTCTTTGCCACTGCCTTGATCCGCCACTGATTGATACTTAGACAGTTTTTGAGGAATTGAAAATATCTTGTTATACTTACTATCTTACCTATTACTTACCTATTTATTCTGCACCCTTGTGTAGTACTGAACTCTTGTGCGCGAGTCAAACTCAGGCTTGACCAGTTTTGACGTGAAACATGTAAGAGTTCGTCACAATATCAATTTCAGAAATTGGCTTCATCGATCGTAAGGCCGCTGCGGCCGCTACTATTCTGTCTCCCGTGGCATGCTTGACCCTCGATGGTGACACCTACACGTACACTGTTACCATTCCCATGAGGACCGTCAAGATAGTCTTCAAGATAGGCGAAGAGTTCATTGAGGAGAGAGCTGATGGGGTCAAGGTATGAACACTAGCATATTATATGTACGACTACATTTTGAGGTACTACCTTAGGTATATTACCTAGTGGTATGTTTTGTATTTAAACATAGGTACGTAAGCGCTCAATAATTAAGTACCTATCATTTTACGCTCAGTGCCACTGCCACTCCAAGTGTTTTGTGTGCCACAATACCAGTGGAGTGCCAGGGGAACTGAGCGAGAATGATACCTAATTCATGAGCGCTTACGCAGGTATGTTTACGTACAAAAATATACCACTCGTAGGGACATTCCTACGTAAAGGCACGCAAAGTCGCATCCGTTAGGGTGTGAGACCTGCTTGATCAACCTAGATTGGTGGAATATCACAATAGATCAACATCGATTATAGACCGTTCAATCCATCGATTAAGCATTCGACGTGTTTTACAAGCCGCAATCATTGATCATCCTGAGCGGCCGACGCGCAGCTGTAAATGGATCCTTAGACGGATTTTCATACAAATGTTTTCATGGCTTCATTTACCACCTCAAAACGTGTTGAGATTGATAAGCCTTTCAAGCGCTTCTTCATTTGAATTTCAGGTGAAATCGCGGTTTGTTGTCGAGGGTGATGATCTCATACAGACACAAATAGAAGACAACGGCAGGAAGTCCCTACACGTCCGCAAGTTTACACCGCAAACTCTAACTGTGGTAAGCATTGGTGTTAAGAGTTTGTCGCTCTGGGCCGTCACAACTCTTCAACCGTTAATTCGATTTGGGCGCGGATTTTTTTAACAGAGAATTTAGTGGAGCTTATTCTTTGAAATAAAATTGAGATTGAAAACTTTTATTTACCGCTGTAAACACAAGAATATAGAACACAATACAGAAGTATACAAATTTTAATACATGCAGCACAGAACATCTGGTGTGGTACAGTGCCAAAAAGGGTACACCAGCTCAGCATAATGCTGAGGCAAGTTGATTTTCAGCTGGCCCCTCAGTGACTGCACGGACGAAGAAAGCAACAGTTTGTGTGTGTTCTTAGATACCTATACTGATGAAAATTGGATCATAGATTTCCAAGATCTTGGAGTTTCTTTGATGTTAGATGGGCTATATAGGACAATAACAGTTAGGTGGTTCGAGTTTGAGCTCAGATGTTTAGGACCAGGTACCCTTCCCTAGCTAGCACCTTGAGGAAAAATTAAGGGAAACTCCACAGTAAGTAAGGTAAGTCTGGGGTTTCTTGAATTTAGACATAGATTCAGGACTCAATTTCTCAAAAAAACAATCCTTGAAAATACTCCAATTTGCCTAGGGGGGAAGTAGGAAGTAGGGGAAGTAGTAGGGGATGCATCTTTCTACTTTTAATATGTACCCCTTTTATCATTCTTTAATTAGTTCGGGGCTCTAGGCCAAGGTACCGTAGAATCATCTCCCAGATTGCCTTCACTGGTAGTTATTGTTTTCATGTCAGAGTGCTGTCGCTCCTGCTTCACAGGAGTATAGCCAGCTCCAGTGTTATTTATAAGTTTGACGCGTATGTCTGGCTGTTTGTTTGTGGCATCATATCCCAACAACCGATTATCCGATCTGGTTCTTTTATTTGAAATCAACAGTCTTTTATTATTAAGACCCAATTTTCTAAAATAATGATTACCGCACACCGACGCTATTTCGCGACATTGATTGCTCTCTTTTTTTTATTATTGAGTACTAAACCCGCATTTTATCTCGATCTCGCCTGATAGTAAGCGACGATGAGGTCGACGATGGAGCATGCGGGTCCAGTAAATGCCTATTCACTCTGGCCTCGACTCTCCGTATCTCAGTTTATTCTTATTGTTACTCTGCAAATAATTAATAAATAGGACTTATCAAAGATGTATTATATTGTTTTTTTTTTCAGATAGTAACAGCAGAAGGCTGGGATGAAACGTGCATACGAACATACGAATTGATGAAATAATAAGTACTTAAGTAATAAATAATCAATCAGTCAAGATTAATTATTTATTACAGGTTACATGTAACAGATTACCTGCGCTATCTGTTTACCAGCCTGGATTAAGAACATTTGGCTCTATTTGTTGATTGTTAATTATCTTAATTATTTATAAAGAAATTAAAAGATAAGTAATTATGATAAAATATACCTAAGTGTTATTAAAGCAAGAAATATTGATTTTTTTATTGATTACTAAACCCGCATTTGACCTCTATCTCGCCTGATGGTAAGCGACGATGAGGTCGACGATGGAACATGCGGGTCCAGTAAATGCCTATTCACTCTGGCCTATACCTATAATTTTCCTTGTAGACCACGTATTTCTCCAGGAAAAAAGGCGTAACGGTGCTATACCTAGTTACGATACAGTTTTATAATGAATCATTAGATAGGTAAAGTAGGTAGGTACCAAAGATTTTGAAATTCACCCTATTAAATTAAATTAATTTTTATTTCCTATTCCTATTAAGTTAAATTATTTTTATAATTTACCGTGTCGTGCCGGCCATAAAGAATAGCACCACCCCATCTCTTCCCGTGGGTGTCGTACGAGGTGACTAAGGATCTCAGTAGATACTATTCTTACCTAGTAGACGGCGATAGGCTCGCCACCTATCACGCTTGTCCACCAAATTTTACGGCGAAAAGTGGGAACTACCTATGATGAAGGTGGTTCCTCTGTCCCCTCGGGGATTACGGACGTGAAAGATATGTAGGCATATGTAATTTTTGTTTCAGATATAAATATCCATATTTGTATTAGTCAACTTAGCAACTAATGTGTTAGTAAGTTACCTATACGAGTATGAGTGTAAGTAATTTCAGATCTAAAATTAGGCCCACCCAATGCCTCTATGGACGGGAAAATCCACCTTCACAGCAATGGCCTTTATGGCCTAATGGCCTGGTAGGACGCTTGTAGATTGCTCGCTAGAGAAGATTATTATGGAAACTATCAACGTGCAAAAATACCTTTGGTTCCCCCCTACCTAGGAGTTTTGTTGCACTATACTCACCTTATCTTATCTTATGACAGGGGCCAGGAATAACCCCAGCGGCACTTCGACCCTCAGGGATCTTTTGTGCTCACCCCTTACCTTAGTCTCCTTCCTGTTCTTTAAAGATGCTTTGCTTGCTTAAAGACGCTATACAGCTTACAGGAAGGAGCCTATAGTCCTCTGGTTGCGGGTAGGCTACCCCCTTACTATAATAATATAAATAATATACGCACCTTAATATAAGCCACACCTAGAACGTATATCATCAAAGCGGCAATAAAATTCTTATCATACTTATTTCTATGAATTCACATGAAACTGATTTTCTTTTTTTATTTAGGCCAGATAAACTGCAAAAACTTATGCAATTGATAAAAGAATAAGTACCTATCAAGCTTTATAGAGTTGATGTCTATGGCATTAGGTCTTGTTTCGATTCCCTAAAAAAAAAAACATTATTATATCATTGTTGTTTTAAAAAAATGTTTAAACAAAGCAGACCGAGCAATCGGATACCGCCACGCCCATGAAATATTACCTCAATAATGTTACTAGACGGTTTTTGATGCATTGCTAACATTGAGGACTCATTTGAAATGCCTCATGCGGCGGTAATTACACTGGCTCTCTTATTCTAAATCGGAACCGGAATCGGAACAGCAATACAAGCAGGCACTACCGCTTGCGATAGTAAGCGGTATTAAAAAAAAAGCGCTATAAAATCAATTATAACTTATAATGACATTTAATTTAATTTATCCCGTTAGCATTTATTACTATTATAATTTATTATAATCTCTTATTTTATATTGCGGTGCTCTACTCAGGGTTTCATGTATGATCATTGATCATATAATATATTTTTTAAGACCAATTGTTACACATGAAAAGCAATAAACGGTACGAGTAGATATGAGTATAAGTAATTGTGTCTACCCAATAAAAATAACCAAAAATAAGATTAATAATTCGATTTAATAAAGTGACGTTTGATTTTTAAGTTAAAATGAAATATTTGAAAACTGGTCAACATTTTAGTACAGAACAGGAGTCGGCTGCGCCTGCGCCCCATTTTACAACAAGCACTCGTGTTAAAATGGCTATCATTACGTGACAATTGCATAAAAAGTACTATCACTAAATCGAAATTATTAATCTTAGACTTTGCCCAGGCTGACTCAGCTTATCAGTAACTTGATAACGGTAATACGGGACCGTAGATTTTAAATAGTGGTAAAAGTTAATAATGTATCATATTCGTTCTGTCTCCCGTCGTATATACACTCAAACTGAAACATGTCTTTCCTCGGTAAAGCATTCACTTTGGAAAAGCAGGAGAACTTTGAGGAGCTCCTTACCTCCTTGGGTGTTGGTAAGTTAAGAAAATTAATTAAGCTAGTAAAGAAACAAGGGTTTTAAATAAAAAAAATATATATTTTTTAACAAATCTTAAAGCTTAGTTTTAGTCCTGATTCCGTAAAATCCTTACTTACTAACGAGTTTTCCTCTGCCTATTTGTAGTACCTACATGGTATCTAGATGAAGATTTGTTTTGTTATTAATGTTTAATTAACTGTGGAAGCTTTATAAATGGCTTCTGATTTTATATATACATATATAACTTGTATATAAGGCTGTAAGCTACCCAAATAAAAATATTAGTGTTATTTTAATATCCCTTCTTTAATGAATACATATTATTTTCTAAATTATAAAATGAAATTACTAAATTGATTTTAATATCAATATTGAATTAATTTCTTTCTATAGGATTAATAATCTTAATCATTATGTAGGTTCTAAGTATACTATGCTATGTATGGGATAAGTTAGGAACGGGACTAACAAAAGATCTTGAATTCGCAGAGGTATCAGAAGAACAAAAGAAAAAACTGCTGACGGAGAAGCCCACTCACAAACTGTCAAAGAGCGGTGACACGTACACGTTGGCCAGCCCTGGGCATGAGGTCTCCTTCAAGGAAGGAGTGGAGTTCGATGAGGACGTTGACAACAAGCCAGTAAGTTATTATTTTAGGCTCCCAATAGAGTTTATGTCTGTTAACTTTGTAAAAATGTTGAGTTTGATACCGTCGAACCCCTTTTTCAACTAATTTTTCTAATATAAGTAAGTATAGATTTATGAAATTTCTTAACTTAGAATTCAATTCGGAATGAATTAGCTGGTCCACTTATCCCACCAGCTATCCCCCCTAGCTATTGATAAATTTACCTTTTTAGCATCAAATATCATAATTGTTGAGCATTTGACACAAAATAATTGAAAAAAAAGTTAAATCACGACTATATGAGGGATACACCGGAATGAGTCCTTAGATTGATCTCTTTTGTGTTTCAGTTAGGTATAATAAAATGTAACTTTAAACTTGCGTCTTGCTGTTTTACTTTGATATTATCATATTATATAAAATAAAATAATACTAAAATACATACTTAAGCTAAAATTACAGAATACCTAACTATTTTACAAGTAAAAGACCTGGCCCAGGTCGCTCCCTGCAGGGAGTGTCCCGAGGAGGCTGGCGGCGTTGCCCCGCTCGCTGTATAGCGAGGCTTATACGCTGAGCAAAGTAGAGGCCAGCCTTCTGATCTGGACACACACTTTCTTATGTTTTCCAGGCCAAGTCAACCATCACCATAAATGGCAACACGCTGACTCATGTCCAGAAGTTCGCCAACGGTGGAGTCATCACTATCAAGAGAGAATACTCCGACAACGCCATGGTTTCGGTACGATTTCTTGTTGTTCGCTATGAAAAATTAGTTCCTTTTAATTCCGCAATAATAATATGGCGAGGGTTTTTTCTTGTCATACCTCGAAATGCACCTTTGACTAAAACTATTTGACCAAACCAAACGTACCTTTATTTTATTAGGGATCACAAACAGTTATACATTAAAGTTTACATAAGTATAGTAACTAATACAAATATAAGGTAAATGCATAACCGACTACATAATGCACAGTTTACAAAAAAACCAAAACAATTTATAAGTCTTGCCAACAGACGGTGATAAGATTAGTTCGATATAGTTACGTTTATAAATCAAATAGAGAATTATGGTATATCGAAAACAACGTTGAGAATATACTTACGAAATCTATACCTTTGATAAAAAGAGTATTTATTTTGACGAATAGCAGATTTGACTATATAACACATACAACCCACCATTAATTTGATACGAGTACGAATTCTTGTTTATAATTACAACCGTTCTCAAACTTTAGTTCATGATCTAGTTACTAGCTCTAGGTCTACATTGGTAAAATGGAAAAAGGATCATCGAACGAAAGGAACATCTTGAGGAGATATATATTACTAAAGATGGCTCAAACAAGCCTTAGCGAAACTAGCGTTGTCATGGATTAAGGCATTTATTCAGGTGTGGGCGCTAGTTTCGTTACGGGTTTAAATAGTGTTAAAAATATTGAATATTATGCTATACCTTGATTAATGTTACTTTTTCCTTTCAGACAATCACCAACAATAACTGGAGCGGAGCCGCTCGCAGATATTATAAGGCTTAAGTTATTTTGTTGATATTTAATTTTTATACTATTTTAGTAAGAAATAAATAAGTAATTTAAAAAAAATTGCTACATTTTTAATAAAGTAATTTCTCCTTTTCCTTTAATTAAAGTAATATGCCTATAATATCGGTAAGAAGTATTATCAGAGTCGATACGAATGGTTGGTGGTTGACAGTCAGCGCCATATACATTCTTACCGATATTAAAGGTAAGTTAAGTAGGTAAGTAAATGCAGTAAAAATGTACCGTAATGAAACTGTGATAAACTGAGAAATAACTAAGCCTATAAACTTCAGTATATATTTAATATTTTGAGTACAATAGATACACATTTAAACAATATAATATACATTTCTTCAGGCTCAAACTCATGGATCGGGCTTGGGATAATTTTTTTTCAAAACTACCGTAAAAAATCAATATTTTTTTCTTATTTCAATTAAAATTTTAGTTTAGTTTACAAACAGAGAGTACATATAGCCTATTCGATACTGTTTTTGCAATAATTTACATTCCCTAAATAATTTATAGGTTTTCGAATGTAGGGACAGTGAAATAAAATGCAATGTACAATTTTTTTACATTTTACGCGGGTAGACTTGATTTAAATGGTTACACTTTTATACCAGTAGGCAGTACCTATACAGGTGTAACAAAATCTCCCTTGTACGCTAAAATAGATTACTATTTTAGCGTACAAGGGAGATTTTGTTACACCTGTATAGGTACTGGTATAAAAGTGTAACCATAATAATAATAAATAGTTTTTTATTTATTTATTCGTATGGCAGTTGGAATTATACACAATATACAATAACAGTAGGTACTGCGATATGTTACAACCAAATATCCAGGTTTCTTAGCCATTCGGCGGCGTCTGAGGTTAGTAGGATGAAGTCGTCAGGGTCACCGGCGTATGCTCGCAGGGGGCACTCGCGCGTGATGTGCTCGACGGTCTGGGACTCCGCACCGCAGTCGCAGTGGGGGGACTCGATCCAGCCGCACAGGTGTTTGTAATTGGCGCTTCGGCCGTGGCCAGTGCGTATCCTACAACTTCTTGGCGGCTGCACTTGTCCAAAACAAAGAGACCTCGCAGCCTCTATACACAGTAACATGTCAATAATAAATAGTAAGTAAGTAATACGTTTATTTCACACACAGCAATGACCGAAACAGTTATAATTATAATAAAATAATTATGTAGTCAAAGGTAAACCTATCTAAATCATGTATGATGGTCTACTGTTGTTGTGAAAAGGGCCTCAACTCAGCTTATTGCTGAAGACAAGAATGCCTCCAGCGCTGGTATTCTGTTGGACCGTGACCGATGGCTGGACCACAACCTGTCCAAGAGGACAAAGATACGACACAAATAAATTTAATTGAATATAGGTAGTATTGATAAGTTAAAAATATATATACCTACATTTACCATGACACATAAATGATAAAAAATATATAAATATCGTAAATAAATAAATATATATACCTGCTCACAATATATATAACACACATATATATAAATATAATTATACTAAAGGGGTACAGTACGGAATGCTAAGAAGGAGATAAAAGGAATAAAGAACAGATTCAGACTAGGGCAACAGTAATTGCACCGACAGCAAGTGTGAGCGAAGTCTGTTTTTAAATGCATATTTTCCAGTGCAGCTACGTAATTAATAATAATCAATAATTATTATAGTAAAAAATAATAATTTAGTAACAAAGTTTATCAGTTTGTTCTAAATACGACTAATAAGACGAATTGTGACTGTGAACAGTTGCTGCAAATTATCAATAAGACGAAGACGAACAAATGTTTCATTTTAAATAATGTAGGACCTTCCTAAATATGCGTACTTCCTAAGTTGTAGAAACAATTTTGTTCGATTATCGCTACTGAACACCTTTTTCGGCTTACAAGGTTTTTTTTGCATCCTGCGTTGTGGGTCGCTGCTGCAGACTGTGACCGAAAGATGCCTTGATATCTAACACAAAGTGCTTGGAGATGAAGAAGAATCTACACTAAATATTTTTTAAATACCGGTATTTGACCAAAATAATTTATTGTACATTCTACTTTATTCGCATGGGTTTTGTTTTTGTGATCAATTGTGCATATATTGCGAAATAAATTCAAGTAACGGCTTTCGGTGCCTTGCAGCAGGGTCTAAAAGCCATTTCATCGTGTAGGCACATGAATATTATTTCACCCCTCTTCCTCCAGCCACGGCCTTATCTATTGCCTCACCATATATCAACATGACACATCGTCAAATTGATAACTCCTATCATTGCCCCTTTCACCTTGCCACACCTTGTAACAAACATTTTGTGAAGAGATTAGATTACTTTCCAATTACCTACAATATCTGCAGTCTACAAAACTGTGTCTGACCACTTTTCGAACTTATTACGACTGAATAGAGATCACAGTTACTTTTTTGATCAATATATGATAAAATTGTGTCATTTTTATTTTGTTGACTTGGTTTATCATTATCGTTAATGCCGAACTTTTCCAAAGCAAAAATTGAATCGAACTTTTCAGAATCTTTATTTACAATTTCAAGCTGTAATAAAAAAGACTTGCTATTTTTTATTAATTTACATATCTGCACAAAACAAAAAAAATATTTATAAGAAATAAGAAAACTTTATTGCCCACCATAAGGTACAAATCAATCACTTAACTATAATAATAACTATAACTAATTATACATTAACCTATGCACTACTACTATATATATATCTGCTATGTGAATCGGTGGCGGCAATTGGCGAATTGCTCAGTTGTTGCCGGCATGGACTCCGGAGTACGAAGACCCATGCCAGCACTGGTTTTCAGCACTCACCATCTCTAATGCTTTAATTACATAGGGTACTGAGGATAAAATAAAGATCTTAAGATTATAAAGTATATTAAATTAATATCCAGTATGTGTGAGATGTATGAAAGGGTGTGTGCATGTGGGAAAGATGCGTGTGTTATAGGTAGTTACCTACCTACGCTAATCGAAACACTACACTAACGTGAACTCAAAGAAGCGATTAAAGTTACTTAGGTATTTTATAGCACCTTACCATCGTCGCTTACCATCAGGCGAGGTCGAAGTCAAATGCGGGTTTAGTAGTAAATAAAAAAAACCTTGTTGGTAATTTTCCGTAGGTAGTTGTCTAATATTTATTATCTCAGTGTTCAAAGTACAGAAATACACCTGTCTGAAAATATTGCACTGGGTTGATGGCTTATCTTTTGCTGATACTTGAATATCTAAGGTCAAAGTCTTCAGATAGTGCATTTATACGATTCCAATCAAAAATTACGAAATCTAGATTTCTAGAAGTTACTAAGTACCTGAAAATTGAAAATCGTTTACGTAATCGAATCTTTATAGCTATATAGGTCATTATTATTTTACTATTTTGTTAAAAAAATATATGTAACGATAAATTGCACTTAGTATTATCAGTCCGTTATCAAAATGTCATATAACGGGACTAACTGGAGTTAATAAAGCGGCGAAAACTTATTAAACCATATCATTTTATTTTGATCGTCCAACGCGTCCATCTCAACTCAGTCAGAATGTCTTTCCTCGGTAAAGATTACAAGCTGGAGAGACAGGAGAAATTTGAGGATTTCTTGAAGTCCTTGGGAAATGGTAAGTTACTCTTAGTTTTATAAACTGTCCTTACTGGTTAGTGCGAATGTTAAGTAAGATTTAGTGATTTAATAATAAAATTATGTTGATGTGTATGTAACGTCTTACAATTCAGTACGGACATATAACACGTTCATTTGGAAAGTTAGCGTCACGTAATTTTGCTCTCGGTCGCGCTTATTGCACTTGACTGAATTCAGTTTGACTAATGTATTATTCAGAATGGTTAATCTGCGGTTTACAGTCTGTAAAAACCGCCTGCCTCGCCAGGCCTGTAATTAGTCCATCCCGCATGCTCCAACGTCGACCTCATCGTCGCTTACCATCAGGCGAGATTGAGGTCAAACGCGGGTTTAGTGGTAAAAATTTATTTAAAAAAAAATGTCGACTTAATTCAGTCAAGTGTAGTAAGCGCTTATTTGTACAGGTAAAGATTAAGTTGGATGGCTGATCAGTGTTCTCACTTTGATTAATGCAAATGTGAATGTGTAGTACGTGTAGTATGAATTGCTTACTAATATAACGTCCAGACATCTTTAGTACTAATCAAGTTCAAGTTTATTCATTTCAATAACAATATACATATTGTGTTTGTACATTAACATTATATAAATATAAAATATAATATTACTAAAAAGATACAAGCAAAACAAATAAGAAATGTATTCACTAAACATTCGCACTTAATCACGCGCACTTGCACTAATCAAAGTGTGAACAGCCCTTTACAAGTAAAGGGGGAAACTAAACTTACGTACATATGCCGCGTCTAATTTTCTTATATATTGTTTTAAAATTTAAGTTTGATCTGTAACTTTAAAATGTTATCTTAAATTCGGTACATTCCAAGTAACAAATGCATATCTTAAAAATTAAGAAATAGACATAAATTGATGGTCAAATGTGAAAACAGATTTGAAATTCGTTGAAAAATAAAATAACTACAGGCAATCAGAAATTAGACGGTAGAAACATATGGCAATAGAGAGGAGTGACGTCACTGCTCAGTGGCGCCACACAAGCAGATCCTTGGCTACATATTAAGGACTGTTTTGCTAAAAAGGGACAGAGCATCTCTCCAGTACTAACTTAAATCATTAATATCTCTGATGTTAGTTGAGATATCGAAAAACGAATTTTAGATCCTTTTTCAGGACGTCCATGTAAGTTGATTAATGGAATAATTTGTTTTAAGTCAAATACCGAATTCTTAACTAAGATTATTTCTAATATCTCAGAAGTCTCCGAGGACTACACTAAGAAGATGCTTGCATCCAAGCCCGTTAATAAAATAGTAAAGAGCGGTGACACGTACACGCTTTACAGCTCAAGCGGAGAGACGACCTTCAAGAACGGAGTGGAGTATGATGAAGTTGTCAATGGCAAGCCTGTAAGTGAAAGTTATCTAGATTCTTAAAACTCTTTAGCTAGGAAAGAAGATAAACGAAAATTTATTTTATTGTAATCTTTGGAGACGCAATCATGAAAAAAAAATCAGTGTTATTATTGATGATTATGATGATTATCATACGATCGACTTATACTTTATTTTGCACACACATAAATTACAAAAGAAACAACAACAAGAAATTTGACGTACACAGGTAGAGCTTATCTGTAAAATAGAGATTTCTTCCAACTAGACCTTTCATCATCATCATCACCCCATGTCGTCCCACTGCAGGGTATAAGCCTCCCCGATTTTGTGCCACCCTATACGATCCTGTGCTAGTCGCATCCAGGTCTTCGATGCGACTTTGGTGATGTAATCCGCCCATCTAGCTGCTGGACGACCCACTCCTCTTTTCCCCGACCATTAAAGAGAAATTTAGTAATTATTTTTTTTGTACTGATTATTGCTGTTGGTCCTAATGACCTTTACAGCTTCACCGGGGTTTTTGGGGCGAGCGCTAAATGCGCTCCAGCCTAGAGGAGGACTTAAAAACTACTATAAGAAGCGACTGCCTAAGGGCACCCAGGTGGGTACGGACCTCGGCTTAGGACGTCGCTGGGGAGGGAGGGGTCGGGGAGAAGCGGCCTGGAATACGCCGATAGCGCGTGTAAGGGCAGAAATTTAGTACAATAAGTAGACATACATACGTGTACAAAGTATGTTTAAACAAGATGGAAAAAATATATATGCAGATACTAATAAATTGTCAATACTTAACACAAGAACAAAATTAACATTAAACACAAAATTAATTGAACATAAGCTAAACAAAATTACTTGAATACATTCATATGAACATATATAATATTTATACTATAATAATACTAATACTAATACATACACTAAACAACTTACAAGTTACAAGTTAAGTATGTTTGTGGCAAACGCTTGGCAAGCGCCGGCAAGCCTAGCGTTGACATCCACACGCTTGTGAGTGCGTACGTTCCCAGCATCCAAGCGTGGCGGACGTCGATATCACTTATATTCTCATTAGCCCATTTTTATTTAAAAGAGAAACAATAAAATGAAATGAAGAATTCATCAAAAAAGAATATGTTAGATGATTTATCTATAAATTATATTTGAAAATTTCTATAAATTCTATAGAAATTTTATAGAAAAAAATTCCTTGGCCATCATCAGGTCCTCAATGCTCCAAATACGGAATGGGTTCCATGACCCAAAACTTTTGTGCTCAAACTTGAACCGCTTTACTGTTACCGTTCCAGAGATCCTATCTGACATCAAAGACACGCCAAGATCTTGGAAACCCCTCATCCAATTTTTATCAGACATGGTTCAGAATAATTTTGTCAAAATTATCTATTTAATAAAACAATCCACATCAAAATCGGACCATTGGTTCATCATTTTCATTAATAATATAAATAAAAGACGTCTGTCCGTCGCGAATGTGGAAGCCGTACTAACGAACACGCCAACGTGTGGATACCTCGCAAGCGTTTGCCACAAGCTCCCTTACATGCGCTATCGGCGTATTCCAGGCCGCTTCTCCCCGCCCCCTCCCTCCCCAGCGACGTCCTAAGCCGAGGTCCGTGCCCACCTGGGTGCCCTTAGGCAGTCGCTTCTTATAGTAGTTTTTAAGTCCTCCTCTAGGCTGGAGCGCATTTAGCGCTCGCCCCAAAAACCCCGGTGAAGCTGTAAAGGTCATCAGGACCAACAGCAATTATCAGTACGAAAAAAAACCAAAAAAAAAAAAACCTTTGACTTGTGCACAAAATACCGACACCGGCCCGATCGACCGCAAGTCTCGTCACACCTACGTAAGCAAAGCCAAACGACCCATCCACACGCTTGAATTTGTGAACGCTTTCCGAGGCTTGGCAAGCGTCTGGAGCCGCTATTAGTTTTCGTATGATAGGGAGTAAGTGGCCCAGACTTTGTTTTTTTGCAATAATGATTGTTGTTTTTTTTATTAAGGCAAAGGGAACTGAGCCCATACAGCCATGTCTGATGTTAACAATTCTTCATTAAAATGCTTCTGCATCATCCGAACCCAAGAAGGCGTCCCGGGCGCAGTACGACTTTTAAAAAATCAGCCAAGTACAGATCGGGCTGCAGCGTCTTAATTGACTTTATTTGACTGTCCCACACATTAATCCCATTTTGTAGACCTTCTTCGAGTAAAAAACACCATTCTTACTTGAAAAGCACTACTGTAAAGCAATTTGCATGACAACGAAAAAAGCTGGTGTGGACTCGACAAAAGTGTTTTTTTTTAAATTATATTTTTTATGGTTCTAGGCGAAATGTATCATCACCATAGACGGTAACACTGTCACCCAGGTCCAGAAATTCGACATTGGAGTCGTCCTTACAATAAAGAGAGAGTACTCTGACAGTGAAATGGTTGCGGTAAGATTTCACATAATATCACCATGTCGGTTCTCAAACTTTGAAAGACCAAGACCCCTTTTCTTAAAAATAAAATAAAAATGTTGTTCTTACGCTTGAGTTGCAGAAACCAATTTTATAACCAACTTATTTAAAAAAATACTTGGAACATTTTTTACTTCTAAACGTGAATGATGTTACAAATATTCGGAAATTAATCTTACTAATACTAATTTCTTTTTAAATTATTTTTTCAGACAATCACCAACAGTGCCTGGAACGGTGTCGCTCATAGATACTATAAAGTTTAAGTTATTGTGCATATTTATTGTATTATTATATAATATGTATTATAATAAATACATAAAGTACCTACATAAAATATTTATGAGAATTTTATTTTAAAAATACTTAATCATTATGCATTGCCCCTGTGTTCACTTCCTACCGCGATCATCGGTTATTCATTGTCCAACTCTCGTACCGATCGTGAAATAGTAGTCATTTCAGTTTATCTTTCTCGTTAAAAGCATAAACACAAGTATATAATTGCAATTTTTGCAAACATAATGTCTTTAATTAATTTTGATAAACGTTATTTGCAAATTAAATTGAATCTGGCCTAAAACATTTACATTAAAATGGGAGATTTTCATTATAGATAACTAGCTACTAATACAGTCAGTGTGCAATATATTACGTAACTACATAGGTAATCCACAATTATCAAAAAAATTATCAAGAAATGCATTTATTAAAAGCTTAGAAATAGACATAAATTAATGGTCAAATGTGAAAACAGAATTGAGCTTGCCGCGCGTGCGGGCGTGTATGCCGTTCCCGAATAGGTTTATTTAGCCACGAAAAGCGATGCCCTCGCGACGCTACTTAAATCGTCTGCAATAGACGTAACAGGCCCATAATGATGATGAGTTGAGATATCGAAAAACGAATTTTAGATCTTTCTTCAGGATGTCCATGTAAGTTTATTGATGGAATAATTTTTTTAGTCACATACCCTATCCACTGGGTCATTATGGCTTCGGTGAATGCAAATAACTATCACAGTCAATTTATCTAAATATACAGTGATTGATTCGGTGAAAAGGTTATTTGTAACAAATAATCAATTTTTTTAATCAATATTGTCTAAGATCTTCAGGGTAAGCACAATTATATGAAGAGGATTACATTATTGCATTTCAATAGACCTATGTCCACCAATCTAAACACCAAGGACATCTAACAAGCTTTTCAACATGTCTTTTCTTGGCAAAGAATACAGCTTTGTCAACCAGGAGAATTTTGAGGGATTCGTCAATTCCATAGGTAAGTTGTTATGAAATACTGTATCTGACTAATTTTCAATGATACATTTTTGTATGAAAATATCAAATGCAAAAATAAATCTTTTAATAAGATATCTTGTAATATTTTTTTAAAATTTGCAACAGTGCAACAGCATGATTGGCGTTATAGTAACAATATTTCAGTAAAATATTGTACAAGTACGACATGAATGTGTAAAGTAATTTGTATGGAAACCCGAGTCGAGATGAAACGTCATCACTACATCTTAAGGTAGCCAGAATTTTAAGGAAGCTTCACGCAATTGACCGTAATATTCTAGTTAGTTTATAAACTACACCAAGTGGATAGGAAATTTTATAATAGGAAAAACATTAAATAAACCGTCGACATGAAGAAAGTTTTTAGAGGTTCACAATACTCGTGCAATGTTTTGTGGCTCAAATGGGCGATTTCTCTTACATTTTACTTACAGAAAACAGCGGTGAATTTGTTACATAGGTACTTAAGTGTAAATTTTGTTTGTTGCGATATTTGTTATTACCGATAAGATAGTATGTATTAGGTTGTAGCTGTAATTCATATCAGATTATGATAAACAATAATAAAACTTATATAATTATTGTTTTCAGACAATCACCTCCAACATTTAGGACGGCCAACGCGGCACGTACTCGTAGATATTTCAAGGCCTAGATTACTACAATGTTTTTATTATTAATTTATTTGTACACTAATAAATAATTAATTATAGTTGCTTACCACTACTTTTTATTTATTAAACTAACGCTCAGTCAAATCGAAAATGATTGTAGGTAGGTATACATATAATTAGACCTTATATCAGATTAAATAAAAGTTATTTGCCTCCATACAACTAGAATTATGAAAAGCGACTTACTTATATTATATTTTACTCCTGAATATAGTCTCCTTCGACTATAGATCATAGTTGCTCGCTGGAAATATTAAGCATATAAGTTTAATTATCCAGCTAACTCCAAGGGGGCTGTATCGCCCCCTTTGAGAATCACTTATATTTATAATTTAGGTCACTATGCAGTGGCTAAGAACACCGACATTCGTTTTTCTGATATCAGTAATCTACCGAAAAATCCCAAAGAGATTGTATTGTGAGAGTTTTTCTGATATCAAAAATACCTACGGAAAAATCCCAAAGAGATCCAGTACCCAGGGATAATGTCGATGATATTATGTGTAATATTAACCTGGAAGGCGATTCTCGCAGATGGAATGTCGAATGCGACATTAGTCCTATCTCATTCGCTCACATTACACGTGAGCGTGACAAGACGTTCGTAGCGCTCGACTTTTGAATGTCGAACTCTGCGAGAATTGGCTTCCAGTTCTCCTATCGTTATTTCCCAGTAGCGAATTTCCCCGTCGCATTTTTTCCCACTCGGATTTTATATTTTTGCGTTCTTTAGTTTATTTTTAAATACGCAAAATGTACGCTAGTTAGAAACGATAAATGTCAAATTGTTTGTATTTTATTATTGGCGCGTGCAAGTTGCCAGTAATACTTACCTATCGATAAAATTCCTAGTAATCCGTTATAAAATGACTTCATTGACTATCCTAAAGATAAAGGTTACCTACAGTGGACCCTGCCTTCGCCGTGTGATATCATGGTAAAAATATATCACTTATAGATAATAAAAGGAATTTTTTTATATATATTTGACAAGATTATCACCACCAATGAATTCGGTAGCGACAAAAATATTTAATCAAGACAGGCGAAAAATTTCCATTGTTTTTATCTACTATCGGTCCCTTTTGGCATAGTTGGTGGTCACAGGTCTAAAATTGTTTTAACCTATCTAGCTGAAATAAGAATTTACAAAAAAAAGTAATACTAAAATAACACTAAAATATATACTTAAGCTAAAATTCCAAAATAGCTAACTATTTTACAAGAAAAAGACCTGGCCCAGGTCGCTCCCTGCAGGGAGTGTCCCGAGGAGGCTGGCGGCGTTGCCCCGCTGTATAGCGAGGCTTATACGCTGAGCAAAGTAGAGGCCAGCCTTCTGTACCGGAATGTCTCTACGATTATCTGCAAAATTTGAAGAATTTCTGTTTAGTTTGAAGGGAGTGAATAGAAGAATTGCCTAAAATTACCTACTTCGGCTAAGTCCATACAGTAAATAAAAATCCTAATCTCCAAGATAGAAGGACAATGATTAATTTGAGTTTCATGGAGATATTGTTTTATCATTCAATAGAAGAAGATCAACATAATAATAATTAATATGAATCATCATCATCAGCAGCCTAGTCCACTGCTGGACATACGCCTCTCCCAGGGCGCGCCATTGAGCCCGATCTTCGGCTCTTCTCATCCAGTCGCTGTCAGCCACCTTGCGCAGATCGTCGCTCCATCTAGCAGGGGGGCGTCCCACACTACGTTTGCCCAAACGCGGTCTCCACTCCAGAACTTGTCTACCCCAGCGGTTGTCGGTTCTGTTAAGTAATTAATATGAATCGGTTAATTAAGTTCGGTTAAATAATATGAATAATATTATTATTATATACAGAAATCGATTAATTATAATAAGTAGGTAGGTTATTAAATCCTAAACCTCTGTTATAGCTATAATCATGAAATTATCTCTAAAATTACATAATTAATTATTAGGCTACTATTTATTTGTTTTCTAAATTGTCCAGTTGTACTCAATCTTTCAGCTGTCAATTACCTTTTAGACGACGGCTTCGTATTATTGCTGATATCAAAGAAGCGGCGCAAGAAACAATCAGCAGCATTTATTTATCAAAAGAATAAGTATACCAAAGCATAAGCAACATGGATTATCGATGCGATCTTAAATTATCTATCCCATAAAACTATCTAGGTAGGTAGGTAAGTTAGGTATCCATAAATCCCAATCGCCATTTATGATGTCGATTACAACTTTTATCAGTGTGATAAAATATAGGATAAAAAGAGAGTGAGGGCAGATATTTTAAATCTTTCGGTTTTCGGTCCGTCGACGATAATCTTCTTTATTAGAGTTCACGATGTCTTACCTAGGAAAAGATTACAAGTTGGAAAGGCAAGAGAAATTTGAGGAATTTCTTAACTCCCTGAGCGGTGGTAAGTTGTCTCAATAATAAAAGTTGCTAAGTTTTTAATAATTATTTGAATTAGGACTGATGGTATCTAAGAAAATATTGATTACGAGTTAAAAGCCATAGCAAGCTATGGCGGGGCCATTTCAGCTCCCGTCCACAGCCACATTGTGCTTTATATTTATAACATTAAAACATTGCATAATTAAAAAACATATTTTTATTCACACTACATGTATGTTCTTACTTTGATTATTGCGAGTGTTTATTAATCACTACAAACTCTTATTTTCACTAATCAAGGTGAGAACAGCCCTTATGACATTTTAATAATAAACACTTCAATATAACACCAATTATTTATTTGTTTCACAGTGGTATCCGACGAGGCAAGAAAGAAGGTGCTAGCCGACAAACCAGTTACTAGGTTGGATAAGAATGGCGACACGTACACAATGAGCACTGTTCAAAACAAGTACACTTTCACTAGTGGGCAGGAGTTTGATGAGCAAGTATTCGGTCTAAAGGTAAGTCAGTACCTAAGAAGAAAAGTTAGTTTTTCTGCTCTATGTTTTTTATTCAAATGCTGATAGCGCAAAAATGAGAGTATACATTTTAAGACACATTATGCTGTATTTTGTAGAACCGTGTTGCAAAAAGTTTACGTTAAGATTTCTTGACATTCGTATGAATGTTTCAGTCATCGGATAAGACGGTGAATATAATAGGTAAAAAGTTTAATTGAAGAATATGATATTACAGGCAAAGACAACCATTACCGTGGACGGTAACACAGTCACTCAGCTGCAGAAGTTCCCCGATGGTATCACTCTCACCATCAAGAGAGAGTACTCCGGTGACGACTTGGTTACGGTGAGATTTTATACCATAGAGTCGGCCTCTAACTAAAGTATACCATCTGTTAAAATTCTACAACTCTAATTTGAAGTTCATGGCGAACGCATTGGGTTTATTTTATTTTGCAGAAATTTGAGATAGTATACATAAGCTAGAGGTCGACTGTACACGTAGTAATAGTTAGAATTCTGTGACTGTACTATCTAGCAACTTCAAGCTGTCACCTGAATTGTCAAAGTGCGGGGGCAGTGCATCTGCCGCACTCCCCACCCGCAGTACAGTTCGGTGTACAATCTAAATCTATATGACTAGTGAATTTCGGATTATTTAAATAAACAGTATACATTTCTAATTAATTTATGTCGTCGCTTAATTATTGTAGCATATTTTATTGTTTTTATATTTACGTGTCGTTGATTTTACACCGATTAATTGCAGTTTTATGAAATATTTGCAATATATTAGATTCCAAATTTTTTCGCCAACTGAACCGCCGATTCTGCGGTGGGATGTCGCTGAGCAAGCGGGAGGCAGATACAGTGACTCCTTAAAAGTGCTGAATAGTAGTTATAGAAAAGCGATTATCAAACTTTAGGAATATCAGACCCCTTTAATTACTTACATAAGTACTAATAGGGCCGACCGGGCTTAAAAATAAAGTGCGCAGTGTTGCGGTATTTAATTCACATATGATTCTGGGGATTATTATGTGAATTATATTCATAACGCAGCTTACAAAAGTACCAGTGGCACCCTCTTCTAAACTCTATATATTCCTGGTTGCGGTTTAAGTAGGTAAATAAATAAAATAAAATAAATTGTTGGTATGGGTCAAGAATCATGATGGGTATAAATAATTTTATTTTTTTAATTTCTTATTTTATCACCTACTATATTTCTTATTATTTCCAAAAATGTAATAGTACTTCATGTTAGAGGTTTAAACTTGTTTGTACGTCTATGGTTCTGTTCGGTTCGACATGGAGTGTCTTTTTGACGCATTGTGACAATAAAATATCCATTAATCGCAAGTTAATCGCCTGTATTTCTAACGTGGTAGCAGAGCGTGGTTATAACTTAATTTTTTTGTTTTTTTTTTGTTTGTTAAATTCTTTTTACATTTGTATTTATTAATTTGTTTGGGTTGCATTTTGCCTGAATTAAATGATGTATTATTATTGTTATAACACGAAATGTACACTTCATACATAAATACTCACCTCATTATATTTTATGTTTGTAATTATTTTTTTCAGACCACCAGCAATAGCAAATGGGACGGTGTTGCTCGCAGATATTATAAGGCGTCATAATTTATTGCGTTACTTTTGTAAATTAATTAATTTAATATTAAAAAATTCTGACTTATATATTTATAAATATTAACATTAAAGTTTGTTCAAAATAAACTAAAATAAAATGTGGTTGGTTTCATTAATTTGTTTGTCTGTAGGTAAACCTTGCCGGATATAGCCAGTATAGTGTTCAGGTCTAAGTGGAGATGGGCAGGGCACGTGTGTAGAATGCAGGACGATAGGTGGCCCCGAAGACTGCTCGAGTGGCGACCCCGAGTGGGGCGCAGAAGTGTCGGTAGGCAGCCCGCGGGGTGGACCGACGACATTGTGAAGACGGCGGGGAGGATGTGGATGCGAACGGCTAGAGACCGAGGAGAATGGCGTGCACATGAAGAGGCCTATACCCAATGATGGGTTACGTTAGGCTGAAAAGAAGAAGAAGGTAAACCTTTAAGGTAGGTATTATGTACTTAATCCCAAGAAAAAGCAACTAGTATGTTAGGATAGGGCGATAGGATGGGCGAGTTTTTAATGGGAGTTGATGGCTTGCTACAGCTTTAAACTTGTTATTAAATAATTTATGATGATGATCAAAGAGGAATATAATCACTACGTAGGTATGTATGATTATTATTTCAGTGTTAAAATGATGATGAAGCCGAAAAAGAGCCGTATAGTATTAGCAAAGCAATAGCTATTAATTTATTCATTGCTATGAAGTAAATAACAGTACCCAAACAAGAGTACGATTTCAGTATACAATACAACAGTTAAGTATTTTATTATGCTATCTATTAGTAATAAATAGCGATAGGATGTTCTGCTATGGTATTATTCCCGTAGGTATAATTACGGGAACATTTAATACATGAATATTCTCGAGAACTTGCCGAGTAAATAATCGTACCTCAGGATGCCTCAGGGTCAATTCTTGGGAACGGGAACTGAACAACTAAACTACGTGTCACAATCACAAGTCTCAACTCATAGAATTTCAACTCAAATTGGGTGCTGAACTTTTTTTACCTGAAAAACATTACCCTCCTCCTGGGACACCAGGAGGAGGATGATGTTTTTCGGGTGTATGTATGTATGTATGTCGTATCTTGTAGATTAAATTGCTTGAAAAGATAAAACAAATCAGAAAATTCACTGTGCACGGAGATTTTTCAACTGGCATTAATTTCTATTTTTTGTAATTCAGAATGATCTATCGGTGGTATAACACGGTGTAGATAGCCTGGAGAGGTGCCACCCTTTTACCTATTTCTGCCGCAAAGCAACAATTTATTTATTTAGAAAACGAACGAGTTATCCAAACTTAAATAATAATGCTTGCATTGCACTGTTTCGTTCAGCGTCAGCGTGTATACCGGCACGTGAGGCATTCCAGTTTGAACTTCAACGAAGTCCTAAAGATTAGCAGCGCTTAGAAAACTCTCTTATAATGAGGCGAGAATAGATGTCTATCGACTTACCACAGGTGTCCCGTTTGCTCGACTGCTCTCCTTTCTGCTGATTCAGATTAATTTATTTGTCCAGAATGCAGGTACATAATTACAAGATGGTATTTTCTAAACAAAGAGCCGATACATTCTACTCAACAATGAGCATGCAAATATAAAAAATAAATAATATAACAGTCAGATAAATTATAAAATATAAATGTCATTTAAATCGTGTACTTACCTACTTTAGAATATATTATGATACAATTACATTCTTATCGATTTTACATGTTATTATTAATTTAACATTCGATGCAATCACTAAGTGTTGATTTATCATTTGTTATTTTATGATTATGATAATTAAAGGTACCTAGGTATCAAGGTTCAAACTCTTCTGTGAGTTCAAAGTCTTCAATGACTGTTTATCCAACAATAAATGGACTAAGTATGATTAAATGTTGCTACCTGCAAAAGTAGTTTATTATAAAGGAAAAGGGAAAGTCTTTTAAGGTCAATTAAATTTATTTGTGTCGTATCTTTGTCCTCTTGGACAGGTTTTGGCCAGCCATCGGTCATGGGCAACAGAATACCAGCGCTGTAGGCATTCTTGTCTGCAGCAATAAGCTGAGTTTGAGGCCCTTTTCACAATAACAGCAGACCATCAGACATGATTTCAATATGTTTACCTTTGACTACATAATTATTTTATCATAATTATAACTGTTTCGGTCATTGCTGTGTCTGAAATAAACGTATTACTTACTTACATTTTTAAGATCTTAAAGTTTTAGAGTATTAAAGTTTTTTATAAAGGGATACTGTCCTGTATCTAGGGGTTCTTTTTTACAAATGTTTTTACGCGACTGTTCCAGAAGATGGGTAATGTTTTTAGGGTAACGGAAATCAGGTTTTTTTATTGTATAAGGAGAGTAGAGGAGCAAACGGGCAAGGACCACGGCCATATGGTAAGTGGTCGCCGGCGCCCATAGATACTCAACTCACTAAAATGTTATTAGAGGGTTTTAGAAGCGCTGCTAACCTCGAGTGGCTAGGACTTAGGAGTGTACTGCAGGGCCGGATTAAGCATGTCGGGGCCCCTAGGCAATGCATGTCTCGGGGCCCCTCTACCCTTTTCCTTCCTAAAATATATTTTTTCTACCTTAACTCAAATCTATACATATATGTTGTCAAGCGCGGACGCTTTCCAACATTAGTGGGGAGGGGGAGGGAGAGGAGGAAGGAGTCACGGTCAAGTTCACGTGCGACAAAATTACAGAATTACACTGTAGTGACTAGTGTCTGTCAATCGGTATATTATAGGATACATTTCGGAGAGTGCGCATCGGACCTAATTCCAGCATCTCCATTCCGCTTTCGGACTACCAGGCGCGGGAAGGGGTTCCATCCTTATGTTGTTGATATCCCATCTGTTCGTACGAAGCGATTTGCTTCATACGAACAGATGGGATATCAACAACATAATGGAACAACCTGCCGGCGTCTGTGTTTCCCGAAACCTACAACCTTGGGATCTTCAAGGCCAGAGTGAATAGGCATTTACTGGACCCGCATGCTCCATCGTCGACCTCATCGTCGCTTACCAACAGGCGAGATCGAGGTCAAATGCGGGTTCAGTAGTCAATAAAAAATAAAAAGTGCCTCATGTGCCGGTAATTACGCTGGCTCTCTTACACTTCAATCCGGCAATGTTTGCACGTTGCCTTTTGAAATATAGATAGGTAAAAGTACGACTAGATATGATTCAGATATTCATGCTCGTTTGAGTCATTGTCATTAGGTACTCATTAATCATTTTTTATATAAGTCACACTCACAACTCACTACTGAAAACGGCAAACTTTTTTTTCGATTAGATACTCTATCTATCGTTATCTTAGTGTAAAATGCATATATAAGCGGGGAATTAAATCGTTCAAATAACATATTGTTCTTATCTTTTGCCGAGTTTAAAGTTAATAAAACAACCCTTCAAAATGTCCTTCATTGGCAAATCATATAAGTTAGAGAGCCAGGAGAATTTCGAAAAATTCGTTAACTCCCTAAGTAAGTAAAATAAAGATTTATAATGTTTATAAACATATATTATTTGTATTTTTATGTGGATATTTTAATATCATCATCATCATTATCATCAGCCTATTAATGTCCCCACTGTTGGGGCGCAGGCTTCCCCTTCACCAAGGGGGTACGGGCCATAATCCACAGAGCGGGCCTAGTGCTGATTGGTGGATTTCACACACCTTCGGAAACTTTTAATTTCCTCAGACATGCAGGTTTCCTCACGATGTTTTCCTTCACTGTTAGTTAGAGCAGTCGGTAAATGTACGTATGACTTCGAAAAAATCCGAAAACTCATTGGTACATGGCATTCATGGTTTCGAACCCGGACTGCATGGGAGTCCGCCGTCCTAGCCACTAGTCCACCGACACTTACTTTTTTAATATAGACATAGTAATACCTTTACCCACCATAAAAGTAGTCTAAACTCTCTTGGCTGGAAGAGATCCTTATGGGATAAGCCCGTCTTTGTGCATATTTTAATGTTGTTTGTTTTCTGTTTATTTTTATATTAGTACAATAAAGAGACTACAAACAAACTAACATAAAATAAATTATTTGATGTAACACCTCCTCTATAATTGACCTTTTACTTGTCTGCTATCTGTACGTTAATTTTGAGGAACAAGAAAATGAATTGATTTTCTAATTTTTTTAATTTTATTATCTGTCACAGGTGTTACATAAACTATCGTTTTTTTTGGCCCTTACCACTAGGTTAGGATCAAATTGTAAAAATTGTACCATTTTAACAACCTAAAGAATAGTAGATTATTTTAATATTTGACATTATTATTTAACAGTTTCACTATTTTAATCCACATTATAATAAATAACCGTGATATTTTCCAGCTATTCCGGAGGAACACAAGAAAATTGTCATTTCATTCAAGCCTACCATTAAAATCGACAAGAATGGTGACACCTACACTATGTCTACCAGCAAGCACGACGGTACTGTCACAGAGCTGGCCTTCAAGAGCGGAGTGGAGTTCGACGAACAAGTTCGGGAAAACACAGTGAGTATTATGAACTGTATGGAGTTTTGGCGGGAAAGTCGCTGGAGAAGGTTCTACGGTGTTTATTGTATTGCTCAAAAATTGTTTTCTGGTGATTTTGATTGCTAAAATCGGTGTAGTTTTGTCTAGCAAACGTCAGTAACAGTGACAATGTGTTGAACTCTTAAAATAAACTTCTCGTTAGTGATTCGTTGTGTAGTTTCCCTCTGTGATTCTGCGGCGGGCCATGAGAATTCGACAGACTAGACCGGTTGAAATTTCAGATATACTCGTAACTCCTAGGAGTATTAAAATGTGTTTACACCACAACATTTTGATGCTCAAAAACTAAAAACTGTTTTAAATCGCTTAATGTTTAGGCTGATGACCTGTGTTGCCAATGCCTTGTTAAAAAAATACTCAGTACTTTTGGGGGAGTCGACAATAAATACGGTATCAACCTATTTTTTTTATTGCATCAATCAACTTACATGTACATACTAAAAAGGATCTTTAATTAGTTTTTCGATATCTCAACTAACATCAGAGATATTGATGGTTAAAGTTAGTATTGGACAGATGCTTTGTCCTTTTCTAGCAAAACCATCCTTTATACCATACATACATACAATCCATTGTACCACCTAAAATGTACCCATATTCTTACAAACTAATAATTTCATTTATTTATTCCATGTCAAAATGTTACATGATTTCAACATACTTAGTCTAATAAACCGCCCCGAGTCGCACCCGGCGGCCCATCACGCTGGCAGAGTTTCAACGCTGAATAGCCAACGATAAATATTTTTATTTTGTATGCAGCCAGGACCTGCTTGTATGGCGCTAGAGAACAGTTACATCATAACTTAATGCCGTTTCTTTCTAGCGTTCTCACTCATGTTATGCTAATATTAAAATTTCATCTTGCTCATCAGTAGAAATGGCATGTTAATCCCTATTTGATGAATAGGACATAAAACGCAAAGCGTTGCTTAGATGGAGCCACTAGCACACTCCGTATACAGAAAATCAAAACGAAACGTTATTTTTGAAGACATCACAAATTTCTCATTATTTGGGTTAATTTAATTTAATTTATCAAAGCTATAGTAAAATTGTGATGATATTATGGCATCAAATGGCCATTTCAAAATAGCAGACCTAAAAAATCTGCTAAGACATCGTGGCGCGAGTCTGAAGGGTAAAAACAAAGATTTGGTGGAAAGGAACGTATCTACATGTTGATTGCTACGTATCATTGTGCTAGTGGCGCCTCTAGTGGTAAAATATTGTAGGATTATCTCCTATTGTATAGGTAGAAAACAATAAATAAGAACTTAAACTTAGACTCGTTAAGTTTTTTTTTACATTGTATTCTTTGTCCACAGTCCAAGACTACGTTCACAGTGGAGGGTAACACAGTGACTCAGGTGCAGAAGTTCGCCGGTGGTCAAGTGCTCCTCACCTACAAGAGAGAGTTCAATGGAGATAACCTCACTACGGTAAGAACTTGTGGGAACGCGCTATGTGAGGACATGGAATGACGTAACGTCAGTTGTATGAAAGGGAAGATCTTCCACCAGGCGGGGTGTTGTGCCTGGTGACCAGATGTTCTGGTCCTACTATGGATGTTTGGAACTCGTATATATACGAAGTCCCAGGAAAATTTCGAACGAGTGAATTGGAAAAAAAGAAAAATTCGGATAAATGAGTATTTACTAGGTTAGTTTACTAGTTTCACAAAGAACTTTTGTAACAGATAACTCGTAGAAACGTTATTTACCCAGTGGGTATTTACCCCAGTGAATACCCCATCTCTAGGCTCAAACCGGCGCGGTTTGAGCGCGACTGGTCACCGTAAAACCCGCCAATGTGGGCCCAGCCTATGTCCACTTCGGGTATGATTGCGCACACTAGCAATCGAATAAATCGAATCGAATAAAAACATTATATTACGTTTTATTAAAAAACCCTCATCGAGTTGAACTTTTTAAAGATAATGCATAAAATGACTGATTTGAACAAATAATTGATTTCTTGGTATACCGATACCAATCAATCAATCAATCATTTAATCGTGAACATTAGGTAATAATAAGTAGATACCAATAATTCAATGTTTATTTATTTGTTTACAGACAATCACCAGCACTCTATGGGATGGCGCCGCAAGGAGATTTTACAAGGCTATTTAAATTATTAATTTATTATGTAAAAATTAATTTTGATATAAAATATTATAATTATTAAATTATTTCGGATTTACAATAGCTTCGTTTCTTTTTAACGACTATTTTCCTCACTTATTTAAATTAGAGTTGAAATCTATAGAAACATTGATTCGATACCACCGTTAAAATTTAAAATAAATAAAAAAATCTAATAAAATAAGGCACATGTGGTTAATTATAAAATATTATCCTCAGAAGCATTGGAACTTTAGTGAAATTAATAATACTTAATTAATGGCTGACAAGTCCGAAAACAATAATTTGGTGCAATAATAATTCAAAAAGAAGTAAATATTTTTCTCAATAAACGGCATTAGAGTTTTTCATCAAAAGAGCGGCCAGTTTAATACTGAAATAGTTATAAATCCTGACTTTATAAACCCTGTCAAGACGATGCTACTTTTGGGTTTTATATCCAGACTAGAAACTAAAAAAACCCTGTCAAGACGGCGCCATTGGTAGTTTTACAATTTGTGTTATGGAGTTCGCTATGAAAACCATGCGATATGGCAAGGGTTTTTCAGTTCCTGGGTATAAATGGCAACAAATTGCGTAGTCATGATGCTAAATGTCAGTTTTCCGCAATACGGCGAAGGTTTTCATATTCCTGGTAAGGGTATAATTTTCTTTTCAAGATATATAAAATCTTCTTGCTGGAAAATATTGGAATGAATGGTTACTGGTTGATATGTTTTGAAAATTATAATGGTGTAGCCATATGATTTGAAACAAATAAATTAAATGTTTCTAAAACGGCATTCAAAGAAACTTTTTCTTGCATACCAGCCAGTTCAATAGTCAGTAAATATTTTTTAACGAAATAGTTTTCATTATAATAGATAAGCAATCTTATTGCTAAGAAAAAACCTAATTGATACCTAACGTATTGATAGGATAACTTTATCCATGGTGCTTGTGCGGTGTACTATAAGTATTTTAAGTAGTACCATAGAATATATAATAATATTGGTAGTACTTCGTATTTCCTTGGCTATGCTTTATTATTCTGTGGATAACAGATATATTACATGAAGGAAGGAAGTAAGTAGGTAACTTTTTTATTCATTAGGGGAGTATATTTTTTCTTGATCCAGGATATATAGATAGGTACTTTATAGTGGTACCTACCTCTTGAAACCAAATATTTCGTAAATTGGGCAAGTAAATGTTGACAAGAAATAAAAAACCTTCGCCATGTGCTAGTCATATTGCGGAATTAAAAACTAGATTTTTCATTGCGATCTCCTTAACAAAGATTACAAAAGTATCAGTGGCGCCCTCGTGACAAGGTTTTTATTTTCTATTCCTGCTCAGGGTATAGGTACCAAGTATTGAACAAAAATAATGTGTAATCATGCTAATCATAGCGATTATAAAGATAAGATGATAAAACGAATGACTAAACACATCCAGTCACTGCGTTGAAGATAAAAAAGCAAATACAATTATAAATAAAATTCGTCAGCAAATATCGCTTTTACGCCTTTTAACTGCAGCGATTTTGAGGCGGAATCGGACCGAATCCATAGAAATCTAGAAAACCAATAGAAAATCGAAAAAATATTTCTACCACTGATTTAAACCTATATGGGTTCGTTTGCTTTCGTTGTGTTAACGAGTAACGCCACAACGCACTGCAGCGAAAGCGAAATGGAAGTGAACCAAAACCATAGAAAGTCAAAAAATAAATTTCTATGGTTTCGGCTCCCTTCGGCTAAAGGCGTAAAGGTAAACTCGCTGTAGGTACCTATTTCGGATAAACTGGGTCAATATCCACTTTTTTAGCCTCACTGACACCAACATTAATTCCTGAATAAATTGTCTATGCTTTTCATACAAAATTGGCCTCGGATTAGTGTTAACCTTGAGTTTTAATTATTGGCGCAAGTAAACAATAAACAATATGAGTAGGTATTTTACCTAGACAAATATATAGACAGAGAGAGACTCACACTTGATTGGTTTTTATTACTTATTTAATAAGTATTAACAATAGAGTCGTATGGTGCGAATTAACACTAACCCGAGCGAGGTCAATTTTGTATGAAAAACAAAATTGCTTAATCGTTAATCCAGGCTTAAATGTTTGCACAATTGGGCCCATAAACAACTTATTGAAGAGACAGAATGACTTTTGGTAAAACGTGATAATATAATGATGATAATAAATCCACGTTAAGTGCTGAGTAAGTCAACGAATATAACTATCTAATCTTTGTCTTATATCACTACTATGATATAAGCAGTAGGTTTTCGGTGCGTTGCTAATGGCTTGCGTGGTGACATGTATCCAAACACGTAGAGGCCTTGTTTGTATTTACTATAAAATTGTACTACAGTATTTACTAAAAAAAATAATGATTGATTGATTTTTCGAAGACTTAAGTACATTAATCGACTGCTCTACTCTACTGGTGAAGGAGAATATCGTGAAGGAAACCTGCACATTGATAACGCCAGTATGTGAAATGGGAAGGCAATGGTAAAAACTTAAATCACCCTATTAAATCTGCCAAGAAAGTCGTTCTATGTGGTTATATCATGAAATGATCAATCACGACCCTCATCTATGATTAAGGATTATAACAACTTGCGTCATGGTCATAGTAGTGACTTTATGATTTTTAAAAAAATCTAGATAGGTAGGTAGGTAATAAGGTAATCGGTTTTTTTATAGATGTCTAATTTTGATATTGGTCCTACTGGTGGATTATTTCAGAACCAAAGTAAAAATTTCAACACCTGTGTTTTTAAGATAAAGATGGATAGGTACATTTGGCAAAAATGACGTAGGTGTAGTTTGTATTGAAACTTGAATTTTTTTTGGGTTTTTGGGAAGTGGTGGTTCTGGGAAAGTGGTCATTTTGGGTAGTGGTCGTTTTGGGAAGTGGTCATTATGTGACAAAACCTTTCAAAAGTTTTTCTACTAAATATCCTGTAATAAACCCTATAGACCAAAGAGGTTGTCGATTTCTTTTAGACTTAGAGGAAATTAGAAAAATCAGTTGATGAATACGCCGATGACACATTACTGTAATAAATTCTGTGAGCAGATTCTGTAAGACATTCTGAAGCGAGCTCTTTGTCTAAAAGTTTTCGAAGGCAAATGAAGTCCATCAATCAGCCCTGGACCCGCACGATGGATAATATCCCAAAACCCGGTAGATCATGAGATCGTACCCCAACAGTGCCGAGTTTTATATCCACCGAGTTTATAAACCTTCTCTACAAGGTTATGGAACGTGTATTGAACACCAAGCTCCTGGCACACCTAGAAGGTAACGATCTCCTCAGTGACCGACAGTATGGTTTTCGCCAAAACCGGTCTACTGGGGACCTTCTGGTTCGTGCCACTCACTTCTGAGGCGAAGCCATTGAGAAAACCGGTGAAGCTCTTGCCGTGTCACTAGATATTTCTAAGGCATTTGACAGGGTCTGGGACGGTAGCCTATTAAGCATGCTTCCTTCATATGGAATCCCAGCCAGTTTGCGCATATGGATCGCGGATTTCTTGAGTGAACGGTCAATACGAGTGGTCCTAGATGGCTGCTCGTCTGACCAACTGGCTATCAACGCCGGAGTTCCACAAGGATCTGTCTTCTCTGCAACCCTATTCCTGCTGCACATAAATGATCTGCTCATATCGGGTATTTTTGGGTACGCAGACGACAGCACGGTTACGGAGAGATATCTTCCTGTTGCGCGCGCTGGTGCTGGTGAGATCCAGACTCAAAGAGAGGCCATGGTTGAGCGTATCGACTTGACCTTAAAGGCCGTGGCCGATTGGGGCGATGCCAATTTGGTCAAGTTTAACGCCACTAAAACGCAGGCGTGTCTATTCACCGCTAAATGGAGTCCCTTCCACCTGACTCCGACTTTCCGGGGTTTATCCGTACCGATTACCGACCACTTTAGCCTTTTGGGGTTGGATCTGACTTCCAATCTTAACTTTGGGCGCTTCATTGAGTCAAAAGCTAAGACCGCAGCTAAAAAATTGGGCATCCTGAGTAAGGTTAGGCGGTACTTCACGCCGGGACAGCTCTTAAACCTTTACCAAGCCCAAGTCCGGTCGTGCATGGAGTACTGCTGCCACCTGTGGGACGGCTCAGCTAAGTACCAACTGGCTTCCCTTGACTCAGTGGAGAAACGCGCTAAGCGCCTTATAGGTGACGAATCGCTGGTGGAGGCTAGACTGCAAAGTCTGGAACATCGGCGCAAGGTTGCCTGTCTATCGGTATTTTATAGTATACATTTCGGAGAGTGCGCATCGGAATTGCACGACCTAATTCCAGCATCTCCATTCCGCCTTCGGACTACCAGGCGCGGGGAGGGGTTCCATTCTTATGTTGTTGATATCTCATCTGCTCGTACGAAGCGATTTGCTTCTTCGTTCATTATGCGAACGGCTAAGGAATGGAACAGCCTGCCGGCGTCTGTATTTCCCGAAACCTACAACCTTGGGATCTTCAAGGCCAGAGTGAATAGGCATTTACTGGACCCGCATGCTCCATCGTCGACCTCATCGTCGCTTACCATCAGGCGAGATCGAGGTCAAATGCGGGTTTAGTTATATACAAAAAATAAAAAAATAAAATAAGTAATAGTTGAGTTAACTTGAGTTACGAATTATCGGTACTTTTTCAGAGACCCTTTCTCAACCTAAAAACCCTATAAGAGGTAGGTACTCGTATGCAGTTATGCCATAATCACAAAAAAATTTGATTGATGTAAACAAAAGAAGATAATAAGCATGACTCGCTTGATAATTTGATAACTTGTGGTTAATGGTACTACAATATACAAACATAGCCTAATTGCAACATTAAAGCATTGTCAAACCTTTACGAATTTGTTAGGATACCGTGTGATCATCGGAAAAACCTTCTAAGCCATCCGGTAGACGAGATAATTAAAGGTAAGTTTAGTGGTCGCTGGCACATGAACGTATGATACCAACCACCAAGTATTTCTTGATGAAGCGTTGAATGCAATGCTTTCTGCTTGAACTAGTAATTAAACTAAAACTGGAAAACGGATAGCCGCAGAACCGTTCTACATACCTTCTTTCATTTTTATACATATTCAAGAAAATGTGTAATGTAATTGGTTTCGAAATCTCTGTAGATAATTTGAACTTTAATTTGTTATAGGTATTTCTTTATGTTGAAAGATAATTACGCAGATGGCAGACTAGCAGACGGGCCACATCATGGGGTAAATGGTCAACGTCGCCTACAGACATCTCAACTCATTAAAATATTGCTAGAGGGTTTTCTATTCGCTTATAAGCCTTAGTAACTAATTTGCCAGTACGGTATAATTACGCTGGCTCTCTTATATCTCAAACCACGAATAAAGCAGCGCAATTGCTGCTTTGCGGCAGAAATAAGCGAAAGGTTGGGTATATCTACCCCTGCACATCAGAATCTATGGCATTGGCTTCTTAATCTTCATCTATGGTTTTCTTCTTTGGCTGTAATTTATTTACCACTCATGGAAAAGTTTATTTTTCGAAATTCAACAACTATTTCCATGATTTCGAACTGATTATGTATCAGTAATCGAACAATTAAAAAAATATCCTGTTCTATTGAAGTATAATATTAATCAAATAATTTTAGAGAACCCTGCTGGCATAACCAGTATGTGGGGTTTACCCCACATCATCTCTTATCATGCGAAGATAGGATAATCACATCAAATAGCCACCAATTGAGAGAAATGACATATAAAAGCAGAAATAATAAAATTAGATCAGTTAATTGTGGCTCTTTGTCTTATTTGTAGTGTACCATTATTAAAGTCAGATAATGGCGTATTTTGGAAAAGTATTTAAGTTGGAAAAGGAGGATAACTTTGAGAATTTTATGAAATCTGCAGGTAGGTGCAAAAATCATCATCAACAACTTACGTCCTGCTATTGGGGCACATCCTTTGAACAAGGGGGTATGGATAGTACGGTAGTATGAACTTGAGGGTTTATATATTCCCATGATGACAGCCCCCGGAACCATAGCATAGCTATCGTATAATAAGGGAAGTACCTGGAAAAAAGTTTACAGGCAGAGAAACCCCTGTAATGTATGATATGTATAGGGAGGCAGACGTCTTATTAGATATAGGTACCTACAGAACTCCTATGACGGAGTTGAGAATGTGGACACAATAATCGAGATTAGAGTGTAGTTTATAAAAAACGGGTCTCCAAACCCGAAAACACTCCGTTGTCTACGACGCTATTAGTTAACTAAAACTCGCTCGATGGCCGACCTCAAGCATGTCTGTAGGGTTCCAGGATCTCCCTAGCACTTTGCCTGAGAAACACCTCCAACATACATAGACAATGTTCCACTTCCCAGTTCCTCCCGTTACAGGAGCGAGAAGTCAGTAGTGACTCCAGACGTCTTTTGCCAACAGGTCTAAAACCGGATGAACTCGAGAAGTACCTAGCAATCAAACCCACTTACAAGTTTACGAAGACTGGAGACTCTTATTCATTCATCGAATCGCATGATGGCGAAACAAAGGAGGTGACCTTCAAATCTGGGGTAGAATTTGATGATGAGTTTGAAGGAAACCAGGTAAGAGTCTAGCTTGGATTCCGTGAGGATAGATGGAGATGACACAAAAATTCCCATCCACGCTCACATGGGGGTGGATTCCCATCCACCCATAAATATACTAAAATCCATGGAGTATTCCCATACTCCATGGATTTTAGTATATTTACGAGTTGAACGTCATAGCATGTAACTTGGTATGGTACTTTTGTGGAGTTCGCTATGAAAAAAAATTAATTCAATTTATTTCCGCTATATGGCGAGGGATTTTGTATCCCTGGTAAGGGTGTACGTAGGAAGCCTGGAAGATTTAGACTTATGACTATTCAACTACAGCTGTTTCAAGCATTTTTTACATATTTTATGGGAATTACAGGCCAAGAGTTTAGTCACTGTGGCGGGTGACAAGATCACATACGTGCAGAAATTCTCAGATGGAACCACGTGGCATGCGAAGTACGAGTTTTCTGACAACAAGCTGAAAGAGGTAAACACTTTACTTGATAAGAAATATATGAAGGAATAATTAAAATAAATCCCAAAAATGACGAAGTCATAGATTCGGTAATGTTACAGACAAAAGACCAAAAAAGATACATACATGAATACTCATACCTTCTCACTATGTCTCTTGCGGATGAGGTAGGCAGAGAGAACGAAGCACCACAAATCTCTGTCTTAGCAAGCTATTTTGCTTTCTTTACAGGCATTCGTCGCTTTATGCATGAACATGATAAAGATGATGAACAAATATTACAAATAACTAGCTGCGCCCCGGCGGTGGCTTCGCTAGTCATGTTTTTTTAAAACTTAAAATCCTCTGCGGGCGTGCGCACAACAAATTACCAAAGTTTCATCGCAACCGGATGAATGGTATAGGAACACATAGAGGACAAACAAACATTCATTTTTATATATATATATATAGATAACTAGGTATCGAGAAACTAAATTAACATGAATGAAATTATTTGTTGTGAAAACACCCCTGAAAACAGTCAGTATCAACACAATTTTTTTGTAATACTTTGTTTACTTTTTTCAGACACTATCTACATCCAGCAGCTCCAGCACAGCTACCAGATACTATTCAGCTTAAAATTATTGTTGTCTGTCAAATTGAAATAGGTATCTAAATTAATTTGCTTAAAAATAGAGATTTTTTTAATTTTATTTTATTTATAAGGGAAATCTACAGCATTAACAATTATATAATTACATATATATTAAGCTTAAAGAAGGCCAATTACAGATTTCCTCGTTTATATATGACTTGTATACCTACAGAACGCGGTTAACTTCCACGAGTGTTAAATGTTATTTGTAAGTACTTGTTAATCAAGTGCTGGCTAAGTTTTTACTCCACATCATGACTGTTGTGCCTACACCAATTACAAATTAATAATGTTGATTGTTTACCAAGGTTTGCTTTTAATTTAATAGCTTACGTTACTAATGTGTAAAGTCAAATGTAGAATAGGTTTAGTGTTTTATGTTTGCTGTATATAAATATAAAATACCTAAAAAATGTAGAATTTTCACCTAAAATATAATAAGTCTAACAAAAGAGCATAACATTTTAATTATGATTTTTGCTATTTAAATTTCAAACGTAAAGAAAGAAAAAGAACTAATTATTGCTTATTATAGAAGTATATTTACGACGGTAAATAACAATTATTTAAATATAAATCACAATATGGACAAGTAGGTCTATTTCTGTACAATTCTATCCTAGCAGTTGAATTACAACTTTTACAAACAAGATAGTCTAAATTTTCTATGGCTGTAAAAGAAACTGAACAAAACATATTTATGTGACCATATTGACATGTTAAGCCTTCAATTGTCTCATCGCAACATTGACATAAGTACTGGTGGTCAGTCTTTATGAAATTCAAAACATTGGAAGCAACAAATTCATTCAAATGTCTATTGTATTTCCTACAGAAATATTCCAAATATTTTTTAGTTGCAATATAAGATTCCACTTCAAAATTACTTAATTGGCCATTACTTTTGCTTGTATCATGTAGGTCACTAATAAGTTTACTAGCAGATGCAACTAAAATCTTTTCCCTAACTATTTCTACTGACGTTTCTGGTAGCACACCTTTGGAGTTATTTTTAATTATCTTTTCTAGAGTATTGTACAAAACAACAAAAACTAAATACAATTTAATTTTGTATAAATCTGTGTTTCCTTCAATGTACAATTGGGTGTAATCAATTGATGGCAGTGCCTTTAGCTTCATTGCTTTGAATCTCAAAAGTTCTATACAGTCCCAGAAGTTAGTTAATTTCTTAGTTGGATTACTCAGCAGCAGTGACACTTCGGATTGGTATTGCAAATCTGTACACAAAAAAATTATATCGATTTTCTCTGGATGTTTTCTGTTCCTAACCTTCCTGTCTACCATTGCCAATGCCCATATGACTTTGTTGTACGAAAAACCGAAGTTATAAAGCTCATATGTTGAATACTGATCTTTAATTTCAACTAAGGTCAGGTTTGCATTCAAATTCTCGTTCAGAAATACCAAATCAATTTTGTATATTTTACAGTTCACAGTACTGATGTAAAATCTATCATCACTCCCTGTAATATCAGTTATTCTGTAATCATTTACATTGTTGACAATTTGTGACACTATGTTACAGTTCTGGTCAATCATTTGTATCACCAAATGTCTGTGTTTGTTGTAAAACAGGATTATTTTGTCTTCGACAACAGTGTGCAATAAGTATTTAGCAATCATTCTATCCTTGTGAGACCATAGACATGTTGATTTGATAAGTTTAATAACATTCTTTATCATTTCACAGTCGAATGCAAATATTTGTCCCATAACATTTGCAGATATTAGCAGAAAGTTTTTGTCTGATTTTGGGACCCACAACACTGTCAATATTTCACCAATATCTGTCTGTATTTCACCTAGAAATTCAGCTTGTACTCCCATTTCTTGACACTGAATCAACCAGAAAAATATATTTCCATTTCTCTGACCAGTGACAAAGTAACATGAATTGTCACTAACTTTGGGTCCCCAGCGAACTGAACTTGTTTCCACTGAATCAATATCTTTCTTCACCTCCTCAAAACAATTTGATACTTTCAAACTCTGTGATTCTTCATAGTGCTTCTTTATGAGCGACGAGAGATCTAATACAACTTCCCATTTAAACCTCGATGGTCCTAAGAACTCTACATTGCCAATGTTGTTCAATATAGCCAAAATATTTTCATTATTATATATGATACCAGCAGTAGACCATTCAAAGGTGACAATATTGGCCATTTCGTGGGTCAATTGTGGGTTATAAGGCCAAAACCCTGGATCTACTATCATTTGTGTTAAATCCATATTGTTCAGACCAAGCTGGATATATCTATTTGGGAACATTTCTGAGGCGGGACTAGACTTGGGGTTAGTTATAAACGAAACTACAAAGTCGATATTTTTGTCCAGACATTGTAAATTGTACGAGAAATCGAATAATTGAATACCTTTATCGGTGCGAACTGTGAGGACGGAATTGTGCCACGATAAAAGGAGTTCTTCATTCTTGCTGATGTGAATTGACTTTCTTGATATTTCTTGTAACATATTATTGTCGCAGTGTCTCAATTTAACGTTAATTTACAATAAAATATAGTAAAATCTACTACCAACAACACGCTGTCTCGCTCTCTGCACGCACTTGACTTTATTTTGTACAATTTAAGAATCAAGTCGCTTATTAATAAGAGTCAAGAAACGGTCGTATCGTACTTTTTGTATATAGTTTTCCTTTTTTATTATATTGGCTTGCACCATGTGATAGTAAAAAACTAGTTTAATTTGACTGGCTGATGGCCATTGTTGTCATTAAAAAAAAAGTTGTATGTTTGACAGCCAATGCCGCCAACATAATAAAATAAAAAAGGTTGGTACACACCACCGCTTCTGTGAACAAAACTATTTGACAATAGATAAATTTCCAAATTCTATGCCAGTGAAATGAAAATTAAAAAACTAAACTACAGCAGACTACTCTAATCTGTGCAGCAGCAAACAAAAAATGTCATAACAAAGGCACGTGTTTGATTTGTTGTTGGCTTTTTTCTGAATTATTAATTTTTATTACGACAAAAGTGTTAATAATTGAATTTTAGAACAATGGGTAAGAAACGATATAACGCGAAAGCGCGTCAAGTAGTTAAAACAAACATTGATAATTCACAAACGAACGAGGTTAGTAAAATTTAAGTTTGCTCATTACGATTTATCTAAAACATTCTGTGCCGATTTTAGACCACAGAAATTAGATAATGTCGTGAAAATTTAGTATAGCATGACTCTCACGTTCATAATCCCCGATAATTACCTCGGGACGGTGTAAATATATGTCCTTTTTAACGTCCCAAACTATGCCACGAGTTTAACCATTTTCATTTGTGATATAACCAACTATATCATTTCACACTAAAAGGAGTAAGTATTCTCACAGTCAAACTCATCTTACACTTGCTGGCGTTATAAGGCAAGAATCATTTCAGGTATTTACTTACTTTTTATAGCTTATATAAGTCTTTCACTGTTTCTTCTTTCTTTTATCCATGGTCTGTGCAGTTTTCATATATCTGGATTTCACTGCTGAAATCCGTCGAAAATGTGGCACTTTCGACATGCAAAGTCGAGTGGCTACGTAATGTGTTGTTACCAAGGAAATTTTAAGTACTTGGTATCCTAGGTTGTTCTGCTTACACATATGACATTTCTATTTTTGCATGTGAATACAGATATTTTCAAAGGGTTTTATATTGTTGGCTATGTTCATTGAAATCCATATTAATTTACTTGTTTATTACAGCTATGCATATCTACAATTTCATTCCAAAGAAAATCAAATATGATTTGGGATACACAATTTATAACCAAAAAAATCAATGCCCCTAATCTATTTCATTTTATTTCATATAATCAGTATAGAAAATTATAGTTTATTATAATTGTATTTTCCAGATAAAACTAGAGTTTACCTCAAATGAGTATGGTACCTCAGATACCAGCAATGCATTGGCACTACCGTCAAAGAAGCGGGAGACCAAGATTGTGTCAGACAAGAAGGAGAAAACAAGATTCTTGTCCAAACAACAGAGAAAGAGACTTGAGAAGATTGTTGATAAGAAAAAGAAGAAGGAAAATGTAAGTATAACTAACTGTAATATATACGCAAAATAGGCGCTTAAGACGTCGAGTTGCGGAAATCAGCCCGTTATTACATTACATTACATTACAAGTATAACTTATTTATTATTAAATGATAATGAAAGGAAATAATTCCCAAGACTTATTCCTTTCATTATCATTTAGTAATAAATATTAAATGATAATTTATTTTCAAATAAAGGGAAAAAATTTAAAAGCATTAAAATTATGCAATCATATGATGCTGTGTTCTTTGTGGGTTAGGCAGAGAGAATGAAGTGCCATGAAAAAAATAAAAAAAACTATTTCTTACCCTTGAAACAATTGAACATGTAATGTAAGCTATAAATATTTTTATAATTCTGTTTTTTGCTTTAGCCAAACTTTCCAAATATAGTTATGATTTTGATTTAACTTGCTACAGTCTGTCCTCTATTGCCGGCTAGCAGGGTTCTAGGACAGTGCGCAGATGAAGTAATAGAAGAATTGGTTGTTAAATAATATATTTTAAGGAAAAGAACACATAGTAACACAGAAAATAGGTAGTAGGAAATAAAAGTGAACGGGAGACGTCCGTTCGAGACAAAATATAGAGAAAAAGTGAAAGTACAAATAAAACAATGAAATTAATGGAATAATGAAATTTAAAAATGGAATTGGAACATGATTTTGAATTTAAATGAAGATGCCAATACGAAATGAGATGAGTTAAACGCTAACGATGAGGTTGAAGTTGACGGCAAGGAGGTTGATATGGACGATGAAGTCGACATCGTTACAAACTTATTGTAAACTTTTTATGTGAAACAGTTTTTTAATATAGGTGTGGGTTATATTAAAAACCTTTCATATAAAAAGTAATCATAACTATATTTGGAAGGTTTGACAAAAAAACAGCTGCTGCTATTTCTGCTAACTTGTATGTACTATTATGTAATATTTTTTTCAGAGAGCAGCTCTCCTCGAATCTCTCGCCCAAGTGCAAGCCACACCTGATGAGGTGAGACAACTGACAGCTATCTCGGCGATGCAGACCATTGGACTGCGGAAACTGAATGAGTTTGGCATTGAAGGACCCATGCTGGTGACTGCTGAGTCAAATGACAGTAAAAAGTTTAGTAGTATTGCTGGTATGTATTTCATATAGTTGACTTCTGTGGACATTAGAATGTGTTGAATTTGTGTAGCACATTATAGCATTCTGCATGCTGCATAACCTTGAATTTTTTAATCGGGATATTTTTAAAGCTCTATGGAGAAAGATCTCTGAAGTTGAAGTTGAAGGGTCATCAATCAGCAAGTGTAATCTTTTCACTTTACGACTAGTAGGTATAGATGAGCAAACATGCCCATAGATATCTCACTTAACTATAATGGCATTGTTTATTATTTTTTAAACATACTTATTTAATGTAGTTATGATTTTTTAAGTAGCGAAATTGATTGCAGGTGCTAAAAAGCGTCTAAGACTGCTAAAGTTAGACAATGCGAAGAAACTTAAGAAAGCTAAATACGACCCAAACATAGTCGGTCTTGAGGAATCATCTAGCAATGAAGAAGATAGTTCTTCTGATGATGATGAACCTGAACTGATTGAGAATGAAGATAAAGGAAATGAGGAGGAAATGGAAGAAAATCACAGTATAGTAGAAAAATTAGATACAACTGACACTGACACTCAGGAATTGGAAAATTGTATAACAAAATCTGTAGATGATAAGGTAATAGATGAAAAAGGTGTTAAAGTATCGAGAAATTCAATCAAAGAAGATGCTAATCAAAAGATTCCTAAAGAAACCAAGAAGGAAATCAAAAAACCTGCTCTGGAGCATCCAACAGTACACGTAGAAGTGAAAAGAGACCCTAAAATCCAGGTTGCTAGGTTGAAGTTGCCAATTTTAGGTGAAGAGCAGAGGATTATGGAATTGATTAATGAAAATGAGTTTTTGATTGTGGCTGGCGAAACTGGTAAGTTAACTATGGATAATTGCATAGTATTAGGTTTTTTAATTATTATTCTTTTAACAAACGTTTGACCTCATGGTAAGTGACGACGAGACCTAAAATAGACAAAGCAGATGTAGAAAGTGGCTCTTTCAAACACGAAATATTTTTGTCCAAGTAGGGACAGATGCCACAGGATAATCTTCTTATACGAACTAATGTCCCCCTACGGACCTTGCTTGGTATGGTATAAGACCCCTTCTATAAATTCTGGCGCCTAATATCTTCGGCGTTGATGTGCTCTGGCACAGTCAGTAATTACTAAGTCCGTATGCTTTGTTTTCGACCTCATCGTCACTTACCATCTGGTGAGATTGTGCTCAAACGCGGGTTTAATCGAAATAAACACGAATTAAAGAGTGTCTCTAGTTCTCTAAATTATCATTTCTATTTATATTCAGGCAGTGGCAAAACGACCCAAATCCCCCAATTCCTGTATGAAGCTGGTTATGCTACTCAGAAGATGATAGCAGTCACAGAGCCTCGTCGAGTAGCCACTGTAGCCATGTCTGCTAGAGTGGCATACGAGCTCGGTTTGAGCAGCAAGGAGGTGTCGTATCTGATGCGGTTTGAAGGGAATGTTTGCAAGGATACTAGAATCAAGTTTATGACTGACGGTTAGTATGATACTGTAATGCTTAAATAACAGTATGTATCGATTTGAAATACACTACTACACTAAGATCAATTGAATTATCAGAAACTTTTGAAGGTAGTATGACTGTGCAGAGTGGTACCACCCTTTTAGCTATTTCTGCCGCAAAGCCGCAATGTTTGCATTGCTGTGTTTCGATTAGAAGAGAGTCAGCATTATTATCTACACATCAGGCACTCCCATCTAAGTCCTCAAGGTCCTCAACTCTCTAATAGCATTATAGCGAGGATAGATGTTTATGAGTTTTGGTGACAACTTAGTATCAATCAGGTGGCCTCTTTGCTTGTCTGCTCTCCTTATACAAGAAAAAAAACAACGCGCCGCGACAAAAACCTAAAAGTAGACCATTTTAAGTAAATCTTAAAATACTTTAATTCACACAGAACATAAAAAAAAGTGATAAAAGTACAAGTGGTGTATGAGCTGACTTCTAGTAACAAATATTGCATCCACTTTTCAGGTGTTCTGCTAAAAGAAATCCAATCCGACTTCCTTCTAAGCAAGTACTCAGTGGTAATAATAGACGAGGCTCACGAACGAAGCGTGTACACGGATATTCTGCTGGGTTTACTGTCAAGAATCGTACCATTGAGGAGGAAGCGAGGGAGTCCACTAAGGCTGATCATAATGTCCGCTACTTTAAGAGTAGAGGATTTCACTGAGAATACTAGGCTGTTTAAAGAGCCGCCTCCAGTTATTGAGGTAAGGATTTTATGTTGGATATGATGTCTAGAATAGTACTATTGAGGAGGATGCGAGGGAATCCACTAAGGCTGATCATAATGTCCGCTACTTTAGAGTAGAGGATTTCACTGAGAATGCTAGGCTGTTTAAAGAACCGCCTCCAGTTATTGAGGTGAGGGTGTACATTATTTGGGTCTAATGTCTAGAAGCGAGGAAATCCGTATGACAGAAAAAATTAATGCCCTTTCATATTACAATTAGCAATGTTAAATAATTGTAGTACTGAGGTTTATTGTATTGTAGTAACGGGCTGGTTTCCCCAACTCGACGTCTACAGCGTCTATTTTACGTGTGATGGAAAAACAAACCACCCCAACCTCACCAAAAAGTCCAGCAGTCCTTTAATGTTCTGTAGGACTTCGGGAAGTGACCTCAGGGTGCCGACTGAGGTTTAACCGTCAATTGTTTGATTAACCGTCTGTTGTTTGATTTGTTCTTGACAGTCTTGAACACGGCTAGCCACGCTTTAGCTTATAATAAGTGTTGTGGCGTCCAGCCTCCTTTACATAGACTATGACTGGCTGACGGCGACTTTGACATATAGACGAGACAATAGATTTGACAGTTGCGAATAAAGACGAAACAAAAGTGGTCCTTCGAGAAAAAATTCTGACTCACCCCGTGGAAATTTCGGACAAAAAGACATGAAAACACGCAGCCAGACCGCAGCCGACAAGCTGCTATCCCCAGAAAGTGTCAACTCGGCCGACTCGCCGCCGTCCGGACAGGTTGTAGACCCGCCTCCCCGACCAGAGGCCCCCGACTCTACTCTTTCCGGCGGTCCCGACACTGCCAGGGAACCCCTCCCCGGCTGCTCTGGGGTAACGACTAGACAATCCCCTACACCAGTCCCGTGTGCTTCACCGTCCCGCAGCTCACGCACGTCAACTATTAAACAACAGCAGCTAATGAAGCTGCAGCTCGAGGCCGCCAAACGTATAGCGCAAGTTGAACGTGAAGCCGCCGAGAGGCAACTGCAATTAGAACGACATGCTGCTGAACGACAGGCGCAAATCGAGCTCGACCTCATCCGACAGGAGATTAACATACAGGCCGCCGCTATCGAAGGGGAAGAGCGACGAAGTCGATCGTCCCGAACGTCGTCAGTTGCCGACTTGCAACTGACTCACGGTTTTTACGCCGCCGACCTGCGCGCAAAACTCAACGACATGACCATCGCTGCGCACCAGACGATCGCAGTGAGTACCAATGACTTGGCGACCGGCGACACGACGAGCGCTGCGGCCCGACCGTGCTGCAGCGCGCCCGACCTGGCCACGCCCGCTGCGGCCCGACCGTTCTGCAGCGCGCCCGCCCCGGCCATGCTCGCTGCGGCCCGACCGTGCTGCAGCGCGCCCGCCCTGGCCACGGCCGCTGCGGCCCGACCGTGCTGCAGCGCGCCCGACTTGGCCACGCCCGCTGCGGCCCGACCGTGCTGCAGCGCGCCCGCCCCGGCCATGCTCGCTGCGGCCCGACCGTGCTGCAGCGCGCCCGCCCCGGCCACGCCCGCTGCGGCCCGACCGTGCTGCAGCGCACCCGCCCCGGCCACGCCACAGTGTACGAACGACGTACCCAATGGTGACATCGAGACCCTAGCGTTGTTGGACGAGGGTGCAGCTGTGACATTAATTGACGCTTCCCTCGCCGAGCGCGCCGGCATCACGGGCCCGAGCTCTCCTCTACACCTGCGCAGTGCCACCGGAGATCTTACTACTACAGAGACATTTTCGAAAACAGTGTCGTTTAGTGTGCGTAGCTCTAACAGTGATGAAATTTTTAAGTTAGATAATGTTCGATCTGTAAATAACTTATGTCTACCTGTACATTCTGTAAACTTAGATGACCTCGTACATAAGTACCCGTACTTGTCTGACTACACTGACAACTTTGACGTACGAAACTTTGACCAACGACCCCTACTTTTGATCGGTTCCGACAACATAGATCTAATTGTGACTAGACATGCCTATATTGGACCGAAAAATAGCCCCATCGTATCTGAGACGTCCTTGGGCTACATAATCCACGGCAAACTTTCGCCTATGACTCCGACGAATGCGACTATCAATCACATGTGCTGTGACGACCTCTCTCAACTTATTGAGCAGTCTTTTTCTACTGAAGCTTTTGGTACGAAGCCCTATTCTGACACTCCTCGTTCTCGGGAGGATTTGAGGGCGCTAGAGATCATGGAGCGGACTACGAGGCTGGTTGATGGTCGGTGGGAGACCGTCCTACTGTGGAAGCAAGACGGCCTGCAGCTTCCCGACAGTTACCCGCAGGCTAAAAGTAGACTGACTGGCATTCAGCGGAAGGTTCGTAAGCTACCGGATTTCGGCATTCAGTACGCGAACAAGATTAAGACGAATATGGAGAAAGGCTACGTATCTAAGCTAACCCCTGAACAGGCTAGTGTGAAGACAGATAGGACGTGGTACCTACCCCACTTTGCGGTCTTTAACCCCAATAAGCCCAATAAGCTGCGACTGGTGTTCGACTCGGCTGCGAAGTCGCAAGGTAAGTCACTTAACGACTTCCTACTGACAGGTCCAGACTTCCTGACCTCGCTACCTGGCGTACTCCTAGGGTTTAGATGTCGTAAGGTGGCCATCATTGGTGACATTCAGGAGATGTTCCACAGAGTCGTCATGAGGCCAGAGGACAGACACGCGCAGCGATTCCTGTGGGGCGACGACGCCTACGTCATGAGTGTTATGACGTTTGGTGCTGTCTGCTCGCCTTCGTGTGCGCAGTACGTCAAGAATCTGAACGCACGTAGATTTGAGGCTACGCATCCTCATGCAGTCAAAGCCATCGTAGACCATCACTACGTCGATGATTTTATTTATTCTGTGGACTCGGTGGATGACGCTAAGCAGGTGGTGGACGATGTCATCATGGTTCATGCTGCTGGTGGATTCAATATGACGAACTTTATGTCTAGTTCTAAGGAGATACTGAGGCACTTACCGGTAGAGAAGCTTGCAGCAGGTGGTGTGAAGTTTCTTTCAGAGGTCGAGGATGAGCAGGTAGAACGGGTGCTGGGAGTCAACTGGGATCCAGAGACAGACAACTTCACCTTCCTACTGAGGCTTCAGAAGGTGGATTACGATATTAAGACAGGTCAGAAACAGCCGACGAAGCGTGAAGTTCTGAGGGTAGTTATGTCGGTTTTTGACCCCTTAGGTTTTTTGCTCTTCGTGACGGTCAATGGTCGCATCCTTCTACATGATATCTGGAGGAGTCAAATCGGTTGGGACGAAGAGATTGTAACTTCCCACTTTGAACGATGGCGGTCATGGCTTCAGGGACTGGATAAAGCTCGATATGTAAAAGTGCCGCGCTGGCTGTTGACAGACGCTTGTCAAGGACCTTTCGAAATCCACGTGTTCTGCGATGCTAGTACGAGGGCCTTCGCGAGCGTTGCTTACCTGCAGGCACTGTTGGCGGACGATAGGTGGCACGTGTCGTTTCTCATGGCTCGGGCGAGAGTCGCCCCGCTCAAGACTCTGAGCATTCCGAGACTGGAACTGCAGGATGCAGTCATGGGTGCGCGTATGGGACACACGCTAAAACGGTACGTAGACTATCTCGCCACACGACTCTTCTCTTGGACAGATTCCAAGACGGTTTTAAGCTGGCTCAAGTCGGATTCCGGCCGTTTGCCTTTTGGGTGGGTGCCGACGCACCTCAACCCAGCTGACGATGCGACACGCGACTCACGCCTTGAGAGCAGTGACAGGTGGCTGACAGGACCAGATTTTCTACGCGGCCCCGAACGCTTATGGCCCGCTGAAATGGAGTCACTCCCTTTAGACCCGAACAACGAGGAAGTCAAACTGGTATTGACTTCCAGCTTAAAGACAGGACTCCCAGTGACCAGACTCTACTGACTGTTCTGAACCGATACTGAGTTCATGTTGAACAACCCACCATTGACGTACGTGCCAATCGACCAGACAGACAACTCCCCTCTTACGCCGAATGACTTTTTACTGACTAGGACAGACTTTGTCGACCACCCATCTGGCACCTTTAACGACGGTGACCTTTTGAGACGTGGGTGGCGCGAGGCGCAGCGACTAGCCGACCTGACTTGGGCCAGATGGGTTAAGGAGTACCTGCCATCCTTGACCAGGAGGGACAAGTGGTTCCGTGCCACGGTTCCTCTGGCTGTCGGTGACGTGGTCGTCATAGCCGACAGTCAGATGGCGCGGAACCTCTGGCCGAAGGGCATCATCACAAAAGTGTACCCTGGCAAGGATGGACAGGTCAGGGTGGCTGACGTGCAGACGGGACTGACCGGACTGTACCGACGACCAGTGACCAAGCTTTGTAGGCTGGACGTCCGCTCCCCGACAGTTTAGAGTATTGGCTTCCTATACTGGAGGTGGGGATGTTGTGGCGTCCAGCCTCCTTTACATAGACTATGACTGGCTGACGGCGACTTTGACATATAGACGAGACAATAGATTTGACAGTTGCGAATAAAGACGAAACAATAAGCTACACCCAAATTGAATCAGCTGCCATTTACAAAAGTGACAGGATGTAAACCAATTTCAAACAATTAAAAAATAATTATTAACCACTCCAACTTGGCTGAAATGCATGTGCTAAGAATGGTCCACCACAAAGGTTCAAAGGAGGTTCGATCCCGCGACGCTTGCTCTGCAGTCTCGAGCCCTAAACCTTCGAGACATTGTCACTTCAACAATCACATTGGCACATTTTGTATCTTTATTTTCAGATTGACTCCAGACAATTCCCAGTGACGATTCACTTCAACAAGAACACCTACAGCGATTATTTGAAGGAAGCGTATAAGAAGGCTGTCAAAATCCATACACGATTGCCTGAAGGAGGCATCCTTATTTTTGTCACAGGACAACAAGAGGTACAGCTCGCGTCTAAGTTCTAGATCGCTCTGGGGGCCTTATCACACTGGCGAATGAGGCGATCCGTCAACTGCTTGCCAACATGGGAAACACGCTCACGATTCCCAGTGTTTATAGGGAAACACGCTCGTAACTCGCTTTCAGCCTTAGCACACTCCAGTTATTTAGAAACAGAATCAGATCGAACCCATAGAAATCATTTTTTTGTTTTTCTAGCCTTTTATGGGTTCGTTCGATTCTGTTTCAAAATCGCTGAATCAGACCGGTCTCATAGAAATTTATTTTTTGTTTTTCTAGATATATAATATATAGATTTCACATACAAATGTACACACCCTTTCACTCTTTTCTACACAAACACGCTCACACACATTTCCAATAAACATACCGAAATTTATTTCTCCCTATAAGTATTATTTTAAAAATAGGAAATTTGTAATTGGCAGTACGTTTTACTAATGAACATTTTTGTTTTTATATTTATGTGCTGTGGATTTTGTAATAAATAAATTTAAATAAAATATTTCTATGGGTTCAGTCGAACTCCGTTCTAAAATCGCTGCTGTTTGCTTGTCTTGCCTTAGGCCCTCGTTCCGCAACACCTATATTTTGCTACTGCGACAGTCGTGACGTTTTCAGAGCATTCTAGAATAACAAAACACTTAAGAACCATCTATAGTTTATAATCGTACATAATTTCTGTCCTTTACTTACAGGTAAACTACCTAGTTCGTAAACTAAAGGCATCGTTCCCGTACCGCAAAGACATGGATTATAGCAAGTTGATCTCTAAGACGAAGGCCGTTAGTGAAGCAGACGCGAATTTAGACTCCGAACCTGATGATATCGAGTCTGATGATGATGAGGTAAGGTTTGTGACATTACTAGAGTCACTGTGAAAGCACTTCCCCCCCCCCCCCCCCCTTTTTTTTTTTTTATTCAAATGTATTATTGTAGTTTTTTAAGAATTATAACTATAGTAATTTAAGTAAAACTACAAATCTAAAAATATTTCAGTGTCAGTAAATAAGTATAACTATCTAAATCGACAGTTCAGTCAAACAAGCCCCCTCTCACCGTGTCCCTCCCAAAAGTCCCCACAATGCTTGCCGCATTGCCACGCTGGATTGCGATGGAAATGTGTTGGGCGAGGAAGTGTCCGGACCGGGGGTCGCACTCCTTCTCCCTCAGTCGTCTCCCCAATTCGCGTATGAAATCCCTTGCTTCGGAGCCCCACGTGCCCGCCGTCTCGACGGCGATCGGCACAAAGTCGTATGCTGACTCCAAATAGCTGTTTCAGCTGCTGAGCCAGCAGCGCGTTGGGTGCTCCTCAAGTGCGACGCCGCATACGTGCTAACGCAAGTGGCGTCCCACACGAGGCAGCGACCATTTTGCCGAGGAATCAGCGTTAGACCAACCAAACCAAATTATTGTAGTTAACATGTTTATTATTTACCATTTTAGGTAGAGAAAGAGATGAAGCGAGCGCGCAAAGCGAGGCGGAAAGCGAAGCAGAAATCTAAAGCCCTGCCGAAGATCAATTTGGACGATTACGGAATGCCTGAGGACGACGGACAAGCCGACTTGGTGGGCGGTGATGACGACAGTGAAGGGCATTTGAGCGATTCCGGTAATTCATCATCAGCCTATTAATGTCCCCACTGTTGGGGCACAGGCCTCCCCTTGTACAAGGTACGGGCCATGATCCACCGAGCGGGCCCAGTGCTGATTGGTGGATTTCACACGCCTTCGGAAACTTTTAATTTCCTCAGACATGCAGGTTTCCTCACAATGTTTTCCTTCTCCGTTAGCGCAGTCGGTAAATGTACGTAAGTCTTCGAAAAAACTAATTGGTACATGGCATTGCATAGTTTCGAACCCGGACCTACGACGTTTTAGAAACGACGCCACCTGCGTTTTAATAATAATAAATAATTACCGGAATAATTATCTGAGCGTCTGTGGTCAACTCAAATTTTTTTAAAAAAATTTTTTTATATTGTCTGTGGTTAACTCAAATTAAAATAAAAAAAAAATTAAATTTTTTTTGGATCTACATTTCTGTAACTTTTAATAGTTTTTAACGTTTTATTTCCTTAGACGCCGAAGACAACACACTGGCACCCGAAATAAAAGCCTGTCGGCAGCCTCTATGGGTGTTACCTCTGTATTCCATGCTGAACTCTTCAAATCAAGCGAGGGTGTTTGCGTCACCTCCCATAGGAGCTCGACTATGCGTAATTAGTACGGACGTGGCCGAGACTTCGCTTACAATACCCGCCATCAAATACATCGTGGATACAGGGAAGAAGAAGATGAAGTAAGTGTATTCATTGACCCTTTTACTGCGTATTCTGGAATGTGTAGGGTCGTGACTATACGTAAAGTACGGATGTAGACTAGACGTCGCTCATTATACCCGCTATCAAATAAATCGTGGACACTTGATGGTAAGTGGTCACCGTCGCCCATAGATATATCTCCTCTTTATAATGTTATTAGAGAGTTTTCGATGCGCTGTTAACTTTGAGGACTGCCACATGTGTCGGTAACTACGCTGGCTCATTTACCGTTCAAACCGAAATTCAGGAATGCAAATTGCCGATTTGCCATTTGCTGGCTTTATCATCCCAGGCTAACTGTTGTGTATTGTATACTTTAAACTCAAAAAACTATTTGTAAGGATCGAACCATGAACTCTTACGAGTACATACATACATACATAACTACACGAAAAGCAAAGCACTGCTAGACAAAGACTGGATGTCGCAAACCTTCGACTGGTTCGCAAAAATCCAAGGTGCTTAATATGTCGTCCATATTCAGATTCAGATTTTTTTATTTTTTTATTTCCAGAGTATACGACCACGTGACCGGCGCAAGCGCTTGGCGCGTGGTTTGGACGTCGCAGGCAAGCGCGGGGCAGCGGGCGGGCCGCGCGGGGCGCACGGGGCCCGGCCATGCCTACCGCCTCTACAGCAGTGCCGTGTTCCAGCACGATTGTCCACCACATCATCCACCTGACCTTTGTAGGAGACCTGTTGATGACTTGGTGCTTCAGATGAAGTGTATGGGAATCGATAAGGTGACTCATTTCACACATTGACTCACTTTACATACTCACTCACTTCACATATTGGCTCATGTCACATACTCATTTCACATATTGAATCATTTTACATATTGACTCAATTCACACATTGACTCACTGTTTTGTAGTGTTCGAACATGATTGTACACCACATCATCCACCTGATCTTTGTAGGAAACCTGTTGATCACTTGATGCTGCAGATTAAGTGTATGGGAATCGATAAGGTGACTCGTTTCACATATTGACTCATTTTACATACTGACTCACTTTACATATTGACTCACTTTACGTATTGATTCACTTCACATATTGATTCATTTCACATATTGACTCAATTCACATATTGACTCACTGTATTGTAGTGTTCCAATACGATTGTCCACCGCATCGTCCACCTGACCTTTGTAGGAGACCTGTTGATGATATGGTGCTTCAGATGAAATGCATGGGCATTGATAAGGTGGGTGACTAATTTAACAATAGTGTTCAAACATCCGGATGTTTGAACACTATTGTTAAATTAGTCACCCACCTTATCTTTTACTTTTTAAAGTTCTAACGATTTGGTGTTGACAAAAACCATCATCCACAGGTTTGCGGCAGAGATCCGGATCTCTGCCGCAAACCTGTGGATGGTGGTTTTTGTTTTAAAAAGTAAAACACTGGTAAAAATTTACCATTTTGTAATATAAACAGGTGGTGAATTTCCCCTTTCCGACGGCACCGGACAGATTGCAGCTGCGGTTGGCGGAGAAGCGACTCGAAGTGCTCGGTATTCTAGAGAAGCCTGAAGTTAGTAACAAGAGGAAAGACGACGAAGAGGTTCGTATGAAAAAGATGTCTTGGAATTTAACTTTGACAATAGTTTCGCAGTTTCTTCTATTTTATCTGACCAGAAACATAAATATCTTGATTGTTTTATAAATACTGTCATTAAGGACTCCGTATAATTGAATGACTGTAGACGAATTGAAAAGAAATTACTTTTATTTGCAAGAAATACTTTACAATTTTAGATAACATAAAAATTAAGTGTTCAGCGTATTTCACCAGTAACGAAAGAGGCGTGATTATATAAAACTTATTGTTATCGCACACATATTACAACGGCATCACCCGGCACCTGATCAGTGTCGCCTCAACTCGAGCCGGTTACGTGCCTGCGCCGAGTTGACGACTGGTGGACGGCGAGGCGATACGGAGGCGATCCGGTGCAGGGTTGATATCTGTACGACAACCTTTATGGCGATTTATGGCGCTCCGTTCTCTATGAGTACCCCGCAAGGGAACCAACGTGAAAATATTTATATATGTATATATCTTTTGACGTTTCTAACATAGTTGCGAACTCGATGCGAAGGTGATCGTGCAGTTTAAGTAACGTTGGTCACGGTAAGAACCAGGATGGGTGGCACATTTTCATTTGAGCCCACTCGATAAGAAGAATAGTATTTCTAAATCACGCTCAAACAGTTCAATTTATTTATTTAGCAGCATCTCATACAACTCCATATATTTGATTCAAAGTTGAAATCTGTATTTATTGTACGCAGGTACTTAAAGTGACGTCATTAGGCCAAGCAGTCTCAGCGTTTCCATTGCTGCCTCGATTCGGCAAGATGTTAGCGTTGAGTCACCAGCAGAATCTCCTGCCGTATACCATTGCGCTAGTTTCAGCACTTACTGTGCCTGAGGTAAGTTTAATCTATTACCATCTTCTTCTTCAGGTCCTAGAACACCTAGTGGTGCATAGGGCTGAGACAATATTCTTCCACCGCGCTCTGTCCAATGCCGCAGACTCTACGGTTTCCCAGGATACTTTAGCCGCATCCAGGTCTACCATCACATACCATATTACCATCCATTAAAGTGTTTTTCTTTCTTTACTGTATGAGAACCCAGGCAAACAAACAAAGCTGTTATTTCAACCCTTAAACCATGCTTAAACTATTGTGTGATATTAGACCGTATCAATGTGGCGAGGACTTTGATATTACTACTCAATAGGAGTACAGAATTTCATTTGATTGTTCCTTAGAACTCATAGTGTGCGACCAAAAACATTAACAAAATTAATAGATATTCGTCAGAATGAATCAGATACCTAATAATTATTATAAATATAACCTGTAATAATTATTTATTTATTGTCATGTAAAAAGTAAAGTCTATACAATACGAGTAGCTTACATATTTATACGATAACGTAAAATTATTACTTAACTTTGACACATCTCAAGATGTAATGAGCATTTATTAATTATGTAAATAATTTTAGAAGGTGTCTACTTAGCCTGTTCAAGTTAACAACAAAATCATATGTAATTGTAAAACTTAAGTTAGTTATGCATTTGTTTTATAAGTGTGCTTAATATAGAATTTTATAAAAACAAAAACAATCAGATACCTAGTTTTTTTTTAACCTAGGTACAATTTTTATAGTTATACTTGGAATTTATTTCAAATCCGAAAGACTTTATTTTTTTCCTTGACGTCAGAAACAAGTGAAGGAGTAGCAAGCAAGCATGGAGGTATAAATACAAGTTCCAACACAACGGTGGTAATTTTTCGCGTAGCTTATGAATGAAATATTTTCTATTATTCAGGTGATGACCGGCAAGCCAGACAGTTGGACGGCTGTCGGCAACACGCTGCTACTTGGGGACCCTGGCGTGTTGTTGCGAGCCGTCGGCGCGGCGGAGTTCGCGCACGTCAAAGGGGAGGAGGAGCTCTTCTGTGCCAAGTACGGGCTGAGAGAGAAGGTGGGTGTAGTTAGGAGTTGTAACTGTGTAGTTGGGAGTTGTAACTGGGTAGTTAGGAGAAGTAACTGTATAGTTAGGAAAGGTATAGTCTAGTTAGGAGAGTAATAGTCTAGTTAGGGATGGTAATACAGACAGTTGGCAGCTGTCGGCAATATGCTGTTACTTGGTGATCCGGGCGTGTTATTGTGAGCCGTCGGCGCGGCGGAATTCGCGCACGTCAAAGGGGAGGAGGAGCTCTTTTGTGCCAAGTACGGGCTGAGAGCGAAGGTGGGTTCTCACTGTGTAGTTAGGAGAGGTGTAGAGGTGTAGTTATCAGCGGTGATTGTGTAGTTAGCAGAGGTAACTGTGTAGTTAGGAAGGGTAATTAGCTCAGCGAGGTATGTTGTGACAAAATGGTTCAGAAAAATGAGGTAACAACTTTTCATGCAGCCAAATTGGTTGAAATCTGGTCTGACACACTAAGGTTGATGGTAATAATATAATTTCTCATAGTGTTTAACATCTTTAGCATAAAAATATTTTGTTTATAGTTTAGTCAGTCATAACTAACCAGACATTCTTACTTTTAGGCGATCAAAGAAATCCGCAAACTCCGGAAGCAATTAACCTCTGAAATCAACCTAAGCGTATCCGGCGTTCAAGCGACAATAGACCCGGAGATGAAGCCTCCAGACGACAACCAAGCGAGATTGTTACGGCAGCTGCTTCTGAGCGGATTGGGCGACCAAGTTGGAAGGAAGATTGCGCTCCAAGAAGTTAAGGAGGGTTAGTAAATATTTGGAATTTGTTTTGGAAATAAAAATATTTCGCCATTATGATGACGACATATTTTATTAAAAAAATATTCTATTTTTCTCCAACATTTGTCACCACTCCATCGTGCCTCCGTCCACTCCCTAAATTTTCAAGTTACCAACAATTTCAATCAAATTCTTTTTTATATAATTTCACTGCTGTACTTGGTAGGCAAAGTGGAAATGAAATTCCACTCATCCCACCCAGGTAGGTGACCCAGGCGGGATAGGTGGATTTTTTTTTCACTCTTCGTATTTCGGCAGCGTTTATAGAAGAGCCAGTACTTAAACAGCTCGTGTGCTCCATGTTCGGCCTCATTGTCAGTTACCATCCGGTTGCCAGTATTTAAATTCTACTACTCTTTGAAATCAAAATAGCATCGATTCAGGCGTGGCCACCTATAGCGATGATCGCATATCGAAACGTTCCGATCACTCGTACACAATCTAGTATATGAGTGAACGTGAGAGTTTCATTTAGGTTTAGCTTTGTCGGAATCCCGGAATCGAAGCCACTGTATAAACATTCTTGGAGTCCCTGTTGACTAAGACTGAGCACCTCGCCGATTGCCGCTTTTATTGTTTGGTCAAATTTTATAATTTCATGTTCGTTCCTCGTCCAAAGGATCTCACTGGCTATCCAACGTGGTATAGCTGCCAGTGTAATGGGTACCTTTGGACGGGGGTCGATTCAGGAACGGGAGTAGTAGGTAATGACTGACTTTAAAAAAAATGTATGTACCTATATTAATTTAAATATATTGAAAGATGATAATGTATTAATTTTAGTATGTATATGCAGATCTTAATTATATTTCATGTACTATTATTATGTTTCACAATATGTTGCATCTAATAGTATTAAGATTTGATTATGTGAGGCAATAAAGGGGTCTTTTTGACTAAGCCCCTGAGAAAAAAAATGCTTCTTTATCTTATCTTATCTTAAAATATATATTCATTACAAACCTTTTTCACAGGCGAAGACAAACGTAAATTCAAATACGCGTACCACTGCGGCGAATTAGACGAACCAGTCCATTTGCACTCCGAGTCCATTCTGCGCAAGAGCATACCAGAGTGGGTGGTGTACCAGGAGCTTTACGAAACCGGTGCTGAAGAGAGACGCAAGATGGTGATGCGGAACGTAGCGGCAATAGAACCCGAGTGGCTCCCGGTCTATGTGCCGCATTTGTGTAACTTAGGTGAGAATTGTGTAACTTGGGTAAAATTCGTTTAACGTTAGACACAGGTTTATATTATACCCTTTAGTACTTTGTCGGTTTACTTTATTTTACATATTTATTCATGTCGAGGAATCATAACAATAAGTTTTTGCGACAGGGTTCCACTGTACAGTAAGAAACTAGCATATCAAAATTAAAAAGAGAAAAAAATATAAAAGGAGAGTTTACCTCAAAGGAACGCCAACATTTATTTTTATTTGATCGGACTTGCTCGGTGGAGCGCCGGACCTTTTAGGCAAGTGTCTCCCGAATTATACAAATCAGTAAAGAGCGGATTTGTAGTAGCTATTATTGGATTTGGATATGACCAGTGATCGGAGTAGGTAGAGCTCTTTCGGGTCAATGTCCTCAAAGGTTATATTAATATGATTTCGAGATCTCGTTTTAAGTTATCGAGCAAATGTTGTAAATTACTTTTATAAACCTCGCCCTTAATCGGCGGATTACGATTTAAAAAAAATTGTGAACTTACGAAGAAGTTAAAACACTACCATAGGTACACTAGCGCTATGAATCTTAAAAAAAAATTTTTCGCCACCAATCTTAAATGTGTATCAAAACAAATATAACGTTAAAAATCTAAATAATATATTTATTCAATCCCAGAAATCTCGGGATTATTTGGCATACTTATCCATATTATGACGGTATGTGGCAAGTACCAAAAACAGCCCTACCTACTCCGATCATAGGATATGACAAATGAAAAAATAAAATAAAAATAAAAGGTTATTTTGTTTTAATCTTCATCATCATCATCATTATTTCAGCCGAAAGACGTCCACTGCTGAATCTCCATTTTGTTTTTTTTCTTCATTTTGTTATTGTTTGTTACTTGAAAAACAAATTGCTCTGGTCATATCCATATAAATCCAGTAATAGCTACTTCAAATCCGCTCTTTATTTACTAATCAGTGCAGGGATTTTTAACAAAATAGTGGGCGGGAACTGCCATCAAATACAAAAAAAATATACAAAAACATACCATAAATTGAGTGGAAAAACGAATGAAAGAGACCTTTCTCAGAGGACAGTGAAGTACATAGATACTTCACTGTCCTCTGGATTCTGGATATCTCTAAAGAGAAATAATACAGATGACAGTAAGATCGAAACAGTTTTAGGTCACAAATAATAACATAAATTTCATATTAATAACATCTTTAAAAGACAGCTGCATAAATAATAGGTAATTATTTCATTAACATTACAATTTATATTTTTACATAGCGATTTGAATAATAATGTACACACACATGTTAGGTTGTTAAAGACATACAATTAAATTGAAAATAACAGAGTGAGATGGCATAGTGGATAGGATGGATGGCCGGACCGGGTTCAATTTCAGATGGCACCAAGTTCTTAAGCAGATTCTTTTTCTTTCTTTCTTTAAGCATACATAGATCTTTTTGTAGCACGAATGAAAATTTGGTAGTGATTTGTTATCATCATCATCATCATCAGCAGCCTATTCTAGTTCACTGCTGGACATAGGCCTCTCCCAGGGCGCGCCATTGAGCCCGATCTTCGGCTCTTCTCATCCAGTCGCTGCCAGCCACCTTACGCAGATCGTTTCTTTTTGCGCTGTCCATAAGAGGTGATGCCATAATCGCCACGCTAGGCCAGCGGGTTGGCGATCGCAGTAGCTGGGTCGCTTGCCCCGATGATTTGTTATCGATAAATAACAATTGTCGATAGTTTTATACTCACTTCTTGAGTCGTTCTTGAAAAACAATAATAATATCATTCTCATCTAAGGGCCGGAGGGGGTGAACCGGAGAGTTGTGATCTCTAAACACCCCACCCAAGACTACCATATCCCACCACTTTCAAAACTTTATTAATTTTATAAACAAACACCTGAAGATGTGTAAACGAAACCGGTCGTAATTAATGAAATACAGTTAAATCTGTGAAACAGTATATTATTTAAGTCTAATCATTTATTATTTTTGCTACTTTTCCCGTACATTGAAATTTCGAATGAATGGACTAATCGAGCAAAGTAACTATCGACAATTGTCATTTATCGATAACAAATCACAACCAAATATTCGTTCGTGCTACAAAAGGTTCTGTCTGCAAATAACTATTAAAAAATGGATTGAATTTCATGCAAACAGAATCCTGTCGTCTTTTTTTTACTTTTTAAACGTTGACTCTTACTGCTATCAAAACGCAGAGCGTTTTATTGGCCTTGGAGCTTTAAAAGGCCTCGCCTTTGGCTCAGCCAGCAATGGCTAGTTTCCTGACTTTAGCAGTAATATACTATTTTGAAGGTGGTAGAACCTGATATGCAAGATCGCTTGGGGGATTACACCATCGTACCTATTACTGCCGCCAAGCAGAAATGTTTGCATTGCTTTATTTCAGTTTGAAAGGTGCTCGTAGCCTAGTTGCGAGCACGGTCCGAAAGTGATCGTGCAGGTTAAGCGACGTTGGCGCGGTCGGTACCTGGATGGGTGACCGCTAGTGGCATATTTTATCTGAGCTCCTCCGTGCCTCGGAGAGCACGTTAAGCAGTCGGTCCCGGTTGTTGTCGTTCGACAGCAGTCGTTAAGCCATGTCAGAGGCCTACGGGCGGCCTGAACAACTCTGACAAATAGGTTGGCCACTAACCATACGATAAGCAAGCAAGTTTGAAAGGTAAGAGAGCCAACGTAACTACCGACACATGAGGCACCCCACGTAAGTCCTCAAGGTAAGCAGCGCATCGAAAACCTTCTAAAAATAATAATACAGGGAGGTGAGATGTCCCGTGGCCCCTTAGCTCGTGCTCTCCTATTACAATTTTTTTTCTTCTAACAGGTGATCCGCTACCGGAGCCCGAGCCTCGATTCGACGACAGGTCGGGCCGAGTGAAGTGCCACTTCAAAGGGACATTCGGAAAGGCGGTATGGGAGCTGCCCACCGTCGAAATTGATTACCCGGACAAAATTGAGCGGTATAGGTGAGTCCATAGAGTTTTAAATCGTTTATTTATTTCAGAAGATGTGCTGCTGAAAGTTTCTTGAGCCGCTTCTTTCCTTTCAGCTATAGCACCTTACGAAGCGGTGGTAGAGTAAAAAAATGACGTTGTTATAAGGTACTTACAATAAAAACATTTTGATTTTTGCAGTGGTCGGACTCTGGTTGTTATCTCAGGGCCAAACTCAGAGAAAGATGATAATGATTTTTAATGATGAATAAATGATGACGTTAGTAACATCGTCGGTGGATTAGTAGATACGATGTCGGATTCCTACGCGGGAGATCCGGGTTGGATTACAAGCAAACCATGTATCAATGAGTTTTTTTTTTCAAAGACTTACATAATTTTACTGACTGCGCTTGACTGCGCTTAATTTGAAATCATCTTGAGGAAAACTGCACACTAGAATACCCGTGTTTAAAATGGGGAAATAATAGGACATAAAGCGTTGCGCAGATGGAGCCACGAGCACACTCCGTAAACAGAAAAGCAAAACGAAACGTTATTTTTGAAGATATCACAAAATTATCGGTATTTGGGTTAATTTAATTTAATTTCTAAAAGCTATAGTAAAATTGTGATGATATCATGGCATCATATGTCCATGTCAAAATAGCAGACCTAAAAAATCTGTTAAGACATCGTGGCGCGAGTCTCATATAAAGGTAAAAAAAAAGATTTGGTGGAAAGGAACGTATCTACATGTAAATAAACTTATTCTTACCCTCATCAATAAGGAAAACAACATTTTTTTTTAAATATTGCTAATGTTCTTAATAATTAACCAACAGATGGTTCGCGAAATTCCTTCTAGATGGTTCCGTATTCCCGAAGCTACGTAAATACGCGGGCTCCCTCATGTCCCCACCATCGACCATGGTGAAAAGCTGGGCGAAATTGCAGCCTAGAACAGAGGTGCTTCTGAAAGCACTTATTATGAGGCGGGCCGGAACGAGGGACGCGTTGAAGAATATCTGGCAGAACCAGTCTAGTTGTAAGTACACCTGTTTTAACCCCCGACCGATCGAGGGCGTGTTTGACACGTTTGGATGTCGGTCTGTTTGTTTGTTTGTGTGTTTGTCTGTAGTATTATAACTTGACAACCGATGATCCGATTTGGACCTAGTTTTTTAATTTGGAGTATCTTTGATGTCAGATGGGATCTCTGGAACGGTAATAGCTAGATGGTCCGAGTTTGAGCTCAAATGTTGAGGACCATGGAGCCTTCTTACATCTGGAACCTCAAACGATCTGATGATGACCAGATAAAAGTAAGGAGATCTCCACAATGATAAGTCGGGGATTTTTTAAATTGTTAATTTAGAGTTAGATGAAGTGGGTAAAATATTTGTTTTTTGTTGTTTTCTTGTTTTCTCCCTCCCTCCTAGGTTGCCTCATGTGCCGCTAATTACGCTGGCTCTCGTACCCTTCAAACCGAAACACAGATATGCAAGCATTCCGGCAGAAATAATGCTAGGTTTTTTTTAAAAAAAGATTTTGGATAAATTCCTAGGAATTAGTAAAAATGATTTTTACTATGATGTGGTTGTAAACCAATGAATCACTCTATTACAGATTTGTTGGACGAATACTTGAAATGGCTCCCAGAATCGGCACACAACGAAGCTACCTTATATTGGCCTCCACTATAAATATTATATGTATTTTAATTATTTTGTAAATATTGTAAATAAAGATTATGTTCCTTGTTAATAATTTTATATCTTGTAACATGGGAACAGGTAATAGCGTAAAATATTCTTTTTTTTATTGTAAATTAAGTAGAGATGGAGAAATTTTTCCGTGAAAAATAAGAATAAGTTTATTTGTGCGGTAAGATGACAAAGTATTCATAGTCCATACACCAGTAGGAACTTAAACATAGGTTATATTAAACTGAATAAAATTAATGAGTAACAAGTTAGTTTACAATAAACGCTGACCTCCGAACTAGGAAGTTCCTGTGTCTCGGAGGACAGATCTTTTCGTGACCAGAACACGTTGGCCAAGCCAAGAAAATATAAAACTGACAAAATTTGAAAGAAAGACAAAAAAGAACAATAATAAAGGTAAGGGGTAAGGGGTGATGGGAATGCATTTTGTGTGTGTGTGTGCGTTTGTGTGTTTGAGGGTGTGTGTGTGTGAGAGAGAGAGAGAGAGAGAGAGAGAGAGGATGAGTGGGTGTGTAAGAAGGTGTGTGTGAGAGAGGGAGGGTATGTGTGTGTATGTGTTTAAAAGTAAAAGAGAATTTTCAGGATTTTTTTGGAACTCCGTGGAACCCTATCGCAATAAGTTTTTGTAATGATTTGTTGACCTTGACATTCGCATGAATGTGTCAATTAAGTACAGGGTGAGTCAGAATTTGTTTTTTTTCTTTTGGATATTGGCAAAAAAAATACACAAAATGTTTGTACGACTCGTTTGGATTTTTTTTATGACGATTTGAAAAAAAAGAAACAAATTAAAAAAATGTTTAAAATTTCTTTTCAATAACTTCTTAAAAGTAAGTTTGCAAAGTACATAAAGTACATTTTTACAATGTCATTTTTTAGGGTTCTAAAATTGAATAGTAAAACTGTATTTTCATGTTAATCTACCAGTAATTAGCACCCACCCAGTGTTATGTTTACGTTTATCATAGTTTTGTCTATGGTCAGGGAATTCTATTTATAATAAATTCTATAATACACTGGGGTTATCGCGAGTTATAACTAGAATCTCAATAGAAACTTGTTAATATCACCTTCACCTTGCTCGAAAGCCGTTTGTATTAACATATTTTTTCATCATAATAGCTTTAAATCTTATTGTTCATAATTTTCAGTGAAATATATGAGATATTTGCATGTAATATGAATCATCAGTATACATAGTAACAAGTGTGTATGAATGGATTGTTTATAAACAGGTGTGTTTGTCATGGACGAAATCATTTTATGTTTATTACAACTAGTTGGTATGTAATGTGTACATTAGGGATGTTACGGAGGTGGTTTTACCGGACTCGGAGTCGAAACCGAAGGTTTTAAATTTGGCGGCGGGAGGCGGAGGTAGAACAGAAATGTTCAGACGAAGTTAAAATTTTAAACCGTTTTTTAATTTTTATAGCTGAACTGGCCAATATTTTTTTATAATGACGTTTGCGGCAATAAAACATTCCTTTATGTAGTCCTAATTTGAATATGTTTGCTCAAAAATCTTCGGTATAGCTTCCGATTCAAAATTATCGGAGCCGAAGTCGGAGTAGGAGGTGTAAAATCAATCGGAAGTTCCGACCTTTCGGAGTCGGAGTCGAAGCTCCGTAACATCTCTAATGTACATACCAACTAGTTGTATTGTGTGAAATATTTGGACTACCATTTCCTAGGTACCTATAACAAAAAAAAACAAGTATCTACTGTTATACAATGGTACTTAAATATGACAATCTGAGATAACGTAAGTACGTTTTGTTAGACGAGATCTAACTATTTAAGACATGTGAACTCTTAGGGTTCGGACATAGTGATAGAATGGAGCAAGTTTTACAATTTTTTTTTGTTCTTTTTGTTTAAAACTATTGTTTTTCTCCCATTTCTGGGGTATTCTACCACAATCGCGGGCCTTTAGCCAAACGAGAGTGGGGATGAAAAAATAAAGAGATAAATATGATCCTAATATGTAAGTATTTTATAGTAAGTAATTGAAGTGTATTCTTCTATTGACAAGAATTTGCGTACTATTCTGCATGTATTTATTATAACTGCTTTTTGTAGTCTGTATGTGAGGGCGTGCATGCCAAGTGTTTTGAGGCCGGTGTGAAGTGTGTTTGGGATTATTCCTGTAGATGACATAATGATTGGTATAGCTTTGACTGTTTGCACTTTCCATTGAGTCTTTAGTTCGATTGATAAATCGGTATATTTGGAAATCTATTAAATTTATTATTATTTTGTTTTAAAACTATTGTTTATCTCCCATTTCTGGGGTACTATTATTATTATAATATATTTATAGACAGGCAGCATATATGCTGATGCGTCTATGTCATAGTACTGGAAAGTTATAAGTTCTTAGTTTCATTTTATAGATTTCACAGTTCACAGTTTTTGCACAGTCAGTCATTGTTATTTATTTAAATTAAATGATTGCACTGAATCATTGTTTTGTCATAAGATTAAAATTAGGGTTATTTATCACTGATTGATTATTGAACCAGTTGTCTAGTCTATTTTTAAAGGTGTTCACTGAAGGGGCAGACAACATCATCGGAGAGCTGGTTCCATGCTTGGACTACTCTATTACTTAAAAGGTGATAAGCGACGTTGGTTGCAGTTTTGGTGCGGCTTGTTCTTAGATGGTGCCCTCGCAAGAGCCGCTTATCCTTCATTTTGTAGACCTCGTACAGATCTGGGAGGTTGTATCTGTGCGTGAGGATTTTATATGTTTCAATGAGATCTCCTCTCAAATACTTTCTTGACAATGACAGAATTATAATATCTGTTATCTCTTCTCCTATTGTAACGCTTTCGCCCAGTAGGTTACACCGTGACATTTCGCTACTGTGACAATACGCGCCGAGAGGGTTAGGGCGTTTACAGTGCGTATTTCGTCACGCACGCGGGTTATAGCTCCGCATGCGTGTTCCATGCATCATATTCATATTCATATATTCCAAAGCAATAAAAACATTGTGTAGGAAACGTTGGCACTAAACCTTACAATTGTGCAGTGTGCTTATATTAACAAATATTGAAAATTAAGTTTATATACAAAGATCAAATAAAATACTGATAAACAATTAAAAATCAACATAATTAGGTACATAAAACAAATAACATTGTTTCATGTAACATTTAAGTATTTTGCGTGAAACCCGCATGCGGGGTGCGTGGAAAGCTACCAAATTGACATTGTGAATGACATTGACATGCGGGGCAAACCCACGTGCGTGACGAAATCCGGACGACTCTGAAAACGCCCAAAAGAGGTTCCTGTTTCCGCATTTAGACAGAAAACGTATTCCAGGGTTGCCTCAAGTTAAATGCAAAACTCTTTAATAGACATCACCCTGAAGTTTCTACCAAATAAAAGCGGTTTTTGAGATAACTATGAAAAAATAAATAGTTCACATAAATTTCCGCAAAATGATGCATTATATTCCCGATCGAGAAACGTGAAATGCAACAAGAAAGAACGCCATTTTGATCCTGTCTCTATACGAATCTCAATTAAAACCAGAAAAGAAACTTGAAGCCTTGTATCTTGTAATACAATATGACAACACCTTTAGTGACGCAACGTCTTATCAATTCATTCTACTGTCTGTCAGTGAGAGTCCGCACTTCAAACCATCAAGATCGGTTCGGGAAGTCATACCGCGATCGAGACTTCTTGGTCGTGTAAACATTCATCATCAGCAGCCTATTCTAGTCCACTGCTGGACATAGGCCTCTCCCAGGGCGCGCCATTGAGCCCGATCTTCGGCCGTGTAAACATTAGTAATTAATAATTACAATAATAGGTGATAATTATAATAATCATGGCGAAAGTTATTGTGTTTACAAGTCTGGTTTTTGTGATAGGACTGGTGCAAAGTTTTATGTTACCTTTTGAGGGTTTATATAAACTTGATATTGTGCATTATAATGATTTTCATGCGAGGTAAGTGATTTTTATTATTATTTATGAACTAATTTTTAATTTGTTTTTAATTTAGTAAAATGTAGGTACATGATTAAGAGCGTCGGTGGTATCGTGGCTAAGACGTCGGACTCCCGTGCGAGAGGTCCGAGTTCGAAACCAGGCAATGCCATGTACAAATGAGTTTTATCGGTTTTTTCGAAAGACTTACATACATTTACCGACTGCTCTGACGGTGAAGGAAAACATCGTGAGGAAACCTGCATACTGAGATAACTAGTGTGTGAAATGGGGAAGGCAATGGCAAACCACCCCATTAAATCAGCCACGAGAGTCGTTCCATGTGGTTAATTCCTTAGAATGATCTCGACCCTCAGCAATGAGGAAAACGACTTAGAAGAAGAAGAAGGTACATGATACATGTGTTACAACAAGTTTTATTCCACTATAACTTGCTTTATCATCATCATCATCATCATAGGCCTGATACGTCTATTGCAGACGATTTAAGCAGCGTCGCGAAGGCATCGCTTTTCGTGGCTAAATAACCCTATTTCGATAGCAAATCGATTGTTTGTGCAACATTTATTTCAATGCAACAAGCTAATTTTCATCGTCTGTACAGGTGTTAACTAAAACATTCGCCGGTCTAGAAGTTTCATTCATGAATGTGAACAATTTTGTCCAATAAGTTTATAAAATGAAGTTTTTTCCGACTTTTCATACAAATTGGTTGCTCTAAGTCACCTATTTTGTACAGAGCGTCTGAAAATTTTTATTCGCCATTTCTTAAAACCGTTCGGCTAATGTTTTTGTCATCACCGTATATACATTTTATGTTCATATTCTGTTTTTTTAATAGCCTATATACTGTCCCACTGCTGGGCAAAGGCCTCCCCTCCTGCTTTCCATTTTTCCCTATCCTCGGCGTCCTTATACCATCCTTTTTGGAAGTGGTCGATATCGTCCTTCCACCTACGCCTGGGCCTGCCTCGGCCAGAATGGTGGTAACCTGTTATTATTAAAGTTTAATTATTTTTCTTACTCTTGCTGGTTATTTTCGTTAGCAACATTGTCATATCGGAAGAGATTGTCTTCCACAACACAGGGTATCCTAGTGACAGGGAAACCTAAAAATATAGACGCTGCCGCTGTTTGCGTGAACATTTGTATAATTAATTTTCCTTCGAAACCTTGTTTGTATTATTTATTATCTCTCCATTACTATCATTTTGTGTAAGTAGGTACTTACTTGTTTCTTTAGTATGTATTTAATAAGGAATAATTAGTTTAACTTAACCTTGCTCTACTCTACGTCACAGTCCAGCGATCATTACGTTGATTCAGCAACAAAATGCCTACTCTTACGAAATTTGTGACACTGCATGAATTGAAATGAATTACAATACCTACACACAAGGACTCCTATATGCTAGAAATGTCTGGTTTTAAAGACAAAAATAAATAATTTACAGACGAATAAGTGCAGCATGATAGGGGGTTCAAATATGGAGAGCCAAAAAAGAATTGTAGATTTTTCTGGGGATTTTTTTAGTGTTACATTTTTTGTAAAAGTGTAGAAATTATGAGCAACCTATATACTGCAGTTTGAACAAAGACAATGCCACATCTCCAGATTACCGGCACATTAGCAGTGTTTCGAAAATAACTTTACAGTGAGGTGTGATGTCTATGGGTGAAGGTGACCACTTACCATCAGGAAGCCCGATTGCTAGTCTGTTCTCCTTATACAATAAAAAAATTGCAACGACATTTACAATATAAATAATATATACCTAAGTAAGTGTTAAACAGGCACTATAAGTGTCTATTAGGTAAGTGCTGTGTGGTGCCGGCCCTACGAATAAAAAGTATCACCACCCCAACTCTTCCTGTGGGTGTCGTACTAGTCGATTAAGGATCTTAGTGGATACTATTCTACGCCTAATAGATGGCGGTAGGCTCGCCACCTAATCTTACGGCGAAAAGTTGGAACTACCTGTGATTGAAGGTGGTTCCTCAGTCTACCTACCCCGTCGGGGATTATGTATGTAAGAGTGTCAACCGTTAGCTCTCTAATATGTTATGTTAGTAAGTAAGTATCTCCTCCCTCCATACACAAGATGAGACTGGCAGACAATCCCACCTGTAGAGCCTGTGGTGACACCGTTGAGTCAACGGAACACTTGCTGTGCGAATGTGACTCGTTGGCTGGAAAGCGTATGAGTCTTCTGGGGGTAGCCTACCCGAAACCAGAGGACTATATTCTCCTTTCTTTAAGCTGTATTGCATCCTTGACGCAAAGCATCTTTACGGAACAGGAAGGAGACTAAGGTAAGGGGTGAGCACAAAAGATCCCTGAGGGTCGAAGTGCCGCTGGGGTTATCCCTGGCTCCCTGTTATAAGATAAGATAAGTAAGTATCTATTTTTTTTAGGTTCGAAGAGACATCAGTCCTAACCCCAACATGTCGATTCAACAACAACTCCTGCCTTGGCGGTTTCCCGCGCCTATACCATGAGGTCGAAGTTCTTCTTAAGGAGAAACCGGACGCCTTACTGCTGAACGCGGGCGATAGCTTCCAGGGCACCTATTGGTACACGCTACTGAAGTGGAACATCACCCAGCAGTTCATGAATATGATGCCACATGATGCTCATGTAAGTGTATTGGATGTAATGATGTTGATAGTGCGTATCTTTAATTCACGCTGGGGATTGAGTCATGACCTATTTTTGATGTCGGATTGGATATCTAGAACAGTAACAGTTAGGTGGTTCGAATTTGACCATTGTGTCCTAACCACATCTGGAATCTTGAACCTGTTGATAACCAGGAAAAAGTAAAGAAATCTCCAATTATTAAAAATTATAAAAGTATTTGTTTTACGTAACTGTAAACGGAGGTTTCTTACATTTTTAGTTATAATTGTTATTATTGTTATTGAAGGCCTAAAAGTGTTGATAAAGGAGTTGAATAGCAAGCATGCGGGTATCATGGAGCCCTTCCCACATCTGGAACCTCAAAGACCTGATGATGACCAGGAAAAGTAAGGCGATCTCCACAATGGTAAGTCGGGGTCTTTAAATTTAGAGTTATTCTTCACAGGCAATAGGCAACCACGAATTCGACGATGGCCCCGCAGGCCTGGCTCCATACATTTCACGTCTTAAAGCACCAGTACTGGCCGCTAATATGGACTCATCCAACGAGCCAGTGTTGCAAGGGAAATACCAGAACAGCACCGTTGTCGAGAGGAAGGGGCGGAAGATCGGGCTGATTGGGTTGATTACTACGGATACTAAGGTGAGGACTTTATACCGGAAGGTTATTTGGCTGGCAGGAAAAATATAGGATGTAGGTGTAGGGTTAGTGCTATAGATGATATTACGTATCAGGTCCGCTTACACGAAAGTGCGGGTTAAATGTTTTTGACTCGGGTTATATAACCCTAGGTTAACTCGCGTATTGTCTATGATTTTCTTACTTACAAAAATGTTCAGGGTTTGCGTTGGTGCAAGACGTGTTTGTGTCACACTAACTCTCAGGTTATCTTTCAACTCGACCTTCGCGCAAGTGAGCCTAAGTATTTCACAATTTTAACACACCTGTATCGAAAAAATATAACAAAAATAATAAAAAGACATGTTGACTCCGATAGCCCAGCGCGTCGCACTGGTGTCAAATGTGGTCAGAGCGTGTTTCCACGTCATTCTCCTAGATAGACCTTCTGATTCGGAGCGGTTTCCTTTCCAAAGGCATTATTACTAGAGTGTATCATGTTGGGGGCCTATTATGTGTTTTTTGTCACATATATGCGGTATGTATTGTATGTATTTTACTAGTCGCCACACCAGTTAAGTGCTGATCCAACAATTGATATTTGGAACGAGTGCTTATATAGGGTCCTATTAGATTAGCGGCAAATATTTCTAGGGTGTCATCTATAGGTTATAACAATTACGATAGGGCATTTTTTTATTACTTATTAAATTTTCGAAAAACCGATAATATAGTTTGTTTAAAAATTCTACAAATGAATTGAATTATTGCTATTCTAATACTGAAATAAGAAGTATGAATGAAACTGTTTCATTCATAACGATATGGATGAGTTTATTCGCGCAAAATAATGGGGTTTATTTTTCTTTAGAATGGAAAATTTTCATACAAGTAACAGGGTTTTTTTTTGTGTAAAGTGGTAAATGACCAGCTCATAGCCCCCTCCAGGCGTGGTCCCATTGAAAATATCAATAGCGCGTTCTATGTTTTGTATGGAAATCAGACGTCTTGTACGCGTTGTTGTCATTCGATACGCGTGGCGCCATAAAGGTATGAGTAAGCGAGACAGTTTAGTTTTAGTCATGAAGGAAGGAACACTCGAGACTACATTCTCTTTCATCCAAGATTTTATAGCATAACTCTCACGTCCATAATCCCCGCATGAATCTTCTAGGGATAGCCTACCCGAAACCAGAAGACTATAGGCTCCTTCCTGTAAGCTGTATGGCGTCCTTGATGCAAGTATCCTTAAAGAACAAGAAAGGGGCGAGCACAAAAGATCCCTAAGGGTCGAAGTGCTGCTGGGGTTATCCCGGCCCCCTGTCACAAGATAAGATAAGATCCCGAGGGGTAGACAAAGGAACCGCCAACTACCTATGATGAAGCGCTTCATCATAGGTAGTTCCCACTTTTCGCTGTAAGATTTGGCGGATATCGCTGTCTACTAAGTGTAGAATAGTATCCCCAAAAACCCTTATTCGTCTCGTACGACACCCACGGGAAGAGTTGGGGTGGTGCTATCCTTTATGACCGGCACAACACGGCACCATCACGCAAGATTTTAGTTTTGGATTTTAAATTAAATTAAAATGTCTTTATTTTCAGGCACTACTCTCATATAATAAAAAACAAATAATAAATTATCAATTAACAATTATTTAAATTAATTATAATAAAACATTATACCTACATTAAAATTATTTAAATTTAGTATTATATAATATGTATATAAATTTTACAAATTATAAATTACATATCCAATTATAATATCCAGTATAAAATACAGTAATAAAATAATAACAAGTTTTTAATTAGAATTTTAGAAAAGTACAATTATAATTTTCAATTAATTGATTAAATGTCAATAATAATTATGTATAACCCAAATATATTCAAATCAAATTATTATTATTTAACGGTTACACCATTATGTATTTAATTAAACTGTATCTTTAAAGTCAAACTGTATTTTCCAGACCCTATCGAGTCCCGGTAACGTAATATTCACGGACCCCGGTGAGGCGACTCTGCGAGAAGCTAAAGCTCTGACCCAGCAAGGAGTCGACATCGTCGTGTTGCTCTCCCATTGCGGTCTCGAAGTGGACAAGTGAGTCATGACTTTCTACAGTCCGTAAGCTCATAGAAGGGGAGTCGGGTATCGAGTAAAATCGGTCTCCACGTGGAACGACCTCTTACTAGACCCTATCAATCTTAAGGTGCGGTTACACCTGGTCGTCGACCGACCGTCTGGGCGGTCACAGCTTGCGGCCACCGCCTATATGTGAATTACCAGTGGTCGACCGCATTCGTCGAATGCCAAAGTGTTATTTTTTATCAAGCGAATGACGTTGGACGACTTCGGCCAATGACCAACTGTAAACAACGAAGGTCGGTGACCGTTGGTTGTCCACCGCAGGTCGGTCGCCGAAGCGGTCAACGACTATATGTAACTGCGCCTTTTGAGAAGCCAGACATTCTGGCTTCTCTAAGCTACCAATAACCGAAGTCTCAAGACCCGAAACCCTTTCTAAAAACTCACGCACTGTACCTATATTTTCCTTGGCTTCTAAATGTCAGTAAAGGGCTAGATAGCTTATTGATTTCTTCTTCTTTCAAGTTGATTGAAGGTGGTATTTTTGACCTGGTAGGCCTGGGTACCACAATACAATACAAATATACTTTATTGCACATCCAGGATAAAAACAAAACTTACAACATAAATAGAGGTACATTACAATGTGCAGAAGGCGGCCTTATCGCTTTAAGCGATATCTTCCAGGTAACCTACCTCTACCACCCATTTATACCTTTTCCTGCCGCAAAAATTTCTTTGGTGTGTTTTGGTCCTCTTATAACACTATATAGAGGTAAGATGTCTACCGGCGAAGGTTGACCATTTACAATCAGGTGGTCCGTTTGATCATCAGCTCTCCTTATACAATAAAAACAATCCATGTTAAAACAGTAAAAACAGGGTCAAAATAATAACAAACAAAAACAGATAGGTACAGTGACTAATTGAAAACAAGTGCCGGATGACATCATTATCCCAGTATTGGATCACGTCTTCTCAAGTGACAAAGACCTCACTGACTCTAATAATATCCAGACGACATCGTACGACCGATCAACTGGATAGAGGTCAGGGGACTACTTCAAGAACGAAACTATTATCGATATAATTGAATAGCTGTTTTTAAACGGTTTATTATTAGGGATAGGGTCTTCTAAAGTAAAAATAGCCTGATTGCTGCTATATCTGAAATGAAACCACAGCTTGTTGGACAAATACTGATTTTATTTTATCAATGACGGTACCCACATAATCATAATAACATATGCATCATCCTTCCCATTACAAAGACCACTAACCATTAATCCACTGTTTGAATATACAGAGTGTAACATTAAGAACGGTCAGTATGGGAAAGTCTGAAACTATAAGACATACGAACATCTGTTCTTAGGAACCATGTCATCAATTTTAGTAACAAGAAAAACTGTATTTATACATTTAAAAAAAAAACTGTACTCAGCCTGGGAATCGAACCCGTTGTTTTGAAAAAAAAACCAACACTATTTCTATTTAGATATCGATTGTGTAGGTCTTAAGGAATACATGTTAGTATGAAACGTGATGTTTAAAATTAATAAAACGCGTTGTTTCCATATCTTTTAATTTATTTTAGTAGGTGTTCGAAATGACTACCATTTTGTAAAATACAACATTCAACTCGTTTAGGTAACGATCTTACTATTTAAATTAAAAGATATGGAAACAATGCGTTTTATTAATTTTAAACATCACGTTTCATACTAACATGTATTCCTTAAGACCTACACAATCGATATCTAAATAGAAATAGTGTTGGATTTTTTTTTCAAAACAACCGGGTTCGATTCCCAGGCTGAGTACAGTTTTTTTTTAAAATGTATGAATACAGTTTTTCTTGTTACTAAAATTGATGACATGGTTCCTAAGAACAGATGTTCGTATGTCTTATAGTTTCAGACTTTCCCATACTGACCGTTCTTAATGTTACACCCTGTATATAAATTTTGGAATAAATTGCTAATGTTGTAAAATTTATTTTAGTTTAGTCAAAATTCAAAAGTTTTTTCTACTGTGTTAATTTACTCTTACTTTTTTCTACTGTGTATTGTCATGCGACTTTTTTTGTCATTTTATTATATTTGATATAATTTTTAAGGTTATAAATAATTATGGACTCATTTGTCTGATTTAATAAATAATTAAATTAAATTAATTATTTATTCGTTTGTTTGTGGATAATATTTTGGTGGTAGATATTTCTTGATGGCCGGCCACAGGATTCGATATGACCTTAGATCCGTAAAATTGGAGAAGGGAAGAGGCATAAATGCCCAAAGCTAGATGGAAAATAGAATAGAATAGAATTACATTTATCTATACATTTATCTTCAGACTCGTTATTAATTAACAGTTAACTTCCCACACTCACACACCCACTCTCCCTACACTACAGATGCACACTTACACCCTCACACACTCTTAAACATTATCTTTCCTAAATTCCTTTTGATTAACTTGTTCCAAATTCCTTTTAGGTTTAAAATATAGTTACACTAATGTAATGTATTAAATTGTAATTTGTTTGCACGGAAAGTGCGACGGAGTCCCAACTTCCAATATACAGGTTTCGACCTAGTTTGAAAGTCGGAGGTCCTATTTTTGTGCCTTGTAATAAGTGAATAAACTTTTTCACATTTTAATTTTTAATTTTTATGATTAATGCCAAATATTTACGAGTAGGTATATACAATTTTTACAGAAACATTAAAATTAACGTAAATGTAAATACTTATCCACTATGTAACTATTACATATTAGTTCATGTTGCATGATAAACTCGCCACCTAGGTATCTTACTTACTTATCACGCAATCTATGTATATTTGGCGAAAGGGGGGAAAGTCAGCGACTGCTGATATAATCGGGTACCAATTTATGCAGCGCTGTTTTTCATTTTACTCCTTATCCCAAGATGTTAGTGGGAGCGATAGTGTAGTGGGTAAAAAATAAATAAATTAAAAACTAAAAATCAAAAAGATTAAATACTTTTGCGAAGAATTTAGGTAAGAATTTGCAAAAAAAAATATTGCACTAATGACCTGTGATACATATTGTATTATTTATTAATAATCCATCATGATGATTAAGTTTCTGACTTTTGATAATTTCAGACAACTAGCCCGTGATTACGGTCAATACATCGACATAATAGTGGGAGGTCACTCACACTCGCTGCTGTGGAACGGTCCGGCCCCAAGCGGGGAGGTCGTGGCTGCCCCTTACCCTGTGTTCATTGAGAACAGCGCGGACAAGAAACATCAGGTAAATTACCTTAATACACTTGACTGAATTCATAATTCATGCATAATCATGAGTTACGTACAGATGTTATTTATTAAAAATTGAAAAAAATAAATTAAAATAATTAATAATTTTTTTAATAATTAAATTAAATTATGTACAATTATTTAATCCTAACATGATTAACCTGGTCGGTATAGCAAGTTTGTAAGACTAGATCTTTTCGTATAATTGTTTATCTTCAAAATATTCCCGAACTGAATAGCTAGTAGCTTTTGGAGGCACCTAGTAGCTTTAGGAGCCCTTAGATACTTTTGAAATTGCATTTCGTATTGGACTTTTTTCAAATTTTCATGGAGGTGGTTGTAGACTTTTACTGCCATGAAATAAGTGCTGTCCATTCTGACTGAATGAGTCAGTGTAATATCATTCGTACGGTTAGTCTGTCTAAATCGTCGACTAAATCACTATACTGAATTCAGTCAGGTGTAATAAGCCCATTACTGTTAGCTCCTAGGTTTGTCCAGTTATCATATCATCATTAACACTTTCACAGCCCCCTATACAACTAATCGTTTTATGAGCTCCAAGTGTGAAGGCACTGGACTGTGAACGTGTTAATCCAAAGTGTTAGTCTTTTGCGTCCCTCTGTGTTGAGGCACAAACCTTTCCTTGCACGAAAGGGCATTTCCTTTGATTCTGGGCTAGTATTCATTAGTGGATTTCAAATTCGGATTTTTCCCTCAAATAACTAAGTTTTCCGATATTACCCCAATAGGAGATAATCCTGCAATGTTTTACCACTAGAGGCGCCACTAGCACAATTACAAAAAAACATTCAAAAATAAGACGTACGCGTATGACTTAAACATGATTTTGTTCTAAACATAACCTAAATTTATTGCTTTCAATGACAATAATTTGATAAATAAATAATGATTATTTTAATTAATATTGCATGATTTTACAAGATATATGTTTAATAAACTTTAAATTAGCCCATAAAGCCAACGCGCGTTCCACTTGAATCCCCTATTTCGATCCCCCAGGGGATTACACTCGTTATTCCACCACGATCCCGTAATTAGGGTATCAAACAGTACTTAAAATTACACAATTCTACATTCTAGATCAACATGTAGATACATACCTGTCCACCAAATTCCTTCAGACTCGCGCCACGCTGTTTTAACAGATTTTTTAGGTCTGCTATTTTGAAATGGCCATACTATGCCATGATACCATCACAATTTTACTATAGCTTTAAGAAATTAAATTAAATTAATCCAAATAACGAGAAAATTGTGATATCTTCAAAAATAACGTTTCGTTTTGTTTTTCTGTTTACGGAGTGTGCTCGTGGCTCCATCTACGCAACGCTTTGCGTTTTATGTCCTATTCATCAATTAGGGATAAACATGCTATTTTTACTGATGAGCAATTTTAATAGTAGCATTTTAACACGAGTGCTAGTTCCTTTAAACAAATATCTCCTCTTGGTCTTACACACCAATCACGCCGAAGCTCGTTGCCACTAGATGTTGAATCCTGTGATAGTAAATAAGTTCTATTTCACCGATAGGGGTTATTTTAGGATAAGTTATTAGGTACATACAGCAAAGTCTCTGTTAGCTGACCTCAGTGAATGGTATAGATAATCTCTCAGACACAGAAACCCAAGTATGTTATCATCAGAAGGAAGCTAAAGCCAGCTACATATAACTACTTATTGTCATTAATTTTCATATAAAATTACATAATAGATATTTGACCACATAATATTGTTGTGTCCCGCAACCAGCGCTCAATCTAGCACATTAGGCGAGACCTGGAAACCAGCGTGTCGCTGAGGTCTCGGCCATTTGATTAGACATTGTTATAGATACATTTTGTTTATAGGTTAAGAATTAGAATAAAATAACAGTGTTGTACCTTATTAAGTTATTACTTTGATGTGTGAATGAATAAATACTCTTTTATTATTTTTTATTTAATACTCCGTATTTAATGTATTCCAGGTGTTGATAGTCCAGGCGTCAGCGTTCACTAAATACATGGGCAACCTGTCGGTGTATTTCGATGTACGCGGAAACTACGTGAAATGGGAGGGCGGCCCGATATTCCTCGACAGATCTATACATGAAGGTATGTTAAAAATGAAATTCAAAATTTAATCAAATTGGGTTCTAAGGTAGGTTAGATTACTTTTATATTCGTGACAGTACAGTCGACCACAGGTCAACCTATCCATAATCGTCAAAATCTGAGAATCTGTAATGTATCATAATGCGAAAGCATAAGGGTGAGATTTAATCGAAGGTTTATGACAAATGGTATACTATAGCTTGTGGTCGACTGTACAGTTGACAACACATCTGGCTATATCCTTAAAACGTTGTCGCTTTAACTAATTTGAGTTTGAAACATTCATACGAATGTCGAGGAATCATAACAAAAACTAAACTTATTACAAGGTTCCACAGAGTATAGCTTGATGTGTCTTTCACTGTACAATATTAGATCTTTATCAATGAAGTTTCCGTTTTGTAGTACTGGCCGTTTCGAATTTATTTATCTATGATTTGGCTGAGAATTCTAATGTCAATTTTCAAAATTTTGTTTTAATGCTATAGAATTCTGTTTTCGAATTAAGTCATTTGTTTGTCGATTATTGTTTTGTTTTCATTACATTTTTCTCAATGTTGCTCGGAAATGTACTCGATACATTCGAATTTTGAGCCAGATAAGTTTTTTTCCCCTTATGAGCCAGGGAAGTACATACTTCCTGTCACGAAGACAAATACTTATTTAAAAAAAATATTGACGACAGTAATGGATTTTTGTACATCCTTACCAGGCCAGGAATCCTGTCGTCTTTTGTTTTTTACTTTTAAAATTCGAATTGTAACATGAAAACGCAGTGCGGTGTGGACTAAAGAGATTTCATTCGATTACGTGCACCGGTCGGTCGCGCGTCACTACCAGCGCGAGCAGCTCCAGCTCTTACTGACAACGACACTTCTTTCCTTTTATGGACGCCTAGCACTTTCGACTTGGAATTCGTATTTGGAATGTGTTTTTTTTTTAATTTCCTCGCATTATTTGAGAAAAGCACTATACAAGCATCGGCCCAAGGCCAAAAATCTCCTCGCCTAAAGCTGGGCCTTTCAATATGATCCGCGGCTAGTCTTGGCTAATTGCGTGGCCTCTGTAATAATGTACTATAATGGTTTTCGTCAGCATGGACACGTTAAAATTACAAGTAATATTTGAATTCGAGTTCCATCGTGGTAACAACGCGGCACAAACGGCCTAATATTAACAAATACCTATTATTAATGATAAATATTTCAGTAAAATATTGATACTGTTTAATTTTAAAGATAATGACAACTTTTGCAGAATACCAAAGTTTTTTTATTTTTTTTTATACCAAAGTTTTAGAATGAAGGTAGAAAAAAAATGTTTTATCTAACGTTAATTTTTTCGAATGTTATTTGAAACGGACTACCACACGTGTAAAAACTTTTGTTTGCAGACGAGGAAATTAAGGCGAAACTGGTACCCTTCGCGAAGTTAGTCCACGAAGCAGAAGACGTGTCGATAGGAGAGACGCAGAGCACACTTCGCTTCGAAGACTGCGTGTTCGGAGAGTGCGCGTTGGGAGACCTACTGGTGGACTCTATTAACGATCTCGTGAGTAGAAGTTAGAACACTTCGCGAAGTGACTTTACCGCTTCGCGAAGTTAGTTCACGAAGAGACAGCACACTTCGCTTCGAGGAATGCGTGCTCAGAGAGTGCGCGTTGGGAGATCTACTGGTGGACTCTATTAACGATGTCGTGAGTAGAAGTTAGCACAAATTGCGAAGTGACGTTACTACTTCGCGAAGTTCACGAAGCAGAAGTGCCAGTAGGAGAGACACAGCACACTTCGCTTCGAAGGCTGCGTATTCGTAGAGTGCGCTTTGGGAGACCTACTGGTAAACTGTTTAACGATCTCGTGAGTAAAAGTTGGAACACTTCGCGAAGTGACGTTACCGCTTCGCGAAGTTAGTCCACGAAGCTGTAGTGCCACTAGGAGAGGACCTAGTGTCGAATCTGTACCTCCCATACGGAGTCCTAACCACAACAACAAAGACGTTTTAGAGTAGGTATTTTTTTATTTTTTTATGTATAACTAAACCCGCATTTGACCTCGATCTCGCCTGATGGTAAGCGACGATGAGGTCGACGATGGAGCATACGGGTCCAGTAAATGCCTATTCACTCTGGCCTTGAAGATCCCAAGGTTGTAGGATTCGGGAAATACAGACGCCGCCGGCAGGCTGTTCCATTCCTTAGCCGTTCGCATAATGAATGAAGAAGCAAATCGCTTCGTACGAGCAGATGGGATATCAACAACATAAGGATGGAACCCCTCCCCGCGCCTGGTAGTCCGAAGGCGGAATGGAGATGCTGGAATTAGGTCGTGCAATTCCGATGCGCACTCTCCGAAATGTATCCTATAAAATACCGATAGACAGGCAACCTTGCGCCGATGTTCCAGACTTTGCAGTCTAGCTTCCACCAGCGATTCGTCACCTATAAGGCGCTTAGCGCGTTTCTCCACCGAGTCAAGGGCAGCCAGTTGGTATTTAGCTGAGCCGTCCCACAGGTGGCAGCAGTACTCCATGCACGACCGGACTTGAGCTTGGTAAAGGTTTAAGAGCTGTCCCGGCGTGAAGTACCGCCTAACCTTACTCAGGATGCCCAATTTTTGTTTTAGGCGAAGGCGCATGTGAAAACTGCATACGATTTCCTGTCATTCATGCAACGCGGGAATATCAGGTCTACGTTGACTGAAGGGGGTAAGTGATCATATTACTCAGGTACTTAAAAAAATATTGGTATTTTTTTACAAATTACCTACCAATATTCTCCGTGGCAAATTTTTTTTTTCTTTAATTATGGCCTCTGCTAGTGTACACACTGCAATTTGGCCAATGACCGTGTTAGAATCTTGAAATCCACTCGAACGTTTTGGCGTCTGTTTTGAAAAAAACAGTTTACCAACGTCGAGATTATGGGAGAGTCGTGTGCACTAGGAATGCCTAGTGTCTTGCATTACAAGTGCAATTGGAGGTTAGGTTGCCGAATTCACACCATCTGTAGTTTTTCACTCCCATTTCACTGTGTTATATAACGTTCACTTATCACGGACGATTTTAAGGTCAAATACACTATAGTTTTACGAAAAAATTACCACTGTAAACCGTTTTTAAACAATAAAATAGGACGAACACGACATGACAGCTTGAACGCAATAACATAACCCCCGTGGATAATTATTGCGGCAGGGTTCCACAGAGTATAGCTTGAAATGTCATTCACCGTTCCATAGTAAATAGTAAAAGTAAAAGTAGGTCATCTTTATAGAACCATATATCCGTTTCGGTTTGAGTGTGTGCGTGCGCCATCGCCATACATAAATCTCATCAATAGGAGATAATCCTGCAATGTTTTACCACTAGAGGCGCCACTAGCACAGTTACAAAAATACATTAAAAAAATAAGACGTAGGTACGTGTACGACTTAAAGGTGATTTTGTTCAAAACATAACATAACATAAATTTATTGCTTTAAATGGTTATTTTGATTAATATTGGATGATTTTATAAGGTGTTTGTTTAATAAACTTTAGATAAATATGTAGATACGTACCTTTCCACCAAATTCCTTCAGACCTCGCGCCACGCTTTTTTAACAGATTTTTTGGTTTGCTTTTTTGTAATGGCCATATGATGCCATGATATCATCACAATTTTACTATAGCTTTGAGAAAATAAATTAAATTAAATTAATACAAATAACGAGAAATATGTGATATCTTCAAAAATGACGTTTCGTTTTGCTTTTCTGTTTACGGAGTGTGCTAGTGGCTCCATCTACGCAACGCTTAGCGTTTTATGTCCTATTGAGGTGAGATCAGATGAGATTTTATGTAGTAGTGCAAAGCGATGGCGCACGCACACACTCAAACCGATATGTTTATATAAAGATTACTTCTCTATTTTACAATGACCGTTCACTAATTTCTCTGATACGAAATGTAACCCACCTTTACTTTAGGTAAGACTCTAATAACGGAACGAAACAACATTTTCTAACCTACTTAAAAAAGTGGTTCTCAATTCAAAGGAGCGACATTATCACAAAGGTACGGGACCAGGAGATCTATTCCACTAAATACAACGTAACTAAATAGAATCTAAACTGCATCGTTATGACGTGTTTCGTATGCTACTGTCCACTAACGATCCAATTTCAGTTAACTTCAGATCGAGTCAACGATCGATTGAACAGTAACATATTTGTGCATTCTAATAAAACGTTAAGTTTATACCGAATCACAGTTGAACGGTAACACAACGCTTCAACTGTCAAATATAGCGTCGGGGCCCAGATCTAATCCACCTTACTCCGCTCCTAGGACAGACATTTTGTGAAGAGTATTCATTACCAGTGTTAAAAAATAGATTTTGATGGATTTTATTTTAACAGGTATCCATAAAATTGTTGTATCTTTTCAGCAATAAGCCAAGGCGATGTATTCGAACTACTACCATACAACGATCGCATTCAGACCTTCGAATTGCAGGGGAAACACGTGCTCCAAGCTTTAGAGAGAAGCGTCAGCGGGGCTTGGGGCTACAACCCGTTTAAAGGACCTTGGGTTCTTCAGGTTTCTGGTACACACCTTTACATATGTTAACGCCATCTTTAATATGTAAGAATAGCTATCAAGCAATTAATTTTAGTAGACTGTAGGGAAAAATATCCTTGTCCCTTTCCATCCCACGCACGGGGCATATACGCCTACTGTCGCTCTGACCTATTATAAAACGGTCAAGAAATGCATAGCTGCAGTCGAAAAGCATCCGCCGACGCGCATAGACCAATATATGGTTCCGCTGAACTTTCCCGCCGTTTGACCGCCACATGGTCGCCGCCATTTGCATTCTTCGGAGTGATGAACTGAACCACCGCCTGGGATTGGTGATACAGTGCCGGCACTAAGTGTTTTGTGATCTGGACTGTTTTGACGGCCGCAGAAGCTGCATACAGAGCCCATCGAGCCACAGAACCTGGATCATGTGAGTCCCCGTGCACTGTTTCCAAAACCCAAACTTGATACCCTTTAATTCCCTCTTTCTTCATTTAACTTTGAACTAGCCCCTGCTTGATATAGCAATTCCATAAGTTTTCCGCATTTTTAAATTTTATATTTTATTTTTATATACTCGCATCCCGCTGTAACAACATACATATTATATTTATGTCATATCCCAGTAGTGTAGCGATGGATTTTTAAAAGTAAATCTGGACTCATTAAATGTATCCATGAAAACTCCATCCAAATCCGTTCAGTAGTTCTTACGTGATGTTTTTTCATACAAACGGAAAAAGTAAAAATGTACCTAAGCATACGATTTTATTATATGTATAAATAGATTGCACTCCCAGTACAAAAATTAAATATACAACAGAAAAAATATATATACAAAAAGGTGCCATCGATTACCTCAGCCGCCAAAAAGGCAGTTTCTCTAGTTGTCTATTGATTTTTTAAGTTTAAAAATCTGTTATTTTTTCTTTTCTTCTTTTTAGTATTCATTGCTGAGGGTCGTGATCATTCTAAGGAATTAATCATTTAATTAATTAATTAGAACGAGTAATTTATCAATTAATTAATCAATTAGAACGACTCTACTTTAATTTTGGATGGTTTGCCATTGAAATTGAAAAACGTTAATGTAGCACTGTAAACACCAGAATACAGCAAGTACACAATACAAAAGTATTGCCTGCATTGCCTTCCACATTTCACACACTAGTTATCTCAGTGTGTAGGTTTCCTCACGATGTTTTCCTTCACCGTCAGAGCAGTCGGTGAATGTACGTAAGTCCTTCGAAAAGAACCGAAAAACTCATTGGTACATGACATTGCATGATTTCGAACTTGGACCTCCCGCATGGGAATCCGACGTCCTAGCCACGACGCCACCGATGCTCAAAAATTTTACTTTTACCTGTGTATTATTATATTTCATATGTATGTTAGCCTGTAAGTTTAAGGCATATGCAGGTTGAAATAAAGGTTTATTATTATCGTTGTCCAGGCCTCCAAGTGACATACAACGTCTCCCAACCCGAGGGTCATCGTCTCACCTCAGCGTTTGTGGGAGACAAGAGTTCTACCAGAAGACTGACTGCCGATGACTACTATCAAGTTACGGTACCAGCTTATTTGGGAGACGGCGGGGACGGATACACGGTAAGATCATAGCATAGCATATCTCTCACGCCCATAATTCCCCGAGGGGGTAGACAGAGGAACCACCTTTATCATTGATGGTTTAGTTCCCACTTTTCGCCGTAAGATTTGGTGGGCAAACGTGATAGGTGGCGAGCCTATCGCCGTCTACAAGGTAGTACGAATAGTATCCCTAAAAACCCCTAGTCGCCTCGTACGACACCCACGGGAAGAGTTGGGGTGGTGCTATCCTTTATGACCGGCACAACACGGCACCATCATACAAGATTTTAGCTTTAGATTTAACGGTTACACCATTAGTATCTTAAAAGTCAAACTGTCTTTTCCAGACCCTATCGAGTCCCGGTAATGTCTATCGCCGTCTACTATACTTCATTTTTTTAAGCATAAGACAGAAGCAAGTTTTAAAATTTTAATTAAGGTCGCTAAAAATTACATATTCATATCTGGCTGGCTATTTTTTTCTTGTCGTCAGACCGATCTTTACGATGGTTTAACTATTACTTTTCTAACTCTTAAACTTTCGTTACACGAAGCTCTCGAAAGTACATATTTTTCATTACGTTACTTTACTTGGATTCACCCCCCTTAACTTATCGTAGGGCATTCATTTGAATTCATGCCAAAAAAAAATATATTTGCGGATACCAGGGCGCCTCTATTATTTTATTTATAAAATACTTGGGTAATATATTTTCAGATGTTCAAAGAGGGCAGAAGAAACAAGGACGTGATAGGGCGAGACCAGAATGCGCTGGAGACCTACATCAAGAGTCATTCGCCTCTAAATGTGGTCGTCGATGAACGTATTATAATAAATAATTAAATCATAATCATTGTTTTAATGTTCTAATTCTAAGATCATGGACGAATCCAGAAAAAAATTTGGATACGGACGGGGTATCGGTTACTGATTTCGGAAAATAGGCTTTATTTATTGAAAAACCATTACAATTTTGTAACAATTTTATACAATTTTATTAATTACCGGTTACCGGTACCGGACCGGTTTCGTTTACATATACATTTCGTTACAATACCTGAAGATGTGTAAACGAAACCGGTCGTAATTAATAAAATACAATAAAAATACCGTGAAACATTTTTTAAGTCTAATCATGTGATACAAAATAGATATACAATTGGCGGCCTTATGTATTTGTATCAGATCTAAATTTCTATGGAGCTGTCATAATTTGACAGCTCTAAACCTAAAATTAGACAATCTTCTTCTGTCCTTATCTTACCGATAACGAAAGAGACAGACGGACTGAACTTAAATTTAATAAAATTTTAGCGGCCATGCAGGAATCGTGGCCATTGAATAAACACAAAACCTCTTCACCGTTTGGTCTGTGGTTTCGCTCATAGCTGGTACAGTCGGTCACAGGCCATCTGTCAAAAATCTTCGATTAAATCTCAACCTTATGCCTGCGCACCATGAAGATTAGACATTTCAGATTCTAAAATTTTTACGTTTTGGGTAGGTTGACCTGTGGTCGACTGTACTATACAGCGGGCGATGTCGGTTATAAAGACTACACTCTCTGTAGAAGTCTGTCTCTAATAGCAGTTGTAGTATCTTTAAGTGAAATATTTGAAGTAGCTGCCAGTGTTTTGTATTGCACCATTCATTGCAGGGAGGAGAGCCACTAGTCCGAATATCTAGTATAGAAACTATACGATAAACCAGAGGTTCCCAAACCTTTTCAATTCGCGGGGCACTTACAGATTTAGTATTTTGTCCCGGCGCCGTAGTCTATATATGTGTATAATATATGAAAACAACTTTTTAGTTAAACCTCACAATATGAGGCTCACATATAGGGATTGATAGAAAATTAGATTAGATTGATAAAAAAAATATGAAAATACAGTAACAGAAAAAGATGTTTGGTACTTACTATCACTTGAAGTGTCGACTTGCTTATTTAACAAATATCTTTTAATTTTAGTTTCCGGAGAAGAGAAAACAGAAGTGCCTCGAGGCGCCCCTATTTACGCGCCCAGGGGCGCCGTGGCGCACGTTTTGGGAATCTCTGCAATCATAAAAAAAATTACTATAGTTAGATTGATAGTGGTCATCGTGGCCAGCCTATTGTTAAAATTCTTTAAGCCTCTGACATGGCTTAACGACTGCTGTCGACGACGACAACAACCGGCACCGACACTGCATAACGTGCTCTCCGAGGCATAGAGGGCTCAGTTGAAATGTGCCACTTTTATAGCGGTTACCCATCCTGGTTCTGACTTCGTCTAACGTGGCTTAACTTGCATGATCACTTTATGATGCTCGAAAGATGCTTTCATTGCAGGGGTCAGCGACATATTATATTATAGCAGGGGTGCGTTCGTGCAACAAAAAAATTTCAATTTTATACGGACGTTTGTCAAAATACGCCGTTAGTGCACGTCTGTCAGTATAAAAATTCTCCAGACAAAAATTATCTTGTGCGTTTGTGCACGCCGGTTAGTATAAATTTTCTCGAGCTCCAGACTTCGAGAAAAATTATCCGCCGGGCTGTGATTGGTTGATAGGTACTGGATTTATTTTCTAAATAAATAAAAATAATTAAATTTGATTTCTTACGTCCATTAGCAAAAATAATTAGTAAATTTCTGTGGTTTTGTACCAAAAGGCAATAGAACATTCAACCAAACGAATGTCAAACTACTGTCATATGACTTTGACAATTAATTATCCGATGGCCGTTCCGAGCCCAGTATAAAATTTCGTCGAAGAAATGTTATCTGATAGGTTGCACGAACGCACCCCTGGTAAATATAGAAATTGGTAATTGTATGTGTCACTTAGGTGTAGAATACACTGACGTATTCACATGCGACTTTGCCTCTGTATAAACAAAAGTCGTGTGTGAATGCGACAGCAGCTATGTGTAACGGCATGCGATTTCTAAGTGCTGGACTACATGCACCGGTTCCAGCGCCGTTTCGGTTCGCTGCAGCCAATCATAAACCTTCCGCTCTCTCCCCACCTGAAGTCTGCGCCTCGCCTCGCCTTGTGATTGGCTGCAACGAAGCGAACCAGCGCGCAGCGCTGGAACCGACGTCGTATAGTCCCAGCCTAATACAGTTTTCTTCTCGTTCAATACGTTAGTAATTTAACAATTTTTAAATTAGTGAAGTAAAATACACTTTATTGCATAAAGAGAAAACAACAAACAAGAGATAGAAAAGGAAATAGTGAAGAACAATTTATACGGCCTTATCGCTAAGAGCGATCTCTTCCAGGCAACCTTCGGGCAGAAAAAATGTGTGCAATGTGTGCAAGCATTATGGAAAAGAATTATATAAGAGAATTTTAATAATAATAATTAGGTATAACAGACAACCCTCAACTTTGGTGCCGGGAGCTGTAATGCGGAGCTAAAGACGATCTTGCAACAAGTCGCACCGACATGCATCACCGTGTGTTTACCGCCTTACACTTTTCTCATAACGGAAGATTTTATAGTCTGTCAGGAAAAAATATGGCATACTTACGTATTATTACTCTTATAATATTGCTTTTCGCATTTCAACAATTTTAACACACCTGTTCCGCAATAATATCCAGTAGGTAAAGTTGATAAACACGAATGAAGAATGAATACACTCTATTGCACAAAATTAGTGTGATACAATGCTTACGAAACGATTAATATAATCTAGGCGGTATTATCGCTAAGAGTGATCTCTTCCAGACGACCAAAGACGTAGGTACCGATTTGTCTGGACGAGCGTGGCACTGGGACTAAGTGGCGTCAGATCTTGTCTCATTACGTAGGCTTTATTACTATGATGTATCAAGTTGGTTTCCTGTCAAAGATTTTGAAATTCACTCGAAAAGAGCGCTATAGTCTTTGGTTCTCGCCCGTACGTAAGTACTTGTGGTACCCAGGGGCGTAGCTATTGATTTCACATGGGTCCAAGGGTCCAAAAATGTACAAAGATAAACCAACTTTTGCCCGTGACTTCACGCAGAAAAAGGCAGAATTCTAAACGCCAATCTCAGGCAATTAGAAATTACATAAACATTAAAGTACACGCAAGCTGCGGGCAAACGATACTTACTCTGACTAAACTAGCACCTTTAAATGGGGGGGGGGGGGCGGCTTTAATACGCCACTGGTGGTACCACAGATACCTAATAATTTAGTAGTGGCAGTACTTACTATATAATTCTATGGGTTCGCCTATTTCGTGATTTAGTCTCTTATTTATAAAACTCAATATTTCGACAGAAAATTCGGACAATTTCAATTATTTCTTCTTCTTCAATTTAAGAGCTATGCTCGTCGGTGTAGTAAACGCCACTGTGTCCTGTCTATGGCCTTTTCAATTATTTACATACTATCAAATTCGAATTTGTAACACGTTTCAGTTAGAGCAACTTTCAGAATTCACGCATTGGCAAGGACCTTCCGCATTGAACTTCAGTCTCGAGTCATTTTTTCGGTTCAATTACATTAGTTTCGAACGAATTATTTGTGAAAAATGTGCACTGGCATATCCTGTTGTTTAAAATATCTACTATAAACTGCACCTGTTATTTTTTATCAGACTTCTTACTCATTCGACATCAGTCTTTTTCAACGTAAGTATATAAAATAAGCCACACTTTTCATCATCTTTTAAGGAGTAACTGTATTTAAAAGTTGCAGCGTCGCGTCGGTGGTCTAGTGGCTTGGACGCCGGACTCAGTGGGGAGGTCCGGGTTCGAAACTATGAAATGCCACATGGCATTTGGCATTGGTACATACCAATGAGTTTTTAGGATTGTTTCGAAGACTGCTAGAGCAGTGGGTAAATATACGTACATTTACCGACTACTCTAAAAATGTATGGACTGGCATATCCTGTTGTTTAAAATATCTACTATAAACTGCACCTGTTATTTTTTATTAGACTTCGTACTCATTCGACATCAGTCTGTTTCAACGTAAGTATATAAAATAAGGCCACACATTTCATCATCTTTTTCATTTATTAAATAAGGAGAGCAAACGAGGCAAGTGGTCACCGTCGCCCATACACATCTCACCTCAGTGTATTATTATTGGAGGGTTTTCAATGTGCTGCTAACCTTGAGGACATAGCGTGGCTCATGTGAGGGTAATTACGCTGGATCTCTTACCCTTCAAACCGAAACACAGAAACGCAAGCATTTCTACTTTGTGGTAGATAAGAGGGTAGCAGTGGCAAAGGGCCCATATAACACGTTTACTGTCGGCTTCCCATTTGAATCAATAGGTATCCACACCTTCCTCACTTTCACGAGAGTTTACAACCAACCAACATAAAAAACAACATTCAATTTTTCAAGAAGCAAATGCAACGCCTGAACAAATTTGTATAGCAATGTAATGCCGCAAACATCCCTACATTATTATTTCATGCCCTTCTCTTTCGTACTCACGAAATCTATTCGCTTGCTATCTCAGTCTCATACGCGCGAAATATTGGTTCGTCGTAACCCGCATCGCAGCAGCTTACGACAACGATCAAATGGCATTTGCAGGGGGCGCCAGTTTGTACGCAGCGAACGTTCATGGAGTGACATTTTAATAGAGGCGGGGTTAGTTCTGATTTTTGCCACGTGCGAAAATATCCTGGCCTTGTCGGATTGTAAATGCGATTTAATTTATATTCAGTGATGATGTCAATCTAATATCAATAGGTCAGATAAATTAATGCATTTTCATTACAGGTTTTTATAGTTTTTTGTGTTTTGTTGTAGGTATGTACAGGAGATTATTTTGTTTTATGTTATGTAATAGTTTTCGTGATTTTTGTGTTGTTTTTATTCAATTTGTTTGTGTTTGAACTTTGTTGTTATCTTTACGGTGAGAAGGGCTGCGATAGTTTTACGTAAGTTTTTTTGGTCAGCTTCCCTTGCGAAAATATTCACCCTTCGCCACTGGAGGGTAGTATGTACCAAATTACCAATTCAGGCGATCCTGCAAAGGATCTACCACCTGTATACAATAGTAAGTATAGGTATACAAATATAAGACCAAAACACAAAAACAAAATTCCACACCTCCAGTCTCATTGCCGCATTGAACGCCCCAGGCCAAATATGTACACGACACACGTATGTAGACGCAACGGAGATATTCATGCAAAAACAAAGGTGCTCTCTGGTAAATGGAGCGCCGAAAGAAACCACAGCATAATGAGAGTGAGCATTCGTGAAGGCCATATTTGGCATCTCTGATCAAGGAATAAGGAGATGTGAAATACATGTGGCTGCATTTGTTAGAATACAAGGAGATAGATAGATAGAAACACTTTATTGTATTCAAATACAGGAAAAGTAAAACTACAGGGATAGTAGCACGATATGTATCTTTGTTAAGGAGATGTGAAAGTCAGTGGGACCACGAAGTCCATTATATCATTATACCACTAGTGGGTCAAATTAGTGGGGTCACGAGTCATAACCTGTGAAATACACAATGAAATTCACATCTCCTTATATCATTATCCTTAATATGGCCTTCACGAATGCTCGTCTCTCTTCAGACGAGCAAACGGGCTACCTGATGGTAAGTTGTCACCATCGCCCATAGACCTCTCACCTCACATTATTAACGGGTTTTCGATACGCTGCTAACTTTGAGGACTTAGGTGGATTGCCTCTTGTGCAGAAACGCAAACATTTCTGCTTTGTGGCAGAAATAGATAAGAGGGTGGTACCAACCCAGGCGATCGACCTGTAAAATTGGTATGAAATTGGTTTCTAAAAAAATTGTCAGAAGTGTGTCAACTCCACATAATTAGAGTCTGTAGTTTCAGTCATTACGTGCCCCTTACCCAACACGACACCATATTTTCATGTCCATATCTGCTTGTTTGTGTGATCTAACTTGGTGTCCTTGTTTCGTCGAAAGATTGGAATGTTTGAAATGTTTTGGCGAAATCATACAGTCTTGTTGTTTTGGTGTCATGACATATTACCCTATTTAACTATTTTTTTATTGTATCTATCAACATATGTGGATATTGTGAAGATGGATCTAAAATTCGTTTTTCGATATCTTACCTAACACCCAAAGGTTAAAGATATATATAATCAGCCTGTTGGTATCAGTCCACTGCTGGACATGGCCGCTCCTACCCCAAATTATCCACCAGTTTTTATTGCATAAGGCCACCTACAGTGGTCACCGTCGAAAATAGACATCACACTTTTGAATACTTAGAAATAAGGAGTGCCTCTTGTGCTGGTAATTACGCTGTCTCTCTTTCCTTTCAAACCGAAACACAGCAATGCCAGCATAGCTGCTTTGCAGTAGAAATAGGTACAAGGGGTACCTAACCTATCTACCAGGGTGATAATACAGAGTCATAACAAATTCAAAATATAGCTGAAAATAGTTTAGATCGATTTGGGGTAGCCCATTTCTATTTTTTTACATACTGGACGAATTAAGAATTATTTCTAGAAATCTTTCGAGACTGAAATGCGTAACTAAGAAGTTATTATTACAATCAGAATGAATTTCATTCAGATGATTTCGCTTAGAGCTGCGCTGTCGCGGGTGAGCGGGTTTATTCAATCAAAATGTAAATTTAATGAAAAGGACATCCAACTTTCCACCGCCTGGGGGACTAACGGACCAACGGACTAATATTAAATTAAATCTGGCACTTGTCAGCAGTTTTGCTGATGTTAGAAAAGTGGGAAGTTTCACTTGAAAAGGCAGTTAAAAGAGCGGGAGCTGAAACTTAATATTCAGAATTTCTGTGTTTGCTTGCTGCCACTTCGTTTGTCTAGAGATACAATTTTAGAAATTGTTTAGGATACATCCTGTATTTAAGGAATTTTATTTTATTTAGAAAGGTACATAATAAATAAAAATAGAAACTAAACCTAAACTTAACTAATTAATCTAACCTAATCTGACTAATATTTATAAATAAAAGATTTCTCCCAGGCTCCTACCAACAGGCAGAGTGCCCAGAAGGCTGGCGGCGTTGCCCCGCTGAATAGCGAGGCTTAGGCGTTGGGCAAAGTAGCCGCCAGCCCTCCGGTCATGGGACGCCTTCACCAGCCGTCTCCCAATGTCCTGTTGCAGTTGGTGCGCCGCAGGACCCCAAGGCCCCAGCGTTTCCACCTCAAACGGCACAAACATCTAGTCGATTATGTATTTAAGTAGATCTTATTTTTATCTTATCTTATGATAGGGTAAGAGATAGGCCGGGAATAACCCAGCGGCATTTCGACCCTTGAGGATCTTTTGTGCCTACCCCATTTGACACACTGGTCATCTCAGCGTGCAGGTTTCCTCGCGACGTTTTCCTTCACCGTTAGAGCAGTACGTAAGTCTTCGAAAAATACGAAAAACTCTTTGGTACATGGTACTGCACGGTTTCGAACCCGGTGCTCTAGCCACTGTGCCACCGACGCTCTTCAATTTAAGTATGGAACGAATAATTATGGAACGATGGTTCCATGTACCTATTCATTAATAAATGACTTTCAATAATTTTATTTGAATAAGATCACAAATTCAATAAGTAGACCGCCATCATCATTATCAAGTTCAGGTTAATTAATTCATTTACAATAATTAATATTATATAAATTACATTACATTAATTTTTGCATGCTATATATACCTGCGATATACCTATTTTGTGTGTTACCTATTCGTCTTCTGGTTACCCGCAGCTCAGAAAAATTACAGCTCTTCAATTAGATTAACCTTAAAAACTGAGAATTTAATAATTTAATTTATAAGCCTTAATATCACGTCTACCGTACACACTGTTAATTACAATAATAAGTATTTCCCTAAGTTTAGTGGATTATATCCTTTTTTAGTTTTAATACATGTCTTAAACCGTTAATTACATTACAGTTGAACCACAGGTCAACCTACCCAAAACGTCAAAATTTGAGAATCTGAAATGTATCTTCTATGTGATATTTAATCAAAGGTTTTTGACAGATGTTTACTATAGGTTGTGGTGGACTGTATCTAGTTATTACATACAACAATATCTAGTTATTACGTATAACAATTTTCTTTAGCCTATAACACTCCCCAAAAAAAGAGGAATCCAATACCTCATTTGTCTAAATCGGTTGAATCATTAGGGTGTAAAACATACATATGTTTTACACCCTAATGATTATTAGAGGTATTGGATTCCTCTTTTTTTGGGGAGCCTATACCGCAAGGGACATTGAATGTATGTACATACATACATTCAATGTCCCTTGCGGGATAGGCAGAGAGAACGAAGCGCCACGAATCCCTGTCTTGGCGCGCTTCTCTTGCTTCCTCTACAGTCATACGTCGGTTCACAAAGGCTCGCCGTTGTGGTCGTCTGCTCTGTATATTAAAAAATACAACGCGTAAAAAGAAATATTATGTGAGTACCTAAATATACTTAGCTAATATACCTAAGTACCTTATACCTAAGTATATCTTAACCCTTCCGTTGAATTCGCCGTATTCGGATAAAAGGGCGAGTTTCTAAACTTAGAATATGTAACATTGACAAACTCTTAATTCTCTCCACGATGACGTCACAGCTTAGCTTGATATCACTAAAAGCATTATGTTCCGTAACTCCATTACCGCTTCCTTTAGTAGAGCCGCTTAAAAGAAGTGGTTTTGTGTACGCTTTGATGCTTTTATTCGTATCTCGACAACCCTTGCCTGTTTTATGACTTTGTAACGTCATGGCTTTGGGAATTTTTTGTTTAAGGTACCTAAATCGTAGGGATCCGTACCCCGAAGTGGAAAACGGTACTCTATTGCAGGGCCGGATTAAGCATGTCGGGGCCCCTAGGCATTGCATGTCTCGGGGCGTTTCTAAGTTTGCTAAAATAATTTTATCCATATACACTGTTTTTTTACTACCTAAATTACGTAGGTATACCCAGTGACGGCGCAGACTTGACACTGAACCCACTTTTCTTTACCTGTAAAAAGGTTAGGTTTAGGTAAGGTAAGAGCGCGCGAGCGAAACGAGTTCGAAATTTGGCGCATATTCGACATAGATGTCGGATGATGATTGATTAGGTTAGAAAGGACGGGAGCGAGTGAGGCGTACTTGAAAATTCGCCTAGATTCGACGCAGATAATAGTTTTCTCCGGGCGCGGGCCCCCTAAGACATGCGGGGCCCATATGGATAATCCGGCCCTGCCCTATTGCTGTCGCTCCGTCGTCCGTCCGCCTGTTAGGCAGGTTTAGCGCCTAAAAGGAATAAGATACAGGTTTCAAAATTTCACGTAGGTAAAATTGTTTCAAATATGGTGTAACCTAATTTTTTTATTGCATCAATCAACTTACATGGACATACTAAAGAAGGATCTAAAATTAGTTTTACGATATCTCAACTAACATCAGAGATATTAATGGTTAAAGTTAGTATTGGACAAATGCTTTGTCCCTTTATATCAAAACAGTCCTTTATATATTGAAAAATTGAAATTGAAATCGTTTATTTAGCGCTGTAAACACCAGAATACAGAAGTATACAAAGTTTAATACATGCAGCACAGAACATCTGGTATGGTACAGTGCCAAAAAGGGTACACCAGCTCAGCATAATAGTGAGGCAAGCCACAGCGCTGATTTTCAGCTGGCCCCTCAGTGACTGCACGGACGAAGAAAGCAACAGTGTATGCGTGTGGTGTTGTTTGAATGTGTTTGTTTGTATGAATGAGGATATTAGTGTGTATGTGTGTATATGCAGCCAGGACCTGCTTGTATGGCGCTAGAGAACAGTTACGTCATAAAACTTATTGCCGTTTCTTTCTACCGTTCGGATTGTTGATTACCTGTAGTTATTTTATTTTTCAACGAATTTTAATTCTGTTTTCACATTTGACCATCAATTTATGACTATTTCTTATTTTTTAAGAAATGCATTTAATATTTAATACTTGGAAATACCATATTCCGAATATCGACTTTAAAAAATTGGTTTTAGTCTGAATCTGAAGTATTTATTATAGACTAGACAAGTCGTGAGCAAAACAAGAAAAAACTTTTTTGCACAAAGTTTACAAACAGATCTTATACGGATCCCTATTCCTAAAGATAGAGCGAGCCCCGACTCGCACTTGGTCGATTTTTTGTTCCGTGCACTCTATTTTTTCGTTGATCCACTTTGAGATCTGAGATTTTGAATCAAATATTTGGATAGCGGACGCTGATACGAGCGGGAAAGTAAACATTTGGAAGGACTTACAGTTGCAATACCAATATTGACACGCGATTCACGTACCAGGTCATTCTCTATTTAATTTAAATTCCGACCTCTATGGTTTCTATAGTACCAAGGTTATAACATGTTTTGATGCCAACCAAACCAATTTATTTGATGGTAAAAAAATGCTAGAGTAGCGACGATCAAGTCAAGTCGAAGGTAGATTTCTAAATACCTAAATTGGGGCCTAATTTAAGGCTAAAGATGCAGACATGCTGATATACGGGCAGTATCAAATACCTACATATATTTTTTACCCCCAACCTATCGAGAAACTCGACAACCGGTGATCCGATTTTGACCCAATTTTTTTATTAAACAGAGATTTTTTCGAGAGTATTCTTAGCCATGTCTGATAAAAGTTGGATCAGTGGTTTCCAAGATCTTGGAGTATCTTTGATGTCAGATGGGATCTCTGGAACGGTAATAGCTAGATGGTTCGCACATTTGAAACTTTAAGGGCCTGATGATGTATAGGAAAAAATAAGGGGATATAAACATACATAAATACATTGATAGGTCGAGGGCGTATTACATATTTTTATTTTTTTATTTTTTATATCTCAATTTAGAGGCTTTGGTACACGACAAGGTGACCATGTCAGCCTCTTTAGGGTCACTAAGAAAAGGGAAAGGGAAGCTCAAGTATTATTAAAGTCAGCCCTCACTTTGAGAGCTAATTTAGCAAACAACAGTAAGTGTTTCATATTATTACATTTTTAATTTAGAGTTATTATGGGATCATCTCGTCCCATGTGTCCTGCTGAAGGGCTTCGATTACGTCATCTTTTTAATATATATTTAAAAGATTACTACGTCTCTAAAGCTCCTTGCTCCAGGGCCGTAGCTGGTTGGGGAGCATTGTGTGGTATTATGGAATACGAGTATGTTGCTGCCCACACATTATGTTCGGGTCTATTTGAGTGAACGAAATGATCTAATATGTCGATTTCGACTTTTGCTCGAACGTGCTGTAATCGCTACCCGAAGTCCACAGATATTATTTCCGACTGGTAGTTTAATTAGTTATTACTTAATAATTACATTTGTAAATGTTTTGATAAGCTTATAATAATGCGTAATATTTTACCATTATTGGAATTTTATTACATCATAAAATATTACTATAATCTTTATCGGATACTGACTTAGTATGTTTTATTATTACTATTATATAGTACCTAGGTCTAGGTAGGTACCTAAACATATTATTATACTTAGATGCAAACAATAATTATAGTAGATAATGAGAAAGATTATACTTAAGTATACCTATATATAAGGTCGTTTTTTATTAGTAGCAAATATTTGGAGGGGGGTATGTGCTGGTCATTTGTACCACTTTACACGAAAAAATAACCCTGTTACCTGTGTGAAAATTTTCCATACTAAAGGAAAATATCCCCCATTATTTTGCGCCTTGGTGGCATTAACTCATCCATATCGTTATGAATGAAACGAGTTTCATTCATACGTCTTATTTCAGTATTAGAATAGCAATAATTCATTCATTGTAGTTTTTCAAACAACCAAAAATTTTATAAGTACAAAAATGTTTTTGCCCTATCGTTATTGTTATAAGTATAACCTATAGATGACACCCTAGAAATATTTACCGCTAATAAAATAGGACCCTATACATAAGTCTTCTATTTCATTACTGCAAATTTTAGTGTCTACTCAAATAGATCCTTAAAATTTTACAATAAAGAAATGATTATACACAAAGAATAAGTTAGTTAGCATTTTGTCACGTTTGACAACAATACATAATGACACATAAAGAAACTACAATGGACATACCGCGTTAAATTTACAAATTATTAATTAATTAATTATTAAAGGTAATCGCACACATATCACCCCGGCACCTGATTAGCGTCGCCTCAACTCGAGCCGTTCAGTATTCTTTGTATGAAACTTCATACTGCAACGCACACTAATCAACTTCGTAACAGCATCGCCTCGCCTCGGGACAAGCTAGTGACCGTCGCGGTTCGAGGTCAACTCGCAGTCACCGCGCTTACGTCGGGGCGTCTGACGCTGACGTCTCGCCGTCGCGCCGGCGCAGGGATGGCGCGCAGCATTATTTTGCTTAATCGTAACTATGACGATAGAGATTATTTTTGTTGTGAATAGAATAATCATAGTTTGAAAATTACGAAGTTTTCGCTACGGCTTCCTCTTGACTGACTGGTGACCATGAAATCAAGAAATCGGTGTTTCTAATTACTACTTAAGAAGAAGAAGAAGAAGAAGACGAGAAACACTTTATTGCCACAAATAATAATAACAATAGGCACCTGGCTCAGCTAATGCTTGAGTGAATACACTTGCGTGTAAACACACAGCGCTGACGTTCAGTCAGTCCTTATATAAAGTTAACCAACTAACAACTGCGACAATCTAAGTACTGCTTTATGGTCTGTGCTCATTAAATAAATTAATAAACTGCAGGTAGGTGTTACTACAGGGAGAGGTAAACTGTATATAATTCTAATATACGTAGGTATGTGGGTGACAATGCTTTTACACGCATATTAAAAAAATAGAAATGTTTAAGTTATCTGTAAGCTTGCTAAATAAATATAATAAAAATAAACTAGGTGACGTTAGAATAAATATTTATTTGATTTGATTTTTTTAAAGAATTGTATTTACAATGTACCACTAAACGTAGCGATTACTTGTATGAACTGGGTATGTGTGTAACAATCAAGGTATTAAGATGTGATCCCAATTGACTTCAGTACTTTTCAATAAATATGCATACCTACATATGCACTATTTTTAAACATTTGTAATTTGAACATCACTAAAATGTTCTAACCACTTCAATTATGCTAAAATGCTTATGTGCTGTTCACATTCCTATGGCCATCCAACGGTCCATAGGTGGATTCGATCCGAAACTATTGTCGTAATTGCTTACAACAAATCTTCTAAAGAAGCAAAAAAAAAAATAGTATTCAGATATGTTTTTCGCGCAGGGGCAGATCCAGAAAAAATATTGAGGGGCATCGGTTACATCGGTTATGGCTGAATGTCAAATGTCTCATTCATTGGCTCATAATTCATCACAGCGCCATAGGTGTAGGCACAGAATACATATTCTGGATCTTACGGGTTTGGGGGGAGGGGTGCAAGGGAGGAACTACCACTATTTCCGCGGCAAGCGACCAAGCTTAAGATATAAATGGATTATAATGAACATAAATTTCATGGAGAGGTTGGTTGTGAGATTCTCACGAGGATTTTGTTTCTTGGGTTCCCAAATCCCCTCCCCACCAATATACGTAAGTTTACTAAATAGTTGGCTATAGCTTCATGGGCAGGAATTTATAGAATGTCAATATTTTCGGCCGCTGTTGCGGGTAATTGTCGCTAAATCGATATCGTTTGTGCAATGTCAGTTTTAATTATTGGACCCATTTCGCTGTTTCTTTTTGTTTTTTTAATAAAAAATATTAGGAATGTTTTACCAATATTCTTTAATAACCATTCCGACAAGACTGAAATGCCTGTGCTAGGCCCACCGCAATGGACCACCGCAATTATCCGCAATGGTCTAGAAGCGAATTCGATCCGGCGCCGCTTGCGCCGCAGTCTCGTGACCTAGCCTTTGAACCATTGTCGCATAAATTCGATTTAATTTCATAAAACTCGACCAGGAAATCCAGGAATAGGTATAACACAGTTAGATGTCAAAAGGGTGCCACTGGTAGTACTTTTATATCTGCGATAAATAGATTGCTATGAAAAAATTAGTTCACATATATTTTCGCAATATGGCGCACTCATTTATAGTTTGATTAAGTTTAATTAGGTTAGTTATTTATATCAAAGTTTCTTTATTGCATTATTTTCAGGGACAAAACTAAATTGGACATCAAAAGAAATCAGCGCCGTGCATGTCTACACAAATTATAAACCAATTTTAATTTTGCTATCGTCAAACTATTTAATTTTGAAATTAAACTTTATTGTTATTTCCACAGTGGTGTATTTTATTGTCATAGAGCATTGTCAGTTTTAAATCGAGAGTTCTTTAGATCGAGTTATAGCCGAGTATACAGATAAAGAATGTCTATTGCATGCGGTATTTTAGTGTCATTTTAACTACGAACTTGAACGGACTCTTGTATCGATAGTCGTAAAAACTTTACTTTTGAAACATGACGAGATAACGATTGCTTAACTACGATATCTTTATTAATTTAATAGAGTTCGTTATAAGATAATTTATTGTTTAAATCTTTTACAAAATTATTCATTTAAATGTAATAAACAATTATTAAGTTAATTTAATAGAGTTCCTTGACAGTTACTTAATTTAAAAATGAATCTCTTTGTATGTTTTTTGATTTTGTGCAAAGTGAGTGTCTTGGTTGATAATTTTGTGAGCAGTGCCGTAATAGATGGCGGTGCAGTGGTACACAATGATCTTTATAGATTGGATATAGTGCATTATAATGATTTTCATGATAGGTGAGATTTTATATATTTAACTATAATATTATATATAACTTTAATATAATATAATACGTATAACTTTACCTTAGGGTAGAGTTATCTAACCTAAGGTAAAATAATAAACATTAAATATTATTGACATTAATTTATGCATAGTATTCAGAAATATTAAAATTAAGTACAACATTAAATTGTTGGTAAGTACATGATTTATTTCATATAACAAGATAGATAGATAGATTAATACTTTACTGCACACAAGAACACATAGGAAAGGAAACAGAATAAGTGTACAAAGGCGGCCATATCGCTCAGAGCGATCTCTTCCAGGCAACCTAGGCGATAGAAGAATTAGAATAGGTTACCGGCAGTATAGTGCAGAAGAAGGTTGGTCCAAGGTTGTGGATTTTAATATAAGCCACACAGGGCGAAACAACATACTTGATTTTATGATCATAGCCGATTGTATCGTCTGACAGCTGTCAGATACAAACAATACAAACGCCCTAAGGGAGAGACTATTTTTCTTTCATCCAAGATTGTCCGCTGACAACTATTGTCCACATGAAAAGACCGCCTCTCGTTTAGTATTTAGCTTGATAAAGCGTCGGTGGCACAGTGTCTAGGACACCGGACTTCCATGCGGGAGGTCCGGGTTCGAAACCATGCAGTGCATGTACCAATGAGTTTTCGTATTTTTCGAAGACTTGCGTACATTTACCGACTGCTCTAACGGTGAAGGAAAACATTGCGAGGAAACACTGAGATGACCAGTGCGTAAGTGTGGTAAGCACAAAAGATCCTCAAGGGTCGAAGTGCCGCTGGGATTATTCCCGCCCCCCTATCATAAGATAAGATAAGATAGTATTTAGCTTAACTATTTTCATAAAACTCATGTACTTACTTATTATAGTTTAACTTCTTGAATCTAAGTAGGCAATACCTACAGGTATACCTACAGGTATACTTGCAGTGGACAATAGTGCATTATAAATGCGTCCAATGTATTTTTTGCGCTTAGTTAAATATCCTTTTAGGTAGTTTTCAATGAATACGCAAGGTCAAATCGGCATTTTATCAGTGTTTAAATAACGATCTTCGCTCTTGCGTTGCAATGATTCGGCGTAAGCGCAGGTGACCTCCAGCGGTTTTGTTAATTGCAAGTTTATCGTACTATGTACGTACGTTGTTGCGATTTTTTTAACGAAATGTTTGTTTACAGAGTGGGTTTTAAGTATTTAATTTTTATTTACGACTAAACCCGCGTATGATCTCAATCTCATCTGGTGGTAAGTGGCGATGAGGCCGAAGATGGAGCCACACGTTTAGTATTTCACATTTTGAAGACACTTGACGACAGAAGGGTGGTCGCAAGCCAGGAGCACTCCGAAGGAGTCGTCCTTCCACAAGAAAGTTATTCGGATTATTCGCCACGTATTCTGACGTATTCACCACGTATGCCACCCTTATTCAGTGGCAGTAGAGATATTCTAAATCCGTCCCATACAAGGAAAAAAATGGTTTGTTGTCCTAACTGCTAGGCTATGCCAGCGAATAATTTAAAATCGCAATGCGCATGATAAGTATCTATTCTGATTATGATTGATTACTATGAAGTTCTTGAACTTCAACAACAGTAATTGTAGTTTTGTAGTACCTTGGTACTCTACAATTATGGTCACGATGTCTAGCGACTAATTACATTATGTAAGTAAGTAATTAGAATGACTCAATAAGTACATTTTTTATTCATTACCTTATTAAATAAACATTAGATGATTACATAATAAAACATTCCAAAAACCACTGACGTTTGTCCGGAGTGACAACATTCTGCGGTGGGTATTTTAATTAATAATATATTTTACTTATAATTAGAATATTGAGATTTGTTGAGAAACTTGTACTGCTTGTTTAAAAAATAAATTATTAATAAGCACTTACTTATACAATAAAAATCGGCCAAGTGCGAGTCGGACTCGCGCACTAGAAGGATCTCGTGGTTGGATTCATTGATGGATCCAAGTGGACATTTCGGAATTAATATATACCTTCTATTAATACTATCTATTTCAGATTTTTCATCGTCAAAATACAATAATAATCATTTTTAATAATTCTCATTGTCTTTTGTCATTGCCTTCCTAGATTCGAAGAAACCTCCGTATCATACCCAATCTGTATGACAAATGACACGAGATGTATTGGTGGCTTCCCTCGCCTTTATCAAGAAATTCAAACCTTGCTGAGGGAAAAACCTGGTGCTCTACTCCTAAACGCCGGCGATGTCTTCCAGGGCACCTACTGGTATTCGCTGCTGAAGTGGAATGTCACGCAGAGATTTATAAACATGTTGCCGAATGATGTTCACGTGAGTATAGAGATAGAAAGAGACATTCAATAATCTGATTTATAGATCCTAATTTAAAACAGAATGTTATTTAAATCAGGGTTCTTTTTCCATGTTGTCAACACCAAATTTACCCCCTTTTTCAAAACACTATTTCAATTATTTTAAGTATATTATTAGCATAAGAATTCACTTACAAATTCTGTATGGACATTATTGTCTAAAATAAACGTTTATTGATTGATTGAAAACCCACTAAGTATATTCAACTACTTACTTCTTTCTTTTCAGTAAATGATAGGAAACGCCGTGTTTTAAATGATTTTAAACGGTTTAGTAAAAATAACTAGTAAAAAAAAGTACTGTTCAAAGTTCCAGCACCTATTCAAAAAGATATTCCAAAAGTTTTATCAGTATACTCACAGAAAAACGGACTCGTCCCAAATCAAGCGATAATTTTTAGGACACAGAAAATGTCCTCTTACAAAATTTTACGTAATATTTACCTGGTTGTCCTGTAAAGAAAAATATGCTATTTTGATTCAAACATCAGTTGCACTGTATTCAACCTGACACTGACCCCAAAGCGAATATCAGATAACAAAGAAAAGAAAAGTGAACAAATTCAGTTTTATTTAGTTAAAAAATCAATACGGGTATCATTTTACCCAGTTGTTTTTCTCGTTGAAATGTACGGACCTTTTTATTTTCTGCGCAAATATCGAAAAGGTAATGTTTCACTCCAATTTAGAGTCAAATTTCAATAGGCAATTAGTAGAAAATTCACGAACTAGAGGATTTCCTGTGACACAATTACTGAGATTGAGAACGAATTAATAGCAGTGCTATTTATTGATTTGTGCCAATAATGATTATTCAATCTCGGATTGCTGAAATACTAAAGCTAAATTGGTATTAAATTGGAAAGCATTTCTATGTTTTACTATCAAGAAAATGTACTTATCTTACAAGATATTGTGAACCACAATCGAGACCATATTCAAAAGAATTGAATTGAAGATATTGAGAAATTATTAAAAAATATTTAATGATGTTTTCAGGCAATAGGCAACCACGAGTTCGATGATGGAGTAGCGGGCCTAGCACCGTACCTTGCGGCACTCCGGGCACCCGTGGTCGCAGCAAATATGGACACCAGTAAGGAACCTTCATTGACCGGCTTGTTTAAGCCTCACGTTATAGTTGAAAGAAAAGGAAGGAAGATTGGTATCATTGGACTCATTACCACAGAAACACAGGTATGTGAATGATACAGTCAAACGCTTTAGACTGTTCAGTGTTTTGGTTTAGCTCTAGGATGAACGGTACGGGGCATACTGTTGTAGGGCTGGCTTTGCCCTGAAATACTGTGCTCTGTGTTGATCTTTAGCGGATCAAAATTCAAAAAAGAATAACCGTAGTTTTGCTAGATGTATCTCTAGGTGTGCTTAACTTACATGTTACTTTAATGCGTCATAATTGTTAATCTCAACTAAGTATTTTGTTATCATCGTTTGCTAATATCAAGGCAACTCAATCAATGGGCATTTTATTGTACTAAGGTACTGTTAGCAGTCCAAAGTAAAAATGTTAACTAACTACATAACGTAACGTGTTACGTTATAACTACATAACGTAACATGTTACGTTAGTAGTACTTCATAGTAGTATCATGATAATATCATTGATAAGAATCGTGATCTTTAGAACGTCTATCTCTCTTGGCAGATTATTGATTGGTGGTTTTTTTATTGCCTTCCCCATTTTACTGGTGATCTCAGTATGCAGGTTTCCTAACAATGTTTTCCTTCACCGTTAAAGCAATGTACTGTCTTCGAAAAAACCCAAAAACTTATTCATGACACTGGATGGTTTCGAACTCGAATCTTCCGTTAGGCACTACGCCACCTTAACGTAAGTACTCGTAAGTAATAAACGTGATTAAACAAAGGTGTGAATTAATTACAGAGTTCTTCAAATCCACAAAGAGTGAAGTTCTTGGATCCAATTCCTATAGTTCAGAAAGAAGCTCAACTTTTGACAGATAAAGGAATAGACATCATAATAGTCCTATCACATTGTGGTCTTGATGTTGATATGTAGGTATATATAATTTTTATTACCATATCACAGACGTCATTTCGCAAAAAGTTCTGATAGTTTGTATTGCACTATGTTCCACATAACCGGATAATTTGTTCGGAGGTCAACAAGGTCTGTTATCAAAGTTAATTTAGTGTAATAATAACTGACAGAGTACCTAATTGACATGACGTGAGATAATAATTTTAGGCCACATTATGATCAATTTAGATATTATCACAGAAACCGAAAATAGGGATTCCAACTAATTTGACTGAAGAATATGATTTTGTCCACCAAATCTTACGGTGAAAAGTGGAAACAACCAATAATGAAGGTGGTTCCTTTGTCTACCCCCTCGGGGATTATGGACGTGACAGTTATGCTTATGATTTTGCCCTATTGACAAAGAAGTAATTTTATTTTGCTTTCACGATACGAGTTTTTCTGGATGACTTACAATATTAATCACTTCCTAATGTAGTTTCTGTCATTATTATCAACGATCTTAATTTCAAGCAGTCTCAGTCTCCTCTACATTAGAGATATATAGATATCTAGACAGATCTGTATTCTCCTTGCAAAGCAGAAAAATACATAATTTTTCATATCCGGCACTAACCTCATCTGAGTATTCAGAGGGAGGATTCTCTCTAGACGCTATTTTTCCTGAGCTCTTAATAAAATCGATCAACTTCTATGCAAATCATTTACTTTACGATAGAATTATCGACTATTTAAATGCAAAGAGTAGCTGTCTCGTATATTCCAATAAACTCTGCGCATAAACTAGCTAAAGTGCATAAGGCAGCCGGTTAAAAGGATATGAGTTATTTGAAAATAAACCATTGATGCACTCTGGAAATTGGAAACCAAGATTTCTGTAAACGAAATAGCAAAACTTAGGAATGGTATACGTGTATATAGATTCGCGTAGTGCGTTATATGAAATGGGGGATATGAAAATTCCGTAAGTAGTAGTTTCCGTCTGTTTATGAGGGGACCTAAAATAAAACTATGGTGATGACAGAGGCATGCATTATGCAATGCTGCATTATCTGTGTGCGTATAGATACAGTTATGAAATGTGAAGTGTATTAGGTAGGTATGGAGAGAATAAAAATGCTATTTGGTTGTCGTTAAAAAAATTAAAATCGTATAAAAATTCTTTCAGAGAAATGGCAAGCAAAGTTGGCGATAATATAGACATAATAGTGGGTGGTCACTCGCACAGTTTGCTATGGAATGGTGACCCATCGCCGTCTAACGAGACCATTTCGGGACCCTACCCAGTTATGGTTGAGAGCGAAACCAAGCCTGGGCATAAGGTAGGCCTTTAAGGCGTCTACGCACTTTCGATCGTGTTCGAAAGTGCGTAGACGCATAGCGAATACGAATATCCGAACATCGATCAATCATATGTGTTGATCCAGGGTTCGCCGAACAGTGTTCAATTACTTATATGTTCGTTACGACTTTAGCACAGCGATTTGTGATTGCCTATGCACATGTGTTTATAGAATGTGCTCAATTTTGCATGTAGGTACTTACTCGTAAGTACCTACTACAAAATAGATTTAAGTGACTCCTTTCGATCCTTGTTTAGAAAACTTATATGTCCGTTCTCAACCGACCATGAAAGAAAACAAGGAGATGAAAAAAAAATCCGAAGTGAAAATCAGACATCTGATAGAGGCTATAAGGATAACCACCAATATGATCGCGCCATTATCACGTCATGTCACGTGACGATTAAAATGGAGCAATCCTATTGGCGGATTTTTTCCTTGCTCACCGCCTCGCTTGCTCACATAGCTTTGATGAAATCTACCATCAGCAAGGATCTATCACAGAGGAACGTAAATAGGCGATGATGATGATGATGATGAGGGCTTAAGAAATTATGTACTTTTCTATTTTAGGTGTTGGTGGTAACAGCAGCAGCATTTACCAAGTATTTGGGTAACCTGACGACGTACTTCGACAGGCAGGGAGAGTTGCAGTCCTTTGATGGCGAACCTGTGTTCTTAAACAGATCCATTCCTGAAGGTTCGTACCATTCAATTCCATTCTAAGCTAAGCCAAATAGGAGTGGCCCACACAATGGTTCAAAGGTGGAGTAGCCATTGTCACAACATAAATTGTTAGGGATTTTGACTGATGACATCATCGTAAATCTAGTTTAAGTCTCTTCACATTGGATATTATTTGGATATTAGGGTTCCTTAGCCAAATAAGGATCCCTTATATTTTATCCGTCTGTGTGTAGGTATGTTACTCCTCTGTATCTTTTGAAATATAGTTACAAAAAAATCTGCAAAAAATCGGAATCATATTACTTATAAGTTTATAATGGACCTTGTATCAAAGTTACGTTCTAAAATAGAACTCGACAAAGTTATAGACTTGTTAATATTGAACAATTTGTATGAAAATCCATCGTAAAATATTTATTGTGATAGATAGAACTATCATTCATAAGCGTGCCCTATCGCACTTGGCCGGTTTTTTCATCGAAATTTGCGCGTTACCTCTGGTAGGCACTTGAGGACATAAACGGACAAGACAAAGGACCAATTTGTCCACTTTTTATAAGGACTTGATGTCTAAGTCGATGCTATAAATAGGTCAGTATATTATAGCTAAGAATAATCACGCACAAGTTATTATGATTGTTTATTTATTTATTTAAACTTTTACACTTTCGTCTAGAGGTGGTTTAATGCCTTGCGGCGTTCTCTACCAGCCGACCTTTGGGCGTACATAAATAATACAACTTAGCGTGAAAAAAATATTGAAAACAAAATGAAAATGAAAACAAATCACAAATTAACTAGATTGTTGTGGGTGATAAAATAGGTTTCGTTAGGTATTGTTTAATGTCAGTAGTGCATCGAAAATTCTATAACATTTATAATGAGGTGAGAGAAGAAAGAAAGAAAGAAAAGAAAGATAAATCATTTATTCAACATTGCACACATTATTAAACTTAAAACAATATTAGAAAAAATAAAATAAAAACAATGCAATATTAAAAGGGCACATGCTTAGCATGTGCTGCGGTCCGACCGGTACGGCAGAACCGCAGCGTTGGTTTTCAGCTGTGCCAAGACGAAGGCATCGCGAGGTCATTGAGCTGAGACGACTTACCATCAGGTTGCCCGTTTTACAAGCAAAAACAAAGACTATATATACCTACGAAAAATCTTAAGCGCCAATTTACTTACGACTAAGTTATTTATGGTATAATAAAAAAATGCATTTTCAGACCCAGAAATAAAGGCCCTTTTACAACCATACTCGGACAAGCTGCATTCTCTAGTGAATGCTGTGGTGGGATCCACTACCGGCGATCTGAGCGCCACGCCATGCGGCTCGAAGGAATGCGCCATTGGAGACATCACTGCTGATGCATTATTGGATTTTGTAAGTGCGCATCTTAATTTTTTTTCCGTAAGGAGAGCAAACGACGAACAAATTAAAAATGTTAAAAAACGTCATTTTTAGGGATCCGTATGGAAAACGGAGCCCTATTGCTGGCGCTACTCCATCCGTCCGTCTAGCGTCTAAACGGAATAAGATACAGATTTCAAAATTTCACACAATATGTGATGTCTAGAGAGAGAATCTTGACCCAAATCCGAATATACTCGTATACGTAGATTTTAAACTTTTGTAAAATTATTATATTTTGAATGGTGACAATCCGTGAGCACTTAGAAACACATTCGGGTCTTAGAGGAGGCTTAATGACGGAGACACGCAAATGTAAGACAGAGACAGAGATAGATTTACACAATACCCGACAGTTTTTCTAAGATCTAACGTCGGGGGTCGATAAAATAATAATATATGTTTGGTATCGTTTTTTTGAGTTCATCAAGTAGAGTTCGTTTATACATTTTTTTTTAAAACTAAACCAAGTTTCGTTTCAGACTAAACAGAAGAACGTATCAAACCTGACGCCCATTACTCTTCTCTTGAGGAATATGATCCGAGGGTCCATACCGAAAGGAGGTAAGTCTTAACATCTTTATAAACATAAGAATACGTAGGGTGAATCAGTGGAAGCTTTGTTAAGCAGCTAGCTTTTGGAAATTCGGAAAATGTTATGGGGTGACTGATGCTAATTACTGCCAAAAGTGTTAACTCCTAAAAACTTACTTTTGACCTAGACACGTCTGTGAATTAAAATAGTTGGTCGTATCCAAATTAGAGGTCGATGTTTCGGTGGCGACTGAAATTATAGGTAAATCGCGTAACTGGCGTATCGCCAGCGCGGCAAGAGGGCGAACGTTCACGCGGGAGATGGGGCCTGCCGCCCGCTTGCCGCCCGCTCGCCTTCTGTCATCCGGCCCCGCGCCCCTCTTGCCGCACAAGCGGTACGCCAGTTACGTGGTTTACCTATAGTAAGTAGTGTAGTGGCGTTGAATAAAGCAGGAATTTACGCAAAATTCAACCCCATTCATCTTGTTCTTATTGTGTCAGAATAGTGGCCAAGTTGTTGTTTAGCAGTAGCTTTTGACATGGCATAATGGCTGCAGATCAACGTCAACAGCCTGGACCCATAGTTTTACCTATGATGATGATAATATGCCACTCACTCAGCGGCCTCTCATCCTGGTTCTGACCGTGCCCAACGTTGCTAAACTTGATTACTTTCTGTCCATGCTTGCAACTAGGCTGCGAGCTCATCGTGGACGTCGTTCTCGGTGGAATCTCTCCGAAATTTTCCTTAAAATTTACCGTCCATTCCAGAAATAACTAGAGGCACCGTCATAAACACCCTGCCATTCGCGAACTCGGTGGTGACAATGGCTTTGCCAGGCAAGTATGTGGTGGAATTCTTGGACAAGTGCCTCACTAACTCATGGACGAAGACTCCTTTCAACGGACCCTGGATGCCGCAAGTGGCTGGTAAGAACCTGTGACCCGTTTTTAGGGTTCCGTACTTAAACGGTAAAAAAGGAACCCTTATGGTGAGACTTCTTTCTTCGGCCGTCTGTATGTTACAGTTGTTTTTATCAGGAACTGCTAAAAATGCTTTCGACTTGTTTGGTACAGTTGCAAGACATGCTTGTCCGCATCTATCTTAGGTAAAAATCTTTGGAAAATATTTCATTTTTATTAAAAAAGGGGTCTAAAATAGAGGGTCGAAATCTGAAAGTCGGACAACTGGGAGACGAAAAATATTTCATTTGAGAACGATAAAAAAAAAACAGCGCACAAAGCAGGTTAAAATGCTTGTGTTAGAAGTGGTGCACATTCAAAAAAATAAATTGAATTCGACATATAAACATTTCACTTGGACATATTGATACTTGGACAGACCACAGACGTGCCCACAGACGTACCCACAGACGTGCCCACAGACGTGCCCACAGATGTGCCCACAGACGTGCCCACAGACGTGCTCACGGACGTCCGTAAACACACTCTAATCACCACCACATCTAACAAAAATCTAGCAATTTGATTATGTACCCCAACTTTGACCTAGATCAAGAATGAGGTATCATTTGCAGGTCTCCGGGTGACCCTTAACACCACTTTGGGCAGAACCATGTCGGTTTTAGTGAAGGAAAGTGAGGGATTCCATCCCATGGACATGGAGAAAGACTACCAAGTCACTATCATGAAGTTTTTGATGAACGATGCAAGTGTGTTCACGGTAAGATATTTATCATAAACTCTAGTAGGAATCTATTGCGCAAGAAGATCTATGTAAGTCGTCAAATATGCTTCGGCAGTGTTCATAGAAGAAGAGCCAGTACTTACTAAGCACGTGTGTTCCATCTTCCACTTTATCCTCACTTACTACCAGGTGAGATTAAAGTCAAATGCGGGTTTAGTCGTAAAACAAAAAAATATAGCAAAAATTGGAATTTGACCATAATTTGGAACACCTATAGCTTTTAAAGAATCTTCTCACGCTAAATGAAAATAATTTTTTAAACCTATGAATCCTGTGATTAAACAGACAATGATAATTATTAGAGTATTTTCTATGACTGCTGTAGTTGAGGCTAACAATATATGAAAAAAAACTAATGTCCTTTTTTAAAAAAAATACTAGACTGTGGAGTGAATGGGATGATTGGAGTATGTGCAGCTGTAAGAAATATGAGTGCGGTGATATGAGTGTGGAAAATTTAACTTGAGAATATTCTTCAATAGTATATTCAGGAATTCCTAAGTATTCTTGTTCTACGACGTTTGGAAATTCGCAAAGAACAATTTAAAAAATAACCTATATGATGAATGTTTTGCTTAAATATTCAATTTTCAGAAGTGTTGGATAGTCAAAACTATTGTATGCATTTTTTAGAAAAAGATATAACGTAATTTTGGTTCTGTGACTGCTGGAGTTTAGGCTAATATAATGTAGGTATACCTATGGGAAAAAACATTGTTCTTTTCGCATTAAAAAGTTAGCTGTTCAGCACTTTTTGCAAATTTTGAGTTGATATCAAAATTCCATTTTATTAAAACAATTTTATAAAGTTTTCTATAAAAAGAGTACTGAATGCGAGTTTGAACTTAAGTTTAATTTGATTTCCATGTAATCTTTGGAGCTCCGCAACTTTTTTATTCGACGTTGCTATGTTATGCTGTTTTCTCTCGTTGATTACCTACCTATTTAATTCATCGTTTATTGTAAGGACTAAAACACCAGAAAAATTATTGATTTAGTCTAGACGTTTCTTTAATGGTAAACGTACGAGTATAGCAAGAAGACCATTTTTTGCGTCGCTTGGGATATTAACACTTCCGTGTCTGTTGGTATTCCAAGTAGCAACTTATGCCCGTAGGAATCTAGATGTTTACGATAGGCTGGGTAACCGCCACACGTACAACACCCGTAGCGCCAACAGGCTCGCCGCTGTGCCGCACGCTCTGCAGAAGGCCACTAAGACGATCCACGCCATGGGCCCTCAAGTTTATAATAGGATCCCCGGGGATATTAAAAATGCTCCGAGCGAGTGGACTTTTAAAAAGAATTTAAAGAAATGGCTTGTCGATCAATCCTACTATTCTTTCAATGAGTTTTTAGAGGTTAAGTGTAACAATACATAATTTAATTGACATAATAATATTATAATTGACATTGATAAATAATGTATTATTATCCTGTGTGTTATGTTCCTCCGGGAGTTTGTGTGTTGTATATGTCTAAGTATATATACCTTGGTATATGATGCATATTGTATGAGTGTATATGTTGTAGTGTATGTGCTTTTTGACTTGTAATGAATATTATTAATAAAATATGTCTATGTCTATGTCTATGAAGTACTTACTTAGAGGTGAGAGATTTACCAAAAGATTTTTACATGTATTTTACAGAACACTAATGAATCAATTCAACCTATTTTCTTTTCAATCAACAAGATACAGTTTCAAAGCAATCCTAAAGTACAGTCAACCACTAGCTAAAGTATACCGTCTGTCAAAATCCTTCTATTAAATCTGAACCTTAAGTCTGCGCTATGAGGTATATTTCAGATTCTCAAATTTTGACGTTTTGGGTAGGTTGACATGTGGTCGGCTGTACCTAAGTAAGTCAACCGAGAAGTAAAACAATATTTTTGTGTTCACAGATGCTGAAAAACGGACGCAATATAACTTTCTTAGGCAAAGACACTACCATTCTGGAGAATTATATTAGAAAAGTGTCGCCAATCACACCTGTGTTGGACAAACGGCTCACAGTACTGAGTTAACTGTGAGTCATATCAAAGGGTCGATTTATATGATTAAAATGAAAAGAAATAGACTTAATAAATAGACATCTTAATAAATGACACTGCGTTTTTTATACGCGCTTCAAACGAGATTCAGACGCAGCCAGTAAACCTTTGCACACGTAGATCCGCGTTTGTTTGTTTGTCGATACAAACGCACAGGTAACGCGCGTCTGTATTGCGTCTCCGAATCCGAATGTCCTGGCAGGAACTCGAAGAGGCCGCACAAGATCGCAATAAGTGGACAGCAATTGTTAGCCCTATACCCCAGCAGGGAGTGACAGGAAGGGAAGAAGAAGAAAAGAATTATTGCGTCTCTGCGTGTTTCCATCGAATCAAACGCACCTTATCGCGTTTTTATCGTTACAAACGAAAACAATCTGCTTTTTTGAGTTCTACGGCGCCGTAAACGCGCAGACGACGCGTGTGCATAAGGTACCTATATGAAACCTCCACAATACTCCACATCCCTTGCTCGACTCTTGACAGGGTTTTTTAGTTCCTGGTCAGGATATAATTAGAAGTATCTAGTTGAATCAGTGATGAATTTATAATGTGATACCCATAAACTTACAATACATTCTTATAAGTACAAAACATATTGTATTAAATAAATAATTTATTACACGTTTAATTTGTTTTTTTAAGGGAAAACCAATGGCAAAAAAACCATTGGTCAACTATAATAATACCAGGGTCCAGGAGTTCCACCGATGATGTTCCTAAAATCTTTGACATAACCTACCTACGCAACAAATATTTTTTAATCTTGAGCGATCTGTTTGTATGGGGAGGGTAATTTTTTGTGGGTAGAATTGTTCATGAGTATTTAGAAGTCCTGATAAAATTTTGACAAGATAATAATATGATTTCGTTATTTACCCTTTAGACATTTTTGTTCAAAAACGTTTAAGAGAACAAAGAAAAATCAAATCAATCCACTACGATAGAATAAATTAAATTCGTGAATATTCTGAATCTAGATAGACCTAGAGAAGTTAGTCAGTCTTGAATCAAAATTCATTGTCAGCACTTCCAATGGAGTTATGTTAATAAAGATTTCAGATTGAATTGCACTGAGAAAAAGGATAACCAAACTACTTCGATATATCGTGGTAGAACCTATGTGTAGGATCGCCTGGGTTGGTACCACCCTCTTACCTATTTCTGTCGCAAAGCAGCAATGCATTGCTGTGTTTCGGTTTGAAGGGTAAGAGAGCCAGCGTAATTGCCGGCACATGAGGCACTCCATCTTAGTCCTCAAGGTTAGCAGTGCATCGAAAACCGTCTAATTACATTATAGGGAGGTGAGATGTCCATTTACCGTGGCCCGTTTGCTCGTCTGCTCTCAAAACTCAATAAAAATAAATAAAAGATATCAAAGTTTTGTCAAGTAATGGTCTAAGTTTATTTGAGATTAGCAAAAGTGCAAAATAAGTATTAAAATAATATAAAGATGTAACCAAAACATTGTATTGTACCTAACGTGAAAAAATATATAACAAACATTATTCTGAGTGTGAATTTCAGTCAAACATTCTGATTTAATACCGAACACTGTTTTAGAAAGGTTATTGAAGCATCTTTGACTTGTCTTTGGTCGACATTGCAGATAGTAAAGTTTTGTAAAGGGACTGGATACTTTGTGATAATGACTGGATTTACTGGGCTTATATGACTGAAAACTGTATCATAAATTATATTCCATTTCGATAGCATTGTAGGTAAATATTGTGAAGATAGGATAGGACAGGAATGTCTTATTCTTGGAATAGAAAAGGAATGTCTTTGTGTGTGGCACGCATATAAAAACGCCAGTTTGCCGGCTTACAAATTTTTTTTACGAGGGTAATCGCTCATGCGGTTATACTTTTACCGGCCAAAAACTCCCCGGTAATCCTGCGCACCGCCTGACGGCGAAGCCGCGGGAACGCTTGCGCATGACTTCCGCGACTTCTCCAAAGAGTTTTTAAAAGAAGATTATTTGAATGGTTACGGATAGATGTTTCTGTTTGGTTAATGAAATTTTTAATAATTATTTATAAGAATTATAGATATTTTTTGTAGGCTTTGTTTCTTAAAAAGATTATGATTCCCCACCCGATAGTAGTTCACACACAGCACTTACATACCGCCCGCGCCGGCGCGGGCGGCGACCCGCTTCTGGCGCTTACACGCGCTATCGGCGTATTCCAGGCCGCTTCTCCCCGACCCCTCCCTCCCCAGCGACGTCCTAAGCCGAGGTCCGTACCCACCTGGGTGCTCTTAGGCAGTCGCTTTTTATAGTAGTTTTTAAGTCCTCCTCTAGGCTGGAGCGCATTTAGCGCTCGCCCCAAAAAACCCGGTGAAGCTGTAAAGGTCTTTAGGACCAACAGCAATTATCAGCACGAAAAAAAAAAGATTATGATTACGATCTAAATTACAATTATATTTTATAATTTATCTGACTGTTATATTATTTATTTTTTATATTTGCATGCTCATTGTTGAGTAGAATGTATCGGCTCTTTGTTTAGAAAATACCATCTTGTAATTATGTACCTGCATTCTGGACAAATAAATTAATCTGAATCTGAAATAGTGCTCCTAGGACCGCAGCAGAGACCTAGACTTAAAAGTGTTCCATTGGACGACTTCTAGGAAATAGGATTTGTTTCAGATGTAGTGTAGTGACTAGGACGCCGGGCTCTCACGCGGGAGGTCCCGTTCCTAACCATGTAATACTAGGAATTAATTACTTTTTCAGATTTTTTCGAAGACTTACGTAGGTATATTTACCGACGCTCTAACGGTGAAGGAAAACATTGTGAGGAAACCTGCATGTCTAGGAAAAAAAACTTTCCGAAAGAGTGTGAAATCCACTAATACGTACTGGGCCCGATCGGTGGATCATGGTGCATTGTGCAAGCTGATGAGATAAGATAAGGTAAAAATAACTTATTTTTATAAAATCTGTATGGACACTGTGTACTGACACAGTGCACACTGTGTTCTACATTGGCTGCGCCCGCGTTAGGCTAGTCGTTTCTCTACCACAGCCATGTATGGAAATATAAGTATCGGTTAACAAGTCCAGTGTCTTATTGAAGATGACTCCTCGAAGACATACCCTGGCTAGGACGTAGGTATAAACACGTACCGAACTCCTAGACTACTAAAGAGGTGCAACTCATATACCTCTAAAAATCCATTCACTATCTTTCATATCAAATGGGTAACAATACCGAGTCTAACGCAATACATTCCATCAAAAACAACCTTTAGTTACCGAGTTTCAAGACAAATCCATATACTCGTACCTTCATAGGCGTCGAATTGGGAACCACTCTTTTTTTATCGTCGATAAAAATTAGTTTTATTAAAGAGTTCTTTCAAATTGTTTGCGCAAACGATTTCTTTTAGTGACACATTAAAATGGTACCCGTTTTCAAATGTCCGATCCACTGGGAGGGTCAGTGTATTAGCCCCTTACCCGCGGTACTGTCACCGAAAATTAAAATTAATCTTTACATTAAAAATCACATCATATTTAAAAAAAACGAAATGTGCCGCTGAACAGGCTTTTAAATTTTATTGAAACACTATTACAGTTTTATTTTATAACAGGATGTCCCAAATCAAAATTGTAGTTAATATTCATAATACTATATATACATTATTAAAATAGGTGAGGGTATTGATTTTTTAAAATATCAAACAGTTCATAAATTAGCTAACTAAAAATATAAAAACTACTACAATTAATTACTGTTATAAATATTTACACGGACACCACAAAACTAATTTAATACATGCTTGATAAACGTCGTATTGCTGCTTCTGTGAATTTGGTCAGTGTGCAGGTGAACAAATCAATGGGATGCTCCTACTCGCCTTTTAAATTGCTGTAGATGGGAGTTGAAATAGCTTTCAACTCGACCACTCCATTATAATATTAAAATGAGGTATTACTAGGGTTATGGTGATGTAATTAGAATTTTAAGAAATTGTACAATACATTTATGTTTATTATTGTATTATTTACCTATAAAAGATCTATAGCTCTAGTAAGCCATGTTACTAGACTTAAAGTATCAAGAATTTGAAGGAAGCTCCATACAATTGGCCTCCTTAATTACAACGAGGTAGCAGAGCGTGTTACCGGTGTTGTACCTAAGAACGTCAACTGGATCACGAGTGTCGGTGGCCGGTGTCGAGGACGCCGGACTCCCATGCGGGAGGTTCGGGTTCGAAACCATGCAATGCCATGTACCATAGAGTTTTCCGATTTTTTCGAAGACTTACGCACATTTATCTACTGCTCTAACGGTGAAGGAAAACACCGTGAGGAAACCTGCATGTCTGAGGAAATTAAAAAGTTTCCAAAGCCGTGTGAAATCCACCAATCAACACTGGGCCCGCTCGGTGGATCATGGCCCGTAGCCCTTTGTGTAAGGGGAGGCCTGTGCCCCAACAGTGGAGACATTAATAGGCTGATGATAAAGATGATGGGTCACGCGCACGTCACGCGTATGGACACGACGTACTTTGTTGAGTTGCTAGTTATCGTGTTCATTCGCTTTGGATAGGAAGTTTGTTCGGGCATTATAAGTGGGTATACTACAATATCCGCGACATGCGGGCGTGCGAGTGGTGGGAGACTCTCGGTCGGCTGCCATCTTGCCTCGACCACACGAAATCTACGGCGGACAATTAAAAATTAGGTTTATGTGGTTTTTCTCAATATTCCTGTACAATTTCCTTCAATTTGTGTGCTATTATATGTGAACTATGTTTGTGTAATAAATTGGCTAGACACAACTGATGTGCACTGTTGGACACCACTGTTAGAGGTTTAAACTTGTTTGTACGTCTATGGTACTGTCCGGTTCGACATGGAGTGTCTTGTTGACGCATTGTGACAATAAAATATCCATTTATCGCAAGATAATCGCCTGTATTTCTAACAACCACGTGACCTAGCCCCTTTGCATGAGATACAGCTAAAATCCAGTCAAGTTGAGTGGTATACTCCTTATGGGTCTATTGTAATGCCTGGAAACGCCTAATATGAGTAGGTATTTCATAGTATAGTAAATAATAATAATTAGTAAATCTCTTCTATTTAATTTATATGCACCTGCCTTGCAATATCTGTATGACCCAATGGTTAGCTGGTAGAAAATGCCGCATGTCATTAAGCTCGCTTCATGTACTATTTTGTGCATTAAAGTGTTAAATAAATAAATAAAACCGAAGAACCAGACCAGCTCCATCCACTGTCTATCGAAGTCTATTAAACAAAGTTAAAAAGCTTCAAACGCACGCCGCGCACTCACGCGTGTCACGGTGGAAATCCAAAAACGGAGACAGTAGCCTCGTAGTCCATTCGGGACAACTGATGTAGGGCAGGCTACGGAGTGCGACGTAAATAAATTTCTGGCGAGTATAAAAAATGGCAGTTCCCGATTTGGACTACCAGATCGGTCGGATTGGTCGGATCGGCCGTTACCACATTAAGTGCGATTTTCACGTTTTTTGCTGGCGATCTAGACGAGATTTGTGGGAATTGTCGTGGACAACAAGACCAGCAGATTTTGTGACCCTGACATTCGTGACCTTTTTATGAAAGAAAGAATTTATTTCCAATAGCGCACACATACAAACAATTAGGTACAGAAGATAAAAATAATATTAAACAAATATATTATAAAAATAAATAAGCAAAAATAATGAAGTTTGATGATGTTTGATGTTTGATGACACTTGATCACTTTTTTTTTATGTATAACTAAACCCGCATTTGACCTCGATCTCGCCTGATGGTAAGCGACGATGAGGTCGACGATGGAGCATGCGGGTCCAGTAAATGCCTATTCACTCTGGCCTTGAAGATCCCAGGGTTGTAGGTTTCGGGAAATACAGACGCCGGCAGGCTGTCACTGACCAAAAGCTTGTCTAGGAATATAATAGATTTATCGAGAGTGTGCCACTCTTGTACATTTATAGTCTGCGCTATAAAAAAATTGTTCACATTTTCCGCACCATGGCACACTTTATTATGTTCCTGGTCGGGCTTTAGCTATGCGTTTTTTAAGTTGATCCTATTCATCGATATCAAAGAAGAAGCGGGTTTTCTCTACAGCCTACATATTACTTTTATTTTACTAAATTTACTGTGTATAAAGTAATAGTAACCATTTTCATATCCTCACACTACACTGTCGCTAATCTCTTTAATGTCCAATTAACTTCAGAGGTTGCCTGGAAGAGATCGCTTTAAGCGATAAGGCCAGGCCGCCTTTGTACATATCGTGCTATTATTCCTGTAGTTTTTACTTTTCCTGTATTTGTGTACAATAAAGTGTTTCTATCTATCTATTATTATACCTACACCTAGACACGAACCGATGTCAGATAATTAGGAACTTGACATGATGATTTCTTATTTCTATACTCATTGGTTCTTATATTAAGTCACCAAGTACATATTTGGTTTGTTTGTATGTTTGTATACACTTTATTGTACCAGAAATACAAAATGTGACGAAAAATATAAACTAATTCAAAATATGAAATTAACTAGTACAAAGGCGGGCTTATCCCATAGGGATCTCTTCCTGCCAACCTTTGACTGTTGGTTTTGTGGCGACACACGACGCGCGCCACTACGATGAGTACCTACACAAATCGGTGTAGAAATTTCGCGCTATCGAAATTTTCATGGAACTTCGTATATGTACTAGTTCCAAACATCCATAGTTGGACCAGGACATCTGGTCATCAGGCACAACACCCCTCCTAGTGGAAGATCTTCCCTTTTCCCTTTCGTACAACTGCCGTTATCTCATTGATGTCCTCACATAGCACGTTCCTACATATTTTTGTAAAATTAAATAAGTAGGTTATATTTTAAAAAAAACAACACTAACTACCAATTTCTGAGTGATCAACCCTTTATCACGTCCCTTGAGTAAAATTTGAATTCCCTCGTCGAATTTAAATTATTTCTAAGGAAATTTCCATTAAATCTTAATAGATGGAATTTCTTCGTGTAGCAGTTGAAATAATTAATTTTAATGTATGTAAATGAGATCGGACGATTTCTGGGATAATTACTTAGTTGAACCGTCTGTCGCGTTTGGTCCAGCTGGTATTCTCAAACCAAGTCAGGTGTGCTCGGTTTCCATTTTCCATAGAGATTTAAATCTGGAATGGTCTGAGTCCTGACGAGCCGCATAATGGACAGACACTCACTCTGTATTCCTATCCCTTTTCTCTCCAGTTTTATTTTATTTATTTATTTGTACTTTTAATATATTTTTGGTTTCGTCCCTGACCTGCTGCTGTTTCGCCCGCGATGCCTTCGCCCTGGCACAGCTGAAAACCAGCGCTGTGGTTCTGCCGTACCGGTCGGACCGCAGCACATGCTGAGCATGTGTCCTTTTAATGTTGTATTGTTTTTTAATTTCAATTTTTTTTAAGTTTAATTATGTATGCATAATGCAATGTTAAATTAATGTTTTTCTTCTACTGACCAAAAAAAATAAAAACCCTCGCCATATGGCGAAATTAAATAGAACCATTTTAGGGTCTCGTACCACAATGGTATATTCTATGCGATCTCCATAAGACAGGTTATATAAAAGAACCAAAGGCGTCCTTTTAAATGTGTAAGTAGGTATACAATATTATTTTGATCCAGCCCTTATCTGGTAATATGTAACACTTACTGTTGTTGGCTAAGTTGGCTTTCAAAGTGAGGGCTGACTCTAATAATACTTGAGCTTCCCTTCCCTTTTCTTAGTGACCCTAACGAGGCTGACATGGGCACCTTGTCGTGTACCAAAGCCTCTAAACCGAGATAAAAAAAGGTATACAGGGTGTACCAAAATCCCCCCTTGTAAGCCGAAAGGGGGGGTGGGGGGTGTTTAGTAACCATAACTGTCCAACTTTCACTATGGGGCCAATTCTAAAATCTCGAAAAAAAATCTGCTGTTAAACATTTCGGTGGTGTAGGTATTGAGCATTTGTTGTCCACTATTTTTGTGGGTATATCTTTTAGTTATTTGGTTAGTACCTCTAAATAGAGCCGTAAACAAGCTTAATAATTAAATACCTAAGTTTTAAAAAAATCGCGTTTTCTTCTAGATAAAGTTCGTATCTTTGGTGTCAACGTTTTAATAGCGGAACTTTTAAAACATGGCAATGTTTCCGTTCTCTTTGGACCGTACTGGCAAATTTGAACAAAATCAGCTTAGGTGAGTGGGGAATTGGATATAATCGTAAATTATTTTTTCATACATTTGACATTTCAATGCACGTCTAATGTATGTATATGGGAAAATGGTGACCGCATGCGCCAACTGGCAGACGCGTTTCCATATAAAACTTCTCTAGCGAGCAATCTACATAGGGTGAATTTCAAAATTCTCGATAAAGACTTATTCTCATATCTTTTTCTGTCTATGACCTAAAAACTTGGTGAAGTGTTTAGTGAATTGGATATGTACACTGAGTTAGGACAGTGGTGTAAACCGAAGGACAGTGGCGTCCAAATATTATTTGACTGACTAGGCACTCGCCACTTGTCTTTCTACTCGCCACTCGCCATTGTACTCGCCACTGTCCTTGCAACTTGCACTCGCCACTGTACTTGACTAAATGTAAACCGACAATAAGATCTAGTGCTGTAGCCAGTAGCGAGTTCGGCGCCCTTAGAGGGTTGTTGTTAATTACAGCTCCGCGTAATTAGTCTTCATCTACATGAACCCATATTCATATGTGTAGAGACACAAAGTAAATAGGTACAGAAGAGAAACTTAGTGTTCGCACAGGTAAGGTCCTTACCATCACAGGCGAACGTGTTTCCAGCGAGGCGGTTCGTAAATTTTTTGTTTGTCTTTCGAACTGACTTTTGCTGTTGGTCCTAATGACTTCTACAGCTTCACCGGTTTTTTTTTTTGGGGCGAGCGCTAAATGCGCTCCAGGCTGGTTCGTCAACGTTCTCGCTGTAAGAATAGTTCACTGCATGCGTTATGCAAGCGCACGCGAGGGTACAGTGGAAGACACGCATCGAGTTATATTCTGTGGAACACTGTCGCTATACATATTACTGCCTTGTCAAATAAGTTAAAGCGACAAAGTACTAAAGGCAATTTGTGTTGTCCACTGTAGACTATTACACTTTAATAGTTTAACGCCTAAACTTATTTCACACATACATAAGTCAAAGTATCATAACAATAACTTATTGCGACAGAGTTGAATGAATGAATGAATTATAATTTATTTGCACACACATAACACGATAATTACATTTCACTACTTAAAAGTAAATATGACTTAAAGTAAGTTTACGTGTATATGTGGCAAAAGGGTCCCTAACTCAGCATTATGCTGTGACGATATGGCTAGATGTTCCACTCATGTGTCTTCCACTGTACAATATTGAGACAATCAAGGAGAACTCCTTGTGCACAAGCGGCGATCTCACGGCGAAGATCGTCAGTTCGCAAATCGTCAGTATGATCATGTTTAAATTAGCGCTCGCGGCGTAAATCTCATGTATAGGACATCCGTTGCGGTACAGTGCCAAAAAGGGTACACCAGCTCAGCATAATGCTGAGGCAAGACACAGCGCTGATTTTCAACTGGCCCCTCAATGACTGCACGGACGAAGAAAGCAACAATGTATGCGTGTTGTGTTGTATGAATGTGTCGAAAACATGAGTAAATTACTGAACTACTACTAATTTGGTATTGCACATAAGATTGTCCTTCAAAACAAAATGTATCTTCAAGAAGTTATATCACACCAGATACATTAAGATTCTATTGACAGTTAATTGGAATCTAAAATTACAGTTGTTTACATTTCCAAATTATTTTTTATTAATACAAAAAATAAGACGCAGTTTTGTCAACAAAGATGACAATAATAAAATACAGGTATAATATCGCCTTGCGGCGACACCGCGCTTGGGCGGAAGTTCCCGCCCGAACGACGAAGTACGCAGAAATTGCCTCGCACGCGAAATCTAGTACCTAATAGTCCCTTCTGTAAGTTCCTATCTACTTAATAATTTTGTGGTAGAGGTAAGAGTAAGACAGAATATGTGGAAAGCTGGAGTCGCAGTTCCTAATGGAGTAACAAGATTATACGTGAAACTTGGTCGGGTAGGCCTAATTAAATATTATCCTAATAATATAATTATACGAGTAGTATAACGGCCTGTGCGAAATACTTGCCTACTTTCTTAATAATTTTCTTGGATTACTCATCAATCACTATTATTATTACACCCACTGAATCTAATAACATAACTATGAAGTTAGTTCAAGAAGCCTACGCTCACAATATCGTCAAAAATTATATAAACCTGCATGTAACCTAACATTAGTATCCAAAACTCATTTATAATGTGCGTCAACATTTATAACAACTTTCCGGATGAATTTAAAACGATGAAAATTAATAAACTTAAATTTACTCTGAAAACATGGCTTGTGGAAAGATGGTTTTATAGCGTCAAGGAATTTTTGGACGATAAACGATAATTTTGTGATTGCTGATTGTATATTTATATTTTTATTGGATTATTATTAAATAAATGATTGTATTAATATTATTCACACAGCATTAATTAGTGGACATTTTGTAAATTTAAAATATTAAATTTACAAAATGTCCACTAATTAATTGATCTTGTATAAATTTTAATGACATTCTCTTTATTGTTTCTTCTCAAAATCTGTATAAACATTATTAACTTGTGAATTTGGTGTATATGCTTAAAGGTAAAGTTTAGTGTGACATGTTTATGCAACTATATCTGCAATATTTGTAATTCTTACATAAACTTTTACACAATAAATCTTATCTTATGAATTTTTATAATTTTATCTTCATTCTATATTATCTTATCTTATCTTATGATAGGGGGCCGGGAATAATCCAGCGGTACTTCGACCCTTGAGGATCTTTTGTGCCAACCCCATTTTACACACTGGTCATCTCAGACATGCAGGTTTCCTCACGATGTTTTCCTTCACCGTTAGAGCAGTCGGTAAATGTACGCAAGTCTTGGAAAAATACGAAAAACTCATTGGTACATGGCACTGCACGGTTTCGAACCCGGACCTCCCGCATGGGAGTCCGGTGCCCTAGCCACTGTGCCACCGACTCTTTATTCTAAATTAAGTTGTCAGCCACGCTTTTTTTAATCAAAACTAAACGTAATACCCATTTTTTTGGGACAGTATCTAGAATTTTTCTTTTTTAATGAAGTTTTTGAAAAAGCTTCTTAAACCTTAGGTATCAGCGTTTTTCACACATTTGAATACAGAACCAAATGCATAATTCATAAAACTGTGTAATGAACTAAAATTCCATAAAACTATTCTAAAAGGTATATATCTCTATTAGCAAATATACATAACAGATTCTCCTAGTTCTAGAGTTGGTCCCCACATGAAGGAAACAAGCCCGCCCAAAATGGAATTAGTATCACACGTTTATTTCAGGGGTAGCGTAGCGGTATTCGACTTTTTTGCGGGTGAATAATAGGGTATATGACACTTGTTTGAAAAGTATGTTAAAATGTTTAAATCATAGCCATTCTTTACAAGTTTATTTTTTTATAAGTATATTCATTTAAAATTCATGCGAAAACGCTGGTCGCCATGATAGTTTTGCTGTGACGAATTAAATAGAACTGATCGCCCTACATTCGTTGTGTTGTTTACTCGACAGTGACGTCACACTTGACAGCATCATGGCGGATAGCGTTTCACTACGTTTCAGGTGATATACAGATTGAAAAAGGGCGATTTAAAACTTAAATTATTAAATTAAAATCTTGATTTAATGATCGGAAATCAATTTATTTATGTTTCCCATGACTTGAACTATCATATTTACATACGCTCATAATTTATTGATATGATGGCAAGTAGTCTATTGCCGAAGTACTAGACAAAGGGCATTTTTTACCCATCATCAAAGTTATGGCGATGAAAGTCTTTCTGTGACAGATTTAGAAATTCCAGTAGGTACTCATGCCTTAGGCACAAAGGATCCTAAAGGGTCGAAGTGCCGCTGGATTATTATCATAAGATAAGGTAAGAAGAAGAAGAAGAAAACGAACTAACTAAGAACTAAATATGTATTATTTAATATATAAGGTAAGATAAATATTTATATAAGGTAAGTTACTCATGCAAATAAAAAGAACGGATATTCATCCGCCGCGTACGTCCGCGTCACGCAGCGTAAGCTCTAAATATACTTACTTCATGTTGTTTCTATTCCAGTGGCGGTGGGTACTTTTTGTTTCACGGTCCCGCATGTGTCGCCTAGAACTACCCTCAATCTAATTTAACAGTTGTAAAGCCAACTGGTATCCCAGACCCGTAGAGAGAGTATGAAAGTTAAAACCCCGCATCGTTATTTACTTATGCATCGCTTGAGGTTTCGCGTTTCAGATTTAGCTGTCCAATTAGGGACAGTGTGGGTGTGAAATGAACAACTTTACACACTCTACAACCACAGAAATCGGACTTGTAGCGCCCTCTCCTCTAGAATGATGACGTGAGCACTGACAGCGTGCCAAAAGGTTTGTGCAAATGCACATTATAGTTCCATACATTTGCCATTTCAATGCTCGACTAATGTATGGGAAAAGCTCACATCGCATACCAACTGTCAGACGCGGTTTCCATAAAACTTCTCTAGCGTGCAATCTACATAGGGTGAATTTCAAAATTTGCTCTGTCCTTATTATCAATACGTCTGTCCTGTCCATCCGTCCATCCGCCTGTCATGGCCGTCTAGCTCCTACACTGACAAAAACACCTGGGCCCGATTCTATTATTATAACGCAATCTTAATAGAAACTAAATTGCAGCGACTTGAACCTTGTCGTGCCCCTACCGGTCATACAACGATCGATCGGTTCCATGGATGAAAGAAAAATTTGTCTCCGGAGCGCGTTCCTCTCTTCATAATCGGTTCACTAATATATGTTAGCGTGGTGTTAGCAGAATACGATTTGAAGGTAGTTAAAATTGAATCTATACAAAAACGTAATCGCTAATTAATCGAACATAATTGCGTTGCGCAGATGGAGCCACTATCACACTTCGTAAATAGAAAAGCAAAATGAAACGTCATTTTTGAAGATATCACAAATTTTTCGTTATTTGGGTTAATTTAATTTTTCAAAGGTATTCGTAAAATTGTGATGATATCTGGCATCATATGGCCTATATCATATGACCTAAAAATCTGTTAAGACAGCGTGGCGAGAGCCTGAATGGTAAAAAAAAAGATTTGGTGAAAAGGAACGTATCTACATGTTGATAGCGACGTGCCATTGTGCTAGTGGCGCCTCTAGTGGTAAAACATTGCAGGATTATTTCCCATTGGAAAAGAACGACGAACGTTGTAATGCAGTGGAATTGGGCTCCTGGATCCACATAAATGAATCTTGATTTATCTTTATTGATTTATTTCTGTGCTTGGACCTTTTCAAATTATTTCTAGGTACAGTTATAACCACTGATCGGAGTAGGTAGGGCTCTTTCGGGTCAATGTCCTCAAAGGTTATATTAATATGGATATGATTTCGGGATCCCGTTTAAGTTATCAAGCAAATGTTGTAAATTACTTTTATAAACCTCGCCCTTACTCGGCGGATTACGATTTTTTAAAAATTGAGAACTTACGAAGAAGTTAAAACACTACCATAGGTACACTAGCGCCATGAATCTTAAAAAAATTATTTCGGCGCCAATATTAAATGTGTATCAAAACAAATATAACGTTAAAAATCTAAATAATATATTTATTCAATCCCGGAAATCCCGGGATTATTGGGCATACTTATCCATATTATGACCGTATGTGGCAAGTACCAAAAACAGCCCTACCTACTCCGATCATAGGTTATAACTAGTAATAATTTGAAAAATGTCTCACTGTGAGTTTTAATTCTCAAATAAAAAGAATCAAGCCGTTTCTAGTAACACTTTAAGGCTATGCCTCCGTTTGATGCTACCGAAAAAAGATAATCGTTTTTCCCTTACCTTTGATATAGGTACCAACTCCAAGCAAATATTTGCACTGTCTGTGTGTACGAACTGGTTTATAAGGACTTTTTAGGGATCCCTGAAAGGGAAACGGAACCCTGTTGCTGTTTGACGCTACTCCGTTCGTCCGTCAAAATTTCACATAAGTAAAATAAGTAATTTCATAGTCGCCTTTAACCCAAATCCGAATACCTAGGTGCCACAGAAATCGGATTACTAGAGCGCTCTCCTCTAGAGCAATGATGTGAGCACTGACAGCGAGCCATGGTTCTTTTTTTTTTGTGACCGCGCAATTTTCTCCTCTGACACAGGTCAGAGACGTTGTTATTGCGGTATTTGCTCGTATAAGCAGATTTCACATGCAAATGGTTACATGGAATACACAAATAATGCACAAATGATGATGCGGACAGGAGTATAGGTATGGGAGTGTAGGGCCAAAAAATAATAATTTTATAATATATAAATGGCACCTTTCCATTACTTTTCCATTTTTCTTTTTTTTTTCCATGCCAGCGAGCCCCGTAGGATATAATATGACATGTTAATACATAACTATTGTTTTTTTTTTTCTAATTTCTTTAAATAAGCCCAGCTGACTTAATGCTTAGATTATTATTATATATATTATAAGAATCCGTAAAATTCGTCACACGAATTCACGTTTCATGATATTCATACATTTGACATTTCAATTCGCGACTAATGTATGGGAAAATGCCAACAGCGCATGCACCAACTGGCAGACGGCCTTGCCGAATACGTATCGACTTTAAAATTTCGTAAAATTGTTTATAGGACAAAGTGAAAGGGAGTCGATAAAAAAATATTTTTGTACCACAAAGCTCTAACAACGATATAGGATTTCGTTAAGTACACAGAAATGAACATTTTTATGAAAAAAATTTCAATAGAGAAATAACGATGTAAGCCGGTCAAAGTTGTCAATTTTAGACCTATTACAGGATTTATCTCATGAACGGTACATCATCTAGGAACATGAAAATTGACTAGAATATTGATAAAAAAATCCTTTTTAAAAAAATTATTATAACCTATGATCGGAGTAGTTAGGGCTGTTTTTGGTACTTGCCACATACGGTCATAATATGGATAAGTATGCCCAATAATCCCGGGATTGGGGGCATTGAATAAATATATTATTTAGATTTGTAACGTTATATTTGTTTTGATACACTTTTAAGATTGGCGGCGAAATATATTTTTTTAAGATTCATGGCGCTAGTGTACCTTTGGTAGTGTTTTAACTTCTTCGTAAGTTCACAATTAAAAAAAAATCGTAATCCGCCGAGTAAGGGCGAAGTCTATAAAAGTAATTTACAACATTTGCTCGATAACTTAAAACGGGATCCCGAAATCATATCCATATTAATATAATCTTTGAGGACATTGACCCGAAAGAGCCCTACCTACTCCGATCAGTGATTATAACACTTGTTACATCTTCATCAGTGTGTTAGTTGTAAGCAAAACAAAAATTTTTTTTTTACATAACTTGCGAATAAAAAAAAACTTTCACGTAAGTAGATCTTATACCTACTTAGAGGCCCGACTCGCACTTGGCCGATTTTTCTGAGAATTTTATTTTTTTATGTCACGAGACATCTTGAGATCATTTTTCGTGCGGTGCTACCATTGCTTGGAATGGGTTCTAGAGGGCGAGAGTGGGGGCGGGGGGCGTTGTCAGGGGGGAGGGGGTGTTAGGGTGAGTTCTAATTATTTTTAAATAGATTCATCATAAAATTAATCATCATTAAATTAAAAATTTCAGTCATTCCTTACTTAGATCCACTTACATTACGTTCTCGTGATCATCATCAAATCCTCAAGACCCCGTTAAACAATAGAAATAAAATATTGGCCGCATGTGGTGTACAAAAAAAATAATCCAATATTTATGGATTGCATGAAGAAACGAACGCGCGCAGGGAGAGTGATATTTCTTACATCCAAGATGGATTGTCAATAATTATCGTTAAACTATGTATTTGACCGTGTGCGCCATCCATATTACGATGGGCCGTGCACGGACGGAGCTCGAGTTCAGTATAAAATTATCTTTATTTTTTATCATATAGAAATAAAGAATACCATACCACGTTGAACTCCGTCTGGACTATCGGCCCGTCGTAGAGCGTTGGTGGCACAGTGGCTTGGACACCGTGCGGACTTCCATGCGGGAGGTCCGGGTTCGAAATCATGCAGTGCCATGTACAAATGAGTTTTTCGTATTTTTCAAAGACTTATATAGATAGATATAAACACTTTATTGTACACAAAATCAGCAAAAGTAAAAACTACAGGAATAATAACACGATATGTACAAAGGCGGCCTTATCGCTTAAAGCGATCTCTTCCAGGCAACCTCTGAAGTTAATTGGACATTAAAGAGATTAGCGACAGTGTAGTGTGAGGATATGAAAATGGTTACTATTACTTAATACACAGTAAATTAAAAGTAATATGATATACATAAATAAATACATATGTAGGTATACTAAAATAGTTAAATCCATAGATATACATAATATAAATAAATAAACATATATAATAGATAGTAAACAATAAATAGGTAAATATACATAATAATGAAAATAAAATGCCAACGACAAATAATGATGTGAGACTCGCTTTAAACGAAGCCAGGGATTCCGAATGCCGAATTCGACGAGGAAGTGAGTTCATAGGTGTGCTGCCTCGACAGCAAAGGAGTCAGTGTAGTATCTGGTACGACACAGTGGAGCCTTTAGGATAATAAAGACTTATGTACATTTACCAACTGCTCTAACGGTGAAGGAAAACATTGTAAGGAAACCTGCATGTCTGAGGAAATAAAAATTTCCAAAGACGTGTAAAATCCACCATTCAGCTCTGGGCCTACTCGATGGATTCATGGCACAAGAGGGCTTGTGCAAGGGGAGGCCTGTGCCCCAACAGTGGGGACATTAATAGGCTGCTGATGATGATGAGTAACTACTAAACCTGTGTGCTCCATCTTCGGCATCATTGCCACTTACCACCAGGCGGGACTGAGGTCAAATGCGAGATTAGTCGTAAACTAAAAATTATTGTTTTACCTAGTGTTCTGTCGGTGAAGGAAAACATAGTGAGGAAACCTGCACACTGAGATGACCAGTGTGTAAAATGGGGTTGGCCCAAAAGATCCTCAAGGGTCGAAGTGCCGCTAGGTTATTCCCGGCCGCCTATCATAAGATAAGATAATAACGGCCCGTCGTAATAGGGATTTCCTTTATAGCGTCTCTTTTCACCGTAAAAGCGTAACTTGTAAAAAAGAAACGTACCAGTTTTAGGTACGCAATAGTACGCATATAGAGAAACCACATCTGTAGAGCGGGAACCCTTTGAAGCCTTTACCCGGGCCCTTGGAATAAGGGCGCACTACTCTTTCTATATATAAGTCAAAGGAAACTGGGAGTTTGGAGTGCGTTTCAAAACCAGTTGAAATTATTCATGTTGACAGTTGTACACGTTCCATTGCTTATGTCAAATATAAGTTTGTTTATTTTTCAGCTGTTAACGCGGTAATGGAACATAGACAGTTGTCAACGTGAATTATTTCAAGTGGTTATGGAACGCTCGACTGGTTATGGGCGACGATATGTCTCCTTTACAACCGTTAATTGGCGGAATTATTGTGCCTTAAAACCCAATACCAAAGGCCATTAAATTAAAAAAAAAACTATGTGCGACGGTGACCACTTAGGCCAGTCGTGTGCTTGTCTATTTGTCTTTAAGGCGCTAATTACGTATGCTAAGTACTAATTTCTAAGACCGCCAAAGGCATCGATTAATCCTATACAATGTACCATGGGCTTGAATTGATATATTGTATTTTTTCGGTTCGGGTCTGAATGACTATAACAATTTAGTCCAACATATAGGTCCATGGGATATAGGTCTATATAAAACATGCTCTTTAAAGACTTGTGAAGTTACCCGTCATATCACTGTACTGTAGTGTAGAGTTTGAAATGACATAAGAATAGCTAATATCCCAAACACTGCAAAGCATCATATATTTTGTACGGTCTACACACTCTACATTTCAAGACCCGTTTTTTAACTTTCCATGAAAAAATAAACAGCGACCCAACAATGCTTTTTGCAGTTTTAATAAAAAAATTACAAGGCGCATGTGCAAAATAGCAAAACGTAATACGCATGCGTTGGACCTCGACAAAGATGGCGGAAAGTGCCCGGCTACGAACCTTTGTAGTAATAGATTTTCCTTGCAAACCAAAATAAAAGCTATTGAATATTAAGAAAAATAAAATCATGTTCGAATTTTAAACGCGGAAAAGTGAAAACACTTGACGATCCAGTGTTACCTTGTACGAAAAATGCGGATTTTGGCGTGGGCTGTGGATATTTAGGACTGTGTTGACAGATCAGTGGTAATCAGTGAAGATGAGTGACTGTAATTTTTTATTCGGATTATCTGGACTACGCTTAGCTATTGTGTGAATTTCCCGCTGTCCTCAGTTTCCGTTTCCTTTTACGTAAATAGAACCAAAGACGAAAGGAAGATTGAGAGCTGTTTTAAAAACGGAACACTAAACAACGTAGATTCTTTACAGAGACTATTATTCAAGGTAAGATTTTATAGGCTATAAATTATAGTTATAAATTATTATTAGGCTATAAATTATAGCTCTTAACCATCAATAAAGTAGAATTTAATTACTTTAACGTTATTGAAAACACCTTAACTAGTAATAATGTTTGTTTAGATCACTTCACTCTCATAATCTCAGAATTTAAACAGCTCAATATTAGACTTAACCGTATACATATACCTAATTACTATTATTTGACCCCCGATCAAAGGGAACGGGGGTGTTATAAGTTTGACGCGTAGGTATGTCTGTTTGTCTGTGGCATCATCATAACTCAATAACCGATAATCCTATTTGGAATAGAGACTTTTGTCGTGTGTGTTCTTAGCCCAGTTTAGAAGACTTACGTACATTTACCGACTGCTCTAACGGTGAAGGAAAACATCGTGAGGAAACCTGCACACTGAGATGACCAGTGTGTAAAATGGGGTAGGCACAAAAGATCCTCAAGGGTCGAAGTGCCGCTGGGGTATTCCCGACCCCCTATCATAAGATAAGGTATAAGATAAGATAGCCCAGGGAAAAGTGTTCGCAGTCTTATAGCCACGTCAATTGGATCAGGAATTTTCAATAATGATGTCAGATGGGATCTCTGGAACGGTAATAGCTAGGTGATGATGGTGATGGACCATCTATATTCCATGATGCAGTCCTTCCATCTTTTCTTGGGTCTTCTGCACGGCCGTTTTTCTCTACATGACCGTCCCAACGCAGCCTTTATGCCATATGCCTCCTCTTCACGTTGGCCAATGCGTCTGCCAATCTATTGGCCAGCGTATTGGCCAACGTCAAAAAGAAGCATATAATTGTCTCATTGTATATACTTATGATTCATAATAATATGGATGCCGTAAGTTCCTATAACATCTTGCTCCCTGACTGGGCGGAAAATCCTTCTCATTGTCAGTATTTTACTTTGAATCAGTAGGTACCTATAGTTTTAATAATCTTGTCAATAAAGGATGTCAAACGCGTTCTACCTGAATCAGGAAGCTAATAAAATATCTCCGACACCAGTAGTTTATGAAAATACGTCGTCGCGCTACCCTCGTAAAGCGTTTCCAATAAATTCAGTTCTGTTCAGTTCAGTCGGCTATGCTTTATTGTGTTGGGTAGCTGTATTTATTGTATAAATATACAGGACAGGATCGGTTTCAGGGAGAATGGTTCGTACCCCGTTCTGAAATAAATGACAAAGAAAATAATATTAAAATAAATATTAAATTATAAAATTAAAACTGCAACAAAATAGAAGACCTCACTCACCTCCTAATGGAGTGTGACCTGGTGAAAATTGAGAGGAAGAAATTTGGCCTCAATAGGCTCCAAAATGGGAGGTTCAATATTATTTTGAGTCAGCCCTTATCTGATAATATGAAACACTTACCGTTATTTGCTAAGTTGACTCTCAAAGTGAGGGCTGACTCTAATAATACTTGAGCTTCCCTTCCCTTTTCTTAGTGACCCTGACGAGGCTGACATGGTCACCTTGTCGTGTACCAAAGCCTCTAAACTTTTGAAACGGACGAGCAAATGGCACTACGAGTAAATACTAGGAGGAAAGACTTGGGAAGCGTAATCACTCCGTTACTTAAGGTCGCTACGCACTGTCCGCGGTATCAGGCAGTCCGACTGTTCAATAGGTTGCCAGTTGAATTAAAAACTATAAATAGTGTAAATATTTTTAAGCGTAAACTAGGAGCTCTACTTGTTGAAAAGTGTTGCTATTCGATAGAGGACTTTTAATTATTGTTTAATTTTTTACTTTGACATGATTTATTATTTAACTTTATTAGACACTAGTTTTAGTAGTTTGACATTTGTAATTATCAAATTTTTAATTAGTCTTAAGCTTTAATTCGCACACAATGTATATTGTTACTCGAAATAAATTGAATTGAATTGAACAGAGATTTTTAAAAAAATATCTTGCTTATCGTATGGTTAGTGGCCAACCGTAGATAAGTACATTAAACACCCAATTTAAAATAAAACAAATAATTCTTAAGTCAAGTTTTTTAAAATTTATAAACTAGCCTTTCCCTCCGCAGCTTTCTTCTTGGATTCTTGAAATTCCCGTGGTTGGCTGAAGCTGAAATCCCGAATTTTCAATATAGCCTAAACCCCGGAAAACCAAGCTACGTAAGTACCGGTAGAAGAATCGACTCAGTAGTTTATGAGAGTACAAAAAACTCTTATCTTAATATTGAGATCCAGAAAGACGTGTTTCTTTATTTGTATTATAAAGCATACTTAAGTAGGTATAAGCTAAGTTTCAAGTATTTCAACCCCTTTTTTACACCCTTAAGGGATGAATTTTGAGGAAATCTGAAACACGTGTTTCTTTATTTATATTATGTTATAGAGCACTTATACTAAGTTTCGAGTAAATCGACAGAAAAAAATGTATTCCCCATACAAACTTTCAACCCCAAATTTTCGGGTTAGTCCATCTAGTTCTACTATTAGTTCTACGATAGATCAAAATGGACTAAAAAAATCCAGACTGTTCTACTGCTCATTGCGATAGAACAAACTGGACAAAAAAAATCCATTTAGTTCAACTGTTCTACGACTATTAAAAAAAACATTTAGTTCAACTATTATTTTTAATGGACACGAAGAATCAAAAACGATAACTAAACTAATATTAGCGCAAAATTTCTATAAAATCTGAAATCTAGATTTCGCCGTTCACCAGTTGCATTTGAGCATCCAAGATCACGGTATCGTTTATGACACTATTTTCAGTTCGCGTATTGTCATTTTCATTTTCTTCAATTAGGCCCACGTCCATAGCGACAAGCTCTGCATTGTCCTGCACTGCTTTTAAATATTGCATGATTGTGACATTTTCTCTTGATTTGCAGGATTGATTGAGGTCCATGTGCCATGCTTCGACATTGTCGGTGGTGCGATGTCGCTCACCAAACACACACCACGTATTTATCATCGTGTCGCTTTTGAGCCAGGTACTGGCTCAAAATATTTTATGAAACTGTTAAGTTTTTGGTTGCATGGCACATGGACCTCAATCAATCCTGCAAATCAAGAGAAAATGTCACAATCATGCAATATTTAAAAGCAGTGCAGGACAATGCAGAGCTTGTCGCTATGGACGTGGGCCTAATTGAAGAAAATGAAAATGACAATACGCGAACTGAAAATAGTGTCACAAACGATACCGTGATCTTGGAAGCTCAAATGCAACTGGTGAACGGCGAAATCTAGATTTCAGATTTTATAGAAATTTTGCGCTAATATTAGTTTAGTTATCGTTTTTGATTCTTCGTGTCCATTAAAAATAATAGTTGAACTAAATGTTTTTTTTAATAGTCGTAGAACAGTTGAACAAAATGGATTTTTTTTGTCCAGTTTGTTCTATCGCATTGAGCAGTAGAACAGTCTGGATTTTTTTAGTCCATTTTGTTCAATCGTAGAACTAATAGTAGAACTAGATGGACTAACCCAAATTTTCACCCTTAGGAACTGAATTTCCAAAAATCCTTTCTTATTGCTTGCCTAGGTCATATAATTCTAAATTAAAAATTTATGAAAAAGAGACGTATATACCATGGCGGAGATTTTGGTTGCAGCGAACCGAACCGGGGCTGGAACCTGACGCGTGTAGTCCGATGTTTAGTTGGCTGGCGTACTGCTTGAGAACCACATGCCGTTAATGACCAAATGCAATTTTGGAACTGACGTTTTGAGACGCATTCCAACGAGTGACCAAATGGAACGATGACCAAATGGGAATAAGCGAAACTAAACTAGAGAATGTACCTACTAAAAATACCTACTTACTTAATTTTGTTTTCCTTATTTTTCTCTCGAGTCTCCGAAAGACAGACTGTCTTTCATTTCATGTCGTGTGGTTAGTAGCCAATCTAGTTTCAGAGTTGTTCAGGCCGCTCGTAGGCTTACTGATCCACTCTGACAATATTGAATTTTTGTGCATCAAAAATGTTTAGCTAAATAATGAATTTGGTCGTCGTAATCCGTGTTCCATTAATCAATACAATGTTCAGGCCGCCCCGTAGGCCTACGAGAGGCCTGGTCATGGTCAAAGTGGTCAACTCTGACAATATTTTTATTTTTGCATCAAAAATATTTAGCTAAATAATGAATTTGGTCGTCGTAATCCGTGTTCCATTAATCAATACAATGTTCAGGCCGCCCGTAGGCCTACAAGAGGCCTGGTCATGGTCAAACTGGTCAACTCTGACAAAAAAATTTTTTTGCATCAAATATATTTCGCTAAATAATTAATTTGCTTTTCATAAGCCGTGTTCCATTTGTCGATACAATGCCCTTTGTCGGCTGCCCTAGACCGCCCCAGGGTCTATTGTTTTGCCCCCGTCAAAAGCTTTACGGATCACGTCGCATCCGCATTGGCTGATTAGAAGATAATTACTCGTATTTCGATAGGCAGGTATATATCTTTAGTACTATTCATTCATTGTGATAGTACCCAAGTGTTATTATGAATATGAGTGTTAATCCTAGGCACAAGTTAGTGTGTTTCTGGAAGGTGGGCGCCCGGACGCCCGTTCGAGTGAGTGGACGAGCTTTTTTAATATTTGACTACTGTTTAATAGAAGTTGAAAGTTTTGAATGAATAGGAGTTGAAGGACTTTTTTATGATTTTACAAAGGTTTGATGGAATTTTAGAAAACCCCCAACCTACCTTTGAAGAGATCCCCTTACTTTTTCCTGGTCATCATCAGCTCCTCAAGGTTTTACCTTTCCTTAGATCCATTTGATATCAAAGGTACTCCAAAATCTTGGGAACCCCATCCAATTTTTAACAAACATGGCTAAGAATACTCTTGACAAATTCTCTGTTAAAAAACAACCGTGTCCAAATTGGATCATAGGTTGTTGAAATATGATACCACAGACAGACATACAGACGGACACTTATAATAACACACCTTGATTTTGATCGGCGGTTAATATCAATTCTTATAAGTCAGATACAGATTACAAATCTTGGGATAAGGGGTGAAATGAAAAACAGTGCTGCATAATTGGTACCCGATTATGTCAGCTTTTGCTGATTTTCCCCCCTTTTGCCAAATATACATAGATTAATATAAGTAAGTAAGATCGGTGGCGAGTCTATCATGCAACATGATCCTAACATGTAATAGTTACATAAGAATAAGAATAAGTTTATTTGTGCGGTAAGATGACAAAGTATTCATAGTACATACACCTCCAGTAGGAACTTAAACTAAATAAAATGAGTGAGCAACAAGTTAGTTTACAATAAACGCTGACCTCCGAACTAGGAAGTTCCTGTATCTCGGAGGACAGATCAGTGGATAAGTACATAGTTAAGTACAAGTCACATAGTAGATAAGTATTTACATTTTTACGTTAATTTTAATTTTTTTGTAAACATATAAATGTAATTCTATTTATTGAAATTAAAGCAGAGTGGCTAGACGAGATTAATAATTTATATTAGTTTTTTGTGACTGCTTCAATATCAAACAAAACCATGAGAGTGATACATCAATGTGACAACATATTAAATGAAGATAAAAAATAGCCAGTAGTCATTATAGCCAGTGCTAAATATGCAACACTATTCTATTCTATACAATAGTAGTAATAATAATACAAGTAGTACAAGTAGTTTATTTAGTAGTTACAATTTAAAAAATATTTATCATATCATCAAAATCAGTATTTTGCTGCCAATCTATACCGTGGCCCCGTATGTTGACGACAAAACATGGCAGCTCCGTCCGTCGGGCCGTTGTTGGACGTGTAATCTGTTTTTGGCCTATGACAGCCCCGTTACTTTCTGATTGACGAACATGTCACAGCATATCTTTGGCTTGCAGCCATACATGCTGGCATATATTCGCTTTTTATGACACTCGCTAACAATTTTTTAAATATTCACGAATGAATTTACATCTACCTACAAACGTATACCTCTCTCTCTCTCTCTCTTCTACCTCTTTTACCTCATTTGTTGCATGTTTTGTCCTGGGTGTGCAATAAAGTATATTTGTATTTGTTACTTATGATTTGGATATTTCGTTCCAATATTTCGCAGTTTTACAGTGCTACCGTGAAAATAACTATCGTTTCGTCTCACGTACCAATTTTTATTATTTATAAAACCATAAAAATCGAAAACAGCCCCCGAGTAAATTCCAAATCCTTTGGAAAAGCTAAACTATGATCGTTTCTAAAATTGGTTCCTATCCTACCGAGGTAGGTACATAAATTGAGAGAATCTGGAAGTTAAAAAAAAGACGTACTCTTATACACCTACGTCTTTTTTAAAACTTTACGTCTACCTATGAGCTTTTATGATTTGGATACAGGGTGGACCAAAAGTCCGTTAACATTTGAATAGGTCGCTGCGTCGGCGCGGGCGGGGTATTGGCGCGGGGGGTGTTACTACAAGCGAGAGCTACTAATAGGGATTTAGTACCATGGCGTCATTCAGCGGAGCGCAACGGGCATTTTGCGTACGCGAGTACTATCGAAACAACGATTCTACGACCGAAGCTAAACGGAAATTTTGTAATCATTACAATATACGGAACAGAAATCAAGCACCAACAATTCAAACGATTAAAAAATGGGTACAGAAGTTCGAAACAACAGGTTCAACTTTAAGTCAACCACGATCCGGCCGACCTAGGACATCGCGCGATCTAGTAAACATAGAGCGTGTACGAGCGTCTGTTCGAGAACAACCTGGTCTCTCTACTCGAAAGCGGTCTAGTGCTTTAGATGTGCCCAGAACATCTCTAAATCGCATTCTACACAAAGATTTACATTTACATCCTTACAAAATTCAAATTGTACAGGCTTTAAAGCCAAATGACCCTGCTCAGAGACTGCAGTTTGCTAACGAAGTGCTTGAGAGGTTTACGAGCTTCAATAACATCTTTTTCTCAGACGAGGCACACTTCCACCTAAATGGACATGTCAATCGACAAAATTGCTGATACTGGAGTGACACTAACCCGGACTTGAAGCACCAAAAACCTTTACACTCGCCCAAGGTTACTGTATGGGCCGCATTGTCAGCCAGCGGAATCATTGGTCCATATTTTTATGAAGATCAGAGAAACCGCGCTGTCACCGTTAATACAGAGCGATACATTGTGATGCTACAGAATTTTTTTGCTCCAGCATTACAGGACTTCTCAGGCTTTAATCGAAGCTCTTGGTTCCAACAAGATGGGGCAACATGTCACACCTCCAATGACTCTATAGCAGCACTTCGTGAAATTTTTGGCCAAAAAGTCATATCCAAAAGAGGTGACATTCACTGGCCACCCCGCAGCCCGGATTTAACTCCAATGGACTTTTACCTTTGGGGATATCTCAAAAGTAAAGTTTACATCAGCAACCCAGTGTCTATTGAGGAATTAAAAGAAAATATACGCGAGGAAATGCAGAACATTTCACCAACCACTTGTCGGGCGGTCATGCAAAATTTCCGTTCCCGGTTACAGGTGTGCCAGGATGAACAAGGGTCACATTTGAATGATGTTATTTTTAAAAAGTGAAATCCTAATTTGTCTACTTTATTATTAAATAAACAGTTTTTCACTAAAGTAGCATTTGTATTTTTTATAACCATTTTAAATGTTAACGGACTTTTGGTCCACCCTGTATTTCGTTCCAATATTTCGCAGTTTTACAGTGCTACCATGAAAATAACTATCGTTTCGTCTCACGTAGGTAGGTATCAATTTTTTTTATAACCTTAAAAATCGAAAATAGAGCCCCGGAGTGCATTCCAAATTCTTTGATAAACCTAAACTATGATCGTTTCTAAAATTGGTTCCTATCCTACCGAGGTAGGTACGTACATAAATTTATAGAATCTGGAGGTTAAAAAAAAGACGTACGCGTAGGTACTTAAGTGTACTTTAATACACTTTTTCTCTATAATAATATTTTGGCAGTTAATTACTTTATTGCACCCATTTTATTTACAAGCACACCAATAACACGACCGAATCTGAAAATAAAACCTTCCAATGACCAATATAGAGAGTAATAATCCAGACATATCGCGGTTTACAGGCGATTCGGTCGACAAATTAACCAATATCGGTTCATTAGGACCATAAAAGGAATCCTGATAACCACTATTATGTAAGGAACCTTTTACGATGGCCGGAGTTCAAGGATGCCTCAGAGGAAGTATATTGTGCCTCGATTTGTAGGCAGTTTGTTGAAAGAGAAATAGTTTTGAAACATATTATAACTCGTGAAGTATTGGAGCCGGATATTTTTATGTCTTCGTTCAAAAGCTAATAACTTAGTTAATTTTAAAGATATGTAAAAACAAATAGTATCGTTAAAAACATCGATAAACAAAGTTAATTTTGGAGTCAAACGTATTTGGTTAAAATAATCAGGAGAGACGAGGAAGGAGATCAAAATTAGGCACGATGTTTTCATACTTATGTATGAAAACATCGTGCCTAATTTTGCGACACAGTGTTTCTTTAAATTTTTTTTATTGGGGAGAAACGAGCAAACGAGCCACCTGATGGTAAGTGATCACCATCGCAGACATCTCACCACACTGTATTGGTGGATTTCACATACCTTCAGAAAACTTTCCTCAGACATGCTTTTAGTGTAAGTATAGTGTATAGCATAAAAAAAACAGATTTCCACCAATGATTCGACTTCGCCTTGACTTTTACCATTACCTACCTGAATTTAAATGATAAAATATGTAAAATTTCCTTTTCATTTGTCCGACATTGATGGTCAAAGACATGAATACCGAACCCTGAAATGATGAAATGAATTTTTATTTGCAAGAATATACGGATGAAGGATCTTAAAATTACATAGGAAGTTCCAGCATATCCTACCACATTTTGGTGTGCATATTTAAATAATAGATACATACATTTTACAAGCGTTTAGAAGATGATTTTTTTAATACAAAGATAATTAACCCTTAAATTAACCCTTTAGATTACATGTCAGACAAAAAATCCTACAAGGATCACAAATTACCAAGTTATTCTATGCTTTTGCGTCACGACACGCTAGACCTCTGTAAACGATTGAGGCGTCTAAAGGCAAAATGTCGCCATACAACCCGCAATTGTAGCAACTCTGCACCCGACCTCAATATGCCACAATAGCCACAATGTACCCGGGCCCTAATCCTAACCACTATTGTAAAGAACCATTTACGATGTCAGAAACGTACGGAAGTAAAATAGAATACGGTGTTTAACTGTGCTCGTAAAAGTGGACATTCAAATTCGTGCGTTCGCGGCAACAGTGTGAGAGCCCGTAAATTTGCCGATCGTAAATCGAATTCATAGCTTATTTGTCGACCCTATTATGGCAGCGATACACGGTCGAGGGATTATCACTGGATTTTTAAAGGTTTTTTGCAGTTTAGGTAATTTTACTGACAATCCTGACAGTCAGAGATCAGAGCTGTGATTTTAGCTAATATGTCAAGATCAAAGGTGTCATAAAACTTATAAGTACCAAAGTGGCAAAAAACGACACTATCACAAACACCACACAGTGAAACAAAGCTTACATTGCTGTGTTCCTGTTTGAAGGGTAAGACTCTAGCATAATTACCGGCACATGAGGCACTCTATATAAGTAGCCCTCATCGAAACCCACTTGCAATACTTCAGTGAGGTCAGGTGTCTATGGGCGACGGTGACCATTTACCATTCAGGGCCCGTCTGCTCTTCTGCTTTCCTTCAACATAAAGAATACAGCCCCAATTAGGGATTCACAAAATAGAGAAAATTAGACTTAATTTGCATACATATTGCCCAATTCGACCTCAGTTCGTGATAATGTTTGTATCGACAGACGAATTCCATTATCACCAACACCGGGTTTTGTGTTTGCAACGGGTCCCTATTATCCAATCAATAGTTTAATCATATAGACGAATGCCACTTTTCCGTGCACCCAATTCCGCAACACTCGACCGCTTTCGAGTGCCCGACACTGTTCAATTAAGTTGGACCTTGTCCGATGTACGTGTCGAAACATTGGATACTAGCAAGCATAGCATAGCTTGATAGAAAAGTTTTGGACAAGTAGAGAAAAGTAAATTGGACACCTCTAGGCTTTATACTTATTGTACTGGTGCAGCGATCCGAACTGGATCTTATTGTCCGAAACCAAAGAGCGCAAATCTCTCTCCTTCTCTCTCCAGCGCCATCTTGAACCAGTTGTCGGCAGATCCCTCTCATCTTCGTCGCTCCAGCTATACCTAGGACGCGTTACCACGCGATCATCCTCCATCCTTGAAACGTGGTCGAGTCATCGAAGTCGGGCAATTTTGGTTTCGCCAATTACGTTCGACTCAGCCACAATTTCTTCGAACTCTGTCAATTTGCAATGTCCTTTTTGTTGAGGCCAAAAAGCTAGTTTATTTATATTTTATGTTGAAAGAAAGCAGAAAGACAAAAGAACCACCGGGTGCTAATGTTCACCGTCGCCATAAACATCTCATCTCATTGTACAAAAATATTGCATGAGGGTTTTTGAGGCGCTCTGCTAACCCTGGGAAAAAGACTTAGAAGGACTGCCATGTACTGGTAACTACGAGTATACCCAGGGTCTCTTACCCTTCAAACCGAAACACAGCATTGCAAGCATTGCTGCTTTGCGGCAGCAATAGGTAAAGGCACATCAGGATCTACCGCCTTCAAATACTTTATATTGCTTATTTACTTTATCAAAATACTATTTCCTTCCCTTCCACAGAATTGGTTCCCCTCCATTACAACGTCGGTATAACTCATGTAACACACCTAGCTGATAGCACACAAGTATATCTCATACGTCGCGACGGACGCTGTGATGCATTCAGAGCGAGCGATCGTATTATGCATTCGGAGCGCATCGTTTGATGCACTATTTCTCCATGCAGCTTCCTCTTTCTCTTTTGTAAAGATAAATTTTGCATTTATAGTTGTGTTTTTTAAACTTGACTTCTCACACTAGTGCTGTCAATCAGAAAAAACTGTTATTCGATTGGTAGTATGTTGTCTTTTCCATGCAATGCCAAATAAATATTTTTTCTTTCTTCATTGTTGGGGCAAAGGCCTCGCCTACATCACAGATGTACAGATAGATGATCTAATGAGCTGGTGCGGCGCATGACATGACTTCATTTAACACCTTGACCTACACTGAGAGTCTAGTGTTACGTAAACACTTCTAATTATGTCGACATTTCCTTATTCCGGAAAGTATTTTTCCTGTTGTTTCCTTACACAGTTTTACTCCCCCTTTGTACTCGTACGTCATAATCGTCACATATTCTCGTATTAGAGTCGGAGTGTTACTACACAGGTGTGACATTACTAGGGTCGGTAGATTATGTTTCATGACAAGAAGAGACTAATACGAGACAAAATACGGGATTATGGATTATGAAAACTATTCTCATCTTGTACTTGTCCTTCGGTAAATAATATTTTTATTTATTCTTATATTTGTTCATTATTAATATCGCTAAAAGGCACTGCTAGATTTTCCCGTTACACCGTTAGCCGTGTTCAAGAGAGTTTTCTAAATCCGAATGCTCCATCTTGGGCCTCAACGTCACCCTGAAGTGAGTTAAGAGTTCAAATACTGCTTTATTTTATATTTATTGTATGTGTCAAACATATGAGATGTCCCGGGAAATACGGGACATCTGACAACCCTAGTCATTACCCGCATCCCGGGGGTTATTAGTGTCGCGTGTAAGAACATTAATATGATATTTGCGACAAGATATCGACACGACATGTCGACGTGAATTGTGAGCAATTGGTACGTAAAATTTCTCAATCCAGCCCCAATCAAGTTTCCAAGTATCAAAAATTAAGAAATAGTCATAAATGTGAAAACAGAGTTAAAATTCGTTGAAAAATAAAACAGCTACAGGCAATAAAAAACAGAACGATAGGAAGAAACGGCAATAAGTTTTATGACGTCAGTGTTCCCTAGCGCCATACAAGCAGGTCCTGGCTGCATATACCGCCGACCACCTCCATCTATGTATCTCGTTTGGATTTGAAGACGACGTTAGAAGACATGAATCGTCATTTCCAAACCATGATCTAGGGCCGGATCGGGGAATCGGGAGCGCGTATTGGAGTGAGATGGAAACAGTTGGAGTTCAGTCGGCCCACTGATTTCAACTCCTACAAAATTCCCGTTCCCGCCAAGTATCGGCAGCTGAGACGGCAGCCAGATCAATAGTTGGCGTACTTGTACGCCAACTTGGAGCCCAGGTATGATTTCGAGCCGGTCGCCGTCGAGACGTCGGGTACATGGGGTTGCGAGGCAGGGGCGCTTGTTAGGTAGCTGGGTCGACGGTTAAGAGAGAGGGGCGGTGACTCCCGCTCTGGATCGTACCTCGTGCAAAGGACCTCACTGGCTATCTAACGTGGTAATGCTGCCGGTGTAATGGGTACCTTTGGACGGGGGTCGATTCAGGATCGGGAGTAGGTAGTATGACTGTACATTTAAAAAATGTATATTAATCTATATTAATTTATTCTTAATTTGACTTTTAAATGTTTGACTTGTAATTAGAACGTATTATGTAAATTATTGTAATCTGAATTAAATATATGTTGTACGGTGTCTGAAATAAAATAAAATAAAAATTAATAACATAATGCAATTATTAGTTACTGTAAGTATCCAAAGACGAAATAAATGAAATGAAATGAATTGGTATTCCGGGAAAAAAAGTCTAATATTTACTATTTTATGCCCCTATTTGTATTTTATTTTACCCTGAAATTATGTAGGTATCTTCGGGCCATTGAAATTGACACATATGCTGTTTTATATAAGACCCGTTTCAGCTTTTAGATAGACTTGACCTACATGCTCAGTGTGAACCTATCTTTATACGAGGAAGGGTCTGATTACCCACCAATTTGTGTTATCGTCTAACGATCTATATATTGTATGAATCTACGGATATAATATAACTAGATACTCTAAAGATCGGAGCGTCGGTGGTGCCGTGGCTAGGACTTCGGACTCCTATGTGGGAGGTCCGGGTTCGAAACCATGCAATGTCATGTACCAATGCATGCACATTAGAATTATATAAATTTTTAGTTTAAGGAATGATATAGGTATAACATTATTCTGTTAAATATTTGCACGCCTGCTTGCAGGTTGAATACTGTTTCAAACCCCTTTGTAAGACCATGTTATATATCACGTATTCTTGCAAATAAACATTGATTGATTGATTGATTGAATGAGTTTTTCGTTTTTTTCGAAAAGACTTACATACATTTACCGACTGCTCTTGACGGTGAAGGAAAACATTGGGGGAAACCTGCACACTGAGATAACTAGTGTGTGAAATGGGGAAGGCAATGGCAATCCACCCTATTAAATCTGCCACGAGAGTTCTATGTGATTCTAAAGGTACTTACTACGTAAAACAGATTATTTAAAAGGTCGCTTCGTGATAATTCGTTTTCACAATTTGATGTTTGTCTTTTCTTTCTCGTTTCATTTTCATTTCTTATATTATTTCTTTACTTACATTACAATATTTAGCCCTGCTGTGGTGTTCTTAGAAAAGTTATTTTCACATTAAATGTCAAAGTGATTTTAATTTTATTTAATTTATTAGGGCAATCAGTAGATATTATTATAGATAGTTTGGTACATTCATAATCACTAAACATTCACCGTATAAACCGTTTAATATATAATCAGTATAATCAAATGTACGGTTGACGTAAAAGCTAATAACAATATTTCGGTATGTATTATAGTGTATTAATATTTAATTATTATACGAGTACTATATTATTATAATAATATATTATTACGTCACACGTAAAGGGGTACGGAGGGGGTCAACAAAGTAGAACATCGTGTGACATGGGGGGAAGACGAGTCATAAGCTTCGTGACGTCGCATGCGTAAATCTAAAAGAAGTCATAAATAATATAAAGGAATGGGTTCAAAGTCCATGGACACAAGATGATTACATTTTGTATTGTTCATTTGAGTTGATGTTTGGTAAATTTTCTAAAATGTGTGAAAAAAAGATTTTAAATAGAAATCTAAAAATACTTTTGGAAGTGCTGTTTCATAATAAGATTGCAAAATTTGTGACGTCATCCTATGTGACCACCTGTGACAGGGGTGAGGGGGGTGAGGGGGAGGGGGGGTTTCGCTCCAAAAACTATGAAATTTGTTTGACGTGATTTATGGATGGCCCCTAAGCATAAAATTCTTTTATATAACGTTTTCCATAAATCTTGCACACCTACTACCTCTTTCTCGAAATCATTTCCTCTGCCCGAAGGTTGCCTGGAAGAGATCGCTCTTAGCGATAAGGTCGCCTAAATTGTATTTCACTATTTCCTTTTCTATCTCATGTTTGTTGTTTTATATTTGTGCAATAAAGTGTATTTTACTTTTACTTTATATTAAGCCAGCTGGTCTTATTTAAAGACATTAGAAAAATATATATTACAATAGTAATGTATTAACATGTCATATCAGTGTGGCAAACTTGTGTATGAAAACCACATCGTTACGTGGCATCTATAAGTTATCCCAATAAAGGGACCGAAAAGATCGAAAAATCCCATCGGCGGCGGCGTTCCGGCCATTTTCACAAAAGTAATGTGACAATACCGAAATCCAATTTCAGGTGTCGCCACCGATAAAGATTTTGCATAAATCAGTGATATAATCCAATATTACCGCGTTTTAGCCTCCCCGGCGCCTAATGTTCCTCCATTGAAATCTCTATTCCAATTTAAATGACTTATTTCATTACCCTGCGTGCGGTGACAGAGACGGAACTGTGTAGGGGCCTGGGCCCCCCGTAAAAAAGTCCCAAAAAGGTTGACCACGTCATAATCTAATTATTATTAATAATATATTTTCTTTATTAGGCAAAAAACCGATCAAACAATATATTATATAATAATACAATCAATAAACAATGTACTTGCAATAAAATATGAATCACAATAAAACTAAAAAATAAAACTGCACAATGAATAACATTTCCGATTCGCGCGCCGGTGCACGGACAACCAATATTTAAATATCGGACATGTTATGTCCTCGCTTATGGCTCTGAGGATGCTGTTGTGAGAGTTTCGCATTCTCACAACAGCAAAGAAATCGGGCACCGTCTCGGCTAACATGCCCGACGCACTGCAATAGCGCTGGTACTTCATGAGGATTCTCATAGGCAGGTACTTAAATTAACTAAGTAAACGTACCTAATTTTGTTGACTATTTTACACTACTAAATTTTTAACGACTCATCTATTCCGTGTTGGCCGCCAAATTTCGCGATGATCGCTAAAAGAAACATATTCCCACTCACTCATACGTAGGTACAATCGTTTCATTTAGGTTTAGCCTCGGAATCGACGCCACTCACTCGCTAATTCAAACGTCACTGTTGTATTTTTATTCTTTAGTTAATTACTCAACGAGTACTGATACAGTCGATCACAAATCAATCTACCCAAAACGTCAAAATGTTAATCTGTAATAAACCATGTGACGCTGACATAAGGTTGAGATTTGATCGAAGAAATTTGTCTGATGGTATACTCGTACTTTAGTTTAACTAGTGATCGACTGTACATACGTTATTTTTGTCACTGTTACGTATTTCAGCCGTGTTTAGATTTTTTACGGTGAAGGGTGTATGTATTTTGTAATAGAAGCCTAGGGCCTGGGTCCCAGGGTCCCCCACAAATTACGGCCCTGGTAAGTTTTGCCAGGGACGCCATTGGCTGCGTGCGCTCCAGCGGATTCCGAACGAGATCTGTGGGCATACATTCAGAAATTGATAATAAAATTTTAGTAGGTATTATCCAGGATTGTTATTCTCCATCGACCCTAAAATAGGGGGGTGAAAATTGTGTGTGTGATTGAATCATTCGCAAAGTCACATGATTAGAGTGTAAAGGATATTATAATAATATATTACCTATAGTGCAAATCGTATGATAGAAAATAGTTTCCCTATGACTTACTTCATCTAAATGAAAATACGTCATATTTTATTATGTAACAGGTATTAATAATTATACAGGGTGTACCTAAAATACTCTTCTAACTTATGAGAGAAATTTATTTGGTACTTACTTAGTAGTAGTACCTACAATAAATTCAGATTTGCAATATACAACTAGTGCCGAGCTAACTTTATACAGGTGTAACAAAAACTCCCCTGTAAACCGAAAGGGCCGTATTCAGTATAGATAACTGAACAAACTGGCCGTATTCAGTATAGATAACTGACTTTTTATTTACGCAAAACAATTCGACTCAGTTGTCGATATTAAACATCCCTATTTCGGTTTAAAAAGAAATAATATCTGCTTTATTTTTATTTCTCTTTAACAGTAAACTTCACTGATTGATATTCTTAACACAAACTCAAATACAAAGCATAATAGGTACACCTTGACAACGTTCATCCGTTTACATAAGTACAGTCGTATATTATGAAATTGCAACTCTATGCAACAAAAGAACATAAGACAAGAATACTCCACCGTTCAGTAAGAAAATAATTTTACGTTTACACATCTAACCTAGTATACTATACGTTATGCACCTCATAACATAACATACCCTCGAGGGGTTTAGCAATGCAATATCGTAGCGCTCGTTAACGTGGCCTTAATCTCGTGTTCGAAGTTGCCCGAATATGCATCCTCCACTTGGCGATTAGTTGCCAGAATCAGTATCGTGAAGAAGCACTTGAAACAGGGCCCCCCAATGTGGGGCCCCCGAAGTAATTTTTTAGGACTTATAACTATTTATAATAATAAAATGAGACATAAAAATGAGGTTGGTTTTTCAATGTCACATTCACTAGTAGTTTTTGCTTTCCCAACTCAAATTTGTACAACAACCAATTTTCCACTTCCTAACCGTGCTGTGTTTACACGTTAAGGGTTACGACCTAGCTCATAACTTTATATTGATTTTTCTGTAATTTCTCTGCTTGTAATCTGTTGTGTTTACCTAATAAATAAATAAAATCAAATGTCTGAATATTGATTTGGCTTTTAAATGGTTACATATTTTTGCATTGTGTAATGGAACTCAGTGGCTTTAGATAATAGACGGACCTATCTATCTTCAAACACTAATGTCATTTACCTTGATCATTACGTTTGAGATCTGGTATTTTTTGCGATTTTGCCATCTTGAAGTGTAGATATTTTGCATACCTTGTTGCCCGGCGGCCCTGATTACCATGTGAGCATACTTACCTTACGGAGGTCCCGGTTCACACTTATTTTCGCGGGGCCCCCAACATCACTGATTACATCCCTCCTGATATTCGAACCGTGATGTAAAAACATGTGGGTACTTTACCAGACAGTGAACACAAACTTCAGCTTAACTTTGTAAGTTTTCATAATTAGTTTGCATAATGAGTTGAACTTCGAAAAGGATTGGTTTATTGTTCGGTTTTAGTTTTAATAATCTATTAATTTAAAAGTTAAATATAAGTACGTTTAATTGAACTACTTAGTTTTATGTGATTTTCATCTCTTCATGACGTGCAAATAATTAATGTTAGAAACCTCTTTTCACATTGCTTTATGAATCGTAAAGCATCTTTATAAATTGAATTATTATTTATAATTCTAGAAATAATTTGCAAATTAGTGATAAATAGATTTTAAAATGAAATTCAACTTAGATCATTTTATGTTGTAGGAGTAGGTATCTCCTACAAAAATATAGGACCAACGGTCACAATGTCACAATAATGTGAAAAGCATGGTTAAATACATAATCAGTGATCGGAGTAGGTAGAGCTGTGTTTGGTACTTGCCACATACGGTCATAATATGGATAAGTATGCCCAATAATCCCGGGATTTCCGGGATTGAATAAATATATTATTTAGATTTTTAACGTTATATTTGTTTTGATACACATTTAAGATTGGTGGCGAAATATTTTTTTTAAGATTCATGGCGCTAGTGTACCTATGGTAGTGTTTTAACTTCTTCGTAAGTTCACAATTTTAAAAAAATCTTAATCCGCCGAGTAAGGGCGAGGTTTATAAAAGTAATTTACAACATTTGCTCGATAACTTAAAACGGGATCCCGAAATCATATCCATATTAATATAACCTTTGAGGACATTGACCCGAAAGAGCTCTACCTACTCCGATCACAGTACATAATAAATAAAAATATACCTTAGATTATGAGAAAAAGACAAACCTTATGTTATGTACGAAGCGACTTCAAAAACACATTCTGACATTTTCTACATCATAGGGAGTTCGTTCATTCATGCACTCATACGCCTGAAAAGAAATGTCACCAGAATTGCAATCAAGCATCATGAAACCGAACTTCACTGTTCCACATACGAGTACTAGTTCTAACAAACGTTAGCCCGAATACTGAAGTATAGAAGCGAGTATTTTGTAACCGCTCTATCTCTAGTGAAGAGGACACTAGAGCTGGAATAGTCTGGAATTCCATACGGTGCTCGTACGTGTAGTGCTCTGGAATTTGCGGTGGTCCAGCCACAGTCAAGAGGCCGCCGATACCGATCATTGCATTTGACGTTTATTACTTGATTAGATCTGTCACAGATCATTTGTGGTCTAATCAAGATGGCGGCTCTGTTTGGAATTTGAAGTTTGGTTGAACATAAGAAATTTTGGTTATAGTGTTTTAGCTGTAGTAATTGAATATAAGTATTACATAAAACTATATTAACTTTTCCTTTTGGATTATCTGGGCGTTTATTTTTATTTAAGTGAACTTTATTTCAGTTTTAACTACTAGCTACTATCGCAAAACGAAGTTTCTCCTCGGTGCTTGCCAAATTCTCTCCCAGTTACGAAATCCTAAGAAGTATCTATTTAATATGATCAATACCTAATAACTAGGTATAATTAGTATTGGTGGTTAAAGTTTTTAATACCCTGCGCTCTGGATACTTACATTTTCATTGACTTAATGTAGTGGAATGAAGACAGTGATACCAGTGATTCGCGTTCCGGTGTATAATGGTAGATAACAGACCAACTTCGCCAATAATTTATGTTTGCCCTTTAATAAATACTGCTAAATTAATATCACTTTGACCAAAGAGTGCATTTATAATGTGTTTGAAATAGTATGACATTAAAATTAATGGTAAATCGATTTATGTTTTCTGGATTTTATCTTTAATTTTTTAAAATAACGCACAGGGCTTTATTGTACAATATAAATATGGAGAGAGAGAAGTTAAAGAAAGGTTAGATAATCGAACATGTCAACGCCAAAATACATATTTATTGTTTCATTTAATTAATAAGTATACAACCGATTTAAACATTCGCAAAGGTATACGTTCGTAACACTACAAGCAAGGTATACTATATTTGGTAGGTAAACACAATTCTGAGACAATTTTTATTTTTGTGTACTTAAGTTACGGTGCGCTCCAGTAAATATTCTGAGATCACAATATATAGGCGGTATACTTAATGCACCTGGGGTAATTCACCTGGGTGCATTAAGTACACTACTTAGTAGACTTGATTCGCCGTAGTAGATCAACTAATATTATTGTCAATTTTAGTATACTTGATGCACCTTAGAGGCGTTTGAGATGTGGTGTTGGAGGAGGATGGAAAGGATAAGCTGGACAGAGAGAGTGACAAATGAAGAGGTACTGACGAGAGTAAAAGAAAAGAGAAACATCTTAAAGGCTATTGAAAATAGAAGGGGAAATATGGTGGGCCACCTTATACGACACGACGAATACATAAGAAACCTTATAGAAGGAAAAGTTGAAGGCAAGCGGGGAAGAGGAAGACCGAGGATAAGCTACTTCGATCAAATCAAAGAGAAGGCTGGCGTTGCGTCGTATAAGGAGGTCAAGGAAAGGGCCCTAGACAGGACACAGTGGCGTTTACTACACCGACAAGAGCATAGCTCTTAAATTGAAGAAGAAGGAGATGCACCTAAATAACTCTAATCTAAAGCTACTACGATATCACTTTAAAAAAAATATACTACAAAGGGATTGATCCATTTCTGGTCGTAATATTTATCGAATGTAATTTGTTTGAAACAGTCCCTCTACATTTTACTCTACGTTTTCCCCATTAGTTTCACCGCTATCACAAAAGAAAGCAATCGGAATAACATTGCTTAGTGTCATAACATAATCATTGTTGAATCCGGCCTTAATGTACCGGAAACGGATTTCCGTTATGCGGATATCATTTTCTCGAATACTTTGTCGTGCCTGAAGGGCAGTTTCTTAGTAGTAAGTTTACTTTTGTTGTGATATAAAATAATACACTCACGTACCTAATATTCAAGGGTTCGAAAGGGTCTTCGAAAACCATGTAAACTAAAATTTTAAAATCCTCGATTTACTTGCAGAGAGCCCCTTACTTCTTGGTCATCACGGCATGTAAGAATGGTTCACGGAACATGATCCTAAATAAACGTTTGAATTCAAACTCAAACCATCTATCTATTACCTACCGTTCCAGAGATCCTATCTGATATCAAAGATACTATACTACTATACTCCAACATCTTGGAAACCACTGGTAGATTTTTTATCAGATATGGCTAAGAAAACTCTATTTTATATCTTTATTTCACGTACACACTATGTCTACCTATAAATTATAATGCATCTTTCACTTTCACAAGAAATCTCCTTTAGAGATAAGTTCACCCTTTGTACAATGTCTCATTTGTAATTGTTTTTGTCAAGTCTAGTGTTGTACAATAAAGTGTAAATAAATATAATAAAAATAAAACCATTGACAAAATTAACCGTTATGTAAAAAAATCATATGATGCCACCTCTGTTTCTCTAAACTGACAGATAAACAGACATCGCGTCAGACGCATCAAATTTTGGTCGAGGGCTAGAAAAGTATCGTAAGAATTCGTTTAGTAGTAGTTTTACACAATATCCTAATGCCTTAGCACATTGTTGTTAACCGGGAAAGCAGGAGCCTCTCGGGTTCGCATCAGGTTACGATGACGTGCAGTAAAATCTAATATCCTATTTGATAGCCATTCTGCGGTATACTGGTAACAGGAGTAGGTATATTACCTACATACTGCAAGTTCATGTTTTACTCTAAACTCTATTTAATAAACATGTGCGATGTGTTCAACCAAGACATTTTGAGCTATTTTCTAAAGAATTTATAGTATGCTAATATAAACGTTATCTCTTTCCCGAATTTCTTTCCCCCTTCCTTAGGCCCGCCTTTTACTAGTAGCGGCACTTTATTTTGCTTCGACTTGCTGAGTTCGGGATAATATTAGCCTACAAAGCTGCCATTTGTATTGCCTTTTCACGGTTATCAACGTTTACCCAACACAGTCGATAATGATTTGCAATAAATAAATTCCTAAATGACATTTTCCTTGTTTCAGATGAAACTCTACAATCGGTGAAACGTAAAAGAACATTGAAACTAAAAGCATGCATTGTCGAAGCATATATAATTAAAGATGGAGAAGAATAAGAAAAAGAACCATGTCAACGGAAAGTACAAGAAAAATGGGAAGACAGAAAACTATAGAGTCGACGAAGACACAGTCACAACCTGCTGTCTCTGCGTCAAAACTAAAAAGAGCAAGAAAAAACACATAGTCGCAGGATGCGTAACCAACTTGGGTATATTTACGCTTCTCTTAGCCTACACTTTGTTAGGAGCCTTCATTTTTCTAGCCATTGAAGGCACTGCTGCAAAAGTCCACCAAAAGACTCTAGCTACAACATCCTACCAAGCTGAGAACCAAAAAGTACCAATATCTAAACTGAATGGAAGCATAGCTCAGGCCAGTGCAGAACTAAGGTCTCAAACAGTTGAAAGCATTTGGGAAATAACTGTCTCCCTTAATATATTGTACAAGGAGAACTGGACAAGGTTAGCAGCTCAAGAAATAGCGAGGTTTCAAGAGAAACTTGTTGCAAGAGTGGCGGCGGACGTATCAGCGCAGTATGGAGGAGCCAGGGCTTTGGAGTCAGCTCCGGCATTGGTGGTCGACGATTATGAATGGAATTTTGCTAAAGCGTTTCTGTATTCATTGACTGTCCTCACTACTATAGGTAAGTTTTGGAAAATAATGATCTGTTCATCTTCTCATCAACTCATTCAATGCCACTTACAAACACTTTCACAGCTCCATTATTTAACAAATATCTTGTCCTGTTTGATCTCAGAAATATTAAGGTACAGATTTATTAAAGAAAATGTTTGCATTTCACCAGGTTACGGCAGCGTGGCACCTAAGACTGCTTTAGGCAAAGCAGTCACCATTGGATATGCTGTCATCGGCATCCCTCTAACACTTCTCTATTTATCAGTAGTCGGAGCTCTGCTATCAAGACTTGCCAGAAGTTTTTTCAGCAGAGCTTTATGCTGTTGTTTATGTACAAAATGTGGTTACTGCTGCCTCGACGAACGAACCATGGCGAGTAAGGAACGGAAAGAGAAGGTCAGAAGACAGGACGATTACAGAACTCAATTACACCTCCAAGAGCCTTACTACGTGAGGTCACCATCAGGAACTATAATATCAGCCTCACAAGCTCACGGTGTAAGCACAAATTCTGTAAAGGACAAGACTCAAGGCTTGAGTTTCCTTAGAGACTGTGATTCCATGAGTTGCACCGATACTGATTCAAAAATATCTTTACGCGGTTTCTCAATCCTCGCTCCTGTCTCCTTATGTTTAGCTGCTATCTTCTCCTACATTTTCTTCGGTGCTCTGGTCTTGTACCAATTGGAAGGCTGGAGTCCTATTGACGGAGTTTACTTCTGCTTCATGAGTCTCAGTACCATCGGCTTTGGTCATTTAGCCCCTGGTGCGACTCAGAAGAACGGTGCATCTACGGGTACGGTTTGGTTCTGCTCGATATACATTATGACTGGTTTAGCCCTCACTGCCATGTGCTTCAACGTTTTGCATGACGAGATTGTCCACCGGTTGAGACATCACGAGAAGGTTTTGAAAGCGAATGCTCAAAAGAATATGACCCCAGAGTTTCTCCGCCGGTCTTGACGAGATGACAGTGGGCATCTGACAGAGGATACGATGGTATCTGAAGGGGAATCCTTGCCAGAAGTACTGCATCATGTTACTGGTTCAAGATGCGAAGGAGGGGCCATCCGTAGGGCTGTATATACACTGAGAGAAGAAAAGGAACCGGAAAGAGTAACTCCCATGTAGTTTTAAGACACTAGGGATGTGTATTTATTAGTTTTTAAAAGTTATTTTATATGACATTATTTTATTTGTCAGTAAAACTGTGTAGCTAGATTTTTTTGATACTTTTTAAATTATAATTTAATTAATAACTATTTCAATTGAATAGGGAATGTATTGATATTGTTAAACAATTGATAAAGGCTTCCGAAGCCCTGCCAATTGTTAACTTAAAAAATGACTGACCTTTTATATTTAATTTTTCGTAGAATAAATTAATAAAAAAATGTAACTAGCAGATAATTTATGTTTTATGTTAAAGTATGTAATAGTTTTATGTTAAAATTGTTAGGAATCAACCTCTTTAGGCTTTAAGTCAGGTTTATAAAATCGTATTTTAAGAATTACAAATTTGATTTATGTTAATTACAAAATGTGGGTGTTTTAAAACCTCCTAAATGCCAAATTATAATCACGTATTATATTATTGTTATATTATTATCATTTATTATAATAGACGACACGAATAAAAATTGAAAAGACATAGAGAAGCAAAAAATATATTATATAATATTTGTCAATCTAAATTTTAATTTTATTACTTAAATATTACATTTTTATTTTTAACTTTTTTCTTAACAAGCAAATAAATCTCAAACATTTTGTCTTTTTTACTAGTTGTTAAACAACTGCAGATTTTTTTATCATACATTGATTTGTCGCATTATTTTACTTAAAATTTACTATAAAAAATTGAGTGAATAGAAAGACTATGTAGTTCATTAAAAGTGTGAATAAAAAATATTAATTATTTATCATGGGATTGTATGCGAGTTAAAACATCTTAAAGATAGACGAATAAAAACTTTTAAACAAACTTCCTTTATTATTTGTTTTTTTAAACTTATTAATGTTAGGGGGCGTCCATTAATTACGTGAGGTGTTAAGGGGGGGGGGGGGGGGGGGTCAAGCTAAATCTAACTCAATCTCACCTTGGTCGAAAATATCACGTAACTTTTCCATGGACCGAATTAGGATAAATCGTTTATTCATTTTTGTTAAAGTATTTATTATTTAATTTTATCACAGTGAATTTAAGTAACGGTAATAATCTCAACTACTAGTCTTTGCTAGTCTTAAATAAAGATAATAGAATAAATTGTGTTCTTGTTTTTTATTTTTTTTATAATCCAACGCGTTCATAACCAAAACACAAATTTTAAAAAATCTCACGTGAGATTAGGAGAGGGGGGAGGGAGTTGAGGAAAATCTCACAAAATCTCACCAGGGGGGAGGGGGGGTTACAAATCCTAAAAAATGCCTCACGTAATTAATGGACGCCCCCTTACAACCAGTAATTTTTTTTATTGTGTTATTTAATAAATAAAGAAGGGATACTAAAATGTAAAAAATTAAATAATTACGAGCTAGGTAGTAAAACAATATTTCACCCAAAATTATTATCCTCAAGAGCAGAACAATATTGAGTGTTACCAGGTATTATTCCTGAAGGTTATTTTATTGAAGTTACACAAACCAGGTTTGGGGGAACCGAATGCTCTAAATATGAAATTATTTTAGATTTAGGATTTTGTAGGTAGGTATCATGCCGTAAAAAGTGTATTTTTTTATATTTTTTTATTTACGACTAAACTCGCGATTGACCGCTACCTCACCTGGTGGTAAGTGACGATGAGGTCGAAGATCCATCATGCTCCAACACACGGGCTTAGTAAGTATTGTCTCTTCTGTAAACACTGTCGAAATAAACGCCGAAGCAAAGATTTTTGATGACAGACTTTACCATAGAAGGGTGGTCGCTAGCCAGGCGGAACCTGAAGAGGTCCTACCACCCGCAAAGTTACTCGGTTTTAGTCGCCTGGTACGATACGTTTGACCGTATAATATTTCGCTGGTTTGACCAGTGGCGGTAGTAACATTCTAATCAGTCCCATACACTGAGTTTTTTTTATTTTTTTTATTTCTTTATTAGTGTTGTGGCGACGCACGACGCGCGCCACTACGATGTAGTACAGTACCTACTTACATCGGCGTAGAACGCACTATCGAAATTTTCCTAGGACTTCGTATATATACGAGTTCCAAACATCCATAGTAGGACCAGAACATCTGGTCACCAGGCACAACACCCCGCCTGGTGGAAGATCTTCCCTTTTCCCTTTCATACAACTGACGTTACGTCATTCCATCTCCTCACATAGCGCGTTCCTACAATTGGTGACCGCTACTTACGAACAGTTAATTGCATTGGATCGTACCTACAATTGGTGACCCCGACGAGATCTGAATCACCTGTTCCATCACCTACAATTGGTGACCCCGACGTGATCTGAATCACCTGTTCCATCACCTACAGTGTCTTTATTTACCTATATATATTTTCATAAAAAGACTATGACACATTGTTCTAAAAAAATTTTACCAACCGAGGACAATCATTTTACACGTCCATATTTTATTATACAAACAAATGACGCAGCACTTTGTTTAAAAAAACAAATGAATACGCGTATAAAAGAACATTTTATCCACAGTGATAAAGCATGTATAATTGTATATATCCAGAGGCATTAACGCTTCAATCACAGAGATGCATTTAGTATTTTCTATTGGGGGGTCATAACTTGTTGCTCATCACAAGAAGGAAGAGATCACAGGATCCCTCTCAAATAAAAAGAGAGAAATTCTGCACAATTGCAGTCACTATACGCAAGGGCGTATTATATATGCTGTTTGTTACAATTGCAGATTGCATCTAAGAAGTAAATAAAAATATATATAAGTACACTTACCTATGTAAGTATTTATCTGTTCTCGAGACAAAATGTAGTCGACGACACCATAAATCAATAATCATGAATTGCATAGGTTCCTGGTAGGTACATGCTTTCTTGCTTGCTTATCGTATGGTTTAGTAACTAACCTATTTGTCAGAGTTGTTCAGGCCGCCCGTAGGCCTCTGACATGGCTTAACGACTGCTGTCGAACGACAACAACCGGGCTTACACAAGCAGTCGGTGCTTAACGTGCTTTCCGAGACATGGAGAGTAAGTATTGACAATGGCAGTGGTTCTAAACTGTAAGTACGAGGCAGTCTGTTATTTGCCTTATTATATTCACTCTGTTAAATCTATAATGTACGCTGTTGATTGCACAATAAAATCAAAATAAATAAATTTTCAATAGTTTTAGATAAAATTGTAGGTTGATTAGAATTCAGTTTAGTATGGAAGTCGAGATGGAAGGAAATGGCTGCGCCATCAAAGATTGTAGTACCTATGCAGGACGATCCTCGGGGGGGAGGGGTCCAAGAGTAGTACAACCATTAGCATGGCTGATGAAAATGCTAGACCATATTTCTGTCAGGACCCCCCTATACGTCTCTGTTCGGATGTCATTCATTAAGGGCTGAAAATATAGCTGAAAACTGTTACGTGAATATCCAAAAGCTCTCGAGCGCAAATTGACAATAATTTAATTTTTGATGCATTTTTTCCCGGGTTAAATATTTGTGGAGGGTATGGTTCGGTGAAAGTGCAATTTGTATGTAAAGTCAAGTAAGGATGGATATGAATTTTCATTACTGGCACTGGGTAAGCATGAAGAACTTTGGACCTTGGTCACCACCATGGGGTCCTACCACTGTAGGACCCCTTCAGGGTCAGCCTAGCTCGCGATTACCCTTCAATAAAATAAATACGGTCGCCGAAAGTATTTACCTTCGGCTTCAGCGTTGATAAAGAGTCAGCCTTTTCTAAATTGTATGTGTGCGTGCTCTATCTTTGGTGGAGACCACGTTTGGGCAAACGTAGTGTGGGACGCCCTACTAGATGGAGCGACGATCTGCGCAAGGTGGCTGGCAGCGACTGGATGAGAAGAGCCGAAGATCGGGCTCAATGGCGCGCTCTGGAAGAGGCCTGCTGATGATGATGATGTGCTCCATCTTCGGCCTCATTCAGGTGAAATAGAGGTTACTACGCTGTACGTTATGGGGTGCTTAAAAAATAAAGTAAATAGAGTCCTATCCATCCAAGGCCGGCATCGCACAAGCAATGCCTCTGATTGCCTCTGGTATAGCACGTGTCCAAATGACGGTGACCACTTACCATCAGGTATCTTATCTTATCTTATGACAGGGATAACCCCAGCGGCTCCTCGACCCTCAGGGATCTTTTGTGCTCACCCCTTACCTTAGTCTCATTCCTGTTCCTTAAAGATGCTTTGCATCAAGAACGCTGTACAGCTTACAGGAATGAGCCTTCTGGTTTCGGATAGGGTACCCACATCAGGTAACATGTTATGTTATATTTCTCCATTTGTTTTGAATATACTATTTCGCGGACACAAAAGTATATTTGTTAGCGAATAAATGAATTGTAAAATTGAATTGATTTGGTAGCCCGTTTGCCTGTTTGTCAAGCCTTTTATTGAAAATGAAACGGGCTTGGTCTTGAATACCTGATAACGCCATTTATCGTTATTTTTAAATTACACTATACACATTTGTATTTATTTAATATTCATATAATTATACCTGCTCCTTTCCTACCTATCACCTAAGAGAAAAGACCGAAAGAATACGCGCATCGTGATGACGTCACAATGTCATCTGCCAATCAAATTCACTCGTGAAATTACTTATGTCGCAACGGTCACGCAAAACAAACGCTCATCGGAAATAATTAATTTGCATGCTAATTACTCTAATATAGTAACTGTACTATCGCCGCGAGTGCTCTAAGTGCTCAACCCTTCAAACTTTGGTGGAAACCAGAAGAAACCAGCCGTCGGAGATCAGATCCAGGTTCTCAAGCAAGTCTTGTCTCATCTCCTTCTAGCTCTCTGCCGCAATTTTTTCCACCAATACCCAAATAAAGAAAATGTTCTTTAATACAATGAGTTTTGTTAAAAACTATTGGGGAGTTATCAGAAGCAAATTGAAAATACAGTGGCGTCGGTCAATGTTGTCGTCACATTGCAATTTTGAAAATCAGCCGTGCTTCACGCTTCGCGGGATTACTTACGGACTCCTACCATTTGTCGCAGCATTTTGAATCCTCGACACCGAAATGTTACAAGTACGCGTATTTTTTTGACATGGGGCAATAGCAAATCATAGCAAATGTAAAAAAAAGTAAGTGAGTAATACGTTTATTTCACACACAGCAATGACCGAAACTGTTATAATTATGATAAAATAATTATGTTGTCAAAGGTAAACATATTGAAATCATGTCTGATGGTCTGCTGCAGACAAAAATGTGCCATCATAGTCTGCAAAACAACCCTCGCATTTATCAGGCGCTTCGGGAAACCCGACTTAGAAAGGTATTGTATCATACGCCTATCTATCTATTATCTATTGCATACGCCTTTTCCACCCGTATATTATGTATCATATGATTTTTCCATCACCTGAAGGTTGCCTGGAAGATATCGCTTAAAGCGATAAAGCCGCCTTCTGCACATCGTATTTTTTTAAAAATAAATTGGCTACGACAAACAGGCAGGCGGGCCACCTGATGGTAAGTAGTACCGTCGCCTAGAGACACGTGCAGTACCAGGGGTATTGCTTGTGTGTTGCCGGCCGTAGAGGGAGAGGACTTTTTTAACGTTCTTTTTGAAGCATCCCATGTTTCACATTTTACAGGTGCGTGGCAGGAACCTTCGTGTAAAACGGGTCGTGGTAAACACCCAAGGCTTTAGAAAGTACGAAATTGTAACTCTCTTTATGTTGTATGTTTTGTTTTTGTCCCGGGTGTGCAATAAAGTATATTTGTATTTTGTATAAAGGTAACTATAACAGTCGACCTGGGTATAACTAAAGTCCTGGAACTAGCCATATTAAATCCTGTCTCAGATTTTTAACCGCAGGCGGGGCTGTCGTCAGAAATTTATTTTGTAGGGGGCTTCCAGGATGGTAAGGTTGAGATTTCGTAGAGGGGAGGTGTAGTTTGGAAGTTCCGGGGGAGTCGATCGGAGGAATGATGTCAGTCTGAAAGAAAATGATGTGATGATATGCAGAGTCAGCTTGGGGAGTAACCACGCCTATTTTTGCTGTAAAGCAGCAATGCTTATATTGCTGCATTTCCGTTACAATAGAGTAGAGAGCCAACGTAATTATCGGCTGTTGAGACAGTCCAGTCCATCTAAGTCCACAAGATTGGCAGTGCATCAAAAATCTGGGATTGGCAGTGCATCAAAAAAAGGTGAGGTGAGGTGATAATGGACGACGGTGACCGTTTAAGTACCATCAGGTAGCCCGTTCGCTCGTCTGCACCCAAAAATAAATAAAATAATAATACAGTACAATAAATAAGGGCAACGATTCCGTGATGGCCGCCAAAAGCGATGATCGCTCCCGCTCACTAGTAGGTATACAATCTAGTATATGAGTGAGCGTGACAGTTTCATTTAGCTTTAGATTTGGCGGCCACTCCGTAATCGAAGCCAATGTCTGTATATAGAGTGTAACAAAAACTCCCTGGATACTGAACCCAAGTTTCGGCTCTATGGAGATTTTTGTTATACCCTATACAGGTGTAACAAAAGCCCCCTACTAAGCCGAAAGGGGGGTGTTTAATATCCATAACTGAACAACTTCCACATCAGGACCAACTCTGAAGTCGTAAAAAAATCTGCTGTTTCATTCATTTTGGTCGTGTAGGTATTGAGTTTCCATATTAACAGCTGATATTTTTTTCGCGATTTCCGGTTGGCCCCATTGTGAAAGTTGATCAGCTGAACACCCCCGGGTTACACGGGGATTTTTGTTTTGTTTTTGTTTATAAAGTAACGTGTTTAGAAGTATTGGAGTTGTACCTCTTTACTGGTCTAGGAGTTACGTGTCTATACCTACGTCCTAGCCAAGATATATCTTCGATCTTCTTAGGAGTCATCTTGAATGAGACACTGGACTTGTTAACCGATAATTATATTTCCATACATGACGATGGTAGAGAAACGACTAGCCTGACGCGGGTGCAGCAGCGTGCCATTTAAAACTGCTGACATAATAATTCTCAATGTAGTACACAGTGTGCACTGTGTCTGTACACAGTGTCCCTACACGTGCGTGATATTCTGTCGTGAAGCAAGAGTAGGAGCCAATGTGGATTTATCGTAAACTGGCTGCGATTTTCACAGCGAAATAGCTACGAGTTGCAGCCACGCTGTCGTTGTAATAGCTTTTTGAGCTGTTGTTATAGCAAGTTTGGACGTTTCACTCGCTACGTTTCGTTATTATAATAATTATTTCAGTATTACAGTGTGCTGCGGATTGTTACAAATTGGATTCATCACCTTCGCCGGCGGACATTTCACCTCACTAAACTATTATAACCTGACTAGGAATATAAAAACGGTATGACTCGTGGTCCCACCTACATTGTCCCACCATTCTTATCTTCTTATCTTATGATAGGGGGCAGGGAATTACCCAGCGGCACTTCGACCCTTGAGGATCTTTTGTGCCTACCCCATTTTACACACTGGTCATCCCAGTGTGTAGGTTTCCTCACGATGTTTTCCTTCACCGTTAGAGCAGTTGGTAAATGTACGTAAGTCTTCGAAAGATACGAAAATCTCATTGGTACATGGCACTGCACGGTTTCGAACCCGGACCTCCCGGTTGGGACTCCGGTGTCCTAACCACTGTGTCATCGACGCTCTCTTGTCCCATCATTACTCGTAGTCTCACTAGCCTGAAAATTTAAGTTCGTGGTCCCACTGCACAGTAGGACTACCACGAATAGTTGTAGATTACGGCTCGTGATCCCACTCTATTTTCCCAATTAATGTTGAGTTCCTAAAATATTGTGATATTGTTTATGGCCAAATTAGTGGGACTAAGAGCAACTGCATTACGGCTGACTGATGATCCCACCAGACAGTGGGACCACGAACCAATTACATCGATACTGTACCACTAGTGGGTCAAATTAGTGGGGTCACGAGTCGTAACCCATAAAAACCTCGCCATATTACGAAATTTAATTGTACTATTTGGATTCGAATAAGCTGAGGTTATGTCATGACTTCTGCCTAATTCAACAGTTATGAGTATTACGAAGGTAATTATTTCGCAACATCTAAAACTAGAGATATAACTAAAACAAATCTAAAACTTTAAGAACTAAGCGCCTCGTAGAGACATCCCGGCACCAGAAGGCTGGCCTCTACTTTTCTCAGCGTATAAGCCTCGATACACAGCGGGGAAATGCAACGCCGCCAGCCTCCTCGGGACACTCTGCAGGGAGCGACCTGGGCCAGATCTTTTACTTGTAAAATACTTAGGTATTTTGTAATTTTAGCTAAAGTATATATTTTAGTGTTATTTTAGTATTACTTTATTTTGAATAAACAGAACTAAGCTAGAGATGAAATTGAATTTTTCTTATAATTAATAATTCGTAAAACAGCACTGGGGCGTAATGGGCAGATTATTTCCTACAGTTTTAAAGCAGCCATTTTCCGAAACAGCTATCAAACTATTCTGTTACATCAGGCGCTGTCTCAGGGAGGCAGTTTAGTGATTTAGAATTTGTATTAGCCTATGAGGCTGGTATGGTCCCATAAAAGGCCGAACCTCGAAAAGAAATAGATTTAAAAAATAGCACCCTAATTTTGTGTTTACGCATTTGGTAACGTAAAAAGAAAACGAAAAGCAAAATCAATTTGAAGACAAAAATTTCCAGCCCTTTTTACGAACTTATTCCAGATAAAACCTTATAGCAAACAGTTACAGTCTATTTTCCCAAGAAGTAGCTGTGTTTCGTTTAAAAATGATTTAAACCTAGGATTTTTCAAGTGCAGTTTTAATATTAACGCTTTGTCCATAAAAGCGTCAGTGGAGTTAATAGGATTTTTGAATGAAAATGAAATATTGTGCGGAACTAGAGCGCTGTTAAAGAAACAACTTGGAGCTAATTTTGAACAAAAGCGATTTTCATGGACTTTTATGGATATTCTGATCGGTCGTATCGTCCAACGGATAGAGTAAGTAAGTAAGTAAGTAATACGTACATAATTGTACATTTTTAGACAAACATTTTGTCTAAGATTGCTCTTATGTTCATGTAAACTCTCAACTTAAAGTAATTACCGTAAGTTACAAGAAACGTCCTTAATGTTAAGGCTTCCTTAAGTATCGTGTTATATCTATCTAAAGCTATGGCTTAGAGAGGGACTAGCAGTCATCGTTGCCCATACTCATCTCACCTCATTATAATGTTATTAGAGGGTGTTCGATGCCCTGCTATTCTTGAGGACTTGAAGCTGCTGCGGTTTGAAGGTTTAGAGAGCCTGCGTAAACATTCAAACCGAAACACAGCAATGCATTGCATTGCTGCTTTGCGGCAGAAATAGGTAACCCTAGGCTGACTCTGCACGAGTCATAGCACCTTCAGCTTAAAGGCAGACCTGAGAATGTGAAGAACAGCACATCCAATCATTATTTTACACCTTGAATATGCATAGTAGGTAAGTAACATGCGACACAGTGCACATTTTGTTTATAAAGCTCCCTCAAGCTACCTACATCCTCTTACCGGAATATTATGAGCATATTTAGTACGGCCACATACTGTTCGGTTTTGCCATGATCGGTCGCTCCTGGCCGGCCGGTGGTAGCCTGAAGGCGCAAATTCAATACAAATCTATGGCTTTGTAACACAAGACCGTTCGCCCATTTCAGGTTATACAGCGATCGGGACTAGAGATGGTAGGTATTTATCCGATAAATACTCATTTCGGCGGGTAAAAACTCCTATCGCCCAAAAAATAATTATTCAAATCCGTCCGTACTTTCCAAGAAATTATCAGCAATGAAAGACTCAGTAACCCTGCAAACATCAACCAATTTTCGTGTATTATTGTCAATGGCAGTTTTAGTGCACATTTAGTGTCCAAAATAGATTGACATTCATAGATAACTATTTTGGAAAGCTAACAGTTTCTACCCGCCGAAATGGGTATTGCAGAAAAGTGTATTTACCCAGGGGTGGGTATTTATTTACACAGGTAAATGTCCAGTACCTACCGGTGCCCATGACCTAAACCGGTTCGGTTCTAGACAAAACCTAACCGTTTGTGGCCACCCTAACTGAGCTAGCCTCGACGGAGCTTGCTTGCTCCATTGTCTAAGAGTTATGATATTCGGTACATATGCACCTAACAGTAATAATGTAGGCAATGCTGTCAGGAAAGACGCCAGAAATTGTGGTTCGAAAGTTTAAGAGTTGTGTATTAAATTCTGGATTAAAGGGGTTTGAGCTGTCAAATAATGGAAGACGTGATTGATTAGATAGATTTCTGGGTTGGTACCACATTCTTACCTATTTAAGCCGCAAAGCAGCAATACTTGCATTGCTGTGTTGCGGTTTAAATGGTAGGAGAGCCAGCGTAATTACCGGCACATGAGGCACACCATCTAAGTTCTCAAGGACAGCATCGAAAACCCTCTAATAACATTACAGCGAGGTGAGATGTCTATGGTCGACGGTGACCACTTACCATCAGGTGGCCCGTCTGCTCGTCTGCTCTCCAAATTTGTATTTTTTTTCTTTTTTAAAATTGTTAAAAAATATATAAGACCGTCGTAAATGATAATTTTGGTTAGCTGATAAATATAAGAGTTTAAGAATTATAACCCCTAAAATCCCAGTCCTATGCCAATGAATGTTATTTCTGTAGAATATTATTATTCTGTAAATGAACAAAGTTTATGTACATAAGGAATTATAAGGCTGATCATTAGACTGTATTTTGCAGTCGTATTGTAAACGATAACAATTTAAACTTTATAAATGGTTGAAAGATTAAAAAAACCATTACTAATCCCAAGTTCCGAACAAAGGTCGAGATTAACCATTTTGTAAATCGCCAATTTGCAAACTCGGGTTTTAATGCGTTCTTCTATTTCCTTTTTAGCAAAAAAAAAACAAACCGGAAAGAAATTTTCTATCTCGCAATCTTGTTCTTGTAGACAATATTCCGATAAAGCGCGGTTTAAAAGAAAAAAACTGTTAAAGGAATCAGCGAAATCCAAACGATAAACAGAAAGGAAACGTCTTAAGAGATATTTATCTGTAAAATATTCCCCCCACAAAGTACTCTAGTGTTGTAGGTGGTAGCTGTCGATATTAAACTGACCTTGGAAATCACTCGCACACACAGTTGCTTTCTTCGTCCGTGCAGTCACTGAGGGACCAGCTGAAAATCAGCGCTGTGGCTTGCCTCAGCATTATGCTGAGCTGGTGTACCCTTTTTGGCACTGTACCACACCTGATGTTCTGTGTTGCATTTATTAAACTTTGTATACTTCTGTATTCTGGTGATTACAGCGCTAAATAAACGATTTCAATTTCACTCATAGTATCTTATGTTATGATAGGGGGGCGGGAACAACCTCAGCGGCACTTCCTTTGAGGATCTTTTGTGCCTACCCCATTTTACACACTGGTTATCTCAGTGTGCAGGTTTCCTCGCGATGTTTTTCTTCACCATTAGAGCAGTCGGTAAAAGTACGTAAGTCTTTTGAAAAAACCGAAAAAGTCATTGGTACATGGCATTGCCTGGTTTCGAACCCGGACCTCCCGCATGGGAGTCTGGTGTCCTAGCCACTGTGCTACCGACGTTAATGAAAAAAGTTAACTAACCTAACCGAGGCATGCGGAGTAGAAGATATTCATCATTTGTTGCTGGAGTGTGTCTACTAACAAACCAAAGAAAAATGATGTAATGTCAACAATGGGCTTGGGGCTAAACAAAATAAACGTAGGAGTGCTATTACCGAACTCTTCTAAGTCGTATTCCTCATTGCTGAGGGTCGTGATCATTCTAAGGAATCAATCACATAGAACGACTCTCGTGGCAGATTTAATGGGGTGGTTTGCCATTGCCTTCCCCATTTCACACACTGGTTATCTCAGACATGCAGGTTTCCTCACGATGTTTTCCTTTACCGTTAGAGCAGTCGGTAAATGTAATATAATGTAATGTAGTCGTAATATTATTACTACTGGTTTGCAGCTTGCAAAGGTTTGCATTTTTTATTATTATTGTTATTTATTTATTTGAGGGTAGTATCTATTTCATACGACTTTTGCATCCGTATATTATGTATCTTATGATTTTTGCATCACCTGAGGGGTGCCTGGAAGATATCGATTAAATCGATAAGGCCGCCTTCTGCACATTATATTGTACCTCTCTTTATGTTGTATGTTTTGTTTTTGTCCCGGGTGTGCAATAAAGTATATTTGTATTGTAAATGTACTTAAGTCTTTCGAAAAAACCGAAAAACTCATTGGTATGAGTACATGGCATTGCCTGGTTTCGAACTCGGGACCTCCAGCATGGAAGTCCGACGTCCTAGCCACGACGCCAGCGACGCTCATAATTTTTACTTTTATAGACTTTTACTATTACCGATATTGCGAATGATTTTGCAGGTCAACCATCGTTATTCAAACTATCGATAATTTCGCATCACTACAAAGCACTGGCTGGGGTGGGGAGCTCATAAAACGGAAGAAAGAATGCGCTTTTGTTTCTGCGACAATGCTTGCGTGTCGCAGTTTTACATAATGAGATGGCTCGCGTAGCGTTAGAAGGGTTGATTTCAAATCTGTAGCTCTAAAAAACTTTAGATGGCTGTATAAGTACTACTGATGTGGTCGTGTACTTTCTATACTTACTTAGCTTTGTTACATTGTCGTTACCAGAAATTAGTTGTAGATGGGGTTGTGGGACCTCTTAGCTGCAAGACAGATACAGGAAGCGCGCCGACAGCGCGCCACCGGCTCACCGTCGGCGCGCCGCCTCTGTCCGTGTTGCACCGCGTCGCTTTCATATATTCAAAATGTATGAAACTGACGCGGCACAACACAGACAGAGGCGGCGCGCAGACGACAGTACGCCGGCAGTGCGCTGTCGGCGCGCCTCTTGTATCTGTCTTGCGCCTTAGGATTAAAGGGGGGTTTGAACTGTCAAATAATGGAAGACCTGTTTGATTAGATAGATTTCTGGGTTGGTACCACATTCCTACCTATTTCTGCCGCAAAGCAGCAATGCTTGCATTACTGTGTTTCGATTTGAAGGGTAAGAGAGCCAGCGTAATTACCGGCACACGAGGTATATCATCTAAGTCCTCAACGTTAGCAGCGCATCGAAAACCCTCTAATAACATTATGGTGAGGTGAGTCTATGGGCGATGGTGACCACTTACCATCAGGTGGCCCGTTTGCTCGTCTGCTCTCCAAATACAATAAAAAAAGATAAGACCGTCGTAAACGGAAGAGATCTAGATCTTAATTTGATGGGCTGAAATAATAATGATTAGTTAAATAGATTTAATCACTTAGATTATTTATATGTACTCGTATGTCTCTAATTCTAATCAGATTTTTATCAAAAACAAACTAAAAAGATGATGGCTACACGGAATGGGTAGTCTGAAACTGAAAAGGGATTGCACTGAAAGAAAAGCTTGTTTACTTCGAACAAGAACTTGTTTCAATACGAGCATATAAAGTCGGCTTCTCAACTTCAACCAAGAAATTGTTCACTTCAACTAAGATCTTAGTCGTATCTATCAAGTGATTTGTTCAAATGAAGAAAAATTACTTTATATGCTCTAGATCAAACAAGCTTTCTTTCAGTGTGAAATATTAATATACAGGAGAAAAATATGGATGCAATAACATAGACGTATGTGCAGATATAGGCCAGGTCCAGTGACCCCACAATTCATCCGGGATCAAATCACGCAGCCACCGGGGTCGTTAAGAACAGCCGCCTGGATCTCCCCTCGCCTGCTCTCGCTGAAGTATTAGATGTATTAGATATTAGTACTTACTATAGGTAGGTATTGTTGTGTAGATTCAGACTTTAAAGATGTAGTCCAAAAACATTCACCCTAGGGGCCGTTCAAGTATTACGTAAAAGGTTCCACATATAATAGTATCCACATACTATTTTACACCAAGTGCCGTCAACCACCTCTCACGTTTGTCCACCATATCTTATACGGCGAAAAGTGCTAACTACCTGATGGCAGGTGCTTCCTCTACCCTCGGGAATTATGGACGTGAGAGATTATTTAATGTATGTACTTTTTCTTCTTCTAAGTCGTATTACTCATTGCTGAAGGTCGTGATCATTCTCTCGTGGCAGATTTAATGGGGTGGTTTGCCATTGCCTTCTCCATTTCATACACTGGTTATCTCAGTTTGCAGGGTTCCTCACGATGTTTTCCTTCACCGTCAGAGCAGTCGGTAAATGTACGTAAGTCTTTCGAAAAAACCGAAAAACTCATTGGTACATGGCATTGCCTGGTTTCGAACTTAGGATCTCCCACATGGGAGTCCGATGTCCTAGCCACGACGCCACCGACGCTCTGGTATGTACATTTAGCTATATTTAATAATATAAGTAGGTATGGATAGATGTTATGTTATAGATTATGGATTACAAAGATCGATGGAAATTTAATTATTGGATGACACAATTTCATGGCATGTAAATTAGACGCCTGGGTGATTACTTATACATCAGAATAACAACATTAAGTGCTATCCAATTAATAATAATTGCTATTAATTTCTGTATTTAATTCACTCAAAAAGAGATGGATAAATTATAGGATCTACTTTTTTTTTTAATTTCACTTTGGTACACGACAAGGTGACCATGTCAGCCTCATTAGGGTCACTAAGAAAAGGGAAAGGGAAGCTCAAGTATTATTAGAGTCAGCCCTCACTTTGAGAGCTAACTTAGCAAACAACAGTAAGTGTTTCATATTATCAGATAAGGGCTGACTCAAAATAATATTGAGCCTCCCATTTTGTAGCCTATTGAGGCCAAATTTTTCCTCTCAATTTTCCCCAGGTCACACTCCATTAGGAGGTGAGTGAGTTCTTTTATTGTGTTGCAGTTGGTACAAAACGGTGATGCAGCTCTTCCCACCAAATGCAAATACTAGGATCTACTTTATAAAGTTATAAATAATGTTGGAATTCCTAAGATAAGATAAGATTTATTGTGTAAAAGTTTAGGTAAGAATTACTAATATTGCAGATATAGTTGCATAAACATGTCACACTAAACTTTACCTTCACAGGCATATACACCAAATTCACAAATTAATAAAAACATACATTTATACAGATTTTGAGAAGAAAAAAAAGAGAATGTCTTTAAAATACTATAAATTTTTCAGATTAATTGTAAAAATTAAATAAATACTCTTTATATATGAAATAACTCTAAATTATAAAAAGAAACCACCTTGCCTACCATTATGGAGAGCCGCCTACTTTTTCCTGATCATCAGATCCTCATGTTCCAGATGTGGGAAAGGTCCACCATGGTCTTAAACATTTCAGATCAAACTCGTACCACCGTATTACCGTTCCAGATATTCCATCTGACATTAATCATACGCCAAGTTCTCGGAAACCCCTGGATCCATTTTTTATCAGACGTAGTTTAAATAATAAAAACTGCATCAGAATCGGATCATCGGTTGTTATGATGCCACAGACAAACATACTTGTATAGACATATGCGTCAAACTTATAACATCTCTCTTTTGGACGGAGGATAAAAATTAGAAATTTTAAAGAATATTTGGGCGAATTATTTTCATTTAGAATAGAATAGAATAGAATAGAAAACGTTTATTTGCTGTCTGCAGCACACACACAATTCAAAGAATTGAATTCATTTCGTCAAAGAAGCTTTTTATCAGAGTACTTTTTAAAGTAACGATTCGTGACCAATTTATGGGACGATTTTTGTCAAGTTACGTACATTTTTCTTCGGTCCAAAAATGTACGTAACTTGACAAAAATCGTCCCATAAATTGGTCACGAATCGTTACTTTAAAAAGTACTCTGATAAAAAGCTTCTTTGACGAAATGAATTCAATTCTTTGAATTGTGTGTGTGCTGCAGACAGCAAATAAACGTTTTCTATTCTATTCTAAATGAAAATAATTCGCCCAAATATTCTTTAAAATTTCTAATTTTTATCCTCCGTCCAAAAGAGAGATGTTATAAGTTTGACGCATATGTCTATACAAGTATGTTTGTCTGTGGCATCATAACAACCGATGATCCGATTCTGATGCAGTTTTTATTATTTAAACTACGTCTGATAAAAAATGGATCCAGGGGTTTCCGAGAACTTGGCGTATGATTAATGTCAGATGGAATATCTGGAACGGTAATACGGTGGTACGAGTTTGATCTGAAATGTTTAAGACCTGATGTGGTTACCTCACGGAAGCTCTCGCTTATCCAACAATAGAAAATAGCCTCGCTGCGATTGAATCAATTTACAAGGGTTCTCCGTATTTTTTGTATACATACCTTTATCTTCACGTTGTATTTTGATGTGGACACAATTATTCTTCTAAGAATAATTGTGTCCACATCACATGTGGACACAATTATTCTTCTAAGAATAATTGTGTCCACATCACATGTGGACACAATTATTCTTCTAAGAATAATTGTGTCCACATCAAAATACAACGTGAAGATAAAGGTATGTATACAAAAAATACGGAGAACCCTTGTAAATTGATTCAATCGCAGCGAGGCTATTTTCTATTGTTGGATAAGCGAGAGCTTCCGTGAGGTAACCACATCAGATTTAATAGGCTTTAGCTGCACACAAGCTGTAATTAAGCTGATTGATTCTGAATTTTGAAATATAATATGATTTTATGATTAGACATAAATAATATACTATTTTACGGTTTTTTATTGTATTTTATTAATTACGACCGGTTTCGTTTACACGTAATTAATAAAATACAATAAAAAAACCGTGAAACAGTATATTATTTAAGTCTAATCATGTACTACAAGTTCTACCAAGTACCAACAACCGCAAGTATTAACTATAATTTGATTTTACGTTGTATCGCTTTGATATTCCTGACAGGCACTCGACTTGTTATTTTATATTTTTATTTACTCCTAAATCCGCGTTTGACATCAATCTCACCTGGTGGTTATCACTACTAGACCGAAGATGGAACACGCGGGGTTAGTAAGTACCTACTGGCTCTTCTATACACTCTTCTATACACACACCAACGCCGAAGCAAAGATATTTGACGACTGCCTTTACATAGAAGGTAGTCGCTAGCCAGACGGATCATGAAGGGATCCTACCATCAGCAAGTTTCTTGGATAAGTCGACTCGTACGACACACGGAAAACTTGACTTGACTTGTTAGCTTCCAAAACACCACGACGAGACCATTATACAGCTGTAAAAACACCAATTAAACGTAATATATTCAACAAGCCGAGCTGCCATAATGTACAATCATGGCGATGGCTGTATAAGTAGGGATAGCTCACCTGAAGGCGCGGGTGGACGTGCTCCATCCAATTACTGAGATTTACGGCTTACCTACGACGCGAATATCTCGGATATAGAGGTCAAGCTAGAAGCGAATAAGTCCTGAAAAAACCCTTTGAAGGTGAAACAAAGTAGAGTAAAGTTGTTCACGACAAATGTTCATGTTTAAGTTTTTAATTAAGGTATTAGGGCATATAGGTAGTTTTAGTTTTAGCCTTGTATTAATTAAGAAGTCTTGTTATCTGTTTTTATGCACCCATTAGAAATTAATATAGTTGTCTCTGTATAAAGCTGTCTTTCTCAGACATAGGACATTTCTTAATTTCCTAATAGCCAATGGGAACATGAGACATTCCACCATTGTACGCTAGAACCACCAGTGATTAGAGCCTTGTAAAATTATTATTAGACTTTTAACTACTTCAAAACCTGAGCTGTGAAAAGTGAAGTGAATGTGGGTCGTTTCGAAGGGGCCCACAAAAGTAAAGTAAAATACACTCTATTGTACAAATAGAAAACAACAAGCAAATGATAGAAAATAGTGAAGTACAATTTAGGCGGTCTTAATGCTAAGAGCGATGTCTTCCAGGCAAACTTCAACCCTGTTCAGTTCAGTATCGTGTTCTTAGATCTTTGGAAATTAGCGAAAAAATTATCGTGTGGGTTATGGGAAGACAATATTTTTTTTAGATTTCCATAAGTAAGTCATAGAACATCGGATAACTATTGAACACCTCTTTTTCGGCTTACGGGGTATTTGTAACATAATTAAATTAAAAGTATACCCTGACCAGGAATATGAAAACTCTGTCAAGAGGGCGCCATTGGTGATTTTATAATATGTCATAGGAGTTCGCTATGAAAAATTGTACTATTTAATTCTGAGGCGATAAGGCGAGGATTTAATTCCAATATGGCGAGGGTTGTTAGATTCCTATTTGTATGAAATTTTAATTCCTCGTAAGTATATTAAAGAATAATAATTAATTAATGAAAAAAATCATAAAAAAAATTCGTTTCCAGTGCCTCCTAACTCTTTGAGAAATGGTTTCTTCAGAAGGTACAAATTAACGATAACACAGTATACCGCTTTATTTATTTAGCTTAATTTAGGGCTTACATAACGACCAGCTTGGACTTTAAAAGGTCTGCATCGAGCGTTTAACGTGGAAAAGTTTTATTTTTTATTGCGGAATTCCGCAATAAGTGTGGTTTGTACAAATGGTATTTCAGAGTTTTAGATTCAGACTTCATAGAAAACGTATTCAAGAAAAGTAATTTAATGACTATTTGTGTTTCACTCGTGTATCCACAACACTCGCCTTTGGCTCGTGTTGCGAAATAACACTCGTAAAAACAATTTGGTCCTTTTAGCACTAATTACTTTACTATAGTTAGTTCCCTTCTAAAGCAAGGGATCTCAATACCTAAGACCACAAAATCCAATATTTGAAATTTAATTTCCAACCACTGATTTTTCTATTAACGGTGGTAATGGAGGTAGAGTGAAACTGGTCGTGATTTATAGCGGGAGACAGGGGGGAAGGACTCCTTAGCGAGGACACTGTCGGATTATTATTGGACAAGGTTATGTATGGACATTTGACACCTGAATTGAGAAGCTAATTTATCGATATTCGGCGCTAAGCGGTAATGATAGATAACTAAGGTTGATTTACTGCTGTTATTAATGTGGAAAAAATTAGTATCGTAACGTTGGGTTTTTGATCATGACTTGAAATCTATGGATCTCGGAATGGGGGGATCCTCCGAGCCTATATTATTGTATATGGAGAGCAGCAGCACCATGCTGTGTTTACACGTTAAGGGTTACGACCTAGCTCATAACTTTATATTGATTTCTCTGTAATTTCTATGGTTGTAATCTGTTGTGTTTACCTAATAAATAAATTAAATAAATTAAATTAAATTAGGCGCACAATTTTAATTTGTATTGTTATTTTTATTTTTTATCTTGTAAGTAATTATTTTATTTTATTTTTGTATTTTTATATTGGGTTTTCATGCCTTTTTAATAAATAATTATTTGTATTATTATTATTATATAAAAGGGCCACTTGGCGGTAAGTGATTACCGTGACCATAGATACTCATCTCACTATAATGTTATTAGAGGGATTTCAATGCCCTGCTAACATGAGGATTTAGATGGACTGCCTCATGCCGGTAAATACGCTGGTCTCTTACTCTTGAAACCAAAACACAGCAGCGCAGCTTTGCAGCAGATATACGTGGTACCACCCTAGGCTGACTACACAGAGTAATACCACCGTAAAATGAATAATTGGCAATAGCTCACCTCAACAATATATTAAAGTTAGATATATAGAAACACTTTATTGTACACAAATACAGGAAAAGTTAAAACTACAGGAATAATAACACGATATGTACAAAGGCGGTCTTATCGCTTAAAGCGATCTCTTCCAGGCAACCTCTGAAGTTAATTGGACATTAAAGAGAGTAGCGACAGTGTAGTGTGAGGATATGAAAAAGGTTACTATTACTTAATATACAGTAAATTTAGTAAAATAAAAGTAATATGATATACATAAATAAATATGTAGGTATACTAAAATAGTTAAATGCATAGATATACATAATATAAATAAATATATAATAAATAAACACATATAATAGATATTTTTTTATTTTTTAAATTTACTACTAAACAATAAATAGGTAATAAATAATATTAAAGTGTTATTGTTAAAGTGAGCAAATGTTAAACTAATTGTTAAGTGAGCAATTGCATATTATCTATATAAATACTAATACTAGAAAAATAACACTTATAATCTTGAAGTGCGTAATTGCTAAATGCAGAGTCAGTCTGGGGTACACCCCAGTGGTGGTATCACTATACCCTGTTGCTGTGTTTCCAAGATCTTGGAGTATCCTAAAACTGCATTTTATAAAACGCAGTTTCCAAGTCTGCAATATTCCATAACGTTCATAATATGGAATCCAGTTATCTTATTCAAGTGGAATGATATTGAAACTCCTCTTGAAGTGCTGCCAGTCTGCGACTCTAGAGTTATTGTTTGCTTTCATATTCCAGATTTGCAGTCGTATGTCGGATTTGTTTGCTGCAAGGTTTGGATGTATACACACGGCCCGATACTCATACAGTCGAGTAACCAACCAACTATACTTCATTTTTTTTGCATTCTAGACATAAGCAAGTTTTAAGTATTTTATCGGGCACGTTATAAATAGGTGTGCAAAATTTCAATTATTGTTGCTAAAAATGATATATTTAAAAGTATTTTTTTTTTTAATTTACTAAGGTTTCGCAACAATGGTAATAGACATCAGCGTTTTTTGTAAACACCTCACCGTCAATGTCTGGCTATTTAAGTAATTAATACGTAACTTTTATACGTATTAATATTTCTCAATAATGAAACGTTATGGGTCTAATGAATACAGAATACAGAAAATCTTTATTTGCAAAAATGTAGGTGTATTTACAGGTGTTGTTAGTTAAGTACCAATACATTTTGCCTGGTATTAGGCGTGTAAATTATTATACAGAAGCAAAGGTATAATAAGTATGTATTTAGTGAAATTAATGTAAAAAAGTAAGTAAGTAAGTAAGTAATACGTTTATTTCACACACAGCAATGACCGAAACAGTTATAATTATAATAAAATAATTATGTAGTCAAAGGTAAACATATCTAAATCATGTCTGATGGTCTGCTGTTGTTGTGAAAAGGGCCTCAACTCAGCTTATTGCTGTAGACAAGAATGCCTCCAGCGCTGGTATTCTGTTGGACCGTGACCGATGGCTGGCCAAAACCTGTCCAAGAGGACAAAGATACGACACAAATAAATTTAATTGAAGATAGGTAGTATTGATAAGTTAAAAATATATATACCTACATTTACCATGACACATAAATGATATATAAATATCGTAAATAAATAAATATATATACCTACTCACAATATATATAACACACATATATATAAATATAATTATACAGTACGGAATGCTAAGAAGGAGATAAAGGGAATAAAGGGAACAGATTCAGACTAGGGCAACAGTAATTGCACCGACAGCAAGTGTGAGCGAAGTCTGTTTTTAAATGTATATTTTCCGGTGCAGCTACGTATTGGAGGGGGGATGTTAACACAAGTAGGTATTTAATGCAATCTTAGAAATATATAACAATGTCTGGTGATATGATTAATTCTAAGTATGTCATTATAATTTATCTGTCAAAAATTCATTTTAAGTAATGATAATAAAATCAACAAACGTCTTTAAAAACTTACACTATAAAAGACCTAAAAAAGCAGGGGGAGGAGGGTAAAACGAGACGTTTTAGTAGTACAATACGTCTAAATTAAGAATATCGTGTCACCTGTCAAATATTTAACATGTTGAATGATTTTAAAATTAGTCGCTAACCCATTACATCTCTCACGAGAGCAAATGCCGTGCGATCTTTTGCTATTATTAATTGTTTCCAGATATTTGTTTTGTTTTGTTCTAAAATTCGTTTTGTTGAAGATTTTCTTTACATATTTGTTGTTGCTTTTGTTATTGTTGTTTGTTTTATTATTCGTTCGAAATGGACGAAGCCTAAGCTGGTCTGAGTGGGTCGAAGTCCAAGACTCGAAGCCAGCTTAATGTTTCGGCGTCACCGAAGAAGAAACGACAAAAACAAAATCTACTTAGCGCCAGTGAAAAGCAAATTGTGTTCAACATTAATTTATAAATTAGTTGCAGAAATGTGGCCTAAAAACAAATATTCTTAAAAAAAGGTTTGCGATTACTGCTTCTTTGTTTAGGTTTTTTCTAATGCCAAAAAAACGAAGTAAAGCTCACGCCCAGTACAGTACTTGCAAATGTCATAATGTTTTGCCATTTGTTCATTATAATATTATTATTTACTTACTTGACTGAATTCAGTCTGACTAACTAAATGAGTCAGTCGACTGATTCAGTAAACTGTAACAGAATTCAGTATGGTCAATTTTTGATTTACACCATAGAAACAGTAGTCTGTCTAAATCGTCAACTTAATCGTAGACTAAATCGTAGGTATACTAAATCCAGTCAGATGTCTTAAGCCCATTATACGATAAAAATTAGAGTTTGCTAAAGAACGACACCATTAACACGTTCCCGCGCGGTAACGGCTAATACCGTTCATCGCCGGCAAATCTTTACACCTTTCTTAAAATCACTACGGTTATAGGTGACGATTTTCTATGAACTTGGTACGTAGGCCCCTCCCATTGCCATTCTGCAAAGAGTGCATTTTGTTTCTACTGGCAAAACAGCGGGATTTATAGGTGTTCCTTTTTGGACATGTACTTACACATTGACAGTACGGACATGACAGCTATTCTATGTATCGTATTACGGCACCAGCAGTTAGTGATGGTGTGCAATAAGTATAAAAATTTAATTATTATTTATAAAAGGGAGCAATAACTCCGCCGATAAACTGCTAAGCAGTTTGGCGGTATACATTAAGATATTATTGTATTTTATAGGTACCTGACATTTTGTACGTCTTTTAACAGGCTGAATACTCTGACTTTAATATATTTTTAAGATCTTTTACTTTCTATACAGTATTCTGACAAATAAAGTATTTTGATTTGATTGATTTGATTTGATATACTGTATAAAAGATGAATCAAAAAATTAAAATATAAACTTACTTACTTTAATTTTATGCAGTACGGCAGTGAAGATTGGTACTGCCAAAATGAGAAAAAGAACCGCGCCTGAACGTATTAAATGTTGTAAAACAGTGGAATTGGGCTCCTGATTATTTGGGTTGTGTGTCACCGTTAGAGATCTCTTTTCAATCCGCGATGTAGAATGATATTGCATTAGAGACTTACTTCAATTGATACAATGAAAATACGAGGCGAAAACAGATGCAATGTAGTAATGCCCGTTCGTAGTTGGATTATAGACCTATTTTCCCTAAAAACTCTACATAAATATTATATATTTAACGTGTAAAATCCAGGGCTGCATGGAAACGTAGTCTTCAAAAAGACCTGGATGCGGCTAAAGTATCCTGGGAAACCATAGAGTCTGCGGCATCGGACAGAACGCGGGGGAAGAATATTGTCTCAGCCCTATGCACTACTAGGTGTTCTACGACCTGAAGAAGAAGAAGATATTAAATATTTAAGAAATCGACTTACCGGTGTAGTAGAGATTCCTGTCACTTTTTCTTGGTCATCGAAATGTGAGAATGATACTAAGGTCCTAAACATTTGAGCTTAAACTCCTAACGTTCCAGAGATACCATCTGACAGCAAAGATACTCCAAGATCTTAGAAATCACTGGTCCATTTTTATCAGACATGGCTTAGAACATTCTGGATTAAATTATCTGTTAATTAAAAAAGTTTCCAAGTGCGAGCGGTCTTCGCTATATTCATGGGAAACTGTACCACAAGGGCTATTTATAAGTACTTTATAGGTATTGAAAAAAACTTTTAACGTTTTTGCTCAAAATGAACTAATATTGCCGAGCAGATGCTTGAAATAATTTAATCTAATTAAAAACACCTCATATTTTGTCCACTTATTGATTTATTTAACAGCCTGTATAGCTAAAGTACAATTTTATTATACAGGATGTAACTTTCAGCTACGAAAATCTGTAAAGGAACAATAGAATAGAGTCAGTTTATGCTTCGAACAGAGCAGAGTTTGGTATAAAATTGGGTTTATATCCTATTCATGTCAGACCACAGGCAAAAAGTTGGGTAGTTTTGCCAAAACAAAACATTATGGACATTATCTGTAGGCGATTTTCACAACGGCGACTGGCAAAGTTGGTCGCGCAACTGATTTATCGTTTCGGCACAGATTTCATTTAATGGGAAGATGGGAAAGTAGGCATTAACTTCGCGACACTGTGCCAATGTACTAGTATATATATAAAATTTCCTTGGCCACGTTTTATTATAAAGATATTTGATAGTTCACTTGACTATGGTAATCATAAAATAGATAAGTTCCACAAGATAAATCAATAGATGTATAGGTATTAAGTAGTAATAGTAATTGTGGTCTGCTCAAGGCAATGATAATGCCGACGGCGCCAAGAAATGCGCTGGCGCCTGTCTATCGACCACTTACGCATTTACCGACCGAAACAATATAAATAGATTTTTCGATTTTCTCAATTTCTTTGCTTTCGGTCCGCTCAGCGGCGGCCCCCCGCCCCGGGACAGCAAAACATTAGAAAGCGAGCGAAGCGAGTTCGAATTTTCGGACCAGATCCGACACAGATGATGGATTAGGTTAGAAGGCTAGGACGGGAGCGAGCGAAGCAAGCTTGAATATTCTGGGCAGATCAGACACAGTGGATTAGGTTACGCGATCCTCTTAAAACGGGCAGTGCATAAGTCGGTCTGTCTCATAAACTTCAGTGTAAAATAATCCTTAAATTTTCTTTCTTTATTCTGAAATCTATGGCAGTGACCGATCAGGTGCGGACGGTCGCCGCACGGCGCCCGGGTGCTGTGCACCCCTTGCACCCCCGGGTAGGGCCGCCCCTGGGTCCGCTCCCGTTTCGCTTTTGTTGCAGTGTGCTAAAGTGCTAAAGGCTTTAAGATATTAGTGTGCAATATTACTTATTTATTACGCCAACGGCAGGGTTATGTTTTTTTAGATATCTACCCAAGATTTGTTGCAACCAATTAAATAGTTTAGTTTAGAAAACAATAAGTTTTTGTTTGCTTAAGTAGAAGCTGTATCTAAAGCTTCATATCAAAAACAACGTAAAACTTTACGAGATACTTACCTCTCAAACTTGATTAAACTTTCGTGTTAGCTCTTTCAATAGGTATAAAGTATTTATTCCAGCTTTATGGGATTTACTGAAAGAGATCCCTCGGCAAAATTGTTCTTCATGTATCTTCAACGTTAGATAAGTTTTATAAGAACATGACCTTATCAAAGAACTTTTCAAAGACCTTACCCTTCTGATTTTCTTATCATCTTTGCAAATTTACAGTCCATTGGCGATTTTCGCTTATAAATCAAATTTAGCTAAACTGTCGACCGGGGCCAGTTTGATGTACCAAAATACAATTCGATAAATTATCGATGATTTATCTTATGGTTTTCAGCACTTGATTTAAGCACAAATAAATAAGTAAATTCAGAAAGGAATTTCAATAGTTGTCTAGTTAGTTGTATGCGGAACTAGGCCAACAACCGTACATAAACCGATAAAAAAGCGACAATGCGCGATTCGGTGTGTGCTTGTGGTGTGTACATGTCTATGTATGCGGAACTAGAAGTAGAATATCATTATTCTACTCCTAGTTCCGCATACATAGACATAGGAGTAGAATAATATTATACTCCTAGTTCCGCATACATAGACATAGGAGTAGAATAATATTATACTCCTAGTTCCGCATACATAGACATAGGAGTAGAATAATATTATACTCCTAGTTCCGCATACATAGACCGATAAAAAAGCGACAATGTGTGTGTGTGCCTCGAGCGGCGACCGCTAGTAACAAGATGGGCTTTGGCGGTGAGATGTAATATGCTAGTCTGAAGGTTTCCTCTTTGAACTAATTTAGTTAAAATCACGCTTTTTGTCAATCATTTTACACGAGCAGCATTTGGACGCACTATACTACGAGATCGCTAAACGCCCTGCGAATCCAGTACAACAATGCCTTCAGAATGCTATTGAGGCTGCCTCGCTTCTGCAGCGCCTCCGGAATGTTTGCGGAGGCCTGCACCGACGGCTTCCATGCGATCGTGCACAAAAAGACCGCGTCCTTGCTGCACAGAGTGGAGGGCGGCAACAATGGCACTCTGAAGATGATAGCGGGCAAGTTTCATTGGCCTATAATCAGACACTGGGTTCGGGTAGGTGCCCAATGAACGCACGAACTCTCTGTCTCACATGCCTGCCTAAAATGTTCCTTATAAATAATTACTAACATAGTTTTAAGTACCTGCATTGTTACTAACAAAAATGGATCCCTGTTCCCGTCCGATCCTCCGCTGGATCCGATTACGGCTCAGGAGGTTCATACCGCTATCAAAGGTCTTAAACAGAAAAAAGCCCCCGGCTCAGACGGAATTACCAACAAGGTTCTCAAATTGCTCCCTGCTCCCCTGATTTGCCTATTGGCATCTATTTTCAACACCGCAATGGCCAACTGCTCCTTTCCAGACGCCTGGAAGGAAGCAGTTGTCATAGGGATTCCCAAACCAGGTAAATCGCGCTCCGAACCCACCAGTTATCGCCCCATCAGTCTCCTCAAGACAATGGGGAAAGTCTACGAACGACTTCTCAATAATCGCCTCCATGACATTGCCAAGTCCAAAGGTTTAATCCCTGACGTCCAGTTTGGCTTCAGACCCGGACACTCGTGCGTCCAGCAGGTGCACCGCATCACGGAACACATACTGGAGGGACTCAATTATTCGCGTAAGCCGATCCCCACAGGGGCGCTATTCTTCGACGTGGCGAAGGCGTTCGATAAAGTCTGGCACAACGGTTTGATATACAAGTTATACCAAATCGGGGTGCCGGATCGTCTCGTACTCATACTACGGGACTTCCTCAGGAATCGAACGTTTCGCTACCGCGTCGAGGGATCGCTCTCCTCCCCTCGCCAAATCAGAGCCGGAGTCCCCCAGGGCTCCGTCCTCTCGCCACTCCTCTTCTCACTGTATACCAGCGACATCCCTCGCCATCCAAAGGTAGAACTCGCGCTATTCGCGGACGACACCGCTCTCTACACCTCTGATAGGAACAGGGCTCGTATCACCCGGATTCTCCAATCCGCCGCCACCGCCCTAGGCGAATGGTTTCGGAAGTGGAGAATCGAGGTGAACCCTGACAAAAGCGCCGCCATTCTCTTCGCTAGGGGTCGTGCCCCTGATACGACCACCCATGTTCGGAATAACATAGGGCAACTCTCACTTTTCGGCAGACCTATCCCTTGGGAGAAAAAGGTCAAATATCTAGGAGTCACCCTTGATAGAGGTATGACCTTCGAGCCACACGTAAAACGCGTCCGCGACCGCGCAGCATTCATTCTCGGCCGGTTACACCCGATGCTAGGCAAGGGGAGTAAAATGTCACTTAGAAATAAGTTGACAATTTACAAAACTTGCATCCGTCCAATCCTCACGTACGCAAGCGTGACATTCGCGCACTCTTGCCACATTCGCCGCCTTCAGGTTATCCAAAATAGGTTCATGCGTAGAGCAACCGGTGCTCCATGGTACCTACGTAACGTAGACCTCCATCACGATTTGGAACTCCCCACGATCGCTCAATACATGAAGTTAGCGTCTCGACGCTTCTTCGAGCAAGCTCCCCACCACCCAAACCCTCTAGTAGTAAGCGCCGCCGCTTATTCGACTAACGGTTTACCGACATCCCGTCGACGACGTCGGCCTAGACACGTCCTAGACGACCCCGACGACGCCATCACGATCTCCATCGCGGAAGCCACTCCGCCACCCGATAGTAGTTCACACACAGCACCTTCATACCGCCCGCGCCGGCGCGGGCGGCGACCCGCTTCTGGCGCTTTCACGCGCTATCGGCGTATTCCAGGCCGCTTCTCCCCGACCCCTCCGTCCCCAGCGACGTCCTAAGCCGAGGTCCGTACCCACCTGGGTGCCCTTAGGCAGTCGCTTCTTATAGTAGTTTTTAAGTCCTCCTCTAGGCTGGAGCGCATTTAGCGCTCGCCCCAAAAAACCCGGTGAAGCTGTAAAGGTCATTAGGACCAACAGCAATTATCAGTACGAAAAAAAAAAAAAAAAAAAAAAAAAAGGATCCCTGTTGTTCCGAGGAATAAATTGATTTATTTATTTATTATAAGATTCACTTCTGTACTTATGTATGGTGTGATTTAAGTGTTAATAAAGCGCATAGTGCCGAATGCGCTGCAAATAATTTCTGGCAGATTGTTTCGGTAATTTTCGGTATTCGAAACGAGTGTATTGAAAAACTTTTCTGTGTTATTTATCGTTACACATTATTATTTATTAACAGCAACGATTTATTCTTGCTGTTTGTTACAAATTGTTGGAATTTGAGTTGGATTTCGTATTTATTAATGTTCAATAAATTATTGTTTTACAAATTTAATCTCGTTTCTTTTTCTTTAGGTTTAAAGTTTCATAGTTTGGTTAGAAGATCTATGCAAACCGTACAGATTTGAAGGTTAACTGTTAATCGTAATTAATGCTTATTAAATGCAAGTCTTCAAAGTTAGTAGCGGTTCGAAAGCCTTCTAGTAACTATGTCTTTGGAGGACGGTGATTATTGGTGACCACTTATAAATATCATCATAATCAGCAGTCTAGTGCTTGCTTATCGTATGGTTAGTTGCCAACCTATTTGTCAGAGTTGTTCAGGCCGCCCGTATGCCTTTGACATGGCTTAACGACTGCTGTCGAACGACAACAACCGGGACCGACTGCTTAACGTGCTCTCCGAGGCATGGAGGAGTTCAGATGAAATATGCCTCAAGCGGTCACCCATCCAGGTACCGACCGCGCCAACGTTGCTTAACCTGCACGATCACTTTCGGACCGTGCTCACAACTAAACTACGAGCTCCTCTAGCAGCCTAGTCTAGACTATGGAGTAGTTCATAGCTAGACATCGACCCTATCCTCACAGGGCGGGCCATTGAGCCCTCGGCTCTTCTCATCCAGTTGATGACAGCCATCTTGCGCAGATCGTCGCTCCATTTAGGTGGGAGGCATCCTAAACTACGCTTGTTTAATAGCCAAGTGCGTGTCGGGTTTGCTCTATCTATAGGGATCTGTACTAAAAGTTTTTATAGTCCATCTTTCTTTGTCTGAAATACAATTCTACGAAATTTTAAACGAATTTGGGTCAACGAAATACTTACGTGTATTTTTGAAGTCTGTATCTTTCTTGTCCTGTTTACGAGCTAAAAGTAACGACAGACGGACGGTGGATCGACAGCATTAGCATTCTGTTTTATTGAAAACAGAATCCGAATGACTCAATACTCATTTGTTTCGTATTTTTCATTACATGGCACATCTAAATGACTTTGATTATTATAATAAATGAAGTTTATTATGATTAAAATTGCAATAAAAACAATCATGTCAAAATAAACACGTCAATCAATTCATAAATAATCATTTTAAAAACAAATAATTACAATAATAATAATAAAATATATGATATAGTAATATATAATATATAGTAGTGACAATGTTTTAGCTTTTTAGGATTATTGTTATACTAAAGATAATTATCTGTTATGTTATTATAAATTATGTACGACAATCTTTATTAATGGATTATTAAATTATAAAATCATTTAAAAAAAATCGGTTTTGTTTAATATAAATTCAGCAGACAAATACTTTAGTCTTCATAAAAACAAGTACAATGTATGTACATGAAATTTCATTTGTTAAAAAAATATATTAACGCACACAGTATCTTTTACATTTTCTCAGATTTCCCTGACTCCCACACTAGGATACCCTGTGTTGTGGGGGCCAGTCTCTTCCGATAAATAGATTATGAAAAACATAAGGCAATGCTAAATTAAACAGTTAAGTATGCGTGTATGTGGTGTGTGTGAGGGGTGTGTGCGTGAGGTATTCATTAATGTCATAGAAGGTCTGCTCGACAAGCCAGTTCTTCAGTCGGAAATTAAATGAGCTCAAACTGGGCGCAAAAGTGATGCTCTCTGGCAGGCGGTTGTAGACCCGACTTACGGATCCCTAAAAATGACCCTTCGTATTTGGATCACCGGTTAATATGCAATAGGAGCTAAGGTTTCAGCCAGCTCGCATCGTACGAGCACCGATTAGTCTGGTAATGTCGGGAAACCGAAACCTGCCGCCCGCCGAGAGTAATTCATGTCCAGACGGCGGTTTTGCTCTACATACTACGCGGACATAGGTACCCTATGAAAGTACACTGGTGGTTAGAAAGTTGTTACAACTTGTTACTTACACATCTCAAATTTCTCTAAAACTAATTAATTATGCTTAGACTTAAATAATATACTGTTTCCCTGGTTTTTATATTTTATTAATTACGACCGGTCATTCATTCATTTTTAAATCCACTCAGTAGTTTCAGAGATATTTGCGATTCTGTAAGTTGCAGGGGTAACCACTTTTTATCGAATTTATGAGATTGCACATCAGAGGCACATATGATTGGTGACAGTTAGGGGCACATTTTAGAGTCCCTTCGTGCCTCGGATGCGTCACCATGTGTAAATCTGAAAAAAAAACCTGACCGCCTTTCCATTGCAATTTGCAAACAATAATTTATTATGTGGTAGAGTTTTTGCCATTATTACAATTTAAAGGTCTGGTGGTGTGCAAGATCCAATGGATTGAAGTATCCAGGTCATCCAGCCCTTGCAATAAACACCATGCATATAATTGCCATGTATATCTATATACGTATACCACTGTCCTTTCCTCCGCAAAATAAAATAAAAACAAAATGAGCTAAAATACATGACCATCGATATTTCCTCTGATCAGTAGAAGGCGCAAGGCCTGTCCGGCCTTGGACACCAATTGATTTATACCTGACAAGGTAGCGAGGGGCGCGATCTCCTGTAAACTACCCTCTCTGCGTTTGTATCGACATCTGCCCTTTGGCTGCTCCAAGGGTTGTCGACTGATTTATTTTCATTTCTTTTATTACCCTATCTGAGTTAGCGAATTGTACTGGTTTTTAGCTAAAAAGTCTACTGTAATGGTGGCATATTTCACCTGTTAGGAAACTGTTTCTGAATCGTCGCGTCTAAGTCGTAAAATTATGTAATTTATTCATCTTTGGGGAATTGACACTTGGCTGAATTTCAAACAGGTTTTTTTTATATTTTTTATTATTGTCTATAAAACCCGCATTTGACCTCGATCTCGCCTGATGGTAAGCGACGTGAGGTCGACCATGGAGCATGCGCGTCCAGTAAATGCCTATTCACTCTGGCCTTGAAGATCCCAAGGTTGTAGGTTTCGGGAAATACAGACGCCGACAGATTTTTAATACTAGTCTAAAAATAACACTCATCCTGTCGGAGTGCAACTCGATATGTTTTTAATAAATAATAATATGTTTCTTTAGCGATTGGCGGCGCCAATATAGTTTTATTAACTCAGGAATTATTGCGAAATCTGCCCTAAATAAATTAAAAATGTATGAGTGACAACCCTAACACGGTGTCCACGTCAGACGCATCGCACGCAGTGTTGGCCGTTGCTTATCGCGTTTGCGCCAACTTCATGTTTTATGGAGTTCCTCGATTGGCGCCCATGTTGTTTCGTATTACATCCATTTTAGATAGAGTATTTTTTTTTAAAAAAAAGACGTCGGATTTTCGTAAGAACACAAATTTTCCTTGAAAAAAGGGAGTTATTTATTGGTAGAGTTTTTGTCTTTCAAGGATAGAAAAGAATGAATTTTTTGTATGCAATTGATCACATTTGAACGAATGATATCTCTGCTGGATCGAATCCGAAATGAGGAGATCTGGCATAGAACAAAAGTTATCGACATAGCTCATAAGATTAGCAAGCTGAAGTGGCAGTGGGCCGGTCACATCTGTCGCAGAACCGACAACCGCTGGGGTAGACGAGTTCTGGAGTGGAGACCGCGTTTGGGCAAACGTAGTGTGGGACGGGCGTCCCTGCTAGATGGAGCGACGATCTGCGCAAGGTGGCTGGCAGCGACTGGATGAGAAGAGCCGAAGATCGGACTTAATGGCGCGCCCTGGGTGAGGCCTATGTCCAGCAGTGGACTAGAGTAGGCTGCTGATGATGAACGAATGATACCCATCATTTAATGGCATGCGTTCAGTTACGTATAGAAGAAAAAAATTATCACAGAAAAATAATAGTATTACCTTTGAACTTATTTATCTTTCTCAAAATATTTTGGGTTTAAATAAACATTTAAAGTAGATACTTACTTTGGTCTCTATTGTTCCAAACCTTAGATAATTAAATCGATCTCCAAACGGATGAAAAAAGGTGTGACTCGTGGTCCCACCTATATTGTCCCACCATTGCTCGTAATCCCACTAGCCTAAACTGTAGGTTCGTGGTCCCACTGCATAGTGGGACCACCAGTTATTGATTACTGCTACTTCTTACGTATAAAATCTTCCTTGACGATAATTTAAAAGCATAAAACTATATCTATTTGCTTTTCTAATCTCCGCCTGAAACTCAAACCTATACCAAGTCTGGAATACCTCTAAAGAATTCAGTTTAAATTCACCGAGGAGTTTTAAATTCAAGAATCAGACAGAAGAAATGTTCACATCTATATCAAGGCGAAGTGGAGCTATCGAAGGCACCTAGACTTTTATCGAACTATCGGAAGCTCCCGATAAATTGTAAACTAGAAAGTATCTATTCTTCTACAGATCAGAGAAAGGGTATGTATTTCCGGTGCAATATTGTATAAGAATAAGAATAAGTTTATTTGTGCGGTAAGATTACAAAGGATGGACTATGAAAGTCCATATAATCTAGGGGTCCGTATCATCGTAGCAAACTTATATATTTCACATGTATATCCGAGGACAAGGATGTGGGGGGTACAATTACCCTATCGTTTAATGTTTCCTTAAGACGGGTTGAGGATGTCCTCAAGTGAGCTATCCACGCACCTACTATATAGTCTTTACTTAATTATTTTTATTTTTCAAATAGGTATAGGTTTTTTAGTCATTACATTCAATAGTATTTTTTCCCAACTCAATATTGTACAACAATCAATTTTCTACTTCCTAACCATGCTGTGTTTACACGTTAAGGGTTACGACCTAGCTCATAACTTTATATTGATTTTTCGGTAATGGCGTGTGAAATCCAGCAATCAGCACTGGGCCCGCTCGGTGGATCATGGCCCGCACTCCTTTGTGCAAGGGGGCCTGTGCCCCAACAGTGGGGACATTAATAGGCTGCTGATGATGCTGATGATAAGTTTCTAGGTTCTATAGTTTGGCTGTTACGAATGCAAAGAAGAAAGAATTATTCGAATCTGTTTAGCATGTAGTTTCGAGGTAAATAATTATTGTCAATAAGCTTTTAAGTTGTTAACATTGTGTGTAATAAATAAATAAAATAATAATAAATAATAGCCATAAGTAAACAATTAAGAAAAGGGTAAAGGATGTCCTCAAGGGAGCTACTTACTTACTTTATTAATTTTATTTTTCAATAGGTATTTTTTAATCATTACATTCTCTAGTATTTTTTGCTTTCCATGCTGTGTTTATACGTTAAGGGTTACGACCTAGCTTTATATTGATTTTTCTGTAATTTTTCTGGTTTTAATCTGTTGTGTTTACTTAATAAATAAATAAAATAAAATAAATTAAGAAACTACTACTGTTCTTAAAAGTGCCTTTATATGAAACTATAAGTAAAAACTGCTGATTTTTTTACCCCAATCGATTAATCGATTCATCATTCAAGTGATCACGTGTGAACCGTTTCAAATACTCCCCAAAATGGATTCCCATTCATTGGATTATAACTCATTTATATCGGCACTATTGCAGCAGTTCGGGACAGAATGGCCGATTCGCTATAATACGAGAGAAAAAAGTAAGTTAGTTGCCGAGCTCTGGCTGGACTTTGAGTAATGACGGCACATTCGTGAGGTCGAACGCATATTGGGCTGCTGAACTGTCGCAGTCGTAGAGTCGACAATACACAGTCGTTTTAAAAGTACATTTTTAATGAGAAATGTAAGCATTTGGAAAGTATTTAATTAAAAAAGTAAGTTAGTTGCCGAGCTCTGGCTGGACTTTGAGTAATGACGGCACATTCGTGAGGTCGAACGCATATTGGGCTGCTGAACTGTCGCAGTCGTAAAGTCGACAATATACAGTCGCTTTAAAGGTACATTTTTAATGTGAATAGTGAGCATTTGGAAAGTATTTAATGAAAAAAGTAAGTTAGTTGCCGATCTCTGGTTGGGTTTTAAGTAATGCACGCACATTCGTGAACTTAACCGCATATTGGGCTACAGAACTATCGCAGTCATAGAGTCGACAATAGTTAAAATTCGTACTTACCAATATATATCAAAGTTTTAAAAGTATTTAATGAAAAAACGGTCACGTGCGAACCGAGGCGGATCAGTTGCAGATTACCTTATAGCAAAGGTATATATTTTGGAAAAGTAAGTAGTCTTTTGAATAATAACAATGGGATATAAAGATCTATGATCATACTTAATGTTCTATAATATTGAGGTGCTAGATCACCATAATAATCATTAATTGCCAGCCGGTTTTGAAAATAATAATTTGTAAACGTTTATTTAGCACTGTAAACACCAGAATATAGCAAGTACACAATACAGAAGTATACAAAGATTAATACATGCAGCACAAAACATCCGGTGTGGTACAGTGCCAAAAAGGATACACCAGCTCAGCATAATGCTGAGGCAAGCCACAGCGCTGATTTTCATCTGCCCCCTCAGTGACTGCACGGACGAAGAAAGCAACAGTGTGTGCGTGTTGTGTTGTATATTAGTGTGAATATGAGGTACTGAGTGTGTAGGGGGGTGATGGCATGGAGCGTGTGTATTTACATGGTATTATGTGTGAGGATGCCTTCAGTGGTTAAGGGGCAAAAAATAATAATTGTCTTGTAGATAATCAAAATGTAAATAAATTATAAATAATACCTACTCTATACCACCTCTGTTTAGCCGCCACATGTCTTAGCAGAATTTCCTCGCAACGTAAGCTATTTTCATTTTGATCAGTCATTCCATTTATCAATCTACCGTATTATTGTTGTCTTAAAACTAAAAGGTATTACTGCTCTTATTATAAATATATAAGTTGATAAGGAATAATAAATATGAACAGAGCAGGTACTTATTCACATAAGTGTATTTTTTTGTTCGTGATTTTCCTGTAAGTATACTTCAGTTATAATTTCAGTTTCTGTAGGTAGATTCCGATATTTTCCGATTGGGGGAATTGAAACCTCGCCCCTGGCACAAAATATAAAATGGTAGCTGGGAAAAAATGATGATGATGAGATGTTATCTACTCCAGAAATGGTTCAATTAATCAAAGTCATTGCGAACACTTACAGGTATTTCGCTACACCCTGAACGCGACCCTGTACTTTATATTAACCCTATCCATTAACAAAGGAGTGATGCATGGCCGCTCGTCAGGCCCCATTGGTGACTCCTTACATTGGAAGACAAATGGATGGAACACACGCGCGGTTTCGCAGCGCTGTTACGTAATTTATGTAACGCTACGTACCTAGTACGTAACTGTTATATTGTGTCTATCTATCTATGGAGGCAACGAGTTCTTAATGGTAAGGAGACGTAACGTTATAGCGCCATGGATTTCGTTACGATTCTGAAAGACGTCGCGTGCCATAGCACCGTGTCACCGCGTTATTTCATCCACGACGTTGATTTCTCACAAATCAAATTGCATGTTACAAATATGTAGGTATTGTGACTTATTACTCCGCCTACGAAAATTAACTTCGCTTCGCCCTCTGCACTGCATTTTGGTGGGTGCCATTTTTATGCTTCCGTCCTAATGGGGTACACTCTAAGACATTCATTGGGGACAAAGTCACATGCTGAAACAAAACAAGATCTGGGGGCTGAATAGACGTCAAGTGCGTCTACTGGTCGGTGCCTTCACCGGTCACTTTAGCACCAATGCCTACCTACACAGGATGAAGCTGGCTAACAGCACATCTTGCAGAGCCTGTGGTGAACAACTGGAGACCGTTTCACATATCTTATGTGAATGTGACGCATTCGCGGCAAAAATGATGGGTCTGCTAGGCTCTGCCTATCCGGACCCAAGGAAATTCAAATCCCTCCCACTATGATGCAAAATCTTGCTCATGCATGACATATTCGGAAGAGGTCAAGAGATAGGTACAGGGGTTGAACACAAAAAATCCCAATGGGTCGAAGTGTCGCTGGGATTAGATTCAAAGATAAGATAAGATATGCTTCCGTCATCGGTCCATACATTTATGAACTCAATGCTTGGAGGAAATAATCCCGCAGCTTGCAGGCTTAATATACCTTAATAGATACTAGTAGATAGGTAGTTTGCTTGAAATGGTGATTCAGTATAGTTTGTAAAAAGTATCTTTTGTGGACATTCAGTCTGTGTGTGTTACAAACTGTGTTTCAAATTTTTTTAATTTAGTTTTACTTGTTAAAGATAAAAATTTCGTGTGCTGTTATAGCTAAATATAGAGATCCATACATTTATGTTTAAGCTTGTGCAACCTATATTTACGAATTAATAAATAATTTGAATAAAGTAAAGTATAAAGTATATTTGTATTGTATTGTATTGTATTGAATTTGAAAACGTTAACACAATACCTACATATGGAATTTGAGAAGTTTTAAAAGTAAGTAAATTAAAGTAAAATACGCTTTATTGCACAAATAGAAAACAACAAACAAGAGATAGAAAAGGAAATAGTGAAGTACAATTTAGGCGGCCTTATCGCTAAGAGCGATCTCGAATCAGAAAAAGTTTTCCTGACTGAAATTGTTATAAACTGTTAAGTAGTATTATGAGTAGATGCATTAAGTTAATTCATTCAGATGTGAAAAACCTTGATTTGTCGTGTCGTATGTTTAATGGCGTATTTTTTTAAACATATCAAGAATTTATTATTATATATTATTATTATTATTTTATTTTTTTGTTTCTATTTTTGATTAAATATTTAAATACACTTCTGTAAACAAATTGAGTTTAAACAATGGCTGAATTGTACGAGTCTTGGAGGAGGGGCACTGTATGCTGAAATACAGGTTACACCTAGTTCGGCAACAGTGGATTAAAATAGTTTGTGACATAGTCTAATATAGTTTATTTAACAAATCTGTAAAACTTTAAGAAATAAAATTTATTATTTATTATTATTTTATTATTTTTTGTTCTAAGATTTGAAGAAAACGGTTCGTTCTCAGTAGATCCATTGTCCAGATCCATAATGGATCTAATGAGATATTTTTCTTAATAAAACATGGTGTGACTAATTCGTAAAAAAAGTTATTTCAAACTTCTGATTCAGTGAGAGTGTTCAGAAGAAACGTAAAAGACGCAATATACAGTAAATACTCGATACGAAGCCAATCTAAGTCTAAAATCGTAAAAAAGTTCAAAATGAAATAAAAATGTCTGATGGGATCACTCGCTGTACGAAGTTTCCTGTTCAATTTGCTGAAGTAACTGTACCGACCAATATCTTATTTACCTGTGTTCTCAGTTCGGAAACTTTTAATTCGGAAATAAAGTAAAAACTCAATTTTCATCTACGCCTTGATGAAAGTCTTGGGGAAGTCAGCTCATAGCGGTTATAGGAGGCAAAGTGATTAGGCTCTATTACCCCGTCGATTTAAATGGTAGCACGACCTCTGACGCTGGGATGATGCCATCCCTCGCCCTCTTAACAGACACTCACTCAATACAAGGTGTGAGATCGTGGGCACAATTTATAGGGTTAAACTTGTTTTTGTCTAGTCTACTGAAAAAGACGAGGTTCTGTAAATGTAAAATAAAATATTATTTAGTTATATTTAAAAATAACAATTTTTAATAGCCTATATACTGTCCCACTGCTTTTTTTATTTTATAGTAAAAATAATAGATAATAAGTACTATTACCTACACTTTTTTAAAGTAAACATAAACACATCGATAAAAGGCCAAAAAAATCGTTCAAATCGAATCGAATAAAAAAATCTAATCGCTATTGAAGTCCAATGTGGATTATGAGAGTTTTCCGATCAAAAAGTGTCATAGATTTGGGGTACGGTTGGTTACCTGAATTATCTAAATCGTTTCGATACTGATACGTCAGCTTAGGAGGGTCTCATAATTCAGGAAACCGACCGTACTATAGTCATATCCGTATAGTATACGGATATGACTATAGTACGGTAGGTAATATAAATGTCAAGTTAAGAGAATAGACAATAAATAAACAAATGACAACATGTCGGAAAGGAAAGGAAACGGAAAGTTGCTAAACTGGGAAATGAACCTTGTACAGACCGGTACTAAAAGGACCAAGGGCTGTTTAAAATTTAATTCAACCAATTGCTGTGTAAATGGAAGGGTCGGTGGGTCACAAAGGGAGGCTAAGTAGGTAAATTAGAATACCTGGTGTCGGAATTGAGACCAATTTATAGGTGAATTTAATTTTGGTTGGCTCTTGCGCGGTAAATGTGGGTCAGACTTTTATTATTTGATTCTGGTAGACAGGATTCCAGGATTGACAAGTAGATACTCTGGGGATATAACTATTCGACGAAATGCAATTTGATCAACTGATTTTGATTAAAAACTTTTGACCAAACGAGACTTTGGCAAAAAGTCTATTTTGACAAAAAGCACTTTTGATCAATCGCAATCAACCCCCGCAAGGGTAAAGGGTAACTTAACCCCTTTCGTCCCAATGTCATAAAAATAGTTCTCAGAACTCAGGTCAATATGGGTATTACAGTGTAGGGGTCGATTATTGGTGACGGTTTTTCTACCATTTTGTATAGTGCTACAAAAGCTCAATAGGTACCTATATACGACCGAAATGTATGAAATAGCAGATTTATTTTTACGCGATTTCAGAGTTAGCCCCGTAGTAAAAGTTGGTTAGTTATGGATTCGGGACTTTCCTTTCGGGACATTTCCTTTCGGGACTTTTCCATTCGGGACTGTAGGGATTTTTTGTAACAGCCTGTATAATGAATTTTATAATTGGCATAATATTAATGTATATACAAGTATGAAATGTAACTACTTTGTTGTCAGTGAATAAATATATTATTTATTATTACATTACAAAAGAAACAACAACAAGAAATTTGACGTACACAGGTAGAGCTTATCTCTAAAATAGAGATTTCTTCCAGCTAGACCTTTAACAAGAGATATTTAGAATGATAAGTAGACATACATACGTGCACAAATTATGTAAAAAAAGAAATGCAGATAGGTACTAATAAATATATTTATTATAATAGTACCTATTTATGTTTGGTTTGACCCAGTGTTCGTTTGATGAGGTTAATAAATCAAAAATATGTAAAAAATATATATTTATTCATGCAGACAGTATCTTTTACATTTTCTCAGATTTCCCTGGCTCCCACAGGTATCCTAAATACCTGTGCTTTAAAATAACGCAGTCAGCATTGTATAATAGAGAGGTTACGGAGCCCACATATTATAACAATAATGCAATATCGAATAAAATATTCAAGCACAATTTCAATTCGAAACTTTAAAATCACAGATACTACGTCAGGCTGCATTTCACCGTGAAAATTTAATAAGGTCAGCCTTCCACTAAAGCTTTCAACCATGGAGGAAAAAAGCGCCCGTCGCGCCGGGATGGAGAGAGTGACTGTTTATTGCTCTTGCAATGTAGGTTTTTGTATCGAACTTCGACAATTAGGGACTTGGACTACATGAGCCAGTTCCAGCGCTATGTTATGAAATATCGCACACGTATTACAAAAGTAACAAAACTCAAAAAGTTACGTTTTTCAGAAATCGCATTAAACCAGTTCTTGCGTTTCTATGAGAGTTAAGGGTTATCACGAGATGTCAGACGGCGATATAAGAAAATTAATATTGCCTTGAGTTATACCTATAAAAATCTACGCAAAACAGCATAATTCACGGTTTTTTATTTATGTCAGTTTTGATCTCTTGTGCACCTTTGATAATAATATTTAGGTGCGAAATGAAAATGCGATGAACCTAGTTTGCAACGATATTGTTGAAAGATGAAGAATTGTCTACTAAATGTATCTGTGTCAATAAGTCAATTTTCGGGTTTTTGGATTTGTGTCACTTTTGTTGCATGCGTGCGATATGTGTAATAAATTGGCTAGCCAAAACTTTGTGATTAGTGAGAAAACTGATGTGCACTGTTGGACACCACGTGGCCTTGTACCTTTGCACGAGACGCAGCTCAAATCCAGTCAAGGTGAGTGTTATACTTCTTATGGGTCTATTGTAATGCCTGGAAACGCCTAACAGAAGAACCAGATCAGCTCCATCCACTGTCTATCGAAGTCTATTAAACGCCTGGGTTAACTCGCGAATTGTCTATAGTTTTCATACAAAATTGACATCGGGTTAGAGTTAACCCGAGAGAAAACGGTTCGTGCAAGACGGCCTTAAACACCAGTATCGTAGCCAGAAAAAATAGTAGATTATCTAACTAGTGTAGGAGGGACCAAATTGTCGCTACGAAACTTATTTCGCAGCACGAGTCAATTTACGAGTACAACAATTTGCTCCATGCAGGCCGAGCAGGATTGTTAACTCTAAAGTTTCAACGTTGAAAAATACCGGTGCTCGTGGAAAAATCCACTAGGTATGCGGAAGGATGCATTATTGCAGCAGTATGAAGTGGCTTTTGTGGGTCGGGGGAAAAGGGGAGCTAGGGCATTGACCTAAGTGGTACACATTAAGGTGCAATTCTAAATAATATACTTGTAGGTATTGAATCTCAGGATGATATCTTCTTTTTAATGACGAGCAAACGGGCCACCTGATGGTACGAGTATCTGATGCCCCAGTATTCAATTTAAAAATATATACAGGGTGGACCAAAAGTCCGTTAACATTTGAATAGGTCGCTGCGTCGGCGCGGGCGGGGTATTGGCGCGGGGGGTGTTACTACAAGCGAGAGCTACTAATAGGGATTTAGTACCATGGCGTCATTCAGCGGAGCGCAACGCGCATTTTGCGTACGCGAGTACTATCGAAACAACGATTCTACGACCGAAGCTAAACGGAAATTTTGTAATCATTACAATATACGGAACAGAAATCAAGCACCAACAATTCAAACGATTAAAAAATGGGTACAGAAGTTCGAAACAACAGGTTCAACTTTAAGTCAACCACGATCCGGCCGACTTAGGACATCGCGCGATCCAGTAAACATAGAGCGTGTACGAGCGTCTGTTCGAGAACAACCTGGTCTCTCTACTCGAAAGCGGTCTAGTGCTTTAGATGTGCCCAGAACATCTCTAAATCGCATTCTACACAAAGATTTACATTTACATCCTTACAAAATTCAAATTGTACAGGCTTTAAAGCCAAATGACCCTGCTCAGAGACTGCAGTTTGCTAACGAAGTGCTTGAGAGGTTTACGAGCTTCAATAACATCTTTTTCTCAGACGAGGCACACTTCCACCTAAATGGACATGTCAATCGACAAAATTGCAGATACTGGAGTGACACTAACCCGGACTTGAAGCACCAAAAACCTTTACACTCGCCCAAGGTTACTGTATGGGCCGCATTGTCAGCCAGCGGAATCATTGGTCCATATTTTTATGAAGATCAGAGAAACCGCGCCGTCACCGTTAATACAGAGCGATACATTGTGATGCTACAGAATTTTTTTGCTCCAGCATTACAGGACTTCTCAGGCTTTAATCGAAGCTCTTGGTTCCAACAAGATGGGGCAACATGTCACACCTCCAATGACTCTATAGCAGCACTTCGTGAAATTTTTGGCCAAAAAGTCATATCCAAAAGAGGTGACATTCACTGGCCACCCCGCAGCCCGGATTTAACTCCAATGGACTTTTACCTTTGGGGATATCTCAAAAGTAAAGTTTACATAAGCAACCCAGTGTCTATTGAGGAATTAAAAGAAAATATACGCGAGGAAATGCAGAACATTTCACCAACCACTTGTCGGGCGGTCATGCAACATTTCCGTTCCCGGTTACAGGTGTGCCAGGATGAACAAGGGTCACATTTGAATGATGTTATTTTTAAAAAGTGAAATCCTAATTTGTCTACTTTATTATTAAATAAACAGTTTTTCACTAAAGTAGCATTTGTATTTTTTATAACCATTTTAAATGTTAACGGACTTTTGGTCCACCCTGTATTTATTAATGAATTTCTGTATTCACTTCCTACCGCGATCATCGGTTATTCTTTGCATTGTCCACTTCTCGTACCGATAGTAAAATAGTGGTCATTTCAGTATATCTTTCTCGTTAGAAGCATCAACACAAGTAGGTATATATTTGCATTTTTTGCAATAATAATGTCTTTAATGAATTGTGATCAACGTTATTTGTAAATTAAAATGAATTTGACGAAAAATATTTACTTTAAAAGGTATTTTCCTTATAAATAGAATACATATTTTCTGAGGCTGGCATGGTCCCATAATTGGGCTTTTTTGATGCTTTGAAATGTGATCAATACATTAAAAAAATTAGGTTTGAAAGTGGGTCGTTCCTGTCTCGAAACAAAATAATTATTAAAAAAAAACTCAAGGTAAAAATAAACTAGAGACTTGAAAAAATATATTGAATTGTGTCATGATTTTTCTTATTATTAACGATTAAGTAAGTTTTAATCTATAGGAAAGTATTAATTAAAATACAATTAACAACATCATAAAACTTTTAGGAGCTTCTAAAACAACCGAGCGTGTGAAGAACGACTGGATTAACGCAGAAATTTGTTAACAGTTGACACCCCATTGGCCCTCTTAAATACATACCTATACGAAAACAAGTTACATACACAACGTTCCAGAGATGAAACTCAAATAACCGTACCCTCATTTAAGCTTGCGGCACACTGCTGTAGCGATTATCAAACTCTCTGTAGATGCACTGAAGACATAATTCAAACCGTTATGGTGGTGACATGAGATGGTACAGCAAGTAAACAAGTTATTCAACTTATATATTGCTTATAAATGAATCAGTAACAGGCTACAATACTAAGTTAAGTAACACGTAATGGGCTTATTTATGTTAGTCTGTGATTTAAAACATATTATTCTAAACAAACAGAAGTCGACTAAATCGTTGACTGAATTCAGTCAAGTGTAATAAAATAAGCGTTTTTATGACAGATGTACGTATATTATCATGCCATGTATATGTTACGGTTAGTGTAATAAATGCAGTAAGTATTAATAATTACCGGTACGTATTTATAATAACCGCATCAAATGGTCAATGTAATGAATACCGGGGGAATAATCACTTTTACTGGTTATTATGTTATTTCCTCAACGGTTTTGGTTAATGTAACATATGATTTGCTTAATTATTTCCTTTTTTATTGACTTATTAATGAGTCTACGCAACTAAAAATAAATATAAAACAGGTTAACAACATTTTAGGGAATCATTCGAGCCTCGTACGCGCGCATTCGTACTGTACTTGGGTACAGTCGACCACAAACTATAGTACACCATCTGTCAATAACCTTCGATTAAATCTCAACCTTATGTCTGCGCAATACGATACATTTCAGATTCTCAAATTTTGACGTTTTGGGAATTGACCTGTGGTCGACTGTACGTGCCTCGAACTGGCCACGGTTCGGTGCCGTTATTAATGCGAATCAACCTTAAATTAACTGAAAGTAATTATAACTTTAAAACAAATAATAAACATGCAAAATCAAAATAACTGTTGAGTTGACATAATATTCTTATTAATTATCTACAGGGTTTTCTTATTGATTTTCCCATACTAAAAGGGGTGATTTCTAACCATTATACTGTATAACTTATTCGCCCTAAAATTCGCGAAAAAATTTCAAAACCCAGTCGCTGATCGGACCATTTCTATGGAAAGTTTTATTTTTTTTATTTTTTGGATTTGGATTTGTGTTACTTAGGGAAAGTTGTTAAGTGTCATGGTTAGAATCATCCCTTTTAGTATGGGATATAATATATAAAATTAATTTTAACTAAAAACAAAATTACATAAATATTATTTATTTTTGCAAGATACCTACACTTTTGTGACACTTTGAAATGCAAACAATGTGTGATTACCTTGTAGTACCAGCGTTTTGAATTGCATTCACCGGTACATTGCAATGTTGAAAGCCTTGTCCACCTAAATTTGAGTCCTTTCGAGCACATTTTCTAAGAGTTACATAAATTGTTGGACCAGAAACGAATATTTCCTTACAAATAGTAAATTCATTCCTTGAATATAATTGGTTTAAAACGCCATGTTTAGTTCCCAGCTTATAAAGGCTTTCGTTTTGTACAGAAATAATTACGGCAATTATATTTCAGCTGTCTGCCTTGGCTCTATCTATTTCTGGTACCCTTATTCTAACACTTTAGCCAATTTCTGCAACATTTTTTTTTGCGTGGAGTGCGGAAACATTTTTTCGGCTTGGTTACCCGTGTGTCCACCAGGCTGTCACTAGTACGTTACTCGCTCGCTGTTGTCCCTATAGAACGAATTAACAATTGAAACTAGAAATTAATTACAAGTAGTGGGCTTATAACTGCCTTACCCTTTTTACGAGGCTGCGGTGTGACCCTTTTTACCCGCTTTGGGTAATACGTTGTTATATTATATCCGAATATTGGTTGTATATCGTTTGTTAGTTTCGGTATTTAATTGAAAGAAAGTTATAGGAAATTCTAAGCCGTAGACTACGTCCCAGCTCCGGTTCTGTTCGTGCGTTCCGCCGGTCCCCCACTTGAAATCAGCGCTTTGTGATGGAGCGAACCGAATCTGGATTGGAACCGGACACGTGTAGTCAGAGGCTAAGTTTGTTGAACCTTTTTAGGTTGATCGATGGATAGATACGCTTGTGAAGGGTGCCATCTCGCTGCTTCGTCCATACAAAAGACCTGGGTAGCTCTCCAAACGATGAAATGATAACATGTTATCGCATGCAAAACAGAGACAGTGCTATCGCGTTGGTATAACGCTGTCTCTATTTAGCCCGCCATTTCATGATATCATGACATCGTTTTGGGAACGGTAAAGTGGGTCTCCCCGGTAAATGTTGCTCCCTCATGGGGAACGAGAAAGGATATTGATTGTATATGTAGATATAACTATAACTCTGCTCTAATACAGAAGAAGGCAGCTAAACGTGATTTTCGAGACAATTTTACAAAAACCGCGCTAAATTGGATACCTAATTGTTTTCTGGAATTCTTTGAAAACTGGAGCTTTCTGGAATTTTCATAGAATTCCAGAAACGTTAGAAAACCAACTCAGCGCGGTTTTGCCGTTTTCTCTATTATTGAAAATCACGTTTTGCTACCTGGCAGAACTAGGGTTTAGAATTTGTTTTATTGCCTTTTACAAAGCTTTCCCGTAATGTACGGGGCGAACGATTTAAAATGCAAAGTTACATTACAAGTTGTCCATTGTGTAGCAAACAAAGCTTACCTATTTGCTTCAGAGAAACTAACTGCTAAGTTGTTCAATTTTATTCTCTTGAAGACAAGAAGATTGGTGGACCTAAATAATGCAGCAGTACTTAAGGTGGGTAATATTTTTCGGTATGTATGTATGTCTGTTCCTTTGTTGCACCCTATTATACACTGGGACGCAAAAATAACGGGTCACTTAGAAAACCTGTGATATCTCCCAAAGTTGTAGAGATAGATCGTTCGTATAAATCGTTTCAGGAATCAATCTATAATCATTTTAAGGAAATATCATAGTTTTTTTAAGTGACCCGTTTTTTAATACACTGGGTATTATAGAAAATTTGCTATGTATGTATATGATATTAAATAACTGTTATTCATTGTCATACAAAGTCAAAGACAAAGTCAACTTGGAAATAAAAAGCAGATTACAATTTAGAGTACTTCTCTTACCGGGGCTGACCAAATGAATAAATTCAAACAGCGAGGGTCCTTTTTTTTTATTTACTGTAGGCAGTCGCGGGTTTTTTTATGATGGCAATGGTTATAATGTGGGGTTGTTTCCCTGGCATATCGGGGTCCATGCTGTATTGTATGTGAAATGTAATATGTATTTGGGTCGTTTTGAAATCTAGACTGATAAGCACTGGATTTCCAAGCTGTGAGTTCTGAAAGAACCCATAGATGGTGTGAAAAGTGTTCTTGAGTATTTATTTAATAAAAAAAAACAATTTTATTTTAGTAATGGTTAATACTTGCGGTTGTTGGTACTTGGTGAAATTATAATACATAATTAGACTTTTAAGTCTAATCATGAAACAGTATATTATTTATAATATACTATATAGTATTTTTTATTAATTACGACCGGTTTCGTTTACACATACATTTCGTTACAATACCTGAAGATGTGTTAACGAAACCGGTAGTAATTAATAAAATACAATAAAAATACCGTGAAACAGTATATTATTTAAGTCTAATCATATTTTAGTAATGTTTTACAAATTATTACAAATTACCACTCGCCATTAATTAATAAAAAATACCACTCCAACTAGACTAAAATGCCTGTGCTAGGAGTGGTCCACATAATGGCCCAAAGGTAAATTCGATCCGGCGCCGCTTGCGCTGCAGTCTCATGCCCTAGCCTTTGAGCCATAGTTGCTTCAATTAGATACTTGAAAAAAATATGGAACCTCCCTTTTTTAAAAAAAATCACACCTTCACGATTTAACTGATCCTATTTTATGTAGTTATGACGAAACATCAATACTCACCACTCTAGTCCACTGCTAGACATAGCCCTCTCCCAGGTCGCGCCATTGAGTCCGATATTCAGACCTTGCGCAGATCGTCGCTCCATTTAGCGGGGGGCATCCCACACTACGTTTGCCCAAACGCGGCCTCCACTCCAGAACTCGTCTACCCCAGCGGTTGTCGGTTCTGCGACAGATGTGACCGGCCCACTGCCACTTCAGCTTGCTAATCTTATGAGCTATGTCGATAACTTTTGTTCTATGCCGGATCTCCTCATTTCAGATTCGATCCAGCTGAGATACTCCGAGCATAGGTCTTTCCAAAGCACGCTAAGCGACTAGCGTCATCAAATATATATCATGGGATCTATACAGTAATATTATTATATTTAACTTTTTGATGGTCAGTAAATTCGTTAATGTTCCTACTGTATACCGTGCTTTCCCAGTTTCCATACACGGTGTATGTATCTTCGCCTACTCAAACTCATTTATTACTTTTCATGTGTTAATAAATAATGCTCGACGCGAGAGCCATAATGTCAGATGGCCGATTGTTGCAAAATCCGACATCCGACCTTACCTATGCCTCTGGTGTTAAAATTATAGTATCAATAGCTACCACGCATGAAACCTATGCATAACTTATCCCTCACGTGCAGTTGTAAACAGGCCGGCGTAAGCGCACCTGTCCGCGAGTTAATCTCAGAAAACCAGTGCTTTGTGTCTGAACTATTGGAAGCTCCCAAGGTCTGTCACCTTGGGATCTCCCAGGCGGTGCTCCTGGATATTCCAGGTGAGTGTAGTAAATATATTTGAGCTCAAAGTCGAACCACTTACTTTTATGTTGTTGTTGTGGTCGTCTTATGGTACCCCGGAGGTAATTAATTAATTATTAACTCTTTATTGTACACAAACATTATAATAAAAACTTATACAAAAAAATATGTGAAACACAAAGGGCGTGACTTATCTCTAAGAGAGATCTCTTCCAGCAAACCCCAAGGGAGGTACTGAGGGCCTCCACGAGATCTCTCCACGCCGCTCTATCTTGTGCCACCTTCTTAGCTTCACTCCAGCTCAACCCTGCTGCCTTTAGTTCACGGTCGACAGTTCGCCTCCACGTGTGTACAGGATGGCCAGGTTTTCTCTTCCCGCGTGGCTTCCACACGAACGCGATTCTTACGGAATTTGTCTCCGCTCTTCGTAGCGTATGACCTATCCAGCAATGATTGCGTCGGGCAACCTAGCCAAGGTCATGGAAACCCCTGGTTCAAATTGTTCTCAGAATGTTAAAGCCTTCAATCACTGAATTGCCTTCTGATGAAATTTGCTGAACATCAAAGCTAAATAAAAGAATCATAACTCTGTTAAATACAAAACCTCGCGTCTATTGTTCACAATTAAGATGCTATATGTACAGACAAACAGACATATACCTCCCTGTTGATCGGGGCTTACAATAGACATTTGAAACACAATATTCTATTCACTTTTGCATTACAAAGGTGAATGCTCTGGGTTCACTCTAGCTAGAAGTCTGCAGTCATTACGTCTGTGTACCATCTACTATATTTACTTACAAATTTTACAATAACAGTAACTTGCATTCCCAGACTACAAACGGCTCCGCTATCGCTTTTATGAGGAGAAAATGTGAAGTAGTGAACTTAAATTTGAATTTGTTTCAGTTTATTTTTACTGTTATTTTATTTACCTACCAGCAAAACTAGTACAATCAACAAACAACAACACAAGACAACCAAGTTCAATGGTAAAAATTCTCATCAGTCGAGTTGCTTGGTTGGTAATAAATAAAATGACTTTATTCTCAGGTTATACACCCATAGTACCTACAAGTTTTGTAAAAAGATTAGTAAAAGCAGAATAAAACATAAAATTGAAAAGAAATGATATGAAAATAAACAGAAAACAGAAAAATAAATTAAAAGTAAAAGTACAAAAAGGGATTTTTTTAAAACAATACAATAAAATAAAATACATTAAACATAATATAAGTGAGTTTAATACATTTTATTCGATGCCTGGTGCATCTTCAGCCAGTGTCCATAGAACCTATTTCTATGGATATCCTGACCGACAACTTTCAAAAGTCCGTTATTTGTGTCACATACCCTCAGCCAGAACATGGCGACCCTGCTCCTAATGATCGCGAAATTATCCGGGACCCCAGCGTCCGCGAACATGCTCGACGCGCTGCAGTATCTCGGTAATTTCCTTAGGATACGAAAGGCATTGTTATATTGCACTCGAAGGATGCTGAAGGCTTTCCTTGTATACTTGGCCCATAACTGGCAAGTATAAAAACACTGGCAAAATGCTTTAAACAATACAACAAGTAATGATGACTTACGGAAAATATTCCAAAATTTTCCATTTTACCATTGAACTTGGTTGTCTAAATACACCAGGGGATCTTCTATAACCACAGTCATCAACATGCTTCAACGACGAGTCAACTAGGTATAGGCGACGGCGGCTGACTCCACATAGTCCGCTGGCTGGCCTCTGTCCAGTATGATGATGATATTCCTGCCAATGAGTAAAACGATAAAGTCAGAGAATGAGTAAATAGGTGAATGAGCAAGTACTGTCCCTTTATCATCTAATTTTCATAACACTTTTTATGGACTGTGACTGGCGCAAGGAATTTACCTGAGAGACGTGGATGCTTCCTTCGGAACTCCTTATAGTACCTCATCAATCTTCGTGAGAAAGGCTTTAATTAAATTTGCCACGGAGTTTGTTACACGTGTATATTTTGGCGTAGACTCGACTTCCTTTGCCTAACAACCGTAAAAATATTATTGTAATATATTCCGACCTATAATTCTTAGAAGTTAAAATCGGCCTTCTTTACACTGAATATTGCTGTATTTTCCGGATGTCTATAAAGACTTATTATAGAATTCGATCTACCTATTCTCATATAACTGGAAGCTGGACTGGACGTGAAAACAGAAGGACTGATGAATATGGTGCGCCTTGGGAGAGATTTATGTCCACCAGTTTATTTTTGACTTTTGACTAATCCCGCGTTCAACCTCAATCGCACTTGGTTGCCAAACATGATTTGAAAAGTTTGGCTCTTCCAATACCTGCCGGTATGTAGGTATGGAGTAGATAACATGAGCGCGAAACATCATACAAGCGAATGTTTGTAATGCGATACGATACTCATTTGAGTAAAAAACCTTAGATCGAAAGTTTCTTTAATCAAATCACGAAACAGCGAATTTATGTTTTGCTGGAAAACATTACAGCGAAACACATCAAAGCCGCGATCGTCAATATTTGGCGCTTATGGCTAGTTGCTTAAGGCTCTTAGTGCTATCATCTATTAAAGTTTATATCTGATTCAGACGACAAGCTTACTCAGCACTAGACAAATTCTGAGAAAAGAACTATAAAGGGCTGTCTTTTTCTTGTCGTGTAGTTCTGATATGGCCTAACGACTGTTGTCGAACGACGAATAACGTGCTATTTGAGGCATAGAGAGTCTCAGTTAGATAAATAGATAGAAAGCTTTATTTCTTAGCAAAGAATTAATAACATTACGCGTGATATACACGTCGTTTTAATTTTACGAGGAGATACATCGCAGACTTGTGTTCTCGACGTTCTGTGAGTAATGAGCGAATTAATGAAATGCTTCGCTGACGCCCGCCTGAGCGTGAGCTTTAATTTTAATGCTCGTGCTTCAAAGGTATGATTTGACAGGTCATTGGGTGGTTTAATTGTTATAGTCTACTTCCGAAATTCCAGAAGTAAAAAAATTGTATTAAGAAAATTTTGAGTGTGTACTTTGACTTTGACTAAGAAGTCATGTCTGATAAAAATGGGAATAATGGTATACAAGATGTTGGAATCTTACGTGGCAGTTGGGATCTCTGGAACGGTAATTGGTTATTAGGTTAGAGTGTGATCTCAAATGTTTAGGACAATGGTGTCGTTTCCACTTGTGGAACCACGAAGACCTGGTGATGACCAAAATAAAGTAAGAGGGGCGCCACAACAGTACGTCAGAGATTTCTTAGTTATTGGAGTCAATATATCTCTTCTCTTCTAAGTCGTTTTCCTCATTGCTGAGCGTCGTGATTAATCTAAGGATATAATCACATAAAACGGACTCTCGTGGCAAATTTATGAAGTGGTTTGCCATTGCCTTCCCCATTTCACACACTGGTTATCTCAGTGTGCAAGTTTCCTCACGATGTTTTCCTTCACCGTCAGAGCAGTCGGTAAATGTACGTAAGTCTTTCAACAAAACAGAAAAACTCATTGGTACATGGTATTGCATGGTTTGGAACTCGGACCTGGAGCATGGGAGTCGAACGTTCTAACCACGACGCCACCGACGCTCGTAAGGAGTCAATATACTTACCTCTAAGTTCACTGCTAAAGAAGTATGTTATAAAATGGTTATAAAATGACCTACTATGTAGTAGCTGTATTCTGGTTCTCAGGTTACAACTATACCTACCTATTAATTACTTATTTTATATAGTAAATATTCGTTCTAGCAATTTGCGCAATGTTATTAAATCGGAACCACAAACTGTATTAGAAGATTTTAAATTACTGTTCACTATACATAGAAATGATATAGATAGAACTACTCCTTAGCAATTAGCCAACTGTTTGCTTTCATTAAAATTGAATTACAATTTATTTGGGTTTCGTACTGACCTTATTGCCAACTTGCTAACTAAGCAAGCCTTGCCTTACCTACTGACACACAAAAAGCCCTGAATAAGACAATACGGTAAAGCTGCCTTTCCACCACAGCGAAAATCAATTGCTATATCTTGCTATCATCAACATTTCTCTTCTTATAGTCGCATTCCTCATTCTATGAAATTAACCATATGGAGCTTTTTCAGAATTTGCTCAGAAAGTATTCTGTGCAAATTTTCCATTGCTTTACCTATTTTACACCTGGTTATTTCAGTGTACAAGTTTCCTCTTCATGTTTTCAATATAATTAATAATAGTAAAGTAATATTTATTAGTTTATAAATAGTTATTTTGATTATTAATTATTATTCCATTGTTAGATATAAGCTTTGCAAAGGCAGCTTAGAGCTTTGAGCCTTCCGCATTTTACTGCCATCTACAAGTAAAATATCAGCAAGTTCGATCTCAGGTGCCATCAGTTCGGATTCAATCCAGCAAAAGAGTATAGTATCCAGAGTATACATTCATTCAAAAATTCTCGTATTCCGAGTTTGAGCATGTAGCATGGAGATGTTTTCATAGCAGACTAAACTAGGTAAAAAACTAAAACTTTAAACTTGTTTCTCTAAACTATCGAATCACTGTTCAGTATCCACATAACTATTTTTGTCTACAGTAGTTTTTGTATTAGTGGGGAAAAGTTAAAGCTAAAAATAGAGTTGGTTAATCATATTTACAACTTTTGACGTTTTGTAGGTACAGTACGTAAGGTATAATCGATCTCTGTCTTACATTCGCGCGTCTCCGTCAATAACCGAAGCCTCCTCTAATAAGCCGAGCCGAGCCGAATGTTTTCTGAGTGCTCACGGCACAGATCTATCATTTATATCCTTACTCAATGGCTCACGGACTATATTGACTGATTATTAACTCTTTATTGTACACAATATAATACAAACTTATACCAAAAAAAAAAAAAAATGTGAAACACAAAGGGCGTGACTTATCTCTAAGAGAGATCTCTTCCAGCAAACCCCATAAAAAAAAACAATTTGATACATAACAAGGCAGGCGAAGTGTACACCTATATGCTAAATAAATATACCTACTTAATAATACAAAATAGAAAATACGTACATAAATATAATATAATACATAAATATACAAATAAATAAATAAATACTATATACTAACATAAAAATATAATAATAATATAATAAAGATAATACAGTGATGACAAAATAAAACTAAAGGAGAGAAGAATAATGTTCCTTGACAAGTTTCTTAAAGATAGGAAAGGATTGACTTTCACGAATGCCGGGAGGGAGAGCATTCCACAACCTAACCGCAACTTGACTGACTTGACTTGTGGTCAACTTCGCTTCGCTTTCATGTAACGTCAGCCTAACCAAGGCTCAGTTGACCCGGTATCAGCGGAGTTGCGTTTTGCATATTAATGTATGTAAATAATTGAGTATCGAGTCGGGTGGAATCGGCCACGTATTGGGTTGGGAGGCGACAATGCCCTCCCAATTAGAATCAGCCACTATTGTTGTCGGTAACAATTCCTCCTAGAATGCGGTGTTGCCAACCGGAAACGAAAATTGTAGCGTAATACGGTATTAACCTAATTTTTATATTACATCAATCAACTTACATGGACATACTAAAGAAGGATCTATAATTAGTTTTTCGATATCTCAACTAACATCAGAAATATTAATGGTTAAAGTTATTGGACAGATGCCCTGTCCCTTTCTAGCAAAACAGTCCTTTATATGCAGCCAGGACCTGCTTGTATGGCGAACAGTTACGTCATAAAACTTATAGCCGTTTCTTTCCACCGTTCAGATTTTTAATTGCCCGTAGTTATTTTATTTGTCAACGAATTTTAATTCTGTTTTCACATTTGATCATAAATTTATGACTATTTCTTAATTTTTAAGAAATGCATTTAATATTTGATACTTGGAAACTACCCTATTGGAAATGCTTAAATAATTTGTTCAAATCATTAGTGATATCGTATCTTCGCATTCACCAGTTGGATTACCTATATTAGGTTAAATAATGGTGCTCCTATATCCGCATTTAGATTCGTTAGCGGTCCAATATGCGTGCAGGTATGTTAGATTGGCTAGATTCGCAGCCATAAAACCAACTTTTACACCTGTAATGACTAATAAATTAATTTTGAATTTTGAACCCAGCTCGGCCCAGAAGCTCAGCAATATTTTAGGATATTCACAGGCTTCGCGAAGCGTAATTGGTTCACCAATGCATTCATCAGAGGTTCTTATAAGAAGGCGTAGGAGTTCCAGAGGTAAGGCGATATTCAACGGGGCGAAATATATGTGTGTAACAATAGACTTGAATAGACTATGAACGAGTATACACTTAATTTAGGAGCAAGCGAATTCAAAAATGGTTTGTCTGATGAAGCTCTAATTGCGCTATCATATCGCGTATCTTTGTTTTTACGGTCATTTCAGACAGAGCCTTCGCCTACAAAATGTCTAACAAGTAACTACCAAAGTTTTTAACTGCCTAACTAATAAAAAACTCACATATATTTTTTTATTTTAGTACGCGCGAAAGTAGCTTGACTTAGCTAAAATCTGCTATGCTGACAATACTGTAAAACTAGAACGAGAGCTAGCTGCCAGAGTTGTAAATAAATTCTATTGTCTGTTAGACATCGGGTTTTGTTTGGGATTTTTAGAATTTCACAATGCAATTGGAAATTGCGACGTTCAGCAGATGTTTGTCTGGGACTAATTGCGTTTTGTGAAGTTGTTAATGTACTCTTAGTTACAGTCCTAATCTCTAGGACTGTCGAATCAATATTCGTTCAAGTTTGACAATGGGCGTTTTCACATTAGACGATAACGACACCGACACGACACTGATATGTATGGTGTCGTGAACGACATAGTGTGAAAGAAATGTTAGAGTTTCGACAACCGACGATATTGTTTTGTTTATTTATTTTTATAATATATGTGTTTAATATTATTTTTATCTTCTGTACCTAATTGTTTGTATGTGTGTGTATTGGAAATAAATTATTTCTATCTTTCTTTCATTTTTTCTTTCATTCTTTCTTTCTTTCTTTCATTCTTTCTTTCTTTCATTCTTTCTTTCGTTATCGTTGTCGTTATTGTCTAATGTGAAAATTTAATTCTCTTAGCGTGAGCTATTGCAATTCTATAAATCTCCTTCAATCATATCAATTCTTGTTTTCATGGTTACTATTCAATGGTTTTAGGGGAAATGGGATCAACGGGGTTAATTCAGAGATTTAGGAGAGGGGATGCAAGTTTCAACCTTAAACCCTTCATATTCTATTTCCTTTCCACAATTTCCTAATCCTTTAAAACTACTAGCTAAGCTATGCATACACTTGTGAAAAAAGCCCGTTCGCATGCGTTCCGGCCGTGATCAGGCAAATGGATCACTGTTTGCCGCGGGACAATAAAACAGCGGAAGAATGAAAAATACATGCGCTTCGTCAGACGGGGCTTGGCATGTGAAGTATGCTTTATATTTGCATTGTTTGCATCCAGAATACCGTAAAAACTGGGTTAGAAATAACCCCATTAGGGGTTTTGCTAATAAACTCTGCTCCGGCGGTACGATATGGTTCTTCACAGGGCAATGTGATTGTCCAGCAGCAGTGTGTGTATGTGTGCAGTTTGGGCTGACAAAAATAATTGGTGGAGTTTATATGAGTTGATGGCGACTTTTTAGCCCTCGACCAGGAGTTTCCAAGGTCTTGGAATATCTTTGATGTCACACGGGATCTCTGGAACGGTAACAGATAGGACTTTCATCAGTGAGTATTACTTATAACAGTAAGGTGGTTCGAATTTGAGGTCAAATGGTTGAGGACCTGATGATGACCAGGAAAAAAGGTAACTGAAGGGTTTCTTAGTTTTTATTTACTATCAATGTGGACCACCACATGTCTATTGATATATTTTTTTTCTATATCTTTATAGATTTCCGTGTCTTGACTTTACTTTCACTGTACATTTTAGAAGTAGCCAATAATGTTAGACAAAACATGACTGAATTCCCTGTTAAATGGGTAGGCAAAAGGCAGACTAGTGCAAGACAGCTAGACCTGGAATACGTTGATCACCGTCTGACTAAAGCTGGCAATTGCACGCACGTCATGGGTTCCAGAATCTATAATAAAATACCTGCTCCTATATAGAGGGCAAACAGCTACTTCGGATTTATTTCTAAATTAAAATCCTGGTTGATCGAGAAGGCTTACTACTCAGTAAATGAGTTCTTATTTGGAGAGTAAAAATAAATAAAATACCCTGTATTTCGTTAAATGATAATTTATTTTAGGTTTATTGATTTTTTAGTTGTTAACAATAGCTATTGATTTTAATTAGATTTATTAAGTTGACATATATATCATCAGCCTATTAATGTTCCCACTGTTGGGGCACAGGCCTCCCCTTGCACAAGGGGGTACGGGCCATGATCCACCCAGCGGGCCCAGTGCTGATTTGTGAATTTCACACGACTTCGAAAACTTTTAATTTCCTCAGACATGCAGGTTTCCTCACGATGTTTCCCTTCACCATTAGAGCAGTCGGTAAATGTACGTAAGTCTTGGAAAAATCGGAAAACTGATTGGTACATGGCATTGCATGGTTTCGAACCCGGACCTCCCGCATGGGAGTTCGACGTCCTAACCATAAGACCACCAACGCTCTTGACATGACATTACATGACATGTATTTATTTTTAATTGGATATAACTATTGTTATATAAATGTTTACTGATTTAGACGATGTATGAACAGAACAGTACGAAATAAATTAAATTGAATATCAATAATTGGTTACATTCCTGGTCTGGCTTTACTTTACCAATTTACAAAATGCCGGTCATTGGTATTTGAATAGAGACCTTTGCTATTTCAATACCTAGTGGCAATAATAATAATAGGTATACTAGTCTATTGTTATTGGATATTGAACGTTTGTTAGAACTAAACACTACTATAGCAGCTCATTAATGAACCTAATCCAATACGTATTTGCAAATGTAATGGTGTGCACAATCGTCTTTGGTGATTAGTTAGACGTTTAATTTGCGGTCAGAATTAGATTAATAATGTAATAATACAATAGATAGGTGTAGGCTGCGATAACCTTAACCGTATGTAGATGGTTTTAGGCTATTTTGTTAAAAAAAATTGGCAATGTTTTACAAATTACCAATATTCGGTCTAAAATGCTAAAAGTGGTTCAGAGGGATTAAATCGGGCGACGATGCTTACGCCGCAGTCTCGTGCCGTATCCTTCGGGGCTAATCACTTTGAATGGACGAAAACAGAAAAATATATTTCTATGGTAACAAGTAGCCAAAAATATTATTTTGTAGTAAATTGCTTTTGCTAATTTCAAATGAACTTTATTATTGGGCATTGACAGTTAGATGTAATATGTTGGCCCGCAGATTTGCACGTTGTACGACAGAAGTCAAAAAGACCCTTTTTAAGGCATATTGTCAGACTTTTTACACGTGCAGCCTGTGGGTTAATTATACCAAAAAGGCTTTCAATGTCCTGCGGATCCAATATAATAACGCCTTCAGGATGCTGATGGGGCTGCCGAAATACTGTAGTGCATCGGGGATGTTTGCGGAAGCCCGCGTGGATGGCTTTCACGCAATCTTACGAAAAAGGGTTGCTTCCCTGATGCACCGAGTAAATAGCTGTCCCAACAGCATCCTGTTGACGTTTGCCGAGTCCCCTGATTCCCCGATCCTGAGGCACTGGATATACTTGCATGTCAATGCGAAGTAGTCGTCCAGTGCTTTGGGGTCGGTACCATGGGCTTGGTATTATTTATATTATTTTTTTACTAACATAGCTTTAAGTAATATAATATAATATACTAACTTATATATTGTATGGACTATGTCTGACTTAAATAAATAATAATAATAATTATTATTTCTGAATTCACCAAAGTGTAGTTTTGGTTGGTTCATTTTCTCAGAACCAAACCACTCACTGAAAAAGCAACTTCTTAGATTTAGAGTGTTAAATTCTGTCTCTTACACGGTAAGCTATAATTTATTGCTTACCACTAATAAACCTTTCCTAATTTACAGTTTCTGAATATAATTACGTTTTTCAACTTAACCAAACATATCACGCTAAAAACGATCTCACAGTTCTGACAGCTGTCCAACTAAACTTTTTAAATATCTAATTTCTACGGCTCTGGGTACACGAGTCCATTGAGCGATATTGCCAATGCAACATTCTAATTTACACGACATTTATTTTAAGACTTCAAGTCTAATTTTAGTGTATATCTTATGAACTTTATTCAGTTGAACACACTACTTGATAGAATCTAATGATCTTGATTAAAGTGAACAATTCCTTAGTTGAATGTGAACAAGTCGACCTTATATGCTCATATTGAAACAAGTGCTTGTCTAAAGTAAACAATCTCTTCTTTCAGTGCTCTAACCAAATTAAAATACCTGTCCTAGGCAGTCCACCACAACGGTTCAAAGGTGGATTTCTGAAATCACGTCTCATACTTACGCCTAATTCTTTCAGCCATTTACGCGATGGTTACACACTGATGGTTTTATCTTCTGCGAGATAAGAAATCCAGGTCTGTTCGGTTTCTAATAGGTAATCTAATCGCCTAGCAGCCTTTGAGGTGTGAACATAAAGGCAATCTCTGATCTCTGACAAATCCTCAACAATCAGAACCATTAAAATTCCAAGTGCATGGATGTCGTTAGCTGACTATTGCCTATCGTGGCGGTTGCCAAACTGTACAGTGAAAGATTGTAAATCCTTCTGGATTTGGTTATTGCTTTATAGGGATGGCGCATCCGAGGGTGAGTGGTGGGTTCTACTTCCTCCAATAATTGTAATAATTAATAAGTATTGGATTTTCTGGGTTTCCGCAAAGTAACGTCTGATAATATTTCATCAACGTATAGCGAAAGACTTATCAAGCTATATTCTGTGGAATCCTGTCGCAAAAAGTTTTTATGGTTTTTTGACTTGAATGTGTCGAATAATTCAAAGCGATAACGTACTTACTTCTAAGCTGTATTAAGGGTTAATTTATGAAGGGTTGTGATCATTCTATGGAATTAACCGCATTGACCGTCTTGACAGATTAAATGGGGTAGTTTGTCATTGCCTTCTCAATTTCACAAACGGTTTATTTCTAAATTAAACTTTTATTTCTATTTATTTAAATAAATAATAATAATAATTAAATATCTCAAAAATACCTTTTATAAAATGATGTAAATTATTAACTGGCCTCCGCGATGCATGCTGTTGCCTAGTGCGGAGTCCAACGTTTAGCATAGTTTATTTAATGTGATCATAAAAATAAAAAGATTTAAAAAAAATTTAAGTACCTATTTATTTTATATCAATGTGCAGGATTCCTCACGAAGTTTTACTTCACCGTTAGAGCAACGGCAAATGTAATTCAGTCAATCAGTCGACTACTAATAGCTAAAATATACCACCTGTCATAAACCTTCGATTAAAAATCAACCTAATTACCTCAATTTGGACGATTTGGGTAGGTTTCGAACCCAGATATCCCCATGGCAGTTCAGTGTCATAACCACTAAGCCACTGAAGAGATGCTCTACATTTTTATACCTAATATTTTCTAAATCTCTCCACTCCCGGCAGTGATCCACGAATCCCAGTTTGCAACGCACTGGACTAAGGCAAATGCGGGTAGCGATTGTTTGTAGCATCCCTTGTTAGTGTCAACCTTGGGATCTTTAAGGCCAAAGTGAAAAGGCATTTACTGAACCCGCATGCTCCTTCGTCGACCTCATCGTCGCTTACATTCAGGCGAGATCGAGGTCAAATGTTGGTTTAGTGGTCTATAAAAAAAAGTCACTACGCCACTGATGCGACTGTCTACATTTCATCTACGATTTTCGAATCTCCCTACGCCTAGGGGTCCACGAATTCCAGTTTGCAAAACACTGGACTAGGGCTAAAACGGGTGTAATTTGTAGCATCCCTTGCTCACGATCTTTGGGGCCGATATCCGGTGGAGATGTACATCGGAAACCTTTTGTTATCGCAGGGCCGACCTAGAGCTTCCGGCCGATAGTGACAGAGTTGAGATCCTTGCATGATTTGAAAAAACCGGGCGTGAAACGCTCTGTTTTTTTACCCCTGACCCGAACAAAGAAATAGCGTTTTCATATAAGACGATAAAAACACGACAACACGACAGCGACACGATAAAGTATTGTGTCGTGGACGACATAGTGTGAAAGGGTCTAGAACTACTTTTTTTTAAATCTGTATAATTTGGCGATGGTAATCACAATTGATTATGTTAATCCCATCGTGCATATACTAAACTAATTACAATTTCGTTATTAATTACTTTTCCTAAACATAAAATAGAGCATTCTAGCTGCATCAGAAATTGGATCAGCTAAAATAGTTTAAACAGTTTATTTCAAATATGACAAAAAACCTTAAACTAACTTACAAAAAAAATATCTAAATCCGAACGGAGTTTTACAATTTCAAAAGTTTCAAATTGTTTTTTTAGGCTGGGTGAAATATTTGCATTTGATACCTACAATAGGTTTCCCTGTGCTGTAGGTAAAATGCTCTGAAATACACCAACATCCAATAAATTTAAACCATAATGTCTAATCAGCTGTTCTCTTTTTGTTGCGTAACTGACACACTCCAACAGAATATGATAAACGTCGTCTCTGACTCCGCACACCTCGCAATTTGGTGAGCTAGCTTTCTGCATTAAAAAGGCGAAAGATTGTGTTGGAAAATATCCAGAACGCAGTCTATGAGAAATATTTCGTGTCTATTCAAATTAGATACAGAAAACCAAGGTATATGAGGAGGCTCAGATTGGAAGAATTACTTAAATGTAAGTATGTCATTGGACAACCGGTGAAATCATTATCGTCTAATATGAAAACGCCCAAAGGTGTAATGAAGTTTAATACGTAAGTCTGTTTGCTTAACTGTAAGTATCTTTGTCTGAGGCTTCGTATCTCGACAACCGATGATCCAATTTGGATACATAGAAGATAATTTTGTCAAGATTATTCTTAGCTACATCAGATAAAAATTGGACGAGTGATGGTTTTCAAGATCTTGGAGTATCTTTAATGGATGATGGGTTCTCAGGAACGGCAATAAATAGGTGATTAGACTTAAATAATATACTGTTTCACAGGTTTTACCTGTATTTTATTAATTACGACTGGTTTCGTTTACACATCTTCAGGTGTTTGTTTATATATTTTCTTAACTACATGTAGGTAGATAAATACATGTAGTGTAGTGTAGTGTAACACCTAAATCCACCAACACCGCCACCTTTAACACTTGTGAAACAGTATATTATTTAAGTCAAATCATGTACTACAAGTTTCACCAAGTACCAACAACCGTAAGTATTAACCAATAGGTTCGTGTTTATGCTCAAAATTTAAGGACCATGATAATATTCCCATCCGGAATCTTGAGTATCCGACGATGACTAAAGTGAATTTTGTTTAGTGTTATGAATATTAATGTTTTAAATAATTTTGCTGCTTCAAATATTTGCTCCAAAAGGAAAAAAATACCTAACATAAATGCGCAATTTCGCAATTCAAATAGCAGCATTCAGCTTACGTATTCAAAATGACAGCGAACATTTCTATGGAATTAATTAAATACCCATCAAGCTAATTAATTTACTTAAGTACTTCCTTATTTACTTGTTTTTATGTTATGCTTGCTTAGGATGCTAAAATACAGGCCTGAAAATAAAAACCACTCGTATTAAACGTTTCTTTTTTACCATCAAAAGGAAAAAATGTTATAATTTTGACACGTATGTCTGTGGCATCATCTCAACAACTGATTATCTGATTTTGACGCGGGTTTAATATTTAATTTACTACTAAACCCGCATTTGACCTCGATCTCGTCTGATGGATAATTTTGTACAGTGTTGTTAGCCATAGGTATTTGATAAAAAATAGATTAGGGATTTTCAAGAACTTGGGAGTACGAGTATTTTTGATGTTAGATCGATGGGATCTCTGCAACGGTAACGGAGCTACCGTTAATTGGTTATCGTTCCAGTTTGAGCTCAAATATTTAGGACCATGGTATTCCCACCATGTCGACCCTTGAGGGTCTGATGATGACCAGAAAAAAGTAAGAGGATCTCCCCAATGTTATGTAAGACAGGGGTTTCTTTTTTTAATTTAGAGTTATAATTATGAAAATGTATCTACTTATTTACTTACCACTACCTAGGTACATTAATCGCTCACATTTATTTACGAAAAATGTATTCCGTTCTTAATTTTCCTGTAAAGAATACCTAACTGCAAACGTAAAACAGAATATCTAGGCGTAAATTTTTAGCGGTATCTGATGATGATCAAGTGAATAAGGTCTCTTATTTTATTAGACTTTATGGCTGTAGGTACCTTCTTTGAAGTCCACCGTTGAACTGAGACGTGCGTAGATAAAGGGTGGAATGGGCTCGAACTAGTAGGGTGGGACGTCTTCTCTATATTGTCTATTCTTTGAGCTCAAAGTGTGTAATAATAGTGATCATGATTACATTAGATTAGCACAAAGCCTTGAAAATTAATCATATAAGGGTATCTCGCGAGTTTTTAAAAATCTAATTTAAAAAAAACCGTCTATAGGCGTAATAATAATAATAAATAATTTTTTTAATTCTATGGACTAGTGCCTGAAAATAAAAAATTAAGAAACCCCCCCCGACTTACAGTTTGTGGAGATCCAATTTTACTTAATACTGGTCATCACCAGGTCCTCAGGGTTTCAGATATGAGAAAAGCTCCATTAACATTTGAGCTCAAACTCGAACTACCTTACTGTGGCCGGTACAGAGATCAGTTTGCGGTCATGACTATTAATATGTCCTTTTCACATAGGAAGGCAAATTGATCTTTTAAAAAACCTAATTAAAATATGGATTCTCACTGATATAGAAGTTGGAAATCTTCCGATTAGTGTCAGCTGAGTCACAAAGAGTACACGGAGGACGTATCCGATTTTCATCAGTAAGAATCCGTATTTTATTTAGGTTTTTATAAAAATTTGACGTGCCTTCCAATAGATGAAAAAGACGGTAATACTTAACTAATATATCATTGAGGGTAGTATCTATTTCATACGCCATTTGCACCCGTACATTATGTATCCCTATGATTTTTCCATCAACTGAAGGTTCATCATCAGCAGCCTATTCTAGTCCACTGCTGGACATAGGCCTCTCCCAGGGTGCGCCATTGAGCCCGATCTTCGGCTCTTCTCATCCAGTCGCTGCCAGCCACCTTACGCAGATCGTCGCTACCATGGCCGCCACCGTGACCAGGAATAGTGGGGCGGCCGGGAACTGGGGGCCGTTTTCTTTTTGCGCTGTCCATAGGAGGTGATGCCATAATCGCCACGCTAGGCCTGCGGGTTGGCGATCGCAGTAGCCGGGTCGCTTGCCCCGATGACGCTGCTGCCCGTCATCGTGCTTCTGGTATTTTGACCCAGCCATAATTTGAGTGGTTATACCGCCACTAGTCGGTCGCCAGGGACTCGTTCGTTAATCGGCAGGATGCACCACGTGCAGGTGAGTTTGACATTTGGAGGTCTAGATGTTGGTGACCCCCCCTTACATCCCACACCTGAAGGTTGCCTGGAAGATATCGCTTAAAGCGTAAGGGCGCCTTCTGCAAATTGTATTGAACCTCTCTTTATGTTGTATGTTTTGTTTTTGTCCCGGGTGTGCAATAAAGTATAATTGTATAATAATATTTCAGTAAATATTTCAGTATCACGGATAAGTACGACATGAATGTGTAAAATCACTTTTATGGAAATCAAATCAAGTAGTCAATCAAGGTTCAGTTACATTTGATCAAATGTTTGATTAGTTGTTCAAACAACTAATCAAACGTAACTGAAGTTGTTCAAACAACTAATCAAACATTTGATTAAACGTAACTGAAGTCGACGTCATACAAATAGGTACATTCAATGCGTATACACTAAATAATAAATTCCTAGCCCACTACATCGGAAATGGGCCAGTTATCATGTGCCAATTACCTACTTGACAACAACATTTATGTTTTGTATTGTTCTAATATTATTAATTTATTATTATAAATTTCATGTAAGTAAATTTAATTGTTTTACCAAGATTTAATCTAATCTAATCTAATTTAATGTATCTTAATTTGGAATGTGTGTGTGTGTATTAGAAGACCATTTGTGCTTCTGGAAATAAATATTTTCAATTTCAATTTCAATTATCAATAAATAAAATATCGAAAAAAGTGCCAGCACTTTCAGTAGGCAATTATCAATTTATTTTTATTTTTAACCTGTGCATTTTCCCACAGATAGGCAATTCGTTCTGCTGGGAATTGCGATTGATTACGTCGGATCAAAAGCTGGTGGGTTGTAAAATAATAATAGCCTATACGCTTCAATTCGACTCCGAAATGAATAGTGACCGATGCCAAAATTTTGGGGAACGCTGATTTCAGATAAAATAAAATGGATGATTTAGATCACTGCAATAGTTTGATGGCTGATGGGATTGTAGATAAAGTATTCGTCTGAAATGGGAAAATTTTATTTATTGGTTAAATAACCAGTAAATAAAATTTTATTTATTGGTTAAATAACCAGTAAATTAGAGCGTCGGTGGCGTCGTGGCTAGGACGTCGGACTCCCATGCGGGAGGTCCTATACGCTTCAGTTAGACTCTGAAATGAATAGTGACCGATGCCAACATTTGGGAAGCGCTGATAAAACTAAAATGGATGATTTAGATCCCTGAAATAGTTTGATGGCTGATGGGATTGTTGATAAAGTTTTCGTCTGAAATGGGAAAATTTTATTTACTGTTATTTAACCAGTAAATAAAATATTATATATTGGTTAAATAACTAGTAAATTAGAGCGTCGGAGGCGTCGTGGCTAGGACGTCGAACTCCCATGCGGAAGGTCCGAGTTCGAAACCAGACAATGCCGTGTACCAATGAGTTTTTCGGATTTTCGAAAGACTTACGTACATTTACCGACTGCTCTGACAGTGAAGGAAAACATCGTGAGGAAACCTGCACACTGAGATAACCAGTGTGTGAAATGGGGATGGCAATGGCAAACCACCCCATTAAATTTGCCACGAGAGTCGTTCTATGTGATTAATTCCTTAGAATGATCACGACCCTCAGCAATGAGGAAAACGACTTAGAAGAAAAGAAGAACCAGTAAATAAAATTCAGAGTCAGAGTACACCTAGTAACAACCTTAGTACAACCCAGATACAACCCTCGCCATATTGCGGAATTAAATGGAACTGTTGTCATATCCTCCTCCTCCTCCTCGGGTCGTAATCCTCAATGCTGAGGGTCGTGACCACCTTTAGGTATCACCTTCTGGCGGATGATCTTCCTCCATTTATTTCTGTCCCCGGCGGTGTGGATGCAATCGTGAATTGTAGATTCAAGGGTGGTGCGGATTTGGTCGGAACAGCGCATCGGACTACGTCCTCAAGGCCTCTTCCCTTCCATTTTTCCGGCCATGATAAGTTTTTTGAGGTTGTCACTGTCTTTCCTGGCAATGTGACCGAAATATTCGAGAATTCTACGAAGGCATTCGGAGGACAGTCGTGAGGTGATTTTGAGTTAACGTAGAATGGATACGTTGGTACGATGTGCTGTCCACGGAATTCGGAGCATTTTTTTCCAGCACCGCATTACGAAGGCATCAATTCTTTTGCGGTCTGCTTTTCTTAGTGTCCAAGTCTCAGAGAACGTACAAGTTTGATCTTGGTCTTGACGGAGATGTTTTTATCTGATCAGATTCTATGTTACTGAGACATTGCATTTTTGGCCATTCCAATTCTCCTCCGCACTTCTGTTTCGCAAGAACCATTGTTGCTGATGCTGGAGCCCAGGTATGTAAAGTTGTCTACTAATTCCAGGTTCAGTGATCCAGTGAGCTCCAACTTGTTGTTGTCATATAAGGAATAATAATGAATAACCCCATTGATGGGGCAAATGCCTCCACTTTCTTACCTCACTTCAAAGATTTTTAAATTTAAGGGTGCTACTATAGTAAGAGTTCTGTGACTAACTCCCTTTTGAAATCTCTATTTTTCTGGTCTACTTATATAAGTTATATAAACATTGTATCCCTTTAAACAATACAGCATGATAATAAATAACACTAAGTATCTATATACTAACCTAGGGCTCCGGAAATGCAAGAGAAAACCCGCTCAGGTGAAATTAATTCCACTGAAATATTCAACGGCACAAACAAAGCAGGGTTCCGTGGGATAGAGACAGTGTGCAAAAATGCGGTTTGTTGCAATCTCTAATTAATATTAAAATGCAATTCCGCATCCGGCCTCCTTGTTTCTCGTGGCGATGAAAACTTTAATCTAATGCAGTGGTTCTCAAACTGTTATGCATAGTAATGTAATTATATTGTGGTTAGCGCTGCAACAGTTTTGACTAGGGATGTTACGGAGCTTCGACTCCGACTCCGAAATATCGGAACTTCCGAATGATTTTACATCTCCGGACTCCGACTTCGGCTCCACGATAATTATGAATCAGAGGTTTGTTAATAAACATATTCAAATATGAATATTTGTTTAAATAGTATAGGACTACATAAAGGAACATGTATTATTGCCGCAAACGTCATCATAAAAATATTGGCCAGTGCAGCTATAAAAATTAAAAAACGGTTTAAAACATCTCTCTTCTACCTTCGCCTCCGACTCCGGTTCCGACTCTGATAAATCAAATTTAAAACCTTTGGTTTCGACTCCGGTTCCGGTAAAACCGCCTCCGTAACATCCCTAGTTTTGACTATCATCATAACCAATTTCAGCTCCTGAGCGTCCAGTATTGGACATAGTAGGCCTCCCTTGTTGTAAATTGTTGTTTCCCAGTAGAGAATTTCCAGTCGCATTTAGTAGTAAGTATATTTATATCACAGTGGCACAGTGGCTAAGACACCGGACTCCCATGGTCCGGGATCGAAACCGTGCAGTGCCATGCACCAATGAGTTTTTCGTATTTTTCGACATTTACCGACTGCTCTAACTGTGAAGGAAAACATCGTGAGGAAACCTGCACACTGAGATGACCAGTGTGTAAAATGGGGTAGGCACAAAAGATCCTCAAGGGTGAAGTGCCGCTGGGTTATTCCCGGCTCCTATCATAAGATAAGAAGTATATTTTCTCGATGGTTTAGGTACCTAGGTACCTACTTATAATACAAAATTTAATCCAAATAGTTTCAATTGGTTTTTAGGATTACCACAACACTAACGTTGGCCTAATAGAGTTACTTACCCCCATGAAATAGTCCGTGATTTCACAAGATTTTCCTAATTGAAAGTTTTGGCATCCTCTGTGACATTTACTTAATGAATAACACCAATTAAGGCCATTTAATCTTGGTTATGAGCTAATTATGTTGAAAAATTGTATGAGCTTCAAAAATTATGCAAAGAAATTGGTTCTGCAACGATAGTTTGAGAACCACTTTACCTGTAGTTGGACGAGAACTGAGAATTCTACAGTCATGAACTCATGAATTTAAATATTAAAATCCATTATTGGATTGAACATGAAAAATTTGTACGGAACTTAGGAACAATTTACAACTATTTTTTATTTTATCCCGGAGATAATTTATAAAGAGAGTATTATTCTGTGGAGAGATAATTTATAACAAATTAAAACGCTGTATATACTAGTCATGTGTTTATTACAAATGTATAGAATAATAAATTAAAAAAACAACATTAATTATTTAATAAAAAGTTATAAGTTGGGAATGGCAACACATTTATAGACTTTTCATTTAGTAATACTGCATGGATTACTAAATGATTTTGTAACGTTGTAACGTTGCCGATCACATTGTTCTAACTGAAAACGGTCGACTATCTAGTTGGAGGCAACGTCTGCATATATTTACACATAAACCTCATAACTATGACCCATATTATGAACGTGAAACCTATAATAATTATGTCATTAATGTAGAAATGTGGAGGTGTTATTAACCACGTTGGCGCTAGATCAACAGAGTTACCCTTAGTCTTGCTGGAACTGCCCATTTTGTTTCAAACACAGATATCTTCAAAGCTTCAAAATTTACCCACAACCGCACAACCTCCCTCTGATTATAAAGCACACTATTGTGAATAACATAACTAGAATCACCATTGAACCAACAATGGTGAGCAACTGGTTCATATTCACTATTAAACCGCACTTCATTTTGGCGTCGTTTGGTTCCTGTTCCTCTTTAAAAATTAACTTGTCTTAATCTTTATCGAATTCTGGTTGAGGAGCTACGTCCCTTGAAAGTATTTGCACATCCAGCTCATCACAATCAATAGTGTTACGAAAGCGAATGCTATTAGAAGAACCTGAAGTATATCAACACTGTAGCAGATTTCATTTGCTTTGCTCATTTTTTTACCGGCCGTTCACTATGTGGCAAACGACAAGAAACAGGAGTATTAGGATTACAATTGAGCCTATAACCATCAACAGCTGATTTAGGTTGAAATTAAGGCCACAGTTTGCATTCAGAGTTTTTGCCTTTGCCATATCCCTCTACCATGATATCGCTTTACTTAACCATCCTCAGTGTTAATACATTGTGACACTACACCTCTGAATTTCGGTTCCAATCTTTGGGTCTTTTTGTTTTCTTTATTAGTACTGTTCAATTTTATGGAATCATTTTTGTTGTGAATCAAATCGAGAAAAAAATGTGACGTTTCGATGACGTGTACCACGCTTCGGTGAACGAAGTCTACGTTTTGTTTTATTTTTAATTTTATCTGTTAAAGAGATAAACCTAATCGAAACAACCAAAAACGAGTTCTTATATCTACCATTAAAGTACCTTAGTACCTAGGTGAGTATCTAATAACATGAAACATGGTGTAAACAATATGGAAAAATTAATGGCAAATAATATTTTCAGCACTTAGTTCAAAAAATTTTTATTTATTTTGAAAAAATAATTCACTTCGCATGTTTTTGGTGTTGTTATTTAGTCTTATGCACAAACAAAAATATTATGATTATAATAATAATAATAATATTTTATATTACAATAGACCAGACATCACACTCCATGACAAAAAGAACCGAACTGTTTACCTCATTGATATAGCCGTCCCCAACACACACAACCTCACCACCACCCACGCTGAAAAAATAGCAAAGTATACGGACCTCTCTATAGAACTGAAGACCCAGTGGCGGGTAAACACTGTTAGAACTGTACCCATCATAATTTCATCTACAGGAGTCATACCCAAATCCTTACACACCAGCCTGAAAACACTTCAAATACACCCTCTTACTTTCATTCTTCTTGAGAAAGCTGCCATTCTAAACACTTGCAGGATTGTTCGAAAATTCCTGTCCATGGACACATAAACGTCTCACATTCACTCATCATCAACACTCTCATACACCGATCAACTCACTTTATTTCTTCTAATTAACTCTACTTCTAATACTTCTTTCACTCATACTGTCGTTTGGCCAAAAGCTCGCGACAGTATGGTAAACTCACCCCAATAATGGGAGAAAAACAGTAATATAAATAAATAATAATAATATTGGACCCATGTTCCCACGCAAGCCTTTCAAAGGACCGGGCCCGTGAAGCCTGGATAGGGAACAAAAATTATAATAGTTTTTGTAGAACTAAGTGCTGAACATCTTATTTTCTTTTCTTATTTATGAAGTTCTACCGAGTAACGGAACCAGAATTTCAATAGCCAAACAAGCATTTAACAACAAAAAACACATATTCCGATCTAAAATATCCAAATCTGTGAAAAAGAAATTTGTTAAATCTTTTGTGTGGAGCATAGCCCTTTACGGATGCGAAACTTGGACCGTGACTCAGAGAGATAGACAATATTTAGAGGCGTTTGAGATGTGGTGTTGGAGGAGGATGGAAAGGATAAGCTGGACAGAGAGAGTGACAAATGAAGAGGTACTGACGAGAGTAAAAGAAAAGAGAAACATCTTAAAGGCTATTGAAAATAGAAGGGGAAATATGGTGGGCCACCTTATACGACACGACGAATACATAAGAAACCTTATAGAAGGAAACGTTGAAGGCAAGCGGGGAAGAGGAAGACCGAGGATAAGCTACTTCGATCAAATCAAAGAGAAGTCTGGCGTTGCGTCGTATAAGGAGGTCAAGGAAAGGGCCCTAGACAGGACACAGTGGCGTTTACTACACCGACAAGAGCATAGCTCTTAAATTGAAGAAGAGAAGACCGAGTAACGACACTGTGAATAATAATATGGAAAAAGTTGTCTACGAAAATAATTTGTCTCAAATTCAACAATGTCAATCAACAAATCACAATTTGTTGTAATTTGAGACAAATTGTTGGCCCTGAAACAAAATAATAAAAATGTAACAACTACATATTTAACTAATAATAACAACAATTATTTGTACTTGAGTCATTTGTACATCATGGTTATTTTGTATGAATATAAGAATAAGAATAGTTTATTTGTGCGGTAAAATTACAGTGGAGTAGGAACTTAAGCATATATTACATTAAACTTAATAAAATTAATGAGCAACCAGTATATCAGTCCACGTTTGTAATTATTAAATCATAAACGATTTTTTTTATCCAAGAAATGCAATAATGACGTCAGAGTGTAAGAGCCTATGCTTACCAAGCTTTTTAAACGCGCTTCAAACGAGATTCAGTCGCAGCCGGTAAGGACTACACGCGCCGGTTCCAACGCTGGTTTGGTTCGCTGCAGCCAATCACGAAACGCTGACTTCAAGGGGGGGAGGACCGAACCGAACCGGCGCTGAAACCGCTGCTTATAGTCCAGGCTTAAACCTTGGCACATGTTTACAAATTAATATAGGTAACGCGCGTCTGTATCGCGTCTCTGCCAGTCTGCGCGTTTGTATCCATACAAACGATACTTCTCTCGCGAGCAATCTACTTTTTTATATATCTCAGTTTAGAGGCTTTGGTACACGACAAGGTGACCATGTCAGCCTCAGGGTCACTAAGAGAAGGGAAGGGAAGCTCAAGTATTATTAGAGTCAGCCCTCACTTTGAGAGCCAACTTAGCAAACAACAGTAAGTGTTTCATATAATAAGATAAGGACTGACCCAAAATAATATTGAGCCTCCCATTTTGGAGCCTATTGAGGCCAAATTTCTTCCTCTCAATTTTCACCAGGTCACTGACCTGGTGACCTGGTGACTTAATGACCTCCATTAGGAGGTGAGTAAGGTCTTCTATTTTGTTGCAGTTGGTACAAAACGGTGATGCAGCTCTTCCCACCAAATGCAAAAACTTATTTAACGGAATGTGACCCGAGCAATCTACTTGGGGATGAATTTAAAAACTTCTCTATTAGAGGTTTGAGTCTAACCCAAAGATTTAGAAATTTATACCCATGTAGATTGCTCGCTAGAGAAGTTTGGAATGTCGCCTGCCAGTTCGCGCATGCGATTTGAGTATTTTCCCATACATTAGTCGGGATCTGAAATGTCAAATGTATGCAAATATATGACCTATAGGTCAATTATGTGGCTCGCTGTAGAGGGCGCTAGTAGTCCGATTTCTGTGGTCTAACCATACGAAGCCTCTTGCTCAAATAATAAATTAGAATAATACTAAATTCAAGCGTCCAATTTTCCTTTCCTGAAAAAAAAACAGTAAAATAAATGAGCAAAGTAAAAAAAATGTCAGACAGAAACAACACAAACGATATTCAAACCGTAAAAAGTGCACGCAAAAGTGGTCCAAGAATCGAACCCGATACGGTTCCAATTTGTATAGAAGCTAAGAGCACCTCGAGCCGAGATTACGAAGTAACAAACCTGGTATTTAGCATCGGTGGACTAGAGGCTAGGACGTCGGACTCCCATGCAGGAGGTCCGGGTTCGAAACTATGCAATGCCATGTACCATTGAGTTTTTCGGATTTGTTTTCGAAGTCTTACGTACATTTACTGACTGCTCTAACGGCGAAGGAAAACACCGTGAGGAAACCTGCATGTCTGAGGAATGCGTGTCTGCACTGGGCCCGCTCGGTGGATCATGGCCCCTTGTGCAAGGGGAGGCCTGTGCCCCAACAGTGGGGACATTAATAGGCTGATGATGAATCCTTGTTAATTACAAGTCTAAAAAGGCAACATTAGATTACATTAGATTACGCAAAAGGCAACACTAGATTAGCAACAATAGATCTCCATAAAAATGCATCAATATTGTCAATTTAGACTTGTAATTACAGGAATGGTTGCTTCGTGAATTAGGGTCCCGAGCCGGAGGTAATGAAATCCAAACGTTCTCTGTAGATAGATTCATTGGCCAGATCTAGTGAGATTCATGAGAAAAATCTCATTTCTTTCGTAGAACGATCGATAAAATCTTGTGTTGCTTCTTGTCAAAGCCATACTTATTTCTTGAATTGTACAAGTATTTATTCAGGTGTATACTTACCTATTGAACCTTCACCATAAATACATTTTTCCTTTACCGTCAGAATTTCCTAGTTATTTGATTTGAATCCTCAACATTAGAATTTTTATTATCCACCACCAAATTGAAGTTCAATTATGTACAGAGAACCTGGGATATCTAAAACCTATCAATCAATGAAACTCCATAATGAATTGATCCATTTTATTTCAACCAAGCTTATTTCTAATTCATTCCCTATTGACTTCTAGTATTTGACATAATACAAAAAGTAAATAAATAGGTGTATAATTATAATATCCTTCGACATGTTATTAATTATAATTACCTATTATTTTAAAACCCACATTTAAATCACAAATTAAATTCTAAATGCAAAGCTATACACAGCCTACTAAATAAATTAATTATTATGGCATTATGTATTATTGTTAGTTTTGGTATAATCACAGCAAAATCCTTTAACTTAAAATATTATTAACCAAATCATTGTTATCATTATTATTATAAAAACCCCTTCGGGATCCTCAAATCTAACATAGAATAGCTTGTGAACTTACTTTTCAGGTTTTGATAAAAATCGTAGCTTTAGCTTTAGGGAGGGGTGACTATAGCCGTTAGTTCCTCCCTTCAAATTCTTTAAGTTTATGAATCAAAGGAACATAATAATAAATATTCTGTTTAGCTCGATCCCATGGTATACCCATATTGTGGCTTTATGGCTACGACAATTTGAAAGAGCTGTCATCTTGAAATTATTGCCATAATCAGCTCACATAATGGTAACGTAGTCTGATTCTGACAGTCAAAATCACATTCAATTTCAAACAAGAGTGACTTTGCAAAAATGCAGAAATACTATCAATTAACAATCAATCTGGGTTAACAGATTTTACATTATAGGATTGTTTCAAGTTCTGACGTGTCCAGATTATTATTATTATTATTTATTTAATGAGTACGTATCATATAAATCATGGCTAAAAACAGCGCTGTGTGTTTACACTCTAGTGTACACGTATTCACTCAATTAGCTGAGCCAGATGCCTATTGCCAATTGTGTAATTAAAGTATTATCGAGTGAAATCAATATCTATTTTTTTTTAGTAATAAAGTGTTTTTGTTTCTTACTTTTTTTTGTAAATAGTGTTAACTGTACAAGTTTAGTTATCTTTGGTATTATTAAGCTTTGCTGCTTAAATGCCAATGTAGCCATAAAATATGAAAGAGAAGCGTACGAAAGTGAAGAAAGTGACGATAACGCATGACAGTATTGAAAGGTGCCATCTGTGAGGTCAGGTTGTTATAATAAGGTGGTGTTGAATTATGAGGCAAAATAGACAAGACTCGAACAGCTTGAAGAAAGCTTAACAGATAATGAAGCAATCAGATAAGATGAGCTTCGGTAGTGAGTCACTTCACTACCGAAGTAACTAGTCACTACTAGTAACTCGTCTAGTTTACCTCAAAATGAGGTTATTTTGTCCAGAACCGAACTATTCAGTTGAGACCGTTAGTCTCAGCAGTTCTGTTGTACTTCTGAGCCTTCTTTTGTAGTAACGGTAAAAATAAATATCAACTCAATAGCCTGTACAACAGACCTGCTGAGTCTTTGAGACTAGAGGGGAAATTATTAAGTAACATCAGGCAAAAGATGATGAAAAAGAAAGCAGATAACCTATATTAGAAAAGCAAGGTCAGACTAATGTAAGAAGCGTAATTGAAATTACTGTCTTTTGTACTTTTTCAGAGATCTGTTGCGGGTATTTTCCATGGACCTCGTGACGAGCCAGATGCCAAAAGGCCCAGTAAGGCCGCATATGAAGTTAACTCCATTCATCATAAGCGCATGGGGGAAGTATCCAATAGTCTTTGAGGTGGTCCCGACCATGTTAATGGCAGACTCCACATAGGCTTTGGCAGTGGGTGCGAAGAAGCTGCTTCGGCGAATCCCTGACAAGTTGGAGACAACGAATCCTGGGAGCACGCTTTGGATTATGATGCCCTTCTTCCCATATTCTATTTCAAGGCCTTCAGTGAATTTGTCGGCGTATGCCTGTGGACAAATATTACGTTTTTACCTAGGCTTTCGATACACCTACTACCCTAAATATAGAATAGATATTCCTGCGACATGATACAGTTCTCGATGTAATGATACACTAAACGGGTCTGCACTAAAAGAGTTTTAATTTCATTTCATTTTCAGAAACCCCCAAAATTGCAGCAGCAAAGAGTACTTTTCGAGAAATCAATAATTTACTATTGAGTCGCCCTGCAAGTGATCATCCAAGTAGGTTATTTTGGTTTATTTGTTGTCATTGCTACTTATGATGTTCGAATTGGGCATTTAGCGGGTAAATAACCGCCAGTTTTTACCCGCCGCCCCTATCACCAATCCCGATCGGCGTCTAACCGGATCGGGCGAGCAGTGTCGTGTGTGACAAGATTTGTATTGAATTTGCGTTTCCAGGCTACCCGCCAATATGTGGCCAGGCTACAATTTCGGCGAATGTTTTGTTAAGAAGAATATACAGGGTGTATATTCTTATTGTTTTTCAAGATATTGGTCAAATCCACTTTTATTTCTAAAGAGAAATTGAGATTACCTTAGTAGCAGCATATACAGTGAGTAAAGGACTCGGAACGATGGAGGAGGCAGACCCGATGTTGATGAGCACTCCTTTCTCCCGTTTCACCATCCCTGGCAATACTAATCCAGTCATTCGCGTCATTGACACCATGTTAGTGGTAACGAGGTTGGCCATCATTTTCTCCCTGAAATGGAAGAAAAGGTAGAAATATAGATTCGTTTACTTTTTATTGTAAGGAGAGTAGACGAGGACGATGGTAAGTTGTCACAGTCACTAGGACATTTCACTAGGGCTTTCGATGCGCTGCTACACTGAAATAAAGTTTGTTTGATTTAGGGCATATAAAGTAATTTTTCTTCATTTGAACAAATCACTTGATAGATACGACTAAGATCTTGGTTGAAGTGAACAATTTCTTGGTTGAAGTTAAGAAGCCGCCTTTATATGCTCGTATGAAACAAGTTCTTGTTTGAAGTAAACAAGTTTTTCTTTCAGTGTAAACATGAGAACTTAGATGGAGTGCTTTATGTGCCGGTAATTACGCTTGGCTGTCTTACCCTTGAAATCGAAACACAGGAATGTGAGCATTGATGCTTTGCGGCAGAAATAGGTAAAAAAGTGGTACCACCCCAGGTTGATTCTGCACAGATTCAAGTTACACCACTTACGAGTATATTTGCAGAACTGACGTTTGGATTACGTAATTATTACTACATCTTTCCGTAAATTCATATGATGTTTCTCGTGTTAGGAAATGATGAAGCATTTGAAACTATCTTACCACACCTATTCCAAAATCATGTTAGTTATATGGACTGAATTTTGATTTTACGTTTTACAATTAAATTTTATGATTAAATTATTTTTTATTAATTGAAAATGTACATAATTATATTAAAATTTTACATGCACAGTGTAACAAAAACCAATCTAGGTTTGTTAAGAACACTGACAGACCGTCGACGGTCGCAGCTTTACAATTTTCCCTTAAACATAACAACTTATTGTAAACAATTAGCTCGCCGATGCGCCATGGAGGGGAGAATAATATACCTAACCTACAGCTACGTCTACATTTTTTATTAGTAACAATACTCTGTATTCAATCTTTACGACAGCTGTAGGCTAGCACGCTCCGATCAGGGCAAAAACAAATCCGCGTTCGACTTCGAGCTCACCTGGTGATAAGGAGCACACGGGCTTAGTTGTTGCTCTTCTATAAATACTACCGAAACAAAGCCAAAGCAAAAATATTTGACGAATCTACCAAATTAAAACATCACCTTTTCTATAGTCCCAACGTCCAATTTATTTATACTTTAAGCTAGGTATAAATAGACTCTGTGTGCATTAAGGGTTCCTAGGGTTTCCAAATTGGGTCTAAATACATTTCAATCAGCGAACGATAAGATAATGCACGGCGTGAAATTTTGGCTCTTACGTTTGTTCGAAAGTGTTTTGAAATTGAACTAAATTTACCCACAGCTGGCACTATTTTAATCTACTATTTATTCAATTCAATTTATATCTTTATTTATCGGATAACTTGATCCATTGTGTTAGTAGTTGTACTTAAAAACTATGTTAGTAGTATACATTATTTCGGCAAAAATTACGAGATTTTACACTTCGATCAGATGCTGATCAAAGATTACATCATTCAATCAACACCCGAACGAAGTGTTTAAGGATAGGGGAATCATATTTATCCGCTATCATATTCAGGATGCTGTTGGAGCTGCTCCGAAGCCTCCAAAGCAGAGACGCAGTTCTCTTGCGCATAATGGCGTGAAAACTATGAGCGTGCGCAAATATAGGCACTCCAAAACCGAGGCAACGCCACCAACATCCTGAAGCCATTATTATACTGTTTACGCAGGGTATTGATCGATTTTTTGGTGTAATTGCTCCACAAGCTGCTCGTGTAGAAAGTCTGGCGTTTTAAAACGCGTGATTTTAACTTGATCACTACAACGAGCAAACCTGCGGGCCAGCATATTACACCTCACCTCACCTCACCTTATTATTTATGAACTCGTCTAATTGTGAATTCTATTATTTCGTTTGCTGTTATTACATGATACACACATGTGTACGAGCAAGCCGTGCATATTTATTGTTTACCTACTTAATTACCGCGTGCAGGCAGCACGCCGCTACATCAGCATAACATAGCTTTTAAGTATAATTATTTGTTAACATATTTAGTGTAAAATAAACCAGCACTCAAGCAACACTATCATAATCATCATCATCGGGTGCCATCTTCAAATTGTAGTTTGGAGGTCAGTACGCAAAATCGCTTGCGATCCCATGCTGCGTCTTTCAGATCACGGTAGCTCAGTCCGGTCCACTCCTTGATATCATCCAGCCATTTGCGCCGAGGGCGTCCTGGACCTCTCTTTCCCGCGATCTTGCCTTCAAGCAACACTATCTTTTCATCATATTAACCCCAGCCTTAATATAGCATCAGTCTAGCAGCAAAGCAATCGGGAAACCGAATGTGTGTAAAGTCCATTCTATTGTCTCGCTCTTTGAAAATGCCGCCTGCGCTCGCGCCGTTGTTAGTCAAACAATGGTTATGTTTGATCGTCCAATGTTCATAAATCAAGGATAGGTTTGTTTAAAAGTCCATTCGCTGAAAAGAGAGCGTGACATTTTGAAAGAGTTATTTAAGCGAATGGACTATATTGCTGAATGTCAAATATTTACGAAGTGATATCGAATAATATGACCTGAACGATTTAGAATCTAAAGTATGTGGATGACACTATCTTATGAAGACTAGTACAGGGTCGTGTGGGTGTGGCGCTTGAATGAAGAGTACATAGGAGTGGGCAAAAATCAGCTGAATACAGATGGTTATTAAAATAATTTAAAAAGAGCAGAAAAGCGTGTTGAGAGAGAATAAGAGAGGATCTTGGTCCATAGAATCAAAAGAAAATCGTAAAAAATTCAATCTCAATTCTTAGAAGTACTCACTTTCCGCAACTTTACTTTTTTTTGTCTAGACGAACTGAAATATTTAAAAAAATGTTAAAATTTTTGCTTATATGTATTTTTATCTTTTGTAAACTGTTTGTGTTTCTTAATAAATGAAATAAAATAAAAATATACTCGTCTGGTATCCGTGGCAGAACGCTTTGTTAGATTAATCTGACCACTGTTTTATATCCCTGGTCAGATTATAAATTCAATGTGTCCGTAGTCAGATTACATGGGTATCAAATCCATAGTCAGATCCCACTATTTTTTACTGATAATCATATTTTTGAATTGAGTCTAAACTCCTTACTGGGACCAGGAAACGCATTTACGAGCTCTCTAACTATTAGACAGGATCATTAAGCAAGACGTGCCATTAGCAGTAATGTGGAGAGCAGTGATTATATTAAATCAGGGGACAAGGAGGCCACGGATCGTGAAACACTCGGTTTGATGTTCTACTAGGTTTACTAGTAGTTCTGTTCAGGGTTGAGAGAGATTAACTCGTTTTAGAGCTTAAAGAGATAAAAATTGAAACTGTAAACATCAGAATATAGAACACAATACAGAAGTATACAATGATTAATACATGCAGCACAAAACATCCGGTGTGGTACAGTGCCAAAAAGGGTACACCAGCTCAGCATAATGCTGAGGCAAGCCACAGCGCTGATTTTCAGCTGGCCCCTCAGTGACTGCACGGACGAAGAAAGCAACAGTGTGTGCGTGTTGTGTTGTATGAATGAGGATATTAGTGTGTATGTGAGATCATTTTAGAAGAGCAACGAAAGGATTAGAGAAGTATACTAAATATAATACATAATAATACTAATACACAGTATATATAGTTACATACAATACATATACCCACTTGCTACATAATATACATACATATATACCAATAAATAAAATAATAAATAAAGTATAGAATTCATAAGGATAGATAATGCTCCTTTACTCTACTCTTGAACACTTCCAAGGACGGACTTGCACGTATAGCATGTGGGAGTGAATTCCACAACCTTACTGCATGAACAGTACACTATTTCAGATAGCATGTAAATAAAAGTCGACTAAACTTGGATTAATAATTCGATTTAGGTAGTAAAGTGTCATTTTTCGCACCATATGTCAAAACAATCAAATCCAACGTCACTTTACTAAATACTTAAATTAGAAGTACCTACTTAGATTAAGGTTGAGTGAGAATTATCCGATTTAGAGCGAGCGAAACTTTTGTTTGAAGAACATATAATTACTTAACTTACTTAAAGAACTTAAATAAGTAATTAATGTATTTTATTATTATTTTATGATTAAATGAGTGTCCTAATTTAAACATAATTTTTTTGTATAATTCAATAACAACTCTCTTCATTTAAAATTCAATAATTGTCGAAATAATTTCATGAGATATTTTAACAAAATAAAATGTAGAATTCCATCTTTAATTTGTATCATTAGCATTAGTGAAATATTTTGAAACAACAGACAGAATAAATAATAAGTTTCTCGGAAATTGTCATCTAAGATTTGTCTTTATTCTATAAAGCTGAAATCACTTTCAAAATTAATTCGTAGTGGGAACTGTCTGGTGCTAAAATAAAGATTTTTCAGAAGCTTTTGAAATTATACTTAAGAAATTATTACCTACTTAGATTACATAAATGTCTCGAGGGTTTTTGTAGGTCAAATCAATTTAGACCTTAGTTAGAATAAACATTTTAGTGCTCTATAGCCACCATCAATCATTTGAGAGCGTCGGTGGCGTCGTGGTTAGGACGTCGGACTCCCATGCGGGAGGTCCGGGTTCGAAACCATGCGGTGTCATGTAGGTTACAATAATAAACATTGCTTTTCTTCGATTATTAGACGCTTACATTATTAGATTATTAGACGCTAAGATTTGTGGCGACGCACGACGCGCGCCACTACGATACAGTACCTACTCACATAGGCGTAGAACGCGCTATCGAAATTTTCCTAGGACTTCGTATATATACGAGTTCCAAACATCCATAGTTGGACCAGCACATCTGGTCACCAGGCACAACACCCCGCCTGGTCGAAGATCTTCCCTTTTCCCTTTCATACAGCTGACGTTACGTCATCCATGTCCCTAACATAGCGCGTTCCTACAGATTATTAGATTATTGAGGAGCTCGTAGCCTAGTTGCGAGCACGGTCCGAAAGTGATCGTGCAGGTTAAGCGACGTTGGCGCGGTCGGTACCTGGATGGGTGACCGCTAGTGGCATATTTCATCTGAGCTCCTCCGTGCCTCGGAAAGCACGTTAAGCAGTCGGTCCCGGTTGTTGGCGTTCGACAGCAGTCGTTAAGACATGTCAGATGCCTACGGGCGGCCTGAACAACTCTGACAAATAGGTTGGCCACTAATCATACGATAAGCAAGCATTAGACGCCGTAGTTAATTGGTCTGTCTATCAATGCCCTGCTTTTATAAGCACTCTAGTCTTCTGCAAACACTAACACAACCAACGAGCTCATGTGCATGGAGCGACAACGAACCAAAAACCAATGTTGTTCAATCTGTGTTTGTCATTGGTATTGGACGTTTTGGGTGTAATTCACAAAATCGCAGTGCATACGGCGGAGGACGGCTTAGTTACAAGGTACAATCACAATACATTAATTATGATACATGTGACTGAAATGGATTGTATGCGGATGGTCAAAATTTTTCGTCAAAACACACTTAAATTAGTGTGGAAAATTACTGTCGTCTCAGATTGACCATACAAACTGTGACTAATCAAATCAAATAGTTTATTTGTTGAAAGTAGGTACCTTACAGAGCTCTTAAATTATACTCATACTCATACCATTTATTGCTTTTCATGTGTAACAATTGGTCTTAAAAAATATATATTGTATGATCATACATGAAACTCTGAGTAGGGCACCACAATATAAAATAAGAGATTATAATAAATTATAATAGTAATAGATGCTAACTTATAATAAAGTATCACTACGTTCTACCACATTGTGTGGCATACAGCGGCCGTGACGTTTATAAATTTTTAATTTAGAGTTATTTCTTGTATGACGTTACGTCTCCTTTCCGTTTAAGAATTCATTGAACTCAATGATAAGCAGAAACAATAGCGCTCAAGAAAATCCAGCTGCAATCTCCTCTATAAATATACAGCGGCAACCGAGGATGCTTCACAAATAATCCACGCTCGATAAAGCGACGATAGTTCGAATAATATTTCAATTCTCCTGCACTTATTTCATATGGCGGCAATACCGGAACACCTGCTCTCTTTGTAGAAGAGGAGTCGGATAGGGAATTCTTATCCTATAGGAGGTCTGGATAAATTAGTAATAGGGAGATACGGAATCGCCTAGAGACCTCAAAAACATCTTGTTAGTTGCATATAAGAAGCATACCAAAGATATGGACAACCAAGTCAAATTGACCATGTAATGCACCTAATTTTTCATGCGAGTCATGTCAAACGTTGAAAGTTTTAGGCGGTCGGTTCGAGAAAAAAGAAAATATCCTGTATTGATGGTCATCTTGAGCGACCGATTTGTATGAAATGTCCAAAATTATTTCAACGAATTCTGAATTGTTTTTCGAGGTATCCTTACCAGGCTAAACCTACAAGGAATGGTTGCTTGCTTGCTTATCGTATGGTTAGTGGCCAACCTATTTGTCAGAGTTGTTAAGACCACCCGTAGGCCTCTGACATGGCTTAACGACTGCTGTCGAACGACAACAACCGGGATCGACTGCTTAACGTGCTTTCCGAGGCACGGAGGAGCTCAGATGAAATATGCCACAAGCGGTCACCCATCCTGGTACCGACCGCGTCCACGTTGCTTAACCTGCACGATCACTTTCGGACCGTGCTCGCAACTAGGCTACGAGCTCCTCGTGCAAGGTGGGATGAATCTTCCTAATGTACCTAGCTAGCAAGATTTTTTTTGGATTCCAGGAGTTTTGCAACTTCTTATCACTATATCATTAGGACCATCTTTGAACAAAAGAAATCCGTGTCCTGCTCCCGGTCTATTGGAAAATGGTTTTCAAACGTGTGGTGCGGTTGAGTTCAATTTCACGACTTCAGTTCAGGCTTTTCAGGGGATATTAGTTCAGGATCTCTAGGAGGGATTGCTTTTCGAGTTTTTGACTCCTCCAGGTGTTAGAATTTCTAGAGTACGATAGATTTCAAAGGTGTCACAATTATTTTTCGATGATATATTGAAAATATGTTTTATCGTCTCACCATTATACCTACTTTACCCTACTGTACATTCCTATTTGACAATGCCTTATGCAGCAGCCATATTTTTATTTTGACAATGGGTTATTCCCGGCCCCCTAACTAAGATAAGACAAGTCAATCAGTCAGTAGTCACACACTGGTTGTGTGTGAAAAGGCAATGGCAAACCACCCCATTAAATCTGCCGCGAGAGTCGTTCTATGTGATTAATTCCTTAGAATAATCACGACCCTCAGCAATGAGGAACACGACTTAGAAGAACCTGTTTTGTTTAGTCTATTTCTGCCGCAAAGCAGTGTTTCGGCAGTGTTCATAGAAGAGTTATTACAACTAACACCCCTTGTGTTCCATCTTTAACCTCATCGTCATTTACCACCAGGTGAGATTGAGGTCAAACACGAGTTTAGTCGTAAATTAATAAAAACCATACCTTACACAACACATACCTTCATTATCATCATCATCAGCCTATTAATATCCCCACTGTTGGGGACAGGCCTCACCTTGAACAAGGGGGTACGGGCCATGATCCACCGAGAGGACCTAGTGCTGATTGGTGGATTTCACAGGCTTTTGATAACTTTTTAATTCCCTTAGACATGCAGGTTTCCTCACGATGTTTTCCATCACCGTTAGAGCAGTCGGTAAATGAACGTAAGTCTTCGAAAAAATCGGAAATACTCATTGGTACAAGGCATTGCAGGGTTTCGAACCTGGACCTCCCGCATGGAAGTCCGGCGTCCTAACCACTAGGCCACCGACGCTCAGACCAAGCGACTGTATTTTTTGTTTTTCCGGTTTGTTTGGACATTACCGACACATACCTTACCTTACCTTATAAACGTACATAGTATACCTTACACATTTTTAATGATTATTTATATAATAAACTAGGATATGAATCTATCTACGTACTCGTATATCCACATAATTAAATATTTCCTAACAAAATATAGGTCACTCTTTGTTCCTCTGTAATCACACTGAAAAGGAAAGATCAAATGTCAGGGCTATTGTGTGTGGAATATTAATGAAAACATTTCGTGTAAACTCGGGCGCCTCATAATGTTCAGCAGTTAGATGTCTTCACTATGAAACACGTTTGATGAACAATAAAAATATTTGGTTAATGACCTAAGTTTTCGCTAAGTAATTTATGTTTTAGCCGAGTTCTAGTAACATTAAGGATGTTTTCTGAAGGTGGTATGATTCTGTGCAGAGTCAGCCTGGAGTGTTACCTACCACCGATTTACCATATTTCTGCCGCATAGCAGCAATGCTTGCATATGCATTGCTGTTTCGTTTTCAATTATATACAGGGTGTCCCAGAAAGTATTGATCAAACGAAACAGTGCGATTCCTGAGGTACGAGTAATCCTACCTATTTAAGAAACCTATCTTTTTAACACCGTATATGGTTATCCGATTCTTCACGGAAAAAAAGTTATTTCAATTTTTGGAACTTTATCAATAATGGCCTAGTGATCCCACATAAAAATTTATAGAAAAAAATCTAGCAGATATTTGGCTGATTTTTTAAAAATATTATGCTCTTCAGGGATCAGCCTTTCCTCTATAAGCATTAAAAAGCATGACTGTACAGTTGTACTAAATTTAATTCATGTTTTTCTAACGTTTATTAAACCACCGAAAAATGAACGCCATATTTAAATGATTGTCACCGAAAAATATGTACTACAGAAAGTTGGTCAACTGTCGAAAAAATACTGCATTATATCCGCCAGTTGATCAACTATTTGGAGTAAATTTTTTTTCGACGACGGTCATTTACTTAATATGGCGTTCATTTTTTGGTGGTTTAATAAAGATTTACAAAAACATGAATTAAATTTAGTACCTACATGCTGTACATGATTTTTTTTAATGCTAACAGAGGAAAGGAGCATAATAGAAAATGTGCCAAATATCAAAACTAGTTTTATTTAAATAATTTTTTTTGTGGGTTCACTAGGCCATTTTTGATAAAGTTCCAAAAATTTAAATATCTTTTTATCGTGAAGAATCGAATAACCATATATGGAGTTATATAGTTAGGTAATGACCTCAGGCATCACCATGTTTCGTTTGATCCATACTTTCTGGGACACCCTGTATAAGAGAGCCAGCTTATTTACCGGTAAATGCATTTCGCCTCACTGTAACATTATTAGATGGTTTTCAGTCCCAGCTAACCTTGAGGATTTAAGTGGAGTGCCTCATGTGCCGGTAACTACGCCGGCTCAAATTATAGAGACTTTACTCTATACAATTCGTGCAAATGTATTTAGTATTGTTGGTAAGTATTTTATGGTCTTACCAATCAGGTATATCGAGGAAGTACTCCGGATAGGGGTAGGACACTCCCACATTGTTAACCAGAGTGCCAATCTCCAGATCAGCTATTTGCTTGGCAATGTTCTCGTATATGCTGTCCCCTTGGCTAAAGTCCGCTTGAATTATCTTCGTTGCCACTTTGTATTCCTTTTCTGGTACAAAAAGAAAATTGAAGTTTTTTTTTATTGTCTACTAAACCCGCATTTGACCTCGATCTCGCTTGATGGTAAGCGACGATGAGGTCGACGATGAAGCATGCGGGTCCAGAAAATGCCTATTCACTCTGGCCTTGAAGATCCCAAGGTTGTAGGTTAAGTTAATGGAACTTGAAGGGGAAAATCTTCTGTATATTACAAGTATTGTACAGTGCGTGCGTTTTTAGTTAAACATTCGGGTCGTGAACACTTCGGAGTTCTTCGGTTATCGTTAACGATACGCGAATGTACTACGACTGTAGTAAGAGAGAGACAGAGGCCGATTTTACACGATACCCGAATGTTTTTCTAAGTGTTCACGGACTGTACCTTATCGGTAGAGGCTGGTCTAATTCTTCCTCAATGAGAGGCTCGGGATCTTTCTATGGAATTAACCACATAGAACGACTTTGATGGGTTTCCCCATTTCATACACTAGTTATCTCAGTATGAAGGTTTCCTCACTATATTTTCCTTCATCATTAGAGCAATCGGTAAATGTACGTAGGTCTTCGAAAAATACATATTGCATGGTTTCGAATTGACCATGCCATGATATAGGTACATAAAACAAAGTATATGACATTGCATGATTTCGAATTGACTCGAATTGGGGCTAACTCAACAAAAGTACGTCAGTCAAAAATTTTACATTTTACATGCATGAATTCTAACCAATATTCTAGGATTTATTCGGCCTTCACTAGAAGCCGGTAGGCGCAGAATCTAACAATTTAGTAAATTCTTAAAATTATAAATAATCATTAGATCTCTGAATAGAATCAAAATCGAATTGTTTATTATTGTAAGTAAATACCTTATAGTACATTTTTACACCGTCATTCTATTTTACTCTACCACCGCTTCGTAAGGTGCTATAGCTGAAACGAAAGAAGCGGCGCAAGAAACTTTCAGCAGCACATCTTTTGAAATAAATATAAATTACAATAATTATGAATACAATGAATATATGTACACAATGTGCAGAGCTGGAGCTGAATTTAGGACCAAGCCTCTTTATCATTTAAGTAGTCATTTATATTATAATAACCCTTTTTACATAAGGTCCGTCATATAAATCTAGGTAAGATCAATGTAAGCTTATTGTTCTTAACACCTGTATTAATGATTACTTACCAATTTCTTCAGCAGTTGCCTTTAGTTTGTCCAATGATCTACTGACTAGAACGATATCACAGCCTCGTGCCGCCAACTAGAACAATAAAAGTCATAATTTAGGAGTTAGACATTTATTTTATATTATGATAGGGGGCTGGGAATAACCCAGCGGCACTCCGACCCTTGAGGATCTTTTGTGTCAACCCCATTTTACACACTGGTCATCTCAGTGTGCAGGTTTCCGCACGATGTTTTCTTTCACCGTTAGAGCACTCGGTAAATGTACGTATGTCTTCGAAAAATACGAAAAACTCATTGGTACATGGCACTGCGTGGTTTCGAACCCGGACCTCCCGCATGGGAGTTCAGTGCCCCAGCCACTCAGTTAGGCATTTAGGTACTTACTTAACTTATCTATAATATTTGTTACAGAGAGATATTATTAGCTAGAATGGCTGTCTTTATTTAGGCCCAAACTACACGGATCCGGTTCCAGCCCCGGTTCGGTTCGCTGCTATCACCACATGCTTTCCGCCCTCCCATTTAAAGTCAGCGCTTCGTGATTGATGCAGCGAACCGAATTGGAGTTGGGACCGGATCATGAAGTCCTAGCCTTATAGTGTGTAATTTGACGAATCCATAGTTTGACACAACATTAGTCTGACGAAAAGCTTCTTTGAGGAAATGCGAATAATTCAACTTGTTTCTTCTTGTCGTGTTAGTGGCCAACCTATTTTCGAAGTTGTTCAGGCCTTCCGTATGTCTCCTTTAGATGAAAAGGTGCCACTAGAAGTCACTCATTCTAGACAGATAATTAGACAGCCATTATTCTAACTCGCACTTTACGACGATCAAAGGTAATACAAAATTGTATTTAAAATTGTAAACCTCCGTACAAAAAGATCCAACTTTGAAAGGGTTCTTTCTTTGTAATCAAGAAGTTGTCGAGACACAAGTAGAAATATAGGTAAAACGAGAAATATTGCTGGTAAAGTTTTAAACTGAACTTTGCAAAGAAAACTCCTAAGATATAAAGCAAAATGACCAGAAGTTTGAAATATGTTCAGATGAAATTGCCTGACGATGATTGGTTGTATTTTTCTTCTTGTCGCGTGGTTAGTGGACAACTTATTGTTGTTCAGGCCGCTCGTAGGCCGTTGCAGGGGCTCAACGTTGCTTAACTTGCGTGATTGCTTTCTGTCTATCTGACTACTGACCATCTAAGTACTTCTCAATGAGGTATACCTAGTAATTATAAAATTAAACTTAGGTACATACTCGGAATAATAATTTTGAACCTTAGCTACGAATATTTAGAGGTATTGAAACATTTGAAAAAGCTTTGTATTTAATTATTTTATTCGTCGAATCATCTATAACGTAGCTGAGGGAGAGAAAGGACTGATTGAAAGATAACAATAAAGTGAAAAAATATGTAATAATAGAAGTAGGTACAAGAGTGCGGTAGAAGGAAATATGTAATAATAGAAGTAGGTACAAGAGTACGGTAGAAGGAAATATGTAATAATAGAAGTAGGTACAAGAGTGCGGTAGAAGGAAATATGTAATAATAGAAGTAGGTACAAGAGTGCGGTAGAAGGAAATATGTAATAATAGAAGTAGGTACAAGAGTGCGGTAGAAGGAAATATGTAATAATAGAAGTAGGTACAAGAGTGCGGTAGAAGGAAATATGTAATAATAGAAGTAGGTACAAGAGTGCGGTAGAAGGAAATATGTAATAATAGAAGTAGGTACAAGAGTGCGGTAGAAGGAAATATGTAATAATAGAAGTAGGTACAAGAGTGCGGTAGAAGGAAATATGTAATAATAGAAGTAGGTACAAGAGTGCGGTAGAAGGAAATATGTAATAATAGAAGTAGGTACAAGAGTGCGGTAGAAGGAAGACAATAACGTAACGACAGTATTCTCTTATACAACGTTTTTCATAAACCTTGCACATCTACTACCCCTTTCTCGATATCATTTCCTCTGCCCGAAGGTCGCTAAGAGCGATCAAAGGCCGCCTAAATTGTACTTCACTATTTCCTTAATGTCCAATTAACTTCAGAGGTTAAAGCGATAAGGCCGCCTTTGTAAATATCGTGTTATTATTCCTGTAGTTTTTACTTGTCCTGTTTTTGTGTACAATAAAGGGTTTCTATCTATCTATCTATCTATCCTTTTCTATCTCAAGTTTGTTATTTTATATTTGTGCAATAAAGTGTACTTTACTTTTACTTTTTCTTTACAAGAAGAATTAAAAGTCAAATAAAAGCTCTATAAAAAGACATAATTATAAAAGTTATAAAGAGAAAACTGGCTTAGCCAGTAATCATGTGGTTTAGTTTCACGTAAGTTTTTTAAAATCTTCCTGCCTGCTTGATCTATCACAGAAATGTAAATAAGTATGTAACGCAATTGGAACGCATAATTTCAGTTTGTTCGTACACGGTGTACCTATTTATATGTTATTACCAAAACCCTAGTAATTACCTATTTGTTTGCTATTCATCAACAAAACAATTTCACTGTGTATACTCATAAAATAGTATAGTTAAACAAATATTATGTAAATGTCTCCTAAAATTAATACGTATTTACTTACGTTACGCTATGAGCGTATTAAAGTGGAAAATGGAGGTCTTCCCCCAATATGATTGGGAATAATCCCAGCGGCACTTCGACTCATGGGAATCTTTGAGCCTTCCGCATTTCACATTCATTCTTCCCCATTTCTCAGTGCGCAACTTTAAAAAATAAATTATAATAGCCTCTTACAGATTTTGTTTACTGTAACTAGAATCTGTGTGCCTCCGGGCAAAGGCCTCCCCCAGTCTTCTGAATTCTTCCCTTTCCAACGCCACCCTAGTCCACGTCCTACCTCTACATCTCTTTCTTTTCTTTTGTGCAGCTTTCCTCACTATATTCACCGTTAGAACAGTCGGTAAATGTACGTCAGATTCCGAATAATCTGAAAAAAAATATTCTTACATGACATTGCACGGAACCCCGACCTCTCCGGCATTTTTTACTCTACCACTGCTTCAGAACCGGAATAGGTAACCGCTAGTGAGACATTTTAATGTGATGCATATTTTTATAATCTAAGTAACCACCGTATCTCGAAAAGCACGTTAAAATAGTCGATCCCGCCTGCTCTGTCGTTCGACAGCAGTCGTTAGACCATGTCTGAGGCTTATACGGGCGGCCTGAACAACTCTCGCAATAGGTTGGCTACTAACCAACCACGTGACAAGAAGAAGACTGCCTAGCCTAGCCTAGCTTACGAATAAAATAACATCCGAGCTAACTTGAATACCTATCCGTTATGTATTAGAATTTTATGCAGCAAAATGCATAAAGTTCATGTTATCTCGATCCAGGTGCATATAGCAAAGCTGGCGACGGCATATGGAGATCCCAGGGACTAAGGTATAGCTATGAAATATGGTCACTAGAAAATAATGGACTCTCAGGAACAATGTATACCAGGATACATTATTGAAAGCTGGCTGAGATATTTTAGCGAAAAGGTGAGATACTAGAAGATATGGATATCTAAAGTTATTTATTTATTACCCACAGGAATAATACTACTCTCACTTGGTATTTGTGTGAACTTTTTTTTTTCATAAATACCTGTATTTTTTTTATTCACCTGGTAGGAACGCAGGGCAACTGTAAACTTGCCTATCCTATGACGTTAAACATATATTAAGTATTTTATATTTATTTTAGAATTTAATGAATTAAAATCACGACATTTTATAATCTTTGCCTACTTATATGAAGACAGCTATAAAGTTCTGCAGTGAGCGTCGGTGGCCTGGTGACTAGGACACCGGACTCCCATGCGGGAGGTCCTGGTTCGAAACCATGCAGTGCCATGTACCAATGAGTTTTTCGTATTTTTTGAAGACGTACATTTACCGACTGCTCTAACGGTGAAGGAAAAAATCGCGAGGAAACCTGCACCCTGAGATGACTAGTGTGTAAAATGGGGTAGGCAAAAAATCCTTTAGGGTCGAAGTGCCGCTGGGGTTATTCCCGACCCCCTATCATAAGATAAGATAAAAAAGTTATTCACAGATCAAGCTCTGTATTTCCATTTGAATGAAAATTCCTTGCACCATCCTATCCCATTTATAGTATTCGTGTGATAGTCCCTCATCTCATCTCATCCAGCCTTTTAATTGTCCCCTCTGTCGGGGCGGGGGGGCAGATGGTACGGGCCAAGATCCACCGAGCGGGCCCAGTGCTGATTGGTGGATTTCACATGTCTTCCGAAACTTTTCTCCTCAGACTGACGGAGTACTATTTAGTATTCTGTGCCACTACGCCACCGACGTGGAATAGTAGCGAAATGAAATTATGGATATGTAGTAGTAGGGTAAGTTATAAATTACGGAAGGAAGGAAGCAGTAACTTACCTGTCTCGCGTATTGCTTGCCGATCCCATCGGTGGATCCGGTGACCACTGGAACAAAGTAATTCATGGGTGAATGAAATGTTGCTTTGGGGCCAAAGATTTTGAATTTCACCCTATGTATATTAGATTGGATTGCCAACTAGAGAAATTGTTTAAGGTAACCGCTTACGCTTACGTTTTATATTGCGCCTGTAAGGCAATATATAAAAAATAACAAAAGTTTCACTACATAGCCAAAACGGTAATAGATACTTGGTTGTTATAGCATTCGATAAGCCGATTCATTTTTTTTTAATTTTTTTTATTGAACACTAAACCCTCTTTTGACCTCGATCTCGCCTGATGGTAAGCGACGATGAGGTAGACGATGGAGCATGCGTGTCCAGTAAATGCCTATTCACTCTGGCCTTGAAGATCCCGAGGTTGTAGGTTTCGGGAAATACAGACGCCGGCAGGCTGTTCCATTCCTTCCATATCTCGAACCATTGGATCCAAGATCCTCACCTAATTAATTTGTTTAGAGCAAATCTGAGGAATTGCTCTAAACACAATATCTTAAACAAATTAGGTGAGGCGGGAGCGCGGACGCGGACGGCGCGAATCATGTTTTTGGAGCTTCCCGCCGCCGTAATTTAAGTTAATGGTTCTTACAATTTAAACAAATCCAATTTTTTTTCTCATTTAGTTTAATCGTAAAAACAATGTAAATACTTTAATTCTTCCACAGGTCTTTGAAAGTTGGAATTCCTGTACTTAATTACTTCCACCGCGTGCAACGTGGGTCGACTCACGCTTGACCGACACTATCAATTGCAAATTATGCAAATCCCAGTTACTCGTAGTTACCATACTAAATTGTTGAACTTGCTCTATCTTGACAAATATATGGTTATGTTTGTTCAGTTATTCGTGGTTTGCTACACTACTAATACGATGAAATTATTACTTTGGTAATTTGTATCGTGTGATGGTTAAAGTGGTAAATAATTTAATACAAAAATGTACAGATTATTATCATATCGAAATGAGACACAAAACGAACTGCTATTTTATACTAGTATGTCAATTGATTTCCAATGTCTTTGATTGGAATCGAACAGCTCTCAGATCCCGAGGACTCCGAACATTTAACATAACTCGTGAAAATACACATTAATTGAAAATTATTAACAGAGCTTGGCACACACAGACTCGCCATCCCAAAAAAAAACAACATGGCGGATCCCGCGTCCCGCGCCGCGCTCCCACTAGACAAACAAAATTGGAAATCAATTGACATACTAGTTAAAACTAGTAAATCGTTTTGTGTCTTATTTCGATATGATAATAATCTATACATATTTATATATTTTTTGTATTCAATTCAATTCATTTATTCCAAGTTAATATATTTAGATCTAAATTACAAATAATGTCAATTAATTAATAAATAATTATAAATAAACCTCCCCCCTTTCCGCTCCCGATGCAAAGATGCCCATAACGCTTGCGGCGTTACCGCGCTGGTTCGCTATGGCCAACCTTTGCACTAGAAACGACCCGGAGCGAGGGTCACAACCCCTCTCCCTAAGGCGACGGCCAATCTCACCCACAAACGATTTTGCTTCCGCACTCCAGCAGCCTGTAGTCTCCACAGCAAACGGCACAAACATGTAATTGTGCTGGAGTGCGGAGTATTTTTATTTTTTTCTAGCAGTGGCCAATTCAGCGGCCGCTGCGGTGGCTGGCAGCGAAGGTGCATATTTATATTAAATTATTTACCACTTTAACCATTTTACTAAAGTACCTACACCTTTAAAAATGTTGGTGCCCAAATGAGAATCCACCCAAATTAAAAAAAAGGAAGAAATAGAATAGGTAATCCCTTGCAATCTGTGTCCCTTGCACATGGTACTTTCTCCCATAGAAAGTGTTACAAATAAATTAAGGGTTACAAGAACATGTCCAGTTACGTCAATAAGTATGTACTTATAGGTTCTTGTTTTTAGATGTGATATTTTGCAACCACATAAAAAATGTGTTCTACCAACTTCTTTGCTTAGAACTTTCTCCGAAAAATGAATTGTCTAAACATGTTGAATAAATGTAGCCATGGGCAAAAATTCATACACTATTGTTGTTGGTATTAGGAACCCATATTGTCAAGTAAATACTTTCTCGCCGACAAAACCAGTCTGACTGATGAGCACGTGCCGTTGAAAAAACGACCTTGTCGTAACACATTACGTACTCGTACACGTTTTCCATGAACTTGTACCGTTAAGGTGAAAGTCAGTGCCATATTACTCAGCGTAACGTGAGGATGGTGACACAGAGCAAATTCAACTCTATTTCAGAGGATAAAGTTCCTAAAAACTTGAAGGTAGAATTTTGTTTAGATTTTATTTAAATGAAGAAGATTTAAATAAAATTTAGATCCGATGGCTGAACAGGTTATGAGGTAACTAAGCATAAGATGTTTCATCATACACATTATCAAAAAACGCAATTGCGGCGGAACGCAAAAGTTTTTTGATTCCAGAGAAAATACTAGGTTAAATTATACTAGGTATTTTCTCTGGTAAAATAAAAGTAACGTAAAATACACTTTACTTTTTTTTTTACTTTTGTGCAATAAAGTGTATTTTACTTTCCTTTACTTTACTTTATTGTACAAATAGAATACAACAAACAAAAGATACAAAAGGAAATAGTGAAGTACATACAATGGAAGAAAACTAAAAACTGAAGCAGAAATAATATTAAAGGCATTTATACGTAAGTCTATTAAATTAACTATTGACTAATAAGTAATTAGCAGTATTTTTTTAGAACAAAATATAAAATCTTGAAGGTTCATAACAATTTAATAAGACCAATAATGCTTATGATATAGCTTCAAGTGAAAAAAGTCGAATGGCAAAGTCTCTAATTTTATTTCGACAGAATCGCGGGAATAACATGTATAAAACATTAATATACAGTTGAAAAAGGTACGCTGAAAAAAATATAACTTAATTACACTAAAGAGGTTACTGTACCAGGGGACAATTATGCTGTAGCTCAAACAAAAATAAAACATCCCGAGTTAATGAAATTTTCAAAATACCTGCTACAACGTAGCTTTAATTAATGTTCGTTTAAACTGTTTGTAAAATACACAAAACAGGTAAGGATTTAAAAAAAAAGGAGGGGTAAATGTAGTAGTTTTTGATTGCGAAAATATTTCCATTTTACTAAGTTAAAAATCAAAACGATTTTATCAAAATTAGTCCAGCTTTCAAAATGATTTTTGACAGTAGTATAAGTAGTTCATATAAAATGGAAACCTCCTGTTTTGATTGTGGGTTAAAATATACAGATACTACTGTCAAAAACCATTTTGAAAGCTAGACTAATTTTGATAAAATCGTTTTGATTTTTAACTTAGTAAAATGGAAATATTTTCGCAATCAAAAACTACTACATTTACCCCTCCTTTCCTTTTTAATCCTCGTCTCATTCAAGTAATTCATATGTATTCAAGTAATTTTGTTTAGCTTATGTACAATTTTGTTCTTGTGTTAAGTATTGAGAATTTATTAGTATCTGCATTTTTTCCCCTCTTGTTTTACATAATTTGTACACGTACGTATGTCTACTTATCGTAATAAATTTCTCTATGTTAAAGGTCTAGCTTGAAGAAATCTCTATTTTAGAGATTTCTTTCTATGGTAGAGCTTCTACCTGTGTACGTCAAATTTGTTGTTGTTGTTTCTTTTGTAATTTATGTGTGTGCAAATAAAGTATAAAGAAAAGTTGTTGCAGTCTGTCCTCTAGGTGCGGGCTAGCAGGGTTCTAGGACAGTGTGCAGATGAAGTAATAGAAGAACTTGGTAATAGATATTATATTTTTAAGGAACAGAACAACACAGATAATAGTATAAATAGTAAATGTAGAAAATAGGTAGTAGTAGGAAACAATATAAAACGGAGAAACGTCAGTTCAGGACAAAATACAGAGAGAAAGTGCAAAATACAAAGAAAACAATGAATTTAGAAATGGAATGGGAATATGATTTGAATTTTGAAAATATAGATTAAGAAATGAAGATGCCAACACGAAATGAGGTGAGATAAACGCTAACAATGAGGTTGAAATTGATGGCAAGGAGGTTTATATGGACGATGAAGTCGACATCGTTACAAAGTAAGTAAGCGACTTTACTGAGTCGGCGACCGCCAAAATAACAAAAAAACCAATTTCACTAAAGTCGATTTCTATTTCCTTTAAAAACCCTTGGTGAGCGACAAACGATATCCCATAAGTTCACCTAAATAGGTCGCTTTCTTCTTAATTAATTCTTTGAAGTCATGCATGACAGTGACATTTATTTGCATTCAATTATTAAACAGGGATTAGAAGTAAAAAGTTTTTCCCTGTGCGACCGCTCAACTTTTGGGTGAAGAGTTTTAAAGACAACAAACAACTGTCATTAAGCCATGGCATATGGTTCAAATAGAATAGAATAATCATGTTACACAATTTGAATAATCATGTTACACAATTTGAATAATCATGTTACACAATTTGAATAATCATGTTACACAATTTGAAATATAATGTCAAAAATGTCATATCTTATTTGTAGAATGATCGTCAAATAAATTAATTTAAAATAAAATTATGTAATAAACATTGAAAACAAGGTAACTAACTACCTACGAGTATAATGTAAAGAATGTCAATGATTATTGTTAATGAATTATGGAGATGATTTTAATGTCAGGTAAATAAAGATGTTAAATTCAAAATTTCATGTCCATAAATTCTTTATCTAATAAAAGGTTTCTCAGTCGGCGATTAAACGTTTCTTCATTAAGTTCATTTTTCAAGTCAGCAGGCTCATAGAGCGTCGGACCGATGACGCGCGGGTTTCTAGTAATAGTGTAAGTAATGTTACCACCAAATCTTACGGCGAAAAGACATCATCACAACACGCACACACTGTTGCTTTCTTCGTCCGTGCAGTCACTTAGGGGCCAGCTGAAAATCAGTGATGTGGCTTGCCTCAGCATTATGCTGAACTGGTGTACCCTTTTTGGCACTGTACCGCACCAGATGTTCTGTACTGCATGTATTAAACTTTGTATACTTCTGTATTGTGTACTGTATTCTGGTGTTTACAGCGCTAAATAAACGTTTTCAATTTCACTTTTATTTCAATAGTGGGAACTACTTGTGATTGAAGGTGGTTCCTCTGCCTACTCTCTCGGGGAATATGGACGTGAGAGTTTATGTATTATGGATGTTATGTTTAGTGATCGACAGTTGAAGTTGAACCTCAGACAGTATGTCAAAATGTTGGAATCGAAACAAACGGTTTAGTTACAATTTGAAACTTTCAATTCAATAGAGGAAATATTGATAGTATAGCCTGATTTGACCAACTGATGTACTAGAAGATAGAAACAGTTTAAAGCTACCTTAGTTCTTTATGATAAAAAGTATGAATGTAAGAAAAAGTAGTCTGCATACGTTACCTACCCTACACTAGAAGAGTTAAACTTTTAAACCACATTTAAAACACCCACGCATAGTCAATGCACGTCTTGAAGACAGTTTAAAACTATTAAGGTGTCTTCCTAGAACTTAAAGGCATACATTACTCTCTTGTTGTGCATAACTGAATAAGTTTACCTGAGGTAACTTAGCCCGTTACAAAAGAACTAAGCTGACTCTAGAGGCGCGTTGAGAACCTTAAATACACACCAAGTGCAAATAAAGTGAAAGTTAAGTAGAGCTTGGCCAAGTTATGTTAGGAGGAATTGTTTTAAATATTATAAGAATACTGATTGTAAATAATATAGACAGTACTGATCTTTCCTCGTATTAGAAACGGATCTCATTGAAAGTATCTCCAGGTGGTTAAAATTTACCTTTTCTCAAATATGCTCTCAAATATAAGTACTTAATACTCGATACCGTCACAACGTAGGCTGAGAAGCTACTGCTAGCTGGCTCTAAAAGGCCAAAAAAGGGCCTATAGGCTTTGGAAGCAGTTTTTGAAATGTGATTTATTTGGATTTCCTGCGTTCTTTGAGAAAAGTACTTTTGAAGCGTCAGTGGAAATAGCCAGCGTTGGGCTCCGCATCTATCATTAAAAAGTACGGTCATGTTTTGATTTGTATGTGTTAAGTTGTTTTTATATTTGGTTAGTGTTTTAATTCAACAGAGTGTAACATATATGTGCAGCGCCCAGACAAACCAACTTTCTGGTTTCAGGGCGCGAAGATTTGTAAATAATGATACATTGTATGTACGCAACAATAATAATTAAAATAATTTAAAATCCTCGCCTTCGGCTCGAAACCCGAATTTTCAATGTGTTCCTTGGCTAACAAGTTGGCTGATTTCTTGGCTTCAGCAATAATGTAATCTTTCTCTAAGATGCTCTGAATTTTTTATTAAATTACGCAACCCGAAATTACTCCACCAAAAGGTTGTCAGGAAGAGATCGCTTTTAGCGATAAGACCACCTAGATTGTATTAATTGTTTCGTACGCACTGTATCACACTAATTTTGTGCAATAAAGTGTACCCGATGGTAAGTGGTCACCGTCGCCCATAGATATCTCACCTCACTTTATGATTATTAGAGGGTTTTCGATGCGCTGCTCACCTTGAGGACTACGATAGAGTGTCTCATGTGCCAGTAATTACGCTGGATCTCTTGCCCGTCAAACCGAAACACAGAAATGCAAGCATCAAGTAAGAGGGTGGTACCACTCCAGGCAATCCTGCACATCAAAATCTACCACCTTCAAATCTGCTCAACACATTCAAATTAGTGTTCGGAATATACCCAGCAATTTCCGAATTGGCAAATCAAATAAACAATGCATACGATGATGTGATTGATAATAACATCCTTTGTGCGCATGACATTTCAATTGCACTTGCATTGCAATGTACTGCATTTGTATGGGAAATGTTTTGGACATCGCACGGATCTTGATGTAATTGGAATTTAATCCATTTCTGGTTAAAATTAACATGGTGTAAGTTTTAATGAAATTATTGTTAACTTAGTAAATTGTGTACGAGTTTCGTTTGTTCTTCTGTTGCATTTGCATATGTGTAAAATTAGGAGGTCTTAAAATATTTTCGCTGTTTTCTTCACGGGATCAAATCTTAATATTTTCAAATCTAGATATTCCTTTAAACATTTACGTATCTAAAACTTATTCTTAGTCGTTTTCCTCATTGATGAGGGTCGTGATCATTCTATGGAAATAACCACATAGAACGACTTTCATTCATTGAGGAGCTCGTAGCCTAGTTGCGAGCACGGTACGAAAGAGATCGTACAGGTTAAGGAAGGTACCAGGATGGGTGACCGCTTGTGGCATATTTCATCTGAGCTCCTCCGTGCCTCGGAGAGCACGTTAAGCAGTCGGTACCGGTTGTTGTCGTTCGACAGCAGTAGTTATGTCAGAGGCCAACGAGCGCCCTGAACAACTCTGACAAATAGGTTGGCCACTAACCATACGATAAGCAAGCAAACATTCATAGTCTTCCTCATGAAATAAAATGAATAAAATGAAAAAACATGTATTTGCCCTCAATACAATAATATGTAAATAAACAAACAATAATACATATATAATACAATAATAATACAATAAAATTAAAGCATGAAAGCAAATGGGTCCATGTCTGAGCATAATGGCTGATGACGGGGCGTTGTCTTCCGCTGGTATTCTGGCATGGCCCGACATAACACAATAGTGAAACACACAAAATAACAAAATTAACAGAAACAGAACAAACAGACAAAATTTTTTTATATGGGGACACCAGTGTCCCAGGATTACTTCGTCAACAGCCACCCCGAACAAACTCATTTCACACGCTGATTGTATCAATGTGCAGGTTTCCTCACAACGTTTTCCTTCACCGTTAGAGATGTCCGTAAATGTACGCAAGTCTTTTGAAAACTCATATTGTACCATGACATTGCTTGGTTACGAAAATTACTAGAAATATACTTACATCCTAGAAATATACTTCATAGGCTATTTTAAACTTTACTTGACACTGATTAAAACGATTGAAACTTGCTGATCAATATCTTATCTTATCTTATGACAGGGGCCAGGAACAACCCCAGCGGCACTTCGACCCTCAGGGATCTTTTGTGCTCACCCCTTATCTTAGACTCCTTCCTGTTCCTTTAAGATGCTTTGCATCAAGGACGTTATACAGCTTACAGGTAGGAGCCTATAGTCCTCTGGTTTCGGGTAGGCGACCCCCAGAAGACACATTCGCACAACAAGTGTTCCATTGACTCAACGGTGTCACCACAGGCTCTACAGGTGGGATTGTCTGCCAGTCTCATCTTATGTAGAAGGCTCTTAGTGCCAGAATGGCCTGTGAACGCCCCTACAATGAGTCGGGTGAGACTCCTGCTATGGTTGTAGATTTTTCTACACCCAGTTGTGTCACCATTTCCAAAGAACCTCTTAGAGTGTTTTAAGTTGGTTTTTGACCACTCCACCATATGCAGGTCCTTGGCTTTAGCCTTAATGGCTGTTTTGATGGTACTCATTGAGAGTCCAACAAAAGTGCTGATCAATAAATCCTTGGACTTGTATTATTTACTTAGGGAACATCGTATGTGGTTATACCTTTGACTATTGACCTATTCATATGTATGTAGGTACTGCATAGATGATTTTGTTTAATGTTCAGTTAAGTGTGAAGTAAGCAAAGTGTTTGCTGAAGATTTTTGCATCTATTCGTTATTTACTTCGTTATGTACTTCCCTTCCGGGTCTTTGATAAATAGGTGGATTATGAACGAATGGTCTAAAACGCAGTAATAACGTTATGAAATGAAATTTATTTGCCAGAACATAGTGAAAATTATAGGTGATTTAAAAAGCATAGGTATCATATGTTCCACCGACAACGGTATGCAAATCTTTTCTGCTATTTGTTAGTGTCGTTGAGATACTCTTTTATGGAGTAATAACATTTGTCTAGAAGTTAAATCAGTCATATTAAATATGACTCTTATATATTAAAAACGGAGCCTTAATTTTGAGGAAACTAATGAAGACAGATGGTAATTAGTAAGGACGGAAAAAGACTTAAGATTACAAATTAAGTAGCACTAAAAATTAATGTTAGTTATTAAGATCCAATTAGAGAGTCAATTACTTAAACGATCAACATTCATGAAATAATCCAACTAGGCAGGAAATAGGAAGGGAGTATGGAGGAAGTATATTGAACCAAGCATGTAATTGAAGGGGGTCTGATTCTTTGCCAGAGTCTATCCGACTGACATAATATTTTGTAAATTTTAAAAAGGAAATTACTTTTCCATGGATAAAGAACTATCTTTATTTCAAAGAACGTAGTTTCCAATCTAAATAATCTATTTGGAATGAATGCTTACGTTCGTGACGTCATTAATTCGATTCCGATCGATCCGTACTTAATGAGTTTTACGTAACTTCGACTAAAATAACTCTAAATTAAAAATTTAAGATACCACCGACGTACTATTGTGGAGATTCCCTTACTTTTTTCTACTCTTCATCAGATCCTCAATGTTTCAGATGTGGGAAGGTCAACATAGTCATAAAAATTTGAGCTCAAACTCGAACCACGAAACTGTTACCGTTCCAGAGATACCATCATACTCCAACATCCCAAGATACTCCAAGATCTTAGAACCATTGATCCAATTTTCATCTGATATTCAAATTTCAATACGATTTGCAAAAACCAAAAACAAAAAAAATATTTCTTTTTTCGTAAAAACGAAATGCATGCATGCATTTTGCATTTTACTAACTAGAGATTTGCATTTCACGAAGTGGCTAAAAATCTTAGACAGATACCGTAGAATACGACCATTACAGTATCTGTCTACCTTTTAGCACATCGTGAAATGCCTACGCACTTCGTGAAACGTGCCATTACGCTATGTGTCTACGACAGATATAACTACCCAAAAGCGTCTGTGGCGTAGTGGCTAGCACGTCGACTCCCATGTGGGAGTTTCGGGTTCGAAACTGTGCATAATTATGTTATTGATGAGTTTCTCGATTTCGAGGATAGTTTACACACCCTAGTCTCGTGTCATCTCTATCTGGAGCTATGGCGTAAAGAGGGATAGCATTTAGTTTAATGAAGGCATAACTTTATGGACGTTACGTGCATCTGACGGTAGTTATGTGTAGGTAATTGAAGTTACATTTACTTTGAATCATAATAACAACAGTATTCAAAGAAATCGTTGGCACAGAATATAAAGTCGCACCGAGATGAAGAAACTGAGAAAGGAAGTGAAACTTAAGTAACTTTCGCTAAGTTATTGATACAACCGCAGTTAATGCACTGTTATGTTATGTATGAACAGCAGTGCAGGACAAAATTAAATTCGATTAACGATTACTACCTCCCAGTATTCGTGAGAGTCAAACAAACCCCATTTTCAAAAAACAAGGAAAAGAACACTACCTTTCTCAAATTTAATTCCTGTTATGTCATCCATCTTAGTTTGTTAATATTTATTTATATTTATATTTTTAGAGATATTTATTATTTATTTTAAAGTTATTGCATATATGTACTGATATGGTTATTTATTATAGTTGTCTTTATATATTGTATTAATTTTTATTTGACGTACACACTATGTCTGTCTACCTTTAAATTATAACGCATCTTTCACTTTCGCGGGTTTGCTGGAAGAAATCTCTTTTAGAGATAAGTTCAGCCTTTGTACAATGTCTCATTTTAATTGCTTTTATTAAGTCTATTGTTGTACAATAAAGTGTAAATAAATAAATAAATAAAGTGTATAATTGTAGTGTATAATGGCTATTACGCAATCAAGTTATCGAAATAATGTTATTGTTTTCGATTAGATAACTTTTCTTTTGTAGAACTAACATGTAAAGATTTTACAAATAATAGGTTTGATTGTATATTTATTACCTACATGTAAAAATATTATGTACAAGTAAACATTACCACAATAGATATCTACTATTTTGTGACATTACTGAGCAATCTCTTGCACTTTGAAACGAGTCCAGAAAATATTTTCTTTTTTTTCTAAAATGTCGCAAAACAATTATACAATCGGGCGTGCTGAGGGTTCAGTCCTTATGTAAAATGTCTAAACGTCGTTTAGCCGTAGGTAATACAAAACGGCTAGCTATTATGTAAAACAGCGGATTATACAATCGGGCTGCGGCATATAAACAGACATGTACTTCTATAGAACCGTAATTGCTTCCCGATAGTGCGAAATATACATAGGTAGTAGGTACTAAATAATAATTCCAATAGATAACCATAGCAAGGTCCAAGTCATATCTTAAAGATACGGATAACCTACTTACATGCCCATTTCCCCTTTGATTTGAAGTCCACTTTATTCAACGAAGGTCCAAGTACATAAGTATAGAACACACTAAATATGGACTTCAACACGTAAAGAACAAATCCCGCTAAAAACACTAAACACAACTTTTCTAATGAGCTTAACTGAGCCATTGTTATTTGTAATAAAAAACACTAAAATTGAAACGAAAGTAAGAGGTTATGGAGAGAGTACCCCGACCGGTTGACACAATTCACGCATGCGCACTGACTGACTGACTGACGGCCGAAGAAAGTGAGCGAGCATGCGCCGTAGGGCGACCACATTGATAACCAACGCGGCAAAAAAGGGGAACTAATAATTTAGCTACGAAACGGGCAAGTCAGATTTACATCGCATAGACGGTAGCGCCTCCACTGAATTTCATATATTGTAGACGTATATGAACGAACGATAAGCGGAACGAAGGGAACGATGCGACTACTCCCGAATTAGATAGAGACAGAGGTCATTCTGTTTCAGTCACTCGTGATAAGAAGTTTTGCAAACATGGATGACGTCAGCGTTTTTATTTGGACGATTTTATTCAACACTTCTTTGAAACTGAAACGTGAAAAACTAATTAACTCAATGTCAAGTAAATTGTTACTACAAGTAGGTACTACTTGACATTGAGTTAATTAGTTTTTCATAGTTGTTTCATTTTCGTTACTATGTGTTCTGTAGTATTGACCACAGAACACATAGTAACGAAGGTCATAGGTATTGATATCCATAATGTTGTGACGGCGAGCATGCGTGAAACGACGATGCGTGAAAAGACAGAGATTCGTGGCGCTTCGCTTTCTCTGCCTGCGCAAGAGACATACATAGCGTGTAGTTGTATGTGACAAGAAACCTTATAGAATTAAACGTTTAACCTTTTTTCAATTTTAATTTCAATTTGATCGGATTCATAGAACTTTTATACATTATTCGATTAGATGTGAATTTGTAATCGCAGTGACACCTACCCTAATAACAATAGAACTGGCAGAAGATGGTTTATATTTTATGATGCTGCCTCTTAAGGATATTAAAGACCACAGAAAGAGTCAAACCTGGAAAATATCCTTTCCAAGTACATTTATTCCTTTGACAATTGATTTTGAATGCTCTATTCAGTCTATCTAAATACGAACGAACCCACTGTAGGGCTTCTAAAAGCCTTCAGACTTCGTAGTAAAACAATGGCTGGAGTTTAGAATTTTGTAGGTATAGTTTCCAATACCTTACCGAAGTATGGCAATAGAAACTTCAGTGGCATCCAGAAAGGCAAGTCCAATTGTAAGTGCGACAATACAAACTGATCGTAACTGTTAATTACCAGATCGATTGAGTTAGTGATGGGACGAAGTAATGTGACAGAAACCAGAAATCGGAATATCCTTATATTAAGTTTGACACGTTTGTCTGTTTGTCTGTCTATTTGTTTGTGTGTTTGTTTGTGGCATCATAACTTAACAACGGATGATCAGATTTGCACCCAGTTGTTTAAATTTAATAGAATGGAAGCAGACGAGCAAATGGGCCACCTGATGGTAAGTGGTCACCGTCGCCCATAGACATCTCACCTCACTGTATTAATATTAGAGGGTTTTTGATGCACTGCTAACCTTAAGGACTAAGATGGATTGCCTCATGTGCCGGAAATTACGCTGGCTCTCTTACCCTTCGAACCGAAACACAGAAATGCAAGCATTTCTACTTCACGGCAGAAATAGATAAGAGGGTGGTACCAACACAGGCGATCCTTCACGTTAATATCTACCACTACTGTTATATAAAAATCTGATAAAAATCTTTGATGTCAGATGGGATCTCTGGAACAGTAATAGTTAGGTGGTTCGAGTTTGAGCTCAAATGTAACCTACACACATGTGCATGTACTATGGTAACCTTCGCACATCTAAAACCTTGAATATCTGATGAAGATCAGGATAAAGTAAGAACATCTCCACAATGGTACGTCGGGGGTTTCTTAAATTTTTAATTTAGAGTTATTTCTTCGTCGTTGATGTGTTTCGACAGTAGAAGAGCCTTACTTACTAAGCCCATGTGCTCCATATTCGACCTCTTTTTTGGTCTCTGTTTGATTTGCCCATCACTAGTCTGAAAAGTTTTGTCTTGAAACAGCGATTAAGGCGAGCGATGTAATTCCACTAATTAGTTTTCGATGTTCGTCTTAACAATTTTGGTAACGACTTTATTTTAAAGTTAGAATTCACGTGGAATGTCTAAAACATTTATCTTGACAGCTGTAAGATGTCAACGTCACGATTTGGACTTTTTTTCTGTCGCTACAATTAAATACCTCAATCTTATAATACCTACATGGCATCGCTTCATTTGGATTTCACCGAATATAGCATTCCCTTCGTGCTTTCTTCTAACTAAGTCACTTCTTCACAGAACGAAGTCATGCGATGTAGTAAAGTAAGGATACTGTATAGAAGTAAGGTAGGTAGATTAAATATGTGTCGTCTGTGGCCTAGCGGATAGGACATTATTTATTCTGATGTAGTCCGGGTTCGAGACCATGCAATGCCATCATCATCATCATCAGCATCCTACTCTAGTCCATTGCTGGACATAGGCCTCTCCCAGAGCGCGCCATTGAGCCCGATCTTCGGCTCTTCTCATCCAGTCGCTGCCAGCCACCTTGCGCAATCGTCGCTCCATCACTACGTTTGCCCAAACGCGGTTTCTACTCCAGAACTCGTCTACCCCAGCGGTTGTCGGTCCTGCGACAGATGTGACCGGCCCACTGCCACCTCAGCTTGCTAATCTTATGAGCTATGTCGATAACTTTTGTTCTTTTGTTTCTTTTGTGCAATGCCATAATGATTATCAATGATAATGAGTTTTTCGGAATTTTACGGAGTACATTTAGCGACGGATAACATCGTGAGAAAACCTGCATGTATGAGGAAAAATGTTTTCTAAAGGCATGTATCCACCATTATAAGCACTGAGCCGGAACGGTGGATCATGGCCCGTATTCTTCTTGAGCAAGGGGACACCTAGGCTGATGATGATGATGATAGAGTACCTACGTAATGTTTTAGTAAATTCTGTTAGGATAATTAGTATCTAATTACTCAAAACGAGATTGAAACTTGAAAGCGTAGGTGGCAAACCAAAATTTTCATAACAAATCTTAAGTTACTGTGTGGAGGTAAGTTAAGACTAAACTTAATTAAAATTTCCGTCTGTTTCTCCGTGTCTCTGGAGCAGTTAAGTTGCTTACTTGATAACTTATATTATCTCTCTTGATAACTTTCCATATCTCTCTGGAAATCACGTTGATATGCTTAACGGTGCTAGGTAGGTACTGTTTTCTAATTATTACGAAGTTTCCTCATTTATGCGAGCGGTTTAATATTGTTTGTTTATTACTAATGGAGGATATTAATATTTTAGAATTAAAAATACGATTGGCAATTCTCTATACATTTCACGAGGGGCGTAGCGGGGGTAACATTTCACGACCGACTGATAAAACAGAGTTCGGGGCTCGGGACTCAGTCACCCCTGGTCCTTGCGGAAGGCTCAGACCAAGAAATCTGAAGATGCCAGCCGCCTTCTGCTCGCTGGGCCTCCCCGAAGCGCGGTCTACCCCCGGAGTCCCACCCTGCGGGTAGACCGCGCTGAGGAGGGGCGTGAAGAAACAAGGAAGATCATCGGCCAGAGCCAACTCAAGGACTTTCTTGTGGCTACAAGCAGCGAAGGACACAACTGCTGCTGCAGCGCCCCGAAACAGTTTCCCGTTTTTTCAGTTTACACCAGGGAACGAGCACACATCCAGAGAGGGGCTCAGTCGTTCTCCAATCGTGCCACGCGACACATCAAATGTATGAAAACGAACGACCGTCAGACGAAAATCTCATTGTTACGATAAGGATAAACAAAAAAAATTAAAAAATGGTGGTAGTCGCAGATATTCGGTGTCGGCTATGCTGGAGCCATGCGGAATGTCGAGGGACAATGGCAACGCCGGACGGCGCCATCCTTATGCCATGGAGCCTTGGACGGTCTCTGGTGTGGGACACTCTACTCATTTACTCAACGCTCAAGCGCCGCAAATACTCGGGTCTTCTTAGCCATTACCATTTTGCGGCGCTTGCAGTTGAGACCATGGGTCCGTGGTCTGCTGATACTAAAAAGTTAGTGCAGGATCTTTCCACCCGGTTGATCCTCGCCTCCGGAGACTTCAGGGCCGGCACGCACATAGACTCAGTCTCACGATTTAGCTAGGTAACGCGGCCAGCGTCCGGGGACCATGTCGAATTCGACATTAGTCCTATCTCATTCGCTCACATTACAAGTGTGAGCGTGACAAGACGTTCGTAGCGCTCGGCATTTGTATGTTGAACGCTGCAAGAATCGCCTTCCATGCCGCATGCTGAGGATTTTGCCGATGTGTTCGGCTGGTAAGATTGTTTTTGTCATAAGATTGTGTACACCGTTTATTTGTTTGTTATTCTGACGTAATAAATAAATCAAATTAATTAATTTATTTCATTTTATTTATGATCTTGTAACTTGTTACAAACAGCACAATAAGGCACAGCACAGCCGCTCTGATCGATCCGCGTCGAAAACTAGGCGCTGAATGAATGAAATCTTGCAGTATATTGCAAGATTGAGACACGGGTGTCCCGCCAACTTAACTGTTCTATCTTGATTTATTTCTATGGCCTAACATCCCAAAATATACCGCACCACCAGTTTGGGTGCCACTGTCTTGTACAATTAAGTGGAACCAACAAGAAAAGCCGCAAAACCGACGCCTCAAACTTTCACAGCTGCTGGAGGCGTCGTATCAGACAAGACATTGATTTCAATGGAATATTAGTACAGTCATGAAGAAACAAACGCCCGAGGGGAGGGTTAATACTTTTCATTTCATCCAAGAGTAAAGTGGACAACACGTCAGGCCTAAACATTCAACAACTGACAACACCATCAGGATTAATCAACTAAGGATTAATCTTGTAATGGTACTCAATTAAGGAGTAATCTCGAATGGTACTTACTTATAGTAAAATAAAAAATTGGTTCCTTTAATTAAATTAAGGTATTTCGTATTTATTTAGTTAGAACGTTAGAGCGTGAAAACTGATTCAGATTAATTTAGTTGTCCAGAATGTAGGTACATAATTACAAGATGGTATTTTCTAAACAAAGAGCCGATACATTCTACTCAACAATGAGCTTCTTCTTCTTCAGGTCCTAGAACACCTAGTGGTGCATAGGGCTGTGACAATATTCTTCCACCGCGCTCTGTCCGATGCCGCAGACTCTATGGTTTTTTTTTTTTTTTACTTTAGCCGCAATGAAATATAAAAAAATGCATGCAAATATAAAAAATATTTTTTTTTATTTTTTTTTAGTTACTACTATACCCGCATTTGACCTCGATCTCGCCTGATGTTAAGCGACGATGAGGTCGACGATGAAGCATGCGGTATCCAGTAAATGCCTATTCACTCTGGCCTTGAAGATGTCAAGGTTGTAGGTTTCGGGAAATACATACAGTAGGCTTTTCCATTCCTTAGCCGTTCGCATAATGAACGAAGAAGCAAATCGCTTCGTACGAGCAGATGGGATATCATTCCATCTAAAAAACATAAGGATAGAACCCCTCCCCACGCCTGGTAGTCCGAAGGCGGAATGGAGATGGAATATAATAGCCAGATAAATTATAAAATATAAATGTGTGATGTAATGATACTTGATATAAGCTATAAGTTCATACTCTTGTGAGCAAAATTCGGAGGCGTTGGCTTAATTTTCACCAATGTTCAACGCCTCATAAAAAATATAGGTCCAGATATGAAAGTGTTCGACATAGCCGAAGTTAGTTGGCAACTAAAGTAATAGCTTACTTGGGCAGGACTACGCTGAACCCACATTGTATGAAAACTTAGCATTGTTCCGATTCAGCCTAGATTTAGACAGTGACGCCATTATTACAGCCTAGATTTAGATAGTGCACCTGCAATTGGTTGTACGCCATGCATGATACGGAACTTCCGATTGATTTTACACCTCCGACTCCGACTTCGGCTCCGATAGTTTTGAATCGGAGGTTATACCGAACCGCGACCAGAGCGCGTACAAGTTTCGAAGGGAATCACCTCACGCATGCGCTCGTAGCCACGTTATCGCTTATTTTGCTATGCTACTTATGTGGCCGGTTCAGTTTTTTTTTGTGAATTGTGTGTCAGACGTGCTACAATTGAAATGGTGACAAGTTTATTTATAGAACAGTGAAGCCAAAAACAAGTGTTATACATGGAACTACTTTTATGAAGTTGACGCGAATTCGGCAAAGTGCAAATTTGTGAGAAAACATATTCAAATATCAATATTTTATTAAATAGTGTAGAACTACATAAAGGAACATGATTTATTGCCGCAAACGTCAACATAAAAATAATAATGGCCAGTTCAGCTATAAAAATTTAAAACACGGTTTAAAATTCCGACTTCGGTTCCGAATCCGGTTCCGACTCCGATAAATCAAATTTAAAACCTTCGGTTCCGACTCCGGTTCCGGTAAAACCACCTCCGTAACATCCCTACTACAAAGGCCAAATAACGCCAAGGACCAATGGGTTAACTGGGACCCAATTCGCCTAAATTACAACGTTTGTAGTTCTATTTCTATCCAATTTCAATTTAGTTTTCGTTCCAATTCTATTTGGACACCAAATCGCATTCTCCTGACGCATAACTATACCACTGCCACCTTTCGATTTACTATCGATCGGGCAAAAGTACCTTGGTAGGAACTAATGTTCGATCGTTATATTTGACAGTTGAAGCGTTTTGTTACCGTTCAACTTCGGTTCAGTATAAACTAAACGTTTTATTATAATGCACACATACGTTACTGTTCGAACGATCGTTGACTCGATCGGAACTTAACTGAAATTTGATCGTTGATGGATAGTAGCATACGAAACACGTCATAACGATGCAGTTTAGATTCCATTTAGTTACGTTGTATTTAGTGGAATCGATCTCCTGACTCATTTTTAAGTGTTAATTTAACAAATATGGAATTCTATTCATGTCATTTTGAAACGGAAGCGGACAGTAATAATTGACATCTAAAAAAAATGGAATTTCTATGGCTTCGGTCCGCTTCCGATTCGCTTTCGCCGCAGTATGCTAAGCCCCAATACCATAAATTCCACTATATTTCGCTCTTCTCAGATCCAGAGTAAATAAAAGTGACAAGGGAAAATATAAGACATCGCTTACAGGACGTAGAGTTGCATCAATGGCTATAGTGAAATTGGGTCCGGTTTTCAACAAGTTTTCAACAAAACTAATGAAGTTTTCTCCGTGAGATTCAGAGCCGAAAAAGACGAAACACAAAACTTTTTGAGACCTCTTTATTTGAGAATAGAAGAATTAGCAACTAGCAATTAGCAAAGAAGGTATTAACGTCTGTAGATGGGCGTTGAAATGCCCCATAGCATGCTATGACTTTTAACTCGTAACTTAATAAACGTCTATTTAGTTTAAGCAAAAGTAAAGTAAGTTATAACCTAAGTAAGCAGATAAGTAAGTGAAGTAAGTAATTATTCGCTGACCATCAGGGGCAGGTTTCAGGAATTAATTTTAGGGTTGCGTCAGGTTTAGATTCCACGTTACCTCTTGCTAACGACTAGGTATGGGTCAGGAATTGATTATTCATTAAGTTAAGCACATCCTGATTCCTGAACTATATTTATAAGCGACTGAAACGTAAACTTTAAATCTAGCTTAAGATATGCTCGAAGGAAACCAAAACCGAGTTCAAAATACTAAACATAGATCGAACCCTAGTGAAGCTCAGATCTCATTGAAATTCATGTTCTTGAAATCGTCGCTTCGAGACAGAATCGTGTAAAAGCTGACCGAAAAGCTCTCGTGGCCTATTATAGGTATACGAGAAAGGCTTCAAACAGAATTTCTTGGAAATGAAATCTGCAAATATTTTAGTCTTAATGTATAACTGTCTCTACCAGATTTTATAGAAATAATAGAGCACTAGCTTGTGTCCAATAATAGTAGTACAGAAGCTATAGTATACCATCTGCCAAAAACATTCGATTGAATCTCAACCGCTGGTGGAAGCTAGACTGCAAAGTCTGGAACATCGGCGCAAGGTTGCCTGTCTATCGGTATTTTATAGGATACATTTCGGAGAGTGCGCATCGGAATTGCACGACCTAATTCCAGCATCTCCATTCCGCCTTCGGACTACCAGGCGCGAGGAGGGGTTCCATCCTTATGTTGTTGATGTCCCATCTGCTCGTACGAAGCGATTTGCTTCTTCGTTCATTATGCGAACGGCTAAAGAATGGAACAGCCTGCCGGCGTCTGTATTTCCCGAAACCTACAACCTTGGGATCTTCAAGGCCAGAGTGAATAGGCATTTACTGGACCCGCATGCTCCATCGTCGACCTCATTGTCGCTTACCATCAGGCGAGATCGAGGTCAAATGCGGGTTTAGTAGTAAATAAAAATAAATAAAAAAAACCTTGCGTTTTGGGTAGGTTGACCTGTGGGTGACTGTACGATACGAGTATATACAACTGTCACGTAATTACAACCATTGTAATATTCGTGATATCAATAGCTACTAGCTCTTATCACAATAGTGATATATATCACGGTAGTAACAACCATGGGCCACGCACCGCCGCGCTGGTTCAACAGTTACAGTATTGACAGAGCTCATTGTAAACTGGGCACAGCCTGCTAATATTATTTGTACGACAATGCCCCTTTACAGCAGATATATTAATATTATTATTTATTAATTTAGATAAATGACAAAGCCCCTTTACAGCTGCTATAATCTTATTTTTTTAGCTAAATTTTTAATTGTAAATCGGCTGGTCTGTTAGCTCCTGTCCAGTTGTGTTTATAGTTGGCATGAATTTTAAATTTATTGTAAAAGCGTAACCAAAGTTCCTGGTGTCCCGATGGTTTTTATTAAAGGAGTATGAGTATGAGTAATAGTCGATATTTATTCACTCTGCCCAGAGGCTCTGTGCAAAGTCGACACTGCCCGGGAAGTGCTGACTCTGCCCACCCTGCGGATACATGTACGAAAGAAGACGATGAGCAATTATTTTATGAATTTCTGAATTTAGGGCGGACCCCCCACCCTAAGTACAATCCTGTTAAGCAAACAAGTCACGGATGAACTCAAAGCGACACAGACATGGATCACCGAGGCACAAAATAGTTAAGTAAAAAGAATATATCATAAGTTAAATCTACTTTTGTATCATATCATAATTTATTGGTAAAAAACTTTTACAAGTCAACATTTTAAATAGGTACAATAATAAATTAGTAAATTAATTATTAGTTAGTACTTACTAAAAATAAAGAGCGTCGGTGGCATAATGGCTAGGGCACCGGATTCCCATGCGGAAGGTCCGGATTCGAAACCGTGCAGTGCCATGTACCAATGAGTTTTTCGTATTTTTCGAAGACTTACGTACATTTATCGACTGCTATAAGTCTATAACGGTGAAGGAAAACATCGTGAGGAAACCTGAACACTGAGATGCCCAGTGTGTAAAATGGGGTTGGCACAAAAGATCCTCAAGGGACGAAGTGCCGCTGGGTTATTCCCGGCCCCCATCATAAGATACTAAAAATATGACGCGAGGTATTCATAATCACACGCCATGAGCTGTATACAGTGGCCAATTAATCAGGCTACATCTTAGTTGGTACTAAAGACCTAAACTTATTAAAATACTCAGAATCTCGTCACTACACTACAACTTTATTGTGCGGGGTGCGGGGTGCGGTGACTGACAGTTCAGGTGACAGAGTTGCTGGATAGTACAGCGATTTACAGGTAGGCGCTTGGTCTACAAAGAAGTTTCACCGATAGCGCACAACGTGCTGTGCAAATGTGTGAGTGCGCGTGCTAGAGCGTTAGTATTGACTACTGAGTAATCGTTCTGGTAATAATCTACTTTGTGGCGGCGTTCGGTTGAGCTGGATGCGTGCGATTGTGTGAGTGTGTGAGTCACACACCTCGAGATCGATTCCACTAAATACAACGTAACTAAATTACATTTAAATTGCATCTTTATGACGTGTTTCGTATGCTACTATCCACTAACGATCAAATTTCAGTTAAGTTCTGATCGAGTCAACGATCGATCGAACAGTAACGTATTTGTGCATTATGATAAAACGTTTAGTTTATTCTGAATCGCAGTTGAACGGTAACAAAACGCTTCAACTGTGAAATATAACGATCGAACATAAGTTCCTCTCAAGGTACTTTTGCCCGATCGATAGTAAATCGAAAGGTGGCAGTGGTAGAGTTATGCGTCAGCAGAATGCGATTTGGTGTCCAAATAGAATTGGAATTTGAAATTGGATTGAAATAGAACTACAAACGTTGTAATTTAGGCGAATTGGGCCTCTGGATGCGTGCGATCGTGTGAGCGACTGACGCACCAGAATGCTATAATATAGCTTCGTTTCCGTTAAGCACTAGTCTATTTTGTGACCGAAGCGTCCCCAAGGCGAAGATATTCCAGCAAACGCGCCAGGAAATCCGTGTGGCGGCCCTGCTTGATTTGTCAAAGGCGACGTACGTGATGCCATGAAGATTGGGGGGGCAAAGGCAGAAAGATACACTATTATTGACATCCTCTGATGTTTGATTTCAGTTTATTTCCTAAAAGTGTTTTGGCCACGCAAATATTTGGTGACTGAGATACAAGAATTGTTGTGGATTTTCGGCATTAGTGTACACTTGGAAACTTATCTTCTTCTTATTCGTATTCTTTTCTTCTTATTGATAAAGAACGTGATCATTCTATGGAAATAACCACATAGAACGACTCTTTTGGCAGATTTAATGGGTTGGTTTTCAAATTCTAATTAAAAATCATGGACAAGAAAACAAACGGACATAGTCCCATGAACAATAACTTGACGCATCCATAGGAAGTCAGCTCGCTAGTATATACGAGCCCTACGCACACAGTCACACCATAGGAATACGTTTCACCCGCCATTACACTTCCGACCTCGCCCGTGTCATGTTTGTTGACATTTTGAAAATAAAAACTACATCATGTGTAGTTAAAATTATGTCGAAACCATAGTAGTATCATAAAAAAGAGTCAGGGGATCACCTATCATAAGTAAGCGAGTAATTTATTCACCTTATTTCTTGATTTTTATTTAAAATATTGAGATCAGAAATTTTGACACAATCGGCCAGTGTTGCCAATAATTAAACATGAAAATTCCCCGAAAGTGTGGGAGATTGATAGTCTTACTTTATATATACATATTTATTTTCAAAATATTTATTCAAAATTCTTCTACAATACTAATTTACTATATAAATAAAAATCTTTTTTAATTCAATGTTTTTTATTTATCTTTTTATACCTGGACAAGAAGAAAGGACCTTCCTTTAATTTTAATAAAACCCTAGTTCCGAGAGTGGTGACAAATGTCTAAAACTTTATTGTAATTTTATTTCAATAAATTGGGTAAATTTTCTTTACATATGGCAATCCTCTATACACTACCCATACTTATACTGCCGCCATTGCTTTGCTGCATCAATGTCTTAATGACATTCCCTCCGTCTTTTTTTTAATCTTCATGTTTAAAATTATTTATTCATGTAACAGGGAACGTTACACAAGCACGTCAAATTTACAAATAATAAATCTTAATATCTAATTATCTATGATCGGAGTAGGTAGGGCTGTTTTTGGTACTTGCCACATACGGTCATAATATGGATAAGTATGCCCAATAATCCCGGGATTTCCGGGATTGAATAAATATATTATTTAGATTTTTAACGTTATATTTGTTTTGATACACATTTAAGATTGGTGGCGAAATTTTTATTTTTAAGATTCATGGCGCTTGTGTACCTATGGTAGTGTTTTAACTTCTTCGTAAGTTCACAATTTTTAAAAAATCGTAATCCGCCGAGTAAGGGCGAGGTTTATAAAAGTAATTTACAACATTTGCTCGATAACTTAAAACGGGATCCCGCAATCATATCCAAATTAATATAACCTTTTAGGACATTGACACGAAAGAGCCCTACCTACTCCGATCAGTGCTAATTACATTGAAGTAAATAACTTGAATTGTTCAATCTTCCGATATCGTCAAGTTGGAAATATTTCTTGGGCACATTGACATATTCATACACATTATAAGAATAAGAATTAGTTTATTTGTGTTTATAAAAAGGATTGTTTTCGAAAAACCTTTTCATTCTACGCTTGAATTCTAAAAATGGTAGCTCAGCTATTGCTAATTGTTATATAAAATTATAAAACATTGCAACATTAAAAATATTTCCGCGAAAGAACCAAAAGCTAAAATTCAAAGATGGTTACTTACGCTAACCTATGATGAAACCGAAAATATTGTTTCGCGATCGCTCTATCACTGACTTCCACGGCACACTTGACTGCACTCACCATGAATATCCTCTCTCTTTCACCAAACCACATCATACACTCATCCACACACACACTCACCTTAAGACACCCTAGCACACTCACGCTCATCGTCGCACAACACTCCATAATTAATTACTTTCTCATCTTTATTTCTGTTTATTTTAATAAATGTATAATATAAATAAGTAGTACACACATACACACTCACGCTCATCGTCGTACAACACTCCATAATTAATTACTTTCTCATCTTTATTTCTGTTTATTTTAATAAATGTATAATATAAATAAGTAGTACACACATACACACTCACGCTCATCGTCGTACAACACTCCATAATTAATTACTTTCTCATCTTTATATCTGTTTATTTTAATTAATGTATAATATAAATAAGTAGTACACACATACACACTCACGCTCATCGTCGTACAACACTCCATAATTAATTACTTTCTCATCTTTATATCTGTTTATTTTAATTAATGTATAATATAAATAAGTAGTACACACATACACACTCACGCTCATCGTCGTACAACACTCCATAATTAATTACTTTCTCATCTTTATTTCTGTTTATTTTAATAAATGTATAATATAAATAAGTAGTACACACATACACACTCACGCTCATCGTCGTACAACACTCCATAATTAATTACTTTCTCATCTTTATATCTGTTTATTTTAATTAATGTATAATATAAATAAGTAGTACACACATACACACTCACGCTCATCGTCGTACAACACTCCATAATTAATTACTTTCTCATCTTTATATCTGTTTATTTTAATTAATGTATAATATAAATAAGTAGTACACACATACACACTCACGCTCATCGTCGTACAACACTCCATAATTAATTACTTTCTCATCTTTATATCTGTTTATTTTAATTAATGTATAATATAAATAAGTAGTACACACATACACACTCACGCTCATCGTCGTACAACAGTCCATAATTAATTACTTTCTCATCTTTATATCTGTTTATTTTAATTAATGTATAATATAAATAAGTAGTACACACATACACACTCACGCTCATCGTCGTACAACACTCCATAATTAATTACTTTCTCATCTTTATATCTGTTTATTTTAATTAATGTATAATATAAATAAGTAGTACACACATACACACTCACGCTCATCGTCGTACAACACTCCATAATTAATTACTTTCTCATCTTTATATCTGTTTGTTTTAATTAATGTATAATATAAATAAGTAGTACACACATACACACTCACGCTCATCGTCGTACAACACTCCATAATTAATTACTTTCTCATCTTTATTTCTGTTTATTTTAATTAATGTATAATATAAATAAGTAGTACACACATACACACTCACGCTCATCGTCGTACAACACTCCATAATTAATTACTTTCTCATCTTTATTTCTGTTTATTTTAATAAATGTATAATATAAATAAGTAATAAAATAATAACAATTAAATATCTCATAAATAAATATATATTAAGTATTATAAATTGATGTAATTATTAGATAAGGAAAATTGAACCGGCCTCCGCGATACAGGCTGTTGCCTAGTGCGGAGTCCAACGTTTAGTATAGTTTAATGTATCAAATAAATTATTTACTTATTTTAACAGAGACTCCTTGCTTTTTTGTTTTAGTCAGCCTTGTTCGTGGTACTAGAAGTTTACGAGTATATCTTGTGTCATACTGGTGTTCATCTCTTCCTCTCGTAAATGTTTGTTTATTTTTATGTACTACAAGTACAAGTATTGAGTGATATATGTTTGCCATTGCCTTATCCATTTCACAAGTTACTGGTTATCTGTGTGCAGGTTTCCTCACGATGTTTTTCCTTCACCGTTAGAGCAGTATGTAAAGGTACGCTAGACTTTCGAAATATCGAAAAACTCGTTGGAGTCCTTAGGTACATAGCATTCGAACTCGGATCGCCCGAATGGGAGTCCGGCGCCCTAGCCACTACGCTACCGACGCTCTGAAACTTACATTATATATCCCTTCATTAAACAGATTCTTCAAATGTAGCACTCCCAGTTACCTCGCGGAACTTAACTTGCACGATCAGTACATGATGATGCCGGCAGCTAGGCTATGATCCCCTCAAAGTGGTAGGTAATTACCACCCTTTTACCTTTTTATGCCGAAAAGAGCAAGCGTAATTACCTGCATACGGGGCACTCCATCTAGGTTAGCAAGGCATTAAAAACCCTCAACCCCTCTAGCAATGTTATTGTTATGAAGACGGACCTTTGTATGTGTAGAAACTAGAACATAATCTCAGAAAGTGGAGATTCCTTCGGTGGACCTCTTCGATTGGCGCCTGGTGAAACAGTAGTATTTTTGAGCACGCGAAACGTTTGTTATTGCTATAACATTTATACAGGCGTTATATGTGCACAACAGAATACAGAATATCTTTATTTACAAAAATTTAGGTGTATTTATAGAAGTCAGATATCACTCAGTTAAATAACTTATTAAGCTTTCGTGGTTTATCATCAGCCTATTAATGTCCCCACTGTTGGGGCACATGCCTTCCCTTGCACAAAAGGGCCATGATCCACCGAGCGGGCCCAGTACTGATTGGTGAATTTCACACGCCTTCGGAAACTTTTAATTTCCTCCGACATGCAGGTTTCCTTACGATGTTTTCCTTCACCGTTAGAGCAGTCGGTAAATGTACGTAAGTCTTCGAAAAAATCCGAAAAACTCTTTAGTACATGGCATTGCATGGTTTCGAACCCGGACCTCCTGCACGGGAGTCCGACGTCCTAGCGACTAGGCCACAGACGCTCTCTTTCGTGGTTATTGTCAATCAATACTACAGGGTGGACCAAAAGTCCGTTAACATTTGAATAGGTCGCTGCGTCGGCGCGGGCGGGGTATTGGTGCGGGGGGTGTTACTACAAGCGAGAGCTACTAATAGGGATTTAGTACCATGGCGTCATTCAGCGGAGCGCAACGCGCATTTTGCGTACGCGAGTACTATCGAAACAACGATTCTACGACCGAAGCTAAACGGAAATTTTGTAATCATTACAATATACGGAACAAAAATCAAGCACCAACAATTCAAACGATTAAAAAATGGGTACAGAAGTTCGAAACAACAGGTTCAACTTTAAGTCAACCACGATCCGGCCGACCTAGGACATCGCGCGATCCAGTAAACATAGAGCGTGTACGAGCGTCTGTTCGAGAACAACCTGGTCTCTCTACTCGAAAGCGGTCTAGTGCTTTAGATGTGCCCAGAACATCTCTAAATCGCATTCTACACAAAGATTTACATTTACATCCTTACAAAATTCAAATTGTACAGGCTTTAAAGCCAAATGACCCTGCTCAGAGACTGCAGTTTGCTAACGAAGTGCTTGAGAGGTTTACGAGCTTCAATAACATCTTTTTCTCAGACGAGGCACACTTCCACCTAAATGGACATGTCAATCGACAAAATTGCAGATACTGGAGTGACACTAACCCGGACTTGAAGCACCAAAAACCTTTACACTCGCCCAAGGTTACTGTATGGGCCGCATTGTCAGCCAGCGGAATCATTGGTCCATATTTTTATGAAGATCAGAGAAACCGCGCCGTCACCGTTAATACAGAGCGATACATTGTGATGCTACAAAATTTTTTTGCTCCAGCATTACAGGACTTCTCAGGCTTTAATCGAAGCTCTTGGTTCCAACAAGATGGGGCAACATGTCACACCTCCAATGACTCTATAGCAGCACTTCGTGAAATTTTTGGCCAAAAAGTCATATCCAAAAGAGGTGACATTCACTGGCCACCCCGCAGCCCGGATTTAACTCCAATGGACTTTTACCTTTGGGGATATCTCAAAAGTAAAGTTTACATCAGCAACCCAGTGTCTATTGAGGAATTAAAAGAAAATATACGCGAGGAAATGCAGAACATTTCACCAACTACTTGTCGGGCGGTCATGCAAAATTTCCGTTCCCGGTTACAGGTGTGCCAGGATAAACAAGGGTCACATTTGAATGATGTTATTTTTAAAAAGTGAAATCCTAATTTGTCTACTTTATTATTAAATAAACAGTTTTTCACTAAAGTAGCATTTGTATTTTTTATAACCATTTTAAATGTTAACGGACTTTTGGTCCACCCTGTATTATAGTTAGACATGGGATTCTTAATACGGACCTCGTAACAGTCTAACCGCGACCATAGCGAATGCAAATGCCAAAATACCTATCGGGAGCTCAAAACAACCCCAAACCATGGTAAAAGAGAACCCAAATCGTTGTAAGAATCCCTTATATAACTATAAGAAAGTCCTTGCTATAACGTCAATTCTAGTATTTAGAATAGAATAAAATAGAGTTTGTTTTCAAATATGACAAAAGGTCTTAAACTAACTTACATTAATGAAATTTATCTAAAATATTTTAATCTAAATCCGAACAGAGTTTATTGGATTTCAAAAAGTTAGCCTAAAAACACTTTTAGGCTGGCTGAAATGTTTGCATTTGATACCTACAATAGATTACTCTGTGCTGTAGGGATCATTTGTTTCCGGTCCACCATATCAAGCATATTTCTAAAATTTTGTAGGTTGTTCAGTTTCCTTTAGAAAAATTATCTTCGTGTTCTCTTCACTATTTAAAAAATACGGAACATTTAAAAAAAAAAGTGTAAATTACTAATCTTGAGTGCTACGTAAATTACGGAACATTTAAAAAAAATAGTGTAAATTATTAATCTTGAGTGTTACGCTACGTTTCTCAGCAATTCCAAATCTTATTCTTAAAAAAGTGTTTCGCCATCAAGTATTAGCTTACCTTTTCTCCAAGCTTGACGCGTCGCATTCATGAAGAGGAATACTCGCTCTGCACTTTGAACCTGTCTGCCCTCATTTCGCTTGCAGGTTTGCCATCAGGACACTGGAGAAATAAGATATGGTGTTAGGGCTAAATGCACAATCAAAATGAGTGTCGTTAGGAAGCATGATCGTTGCCAGAAATTGATTTGGTGGTCTTTTGCGATTTCAGGGTTGGTAGGTTGGAGTTTCGTCTACGAAACGGGTTCGTTTGGGAGAAGGATTTCGGGAGTACGGCCATGAACTTTAGTTATTTGTTTAACATCATCCTTACATACTGTACTTAGATTTAATAATTGTCTTTCACTAAGGTTTAAGAGTGAAAAGTCTATGTCTGTTTTAGACCCCAGTTTAATTAATTTCTTGGGCGATACTACGGCAGAAACTGCAATTATTTTAACAGATAACCAATACTTATTCCTTATTAATCACTCCAACAGGCTAAATTAATGTGCTAGGAATTGACCACCACAAATAGTCCAGAGGTGGATATGATCCGGCGAATGTCGTGCCCTAGCCTTTGAGCCATTGTTGCTTCTAAACTAACAGTTATTAAGATGAGAGGCAGACTTTGAAGTTTGATTCCACCTTATCAGGTTATCACCTTATCACAGGTTTACCTGTCATGTGTGGTACTACCACGTATGAATTGTGCCAGTGAAATGACAAATGACACTCCAGTATAACCTACTCGTATCATCTGCTAATGTCTATGACCCAATCACCTGCCTAACTCCTGCTATGGCTGTAGAGCCCTTGACATGCCGGCGTTTTGCGCTACTGTTCGCGCTACTTTCTTTTATATTTCTCTACGTGGAATGCGCTTTGATGATGTTTCATGCTCCATTATATTATGGCAAAGTATGCCAAAGTGCTCTACTTTTATGTTTATAATATGTCCTTTTCAGCTTATTTCCTATTATTGAGTTGAAATAGAGCTACTCTACCAGTTAATGAATCCGAAGGAACATAATTAGGGTCACATTTTTTTTCATTTGGTGAAATAGACCGACTATAGATGTCTAGCGTTTAAGTTTTCTTTCTTTTTCTTGGGACTGTTACTGGCTGTGCCAAGCTTGTTTTACGTTCTGTTCTTTTTATAACTTTATTGTCTGTCTTTTCATATTTTGCTTTTGTCTTTTTGTCACAGTCCTCTTGTAAGCATGTATCATTTAAAAAGATTACTATTTCCACAAAGTCTACCAGCATTTTAATCCGTTCATTATCTCCCTCATCTATATGACGTTCTGGTAATAGGACCTGACGCCCCTCAGGGATTTTTTCTTCTTCCAAGCCCTCTGAGATGTAAATAAGGCCATATCACACCGCCATCTTCTGTTTACTCATTTACTTCTTGGAGCGGCTTTGGGCTCCAATCTGTAAAAGCATTGGGATGAGTCCCAATGCGGTGAGTCGCAGATCGCCGATTCCATGGCCCCCAACGAGTAGCTCAGAAGCAGGACAGTTACCACCACCAGACACCACTATAACTTAAAATATACACCAGAGTTTAAATATATCAATTAATTAGGTCCGATATCAGAGAGAAACGTTTAATTTTTCCTTTTTTGTATAGGTTAGTACCCAATACAAAACAGCTAGAAACCACTAAGGTCGCTTGTACACTTCTATAATCAAGAACTAACCCTCTTTTCTCTAAGCCCCACTGCAGATTCACATAAACCTATTTTTCATTACCTCAGTAAAATAACCGTTAATTTATCCAGCCAGCTGCATAGTTTAAGCTAAATGACGCCCGGGGGCGCATACCGTTCAACTTAACTAATCTTTAGTAGTTCAAAATTCCATCACCAACTTAATGAAGCGAACGCCGCCTTTTGAAAATTAATTTCCTATAAGCTCTATTGCAGTCGCACCAGGGTCGGCTTCAGTGTCTTACGTGGGGTCCATCGAAGAAAGTAGGTAAGTACCTAGCAAAAGCTTTGGTGCCGCTCAAGTATTACGTAAGCAGAATTCTAGCTATTTTTAACCCCCCTGTCCCCCTTGTCAGCGAAAGTAAGCAAAAGCTCTTACCCCCCCAAATAATACGTTTAGATGAGTATTGGTATTATTTATACAGAATTTGTCAAGTCTTCAATTATAATTCATAGATAATTATCATTGTTATTAACTGCTGATCGCTTTTTGTGCTGACGTAATCACAAATAAGCAAAGTTAAAACCCCTACCCCCCTATGATGCTTACGTAATACTTGAACGGCCCTTTTTGGTGAATTTTACCAATACTCAAGTCAAAGACAAGAAGTAGACCTATAGAAACTGTGGACCCCATCTCTACCTTCTAGAGCCGTCCCAGCAGTCGCGACGTTGTCGTCAAAATTGCTTCTCATCTCAACTTGGAGGACGTATTTAATTAATGTAAAAGCCACTTTTGTACGTAGTTTAGCGTTTCTCCAGAATTTGGATAGAAAGTGGAACTCGAGTAGTAAACATGAAAATCTTTTGAACATTAATTGAAAATCTGTTTTAGTTTTATGTATATAATTTTTTTTTTATTGATCCCCGACCGATCGAGGGCGTGTTATAAGTTTGACACGTTTGTCTGTGGCATCATAACTTGAAAACGGGTGGTCCGATTTGGACTGTTTTTTTTTAAATTTAATAGAGAAGAATCTCTTAAAGAAAATTTAAGAGGGAGAATTTTGTTGAAAGTGTTCTTAGATAGATCTGATAAAAATTAGACCAGTGGTTTCCAAGATCTTGGAGTATCTTTGATGACAGATGGGACGGTACGGAACTCTGGAACGGTAATAGTTAAATGGTTCGAATTTATGCTCAAACATTCAGGTTCATAGTGCGTTTCCGCCATATGAAACCTTGAATGAATGAATGAATGAATGAATACTCTTTATTGCACAAAATTAGTATGATACAATGTGTTCAAAACGATTAATACAATCTAGGCGGTCTTGATAATTAAATTGACTACAATTTCGCAATATGAAACTTGAAGAATTGGAAGATTTAATTATCAGCCCGCCGAAACTATAATATAATAGATGGGGGTCTTCTCGGACTAAAGTCGTAGGGAATCCATTCAAGAGAAAAAAATATTAAAACATTGCGGCCAAAAAATAAATGGAAATGATGTGGAGCTAGCCAAGGCGAGGCCGAAGGCCTAGCTCTGCGTAGGGCGAAGCCCGGAGCGTCCCGCTTTCAGGCGCCCGCGCCGCAAGTCTAACCCGTTGAATGTTCTCAGCCATATCTGATGAAAATTGGATCAGTAGTTCTAAGATCTTGGAGTGTCTTTGAGTATGAGGGGATCTCTGGAACGGTAATAGTTAGGTGGTTCGAGTTTGAGCTCAAATGTTTATGACCATGGTGACCACCACACATCTGGAATCTTCAGGACCTGATGATGACCAGGAAAAGTAAGGGGATCTCCACAATGGTACGTCGGGGGTTTCTTAAATTTCTAATTTAGAGTTATATTTGAGAGACTAAAACTTGGTGACTGGGTGACAAAAAATACAGCAATGTATTTTCATGATCAGAAAGTCTAACTTGTTAAATGTATTTTTATATGAAATGTCTGAGAAGCATAATGACTAAATTACCTTGACCTTTGACCTAACTGACCTTTAAAAATAATTTTTACAAAGAAAAGAATTGAAGAGGTGTTATGTTGCTTGGTTTAAGTCTCCAGATGAGGAACATCCTAGTAAGAGTTGTAAATTGAGTGCTAATTTGCTATTTGTACGTTTATCTTAACACTTCATTTGTTTAAGTAGTTAAATCTTTAAACCCTAACACTAAGTTCTGTTAACTAACGAAGGCGCTTTATTTTATTCTCTTGTAAAGTCAGTCCTTAATATTTAAGATTGAAGAATTTTAACATTACATAAACATTTTCTCTCAAACAAAAGTTTCTAATGATAAAGGGAAGATTTAACTTTTTGAATTCTACGAAAAGAGTTATTTTGTATTTTATTTTATGAAATGATCACCTGCGTAGTAAGAAAGTTAGGGTTTAGTTAAATACTCAATGTTTTTGAAGGAATTCTTAAGTTGATAGCGCTTGTTAATTTTTTTTTTATTTTATTTTATTTTATTTGGGTAGCTTACAGCCTTATTTACAAATTACATATACATATATAAAAACAATAGCCATTTAAAAGCTTCCACAGTTATTAAAAAGATAATAATAAAACTCTTAATCTAGCAACCATGTACATTTACAGATAGGCAGAGGAAAATTTTTTTATGAGAAAGGATTTTACGGAATCAGGACTACTGTTGAAGAGATCTATAGTAGGGTTATTGCTTAGCTGGTTAAATGCTGCACATGCTCTTACTAGATAGCTATTCTTTCTGTAATTTGTGTGACACTTAGGGACGCGAAGTAACCTATTAATCCGTAAATTTTGATTGGGAACCGTCAATGAAATTTTGCTAAGGAGCTCAGGACAGTCAATTCTACTTTGCGCAATTTTTTGTAGGAATGTAGCGTGCGTAAATAACTAAATAATTTAGTCAACTAATTAGTTACCGATTTAGTCGACTAATTTGACAGGCTTCTATTTACAGGCTGTAAATCGTATATTAACCGTACTGAATATATTTAAACTTGACTTAATTCAGTTTGAATAAAGTCAATCAAGTGTAGGTACTAACATATACGAGTATATATACTCTATAAAGGCGTTTATTTCACTGAAACTTCAACTGATGTCAAATAAGGAGTCGTTCTAATAGAACGCGATTACGCGATTCGCGCGAACTTTGTATGAACGAATTTTACACGATGTCAAATAAATTTACACTTAATAGGAGATAACCCAGCAATGTTTTACCACTAGAGGCGCCACTAGCACAATGGTACGTAGCCAATCAACATGTAGATACGTTCCTTTCCACCAAATATTTTTTTTACCCTTCAGACTCGCGCCACGCTGTCCATATGATGCCATGATATCATCACAATTTTACTAATAGCTTTGAAAAATTTAATTAAATTTATCCTAATAACGAGAACTTAAAAAATGACGTTTGTGATATCTTAAAAAATGACGTTTCGCTTTGCTTTTCTGTTTACGGAGTGTGCTCGTGGCTCCATCTACGCAACGCTTTGCGTTTTATGTCCTATTGACAGTCGCGCTTGAAAAGTTTAGTGTGCTTGAAAATGTTTGAGAGCTTGATCGACCTACTACAACGATAACCTTTAAAGCTAAATATCGTTCAATTCTTCTAAAAAATTAAATAAAATACATATTTATTCTAACGTTACCTAGTTTATTTAGATTATTTTTAGTTAGCAAGCCCATAGATAAATTAAAGTTTTCAATTTTTTTCATATGCGTGTAAAAGCATTATCAACCACATATATACCTACGTACGTATATTAGAATTATATACAGTTTACCTCTCCCTGTAGTAACACCTACCTGTTGTTTATTAATTTAGTTAATCAGCACAAACCATAAAGCAGTACTTAGATTGTCGCAGTTGTTAGTTCATCATCATCATCATCAGCAGCCTATTCTAGTCCACTGCTGGACATAGGCCTCTCCCAGGGCGCGCCATTGAGCCCGATCTTCGGCTCTTCTCATCCAGTCGCTGCCAGCCACCTTGCGCAGATCGTCGCTCCATCTAGCAGGGGGGCGTCCCACACTACGTTTGCCCAAACGCGGTCTCCACTCCAGAACTCGTTGTTAGTTGGTTAACTTTATATAAGGACTGGCTGAAAATCAGCGCTGTGTGTTTACACGCAAGTGTATTCACTCATGCATTAGCTGAGCAGGTGTCTATTGCCAATAGTATTATGGAGTGAACTAAATATGTATTTTTGTGTGTGGCAATAAACTGTATTTCTTTCTTTCTTTGTTTGAAATAGTAATCGCGCGAACCATGTCGCATCGCTGACATACTCGCGCGATAATCGCATGGTCGCGTTGTATTAATACCGCCCTAAGCTTGCGGTTTAGATTACTTAATAAACTACACAATTACAATAGCAATTTGTATTCTACAAACACAGCTCTCGTTATCTATATGTATTATTCAGAGTTTTGATGTAATTACGAGAGATGGAGATAATTAAATTCTTAATCCAATAATACCAACCACAATTAATACGAAAGGGATTCAATAAATGAATTCAATTTTCATTTACAGCTTAAATACCGCAAATTCAACAAAACCGATTTCGATAAACTACTCCAAATCCAATTTGAATCCTGAATACGTTTTTATTATAAACATTTGCGAAGCATACGAGTATAAAGCATTCTTCATACCGGTGTTGTAAGCGACGCGAAAACGCAGCGATTGCGGATAATATTCTTCTAAGTCGTTTTCCTAATTGCTGAGGGTCGTGATCATGACTCTCGTGGCAGATTTAATGGGATGGTTTTGCCATTGCCTTCCCCATTTCACACACTGGTTATCTCAGTGTGCTGGTTTCCTCACGACGTTTTCCTTCACCGTCAGAGCAGTCGGTAAAAGTAAGTAATTTCGAAAAAACCGAAAAACTCATGGATACATGGCATTGCCTAGTTTCGAACTCGGCCCTCCCGCATGGGAGTCCGACGTCCTCGACGCTCTCAGATTGCGGATAATAGTGGTTACTAAATCGACGGCTTTCAATCCAATCAAGTTCGTCCTTTGAAAGAAATTTGGTAAAACATAAAAATCAAAGTCAATCTGGTTAAAAATGGAGATACCTTGTTTGCATTGTTCAAGTCGTCAGTGAAGTGGTCCGTAGTAGTCCTGGCAAAGTATACTTGGCAGACACACTAATATTGAATTTTTCTTTCTGTCTAATAAGTAGTACAATTAAGAATATTATTTTCATAGTCAAAAACCGATTTCTAACACAATTGCCACAAAGACGTTAACTCTTGGCTAGGTTTAACATTGAAACTATAATTCTGGCAGACTTTATACAGGTTCGAAAAAAATTGCATCAGCGATGGTATGGGTTGGTTGGCCATTAACCATACGCTAAACAAGCAAGCAAGCGAACAGACGAACGATCTCCAGAACAAAGAACTAAAAAAAATGCTTGTCCATAATGTACGCATAAAGTCGATTATGGCGTCGAATAATCGTAACAACTGCGATTATCACTCCGGTCCAGTATGATAGAATCATAAATACGTGAGTCACAATCCACAAACCTCGTAGCGGCCCACTTGACCTGACGCTGAAGCTAACAGGTGAGCCGAGATGCTTACAAGCAGGGAAAATTCCCTTTTAAAATTCATGAGGCGAAATTGTCGAAGCAAAACTCCGCGATGATATTACCAGAGTTTCGCGAGTGATCAGACTGATAGGTAGCTTGTTTATATAACTATGGGTCTTTTGTATAGTTAGCTATATAATATGTTACCTGAAAATAAAGAATTTATTAGTATAAGTATCTAAATAAATAAAATGAAATAAATAAAAAATAAAATAAGGGTGACAGATGTATTCCATTTTTTGAAATATTTCTATAAAGCTTCTTTTGTCGTTCTACTTTTTACGGGTTCAATGCGTATGATCAAAACTACTTTTCGTCAAAACACCCTGACAAAGGTGCTTTTGGTCAAAGCTGTAATGTTATTCGCAACTCGATTGTTCTTTATTGACCACTCGAATTAGGCGACAATGAATGTGGTTGGAGCGGTACACCACAATGGTCCAGATGTGGATACGATCCGGCTATGGTTGCACCGCAGTCTCGTGCCCAAAGGTACGAAAAGCCCGGGGCTCAAAAGCCCGTATCGCATTTAGTTCTCCCAAGTGCACTTGTACAACCTTTGAATCTTGATGTTAAGTTTTTGTGAATTCTACAGAAGGAGCAATTCTATTTGTAAATCCCTTGTATCCCTTCTATTTGTTCTACCGGTGGTTCTAATGAAGGGGTTTTGATGGGGGTTCGTCTAGGGAAGAATCTAACAGGTGGTCCTGTTAGGGTCATATCAAAGGAATGCGAAATCCATACTAAAACTGTGAGCCACGTGATTCTAGTCCTTAATTACGACTCTGGATTCTGCAAGGGTCTCTTCTAATTAAAGCAATGTTCTGGACAATGGCGATGGTGGTTGTTAAAAGCTACTACTACAGCTTCAAGAAAAGTCAATGCAGAAACAAAAGCACATCAGTTTTTACAACCTCCTTGGCAAAGTTTCGCAATAACGGCATTTTGAGGAATAATTGTACTGTGACAATCTGAATATCTCTACTTCTAATGGTTACAAATTTCCAATTGCGTGAATTTTATAGGAATTTGTACCCATAATAAAATGAAAAGCTCTTATAATTCATGTGTTTAGATGTGACGAATGTTACTCGTAGATCATGCAGAACGGAGTTTAACTGCAAATGCCTTAATCCTCGTACGTTCTACTTAAACCTTGGCTCCTAAAGCTAGACGTTCATTACTATTGATCGGTATTAGCATATTGCTGCCTGAAACGGCACTAAGTAATCGAAACGTATTGAGATAGCTCCTACTGCAATTGAATCTAGCTATACTCATAGAATAGCGGTAATAGATATTTACTGCGGCGTCTTGCAACGTGCCATTACGATTAGTTCATTCAACACGCCACCGACAGATGTCGCTACCCATACGGAACGAGTTCTTTGCTTACAAGAACCTCAATTTGCATACAAAACATAGAACGCGCTATAGATATTTTCAAGTACGAGCACCAACTATCCACTGGTGAACCAGATCAAGTGACGTCGCTGTAAAGACTATAGTAGACCAGGACAAATTGTGACGGAATGATTTAGCCTCAGTAGCACTAGGTCAGATTTGCAGGAGATCATACGTATTATTTCATAAAACGATGAAAATGTGAAATTAACGTAACCATATTCGTGATAGTGGAATTAGAATAGGTTATTATTATACCAGCATTACAGCATTACAGCATTACGAAACTTTCATTACGTTACACACGCTCCACATAGCTAGATCTTCCGTTTTTCTCATCCAATCTGGATTGGAAATCCAATCCAGTGGAATGTCTGGCCATTCTCACTTCTCTTTCTTCCTCTACTTTTTTATTTTGACTAATTCCACATTCGCCAACTTCTGACCTTCTTTTTTTAGTCTCCTTTTGTATTTTCTTCCATTTATTTTGCTACCTTTGTTCCTTTCCTTTTTCTTTTCACGAAATATTCGCATATAAATGTCATAAGAATTATTTCTTTCACCAGCACCCTTTGTTGTTATTTGAGGCGAAACTTTTGATGGAAACCAACCAGACGTTGCTACAAAGTTAATACCTGGATATTCCTCTGTTCAGTGTTTGTTTATAGGTGCAATGTCACCTATAAATACAGACAGGCTACAAGTACTATCGTTTACATTACATTATTCACGAGCTCAGACAGTACTACTATTAACAAGAGGATTTTGGCAGCCAGCGTTCACCGAGAAGTGGCATTAACTAGAATTTGCGATGCAAAATAGCACTGCAACGAAAAGATGTTAATATTTCTCCGGGCGTTTTTGTTGTGTTTTTAGTTAGGGTAACATAAACTTGAAGTTAACTTTGGGACCTTCAAGGCGAGATTGAATAGGCATTTACCAGGTTCGCGTGTTCCATTCTCATCCAAAATCAACGTCGTCGAAAGAGACAATGGATACATACATAAAATCTCTAGTCCATAATCCCGAGGGGTAGACAGAGGAATCACCTTCAACCACAGTTCCCACTTTCCACAAGATTTGGTGGACAAACGTGATAGGTGGTGAGTCTACCGTCATCTATAGTAGGTGAATAGCCAGAGTGAATAGGCATTTACTGGACCCGCATGCTCCATCGTCGACCTCATCGTCGCTTACCATCAGACGAGATCGAGGTCAAATGCGGGTTTAGTAGTCAATAAAAATAAATAAATAAATCTATAGTAGGTACGTATCCACTAAAACCCTCAGTCGCCTCGTACGACACCCACGGGATTAGTTGGGGTGGTGCTAATATTTAATCCGGCACCACAGCACCGACAGAGACAATGATGAATGTAGTGGATGTGCAGGGCATATCTTCCATTTTATATGTTCTCTATGTTCTGTACTAAGAGGGCAGTTGCTATTATATATTCTCTATGTTCTGTACTAAGAGGGCAGTTGCTATTATATGTTCTCTATGTTCTGTACTAAGAGGGCAGTTGCTATTAAAGGTAAATAAAACTTATGAATAATGTGAAATGATCGTTCCTCAGGGTATTGCTCTAATACTAGTAGATATACTTAATGTAGGATTCTTCAAAGTAAATAAATACGTACGTGTTCCTTGATGTTAGTTCCTTCACAATACGTACGAATTGAAATAAGTTCATCAACAGTGCCAATTAATATCACTTTCGAGATGGAACTTCATACAGGTTGTAACAGGTTCCCGAAAGCTGTCGTTTCATACAAATACCACATAATTGCACTGTTTTACATAGTTTTTATCTTAAAGTTGAGAATGTCTAGGTTATATTACTATAACCTAGACTTTACTTTACAGTAAAGTAAAGTAAAAGTAAAATACACTGGTTACACAGGTTATCTGTCGGTTTGTTTACGTTCTCGTTGACATTTAGATTTTTAATTATTTTCATGGCACAAGCCACTAGGCTCTGGCCAAATATAAACATATTCATCCGAAGTCGTTTTACGTGGATCGGAGAAAGCACGAGAATGATTTTGCTAAGTGACATAGGGCCTTTATTTCATAATACTTCCACGATTGATTGAGAAAACGTTGGTAGCTCATTATGAATGATAAAAACTACAGATGCCATTGAAAAAAATCGATAAATATTGTCTATAGTTCTTTTCATTCGAATCTTCGAATGGAGAGAATCGCCTTTTCCAATATGTGAAGAAATTTGCCTCCAAAATGAAGAAAAGCACTTTTAGAAGGCTAGCCATCCGTTTTCTGTAACTTACTGCTATGCAGTATTAAATTTCCAGCCCGTAACAGGTCAATTCGTTTTTCAGAAGTACCAATGAGTGTTTCGGATTTTTACGAAGACTTACGTACATTTACCGGTGAAGGAAAACATCGTGAGCAAATCTGCATGTCTGAGGAAATGAAAATTTTCCGAAGGTGTGTGAATCCACCAATCAGCACTGAGCCCGCTCGGTGGATCATGGTCCGTACCCACCTTGTGCAAGGGGTGGTCTGAGCCCCAACATGGGTCCAATAGGCTGATGATAATGACTATATATACTGACGTAAATATTACGTAAGTCTTAGTAACGGTCCAATAACAAAAAAATATGTGAAACATACAACTGCATATGATAGTTCAATATCGCCGGGCACTCGTCTCTCGAGTTGACACGGGCCAAATTGAATATTATGCGCAAATTGAATCTGCTACGATTCAGGCACCTGTCAATAGCTCCCATATTTAGTCTAGCCTTACTAAGAGTTCTGGAAATGCAAACGTACATTAAAGCTACCGATTTTCGTATAAAAGTTAGATGGTATTCTATAGAACCTACGCCATACTGCAGAATTCAATGGAACTGTGGCGACGTACGACGCGCCATTACGTTTAGTACCTACTCACATCGGTGTAGAACGCGCTATCAAAATTTTCCTGGGACTTCGTATATATACGACTTCCAAACATCCATAGTTGGACCAGGACATCTGGTCACCAGGCACAACACCCCGCCTGGTGGAAGATCTTCCCTTTTCCCTTTCATACAATTGACGTTACGTCATCCATGTCCTCACATAGCGCGTTCCTACAATTGGTAACCCTCGACATTTGAACATCCAACAACCTTCTGAAGCAAGCATCATCGATACTCCCCGAATCAAGTTCCTGAGCCAGATCAACGACAGCAAGCAGTCACGCCATGAAGTTGATCAGGACCATCGCAGCCTCAAGGTCAAGGCTTCGACACGTTAACCACTTAGTCCCTAAACCTCCTCCTCCTCCTCCTCCTCCTCTTGACAGGGTTTTTATATTCCTGGTCAGGTTATACAAACTAATAGACTCACGATTTTTAAACTATGATAAAAAAAGAAGAGCTTCTCCATTTCACGTGTATGCATGTGTATGTAGATTTATTTAGAAACCAGTGGGCCGATTTTGATGAAAAGTATTGCGTTAAACTTGGTTGGTATTGTTTGAATTAGGGAAAACATTTACTTAGTCGTAAATCTGTTAATTTTCTGATTTATTATAAAAATGTTGGGTATGGTATGGCACAAGAAGATGGCTCATACATTTACAGGGAATACAGTTACGATTTGCATTATACTTCAAGCACCAGAAATGCACAAGCTACTCATATACCTTAAAACTGTAACTACTTCCTGTTGCAAGAAGTATACTTAAAGATAAGGCTCCATTGTATTACGTAACATCTCTTTCCAATAGAAAGGGACAGTATGAATTTTGTGAAGAATAAACTCAAGTTACCTTTGTACAATTGGTAAGGGTAGAAACTTATTTCTTATATGTCAGGAAAATTAAGATAATTATGGAAGGAGCTTACAAACTGTACCTAGAGCTATTTTAGAGTAGGTGTTTGGTATCTCCCCTACTTTCCGTTAAATTTTATGTTTGTGGCAACCCCGCTACTTAACTTAGGTTTAAAAAAAATACAACTGTCACTTTCACTTTCACCTCCCTCTCGTCTCAGCGACACAGCACGAGCTCGCATTATTAATTTCCTATTTCTATTAACTTAACCTAAAAATCCACACCCCTTGATCCCTATTTTCACCCCTAATCCGTCCTACCCCTGAATCGATTCGTTTCCCTCCCAAATTCCACGAAAAGCTGTATTTTTATGTGTCAGTGGTTCAAGCTTGCTCCTCGTCAGGTGAGTACCTAGCATACCCCTAAGTTATTACAACCCCCTGCAAATCGAAGGGAAAACTGTCGCCTAACAACATCAAAAAGGGAAGAACCAAAATTCGCAGGGTTTGCTCGAACCCACCCCCCAATCGCGGCCTATCCCAAGCTGTGCACCCTCTATGCTCCAGGGTGGACACAATTCCGGAACAGTAGGTATTACAAAGTTTGCACCAAGTTACCAAAAAAATATTACAAAGTAATTAAGAATGACAACCGAAAGGAAATGTCTTCTGAGATTCTTGTAAACATTGTTTTCGATCTTTGAATTCTCTTAAAAATACTGAATCACTCAAGGAACGATCATCAATACGACGAAATAGGCAGCTAAGCTACTTGTGGTGACTTACATACAACGCGCTATTACAATTAGTTCAAACAATTCCCCAAAAGATGTTGCTACTCACACCAAAAGACGACTAAATTGCATATAAAGAGCGCACTATCGATATTTTCAATGCGACTTTGCCAATGTACCATCAGGGACACCGCCGCCTGACCACCTTATGGTTCAATATTGCCTACAGCTACCGACATGCCGCTTTCATTAACCAATAGCGTGTCGGGAGCGTGATTTATGTAGGTTGACACCAAAAAAACTAATAATAATAATAAATTTATTTAAAGACAACACTACAACGGAAAGGTACAATGAATACTACAAAAAATTAAATAAAAAAAATAACATACATATTTCCTAATACCGAGCCTACGATTAGCACCCACACTAGGTAATCCTGTGTCGTGGGCGCTGTGCTGGGGAGTGTGTGTAGTGGTTTGTACCTAAATGTACTGTAAGTTATGTGATTTGGCGAAGTAGAATTGTGTGAGTAATGTTGGTGTCTCTATTTGTAAAACTAAATGATTGGAGAAATAATTAACAGATAAAGCTATGCGAATTAAAAAACTAAAAAAGTCAATAAAGCCCAGTGGGTATTTCCGCTAAAAATACCTACCCCCATACCCAAACCATACCCAACCATAACAAGATGTACAATAACAAAGAGGTCTGGGATGACAAGTATAATATAAGTACTGGAAATGTATAATAATTTCACATATTTAATTAAATTATATTTGACTAAAAATAACTAAGTGGACCACACAAAGACTATTGATTGTTTTGTTATCCATCAATGAAAGTTTACTATGTGAACACATATTGTCTCAGTCACCAAAAAAGGGGTCTACGTGTCCTATTGTTCAACGCACATTAGCAGGCGGGGTGATCGATCTTACGCGTCGCTTGCAATAGATAAAGTTTTGAAACTGATCAGACGGCGGTGTCCCTGATAGTACAACTCTATTGGTAGAACGGAACCAGGTACAACATCCCTCCTGGTGGAAGATTTTCCCTTTCCCACACTACATACCATGGGACATAACGTCATCTCAATCAATATTACCTCCTGATAACGTTTCTATAATACATTCTTATGTAATGTACACCTTGCATAGAAGAGGCAATAATATCGAAGAAAATTTTAAGTATTTCCTGAAGCGTGTCGCAATATCGAATCACTTACGGGGAAAGGTAGTTATATTTAGAGGGAATGCGTTAGTGTTGTAAGGGAATATTATGTAGGGGACGAAAAGGGAACTATTTGGGGATGTATGTGGGGTGAACAGAGACTAACACAGCGTATATTATTAAATTATTATGTACCGATACCTTTTAGTGCTTTGTCGCTTTATTTTAGACACATTCATACGAATGTCAAATAATGTTTTATGTACATTTAGGGATTGACATAAATATCCGTTCTTGGAAATGTTCCGATTCCGACTTATGCTGGCATAGTAAAATTATTTCATCAATTGTTATTCAATTTTGTATCACAAAACTTAATATTCATGTCAAAAACCTAGATTTTGCGTAATGCGTTAATTTTGTCAATTTCTTGAAATTGAACTAATTGGTGCAAGCATTAATAGTTATTTATTTAAAATCATAATGGGAGGTTTTCTTTTCGTTTTTAGTTCGTTTTTGTTTTCATAGATGGCTCTCGCACGCAGAGGCGATCTGTCACTGTCAATAACAAATCACGCATTACGCGTTCAAATTGTATCTAAAAAGAAATAAACATAGATGAAAAGGGATAAAACATAATTTGCTATAGCGCGATCTCGCTCCCACATCTGAAGGCTCTCGAACTTCGATAAACAAACTGCAACACTAAACGTTAGCAGTTTTATGGCTCTGACTACTGGCCTTTTTGACATTAAAAAAATTGCCCCTTGGAACTAATCGGAAAACCTCTCATTTATTGTATTACCTGCCTAGGTAGGGACCTATTATTTAACGAGATGGAATCGATGATGTTAGCTAAAATCGATAGATGATGCATCGATAATTCAGGAGCCAAACACTCACGATTTAGGGTCGTAACTACATAATAGTTATCGATATTCTGTTACAAAGCAATAGATACTATCTCTGACAGAGTATGATGTCACAATAAAAGTATCGATCGAAAGTGTCACAATAAGTTTATCGATGTGATCGATGTTGAAACTATCTAAGTTATCGATAGATGTAGATATATTACGAGTATCATCACTAGTGCATAATTATGTAAGAGTAGTTCATTTATTTGATTACACGGGACGTCCCGCTTCTGAGAGGAATGTTAAAGGTAGTAAGGTAATTAGGTAGGTAGTGAAATAATTAAGGTTAATAAGTCTTGTCCCGCAAATAGTTCGTTGATTGGTCCTGTATAAAATAAAAGTATAATATAAGTATTAATATTGCGATGGTGAACAACTTTCTCTACTGATTTTTACCTTCTTTTCTACAATAACTCAATAAAATTGTTTACTTTTGTTTCAATATGTGCATATAAAATCTTCGCCTTGGCTTTCCCTCTTATCATACTGATTTCTACTCGTACTCGTTCACTGTTCACGCAGCCCGCCTTTGGAACAATCTCCCAGTAAGGAAAGCCCCGAATCGCTTTGTGTTTAAAACTCAAGTTCGTAGCCACCTTTTGTGTTCCTCATAATCCCTAAAACTTTATATTTTACATATCAATATATTTGTGCATAATATTTTATTATTTTTCGTATGTATTTAATTATGTTGTATTTATGTATATAAGTAAATTATATTGTATATTTGTATTAGTATTGTATATTAGTATACTATGTAAGAGTATTTTTATTTTAATATAGTGTTATTTTATTATATAAATTTCACATATTATTAAGTAAGTTTCTTTGTCATTTTTATAGCCACTGCACCGCCATAACATATCTGCATGCCCAAAGGTCAGCTGGCAGAGAATGCCGTAAGGCATTAAGCTCACCTGTACAGAAAAGTAAATATAAAGTAAAGTAAAGTAAATAGTTAAAATAAAAAAATATATATGAAGTCGGCTTGTTCAATGAGATGTTTTTCGATTGGTTCCAAGAGGCTCGCTTAGGGTTGTGAATTGAAAAAAAAATATGTTTTTTTTTCAATGGAAAAAAAATATGAATAAAAACCTGGCACCGTTGTTTTTTTTCTAAATTTGTTTTTTTTTTCAGAAAAACAATATTTTGAAAATTGTTGTTTTATTGATGGAACTTAAACTTTACATATGTTTATAAATCTTAGTCATAATATAGCGTCTTACATAAACAAAATCGTAATAACATCGATAAATGTTCGTAACAAAATTTTATTCTGTCTCTTCGTCAGTGTCACGCTCACTACTAACACTAGTTCGGTCGGTGTCGGAATTTTCTGTTTCATCTTCTGTCTCCTCTAAATCGATTACATTTTCTATTCCTGGTTTTTCTTGAACTTCTACAATAGTAGGTAAAAGATTTTGACATTGCAATTTTAAATTGTGAGCAATATTCTCCCCGAACCCTCCCTCCCCAGCGACGTCCTAAGCCGAGGTCCGTACCCACCTGGGTGCCAGTCGCTTAGGCAGTCGCTTCTAATAGTAGTTTTTAAGTCCTCCTCCAGGCTGGAGCGCACTTAGCGCTCGCCCCAAAAACCCCGGTGAAGCTGTAAAGGTCATTAGGACCAACAGCAATTATCAGTACGAAAAAAAAATGTGAGCAATATACACAATTTTGCTAGCCCTGTCATTTGTCAGTGTATTCCGTTTTTTAGAATGAATATCACTGTAAGTGCTAAATGTTCTCTCAACTGCTGCCGATGTAGTTGGAAGGGTTAGAATTCTGATGGCTACTTTTGATAAGGCAGTCGATTTGCAAAGTCCTGCCCACCAAGCTATAGGAGTAAGTTTGTTCACTGAAGACCAAAGAAACGTTTTTGAAAAAAAACCTTCTTTTGCAATATAATTTGCAAGTTCTGCCAGAACCGTATCTCCTTCGACATCAGGAATTTTTACTGCAGTATTATAAATTTGTTCGGTGGCAAAAGTTTTATCATCTGGTGTTAGATCGCAGCCTTTGAACCGAGGATCTAACAAGTTGGCAATTTTGTGTATGTCATATATTGCGTATTCTTTTCTATCTTTTAATATTTTCTTAACCTTTCCATTAACCGTTGCCAATATAGTGAAGCAGAAAAATACCTATAGTAGTTTTAAAAATTAAGATTGGTATGTAACATAAACTCCAAAAGCATATTAAACGATAATGGCCTTAGAACTTTAAGCTTCAGTTACTTATGAAAAAAAACATGTGCCCGAAATCGTGGATTTTTTTCAAGACAGAATAAAAACCGTTTTTTTGCATCACTAGGCTCGCTAGATGCGCCGTGAAACTGTCAACATTTAGTGTTGCAGTTTGTTTATCGAAGTTCCGTGAGAGCCTTTAGATGTGGGAGCGAGATCGCGCTATAGCAAATAATGTTTTATTCCTTTTTATGTTCCTATTTATTTTATTTTAGATACAATTTGAACGCGTGACGCGTTATTTGTTATTGACTGACAGTGACAGATCGCCCCTACGTGCGAGAGCCATCAATGAGAACAAAAACGAACTCAAAAAAGAAAACCTTACATTTCAAAAAAGGAATTGTTCACTTCAATCAAGATCTTAGTCGAATGCTATGTGGAAACTGCTAGGTTGGTTTACTTTAGTTATTTCCACAGCGTGATGTCCTACGGGATACTACTGTGGGGTAATGCTGCCGACGTACACAGCATATTTGTTATTCAGAAGCGGGCAATTAGAGGTATATACCGTTTGGGATCCAGAGTATCTTTGAGAGAACACTTCAAAGAAGTCAATATTTTGACGGTTCCATGCCAATACATACTAGCGACTACAATGTACGCACGTAAACATGTCAGTAGTTTCACTAAAAATAGCGACATCCATAACTATAATACGAGAAGCAAAGACAAATATGTATTGCCAGGAACGCGGTTAACAAAGATTATGAAGCCATTCATAGTGAATTCCATAAAATTTTATAATCTTGTCCCAGAGGAAATCAAAATGTTGACTGAAAGAAAATTTAAAATAACTGTTAAAAAAATTCTCATCACAAAATCGTATTACAGTGTTGAACAGTACTTAAACGATAACAATGCTTGGTGTGGTCATGACATGGTCTGAAAATTAGTATTATTAATTAATATATTTTTGTTTTGTTTTCAATTTCATTATGATTAGTTATTTTATTTATTATTTTAATTGTCAATTTTATTGTTATTTTATATTATTCACGAACAAAAGTGTACAATTTGTACCAACTTGAAATAAACGAATTGAATTGAATTGAATTGCTTCAAGTAGTGTGTTCAACTGAATAAAATTTCTTTATATGGCTACATGGTATATATATCTACAGGGTATATATATCTACCTACACGGCCGAAATGTATGAAACAGCTGATTATTTCGCGATTTCAGAGTAGGCCCCATAGTGAAAGTTGTTCATTTATGGATATTGACACCACCCCTCTGTTTTTGCGGTTATTGTCACAATTTAAATAATATAGTAACAAACTACCTCCCGATTTTGTTTGAAAACATTTATTTCAGTAAAATAAGAGAATATCCATAAATTCAATCTGTTCTCGACTCGAGGTAAAAATTCGACATTCATAAAGTTGTAAGAATTTAGTCAATTTCATTTTAGTCCCGGATTTAAATCGCATTAATGGAGAATTCCATTTCCCCAACCCTATTGTACAATCCTAATCAATGTAAAGCAGATTTGGGAGATTACGGTAATACCATGAAAGCAATTAATTAATAATAATAATGTTATGTTACAAAATAGATAACTACCAGAGGAGAAACTCAGCATACTAACGTTCGAGCGCGCAAGTACTCACAAAACTCGGACGTCGTCGTTACACACTCGGGAATTTCTTTGTCCGTCCATTCAGCCCAGCAGCAGCGGTCGACAGCGTCACACAGCATGTGTGACGCTGTCGACCGCTGTGACACGACGGTGGCCGCGTGTCAGAGTCAAGTAGCAAAGAGTCCATTGCATTTACTAACAGTAAGTTAAAAATGAAATAATAACATGAATACCACTAGTTAATTTATGTGCATTATATTTATGCTAGTAATGGAATGGATTTTAAGACTGCAATTTCATTCTGTTAGATTAATTATTCTAAAAAACTATTATTCTATTATTCTGATTTATTATTCTATTATTATAATGAAATAAAACAGAATGTCGATATGTCAACAGTTAGACTGCTTTGAATGTATATTTCACCATTTATTGCATCTTACTTTCATGATTTACGTAATCTAACCCAGATCTAACTTTACTTCATTGAATAAAAACACATTCATAATTTAAATTTAATATGTTCTTCTTACGAGTTGATGATCCAAACTAATTTTTTCCCGACCAGAAGGCAGCCACATCGATAGCCCTCTGGTTGGGCTCGAAAAGGTCCTCCAGCGTGCAGGTGGTCGGACACGCGGGACAGCAGAGCAAGTGCTCCATGGTTTGCGGGGAGACACCACACTCATAGTTTACTTGATCGCTGTAAAACCCCATTTGTGAAGATAATCTCCGCAACAGCCAACCTGGGTTCGCAAGCGATTAAGCTTTAAGATTAAGATGTAATGTTGTAATAAGAGTATAAAGCTAGTTAGTACTGACATTCAGTTCTGGTTTCTGTGGCTATGTTGTGTGAACTTGTGTGTAATTTAATACAATCCTGAAAGTTAGTATAATGTTTCCAAGAACAGTCATCAAAGCGAAAGATAGAGAGGTAAATCTGAAACTGAATGAAACTGTGGCGCTCACTCATAATTCTGCCGTCATAAGGAAAAAAGACGTTACTGATATTTAGAGTTAGATTGTGTATGTGTGAGGTCAACTTCAAAGTTTCGTTTAGCGGTGTCTTAAGTTAGCGAGAGTGACACTCTATTCTATTATAGGTAGTGTATTTAAACGATATATAAAAAAAAGGTATGTTACGAAGCTTCGACTCCGACTCCGAAAGGTCGGAACTTCCAATTGATTTTACACCTCCGACTCCGACTTCGGCTACGATAATTTTGAATCGGGGGTTATTTATTTTTTATTGTATTTTATCTGTTTTGCAGGAAATCTTACAGCTTTATAAATTGTACATAGTATTTTTTCTTTAAATATTTGTATGCCAAACCAGATACCACTCATTAAATTATACCGAAGATTTGTGAGCAAACATATTCAAATATCTATATTTTATTAAATAGTATAGGACTGCATAAAGGAATATGTTTTATGGCCGCAAACGTAATCATAACAAATATTGGCCAGTTCAGCTATAAAAATTAAAAAAACAGTTTAAAATTTGAACTTCTTCTGAACATTTCTCTTCTACCTCCGCCTCCGACTCCGCGTCCGGTTTCGAATCCGGTTACTAAAATTATAACCTAAATAAAATTTAAAACCTTCGGTTTCGACTCCGGTTCCGGTAAAACCAACTCTGTAACATCCCTAATTTAAACCTAATTTCAATAATAACATATTTAGTTAGTTATTTAGTTTACCAGGATGGGTGACCGCTAGTGGCATATTTCACCTGAGCTCCTACGTGCATCGGAGAGCACGTTAAGCAGTCGGTCCCGGTTGTTGTCGTTCAACAGCAGTCGTTAAGCCATGTCAGAACCCTACGGGCGGCCTGAACAACTCTGACAAATAGGTTGCCCACTAACCATACGATAAGCAAGTAAATTACAAACTTATCCATTGCATATTTTTAATATTTGTACTATATTTCCTTCAATTTTATTTATACTTTTATAAAACCGACTTAAACTATAGTATACAATTATATCAAACACCAACATAAGATCTACAATGAATTATGTATAATAATGCCTTCCTATAATATACCTATAGTGGACCGTATTATAAACAAAGTGATTGCTTAATTATTAGTCAAAATAAAGGCATAGTGAATATATGGTATGGTCCCGCTATGGCACCCTCGCAAAATACCTATAAAATGTCCCGCTATGGCACCCTTCAGTTTCTGGGACTGTTGAATAGAAAAGCTTTACAATGTTTTATGAAAATACAAACCACATACTCATTATAACAGTAAATTTAGAAAACCTAGACTTATTGTTCTTAATTATTATTCTTAATAAGCGCTGAACACAAAATAGGTAAATAATAACTTATTTATTGCCGTAACTACGTGAATCCGACGATGAATTTATAGGAAAACAAACAACAGCGTTAAAGGTGTTTTGTTCCACGATACTCAATATATTGTAAGTAAAGTTTACCTTGAAATTCAATCTGAGGGGACCGAAGCCGCATGTATTTATATGCATACGAAAAGCCACTTGGGACGCCACAGTGTAGTTCAATAAATTCTCTCAGGGATGAGGGCGAAACAATATAAAAAATATTGCTTGCCTACTTGCGGTAGATCATCTTTCTTTAGAATATAGAAGTTTCTTTACCTTTTGCTGTTTCCTATTGGGAAAGTTACGTTTTGTTATGATCACTACGTGTTACTACTGACTGATTGTCTTATCTTATCTTATGTTAGAGGGCCGGGAATATTTTTTATTGAATTTACAATATGATTGACATTATGGTAATTAATAATATGATTTGACATTTGGTTTTGTAAATAGAAATTATTGCGATTTATTTGATTTGGATACATAATTTAATTTTATATTCGTTAGGTATATTTGATTTTGATATAATTATTTAATTTAAATTTAATTTTAATAATCAATATTATAGTTTTATTTGCTACATCCATTGGGTAAAATCGTGTTTAAACGTATATGTTTATAAGACCCACAATGTAAGTACACGCGATTTATAGCAAAAAAAAAAAAGAAAAAAAAAAGAAATATAAACCAGCGGCACTTCGACCCTTGTAGATCTTTTGTGTCTACCCCATTTTACACACTGGTCATCTCAGTGTGCAGGTTTCCTCACGATGTTTTCCTTCACCATTGAGCAGTCGGTAAATGTACGTAAGTTTTCCCTAAAAACGAAAAACTCATACATGGCACTGCATGGTTTCGAACCCGGACCTCCCGCATGTCCTAGCCACTGTGCCACTCTTTGATTGACTTAACTTAATCAAGTTATAGTTTAGCAGTAATGCTAGGTTGTTTAGTGTTTGGTTTCCTTCAAGTCTGGCCGAAGGTCATCTTTTTGCCAAATAAACAAACCTTCGGAGTTTTAACGAAACTAAGTAAAGCCACCTTTTAAGCCGACAGTGGTACCAATTCCTGAGTGTCACTCCACACGCTAAACGAAACGTCACCCTCCCTGTTACACAATCGAGTTTAAGAGTGACCGTGTCTGTTCCATTTAATTTAATTTAGTCAGTGATAGCTTGGATTTGCTACTATGTATTTAGCAGTGTATTCTTATCACCTGCTAAACCATATAATTATACTGTATATGTCGCAGGGAAATAGCCGAATCCGCTAGGGATTTATTGGTCGTCAGTAGTGACGTGAGGTGGATTAAAACTATATAACATGTAATAATGAGTTATGAGATTGGTTGGGGGGAGGGGGCTGTAAATATTGCGTGTACGTTAGTACCGTCTTTTACCTTTTTAAAGAGTAGGTAGTATGGAGGAAAGAACCCCGGGGAATTCGCCCTCCCTCCACCTTCCGCTAAAGGTTCTCCAGACCTTCAGAGCAACAGTTCTCCCCTGTCTTTCCTAGGGGATTCGGCTATTTCCTTGAATTCGGATATTCTCGCTGACAGAACGCCTGTGACATATAGACAAAGAAATTTCTACATCCACATCTATTTGTAAAAAGGTCTGACGTTCACGATAGAAATTTGCACAATACAGATCGACTGTGTCTCGTGGAGTCCAGAACAGCGCTCAAACACAAAAGTGTAGTTTGCATGGCTCCTAAAATTTACAATAAATTGCCAAAATGCATGGTAGAATTAAGCCTGCCTGTATCTAAAAAAAACTTTATAAATTTCTCTTAGACAAATGTTATTACAGATTGAGTGACTTCCTTGGTGATAAGCTGTGACATAATCATAATTTAATTAAACATGACATTCATATTATAATTAATATGCTTATTTATTGATGATAATTCGTGATTGTTTGATTTATTAATTGAACAAATAATTTGTACGCTTTCGGGCAGAATATGGTGATACTGAAGCACAATGTAACATCTGCATTACCCATATTTCTATTTCAAGAAATTTTTTTGGAGAAAAAAAGCACTATACAGTTGTGGCGTGACCAGGATATTTCATTAGCATTTCTTTCTGCTCTCTTACGACGAATAGCAGCGCAAAATAAGAAACAGAAAAGTAGCCATTACAACACCAACAAGAAGAGTAATAAACACGGACAAACCCATTGGAACATTGCTAAATCAAATTTTCATGTCAGTTTTCTTTGCCAACTTTCGGAACAGTCCAAGTTTTTGTAATAAAACTTTTGTACAACGTTCCTAATGAGTGAAGACAAACCACGCAGATTTAGAGGCTATAATAATGCTGTGTTTACTTGTAAATTCGCGGGCACGATCTTTGTAGAACGTAATAAAAGTCACTTAGGCAAAATTCTCGTTCTAAATTAAGGTAGAAGCGGCCTTATACAGCCAAGATTGAAGAGGGTCTCATTGTGAGATGTGACCCAGGGACCATTAATTAATTCTGCATTCCACTGGAAGACGCATAAATTACAACTATAAATTGCTGACAATTCTTAGGTTCAAGAAATGTAGCAATGTTGTGCACTTCTTACTATTCTAAGAATGATAGATATTTACTGATCAATAAATTAATTCATTATATTCAATTATTTTTTCATTGAAGATTTATTATCATATTGTGCTTATAGACAAGGTGTAAAGTAAATTGGCATTTGTCTTGCTGACTGTACAAATTTTCAAAATTCGTTGAATGCTGTCTTAAATTGCTCCAAAAATAAGGGGAAGGCATGTAGCTATAACGATTCTGGTAGCTGCCCACTAAGCCTTTTTAATTTTACACCCTGTGTATTTCAACACTCCCTGAATCAAATCAAAAGTGTAAGCTTTTAGCTAGCTAGCTAGCTTTTAGCTTTTCTTTTTTCTGTATTTTTTTTGTATAACTCAGATTCTTGTTCTCAGCTATACCCAAGCCCATACTAAATTTTGCGTTCTCTTTTTGACATTCACCTCATTAGTATCTCAGTGATTTATTAGTATCTCAGTGATTTATTAGAATATTTTTTGTCAAATTTATGTTTTATCGAAAAGTTTCAAAAGGGGTTAAGACGGCAGAGGTTTTATGGAAAAGTTTTAGTCGGTTTAGAGATTACGAACTCATTGACCCGATAGACACTTTGTCTATTAGTAATTTTAAATGCAAAAGGGCATGTTTTAGCAGTTTGTCTTAGCATTGCAGATTTGCAACTCTTTTTAGTGTTTTGGCGCCGCTCGTGCCGCGGGATGGTAATCTCTGGGATAATAATCCTCTGGCACGAAGTTCGCTAGAGTCTTTAAATAATGTCGATACAAATGTATTTGTAATTGTATTTATTTCATCTCAAAGCAACAAAACCCGGTGCAAGATAAGTCGTACAAAATAATTAAATAATAAATTAAATTAAATAATAAATCAAAATTAAATTATTTACATTACTTATGTAACACATTAAGATTATATTTAACATAATTGAACAGAAAAATATCTATAATAGTACAATAGTGTACAGTCAATAAAAAATAAAATAAAAAGTGTGGATACAATGTCAAAATAATTTTAAAATGTCACAGACGCCAAGAGTCGTACCTATATATTATATAATATGTCAATTTCCCGAGTCATAGGAAATGAGAAAGTTTTAATTTTGAGGACATAAATTGGTTTAGATTCTAGTAGGCATTTTTCTCAAAGAACTTTTTTGTAAAGGCCTTAAACTCTTTACATTTTTATTTTCACTAGGATGTTTTAGTGTTTTACTTAATCTTGCCCTAGGAATAATCAACCTTTATCTGTTTCGTGTTTGATATATATATAATATGTGCGTCTTGATTTTTGGTTGCATGTATGTATTTCATTTGAGGACCTCATAGTAATTTTCATGTTTATTACGTAAAATTATATTTTCGGTCACGTTGGCGTTTTGCGATCTTGACATTTTCCGATCTGGACATTTTACGACTTTGACATTTCCCGACTTATCGATTTTATGTTCTACCCTTTTATAGTGGGTTATTATACTTTATACTTTATTTGCACACATAAATCACAAAAGAAACAACAACAAGAATTTTGACGTACACAGGTAGAGCTTATCTCTAAAATAGAGATTTCTTCCAGCTAGACCTTTGACATAGAGATATTTAGAATGATAAATAGACATACATACGTGTACAAATTATGTAAAACAAGAACAAAATTGTACATGAGCTAAACAAAATTACTTGAATACATTAATATGAATATTATAATATATAATAAGGTTATTTCGGAGGCGAATCACAATCTTTTGAAAACAAATGTGTTGTCAATATTGATTTGAGACCAAAGCTAAACTTATTAATGAATACTTGTAATAATTCCATAAGAATGCAGATAGAGCCGTATCTGCATTCTTAGGTATTTATACCTAAAGGAATCCTATAACTTTCTAAGTGGTAAGTAAGAATCAAATCAGTTAAACCCTGACCAGGAACTTCAAAAAACCTGTGGCACCCCATTGGTAGTTTTATAATCTAGGTTATGGAATTCGCTATAATTTTTTTTGTACAATTTAAATTAGCAATATAGCGAGGGTTTTATTTAGTTCCTATAGACAGGATATACCTAGCTAGTTTATTCCCATATGAGCACTTGTATGATGTTTTTGCTTGAATACCTGCTCTGCATAGGAAAACTAGCAAATCCACAAATATACAAAACTACCGGACACTACAGAGATTCGTGGTGTTCAATTCTCTCTGCCTATCCTGCAAGGAATATAGCGTGAAGTTATGTATGTATAAATGGTGGACCAGTTAAGTTTTAACAGACGATTATTTCGCTACTAGATCATATAGTGCAAATGTTGATAAGTACGAATTTTTAATTTCTCAATAGGAAAATGTGCTAAGTCAAAAATTGATTCTTTTTGTACTAATAAGAGTGATTCACATTTATCGATGTCAATGTTTTACCACGTGCGAACTCTAGCGAGAGCTCATCTGGTGGTACAGTGCAGACGCGGGTAAGCATCCGTTTGCTAATGCTCTGGGTCATTCCTTTGCACATCACCCTCAAATAGTTCGCACAAAAACATCAAAGGTTTGCGAAATAACATCTGAATAGAGGATTGGTCGTATGGTGGTTTGTACTTTAAACAGACGTGGATTATTACCTACAGTTTTTTTTGTGACGCGTGGAAATTCTATTAAAAATAAAGATACCCAGGCTCGTGGGGAGAGGCTGTAGGATTTTAACCCACTAAAACCTCAATCAGATAGGTGCAGCGTATTTAAGTTCCTTCACGGATGAATCCATTGAGTCTAAAGCAGTCAAAAAATTGGGCATCCTGAGTAAGGTTAGGCGGTACTTCACGCCGGGACAGCTCTTAAACCTTTACCAAGCCCAAGTCCGGTCGTGCATGGAGTACTGCTGCCACCTGTGGGACGGCTCAGCTAAGTACCAACTGGCTGCCCTTGACTCAGTGGAGAAACGCGCTAAGCGCCTTATAGGTGACGAATCGCTGGTGGAAGCTAGACTGCAAAGTCTGGAACATCGGCGCAAGGTTGCCTGTCTATCGGTATTTTATAGGATACATTTCGGAGAGTGCGCATCGGAATTGCACGACCTAATTCCAGCATCTCCATTCCGCCTTCGGACTACCAGGCGCGGGGAGGGGTTCCATCCTTATGTTGTTGATATCCCATCTGCTCGTACGAAGCGATTTGCTTCTTCGTTTATTATGCGAACGGCTAAGGAATGGAACAGCCTGCCGGCGTCGGTATTTCTCGAAACCTACAACCTTGGGATCTTCAAGGCCAGAGTGAATAGGCATTTACTGGACCCGCATGCTCCATCGTCGACCTCATCGTCGCTTACCATCAGGCGAGATCGAGGTCAAATGCGGGTTTAGTAGTACATTAAAAAAAAAAAATGTAAGCCCCAACAGTAAATAGCAGGATAATGATATCAAAGAACAGCTTAGTATCAACAAGTACATTAGTAAAAGCCACTCACAACGCATGCCTAGCAAAAATTCCTCCCCTTTATAAAGCTAAAATGGAATGTAACCCCGCAAAGGGTAGACGCTATCCCGTAGGGGCTCCAATGAAAAATCTAATATCACTCAACTCCGGGCAAACTCAACAATTGCTGCTCATGAATTTTAACTAGGCATTTACTTTGCGAACGCCTAAAGTGATCGCGCTACTTAATGTCGCACCTGAGAGGAAGTGGAAGGAAATAGTGAAAAAATAAATACCCTTTTTATAAGCGATGCAAAATGAGAAAAGGGGATAGGACATTGAGTTTACTCTTTGAGGTTTTGACGGTATTCGTGAATAGAGAGGTACAATTACGTCAACGAAATTAAATAAATATACCAAGATACAATACAATACAATGCATTCTCATCACCCCTTATACCACCTATATTTTTGTTCTTCTTTTTTATATTTTTTGTCAGTTTTATATTTTCCCATGTTCTGTTACATGTTCATTTGCACTGGTCACAGAAGAGATCTGTCCTCCGAGATACAGGAACTTCCTAGTTCGGAGGTCAGCGTTTATTATAACTAAGTTGTTGCTCACTAATTTTATTTAGTTTAATATAACATATGCTTAAGTTCCTACTGGTGAATCCTTTGTAATCTTACCGCACAAAGATCAGTATTATTTTTGTATTCTTATTCTTATGTATAAATGTATATATTAATACATTTTATAAACTTATAATAGTCATATCTAATCTCTTTAACTTAAATTTTAATTTTAAATTGTAATTCTGGAATCTGAATATTAGATGTATGTGTATATTTGTAATCTCCACGATACCGTCTACGCCTAGTGTGGAGGTTATAGTTTAATGTGAAATGTTAATTAATATGTGGTAAACGAATTTTTTTTAAATTTTTTTTTCAATTTTTCTGCTATAGCTGGTTGCAGAGCTTTTCAAACCTTCGTATACCCGCGCCTTTTTACATAACACGGATACCCCGCATCGGTGTCTTAGACCGAGATTTCATCAATATTTTTTTTATTATATCCTTTAATATATTTTTTATATTTTTTTACTGTTTTGTCTAGCAGTCACTATACTTGATGAAATTAAAACAAAAAATAACAAAAATATAAAGTTTATTATATAATTCCAGTCCTTTAACGCTGACTCTTTGAAAAATTGACTTTTCTTCCTTTAACAAAAATAAACTTTGAAACTTTACAAAAATACACAATTCCTGATAACAGCAAAAAGAAGAAGACCAAGGAATGATTGAATTTCTAATTAATCAGTTCTACTATAGTCTCTTTCTAATTTGAAGTAACATGAAACTCTGTCAGTGTGTTGTTTGATGAACTTTCATAACAATTTTACGTATCATCCCTTGTACTGTGTCGATATTTTCCTCCAGGGCATCTTCCACTTCACTATCACTTTGGTCTTCATAACTTGAGCCTGAGTCAAGGCTCCAAAACCGAATCGTTCTTCGTCTAATTGGATATTAAAATGGACTAAAATAAATACAAAGTAATAAAACAATTATAATATAATGTAAATATATAAACTAAATAATATATATTACACTCATGCCAGAAATAGTAACGATTAGTTGCGTAAATTTCAAAAATCAAAATGATCATCCATGACTGTAGCTCGTATGGGCCGCGTCGGTTTCACAGACCAATATGTGCGGGGATCCCTTGCACCACACTAACCAGAGCCTAGCAGCAAATGGTGAAGTTTCATAAGTGCTAGCTTTATTATTTATTGAAAAAATTACAAAAAAATTGTTTCGTCGGTCTGAGAGACCAATGCGCGGGTATAGGAAGGTTAAATATCCAAAGAGAACAGTGACTACTTCCGCCGAGGTTTATATAGTACTTCTCTCAAATAATGCGAGGAAATTAAAAACAAATATTGTACTTCCGAACTTCGAAATTGGCATGTATTGATCACATTTCGATATCAGGATGAGGAAGTCTTTCCGGCACGACGATTTTCAGAAAATTGTGAAGTATTTGGAGTTTGGATCCACACTTAACTATTAGATATTTTTATGGACCACTAGTGCCTCACTAAAAGCGAATAAAAAAAGAACTGCTGGTAGACGGAATCCTTTTGCCGACAAAAACTATTTGGTACTAACTCAAAGTTTTTCCTGTCCAAACTGCTGGGGACATCTGAGTTTGACATATTGGCGCACAACAAGGGAAAACTTTCGTCGCCAACTATTTTGGGTGAATTCGGTAACCCTGATTAGCCCGTATTGATTCAACGTCGATCTTTAGAGCAACTCATCTATAATGCAATGAAGTTTCAATGCAAAGGATGTTTATTCCTGGAAACATAGATTGATCTAGGAAACATTAATATAATGTTTAAAATCATGTCGAGAGGTTCGTAGCGTCGTAGTCAACTAACCACACTTTATAAAGAAGATACACATATAATAATAATAACATCATCTTCATCAGCCTATTAATGTCTCCACTGTTGGGGCGCAGGCCTCCCCTTGACTAAAGGGGTACGGGCCATGATCCACCGAGAGCGTGCCCAGTGCTGATTGGTGGATTTCACACACCTTCGGAAACTTTTCATTTCCTCAGACATGCAGGTTTCCTCACGATGTTTTCCTTCACCGTTAGAGCAGTCGGTAAATGTACGTAAGTTTTCGTAAAAATCCGAAAAACTCATTGGTACATGGCATCGTTTCGAACCCGGATCTCTCACGTGGGAGTCCGGTGTCCTAGCCACTAGGCCACCGACGCTCATCACCGAAGATAATAATAATAAATCTTTATTTCAGGCTGCATAGGGCCATAGATAAATACCTTACAGACTAACATACATATGTAATATAAAAATAGGAAATAAAATAAAATTTATTTAGGTGCGGTTTATATATTTAATTTACATATGGTGTAATGAAACCACAAACATGAATATAGAAGGAATAGGAAGGATAAAACTCACTCTATCCATGAAAGACTTTCATTAAAATAATTGTGGGCGAATGACTTTGACGATGGTTTTCAAAATTGTTTTCATTATCGGCTAGCTCTGACGCCGAGCGGAGTTCGTGGTTGCTCCCGTATTTATACGAAACCTCTGCGTGTTTTGTGACGTAACAGCCCTTTTGACCTTTGATGAACAGAACACAGGCGTATAATGTTTCAATATTAGGAGTGACGTCACGGAATGTCAGATGAATGTCAGAGTTTGGTGCCTTGTTCCTGTTACACTTCTATTGTTGTTTTTAGATGTCTATCAAGATGAAACACTTACTGTTATTTGCCAAGTTGGCTCTCAAAGTGAGGGCTGACTTTAATAATACTTGAGCTTTCCTTCCCTTTCCTTAGTGACCCTAACGAGGCTGACATGCTCACGTTGTCGTGTACCAAATCCTCTAAACTGAGATGTAAAAAAAGTGAGTTCTGTCGGGCACCCCTTTTATTCAAAGGGTAAATAAAAACAGATAGTTAGCAACAATACATTCACTCTTTGCTAGACATTGACAGATGACATTTCTTTTTTTTGGTCTTTTGCCATATTTGTATATTTATTAATTTTCAACCATTTGGAACATATTAGAGCACTGCGGTTGCGTCAACATAATATTATACGTATTACATAAGCGTTAAATTGAAATTTTTGCTTGTTTTGATTACATCATGAATAATTGTTACATCCAATAACATCATAATAAGAAGAAAATAACAATAATGTAACATAATTATAACTTATAGCTGGTGTAAATGGGCATTGTCATAAAATAATAATAATTAATAATAATAATAATTACAGTAATTAGCTGCTGTATAGAGGCATTGTCAAAACATAAAAATATATGTCAAAGACTACTATTATTTGCAAATGTCAACATTACAAGCAATTAATATTATAACCTACATAATAAAATAGCTGCTGTATGGAGGCGTTGTCATATCGTATTGAAAATAAATAAATTAAATGGAATGTCAAGGTTAAGGCATTAAATAATTACATTAAAAGGTCAACACTTACTAAAAAACAATAGTCTGTGCACAAATAAATGTCACAAATTTAAGAATAAATTCAGGTAAGTACTTATTATTATTCTTAATTATTTTTTTTTACATGTATGTAATTTCATTGTCTTGTAAAGCTTCTTTTATCGTATTCTAGGTTTTATTTATCAGATTTTTTTTTAAACAGGCTTTATATTAATATAATGATAAGTTTCTAATTTCAGGATTTAGTTTATTAAATAGTCGAAATAGAATTACATACATGACTACGATATGATACGTAAATTTTATACAAAACAGGCGGCGAGATCGACTTGATAGACTCTATAGTGAAAACAAAACAAGATCGACTTGATAGACTCTATAGTGAAAACAAAACAAGATCGACTTGATAGACTCTATAGTGAAAACAAAACAAGATCGATTTGATAGACTCTATAGTGAAAACAAAACAAGATCGACTTGATAGACTCTATAGTGAAAACAAAACAAGATCGACTTGATAGACTCTATAGTGAAAACAAAACAAGATCGACTTGATAGACTCTATAGTGAAAACAAAACAAGATCGACTTGATAGACTCTATAGTGAAAACAAAACAAGATCGACTTGATAGACTCTATAGTGAAAACAAAACAAGATCGACTTGATAGACTCTATAGTGAAAACAAAACAAGATCGACTTGATAGACTCTATAGTGAAAACAAAACAAGATCGACTTGATAGACTCTATAGTGAAAACAAAACAAGATCGACTTGATAGACTCTATAGTGAAAACAAAACAAGATCGACTTGATAGACTCTATAGTGAAAACAAAACAAGATCGACTTGATAGACTCTATAGTGAAAACAAAAGTTACTAGTCATTGTTATAAATTCTGTTTTTGTTTTGCTGGAGGGCAATTATTAAGGATAGTTAGTTAACTGCCTCTTAATTTTTGTCATAAATTGCTGCTCCATAATTTTATAGTCAAGTAGGTATTATTTGTTTTTTTTTAAATTATTAGTATAAGATTTCTGCAATACTTATGTACTGTATAACAAAATACCGAATCCATACACTACACAGTTTCAATATTTATATTTAGTTAATAGCAGTTAAACCGCAAACCAAATAAAATGGAATATGATACAGCAGTTCAGTGCTTCCCAAAGTGTGCGCTGCGGAGCCCCGGGGCGCCACGCCCTCCTGTTTTCTCTTCTCCGGAAAATAAAATTACTTATATGTAAAATGGAAAGATACATACATACATACAACGGAAAGATATTTATTAAATAAGCAAGTCGATAGTTCATGTGACAGTAATCAAGCATATTTTTCTGTCAGACTGTATTTTTTTAATTTAATTTATTTATTAGGTAAACACAACAGATTACAACCATAGTAATTACAGAAAAAATCAATATAAAGTTATGAGCTAGGTCGTAACCCTTAACGTGTAAACACAGCATGGTTAGGAAGTAGAAAATTAATTGTTGTACAAAATTGAGTTGGGAAAAAATACTATTGAATGTAATGACTAAAAAACCTATACCTATTTGAAAAATAAAAATAATAAAGTAGGTGCGTGGATAGCTCACTTGAGGACATCCTCAACCCGTCTTTTAAAAACTAATGGCCTAACTATTAATTGTCATCTTATCTTATCTTATGATAGGGGGCCGGGTATAACCCAGCGGCACTTCGACCCTTGAGGATCTTTTGTGCCTACCCCATTTTACACTCTGGTCATCTCAGTGTGCAGGTTTCCTCACGATGTTTTTCTTCACCGTTAGAGTAGTCGGTAAAGGTACGTAAGTCTTCGAAAAATACGAAAAACTCATTGGTACATGGCACTGCACGGTTTCGAACCCGGGTCACCCGCATGGGAGTCCGGTGTCCTAGCCACTAGGCCACCGACGCTCTTATTAATTGTCATACAAGAATGTATTAAAATTAACAGAAAAATATGATACTACAGTAAAAGATGTAATAAAACAGAAAAAGATGCTTGATCTCACTTGAACTGTGAGCCTCACATTGTGAGGTTTAAATAAAAAGTTGTTTTCATATCATTATACACATATTTTGACTAGGGCGCCGGGACATAATACCTAAACATGTAAGTGCGCCGCGAACTGAAAAAGTTTGGGAATCTCTGAGGTAGTTAATTAGCTTTGATTTGTATGCTGTTTGTACGTCATTAAGAAATATTTATTTAGTATCAATACGCGACTTTAGTCAATAAATGCTATATTCGTTACTGCATATTAAATATCTACTTAGTATTTGTATGTTAAAAGTGTTTGGCGGCAAAAAATCAATTTCCCAAAGTGATTAGTCCCAAAATGACGAGTCCCAAAATGACTATCCCCAAAATATCTAGCCCCAAAATGAGTACCATAATATCTAATATCAAAACATCTAGTTCTCGAAAAGGTCAGTATCAAAATACTAGTCTGAAAATGTCAAGTCTCAAGAGAACTTGTGTTACCCTATGAGTCTGGCTTGATCCTGTAATGGGTAGAACTCTAAAAAAAGAAATAGATTAAAAAAAAAAAGACAATAAATGTTTGTATATCTATATACCTCTAGTTAATTTGTTTTTTTTTAAGGCAAAGGGAACTGAGCCCATACAGCCATGTCTGATGTAAACAACTCTTGCAAGTCTTCATTAAAATGCTGGTGTGACACATTTAAATGCTATCTGGGAGAATCTTTCACGCTTCTGCACCATCCGAACCAAAGAAGAAGGCGTCCCGGACGCAGTATGCCTCTTCAAAATCCAGCCAAGTACGGATCGGGCTGCAGCGTCTTATTTGACTTTACTTCACTGTCCCACACATTAATCACATTTAGTAGACGTTCTTCGAATTAAAAACACCATTCTTACTTGAAAAGCACTACTGTAAAACAATTTGCAAAACAATGAAAAAAAGCTGGTGTGGACGCTACAAAAGCGCGGGAGAAACCTCCTACCTCTAGTTAATTTTCGCCTTGTAGAACCCTTGTACAGAGTGTAACAAAAAACCCCTCTGGTCCCGAAAAGGAGGTGTGTGCTGTGCAGTATCCATAACCACTACCACTGACCAGCTTTCACTACGGGGCTAACAGGAAATCGCGAAAAACAAATTCTTTTGACAAAATCTGCAGGATTTGAGTTCATCTCCTGTCATGCCTACAATCAAGAATTGTTCACAGGGGGAGTGATTATATTTTACCTTCACGTTTTTTATATTGTATTGTATTCTACTTTGGCAATGAATTTCCACGGGTCTTCGAAACTTTTGTGAGGACTGACACGAAAAGCGTTTTATTACAAAGTTAAATTACAAAGCTGAGCATTCATTAAGCTCTGAAAAATTTGCCACCTTTACAAAAAGTGTGGCAAATTTTATTACCCAACACTGTGACACATTCGCTGTTTTTTTTTTCGTAAATTTATATTCAAAGTAAGATTGCTTTTTTGATTAAGAAGTCTTTGTCTTGTTCTTTTCAGGAATTGCTGTCATCTTTCTAAATTTAGAATTGTTATACAGGTTGTAACAAAAAAACCCCTATAGAGCCGAAAGGGGAGTGTTCAGTGTCCAATAACTGAACAAGTTTAACTTTTAAAGGTGCAACACAGAAATTGCGAAAAGAATAAAAAATATATATATATAAAAATAATATATTTTGGTCTTGAAGGAAAAGAACTTTTGAAAAATTATTCTAAATTTATTCGGAACTACAAGCCTTGAGAGAAGAAATTCCACCAAAAACATAAAATGTGAAAAAGGTGCCAAGTTCGCTTCAAGGAACCAGTAAACCTGTCGGCTTCGCCGTTAAAATAATGGAGATCTAACTGGATGCCAAGTTCAATTATTAACGTTCCTTCAAACTTACCTACATAAATATATAAGTAAAATTGTTTAAACATAAAAATTATCGCTTGCTCAAAACTAAATCCAAAACTCATGGACTCTTCACTTTTCTTGAATGATTCTTGAGTGAAAGCTCAATAAATTTGTTCGAAAATATTGTTTTTTGGTTTATGCCTTATTATTTAAAATGTATATTTTATAGAACTCTAGAGACAAGTTTTTAATTAAATGTCCAATGGTGATGGACACGCTGATATAGATAGTGTCACCTGATGATTTTGTTAGGCGTAGAATAGGGAGTTTCGGATTTCAAACGACTTCCTACATTCGTGATTTATGAAAATCTTGCCAGCTCCATTCTGGCACGCTTGTAAATGTCGAATTTGACAAACTCGCCTTTTCCTATTTCATTTACTCTCATACATAAGAATAAATGGTGTGGGCGTGACAACACATCCGTAACACACGACTTTGTACTTATGCTCGAATAAATCCGGAGCAGATCCGTTGCCGGGGTGTTAATAAAGATAGGTAAAGATGCTTCACACGGCATACTTATCGGATCCTGCTCATTTTGATTGTCTTGAAGAAAAAATATTGTTACCTAAAAGTGCCCTTAAGAACTGTAATGATTTCCAGCTCAGTATTAAAAAGTCCACAAGTCTGATTGACCAAAATAAAAAGTCATATATTTTTTTTGCTTTGAATTCAGCTGCAACTTCATAGGGCATTCATATCCTATTATAAAATATGTGTTATTTACTCGTTATTCTGAATAATATATACTAATAACAGGTCTTTGGAATTAGAATTAAATTCGATGTTTTAAACAGAGGAAATACTTATAGTTACCTTGGTACAAACTCATTGTTTGACCTTTGACCTTCTGAAAGGAATTGAGAGCAATTCGTACAATTTCTCGGATTGTACAAATGCTCAGTTTGTCCAAATTTTGATGATATGAATTAGTAATTTGTACAAACCTTCACTCAAGACGTTTCTCATGATCATGACGTTGAAATTTTTTTGTTTTTGTTTTGGTAAGTAAGTAAAGTAAGTAAATATTTATTTGCAGAAATATGTGCACATTTGTTCTTATTACAATATTATATAGGCAGTATCAACATATTTTACCTTTCTAGGTATGCAAATATTTATATCTGAGAAAAAAAAATGAATAAAAATAATAACTGAAATTAAATTGAGATTGATGCACTGCCTGTGCATCAAATATAATTAACCATTAAATTATAAATTAATTAATTATTGAATTATAAATACAATATCTCATGTCAAATTTTATAAATTATAAGCCCTTATCACACAAAAAATCCTTCACTGAGTAATAGCATGTGCCCATTAACAATCGAATAACACACTTTTTAAACAAGCCTATACCTTTGTCTTTCAATATCAGGTAGTTTATCATAAAGTCTGATTGCCATACAATATGCGTTACCGGTGAAAACCTGTAGACGTTGCGCCGGAGTATACAACTTATGTTGGGTTATAACGTATTGTTTCATCAATATTAGCCAGGAACTGTGTGCAATTTATTGTTCAAGTAATTTTAAATGTTTAAAAATATATTAAGTACTTAAGCTAAAACTAAACTAAGGCGAAAAAAAAACTATGGATAAAAAAATTGGGTTAAGTCCCCCACATCCGGCAGTGTACCCAAGAGACTGGCTGCGTTGCCCCGTTGGATAGCTGAGCTAATCCGCTGGGCCAAATAGGAGCCAGATTTTGGTTGTTGATGTTGCCATGTACATCTTGACAGATGATTTACACAGCGTTGTGTCGGCATCAACGCTCGTGGCTGAATAAGCCGATGTGAGAGCGGCAAGTTCTGCCGCACGTGCAGCTGGTGAACTGCCAATCTGTTGGAGCAGGAGTTGCGAGGTATCTGAGCAGGTTACCTCGTTTGTCAGCTAAATTTTGGAACCACTCGATGTCATGTGGAGTGCGGTCCTCGATTACCAGACGCCTCCATGCGTCTCTAGCCACGGCGAGTTCTCCCAGTGACTGGTATCCTCTGGTGTTTATCCCAAACGCAGCTAAGTCACGTTTCGTGCAGCCTTGTAGCGCAGAGTGGGTCTTCCCACTGGTCTCTTGGCGTGCGCGACCTGGTAAACGAGTTCTGCCCATGCGGTACGCATGCCCCATAACTTATTATGGTGATATGAAAGAAGAAAGAAAGAATTGTGAGCAATTGTGCCTATACTTATAAATGTCGTTCATTTGAACATTTGAACATTATGGCGCATCAAAAGTAAGAAATTACGAAATAATGTTTCCCTTGGCCTATAAGCGACGTAGACAGTAATAAAGCCTTAATAATGGTTGTGGCCTGTAATTTAACTTCGTAATAAAATACTTTCCGTGTTACACGGGAAACATTTTATACTCGCTGAGTGAGATTTTGACAACAGACTGTAAAGTTGAGTTTGAGTGCCTCGAGAGTTTACAGTTCTCCAGTACGAGTAACCTTTTACACTTTGAACTTTGAAAACAAAAGGGAATGCAATTAATAAATTTTAATTGATGAAAGTAAAAACAATGTAAATTGAGTGAGATTTTGATAACAGGCACTAAAAGTTGTGTGATAGCGAGCTACTAAATTCAAATTCAGAATTTTGTACTAAGGTTTTCATATTCCGTCAGGTTGATCGCGTGTTAGGAATAGAAGCAGTCCGTCACGTCTTATTTTCAGAATGTCTAGTCGGTCCATTACGTTTGAATATTATTTGAAGACCAATTTCCTGAATGTCCTATTTCCTAAACCCATAGTCAGTTCCCCAATATGAACACTTCTCATCATGCAAGTCTACTTCCCAAAATATATAAAATGTCCTATGTCCGCTTCCCAAAACATTCCTCACCATTATTTTACACAAAAATTCGTTCTTAATGTAGGCTTTGTTTTAATCTGGTATGAGGCTTAGCTCAAAATAATTACGGATGATGACCGGTGTGAATAACAATATGAGGATTACGATTTTTTGTCAGGTTTTGTATGTTCTGGCCTTCCTAACAGCCTTCGAATTTAAAACTGCTCAATTAATGTAAACTAACATAAATTAAAACAAGTAAGTACGTATACGAAACTGACCCAAGGCCACATGGAATTGTAGTCTTCAAAAAGACTTGGAAGCGGCTAAAGTATCCTAGGAAACCCCGATTTCTTTAGAAAGTATTTTTTATTTTTTTATATTTACTACTAAATCGGCATTTGATCTCGATCTCGTCTGATGGTAAGCGACGATGAGGTCGACGATGGAGCATTCGGCTCCAATAAATGCCTATTCACTCTGGCCTTGAAGATCCCAAGGTTGTAGGTTTCGGGAAATACAGACGCCGGAACTATACTTTCAGAATACGTAAAGAAAGAGCTGTATATTGCATACGTGTAAAGGGTCTGATGGTAAGTAGTCATCGGCACCCATATACATCTTTTCTTACTATTCTTCTTCTTATTATTTCTTCTTTCTTATTCTTATGTTATTAGAAGGTTTTCATGCGCAGCTAACCTTAAGACTTAGATCGAGCCTCATGTACCGGTAATAACGTTGGCTCTCTTACTCTTCAAATCGAAACACAGCAATGAAAGCATTGCTGCTTTGCGGTAGAAATGGGCAAACTGGTGGTACAATCCCAGCCTGACTCTGTACAGAATCATACTACCTTCCATCGAAGCTCTATATTGATTTAATCCATATCGTGGATTCTTGAAAACCGGATTAAACTCGTATCTCTACATCGTAGGTAAATATTAATATACATATTTGTCTGTCTGTTTTTTGAACGCACATCCCGTAAAAACTGTTGAACAGATTTGGATGGAGTTTTCACGGATATATTTTAAATAAGTCCAGATTGACATCGAAAATTCTACTTTAAAATTGGTCAAATATGGGGGTAAAGTTAGTACCCGGGTCGGCTGATAAGTCCCGGGCCCAACACAGAGATGGCACCACTAAGGCAGTTATACGCTAGCATTGCATAGTACTATCCCTGACTAGCTTATACCTAAAGTTTCAGGTCAGTAGCTTGGTTAGTGTTTGATTGACAGCATTTTAATCAAGACGATTTTAGAGTTTAAAAATAAAAGGAAGATTTGGAAAAACGAGCAGTAATCAAATACTTACATTTGAAGGGTTTAACGCCTAAAGAAATCAAGGAGGAAATAGACAGCACACTGAGTGACTCTGCCCCGTATGGAATGCGAACAACAGCCCGCAACTTCGTTGTTATATTATATATGTAATAAGTACTAGCAGTTGCTAGTACTTATTACATATATACTTTATTAATCAAGAGACTTTCTCGAGTCTCCCAACAAAATAATTTCCATAGAATGTCGTGGCAGCACGTAATCGAGATTGTTCATTGTTTCCGATACTTTTAATTAAGATGAACCTGCCTGAAGGTGGATGTTTACTTAGGACAATAGATCCGCCGTAAGAGTTAATTAAAGCGGTAGTAAGTTACTTATAGGTGCAACAACAGAAATTGGATTAGTAGCGACCTCTACTCTAGAATTATGATGTTACTGACAGCGAGTCAAGGGTTTGCATTACGATTTCTATAGTTACACGGGAAGAAAAATCTCGTGATAGTAACGAGAAATATTGTACAGCGGGGGACAATTACAATATTTCTCGTTACTATTACGAGATTTTTTTGTAATGGGTGCTATAATTTTGTAATGAAACGGATCCTATATTATGAAACAATTCTAATTATCGTTACTGTTACGAGATTTTTCTTTCCGTGTACATCGACTTTCTTCACAATATAGACTAGTGAAAACTAAAGTAACAAAGAGTAGTAAAAATTCCGGAGGTGTCACAAACGAACCCCTAAGGGAACGACTTAAAATGTATGTGGTTCTGTAGCAAACAGCTCAGTGGGGAGACGACCTCGCACTCATGAATAAACGATTTGAGTGTCGCGTATTTGTTTTTTTTTTCAGTTTCAGACCTAAAGGTTGTGCCAGCTACGATGTCATAGGCGGCGTCATGGACGCAACTTACTTTTTTTGCTGGTTTTGCCTTTGATATATGTTATTTTATATTATGTGACATAACTAACCATGGATTGCATGAAGCGTTCTTAATGTTAAGGCTTCCTTAAGTCTCATGTTATCTCTTTCTGCGTAGAAAGGGTTAGCATGTATTTTAAAGAAAACTTATAACTTCGTGCAACTAAGAAGAAGAACAATAGTTGTCAATTGTAGCTTTCTTTTTCAGGTTTTAGCCTTGACATGATTTTATGGGGATGTTAAACATTACTTTAAAATGGGATTTTGATAGTTGTTCAGGCCTCTCTCATAGTCTAACGATTGCCGTTCAAATGAAAATGTTCCACTAGCTGGTAACTAGCGGTCACCCCTCCTGATTCCTGATCGCGCTTAACGTTGCTTAACTTTTACCATTATTTTCTAACCAAACATGATGGCACCTTTTTTTTGGTAACGGGGGGGAAATCTTCGAAAGATACCCAGCCTTCTGGGGGAGAGACTGGGTTATGTGAGATTTTTACTCACTAAAACCCCCTCGATGGTCGGCTGCTTATAGGAGGGCTCCGGGATCTCCAGTGGAACACACCGGTGCCCTCCTAGCATTTGCCTTGGGCTCCTCCTGGGAGGTGTACATTCCACCTCCCGATTCCTCCCATCACAGCAGCGTGCGGCCATAGCACGTTGCTACCTTCTCCAGGGTCGCCCGCCAATGAACGGCCAAAGCCCCCTGATCCCTACTTTTAGTCGCCTTTTACGACAGGCGGGAGTTACCGTGGCTCTATTCTTTGCCCGAGACTACAGGGCTGAAACATGTGGGCACCTAGGCTAGAACCACCACGAGATGAAACTAGCCTTGAAGTACTCTGGGTCTGAGTGCAGACGAGCAAACGGGCCCCCTGATAGAGTAAGTGGTCACCATCGTCGCTCATAGATATTTCAACTCACTATAATGTTATTAGAATCAGAATCAGAATATGGTGGGTTTTCGTTGCGTTGTTAACCTTGAGGACTTAGACGTAGTGCCTCATGATGTGCTGGTATAGCTCTTACACTTCAAACTGAAACATAGGAATGCAAGCATTGCTACTTTGCTAGGGTGTTAGCAACTCAGGCTTACTCAGCACAGATCTACCACTTTCATAATTATAATAATAACAATGGCCTTAGGGCCCGAGAACCCTGAACAGAGTACTTACATACACCGCTGGCGCAGCGACCCGAAGTGGATCTTGGCCTCCGATACCAAAGAGCGCCATCGCTCTCTCTCCTGCACAGTCTCGAGCCAGTCAGGCGCCCGGAGCTCACGCAGATTCTTCTCCACTTCATCGCACTAGCGGTATCTGGGACGTCCGACCGGACGTCGTCCGTTTGGGCGTCCCACGTGCGCTCGTTTAACTGCCCGATCCACCCCCATCCTAGTGATTGTGTCCGAGCCATCGGAGTTGAGCTGCTGTCGTTTCTCCTATGATGTTCGGCTCGTTCACCATCTCTGAACAGAGTAACATAATAATAATAATAAATACTCTAACAAGACCTACGTGTTGGACCTGAATACTACAATAGTAAAAAACATACATATTTTCTAATAACGAGCCTACGGTTAGTTCCCACACTAGGTTATTCTGTGTCGTGGGATTATTTGGAATTATTAGGATGGTATTCAAATTTCAATGCAAGTTCAGTTTATTTAGCCTAATTACATAGATGAAGAGCCACTTACACTTCAAACTACCCACTAAAAAGCGAAACATGACTGGCACTCTCACCAACCCTATTCACAAAGTTCATTAACAACGAAAACAGCTCATCACGTTAATTTTAAGGTACACTTAAACTTCTAATTATGTTTTCAAACAACATCTCGCGTCTAGGCAAAAATGACGAATTTTTTTCTTTACTAATGCCCGTATTACACAAGGCTAGTATTTCAAACGTGGATAATATATATGCTAGGAAGCTAGCAAGCTAGTAAAACTAATTTCGTGTAGAGTAGTTTAGTTTTTCTGACTTGTGAGTCATCGAAGTGTCGCACTTCCATGCTTTGCCTTTCATGAGGAAGCTTGAATTATCTAGTGACTCTTCTATGTAATTATTATCCAGGCTTTGTAGTATACAAATACTTCATGTGGACAGCGTACAATACGCGATTGGCAAGTGTTCATACAGCGTCAAGACCACGTTTCAGCGTTAGTACCAGAAAAAATAAGAGCTAAATAATAAAAAGTTTAAAAACACTGTTAAAAAATATCTGTCTCGTAAAACATACTATGCTGTGCCAGATTTTATGACTGACAAAGATGCATGGCAAGACTAGGTACTGACTATTGATTTGATTGTAGTGCCAATGGCATGAAAATGTTTTATTTTTTATTAATGTATGCAGAAAAAAATTACGATTATTATTCTTCTTCTTCTTTTCAGCCTAACGTAACCCATCGTTGGGTATAGGCCTCTCCATGTGCACGCCATTCTCCTCGATCTCTAGCCGTTCGCATCCACATCCTCCCCGCCGTCTTTACAATGACGTCGGTCCACCTCGCGGGCTGCCTACCGACACTTCTGCGCCCCACTCGGAGTCGCCACTCGAGCAGTCTTCGGGGCCACCTATCGTCCTGCATTCTACATACGTGTCCTGCCCATCTCCACTTAGACCTGGACACTATACTGGCTATATCCGGCACCCTCGTCTTTTTTCTGATCTCGATATTTGGCACTCTGTCCACGAGGGAAATGTCTATCATGGCACGCTCCATCGCTCTTTGTGTCACTTGGAGCCTTTCAATGGCCTGTTCAGTTAGTGTCCAGGTTTCCGCTCCATATGTCATAACTGGGAGGATACACTGCTCGTACATTCGCCTTTTTAGGTAGATAGGGATCTTTTTGTCTTTTAGCACGTCAGACAATTTACTAAATGCAGCCCATCCTAGTTGGATTCGTCGATCTAATTCCTTAGTCTGGCTGAATCTGTCTAACGTGATTACCTGTCCCAGATAGATTATTATTACTAATTTATAATTAATTTTAAGTTCTTACATTGTTGTATATATTAAATGGAAAAAATGACGAACAAAAGTGTAGAAGCTGTACCAATTTGTTAAATATACTATTTCATTTCATGATGCACGTTAAACGACTTTGGCGTAATTCCTAGCATAGTGGAAAGATAGGATAGGAAGCCATATTTATAGATGGCAAGCTTGGATTATTCCAAGCTTGAAAAACTAGTCTCGTGTAACCCCGGCATAAGCATTTTTAAACAAACAATTTTAGCACGACATGGGCTTTGAATATGTTATACAGAGACGAAAAGGGCAAAAGACACGTGTAAATATTTCACCACGGCTTCTCTGCGTATTCGAGGTCCCCAGACCGAAAATATTTTTATTCAACTATTTTTGTGAAATCTTTTTCTGCGAAGTGTGTCTCGCCTCCGCAAAAAGAGACGCTTTGCCCTGTCCTGTGTAATCTCCTGACAGTTACTGACTTAAACCTGGTATCATGAGACGGCGCGGGCGTGCTAAACAGAGACAGCGCGATGGCATTATCTCTGTCACCTCATGATATCATGCAATTATAACGGTAATAGCTATCCTGTATCGCTGGAGATGGACAAAGATCTGTGGGACGTCAAAGTCTGCAACCAGTGGTATTCGACTATGGTGTGAAGGTTGTTGTTTGGTGTTTTCAAGGGGGTGAAGATTGAGGTTTAGTGAAGGAGAGGGATTTCGTGGGAAGGGGGACAATGGATTCGATGATGAGGTGGTAAATCCCGAAACTGTCCCCCCTTCTTATGACAATGGACCGTGAGCCTTTTTTTTTTATTTACTTCTAAACCCGCATAAGCCCCACGTAAGCCGCGCGTTCACTTGTCGTCAAAAACCGTATTGACGTACGCTGCTGATTGAGCAGCGTACGGATTTTTGGCGATGAGAATGGGTGCGTCCACCACCCACATCAGAATCCGAATGACTCCAACGGCATTGTTAGACCAAGAGCTGTCTGTATAAAAATCAATTCAAAAATCTTTCAAAAATGTCTGCGGCTAGCAATACGAGTAGCTAATTATTACCAGTATGTTCAATTACTTTCGACTAATAAATGGATCGGATCGACTCATTTTGAGTTATTATTATTTTAAAGATATGTTAGTAAAAAAAATATATTAAAGAAATAATACCAGTGTTTCTATCTATCTATCTAATACCAAACCCATGGTACCGACCCCAAAGCACTGGACGACTACTTCGCATTGAGATGCAGGTATATCCAGTGCCTCAGGATCGGGGACTCGCAAACGTCAACAGGATGCTGCTGGGACTGCTATGTACTCGGTGCATCAGGGAAGCAACCCTTTTTCGTATGATTGCGTGAATGCCATCCACGCGGGCTATCAAAGTCGTAAACATTCTAAATTATCTTTCTTCCAAGAAATATTAATATTTCTTTCTATCGAGCTCACAAGAGTAATGCATTATACAAAGGAAGCTAAAATATCTCTCTAAAAGCCTTTATCTATGCGGTTTCTATAGAGCCCGCTCACCAAAATAGCGAATATGCTCCGAATACATCCGTTTTGAAATGCATCCCAGGATTATGACCGAAAATTCTTGTTTCACTTGTTACTACGCTGTTCTGAACAACAGCATCAAAATGTATATTGGGAAAATGGTAAAATCACTTTGAGTGCTCTCTCTATACATGAGAAAGGTAACGTTAGAAATTTTAGCGTTTGAAAAGAGATTGGGCGGATCCCAAACAAGATTGGGCTCACTTTCTTTTGTTTGCATCTCCAACTAAACATAGTTAATTTGATAGATCTCGAATAGGACTACATCTCTTATTTAGGTACCTAAATAAAACATCTTATGTAGTCTGGGACAGGAGCTTTGTTTAGTTGCTAGCTAAATAAAATCTTGTATCTAAAATGCATGTACTTACTAATTGTATGATACCATGGTGTATGTTGCATCGTCGGCGTTGGTTATTTTTTAAGGTCTGAAGAATCGGACATAGGCCTGCGAATATCAACTTATGTCCAATTTTTTTCGATACAATTCGTAGCGACGAGCTATACCCTATTGGGTCAGAGGGTAGGAGCTATACCCTATGGGGTCAGAGGGTAGGTCAAGATAGGTCGAAGGAGCTCCGCTTTGCTAGGCTCTTTGCATGGTTGTCATGCATCCTAACATAAGCTAATCTATCCGAGTCGGTTCTGCATCTACTAGGTTTCTGTGAAACCGTTCTTTATAACAAATCTCAATTTTTTCCCTCTCTTCTTCTAAGTCGTTTTCCTCATTGTTGAGGGTCGTGATCACTCTAAGGAATTAATCACATAGAACGACTCTCGTGGCAGATTTAATTGGGTGGTTCCATTGCCTTCCCCATTTCACACAGCTTTCCTCACGATGTTTTCCTTCACCGTCAGAGCAGTCGGCAACCGAAAAACTCATTGGTACATGGCATTGCCTAGTTTCGAACTCGGACCTCCCACATAGGAGTCCGATGTCCTAGCCACGACGACGCCACCGACGCTCTTTTTTCCCTCAGTACCCTTTAAATACATATTAGAATTAGAATTCTCTTTAAGTGATAACTTATCTTTAAGTGGTGTTTCTTCACAAGCATATCTCACGAAGTGTCGCCGCGGAAAAATTTCTGACAGAAATTGGAAGCAAACGCAATTTCTGCAGAGCAGAAATGAAACCGTCGCGTAGACGACACCGCATCTTTGCGACAATTTCATGAAATAAAACGTTATAAAATGGTATAAACCATGAATCGCATGTTGAGTTCCGTGAAAATATTGAGTTGTGCCTTATGAAAATGCTTAGCTAAAACCATCGATTTAAACGACAATCCATACATTCGATTAGTTCGAACGAAACGAATCGAATCAAAATATTAAATCGCGACTGACGTCCTATGCGAGGATTTTGAATGTTGATAGTTGTGCCGACCAAAAAGTGTAACAGATCTGAGGTACCTACCTCAGATCTGTTCACTGTACCTGTACCTACATACTATTGCATATCTTAATTCTTAATTATACCTGCTATAACTAATAAAGCAGGTAAGTTTCGGCGGGGCACCCAGGGCAGCTACTAGATCCATTGGAGCTACGAGAAAATGGTCTTAGGAGACTTTTCTCGCAGACTACCTTTTTTCAAAAGTGTGTGAATGCAGTTTTAAATAGCCATTTTCTCATAGCTCCAACGGATCTGGTTCCTACTCTGTTATACGAAAAGAACTTGTTAGGTAGTCATATTTTAACTGTTATGTAGGTAGGTATACTTATTAATTTTATTTACAGCACTTTGAAAATGAAAGACAGAAAATATAAAGCAAAAATCTTTTTTCTCTCTTATCCTTTTTCGAAAACCGGGAAATTTCAAGCTTTACAAAGGACAAACAGCTAAATACGAAGCAAAATATATTAAAAACATGTTCAGCAACAACGCATCAATTCCACAAGAAAATAAAACAAAAGTTCCATAGTATAAAATGCAGCAACGTCCTCTCGTTGCGAAATAAAGTGGGGGATAGACTTGCCGTAAGTAATTGGATTCAATTTTTTTCCAGATACTTGCATTCTCTTCTACAAACGTCTCTCTGTTATGGAGTTGTGGTAGAGTTTAATACAAATAGGTAGGTATGAAATCTCTATAACTGGTCTCAAAGGAAAAGCAAAATAATTCGTATTACAGATGTTTCGAAATACAGAGAGATGGTTCTTTGGGATATAGAAAATTAAGGCGGAACATTTAACATATAAAATAGAGGCTTTTGACTTGTAGGAAATATTAATGTTTGAATTGTAGTGGTCCAGGAAAACAAAATTCGAGATACAGGGGTTTATTTTGTAATTGCGACCTAACCATCAAACATTTTACCATGATTATGGTAAAATCAATAAAAAATCAATCAAGCAAGATTTGCACTTTGATGGTTAGGATTTCTTTCAGTGCAGGTGTGGTCGAGTGTGGCCGAGCGTGACCGAGTGTGGCCGTGTGTGGCCGTGTATGGTTGAGTGTGACCGAGTGTGGCCGAGTCTGGCCGTGTGAGGCCGTGTATGGTTGAGTGTGGCTGAGTGTGGCCGAGTGTGGCCGAGTGTGGCCGAGTCGGAACCCATAATACCCGGCTCACGATTGTCTGCATAATGACAAAATCTGCTTAGTTATTAATACTGATTCACCCCACAAATGATAAAAACATGTGTTTTTATGTAACTCAGTAATAAAATATCAATACTACGACGTTTAAAAAACCTATATCATTATGAGTTACTTCCGTATCCGTGCGCAGATAAACGGACACATCTAGACCGATCTTTTTTCCATCGATTCAAAATATCACAAAAAGTGGCTAATGGCCGATTGACAGATTTGATTGACATTATATTTTTATAGTCATTTCATATCATATTTTTAAAGGCACATTGAAATTACTTAATAAGTATATAAATAAATAACAAACTCTAAAATTATTATTGTGTGAACAATAGTTTTAGAAACGTAATAGGTTCTATGATTTTAATCGCGTTAAGAAATACTCAACGAGTTTTAGCGGCCGTATCCGGCACTAGAGATGGGATGAAAATAATCGGTAGCTGCTACTGGCTCTGAATCAGACCCCTTATCGGAATTTGAGTGTGGCTCTAGAAAATAGTTCGAGCATAATTTTAGGTTTGTTCGGTTTCGATTTATGTAGGTTCGAGATGTTGAGGTTTTACTAAAACATTGCATACAATTCGGTATGGCGACGGAGCTTTATTTCGAAGACTTAAATAATCGATGATATTTTACAAAAGAATCTGGTATTTGAAGTCTAATCGAGAAAATATTCATTTATTGAAGTGGCCACTATAGTACCGTAGAGAACAGGATTAAACTTGAAAAAAATATTTCAGGGGATTTAGCCCAAATGTTTTGTTCCACTTTTTTCTGTTTAAGTTATGTTTAGTTTTAGGGTGTATAAGTATAATAAGTTTAGTTTAAAATTAGTTTAGTTTGTGTTGAAATAAGTACTATTTATTAAATTCTTTTCTAAAAATGCCTTGAGTTGGTCGGCTATTCCTATGCATTAACTTAACAACGCAATTGACTTTAAAAACAAATGATTCATCAATAGATTAATTAATCTGCAAAGTAAAAACATTATTATTTGTACACCTCTTTGAATAATATTTAATACAAACTTGTTTAACCCAAGTCAGATTCAATATTTTTTATTGCAAATTAGAACTTACTGAACATTTTTGCTACCTACGTTATGTTTTAATTGTTATCATTATCACAGCTTCGCTTCGTATAGCAAATTTGATGAAGTACTCATACTTACATACTGAATAAAGAGCGTCGGTGGCACAGTGGCTAGGTCCGGGTTCGAAACCGTGCAGTGCCATGTACCTACCAATGAGTTTTTAGTATTTTTCGAAGACTTGCGTACATTTACCGACTGCTCTAACGGTGAAGGAAAACATCGTGAGGAAACCTGCACACTGAGATGACCAGTGTGTAAAACAGGGTTGGCACAAAAGATCCTCAAGGGTCGAAGTGCCGCTGGGTTATTACCAGCCCCCTATCATAAGATAAGATAAGATGCTTACTTGCTTGCTTGCTTAGCGTATGGTTAGTGGCCAACTTATTTGTCAGAGTTGTTCAGGCCGCCCGTAGGCCTCTTACGACTGCTGTCGAACGACAACAACCGGGACCGGCTGCTTAACGTGCTTTCCGAGGCACGGAGGAGCTCAGATGAAATATGCCACTGGTCACCCATCCAGGTACCGACCGCGCCAACGTCGCTTAACCTGCACGATCACTTTCGAACCGTGCTCGCAACTAGGCTACGAACTCCTCAAGAGACTTACTGAATATTATTCTTGTAATCGTAATCGAATGTTTATTCGCTGCCCATTACTGGGGCAGATAAAAATCAATTTGCGTGGGGTGTTATATTGTAGGAGAGGAGGCAAGTACCAAAAGTGAGATATAATTACTTTATATACTGGTCCTTCTTTGTATCCGCGTTTCGCGGAGTTAAACCCCAAAATTAAAGTGGTAAATGTCAAGTCGTACCTGGTGTTATGGCGGTGAGTGGATCCAGCGGTGAGGGGTACCCCGGTTGTCTTGTTTCCGCGATACAATAAACACCACACCAGTCCCTCTGTCGTATTAGTCTCATAAAGTCACTTCACTTAATAATTCGTGAAATTAATGTCATCCCCGTTTATTTTAAAGCACACGGTGCAAAGTGCATGAGCATCGCGCGGAAGCTAGTGGCCTACTAAAAATGACAGCGAGTCTATTTAATACCCTCCGATCTAAAATATAAAAATTAGTAAACAAAGCCGAAACATTCTTCTATCCGGAATAACGCACATAACAAATGAGTCCAAAAGAAACGTCTTGAGTGAAAATTTGTACAAATTGCTAATTTGATTGAACTAACTGAGCATTCACCATCACTAACCTAACCACTCATCCTCTCTCTCCTAATACACACGCACACACACACACACACACACACACACACACACACTGCATTCCCACTATCCCTTATATTAACCTTTATTATTGATCTTTCTTTTTTTTTGTCAGGATTATATTTTCCCATGTTCTGTTACATGTTCATTTGCACTGGTCACAGAAGAGATCTGTCCTCCGAGATACAGGAACTTCCTAGTTCGGAGCTCAGCGTCTATTATAACTAAGTTGTTGCTCACTAATTTTATTAAGTGTAATATAATTAATAAATAAATAAACTTATTCTAATTCTTATTTGTACAAACTGAAAATCTCATTATTCAAAGCTGCCACCGAGGAAACTAAATATACATACACACGTCCAAATAGAACTTGAAGAGCCAACCCAAAGATCCTTATAAACAAACAAAATGAATAAGCCATGTTTTTGTCCCGATCTTTTAATCGCGGAACGATAAAAGCTGCGGGCTGCGATCAATTGCCGTAGACAATAGGAGGCAGTTCGACGCCATTCCGAGCTGGACATAACTCACGAATGGCCACGCCTAGTCGGTAAAGGGTCAGCACTTACTATTGGATGCTATTGGCAAAGAATATTATGGGTATAGACAAGACAGCAAGACGAGAAAAACAAACAAGGCAAGAAGAAACAAAACGCGATGAGAAAAACTTATTCCAACGTTTTTGGAATTGGATAAAAACGAAATACGAGAGCTAAAGACTAATTTTCAAAACATTTTTGGAAAATCGAAGGAAGTGTTTTACTCTTCATGTGGTTGCATCGATAAGCTAAAGATTCAGGCAATATGAACGTTTAGTGCGTTCCGAGCTGGACATAACTCACGAATGGCCACGCACGTTTTGTAGACAAGGAAAGGCAAAATACAACACAAACAAGTGTAATGGAATTCGCAGAATATATAGGTTCGGACTCGACTACCGGTATCTAATACTACCACCGGCGTCGGTGGACTCCCATCGGCAGGTCCGGGTTGGAACCCGTGTAGTGCCATGTACCAATGAGTTTTTCGTATTTTTTGAAGACTTACATACATTTACCGACTGCTCTAACGGTGAAGAAAAACATCGCGAGGAAACCTGCAGACTGAGATGACCAGTGTGTAAAATGGGGTAAGTACAAAAGATCCTCAAGGGTCGAAGTGCCGCTGGGGTTATTCCCGGCCCCCAATAGATAAAGATCTAACATCAGATATGTTACTGATACGCTGCCCATTTTGAGAAATAGAAATATTGTTGGCTTTTCTGCTGTCGCAATATAAAATCTATTGTTCGTTAACGAAAAGATCTCTAACCAGACTGACCTATCTTTCACCAAGTAGCCGTGTAGTTCTATCCGTGTATAGTGGATCCCACATCCGCGTTACGGATTGAACGACGATGAATGACTGGAGAAGCCATTCATATGGAGGAAAAGAACGCAAAAAAATAAGCTCTCAATTCAAATTGACCTTCAAATCGCACATTTTGTATGATGTAGTCGAACAGGTTTAAATACACTTTGGAAAAAATTATAAACATAGAATTAAAATTAATAAAATCTACATAAACTATAACATTAACACGTCGTGTAGGTCCCCGGCTTGTGGCTTAGTCCCTAGGACGCTGGCTGCGTTACCTCGCTGTATGGCAAGACTGAATCTCTGAGGAACCTAAGGTCACTGGAGGCCAGGACCAGCCGGGTGGACAAATCTTTTTTTATATTTGTTTCGGATGACCACGGAACATGGTTTCAACCGCAAGCGCCGCAAACTCGTGAGCGGTCAGGCCTGAGTAGTCGAAACCTTTTATTGAGAATTTTTATTATTGGAATAGGTACCATAAAACACCTGATCCTTCGATCCGAGTTTTCATTATAATACCTTGCTGACGATGCTCTTGGTCAAAGTCTAATATAATGAATATTAAATGGTAATGCGTCGTAAGATTTAATTTAAATACGCATGTTGGCGAATTTTAATGTCAGTATCACTAATGTGAACGATATGGCCTTCACAAATGTTACCGAATGAGATGATAGATATTGTCGTAGAACAGGGCTCTCGCGTCTCGAACTACAGGTGCCCTGGGGCGTTGATCTAGCCTTCTCAAGGACGTCTGGTTACTGGTTAGCTCGACTGATCTAACCATAGACATAAATTCTTTTTTATTTAAAAAGACGAACAGAGCGTGGGAGCGACACTGTATCCAACGAGACACATGAGAAAAAGAAACAACAAATATATTGACGTAGGACCGTTTATTTTGACAAATGTAACGTCTATATTTTAAATATTATTTTCTTTAAACATTAAACAAGTTACAAGTAGGTAACTTGATGAATGTAACGAAATGGAATTATTTGTTAGGCACATTTTTCTAATCCTCCCTCAATCGGTCGGGGGTAAAAAAATATAAACAAACTTGTTTATTATTTGTATTACAAAACGTCTTCGTCACATCGGGTCTTATCTACAAGTGTCACCAAATACTGAATGAGGTAGGTAATCACATCAAGGTCACTCTTCAGTGGATCAAGGGACACAGTAATTCTCGTGGAAACGACGGGGCGGACGAACTGGCGAGAAGGGCATCGGCGATGGTTGCAGAGGGCCCAGAGCCATGAGGGGACCACAGCCCCTCTAAGATGTCTCTGCGCCAACGCACGAAAGATATACAGAGTTCTTGCTGGGCCAAGATCGTGGACTGCAGACAGTCTTGGGAAGCCCTGCCGAAGGCCGATCCCAGACTCACCAGACAGCACCTGCGGCTCAGCAGAGCCCAACTGCGGAAGGTAACCGGGATAATAACCGGACACAGTCCAGTCAGACACCTCTTTAACATAGGTATCACAGACAGCCCCCTGTGCAGAGCATGCCTGGAGGCAGAGGAGACGGTCGCCCACGTGCTGTTGGAATGCAGGTGAGGTGAGCAATGAGGTGACAACCTACCGGGCGGGAAACCTTGGCACCCCAAGATCACTTCCCGAAGTCCTACAGACATTAGAGGACTGCTGTATTTTCTGGTGAGGTAGGGGTGGCTCGAGTAAGTAGTTGTTCCCATCACACGCAAAATAGGCGCTGAAGACGTCGAGTTGCGGAAACCAGTCCGTTATTACATTACATTCTATTACAAAACTTACTTCAGAAGTAATTTCCTACCCTACTTGTAGGAGAGCTACATTTATTATGATTTATGTGTTATATAAGTAGTCTACACATGTAAGTAAGTATACATAATTTATGCACTTGAACTTGAAATGCCAGTTTTTTAATTTTCATAGTATAGGAAGACAGTAGTCACACACCAGTTTTGTAAACACGTTCACCCACACACCTAAGTATCTCAATACGAATCGATGAGCTCATGAAGGAACGCCCGCCCGCCCGACACTACTTTTTTCTTTCATCTATGGGCGAGCTTTTCACCTAACTCCTCGAGATTAGTAGCGCCTCGCGAACCTTCAAAAGTGAGGTGGGATGTCTTGGGGCGATGGTGGCCACTTACCATCAGATGGCCTGCTTGATAGTCTGCTCTCCTTATGTAATAAAAAAAAGTTATCTACATATTTTCATCGAAGCTACATTTTCAGGACATTGGAACACAAAGAGAAATCTAAAGGAAAGGATGTGTGAATCACTGGTCACATATATACAATTACCTACCTTCTTACCTATATATGTTAACTGCTAAGACTTCACTTTTGGAGTAGAAATAATGGAAGAAGAAATTAATTTCAATAAATGAGTATTTATAGCGATTTCAACAAAGACATAATAACAGGAGTAAGTAATCGGAAATCAAACAATCGTAGTGTTGGCTGTCAAATTAAATGCATTTTTAATTTTTTTTCTTTACTTTCGATATCAGTGTCACTACTGTACAGAAACTGTGTTATATGAACCATTATGTACACTACAGGATTCCTCATTTTAAATCTATAGTTATTTGAAGAAAGACGTCATTCTAGATAATTCAAAAAACGTTGTGTTGTGTTTTATGCAATAAGTGTTATTTTGCTTCAATAGCTTTAGCAATAATTTAAAATTAATGCTAAATCTATGGGCAAATAGAAGTGTCTTTATGAATTTAGTGATTCGAAAATTATTGAAATGTGCTCTTGGTTTTAGTTGAGGTTGTGTCAGAGGAATTATATGTTGATATATAACGTTTAACCAGTGTAGTTTTTGTTAGTACACAATGACGATTCATAATACCAAAAAAGTAAGTAGGACCAATATAAACCTAATTAAAAACAACTGCTGATCTAAGACTATCCGTGCAATACGCAGTACGTCTAAGATATAAGACGTTTACATCAGCAGCCTATTAATATTCATGTCCCCACTGTTGGGCACAGCTCTCCCCTTGCACAAAGGGGTTATGGGCCATGTATGATTGGTGAATTTCATACGCCTTTGGATTTTTTTATTTCCTCCGACATGCAGGTTTCCTTATGATGTTTTCACCGTTAGAGCAGTCGGTAAATGTACATAAGTCTTCGAAAAAATCCAAAAAAACTCATTGGTACATGGCATGGTTTCGAACCCGGACCTCCCGCATGGGAGTCCGGCGTCCTAGCCACTGGGCCACCGACGCTCTTTTATGTAAGACGTTTAGATGTACCTATTTAATTCTTAGACCTTTGTATTGTATAAGGAGACCAGGCGAGGAAAGCGGTCATCTGATGGTAAATGGTCACCGTCGTCCCTCGTCGCCCATGGACATCTCATCTCACTATAATGTTATTAGAGGGTTTTCCATGCGCATCTATCCTTGAAATGGAGGACGTACTTCATGTGCCAGAAATTATGTTAGCTCTCTTACAATTCGAACCGAAACACAGCAAACCATGTAAGCATTGCTGCTTTGCAGCAGAAATATGTAAAAGTGTGATACCACCCTGTACAGAGTCATACCCCCTACAAAATCGTTATAGGGGATGACGCGCTTTCAATAAAAGTCATCAAGATTTTCACGTATTTTTTTTATTAAAACCTGATTTAATCTTGCTTTCCTGAAAGCAGACGAACAAACGGGCCACCTGATGGTAAGTGGTCCCCATCGCCGATAGACATCTCACCTCACTGTATCACTATAAGAGGGTTTTCGATGCGCTGCTAACCTTGAGGACTAAGATGGAGTGCCTCTGTCCCGGTAATTACGCTGGCTGTCTTATCCTTCAAACCGAAGTTACACAGAAATGCAAGCATTTATTGTTACGGTAAAATTTCGCTGCACTAAACAATATTAAACTTCGATTGCATTGAATAGGACCACCCCAACTGTTCCCGTGGGTGTCGTACGAGGTGACTAAGGTTCTTAATGGATACTATTCTACACCTAGTAGACGACGATAGACTCGTCACCTAGGTCGTGGTACCTAGGTAGCGAGTCTATCGCCATCAAATCTTACGGCGAAAAGTGGGAACTACCGATTAAGGTGGTTAATCTGTCTACCCCCTCGAGAATTATGGACGTGAGAGTTACGTATGTATGTATCGTATATAACAGCGTTTTGACCTATTATATTGAATCGATATTGTTTAGGTCAGCGTGAGAACTGATAAATAAAACAATTACTTCCTGACTTTATGTGCATTGGACAGTCGTTATAGGAATATTTGAATGAATTGCTTGGCGACTGGCTTCCTTTCAAAGTAACATACAACTTTTCATTTTCCAGAAACAGAAAAGAAACCTGGCACACAATGTATGGAAACTTCTCAATGTGACAGACAAGAACCTGGAGGTTGCGTTAAAAGAACAAGGTGGAACACTTGAAGCTTTGCCAGACATTGTCGCCAATATACGAGAATGGTACGAGAAGCAACCGCATTTGCCTCAGGGGGACTTGGGTGAGGTTTTCTCCTAATGTTTTAAGGGCTGCTCATAAAAAGCTAATAGATATTATATAGGGTGGGCCATGAATTAGTTAACAATTGAAAAAATCATATAAAGAAAACCATTTGACATATTTTTAAAATTGTTTATTTACAAGAAAGTTAGTTATTTGGAATTTATTTTTTAAAAATAACATCATCTAAATGACCACCGTTTCGATTTTTGCACTCTTCTAAGCGAACACCGAAATTTTCGAATACTCGTCGACAAAGAGACCGCGAGATCGCTGACATTTCTTCACTAATGTCAGCGATCCAGATTTAAGATTTAACGCCAGCAGACTTCTTTTTATGGGGTTATTTGAAGAGTCGTGTTTACACCCATAAACCAAAAACACTACGTGAACTAAAGGAAAAAATTAGTGAAGAAATGTCAGCGATCTCGCGGTCTCTTTGTCGACGAGTATTCGAAAATTTCGGTGTTCGCTTAGAAGAGTGCAAAAATCGAAACGGTGGTCATTTAGATGATGTTATTTTTAAAAAATAAATTCCAAATAACTAACTTTCTTGTAAATAAACAATTTTAAAAATATGTCAAATGGTTTTCTTTATATGATTTTTTCAATTGTTAACTAATTCATGGCCCACCCTATACTTACTGGTAATATTTTGTCAGATGAGTGGAATAGAGCCGCTCTTGGATAGCACGAGATCTGGGAAGAAAAACATTGTGTGATAGGTCGATAAAACTGACGTAGATCCATCAGTGATCATCATTAAAGCAAATATATTTACCTATGCGTACAAGACAAAATGTTTTATAGAAAGATACGTACCAATTTTTGATGCTGTTAATTAACTCCATCTACAACAGGCAGTAGGGTTCATCAAAGTGTTCACCATGGGTTGCCGTGAAAGTACGAATTCCAATTAAAATGAACAGCTTAACCGAAACAAATCAAAATTCGCCAACCAATTTTTTGTATGTGAGTGAACTGTGTCGAGTCATACCACATACATACCAGTAACTCTAACTCTAGCATACCACTAACTCTTGAGCTATTTAACCTATCAAAATGGAAGTTATACTATTGAATAGAGTCATTCGGCGCCGTTCTAACGATACCTAACAAGAAGTGTAACATTATTTCCCCGCTTCGCTACAGCTTTCCGAAGTGGGTCCCTTTTTGGCCAATAAAATTTACCGACTTATTTTAAATTCTCTATAACTTTGGAACTATTATAGATATCGAAAACCTTGAAACTGTGTTGTGATGAGCTTGAACTACGCTACTTAAAACCATATCTCACTTCGCATCTGGTTTCAACAGTTGAAAATAATTGACAAGTTTCATCAGTTGTGACCTCATGCTTCGCATAACATGCGTGATATAAAAAGGAAGCGCAGCCGAATTCGACAAACACCCATGTCTAACGCAAAGAGACAGAGCATATATCGTTTGCGACAAAAATCGTAACATTCTGACAACTACGAGCAAACTGGCGGCTCTTCGCGTGTTGGTCCAATGTTGGAGTTGCAGAATAGAATCAATTTTTTGGCAGATCCCTTCAACCTGGGCAGGTTTTTTTTCGGCATCTTTGTTAATGTAAAGATTTGCACCGTGCAAAAGTTCAATATTCTATCTCTCACGTTGTACATCAAATTTTAAATGGCGTACCCTTACCTTGAAAACTTAACCGAGTTTGATTAATTCGCTGAAACATGTTTCGCTTGGGATGGTCTACACTACTCTACACTAACAATTTTCTCATACACGAGGATTAATCTTGGTATTAATAAGAAGTCAAAACATGATAAATAATACATGATTTAAGTACTGTCTGATATTGGGGACCAGATAATAATACCTGTTATTTATTTATTCCGATGACTTTCGGTATCTATGGCCAAACGAGTTTTGTTTTATATTAGCTTTGATTTTAAACCAATAAAAATCGCAAAAGGTACTTTGATTCTGATGAGAATCAAAGTACCTTTTGCGATTTTTATTTTTATTGTTTAATGAATTTTAAAACTCAATAATAGTGCAATAATAATGCAGTATATTATTGATTTTTAAAATTCATTATCTGTAAAACGTAAATGTGACAGAACCCGAATAGTCTGCATATTAAAACTATTAATTCACAAAACTGAATGATAATCTGAGAGGGCAAAATCGGTACTTATAGGGATCGGTATATGATTATTATGCTAATTTCAAGAAGTGCTTAGCCCCATATCGGAACTAACAACTTCTAAGGTCGTAGAACATCAAACCCATAACTTCTTAATGAATGACAACACGATACTTACTTCACGAATTTTCAAATTTCAGATGACGAAGTAATCATTCGCCGTCTCATCACCCAGGGTTTCAGCATCGAAAGAGTGAAAGAGAAAATCGACAACTACTACACTATGCGACATAAAATGCCTGAGATGCTATGCGGAAGAGATCCTCTGTCGCCCCTTATCGCTGAACGTTTAAAACTGGGCTATTGGATACCGCTGCCCAAAAAAACCCCAGACAATAAGAGGATAACCATTTTCAGGTAAGCGTTTATTTTATTCAGAGTTCATTTATGGAGAGGGTGTTTTGCGACTTGGAGCATCTGCATGGAATTCTAATGAATCAGCTTTTGTTCTGAGTTTGTCGATAAGAAAATTGGATTGGATATACTTTCACTTACCCTGTAGATAATATAAAAGTTGCATATGTCTGTAGTTTATTGAAAGAGGAATAACAGATCTTACATTAAAGTCTAGATAACAGTGCTGTATTATTTTCTTCAGATGTCACCCCACTGACGATGTGATAACGGAAATTATCAAAGTGGCCTTTATGATAGGGGACTATCGCCTGTGGAACGACGACATGGCTGGCGATCATTGGGTCTTCGACTTCAAACATGCTACCCTCAACCACGCTTTTCAGTTCACGCCGCCCTTAATTGTCAAGATTATGTTTTACTTGAATGTAAGTCAAGTAATACATGAATTTGAACCAGATCCCTCATTGAGTGGTTTCCAAGGCCTGGGAAATGAGGAGTAGGTCTTCCAGCCGACAGATGGGTGATATCGCCAAGGCCACATTGGCGACCTGTATGTGATCTGCACGGGACCGGGAAGGGTGACACAAAAGAGAGGAGGCCTATGTCCTGCAGTGAGACGACATGAGCTGATGATGATATTTAGATACGCCTTTCATTTGCCTTTACTCAAATTGCTCAATATGTATTTCAATATGTCTATACAATTTATTGTTAGTACATGTACTCGTATTTGCAGGACAAATCTTCAATAGTTTTACCTTTTAGCAGAAATGTGAATTTCTGTATATGAGTCCCATCTTTTCAGTTGGTGGAATTAGCAAAGTCATCAGTTTTATTATGATGTTCATTTAATCCATCGCAAAAAATTCCATACGTGGAGGTCACCTTCACCTTTTATTATTTGTAACCTTTTGTTTTTATCACCGTTTTCAGTATTGCTACGGCCCAAAAGTAGTAGCACAGCATCTAGTCAACCTACCACCCTTCGCGTCCGTCATAGTAAGTCTATTTAAGAAATCCATGAAAGCCAAGATGGTGGAAAGATTGTACATTTACGAAAGCTTTGAAGACCTATATAAAGTGTTACCCAGAAACATATTTCCGAAGGAGTATGGTGGCGATGACGTCGGCTGTCAGGAGATAACAGGTAAATCATAATCACAGGTAAGTATATCCTAAACAGGAACTAAAAAACTCTCCCCATATTGCGGAATTAAATGGTACTATTTTTTGAACTGGTCGACGCTCATCACATTCTCAGTTTTCTGTCAATGGGTTAACTTTTTGTTGTGTTCGTAATTGACGGGACAAGGTTTTAGCCGATCTACGACGACAGCCGGGGCGAAACCGGGGCGCATTCTTTAGTAATATACAAAGTAAAACCTATGGAAATAATATTTCCGTATGTTTTACTGTATTCCCTGATAGCCAAAATAATAATATATGCCCGTTTTCGTAGTGAAAAATAAACATGTTTGTATTCCTGTATTTTTTGACAATGGGTCAATCTGTAAAATTGAATGGTTGGGACTGTATTCTATTACTTAATTGCGATTAGGCAGAAACCGGAATGTGCTAAAGAGCGATTGTAAATAAGTTGAATTGTTTTCGTGAAATGGAAAAACTGAGAATGTGATGAGCGTCGACCAATTCTATATTTTTCATAGCGAACTCCATAACACAGATTATAAAACTACCAATGGCGCAATCTTGACAGGGTTTTAAGGTCCTGATAAAGGTATATAAATCACAATCACATCCCAAATTGCTCCTGATTCGTAAGAAGTTAAAATATCTGATTGATTTAAAAATAATTATGAATCCATATTGAATCGTATCTTACTTAATACATAATGATAAAAAGCAGACAGGCTACCTGATGGTAAATGATCACCATCGTCAAAAGATATCTCTCTTCACTCGCTTTATCATTACTAGAAGATTTTGCGATGCGCTGATACCTTTGAGGAGTTGAATAGAGAGCTCTGCTGGCATTCTTACCCTTCCAACCGGAACTTGTACACAAACTCATAGGCTGTAAGTACTGCAGGCGACATTGGAATTATGCAAATTCAACTGGAACACAAATAGGTATAATGGTGGTAAATACCGAACCTACTAAGGCTGATTCCTCTAAAAATTACCACGAATAATTGGAATTTCCAATACTTCCAGATGAATGGATGAAGACACTGCAGTCTCCTATTCTGCGGGAGTATTTCTTGGAGCAAGATCACATCCGCAGCGATGAGTCCAAACGGCTGGTACCCACGAAAACCAACGAGCTGTTCGGAGTTGCCGGATCTTTCAAGAAGCTTAATTTTGATTAGAATTAATATGCTTTTCCAATTACTTATCTTGAAAAATAGGTTAATTGTTTGAATGACTTTGTCATGACTCATGTCATGACAAAGTCAAACAAACAATTATCATGACTAATGTTGCTTAAAATATTAAGTTTGCGAAGAGTGGCAGTTTTCAGAAGTTTATTATCGTCGATAAAAATAAGCTGACATGTTTTTTTTATTGTATAAGGAGAGCAGACGAGACCACTTACCTGATGAGCGGTCACCGTCGCCCATAGACCTCTCATCTCACTATGAATGATGCGCTGCGAACCTTGAGGACTTGGAGTGGAGGAGGACGGAGTGCCTTATGTGCCGCTAATTACACTGGCTCTCTTGCCCTTCAAACCGGAACATTTACGGCAGAAATAGGTGAATCGACTCGCTGCATTTTTGACTGGTTTTTAAAAAAAATCTGTTTTTTTAATTAAAAGGAGAAAAAAGAAATGATGTTTTAAACTTTAATGTAACATTACAAAACCAATTTGTACTTCAGCCGTGTCAGTGAGGATCAAAATTCTGCAACACCGAAACATCGAGGCCAGGAAGAGTGATCATCCGGGAAAAAAATGGATTTGTTTATTTTTTCCCGGGACATTGACAAAGAGGTGCTCAGACAAGACGGAGGGGTCGCGACACGACATGTTCCAGTTTCATATCGTAGTGAAAACATGTGATTTTTCTTGTGAATCTCGGAATTTACTCTTTATTATAGCTGTTGTCATAATAGGGTGTTAGTGATGATAACAGGGCGCATATTTCTGTGAAAGTATCCATGGAGTAACACTGAAATCCAGACAATTATTTTTTTCAAAATTCCATACAAAATGGTGATCTATGTATACCGAAATTGTTTTGAATGATAGTAGCTCAAAATAGCCACAGAAATAGCGGCGGATCTCTGCACCGCGATATCTTGGCACAAAATTATTATTAAACATTTGGCCTTAATATATCTCCAGTTTACAGGCCACAAAATATTTAAAAAAAAGTATTAGCGGCCGACAAGTCAAGGTCAGCTCGACAGCCCCTTTTATGCTCTCCATATATTCCGGCCAATCCTCTCTCTCTAAAACTTCCAATTATTTGACTATTCATATTATAAACGTGTTATTATTATGCAAACAATTATTTCAATTATGTAGGTACATTAGCGATCAGAAAATGTTTACCACCCTAAATCTAAACTTGTAATTATGCTATTCAAAGACAACACTTAGAATGTAAGTAAGTACCTATGTTTAAACTAGTCTATAATAAAATATCTGAAATACATTGCATTTTAAGTTAAAACCCAGCTTTTCTGTCTAGATAATATATATTAATTAATTAACTCTTTATTGTACACACACAATATAATACAAATTTATACAAAAATATGTGAAACACAAAGGGCGTGACTTATCTCTAAGAGAGATCTCTTCCAGCAAACCCCATAAAATGACAATTTTATTCATATCAAGGCAGGCGAAGTGTACACCTATATGCTAAATAAATATACCTACTTAATAATACAAAATAGAAAAAACGAACATAAATATAATATAATACATAAATATACAAATAAATAAATAAATACTATATACTATATACAGATAATATTGCATGAAGCTACTTTAAAACTCTAAATACATTCTAATTTCACGACGGTTGAAGACTACTTTCAACAACCAGAAATTAATGAGAAAGTTTGGCACCCGGTGGCGTGACTGATGTCATAATAATAATTTGACATAAATAGGTAGGCAGTGAACTATTTACATTTAATTAAATTTATTTCACTGCGTATGTACGTATTGTTCGCCTCAACTCTCGGTGTGCAATATAAAAAATCCATATAAAAAAGATATTTTTTATTATTATTTTATCCTTTTTCGAGCATGTTTTTTAAATTAAAGCATATCGTTTTTAAATTCATTTTTTACAGCTTAATATTTTTCCGGCGTGGGTTCTTTCAAAAATTTTAATTGTCTTTTTATTTAAGGATTTTTGAAGATTGCATTTTTTGTACTAAATACTATGCCAGCGCCCAATCATGGGAATCGCCATTTTAAGGGTAAAAATTGTCACAATTGTCAACAATAATGAGTACAGAAGCTTGGTGAGACAATATCCTGGCATGTGTATACTCCTATATATCATGATTGAATTCGCTGAGGTCTCATATTCTAATAAAACTGTTATGAAAGTAAACATGATTTTTACTATTGGTGGCGCTAGTGTGCTCAGTCTATCCCCTTAAATTATCGCTCACTTGGAACGTTTTTGGTCACGAAGATTATATTTTAATATACGACAGAAGTGTTATTTATCACGAGCTCATAACGATTAACTTTGTATCACTTCGAACCTGCACCTGCAGAAGCTATAGAAAGAAAATGGTTGGGTATATCACCTATAAGAATAAGAATAGTTTATTTGAGTTTAGTTTTATGAGTGTCACGTTTCAAGGGAATCAAGGTTTTGGCAAAATCGAACATGTAATGATTCCCACTCATACTGAGCTGGGCAGTCGCATACGCCGCTGTTCTGTTAAATTTCAGAACTATGGCAAAAACCGTATCGAAATTGGTTCAGCCGTTTCGGAGCTAGATGGGAACAGACACAAGCACACACAAACAAACATCCTCTTAGATCAAACGCATATATCTTCTCCGTTCCGGCGTGGGTAAAAAAGTAAATTTATACAGTAGATTCACATTAAATTGGTTGAGTTTCGGAAATTACTGGGTAAGTAAATGATGTCTGATACTTTATAAATATTAAAGCAAATTTATGCAAATCCTTCTCTATTAATATATTTTTTGTGGCCTAAAATCTATTAAGTATCTAAAAAGAGCTTTAATTAATTAACCTTAACATTATTATGTACGCAACAATGTAAAATCATAAGCGTTTTTATTAGTTCCATTTTTTATCATAATATGCTACCTCAAACACACGTTTCTTGCTTTATATACAGGGTGTCCCAGGAAGTATGGATCAAACGAAACGGTAATGTCTGGTTCTCCGATTCGTCACGAGAAAAAGTTATTTAAATTTTTGGAACTTTATCAAAAATGGTCTAGTGAACCCACATTATAATTTTTTTTAAAAAAACTAGCAGATATTTGACAGATTTTCTATTTAATTTTTAAATTAAAAAATCATGTGCAGTATGTACTAAATTTAATTCATGTTTTTGTAAATCTTTCTTAAACCCCCAAAAATTAATGTCATATTTAAATGACTGTCACCGAAAAAAAAATTACTACAGAAAGTTGATCAACTGTCGGATAAAACATTTACATTTTATCCTGATTTCGAAAAGGTATGACTCATTAAATTCTTGTGAATAGTTTTTTTTAAATAATGGTTTACGACAACTATAAAAAATATATTTTATAATACCAATTTTAGGGGGTTTTATGTGGGTTCACTAAGCCATTTTTGATATAGTTCCAAAAATTGAAATAACTTTTATTTCGTGAAGAATCGGATAACCATATATATGGTGTTATATAGATAGGTAATCACTCATTACTTGTAAGGGCCTGAGGTATTAGGTGCTGTTTCGTTTGATCCATACTTTCTGGGACAACTTGTATGTATTACTTATTTAAAACAAGCACTCTCTAAACACTATCTATAAATGGTTTCAATACAACTTATTAACCATAAATGTAGGTAAGACAAATTATATGATTTTCAGCGCAAAAAATAAGAAAATATCCAATTTCCAACCCCAATTGACAGTCAATAACGAACCGCTAACTAAGGTGAATTCCGAAAAATATCTTGGTCTTATTTTGGATTGTCGTTTGAGTTTTAAAACCCATATAGAGAAAGTTCGTTCCAAATTATCATCACTCATGGCGGTCTTACGCGGCACTGTGCGTTGCTTCCCCAAATCCGTTCGGAATATATACAATTCCCTAGTAAAACCTCACATAGACTACCTAATCGAGATATGGGGTTGTGCTGCCATATGAAACTTAAAAACACTACAAACACAAAAACAAAATAATTAAACTTCTCTTTCATTACGACTACCTCACCCTAACAAATACTGTGTACATGGAAACCCGACTGATGACTCTATCCCAAATAGAGTCGCAAGTACAGAAAATTCTGAACAAAAAAATCCATACCCAAATAACTTTTACAAAAAAATCACAGATTCGGAAACGTGCATTGAGGCGAGGTAGCGATATTCATTTACAAACACCACGGACAAATTATCGAAAGAAAAACATAATGTATGAGGGTGCTCAGCTGTATAACAAATTGCCAAATTGTATCAAAGAAGCAAAGTCCTTCCTTTCATTCAAAACTAAATTAAAGCACCACCTTTTGAACCAATTTACAGAGTACTACTACCGTACACACACACTGTTAATTACAATAAGTTTATTCTGTATTTCCCTAAGCAAAGTGGATTGTATCCTTTTTTAGTGAAATAATTGTCTAAAACCGTAAACCATAAACTGGTCTAACCACAACCAACTACGTATTTTTTGCAACTTCGAGTTACTTTTTTTTCACTCCAGTTCGAATCAGTCAAGCTAACAGAGAACTCGTTTCAAACCTCTTATTTAAAAATGGAATATCTACCGAAAGATTTAATATTAAATTTCAATCACGACACGTTACAAGCGGTAAGAAAAATTCACGGTTTGAATGAGACTGGAAGAATGGAAGAATCTATTGCTGTTCTGGAGGATTGGGTGAAGAAACAGAATCATTTTGTTAAGAAGGATTATAGTGAGTATACTTGCAGTTTTTTTATTTATTAACTAAAAATAGTACGTGACGTCACCGGAATACCGGTTTCTAGTAGGTATTGGCACCGGTATAGAGCGCGTCAATATTTATGGCCGATTTGAATATAGGCACGAGTCGCGTGTCAGCACATTTTTCTAGATGTCCGTGAGGTGTAGAAGAGCGAGGGAGCGGGGCATATCTTCCCCACACCGCGCGGCACTCCATACTCATCCCACGCTGACGTCTAAAACATGTACTGAAATGCGACTCGTGCCTATATACAGTTCGGCCATAAAGATTGACGCGCACTCTACTAGAAACCGGCACTCCGGGTTGTCGCATACTGTACAGTGCGTGAGGTTTAGTGCTGGACTACATGAACCGGTTACAGCGCCGCTTCGTTCGGTACGCTGCAGCCAATCATAAACGTTCCGCTACCCCTCCACTTGAAGTCTGCGCCTCGCCTCGCCTCGTGAATGGCTGCAGCGAACCGAACCGGCCCTGAAACCGTCATCGTACAGTCCTAGCCTTAGAATGGGATGCGGGTCTTGAGATTTTGGTTATTAATAGCGATACGCGTATGTACTAAGACTGTACTAACACAGCAATAGAGACCGATTTTAGCCGATTCCCTTCTATGAGTTCATGCCTTTCGACGCAGAACGCCAAAAACGCAAAACGCCAAAAACGAAAATTTGTACGCAAAAAGCCAAATTCGCAAAATGCCAAATACGCGAAATGCCAAATACGCATAATGCCAAAAGTAATATACGCGAAATGCCAAATACGCGAAATGCCAAAAGCCATCCAAAAAAGCCAAAAGCAAAAGCCTCCATCGTCGGTCTACCTGGTGGGGGCCTGCCTACATTTCATCTTCCGGTACTTTCTGGGATTAGTGCATTGTGTGATCAGTACATTATGACATTCGTACCAACCAGACCGCAAGCTTCCCAACGGCGAGCATGTATAAGACGACGAATGGCTGTGGATGAGGCGAAAGAGGTGTGTCAGAATATGTATGTATCTAGATTTAATTATTAACTATAGACGTGCGGATGTCGGTCTCTCCCTCTTCCAAATGTCTATGCCCTACACGGTCCATGTGTCTGTTACATAACGTACAACATGTGGAATTGCAATTAATCATTGTCCTTTCGTTACGACCACTTCAAACCACTTCCTATTACTACTTGTTTGTAGAGGTTTTATCTCTCCTGTTCTTAATATTGCTGGCCACTTAAAACTAACGATACTTTGCCAAATATTTCGATTTTGGCGTTTTGCGTTTTTGGCGTTCTGCGTTTTTGGCATTCTGCGTAAGTAAAGTTTTAATTACGCAGAACGCCAATTATTTCGTTTTTGGCGTTTTGCGTTTTTGGCGTTCTGCGTCGAAAGGAGTTCATGGACTATACACATTTCTTTAAATCCCTAACCAAAAATGTGTGTTACATGCAAAAACAATGATACATCATCAACCCTGTTGAGAACTAATTGTTAGTAATTAAACAAAATAATTTACAAAAAGACCATCCTTTTAATCAGTAATAATGATGGTGATCTAAGGGCGGTGGTGACCAGTTACCATCAGGTGGCCGGTTTGCTCGTCTTCTTTTTTCATTTAATAAAAAAGTATACTTACCTAAAACTTGATTATTATAAATCAACTAAAACTTCAACTAAAACTCAAAATAAAATAATACTTTATTTATATAAATCAACTAAAACTTCAACTAAAACTCAAAATAAAATAATACTTGATTTATATAAATCAGGTTTCAGATTAGTATAGTTCATATTATAAAGCGAGGGCTGCCTGTATATATGTCTCGCTGGAGAGACCAATATGAGGAATTGGCTAAAGTGAAGGGACTTTGGCACAATACACTTAATTACATGCCAACCTGGGTTTCATGGTTTGACTGTGTCAGCCTCGGTAGGGAGCTACTTGTCTTGGCTTTTAGATTACGCTCGGGTCACATTCCATTAAATAAGTGTTTGCATTTGGTGGGAAGAGCTGCAACGCCGTTTTGTACCAGCTGCAACAAAATTGAAGACCTTACTCAGCTTCTAATGAAGTGTGACCTGGGGAAAATTGAGAGGAATAAAATTGGCCTCAATAGGCTCCAAAATGGGAGGCTCAATGTTATTTTGAGTCAGCCCTTATCTGATAATATGAAACACTTACTGTTGTTTGCTAAGTTGGCTCTCAAAGTGAGGGCTGACTCTAATAATACTTGATCTTCCCTTCCCTTCTCTTAGTGACGCTAACGAGGCTGACATGGTCACCTTGTCGTCTACCAAAGCCTCTAAATTAAGATTTAAAAAAAACTTGTTTAGGTAGAACAAACAGACATGTTTGTTATTAATGTTATTTACGCGTAGACAGCTTATAATTGAACATTAACCTTAAATACGCTTTGAAAAACTACCGAGTAATTACAGAGACAGAGTTCCTTACTGAGTAATTACAAGGTCGAATGATAGTCAAAACTACCTTTAATCGATAAACAATATTTTTTTAGGTAAACATTACCTAGAAAGACTGATAGTTGCGTGTAAAGGATCAGTGGAACGAGCTAAGAAACGATTAGATAAGCTGTGCACTATGAGAACACTGATGCCACACTTCTTTGAGGACTACCACATCAGGACTGATTTCAAGGTGATGCTTGAGAAAATGTAAGTGGTGAAGTACCAATCACAAACCAACTAATGAATGGCTGATTTGATTTTTAGTGTGCACCGTGGAACGCAATGTTTTTCCAACCATTAACAACCAACCAGCCAATGGATTTTTCGTTTTTTTTTTATTGTATAAGGAGAGCAGACGAACAAACGGACCAACTGGTGGTAAAAGGTCACCGTCGCTCATAGACATCTCACCTCACTATGAAGTTATTAGAGGGTTTTCGATGCTCTGCTAACCATGAGGACTAAGATGGCGTGCCTCATAATCATGACTGTATAGTTAAGCTGGATCTCTTCCCCTTCTAACCGAAACAATGCGGTAGAAATAAGTAAAACGGTGGTACATGGTTATACCACCTTCAAAACGAGTTTTATCGAAGTCTTACGTCTGCTCTATCGGTGAATGAACATTGTGAGGAAACCTGCACACTTGAGATAGCCTGTGTATGAAATAGGGAAGGCAATGGCAAACCTTTCCATTAAAGTAGCCAGAAAATCCATATTAATAATAACGATCCGCCGATGGTTACCAATGATGATAAGTGGGACAAGTCCCTGTCAGCCAGCACTTTTAAAACATTGTTGGATGGAACACGTCACCGCCATCAGGTGGAGATATTTAATTGGCGACTTTTTTTATTTCTTTACTTCTAAACCCGCGTTTGACCTCAATCTTACCTGGTGATAAGTAACGATGTGGTCGAAGATGTGCACACGAGTTTAGTAAGTACTGATGACTACTATAAACACTGCCGAAACACATCAACGCAGAAGTAAATATATTTAACGACAAACTTTCCATAGACGGATGGTCGCTTGCCAGGCGGACCCTGAAGCAATCCTACCACCAGCAAGTTACTTGATTCAGTCGCCTCGTACGACACACGTACTTGACCAGTAGCGGTGGGGATATTCTAATACGTTCCATACACGGATAAACTCTATTATAGAAGAATTGTCGCCACGAAGCGAACTTTGAAACAATCTTTCTTATTTTATTTTATTTTCAGTTGGATCGCTCCTCTGCCAAACCTTACCGAGGAGCACGAGAGAATTGTTATAGTTCAGTTGTCAGGCAACCAATACGAACCTAAAATATATTCCCATGCATTCATTTTGTCTTCAATGGTTAGTCTATCAAATTGAAAATCAATATCCGGTTTTTTATTTCGAGAATTTTCGAACAGACTGTATTGTTAAAATGTGAGTCTACGAATTTTGGGATTAGAGGGGGGGGAGGGGGGGGGGGGGGAGGGGGGGGGGGGGAGGGGGGTTAAGGAGAAGAAATCCTCGGCCTCACACACAACTTAGAATATATACTTAAGCACAATAAATAATTTGCAATTTGGAAAAGATGATTTGAAGGAGAATGAAAAAATGAGCTTTACGAGTATGTGACTTGTAAAGCTCATTTTTTATTTTGAAATTCGTAGACCACGTACAGTCGGTATAGCTAAAGTATAAAATCTGTATACATTCTGCTTCGCCTCCAACCAAACATGGCTCATTTGATAGATCTTACCGAGGAAAAGAAAACCAAAAATGTCTTCATACTAATTGCTCTGATTCGACATAGGGTGTTTGCTTCCTAATAAAAAATGTAGATCTAGGCGAGATCTATTACATGCACTATGTTTGGTTATTATCAATGCAATAATTACTCAAAATGCACATATTTATTTAATTCCTGTGATGCGATGTATTTTATTATGTTAATCATGTGTAAACATATATTTTTAAAAGCTTTTCTAGAGGTGATTGCAGCCTATAAAACAACTTAACTTATGTTACTACATTATGTTATAATATAGGCTGCGTGCGCCTCCCGAAAAACATTAAGATCTAACTTAATGTGTTACTGAAACTTTATGATTTAATAAAGAATTTTTGAAATCAAACTATGTTTGATTGGAGACGAAAAGAAAAAAAATGGTCCCAAGCTTGTATTCAGATTGCAGTGACAGATGGGATCCATTGGCTAGAGCCCGACTGTACATTATTAATGCTCTCTTTCTTTCCAGTTTGCTGAATACTTTCGTGCGCATGATTACGCAAATAGCTTCATTATCATCTCGGATATAAGAAGTATCAGTGTGTCTGAGATTGTGACCAACATTGATATCATGGAAATGCATCAAGCAGTAATTATGTTGATGGTAGTTCATTGACTACTATAAATTAAAATTTTAAGATATACTCCCCTACCTACACCCCCCCCCCCATTATCAGGTTCTCAAAGTTGCAAATGTGGGAAGGGTATAATAACAAGGTCTTAAACATTTAAGCTGAAACTCAAACCACCTGTTACCGTTCCAAAGATCCACCTGACATCAAAGATACTAGACCTTGGAAATCTCAAGTCCAATTAATATCAGACATTGGTCGTTGGTTAAAAATAAATAACAGCCCATCCAGATATGGGGTGAGGTGGGGGGAGGGTATATTTTAGGGGGTATATTTTATATTTTCGTAACCAGTTATAATGCGGGTGGTCTGGTTTCGATGCCAGGAAACCGAGGACATATTTTTAAAAGTATTCAAAAACAAAAACTCCCTTGTAAGACGAAAGGAGGGGTTCAGTGTCATAACAGAACCATAACTGAACAACTTTCATTATGGGACCAACTCTGAAATCGCGAAAAATTCAACTGTTCCATACAAAAAGCTCGATACCTACACGACCGAAATGTATGAAAGAACTGATTTCTTTTCCCGATTTCAGTGTTAGCCCCATTGTGTAAATTATTCAGTTATGGATACTGAACAACCACCCTTTCGGCTTACAAAGGGGTTTTGTTACACCTGTATATAAGTATAAATAATAATTATATTTTTGTTCTTAGGAAGGCTACGGGGCAAGAGTTAAGGGTATCCATCTGCTGACGACATCGAAAATTATCGACACTCTGGTAGCGATCCTGAAGCAGGTATTCAGCGACAAAATCGGCAAAAGGATCCACGTGCACAAAACACTGGAGTCGCTGCAAGAAGTTGTACCCAAAGCTGTGTTCCCGATAGAGTATGGCGGCGAAGAAAGATCATTTAAGAAAATATATGGTAAACATACTTGCATAGTCGGTAAATAGTTATTTCGCAACATGAGTTCTAAATAAGTATTTATTGTTACACCTGCTCTAAAATTGGCATAATGTATCAACTAAAAACTGTGCGGGAAGTGCCACATTTCCCCGCTGATGCATAAATAATACATACGCACGCGCCGTGCGTAAATAATACGCACGGCACGGTAGTGCCTCCACCAAGGCAAGCAAAAAGCAATTCCGTCTGTTTTTATCTGTCTATAACTTAAGATCAAAGCAATATTTGAAAAACATAACGAATTATCATGTTGAAACCAGCGTTTAATTAAATTGTTTTCATTTTACAGATGAATGGCTCGATATATTGAGTTCAAACTCGTTCAGGGAGTACCGACACGAGATGAACCAAGCCTGCACCAACGAGGCATGCAGACAGACTGATATATTTAATGAGCAATACATGGGCATGCCTGGATCTTTCAGAAGTCTAGTTGTAGACTAAAAACTATAACTATCTCGATTTATTTTGTCATAATTAATTAGTCAATTTTAGTTGGTTGCGGTACAGGATCATTTGCCGAATAATTATTGGTTATGGTCTTAGAGTATTTAAGGCTATGGTAATGGTAATAGTACATAATATCGCAAGGAGACAAAGTACTGTACTTAAAATATACTTTATTTTCAATTAAAAGGAGCCTGTCTTTAGCAGTATTACAATTGGTGATATTTGAACTGAATAAAGATGGTTACTATAGCGTTGAAGGTTTCATTTTCTATAAGTCAATTGACATAGAATACAGAAGTTTTCTCCCTTTATGGCAGCGACAGGTTCCTTCTTCAAGCTGATTAAAAAATTAAAAAAAATTACGAATTCAATAGGTTGGTTTCTATTTTTCTTTATATATTTTTACAGTACTGAGTTTTTACAGTATATAATAAATAGGTGTAGATAGAGCCAACCCTTGCTGACATTGAATTTGGTATTAATAATCGGACTAGTAGTATCCTCTCCTCTTTCAAAATCTTTGGTAAAAAATATTTTAGTGTAAAAATTGTGCTCACTTCGAAAATAAACTGCATTGTAATGGAAAATGACGAATAGTTTAATCTCTTAGAAAAAAAACCGACTAGGTACTATAACTACGAATTTACGATTCATATTAATGCAGATGTCGTGAGAAGATAATAATTGGTGCTATTGTCTATGTTATAATAAAATATATGTATATTTAATTTTCATGTTTATATATAACTAGTGTGTACTTGTCTTGTCTACATGAATTGAAATATGTTATTTACGTTTATAATATTTGTGAACCCTTTTTGTTTCTGTGTAATTTTTTGTTTTTGTTTATATGTATTTCTATCTATTTGTAAACTGTTTGCGTTCCTTAATAAATAAAATATAAAATATAAAAAAGTAAGTATTTAAAAAAAATGTCTTTTATTATTTTTCCTGATGCTGAAAATACTTATGTCGTAAAGAAAATCGTGAAGCGTGAATTTTTAGAGTCCCCTGGTAAAATAATATTTGATTATTGTATATAACATTCCTTATTTAAATCGCAACCAATGAAATTTACAAATAACTGATTTTTTATAACACTCATAGGTATTGTAAGGAACTAATGTAATCGTACGGCTCTGCATCGTTGTTGTTTATTTAATTTACAATTTGGAAGGGTTCAAAGGTGACATTGGTACATGAGGATCCCCAATGTACTAACATGCAAAGTTCATAATTAACATCACCCGTCAAGATCGTTCTCGTACATGTGTTCAACAGTAATTTCAAAGGAAGGATGAAAATTGGTCAGATTCTCTTTTGGGTGGCAGTATACATTAACAAGTAGATAATCTTGAACAGAAAGCTTTGACATGTATACATAGCCGTTATGTATTTTAATATTTTTTAAATAAGCTACCTTTTTTAAAATTATTATTGTAATCGAACAGAGATTCACTTTTAGTAAAGGCATCGATCTATACTTACTTACAACACTTCTGAAGTAAAAATCGGCAATCAATCAAGAATATAAATTTTGTGCCAATCCAATATTCTTGATTCATTGCAGATTTTTTAATGAATGCTTATTATTATTATTTTTGAATGCTTATTTTCAGCCCGATAGGAACAAATATTTTAAGCATTACCATATCTACAGCGATGCCTCCTTGTGGATTAGCACAATAACATCCAGCTGAGAACCTGCTTTGTTATAGCTATTGCAGAAAACCGTCTCGAAATTGGTTCAGCACACATGCACACACAAACAAACATCCTCTTAGGGAAAACACATATATATGCTGTCTCAGTGCATTATTTCATTTAAAAATAAAAACACGTATTTTTTGAGTGAGTTGTGATATTTTTATTGCATTGTATAGTAGACATATTCCGATTAAGTATGGAATAAAATATCCGGCAAATGGCCCCCGTGGCTTTGATGACAGGCCATTGCTCTTTTCATGAAATTTTCGATGACTTTTTGACAAAGATGTGGCTGTATCTCACCGATGACGCGTTGGATGTCGTCCTTGAGCTCAGGAATTGTTTCTGGTTTATTCTCATAAACCCGAGATTTCACAAAACCTCAAAGAAAGAAATCGCACGGCATTAAAACGCAAGATCTTTGTGGCCAGTTGACATCAGAATTTCGTGAGATGATTTTGTCTGGAAACCGTTGCTGCAATAAACCGATCGTTTCATACGCGGTGTGGCAGGTGGTACCGTCCTGCTGAAACCTCATGTCCAGATCCATGCCATCCAGTTGAGGCCACAAGAACTCCCTTATCATGTTCCTGGAATGCCGAATTGATGTTTTCGAGTTTTCGGCGACTTTCTCGTTTACAGCAGCAATGTTTTCAAGAGACCGACAGGTACGTCGACGCAAAGGAGACTTACTGTCCACAATCGACCAAGTTTCTTCAAATTTTTTGACTACTCTTCGAATTGTTGATACATTAGGTGCACTTTCTCGACCGAAAATTCCGCGAAGTTTGCGAGCGGTCTCAGCGTATGTTTCCCCATTTTAGTAATGAGTTTTCACTATGATAAAATTCTTAATAAACGGAACAATCATAGGTGACAGTTGTCAATTCAGAGTTGCCACTTGCACGGAAAAAAATGACACATAATTTATATAGTGCACTCTTATTGAGACACCTTTACCTTATCCGTTCCGTCGTGGGTAAAAAAGTAAATTTATACAGTAGATTCACATTAAATTGTTTGACTTTCGGAAATTACTGGGTAAGTAAATGATGTCTGATAAATATTAAAGTATTCCTGAAAACTTAAAACTACTAATTCACTAATCAAACTAAAGAAACTAACAAGCGCAACTCCTTCTCTATTAATATATTATTTTGACCCTAAATCTATTTGGTATCTAAAAAGATTTTTAATTAATTGTTAACTTAACACTGTTGCGAAACTATAATAAACCCTAATATTATGGTAATTACTGTACGCAGCTATGTAAAATCATACTCTTTTTTATCCGTTCCTTTTTTATAATAATATGCTACCTCAAAGACACGTTTCTTGCTTTATATACAGGGTGTCCCAAAAAGTATGGATCAAACGAAACGGTAATGTCTGGTTCTCCGATTCGTCACGAGAAAAAGTTATTTAAATTTTTGGAACTTTATCAAAAATGGTCTAGTGAACCCACATTATAATTTTTTTTTTTAAACTAGCAGATATTTGACAGATTTTCTATTTAATTTTTAAATTAAAAAATCATGTGCAGTATGTACTAAATTTAATTCATGTTTTTGTAAATCTTTCTTAAACCCCCAAAAATTAACGCCATATTTAAATACCTGTCACCGAAAAAAAAATTACTACAGAAAGTTGATCAACTGTCGGAAAAACATTTATTTCGTGAAGAATCGGATAACCATATATATGGTGTTATATAGATAGGTAATCACTCATTACCTGTCAGGGCCTGAGGTATTAGGTGCTGTTTCGTTTGATCCATACTTTCTGGGACAACTTGTACCTATGTATTACTTATTCAAAACTGGTCTAACCACAACCAACTACGTATTTTTTGAAACTTCGAGTTGCTTTTTTTCATTCCAGTTCGAATCAGTCAAGCTAACATAGAACTCGTTTCAAACCTCTTATTTAAAAATGGAATATCTACCGAAAGATTTAATATTACATTTCAATCACGACACGTTACAAGCGGTAAGAAAAAATCACGGTTTGAATGAGACTGGAAGAATGGAAGAATCTATTGCTGTGCTGGAGGATTGGGTGAAGAAACAGAATCATTTTGTTAAGAAGGATTATAGTGAGTATACTTGCAGTTTTTTTATTTAATAACTAAAAATAGTACGTGACATCACCGGAATACCGGTTTCTAGTGGGTACTGGCATACGTGGGTACGCGGTATAGAGCGCGTCAATCTTTATGGCCGATTTCAATATAGGCACGAGTCGCGTACCAGCACATTTTTCTAGGTGTCCGTGGGGTGTAGAAGAGCGACGGAGCGGGGCATGTCTTCCCCACACCGCGCGGCACTCCATACTCGTCCCACGCTGTTATACGCCCCGCTGACGTCTAAAAACATGTACTGAAATGCGACTCGTGCCTATGTTCAGTTCGGCCATAAAGATTGACGCGCACTCTACTAGAAACCGGCACTCCGGGTTGTCGCATACTGTACAGTGCGTGAGGTTTAGTGCTGGACTACATGAACCGGTTACAGCGCCGCTTCGTTCGGTACGCTGCAGCCAATCATAAACGTTCCGCTCCCCCTCCACTTGAAGTCTGCGCCTCGCCTCGCCTCGTGATTGGCTGCAGCGAACCGAACAGGCCCTGAAACCGTCGTCGTACAGTCCTAGCCTTAGAATGGGGTGAGGGTCTTGAGATTTTGGTTATTGATAGCGATACGCGTATGTACTAAGACTGTACTAACACAGCAATAGATACCGTTACACTATACACATTTCTTTAAATCCCTAACCAAAAATGTGTGTTACATTCAAAAACAATGATACATCATCAACCCTGTTGAGAACTAATGGTTTGTAATTAAACAAATCATTTACAAAAAGACCATCCTTTTAATCAGAAATAATGATGGTGATCTAAGGGCGGTGGTGACCAGTTACCATCAGGTGGCCGGTTTGCTCGTCTTCTTTTTTTATTTAATAAAAAAGTATACTTACCTAAAACTTGATTTATATAAATCAACTAAAACTTCAACTAAAACTCAAAATAAAATAATACTTGATTTATATAAATCAGGTTTCAGATCAGTATAGTTCATATTATAAAGCGAGGGCTGCCTGTATATATGTCTCGCTGGAGAGACCAATATGAGGAATTGGCTAAAGTGAAGGGACTTTGGTACAATACACTTAATTACATGCCAACCTGGGTTTCATGGTTTGACTGTGTCAGCCTCGGTAGGGAGCTACTTGTCTTGGCTTTTAGATTACGCTCGGGTCACATTCCATTAGATAAGTGTTTGCATTTGGTGGGAAGAGCTGCAACGCCGTTTTGTACCAGCTGCAACAAAATTGAAGACCTTACTCACCTCCTAATGGAGTGTGACCTGGTGAAAATTGAGAGGAAGAAAATTGGCCTCAATAGGCTCCAAAACGGGAGGCTGAATGTTATTTTGAGTCAGCCCTTATCTGATAATATGTAACACTTACGTTGTTTGCTAAGTTGGCTCTCAAAGTGAGGGCTGACTCAAATAATACTTGACCTTCCCTTCCCTTTTCTTAGTGACGCTAACGAGGCTGACATGGTCACCTTGTCGTGTACCAAAGCCTCAAAATTGAGATTTAAAAAAAATATCTTGTTTAGGTAGAGCAGACAGAAATGTTTGTTATTAATGTTCTTACGCGTAGACAGCTTATAATTGAACATTAACCTTAAATACGCTTTGAGAAACTACCGAGTAATTACCGAGACAGAGTTCCTTACCGAATAATTACAAGGTCGAATGATAGTCCAAACTACCTTTAATCGATAAACAATATTTTATCAGGTAAACATTACCTAGAAAGACTGATAATTACGTGTAAAGGATCAGTGGAACGAGCTAAGAAACGATTAGATAAGCTGTGCACTATGAGAACACTGATGCCACACTTCTTTGAGGACTACCACATCAGGACTGATTTCAAGGCGATGCTTGAAAAAATGTAAGTGATGAAGAACCAATCACAAACCAAAGCATGAATGGCTGATTTGATTTTTAGTGTGCACCGTGGAACGCAATGTTTTTAGTGTGCACCGTGGAACGCAATATTTTTAGTGTGCACCGTGGAACGCAATGTTTTTCCAACCATCAACATCAACCAGCCAATGGGTTTTTCGTTTTTTTTTATTGTATAAGGAGAGCAGACGAACAAACGGACCACCTGGTGGTAAGAGGTCACCGTCGCTCATAGACATCTCACCTCTCTATGAAGTTATTAGAGGGTTTTCGATGCGCTGCTAACCATGAGGACTAAGATGGCGTGCATCATGATCATGACTGTATAGTTAAGCTGTATCTCTTCCCCTTCTAACCGAAACAATGCGGTAGAAATAAGTAAAACTGTGGTACATGGTTATACCACCTTCAAAACTAGTTTTATCGAAGTCTTACGTATAACGTACATTTACCGACTGCTCTATCGGTGAATGAACATTGTGAGGAAACCTGCACACTTGAGATAGCCTGTGTATGAAATAGGGAAGGCAATGGCAAACCATTCCATTAAAGTAGCCAGGAAATCCATATTAATAATAACGACCCTCCGATGGTTACCAATGATGATAAGTGGGACAAGTCCCCGTCGGCCAGCCCTTTTAAAACATTGTTGGATGGAACACATCACCGCCATCAGGTGGAGATATTTAATTGGCGACTTTTTTATTTCTTTACTTCTAAACCCGCGTTTGACCTCAATCTTACCTGGTGATAAGTAACGATGTGGTCGAAGATGTGCACACGAGTTTAGTAAGTACTGATGGCTCTACTATAAACACTGCCGAAACACATCAACGCAGAAGTAAATATATTTAAGGACAAACTTTCCATAGACGGATGGTCGCTTGCCAGGCGGACCCTGAAGCAATCCTACCACCAGCAAGTTATTTGATTCAGTCGCCTCGTACGACACACGCACTTGACCAGTAGCGGTGGGGATATTCTAATACGTTCCATACACGGATAAACTCCATTATAGAAGGATTGTCGCCACGAAGCGAACTTTGAAACAATCTTTCTTATTTTATTTTCAGTTGGATCGCTCCTCTGCCAAACCTTACCGAGGAGCACGAGAGAATTGTTATAATACAACATTCAGGCAACCAATACGAACCTAAAATATTTACGCATGGATACATTTTGTTTTCAATGGTTAGTCTTATCAAATTGTTTAAAACAATACCCGATTTTTTCGAGGAATTGTGAATATACTGTATTGTTAAATTGTGAGTCCAATAATTTTGGGATCAGGGTTAATTAGAGTAAATAATGGGGGGGGGGGGGGGGGGGGGGTGAAGGAATATATACATATATTTGGTTGGAGGCGAAAAGAAAAAGCATTTGGGTCCAAGCTTGTATGGGATCCGCCCAATCTCTTTTGCAGTCTATGGCGAATATATTAAGGTTAATTACAGATTGCAGTGACACATGGGATCCATTAGCTGGAGCCCGACTGTACATTATTAATTCTCTCTTTCTTTCTTTTCAGTATGGTGAATACATACGTGCGCACGATTACGCAAATAGCTACATTATCGTCTCGGATCTAAGAAGTATCAGTCTGTCTGAGATTGTGACCAAAATTAATGTCATGGAAATGCGTCAAGCAGTAATTTTGTTGATGGTAGTTCATTGACTACTATAAATTAAAGTTTTAAAGCTTACCTCCCCCCTCCCCCAACTCATCATTGTGGAGGTACCCTTTCATTTTCCTGGTCATCATCAGGTTCTCAAAGTTGCAAATGTGGGAAGGGTATACCAAAGCTCAAACTCAAACCGCCTGTTACCGTTCCAGAGATCAATCTGACATCAAAGATACTACAACACCTTGGAAATCTCAGGTCCAATTCATATCAGACATAGGTCGTGGGTTAAAAATAAATCACAGCGGGCACATAAGTATAAACACATAAGTTTATTAGTATACAAAAACAAAAACCCCCTTGTAAGACGAAAGGAGGGCGTTCAGTGTCATAACAGAACCATAACTGAACAACTTTCATTATGGGACCAACTCTGAAATCGCGAAAAATTCAGCTGTACCATACAAAAAGCTCGATACCTACACGACCGAAATGTATGAAAGAACTGATTTCTTTTCCCGATTTCAGTGTTAGCCCCATTGTGTAAATTATTCAGTTATGGATACTGAGCAACCACCCTTTCGGCTTACAAAGGGGTTTTGTTACATCCTGTATATAAGTATAAATAATAATTATATTTTTGTTCTTAGGAAGGCTACGGGGCAAGAGTTAAGGGTATCCATCTGCTGACGACATCGAAAATTATCGACACTCTGGTAGCGATCTTGAAGCAGGTATTAGGCGACAACATCGGCAAAAGGATCCACGTGCACAAAACACTGGAGTCGCTGCAAGAAGTTGTACCCAAAGCTGTGTTCCCGATAGAGTATGGCGGCGAAGAAAGATCATTTAAGAAAATATATGGTAAACATACTTGTATAGTCGGTAAATAGTTATTTCGCAACATGAGTTCTAAATAAGTATTTATTGTTACACCTGCTCTAAAATTGGCATAATGTATCAACTAAAAACTGTGCGGGAAGTGCCACATTTCCCCGCTGATGCATAAATAATACATACGCACGCGCCGTGCGTAAATAATACGCACGGCATGGTAGTGCCTCCACCAAGGCAAGAAAAAAGCAATTCCGTCTGTTTTTATCTGTCTATAACTTAAGATCAAAGCAATATTTGAAAAACATAACGAATTATCATGTTGAAACCAGCGTTTAATTAAATTGTTTTCATTTTACAGATGAATGGCTCGATATATTGAGTTCAAACTCGTTCAGGGAGTACCGACACGAGATGAACCAAGCCTGCACCAACGAGGCATGCAGACAGACTGATATATTTAATGAGCAATACATGGGCATGCCTGGATCTTTCAGAAGTCTAGTTGTAGACTAAAAACTATAACTATCTCGATTTATTTTGTCATAATTAATTAGTCAATTTTAGTTGGTTGCGGTACAGGATCATTTGCCGAATAATTATTGGTTATGGTCTTAGAGTATTTAAGGCTATGGTAATGGTAATAGTACATAATATCGCAAGGAGACAAAGTACTGTACTTAAAATATACTTTATTTTCAATTAAAAGGAGCCTGTCTTTAGCAGTATTACTATTGGTGATATTTGAACTGAATAAAGAGGGTTACTATAACGTTGAAGGTTTCATTTTCTATAAGTCAATTGACATAGAATACAGAAGTTTTCTCCCTTTATGGCAGCGACAGGTTCCTTCTTCAAGCTGATTTATAATAATTCAAAGGCGATAAACATTCCATTAAAAAAATTTACGAATTCAATAGGTTGGTTTCTATTTTTCCTTATATATTTTTCAGTACTGAGTTTTTACAGTATATAATAAATAGGTGTAGATAGAGCCAACCCTTGCTGACATTGAATTTGGTATTAATAATCGGACTAGTGGTGTCCTCTCCTCTTTCAAAATCTTTGGTAAAAAATATTTTAGTGTAAAAATTGTGCTCACTTCAAAAATAAACTGCATTGTAATGGAAAATGACGAATAGTTTAATATCTTAGAAAAAAAACGACTAGGTACTATAATTACGAATTTACGATTCATAATAATGCAGATGTCGTGAGAAGATAATAATTGGTGCTATTGTCTATGTTATAATAAAAAAGTAAGTATTTAAAAAAAAATGTCTTTTATTATTTTTCCTGATGCTGAAAATACTTATGTCGTAAAGGAAATCGTGAAGCGTGAATTTTTAGAGTCCCCTGGTAAAATAATATTTGATTATTGTATATAACATTCCTTATTTAAATCGCAAACAATGAAATTTACAAATAAATGATTTTTTATAACACTCATAGGCATTATAAGGAACTAATGTAATCGTACGGCTCTGCATCGTTGTTGTTTATTTAATTTACAATTTGGAAGGGTTCAAAGGTGACATTGGTACATGAGGATCCCCAATGTACTAACATGCAAAGTTCATAATTAACATCACCCGTCAGGATCGTTCTCGTACTTGTGTTCAACAGTAATTTCAAAGGAAGGATGAAAATTGGTCAGATTCTCTTATGGGTGGCAGTATACATTAACAAGTAGATAATCTTGAACAGAAAGCTTTGACATGTATACATAGCCGTTATGTATTTTAATATTTTTTTACATAAGCTACCTTTTTTTTAAATTATTATTGTAATCGAACAGAGATTCACTTTTAGTAAAGGCATCGATCTGTACTTACTTACACCACTTCTGAAGTAAAAATCGGCAATCAATCAAGAATATAAATTGTGTGCCAATCCAATATTCTTGATTCATTGCAGATTTTTTAATGAATGCTCATTATTATTATTTTTGAATGCTTATTTTCAGCCCGATAGGAACAAATATTTAAAGCATTACCATATCTACAGCGACGCCTCTTTGTGGATTAGCACAATAAAATCCAGCTGAGAACCTGCTTTGTTATAGCTATTGCAAAAAACCGTCTCGAAATTGGTTCAGCATACATGCACACACCAACAAACATCCTCTTAGGGAAAACGCATATATATGCTGTCTCAGTGCATTATTTCATTTAAAAATAAAAACACGTATTTTTTGAGTGAGTTGTGATATTTTTATTGTTATTATTTTTATTGCATTGTATAGTAGACATATTCCGATTAAGTATGGAATAAAATATCCGGCAAATGGCCCCCGTGGCTTTGATGACAGGCCATTGCTCTTTTCATGAAATTTTCGATGACTTTTTGAAAGATGTGGCTGTATCTCACCGATGACGCGTTGGATCTCGTCCTTGAGCTCAGGAATTGTTTCTGGTTTATTCTCATAAACCCGAGATTTCACAAAACCTCAAAGAAAGAAATCGCACGGCATTAAAACGCAAGATCTTTGTGGCCAGTTGACATCAGAATTTCGTGAGATGATTTTGTCTGGAAACCGTTGCTGCAATAAACCGATCGTTTCATACGCGGTGTGGCAGGTGGTACCGTCCTGCTGAAACCTCATGTCCAGATCCATGCCATCCAGTTGAGGCCACAAGAACTCCCTTATCATTTTCCTGGAATGCCGAATTGATGTTTTCGGGTTTTCGGCGACTTTCTCGTTTACAGCAGCAATATTTTCAAGAGACCGACAGGTACGTCGACGCAAAGGAGACTTACTGTCCACAATCGACCAAGTTTCTTCAAATTTTTTGACTACTCTTCGAATTGTTGATACATTAGGTGCACTTTCTCGACCGAAAATTCCGCGAAGTTTGCGAGCGGTCTCAGCGTATGTTTCCCCATTTTAGTAATGAGTTTTCACAATGATAAAATTCTTAATAAACGGAACAATCATAGGTGACAGTTGTCAATTCAGAGTTGCCACTTGCACGAAAAAAAATGACACTTAATTTATATAGTGCACTCTTATTGAGACACCTTTACCTTATCCGTTCCGTCGTGGGTAAAAAAGTAAATTTATACAGTAGATTCACATTAAATTGTTTGACTTTCGGAAATTACTGGGTAAGTTAATGCTGTCTGATACTTTATAAATATTAAAGTATTCCTGAAAACTTAAAACTACTAATTCACTAATCAAACTAAAGAAACTAACAAGCGCAACTCATTATCTATTAATATATTATTTTGACCCTAAATCTATTTGGTATCTAAAAAGATTTTTAATTAATTGTTAACTTAACACTGTTGCGAAACTATAATAAACCCTAATATTATGGTATTTACTGTACGCAGCTATGTAAAATCATACTCTTTTTTATCCGTTCTTTTTTTATAATAATATGCTACCTCAAAGACACGTTTCTTGCTTTATATACAGGGTGTCCCAAAAAGTATGGATCAAACGAAACGGTAATGTCTGGTTCTCCGATTCGTCACGAGAAAAAGTTATTTAAATTTTTGGAACTTTATCAAAAATGGTCTAGTGAACCCACATTATAATTTATTTTTTTAAATCTAGCAGATATTTGTCAGCTTTTTTTTAAAATTTTTAAATTAAAAAATCATGTGCATTATGTACTAAATTTAATTCATGTTTTTGTAAATCTTTATTAAACCACAAATGAACGCCATATATAAATGACTGACACCGAAAAAAAATTTACAACAGAAAATTGATCAACTGTCGGAAAAAACATTTACATTTTATCCTGATTTCGAAAAGGTATGACTCATTAAATTCTTGTGAATAGTTTTTTTTTAAATAATGGTTTACGACAACTATAAAAAATATATTTTATAATACCAATTTTAGGGGGTTTTATGTGGGTTCACTAAGCCATTTTTGATATAGTTCCAAAAATTGAAATAACCTTTATTTCGTGAAGAATCGGATAACCATATATATGGTGTTATATAGATAGGTAATCACTCATTACTTGTAAGGGCCTGAGGTATTAGGTGCTGTTTCGTTTGATCCATACTTTCTGGGACAACTTGTACCTATGTATTACTAATTTAAAACTGGTCTAACCACAACCAAGTACGTATTTTTTTAAACTTCGAGTTACTTTTTTTCACTCCAGTTCGAATCAGTCAAGCTAACAGAGAACTCGTTTCAAACCTCTTATTTAAAAATGGAATATCTACCGAAAGATTTAATTTTACATTTCAATCACGACACGTTACAAGCGGTAAGAAAAAATCACGGTTTGAATGAGACTGGAAGAATGGAAGAATCTATTGCTGTGCTGGAGGATTGGGTGAAGAAACAGAATCATTTTGTTAAGAAGGATTATAGTGAGTATACTTGCAGTTTTTTATTTAATAACTAAAAATAGTACGTGACATCACCGGAATACCGGTTTCTAGTGGGTACTGGCAAACGTGGGTACGCGGTATAGAGCGCGTCAATCTTTATGGCCGATTTGAATATAGGCACGAGTCGCGTACCAGCACATTTATCTAGGTGTCCGTGGGGTGTAGAAGAGCGACGGAGCGGGGCATGTCTTCCCCACACCGCGCGGCACTCCATACTCGTCCCACGCTGTTATACGCCCCGCTGACGTCTAAAAACATGTACTGAAATGCGACTCGTGCCTATATTCAGTTCGGCCATAAAGATTGACGCGCACTCTACTAGAAACCGGCACTCCGGGTTGTCGCATACTGTACAGTGCGTGAGGTTTAGTGCTGGACTACATGAACCGGTTACAGCGCCGCTTCGTTCGGTACGCTGCAGCCAATCATAAACGTTCCGCTCCCCCTCCACTTGAAGTCTGCGCCTCGCCTCGCCTCGTGATTGGCTGCAGCGAACCGAACAGGCCCTGAAACCGTCATCGTACAGTCCTAGCCTTAGAATGGGGTGAGGGTCTTGAGATTTTGGTTATTGATAGCGATACGCGTATGTACTAAGACTGTACTAACACAGCAATAGATACCGTTACACTATACACATTTCTTTAAATCCCTAACCAAAAATGTGTGTTACATTCAAAAACAATGATACATCATCAACCCTGTTGAGAACTAATGGTTTGTAATTAAACAAATCATTTACAAAAAGACCATCCTTTTAATCAGAAATAATGATGGTGATCTAAGGGCGGTGGTGACCAGTTACCATCAGGTGGCCGGTTTGCTCGTCTTCTTTTTTTATTTAATAAAAAAGTATACTTACCTAAAACTTGATTTATATAAATCAACTAAAACTTCAACTAAAACTCAAAATAAAATAATACTTGATTTATATAAATCAGGTTTCAGATCAGTATAGTTCATATTATAAAGCGAGGGCTGCCTGTATATATGTCTCGCTGGAGAGACCAATATGAGGAATTGGCTAAAGTGAAGGGACTTTGGTACAATACACTTAATTACATGCCAACCTGGGTTTCATGGTTTGACTGTGTCAGCCTCGGTAGGGAGCTACTTGTCTTGGCTTTTAGATTACGCTCGGGTCACATTCCATTAGATAAGTGTTTGCATTTGGTGGGAAGAGCTGCAACGCCGTTTTGTACCAGCTGCAACAAAATTGAAGACCTTACTCACCTCCTAATGGAGTGTGACCTGGTGAAAATTGAGAGGAAGAAAATTGGCCTCAATAGGCTCCAAAACGGGAGGCTGAATGTTATTTTGAGTCAGCCCTTATCTGATAATATGTAACACTTACGTTGTTTGCTAAGTTGGCTCTCAAAGTGAGGGCTGACTCAAATAATACTTGACCTTCCCTTCCCTTTTCTTAGTGACGCTAACGAGGCTGACATGGTCACCTTGTCGTGTACCAAAGCCTCAAAATTGAGATTTAAAAAAAATATCTTGTTTAGGTAGAGCAGACAGAAATGTTTGTTATTAATGTTCTTACGCGTAGACAGCTTATAATTGAACATTAACCTTAAATACGCTTTGAGAAACTACCGAGTAATTACCGAGACAGAGTTCCTTACCGAATAATTACAAGGTCGAATGATAGTCCAAACTACCTTTAATCGATAAACAATATTTTATCAGGTAAACATTACCTAGAAAGACTGATAATTACGTGTAAAGGATCAGTGGAACGAGCTAAGAAACGATTAGATAAGCTGTGCACTATGAGAACACTGATGCCACACTTCTTTGAGGACTACCACATCAGGACTGATTTCAAGGCGATGCTTGAGAAAATGTAAGTGATGAAGAACCAATCACAAACCAAAGCATGAATGGCTGATTTGATTTTTAGTGTGCACCGTGGAACGCAATGTTTTTAGTGTGCACCGTGGAACGCAATGTTTTTAGTGTGCACCGTGGAACGCAATATTTTTAGTGTACACCGTGGAACGCAATGTTTTTCCAACCATCAACATCAACCAGCCAATGGGTTTTTCGTTTTTTTTTTTATTGTATAAGGAGAGCAGACGAACAAACGGACCACCTGGTGGTAAGAGGTCACCGTCGCTCATAGACATCTCACCTCTCTATGAAGTTATTAGAGGGTTTTCGATGCGCTGCTAACCATGAGGACTAAGATGGCGTGCATCATGATCATGACTGTATAGTTAAGCTGTATCTCTTCCCCTTCTAACCGAAACAATGCGGTAGAAATAAGTAAAACTGTGGTACATGGTTATACCACCTTCAAAACTAGTTTTATCGAAGTCTTACGTATAACGTACATTTACCGACTGCTCTATCGGTGAATGAACATTGTGAGGAAACCTGCACACTTGAGATAGCCTGTGTATGAAATAGGGAAGGCAATGGCAAACCATTCCATTAAAGTAGCCAGGAAATCCATATTAATAATAACGACCCTCCGATGGTTACCAATGATGATAAGTGGGACAAGTCCCCGTCGGCCAGCCCTTTTAAAACATTGTTGGATGGAACACGTCACCGCCATCAGGTGGAGATATTTAATTGGCGACTTTTTTATTTCTTTACTTCTAAACCCGCGTTTGACCTCAATCTTACCTGGTGATAAGTAACGATGTGGTCGAAGATGTGCACACGAGTTTAGTAAGTACTGATGGCTCTACTAACACTGCCGAAACACATCAACGCAGAAGTAAATATATTTAAGGACAAACTTTCCATAGACGGATGGTCGCTTGCCAGGCGGACCCTGAAGCAATCCTACCACCAGCAAGTTATTTGATTCAGTCGCCTCGTACGACACACGCACTTGACCAGTAGCGGTGGGGATATTCTAATACGTTCCATACACGGATAAACTCCATTATAGAAGGATTGTCGCCACGAAGCAAACTTTGAAACAATCTTTCTTATTTTATTTTCAGTTGGATCGCTCCTCTGCCAAACCTTACCGAGGAGCACGAGAGAATTGTTATAATACAACATTCAGGCAACCAATACGAACCTAAAATATTTACGCATGGATACATTTTGTTTACAATGGTTAGTCTTATCAAATTGTTTAAAACAATACCCGATTTTTTCGAGGAATTGTGAATATACTGTATTGTTAAATTGTGAGCCTAATAATTTTGGGATCAGGGTTAATTAAAGTAAATAATGGAGGGGGGGGGGGGGGGGGTGAAGGAGAAGAAATCCTCGGCCTCATATTACACTGTACATTATTAATTCTCTCTTTCTTTCTTTTCAGTATGGTGAATACATACGTGCGCACGATTACGCAAATAGCTACATTATCGTCTCGGATCTAAGAAGTATCAGTCTGTCTGAGATTGTGACCAAAGTTAATGTCATGGAAATGCGTCAAGCAGTAATTTTGTTGATGGTAGTTCATTGACTACTATAAATTCAAGTTTTAAAGCTTACCTCCCCCCTCCCCCAACTCATCATTGTGGAGGTACCCTTTCATTTTCCTGGTCATCATCAGGTTCTCAAAGTTGCAAATGTTGGAAGGGTATACCAAAGCTCAAACTCAAACCGCCTGTTACCGTTCCAGAGATCAATCTGACATCAAAGATACTACAACACCTTGGAAATTTCAGGTCCAATTCATATCAGACATTGGTCGTGGGTTAAAAATAAATCACAGCGGGCACATAAGTATAAACACATAAGTTTATAAGTATACAAAAACAAAAACCCCCTTGTAAGCCGAAAGGGTGGTTGTTCAGTGTCATAACAGAACCATAACTGAACAACTTTCATTATGGGACCAACTCTGAAATCGCGAAAAATTCAACTGTTCCATACAAAAAGCTCGATACCTACACGACCGAAATGTATGAAAGAACTGATTTCTTTTCCCGATTTCAGAGTTGGCCCCATTGTGTAAATTATTCAGTTATAGATACTGAACAACCACCCTTTCGGCTTACAAAGGGGATTTGTTACATCCTGTATATAAGTATAAATAATAATTATATTTTTGTTCTTAGGAAGGCTACGGGGTAAGAGTTAAGGGTATCCATCTGCTGACGACATCGAAAATTATCGACACTCTGGTAGCGATCCTGAAGCAGATATTCAGCGACAAAATCGGCAAAAGGATCCACGTGCACAAAACACTGGAGTCGCTGCAAGAAGTTGTACCCAAAGCTGTGTTCCCGATAGAGTATGGCGGCGAAGAAAGATCATTTAAGAAAATATATGGTAAACATACTTGTATAGTCGGTAAATAGTTATTTCGCAACATGAGTTCTAAATAAGTATTTATTGTTACACCTGCTCTAAAATTGGCATAATGTATCAACTAAAAACTGTGCGGGAAGTGCCAAATTTCCCCGCTGATGCATAAATAATACATACGCACGCGTCGTGCGTAAATAATACGCACGGCACGGTAGTGCCTCCACCAAGGCAAGAAAAAAGCAATTCCGTCTGTTTTTATCTGTCTATAACTTAAGATCAAAGCAATATTTGAAAAACATAACGAATTATCATGTTGAAACCAGCGTTTAATTAAATTGTTTTCATTTTACAGATGAATGGCTCGATATATTGAGTTCAAACTCGTTCAGAGAGTACCGACACGAGATGAACCAAGCCTGCACCAACGAGGCATGCAGACAGACTGATATATTTAATGAGCAATACATGGGCATGCCTGGATCTTTCAGAAGTCTAGTTGTAGACTAAAAACTATAACTATCTCGATTTATTTTGTCATAATTAATTAGTCAATTTTAGTTGGTCGCGGTACAGGATCATTTGCCGAATAATTATTGGTTATGGTCTTAGAGTATTTAAGGCTATGGTAATGGTAATAGTACATAATATCGCAAGGAGACAAAGTACTGTACTTAAAATATACTTTATTTTCAATTAAAAGGAGCCTGTCTTTAGCAGTATTACTATAGGTGATATTTGAACTGAATAAAGAGGGTTACTATGGCGTTGAAGGTTTCATTTTCTATAAGTCAATTGACATGGAGTACAGAAGTTTTCTCCCTTTATGGCAGCGACAGGTTCCTTCTTCAAGCTGATTTATAATAATTCAAAGGCGATAAAAATTCCATTAAAAAAATTTACTAATTCAATAGGTTGGTTTCTATTTTTCCTTATATATTTTTCAGTACTGAGTTTTTACAGTATATAATAAATAGGTGTAGATAGAGCCAACCCTTGCTGACATTGAATTAGGTATTAATAATCGGACTAGTGGTGTCCTCTCCTCTTTCAAAACCTTTGGTAAAAATATTTTAGTGTAAAAATTGTGCTCACTTCGAAAATAAACTGCATTGTAATGGAAAATGTCGAATAGTTTAATCTCTTAGAAAAAAAAACGACTAGGTACTATAACTACGAATTTACGATTCATATTAATGCAGATGTCGTGAGAAGATAATAATTGGTGCTATTGTCTATGTTATAATCAAAAGTAAGTATTTAAAAAAATGTCTTTTATTATTTTTCCTGATGCTGAAAATACTTATGTCGTAAAGAAAATCGTGAAGCGTGAATTTTTAGAGTCCCCTGGTAAAATAATATTTGATTATTGTAGACAATATTCCTTATTTAAATCGCATACAATGAAATTTACAAATAACTAATTTTTTATAACACTCATAGGTATTATAAGGAACTAATGTAATCGTACGGCTCTGCATCGTTGTTGTTTATTTAGTTTACAATTTGGAAGGGTTCAAAGGTGACATTGGTACATGAGGATCCCCAATGTACTAACATGCAAAGTTCATAATTAACATCACCCGTCAAGATCGTTCTCGTACTTGTGTTCAACATTAATTTCAAAGGAAGGATGAAAATTGGTCAGATTCTCTTTTGGGTGGCAGTATACATTAACAAGTAGATAACCTTGAACAGAAAGCATTGACATGTATACATAACCATCACTTTAGTAACGTAAAATTAATTTATTTTTATTACATATGCTACATTTTTTTAATCGAACAGTAATTCACTTTTAGTAAAGCCATCGTTCTGTACTTACTTACAACACTTCTACAGATCAGTAAAATCGAAAATTATGCTTTAAAATATAAAAATAAATAAAAAAAATATTTTAATTTAATTACACTTAGCTAAAATATTTTGAAGGCTTAATTTCTGAAAATGGAGAACTTACCAAAATATCAGTTATTGAAGTTTCATCCTGATACCCTTGAGGTTGTTAGGAAGATATACGGTTTCAATAGTTCTAGGGAAATGGGTGAAGCCATTGATATACTATACGAATGGGTGCAGAAACAGGATCATTTCGTCAAGAAGGATTTTAGTAAGTCTGTTTCGTATTACATTGTTGGCGCATAACCACCATAAATATTTTCTTTAAAATAATAAATAAATCAATAAAAATATAGAGTTAACTTTCTTTACACTAAACTTTTCCAAGCAAATTATTTGATAGGTGACCCTTTAATCGATAGGTACCTACGAATAAGAGAATTAGTGTACATAATTAAACCCAGACCAGGAATATTTAAACCCTGTCAAGAGGGCGCCATTAGTACTTTTATAGTCTGTGTCATGGCCAGGAAAAAAATTGTTCAATTTAATTCCGAAATATGGAGAGTGTTTTAATTTTTAATTTTATATGGTCATGGTAAAATAAAGCTTTTGGTGAAAACATCAATAAATTCGGTGCGGTCAATAATATATCTAGTCGATTCATTACGTCTAATTATCTAAACTTCCATTCCCTGAACATCTAATGCCTTGAACGTCAATTTCTTAAATCTTTAAATCCCTGAACGTTAATTCTCTGAACATCTAATTCCTTGAACTCCTTACATCTTGATCTAAATTTTTATTTCTTTATTTGATACAGATAGAGAATTTCTCGAAAGGATAATAATTTCTTGTAAGGGATCAGTGGAACGTGCCAAGACGCGGATGGACAAATTGTGTACACTGAGGACTCTACTACCAAACTTTTTCGAAGACTGTGATCCCAGAAAAGATTTGACAAACTTCGGTTACCTGTTAGTACGTCTGTCTTAAAAGATGGTTCCTTTCTTTTTTTTTAAACAATCGGGTGAACGTTTTCTGAAAAATGAAGAATCGGAGCAATACACAATCATCCTCAGTCGTATTGTACGACTCGTGCCGAGTCGTTCCTATCCAAGAGATGAGCGAGGAAGCGAGCGAGGCGACGAGCAAGAAAAAATCCACTAATAGTATTACTTCATTATTACGTCACGAGTAAAAGAAGCTATACTATTGGCCAATTTTTTCTTTGCTCAATGCATCGCTTTAGAATCGGTACGATAATTCTGACCTCATTATCTCGCTTCAGAATCGGTAGAATAATTCTGACCTCATTGTCTCGCTTCAGAATCGGTATGTTAATTCTGACGTCATTATCTCGCTTCAGAATCGGTATGATAATTCTGATCTCATTATCTCGCGTCAGAATCGGTAGGATAATTCTGACGTCATTATCTCGCTTCAGAATCGGTATGATAATTTTGATCTCATTATCTCGCTTCAGAATCGGTAGGATAATTCTGACGTCATTATCTCGCTTCAGAATCGGTAGGATAATTCTAACCCATTATACTTTTACAGAAACTATTCCGTGCTTCCAAAGCTGACCAAAGACCATGATAGGATAATCGTAATACGGCATATTGGAAGTAAATTTGATTCCTGTTTGTATTTCGATGGTTATAAATATTGCGTTATGGTTGGTACTAGACAATAATAGATTTAATTGTCAAATGTCTAAATGAATGAGTATTTTTATTTTGCGATACATTTTTACTTACATAATTTTCTCTATTGAAGCTGACTGAATATTTGAGGGCTCATGATTATATACAATCAAATATCATTTTCATAGATTTGATGAAAGCAAATCTGGGTCAAATATTGCCCGAATTGAATATCAGCCATTTACGCCAAATCATGACTATTGTAATTGTAAGTATGTCAATTTATTTTATTTTTAACCGTTGACATTAACTGTTTGAGAGACTTTGACCCTACGAGCTAAATGAAGTACCTAATGTCGACATCGATTCGATCGATTGATTAAATAAATAAGTAAATAATATTTTTGGTAATACACCTGCATAAAAATGGACCTATTTATCCACTGAAAACTGTGCGGGAAGTGCCACTTTCCCGTAAAAAGTGTGGGAATTACCCACGATCGGAAATAGTCAACCATCAAGTCTGTTCATTCCATCAATGTTTTCACTCATCTGCCCCATATGTGGACTGAGAAATTAAGCATGGGGGCAGACGAGAATTCTCAATTGTATTTTCAATTTCAGGACAACAGTAACTCTAGAGTCAAGGGAATCCATTTCCTGACGTTGTCCAAATTTATTGTTACACTAATTTCGATTATGAAACAATTTTTGAATGCCAAAATAGGTGGACGCTTTTTTGTACATAAGACATTAAAATCAGTCCATGAAATATTACCTAAAGAGTTATTGCCAGTAGAGTATGGTGGTGAAGAACGATCCATAGAAACTATTGATGGTGAGATGTTTTTTTTATTTATTTTGAAGGAAATCACGCGCGAGCAGATAGGCTAACTGTAGGTCCGTCGACCATAAACATCTTTCGTCACTAAAATATTCCAACACGATTTTTGATGCGCTTACCAGCGCTGTATAATCTAATCTAAGCAGTAGATCCCTATTTCTTTAAATTGTAAGTACCTATTAGGAGGTCAGACGAGCAAAGGGCCATCTGCTGGTAGACATCTCCCCTAACTATAACATTATTAGATGCTTGTCGATGTGCCGCTAAACTTGATGACATATTAATTATAGGTGCAGTGCCTTATGAGTCGGTAATTAACTAATTACGCTGGATTTTTATCCTTTAAAAAAAATATCAGTTTAGAGGATTTGGTACACGACAAGGTGAACATGTCAGCCTCCTTAGGATCACTAAGAAAAGGGAAGGGAAGCTCAAGTATTTTTTACCCTTAAAACCGAAAAACTCTACAAGGCGTATGTATGTGGCGTAGTGGCTAGGATGCAGGAATCCAGGTTTTAAACTATATTTTATGCAAGCCATATATGTCCAGCTATACGGATTTTTCGAAGTGTATTTTTATCGACTGCTCTAACGGTGAAGGAAAACTGAGATAACCAATGTGTAAAATGAAGAATGCAATGGCGTCCTGCTAAGGGAATTGTATGTGATTAATTCCTTAGCATGATTACGACCTGAGGGTCGTAAGGATATTCGACTTAGATTGGTAAGCATGGTGGTGAATGTAATAAAAAAAGTGAGTCCCAGCTTAGAAGGTATCATTTGTAGTACTTAGAAGGAGTGAGCGGTACAATAATATTGTGTAAATGTGATTAACATCCGGAATCAGTATGACTGTATGTAATTAAGTTTTTTTCTCTTACAGAAGATTGGATTGAAGCTCTCACTTCAGAGGACTACAGGAAATACAGGCGAGAGATGAAAGATGCTTGCGTCAACGAGGCATTTAGACAGATCGACAGCTTGAGCGATCAATTTATGGGAATATCTGGAACATTTAGAAATCTTACTATGGATTAAGAATCATTTACTTTAACCTGAGACGGGAAAATTAAAAGTGGGAGAGTTGAGAGGGGTGGCGGGGGGGGGGGGGGGGGGGGGTGGAACTACTTTTGTTACATCCTGTATAGGGTAAGTCAAGGATGGTACTGATGGTACAGTTTTTGTAATCCCTCTGTGGTCTTTAAACTATAGTTGGAAAACTGCTGAGTATGTTTGTAATGTTTGGTTTATTCTACTTTCTTTATTAATAAACATATTTTGTTATATATTAAATAAAACGAATAATCAGGTTTATAATCATTTAAAAACACCCTTTTTAGTCAGGATTGATGCCCTATTGCGGGATAGATGCCCATAGTAGATTTAATTGCTAATCGGATAGATGCTCTTCAGAGGGATAGATGCATTTATTGAGAAAAATAATAGTACATAGTTCTTAGATAAATTCGACAAAATATGAAAAATTGGGATAAAATTCGACAAAAATTGAAATAAATGAATAAAATCGTCAAATATTTAAAAATTCGGATATTTTCGGCAAAAATTAAAGAAATTCGGTATAATCAAATGAGTAAGACAAAAAATGGATAAAGTCGAATTAATTTGACAAAAATGGAAAAAAAACTGAAAATTCCGAAAAATTGAAACATTCGGATAAATTCGACAAAAATGAATAAAATCTAGTGAATTCGAGAAATTGACAATTTATATAGAATTTATTCGATTATATCATTTTATTTTTGTCAAATTCGTTCGGTTTTATCCATTTTTTGATAGATTCCCCTAATACCGACATGCATATGACATCCTGTATGCATGAAAAAGGTACGTAATGAAGACCGGTTTCTCGAGCAACTGTCGGCCGCCGCGCCGTGCGCTCCCGTGATAGATGCCTACCTGCCGTTATCAATTTTTTACCTACGGTCATGTTTTTGATTTGTATGTGTTAAGTTGTTTTTATATTTAGTGTTTCATTTAATTGAGTGGATTGTGCAGCGCCCAGACAAACTAGTTTCTGGTTTCAGGGAGCGAAGATTAGTAAATAGTAAAACCTAATATGTACACAACAATAATAAATAAATAATAAATAAATAAATAATATACCTTTTTTATTATTTTTTATTTACGTCTAAACCCGCATTTGACCTCGATCTCGCCTGATGGTAAGCGACGATGAGGCCGACGATGGTGCATGCGGGTCCAGTAAATGCCTATTCACTCTGGCCTTGAAGATCCCAAGGTTGTAGGTTTCGGGAAATACAGATGCCGGCAGTTTATTCCATTCCTTAGCCGTTCGCATAATGAACGAAGAAGCGAATCGCTTCGTACGAGCAGATGGGATATCAACAACATAAGGATGGAACCCCTCCCCGCGCCTGGTAGTCCGAAGGCGGAATGGATACCTTATGCCCGTATATGCCTTTGTCATTATAGAAGTCATAATGACTATAGTCAGTAATAAGAGTTTGAAAGTAAACATATTATAAACACGTAATGAACACTGCAATTTATCACACCGAACTGACATTAAAACATCTGACCTACTGTTCAAAAAGTGTACAACGTTTTCATTATCGCAAAATAATTTTTCACAAATTTTCGTCGATGAAAGATATGTTACCCTCCGTCACTCAGGATACAAGCGCTACCCGCTACAGTCCGCGTGGCACAAAGGGGTGGAGAGTGTGAACTTTTCAGACAAACCTGTTGGCATTCATGAGTCGAACTCCTGGTTTTTGTTAACAACCTGTAAATGTTTGACAAGACATAGGGCAAGTAGAAGATACATCATAGTCCAGTCAACCTCCCTAAGGTTGATCCCAACAATAATTCCTCCCCCTTTGATGAATTTGCAGTGTTATACAGTACTATACTCTGATTAAACTTGAAAAATAATCCAAGATTTTTTTTACAAGGTTTTTGAAATATTAAATAAAAAATTTAAAAAAGTATCTCTTACCGGAAAATTGCTCTCATTAAAAAATACAATACTTTTTCCATTATGCAAGGTTATAATTATGCTTTGCTCGGAGTTGAGTTCGTGCCGGGTTCGCGTCGAGTCGCCGTGACGTACGACGGCCTTAAGGCTGACTATCGATCATCACGGCCGATTCGATGTCGATGCGCGCGTCTAACGCGCCGTCGCGGCTGGCCGCGAGCATCTGTCGTGTACAGCCTGCTTCCGATGTCAGCGTCTGACGCGCATTCTGTCTGTCGCGTATGTCTGTCAACGTCATGCGAAGAAAACACGTTATTGCTCTGTCACATGTCACTGTGTTGACATCTTCTCTCCGCACGGCACGCGACAGGTCGAGCGAGACACCATCGCGCGCGGTTTATGACACGACAGTCACGACAGACGTCGTCGGCCGCGCGCGTCTATCGCGGGGGTCTCGGAAGAATAGAATAGAATAGAAAAACCTTTATTAATAGACCATATATAAAAAATATCTGTAAAAAATATGTACAAAATATCACAAATTGAGTCGGATTAAAAATTGACCGTATTTAACATTCTGACAAGTGATAACATATGATATGATCTATTAAAAGGGCCAAGTTCAGTTGAGTGTCGCCAGATGTATAGATACCTATACATCTAGCGACGCTGGTTTTCAACTTGATCCTTTCCAACTTATAGCTATAGAGAGCAACAATGTCGTTAATGGCTCATCTCCTTACATGTCACACACAATAGCGAAGCGAAGCGGCGCCATATATTTTCATAGTGTTTAGTATTGTCGTGAAAGCCGCGGCGCGTCAGCCGCATCGGCAGGTATGATCGACAGTCCACCTTTAAATTTAAGTTATTTTAGAGTAACATATGTGCTCGCTTTCATAATAAACATTATTGTAATAGAAAATGTATAAATGTCGTGAAAAGATAATAATTGGTGCTATTGTCTAGGTATGTTAATAAAAACGTAATTATTGCCTTTTATTATTTTCCTGACGCTGGAAGTACTTACTTACTCGTATGGCTATAATAATATTGTACTTACTAGTAAAATCTTATAGTAGTGTACTTTTATAAAAGTAATTTTAATAGAATAATATTCTTGAGCAGAAACATTGACCTGATACAGAACCATCACTTTTGTAAATTAAAATTATTTTTTTATATTTTATATGCATAGGTATTTTAAAATATAATTTCGTTAATCGTATCGCTGGCCCTCCAGCTCCTGAACGTCTCTCGTTACGTACTCGTAAACAGCCTGTGCGTTATAGTTTTTTTGTAATTCTCAATAGATACTTACTCAACTACTCCTTATAATATATTATTATGTCTTAGTACTTAGTACTTACCTTTGTCATGTGAAAATATTACCTTTACCAAGCAGAAGAGGGGGAAGGAAAAAGAAGGGAGTGGTTTTCTATAAAAGAATCTTTACAGTTGCAATGTACAGTTGTGAGGGGTTGCATTTATTAAGGGTGGAGGTGTTATGCCGGTCCATTTAATTATTATAATAATATTAGTTGTAGGTAGTTTACCATTCCCTTTTGTCAGTTCAGTTTTCCAATATATACACTTATTCAATTCAGCAGGAACTTTGGTAGATAGTGCATATAAAATGCAATTAGGTAGGGTTTAAAATTTATTGCGCCGCTTCATTCCTTTCAGCTATAGCACCTTACGAAGCGGTGGTAGAGTAAATAAATGACGTTGAAAAAATGTACTATAAGGTACTAACTTACAATAAAAACATTTTGATTTTGATTGGTATAGTCAGACAATAATTTAACATAAATAACCAAACAGTAAATAGGTTTAAATATATTTATATTTAGTTAGGTATGGGGAAAACAAATTCACACAGTGATTACCTATCTTTTATATTTATTTTTTATTGGAAAACCAACAGCACTTAAAGTAAAATATAACCAAAACTAAACAATAAAAGGTTAATTTGATTTTTTTTAGATTTTTGATTAGTTTATTACACTAATAGAGTAACAAGGAACTAAAGATACAATATCTAATAGCCATTTATAATCAATGTATACTCGACTATATATTGCATTGATGATAATTATTAAAATATCCTTCGTTTACAAAATATGCTTGGTTTTTATGAAGATGGCGCTAGTCGTAAACACTTTCCACTTTCAACCTGTACCTATACTCGACTACACTATCGCATTGATGATAAATATCATAATATGCTTCGTTTACGAAATATGCTTGGTTTTTATGAAGATGGCGCTAGTGGTTAACACTATTCACTTTTAACCTGTACCTATACTTGACTACACTATCGTATTGATGATAAATATTATAATATGCTTCTTTACGAAATATGCTTGGTTTTTATGAAGGTGGCGCTAGTGGTAAACACTATCCACTTTCAACCTTTCCATATACTTGACTTCACTATCGCATTGATGATAAATATCATAATAAGCTCCGTTTACGAAATATGCTTGGTTTTTATGAAGATGGCGCTAGTGGTAAACATCGTTACTCAATCTACGCTTAAAGTTCTAAAAGTGCCCGGCATGCCCATATACTGCTCGTTGAAGGTGTCAGTCCGCCGGAGAGACTCGTCAGTACACGCCTTATTCATCATCCTCTGGTACTCCCTCTGCTCCTTTGCGCTCAAGACGTCCACCCACTCATCTGGAAAATGTAATTACTAGAGCATTAATAGAGCATAACGCTCTAGGGTTTAATGTCAATTTGGTGAGTTTCCTTGAAACCTACGTATTGTTAAAATATATCTTAATTCTTAGTAGCATTTCTGACATTCGTAACTCTAAAATAATTATTTTGAGGGCGAACTCTTATGATTACTCGTACTAATATTACTAACATTACTGGTAAATACACTGCAGTGTACTAAGGGAGTTTATGTACTAATCTGATCTTCCGGAATCCACCTAAATAGTCAAAAAATCAAAAAGAGAGAAGAAAAAATCTCGGAACGGATCCAATGCACAATTGCCTTAGGTATCTAAAAATTTAATTGTCATAAATATATTTTAATTATACGTTCATCACTAATTTCTTTATTGACCAATTTTGTTCTTGTTTTATCATATGGTTTGTGACCTATTCTGTTAGAGTTGTTCAGGCCGCCCGTAGGCCTCTGACATAGCTTAAGGTTGACATCCGATGATCGCGGCGGATGCTTCTGACGGCAATAACCGGAACCGACTGCTTAACGTGCTCTCCGAGGCATGGAAGAGCTTAGATGAAATATGCCACTAGCGGTTACATAATATCTTTCTGACCGTACCCACTGTTGCTTAACCTGCACGATCACTTTCGCAGCATGCTCTCAAATAGGTTACCAGCCCCTCGGAATGTAAGTATCTAAATTGGTCCATCCACCACAATGACCAAAACAATTAGTAACTTAAATAACATACATAGTTAATATGAAAACAGAACGGATAAAGCACAAACATTTAACAAGCAGCGCTGTAAGGGTGAATTTCAAAATGTTCGGGATATTAGATATACACGCTTACCATGAAGTTTATCCAATGACCTTTCTTTGCCTCCGTACTCTGTTGGTAATATATCTCTCGGTGTTATACAATCATGCAACGTTTCCATGGTTTTGTGTACTTGAATCCTCTCTCCAAGCTTCGCACTTAGAACTTGCTTTAAAATCGACACTATGAGATCAACCAGTTTGGAAGATGACAAAATGTGTATCGCTTTTAGTCTTGCTCCGTAACAGTCCTGTAAAAATATCTCTAGTAAATATCATTTTTCTTTATGTTAGGCATAGGTATGTTTTGTTTGTTTGTCCTGGATGTAAAATAGAGAATATTTGTAAATCAATGTCTTACTCTTTCCTTAGCTATGGAAAGAGCTATGCTCGGAGTATCTCTGCTGGATCGAATCCGAAATGAGGAAATCCGACATAGAACAAAAGTTATCGACATAGCTCATAAGATTAGCAAGCTGAAGTGGCAGTGGGCCGGTCACATCTGTCGCAGAACCGACAACCGCTGGGGTAGACGAGTTCTGGAGTGGAGACCGCGTTTGGGCAAACGTAGTGTGGGACGCCCCCCTGATAGATGGAGCGACGATCTGCGCTAGGTGGCTGGCAGCGACTGGATGAGAAGAGCCGAATATCGGGCTCAATGGCGCGCCCTGGAAGAGGCCTATGTCCAGCAGTGGACTAGAGTAGGCTGCTGATGATGATGATAATGTCTTACTCCAGTTCATAATCGTAATCCTACCCGTATACTTAGTTACACAAAATTTTTAAATACTGCCCGAACGATGAGCGAAGCGATGAAGCTAAATCGTTTTTTTTATCGTCGATTTATTTAGTATATGGCGGTTTCCCGCCACAACGTCGGCGCTGCGCGCCTGCCAATTGCAGAAAACAATCACTATCGCTTTTGATATACTTGCGATGTCAATCTCGTGTGTGGTGTCCAGACAAATACACTTTTGCTCCTCATCTCCAAGACCCGCCTTTTATTTCGTGGGCGCGTTCAGCCCTACAATTATGTAAAGAGATCATAATGTTTCTCTGCCCCCCTCTATCTATGTGTGGTTTAATACTTCTCAATTCTCTTCAAGAATTATATTACACTGAACTAATCCTTAGGATCGGTATAAAAAATTCTAGACCTCTGACCATTCGCTAACAGCTAGTAATAAATTAGGTTTACGTACCATTAATATAGTAATAGCTTGACGTGTATCAACCATGTTTACTTTGGTTGCGAGTTCCATCAAATCCGTTTCTCTATAGTCTATTATAATGATAAAGCCGGTGGTGTAATCATGTCTACGAAAATACTCGGTGTACTGCAATGTAGAAAAATTCTTGTATTAATTTCGTACTTGATGATTTGTACTTTTACGGAAAAAAAATAAAAAATTGTAAAAAAAAATTAGCAATCAGGGCCTTTTCACGAAGCATAAAACCTTGTAATTACATGTCTAAAAGGCAACATTGACGCTTATTTGTATGGGGATATCTATTAATGTTGCCAATTTTAGAATAACAAAGACTGTTTTTTCGTAATCTGGGGTCCAGGTGGATGGATTTCGTCCGAGCCAATCGCCAGAGAGTAAATATAGACTTATAAACCATTTAAAATTACAATGTCTAATGAATTATTGAGTCAATTCCAGGTTAGATTATTATCTACAACTTTATTAGAAAGGTGAGGTTTTATGCCATTTACTTCCAAATGCTACGAGAAATTCATAATCCCAAAAAATGTTTTATGTTTATATGAAAATAACTAGAAAGCAATATATATGATGAGGCCATTTCAACTCCCATACATACCACGCCAATTCACTCGCCCGCCCACCTACCCGAAATAGGATTTAGTAAATATTTACTTACTAAGAAAACTGATCTAAAATAGTTGAGGATAAGCGTAGACTCGAATTTTTTTCCAGTATTCCGGAGCACGTATACTCTGTAATAGTCATTTGTCAACCTCGGTAGGATGACTTGGGTTCTGTAAGCACGAATTAAAAAATCACAGTCCTGTAGTCTCGGGCGAAGAATAGAGCCACGGTAATTCCTGCCTGTCGTAAGAGGCGACAAAAGGAGGGATCAGGGTCGCGGGCGGTTAAAGTGGGGGTTTTGGCCGACAATTGGCTGGCGACCCTGGGGAAGGCAGCAACGTGCTATGGCCGCACGCTGCTGTGATGGGAGGAACCGGGAGGTGGAATATACACCTCCCAGGAAGAGCCCAAGACAAATGCTAGGTGCGTTCCTCTGGAGATCCCGGAGCCCTCCGATATGCACGAGGCCGGCCGTCGAAGGGGTTTTAGTAAGTAAAAATCTCACATAACCCAGTCTCTCCCCCAGGAGGCTGGGTATCTTTCGAAGATTTCCCCCCCGTAAACAAAACAAAAAAGCAAGAATTACAGTTTCAATAGTTTTAGAACGAGTACAATTGAATCCCGTGGTTGGATCCATTGATGAATCCAAGTATTGTATTATATAAGGTAGGTAGGTAAATTACCTACTAACAAAATATGTATATAAAAATTATGTATGTTGAGTAAGGTATATAATTAACTGTGGGCTTTGTCATTTTTTATCTGCAATAACTGCTTATACGAAAATGAATTTATCTTATCTAATCTTAAAGTAACGTGAGGTATGGCGTATAATTTATTTAATAACGGATTCAATATCAGATATAGTTGACTAATGTCAAAATGTTCATGTTTGTTTAGAGGTAATCCTCTAAACAAATAAAAGTCCTTGATTGGACAGAGCTAGATTGCAGTCAAACTTGACCCTAAAGTCAAACAAATATTTAAGAAAAAGACAACACTTACATCGTACCCTGAAACTCTTTATAATCGACTCTCATGTCGTAATCCGTAAAAAACTGTGGCATCAATCCCCTTAGGGTGCATCCTTTATCCAAACGTGATTTGGCTCGCTCCACCGAACCTTTTGCAGAAATTATAGTCTTTTCTAAGTAGTCTCTAGCTGAAAAAGAATAAAAGTGTTAATCCTTGACCAGTATGCTCGTCAGTTTCGTATGATATAAAATATATCTATAAGTTTTGATATAATATATAGGTATATCATATTATACAAGCAAGCTTACGAACCAACTAATAGCAAGTAGTTACCGACGCCTTTAGATGAATCTCAAGATGTGACAAACAGCTGCACAAGAGTCCATTAAATAAAATTAATATCACAGGATATGGGGACATTTGTACAGATAAAATCTCAAAGTTTTTAACCACGCGCACCCTGTTCTGTCAAAAGAAAAATTCCGACGCTCCCCTGTCATCATTTAATTTTTCAAAAGGAAAAAAGTATGAAATCAAATATTTTTATTAGGCAAAAGAAATATTTCTGTAAGATGGATGAGCGTAATAACTATCATATTATACGTAATTGTATAATAGATTAGTCACAGTAATTATATAATCAAGATTAAATTATCTTGACCCATAGGACTCGATTATTTTAAATAATACCTACGAGTATTAAATCTATAAATTGTCATTTGCAGTGAAATAATCTTGCATACTTTCTTTTATTATCTTATCAAGGCTTAAGTTATTTTGTTTTATTATTAGAAATATTATTTTTTTACTTTGCCGTATTATGTACTACTCTGTACATAAAACAGCTGATCGTTCTGAGTGGCCATTTCCGCTGTTCGCGTACTTTCGAAAAAAAAATCATTTTGGGAGTGATTGGATATGTAGGTATTTATAATATTAACACATAATTTACTGTTCATAATATTAACGTTTTTAGTACTTACAGAAATCCTTTTTAATAAAATGTTCTTGTTTTTGCACCCATTCATCAAGTATATCTATAGCTTTATTCATTTCTTCCAGTTTCTCCACGCCGTATAACTTTCTTACTTCCGTTAGTACATTAGGACCAAATTCTAATAAAGGAACTTTTGGTAAACTCTCCATTTTTCTATTATAATAATATATTTAAAACGATATCTTGACAACCTCACTGTATAAAGGGCTAAATTAAAATGAATGAATATTTTATATACTCACATCTTATCTTATCTTATGTCAGGGGGCTAGGGATAACCCCAGGGGCCAAACCCTCGGGGATCTTTTGTACTCACACCTTCCCTTAAAGATGCTTTGTATCAAGGACGCTATACAGCTTACAGGAAGGAGCCTGTAGTCTGGTTTCGGGTAGGAAGACTCGATACGCTAACATACTCGTACATGGTAATAATCGTAATTTTTTTAATCTTTTGTTTATGGATAAAATGTGTTTTAATTATCTTGTTGTTAGTAAGATAATATTATAGTAGATATTATTAGTTGAATGATTTGTTACGGTCCAGGTGATAAGTCGGGCATAATGCATAATGACCGGTGATTATGCATATGGGGGCAATTCTGGGAAGTGAAGTGAAAGGGGAGCAGTGGGAAGTGGGGAAAGTGGTGGGAAGTGTATGGGGAGTTTGAGAAAATGGTGGAAAGTAGTGGGAAGTGAGAGGAAAGTGGTGAATTGTGAGATAGGGAATAGGGGAAAGTGAGTCCGGGGTGATGGGGGATACGAGGGAGGAGTTGTTGGAGTCGAGGGATGTGGGGGGGTAAGAATTGTCAAGTAGGGAGTAGTGGAAAGTGTGAGCGAAGTGGTGGGAAGTGAGGGCAGAGTGGAGGAAGTGAGCGGAGTGATGGAAATGAGAGTGAGTGCAAGGTAGGCAAGTTTGTAAACTCAAATAAATCTTTTAAATACAACATACATAGTTTTGCGATATTCAATATGCAGCAGACACTTTGGTATTTATGTACTAAATACCAAAGTGTCTGCCTGTCTGTCAAATAGTTAATTATACACACATTATAGGATTTATCATTTATTGGTAATATCAGCCATTCACAAACATAAATAACCAACCATCAATTTAAGATTTAAAATTAACTAAATATTTACCTGATAAGTTAGTTGTTCGATTTGAAATTAAATACCTTCATTCCCATTTAGTTTGATGATGATCCCAAGATGTAACATTCATAAAATGTAAAATTGTAGACATATACTTCGTGACCTTAAACTCTGTTTTGAGTTAAATATTGGTAAATAAGTATATGCTTGTAGTGGATGTATCGGCGAAAGACATGATTTTAAATAATCAGAAAGATAAGGAAGGAGGTCAAGGAGGTGGTTAGTCATTTTTGAAAGATATTTTCATAAATAAGTTTGGCGACAGAGGCGTCCCTGTGCCTCTTCAATTTTTATGTCGTCCGACCACCGACAACTTACCACCACTTAACCCATTTCGGAAAGAGGAAACTCTAAAACACGTGGCAAACTTATCAAAGATAATATAGTAAGCGCTTACCTTTGATAAATATAAATATGGGTTTTTATAAGTCTATGAGCGTGGATCGGCAAGATCGGTCTTCTTACTTACCTACCTTTAGAAACCTAGGCTAGTTTCCTCCATTCTAAGTACCCTCGGAAGAGAGAATCACTACTCAGGGACCTATGAATCGACCATTCACTATTTCACTAGACTAGTCTAGTGATTTCGCCAAATCCCTAGGGATTTAGCCAAATCATCGACAGGTAGTCGACCATTCATTATTTCACTAGACTAGTCTAGTGATTTGGACAAATCCCTGGTTTTGGCAATTCCCCTGCGACATATTCAAATTTTGGAGTGAATTCGGATTGGATTTCAATGAAAAAATTTTCAGTTGGAAAGAAGAATTTAGTCTCGATGAGATGAATGAATAACCCGTGATTTATCAATTATTTTTTAAGTTTCAAAAGTCCTACACCGCATGTAACAATTTCTAGTAAATTTAATTTTGGTCTAATAAGTAATATTCGCGATGATTCCCATATCGTCTCTGCAGAGGACGTAACTTAGTAGGTAGTTGTATTCCTCATTGAGGTGGGTTGTGATAATTTTTCAACCACATAGACCATTGAATCATCTCTCTTGGCAGATTTAAGTGACGTAACAGCCCACCGATAATGATATAAGTTTAGTGCCCATTGAATCTACGTATGCTTGGTTTTTATGAAGATGGCGCTAGTGGTAAATACTATCCACTTTCAACCTGTACCAATACTCGATTACACTATCGCATTGATGATAAATATTATAATATGCTTCGTTTACGAAATATGCTTGGTTTTTATGAAGATGGCGCTAGTGGTAAATACTATCCACTTTCAACCTGTACCAATACTCGCCTACACTATAGCATTGATGATAAATGTAATAATATACTTCGTTTACGAAATATGCTTGGTTTTTATGAAGATGGCGCTAGTGGTAAACACTATCCACTTTCAACCAGTACCTATACTCGCCTACACTATAGCATTGATGATAAATGTGATAATATACTTCGTTTACGAAATATGCTTGGTTTTTATGAAGATGGCGGTAGCGGTAAACACTATCCACTTTCAACCAGTACCTATACTCGCCTACACTATAGCATTGATGATAAATGTGATAATATACTTCGTTTACGAAATATGCTTGGTTTTTATGAAGATGGCGGTAGCGGTAAACACTATCCACTTTCAACCAGTACCTATACTCGCCTACACTATAGCATTGATGATAAATGTGATAATATACTTCGTTTAAGAAATATGCTTGGTTTTTATGAAGATGGCGCTGGTGGTAAATACTATCCACTCTCAACCTATACCAATACTCGACTACACTATCGCATTGATGATAAATATCATAATATACTTCGTTTACGAAATATGCTTGGTTTTTATGAAGGTGGCGCTAGTGGTAAACATCGATACTCAATCTACGCTTAAAGTTCTAAAAGTGCCCGGCATGCCCATATACTGCTCGTTGAAGGTGTCAGTCTGCCGGAGCGACTCGTCAGTACACGCCTTATTCATCATCCTCTGGTACTCCATCTGCTCCTTTGTGCACAAGACGTCCACCCACTCAGCTAGAAAATATCATTGTAGATTTGTAAAGCGTGCTGGGTTTTTAAAGGATCATGATGATGAGTATTTATTTGAGTATTTTTGATCGCGAACTATAGCGCCGCCGCGAAACAATATCATATTTGTTGTACATTATTTATTACTTTTTTTTAAGAAACCCTTCGAGTTGCACTCCGATGGGATATAAACAGTAGCTTTTGACTTGCATTAATAACCCTGTTAAAATTTCTAAAGTTACGGTAAAAATGGACGTTTTTAGCGGAAATCGTACAGTAACTTCAGGAGTTCAAACATGTTTATTAATGTTTTCTATACTGAAATAGGAGTATTTTTAAATACGTTTTTTTTAATTTCACTTGTTTTTTATATAAATTGATTATACTTATTACCTACTTACCATGAAGTTTATCCAATGACCTTTCTTTGCCTCCGTATTCTATTGGTAAGATATCTCTCGGTGTTATACAATCATGCAACGTTTCCAAGGTTTTGTGTACTTGAATCCTAGCCCCGAGTTTCGCACCTAGAACTTGCTTAAACATCGACACAATGAGTTCAATCAATTTTGAAGGTGACAAAACGTGTATAGCTTTTAATCTTGTTCCGTAAGCTTCCTGAAAAGAATATCTATATTCATTGTCATGATATGTTGCTTGTCTAACGTTTATCATGCTAAGAAGAGTTCATTTTCACTTTGTTGAAGCCATATGCCTGTTTGGGTGTTGCAGTCTATGGTGAAATCGGACGCCGTTGTGCCGTCATTTGGGCTTCGTGCCCGTCGTGTTCCGCCGGGCCTCCAAAGGCCCGGTGCGATGAATCCTGGCTCCTTGAGCCATCAAGGTTGGGCTGCGTCAACGCACTGACTAAATGTCGTAATACAGTTCTTTGAACTCATTTTAAGACAAAATTTCCAAAATTAAAATGTTGATTCAAATGTTGATCAAATGAAAATCCACCAATTAGCACTGGGCCCGATCGGTGGATCATGGCCCGTACCCCCTTGTGCGAGGGGAGGCCTGTGCTCCAACAGTGGAGACATTAATAGGCTGATGATGATGACGATGATGAAGATTATTAGCGAACATAACATTTTAACATATTGTTATATAATATATCTCTTATACCCCATGGATTTAGCCAGTGTCACAATGATTTAATAACTCATTATAACTGATTAATTGGCACAACTTTAAGACTGATCGATTAAAATTTAATTTCTGTTTTTTAGCATTATTTTCGAGAAACAAGAACATCAACTATCAATCATCAGAACAAGTTTTAAACAAAACGCAATCGATGACGTCAAAAATGACCTCGCTAAATCTTAGTTTTTTTATAATAACTTAGAACAAGTATGTTAATACATTGTATTGTTAAGAACTATGCTAAAAAATTATTAATAAGAGCTTAACGCATGTACAGTCGCCATGACCTTGAGGGTTAGATACCAATCTAAATCTGATTTTTATTCTGCGACAAGAAAAACGATTTAGGCAAAAAGCAGAAAAAACAGAAATGAGGATGGCAGTGGCAAGGCAAGCCAAGCCACCTGATGCAAACAACCAAGAAATTATTGGTGGTCCATAAAATTATCTCTATCTTCATAAATGTTTTATTTATTTGTTTACAAATACATAACTACAACGGACTATATATAAATAAAATATGCTAATAATAAACTTCGACTTGTAAATGAAGGTAGATAAGGTTTTTGAAGGTGGTATGACTTTGTGCAGTCAGTCAGGGATGATTCCACCCTTTAATCTATTTCTGCCGCAAAGCAGCAAAGCTTTCGGTTCAAGTGTTTCGGTTTGAAGGGTAGGAGAGCAAACGTAATTACCGGCATATGAGGCACTTAATCCAAGTCCCCAAGGACAGCATTTTTCGGGAGTATCGCTAGTTTCATTTATTCATTTTAGGTACTGGGTGTTAAAAAAATCCCTTATAGTCCCAAAAGGGGGGTGTTCAGTATCCATGACTGAACAACTTTTAGTATGAGGTCAACTCTGAAATCACAAAAAAACAGCTGTTTCATACATTTCGGTCGTGTGGAACAGCTGATTTTTTTCCGCGATTTCTGAATTAGCCCCTTATACTGAACACCCCCGTTTCGAGACCATATGGGGTTTTTGTTACACCCTTTAGATTCAATGTAGATTAACTTACCGTTAACATAGTAACACTATGACGCAAATCGACAATGTTCATCTTGGTTGCAAGTTCCATTAAGTTCACAAATCTGTAATCTATTATAGCGACGAAGCCGGTGGTATAGTCATATCTACGAAGATATTCCACGTACTGAAATGTAGGGAAAAAAATGTTTTAATATAATTAATCAGCACAACATTGGAATCCTGACAGTGTGGATAAAAAAATCGGCCAAGAGCGGGTCGGGTAAGTATTAAATTATCGTTCCGATCGTTATATGCAAAGTGAAAAGTTTGCAAAGAGCATGCGAATAGCCTAGAATAGACATAGAATATAGCTATTATTATTACTATTAATATGTGTCATTTTAAATATAATTATATGCTAAGTTATTTCATACAAGTCGTACATTTTTAGAAATCGGGAATGTAGAATTTGTAGAACTTGTTTTTTGAAATAAATGCGCTGGGTCTCAATATGTATGGAACGACACCTTTGTTCTTTTTTAGGTTATTCTTGATCTGGTTAGTTATAATATAATTGGTCGACTGTAAATTGGCCGCCAAATTAAATTAACATGTGATCTAAAAATACTGGTATAAATTAAGAAAATAATTACTTACCAAGAATATTGCTTTAAAATAATTGAGGATCAGCGTAGACTCGAATTTTTTTCCAATGTTTCGAAGCAAAACTACTCTGTAATAGTCATTTGTATGCTTCGGAAGGACAGTCTGGGCTCTGAAAACACAAATTACAACTATTAATAGTTTTACAGAAAACGACTTAATATACAGTTTTTTCAGTCTTCATTGGTTACAGGATTTCGGAAATAGCGTATACGAGTACTTACTAAATTGAAATCCAAATTTCACTAGGTACCTAATGAATAAATGGCAATGGCTTACAAGACCATCAGACATGATTTAGATATGTTTACCTTTGACTACATAATTATTTTATTAATAATTATAACTGTTTCGGTCATTGCTGTGTGTGAAATAAACGTATTACTTACTTACTTACTTACAATCTAGGACATCACGAGACAGCGTCGCCGGATCGTATCGGTCCATTGTTCTGAACCAATCACAGTAATAAATGCAAACGCATTATTTTTTTAAAGCAAATAGCACATGAACCAACTTCCATAAAAAATTCAAAAAGCGATAAAAAAAAGATAAAATCATCCTGGTGATATCAATTCTGGCATCGTCTTACAGAAACTTGTATATCAGTGAGCGAAACAGTGCTGTAAATTCAATGATTTGGTTTCAGCTTTTGATATAACGACCACGCCAGAAAGCACTATGGCTTTGGAAAAATTAAGAGAATGTTGCTTACATTATACCCTCAAACTCTTTATAATCGACTCTAAAGTCGTAATCCACAAAAAATTGTGGCATCAACCCCTTTAGCGTGCATCCCTTGTCCAGACGTGATTTGGCTCGCTCCACCGAACCTTTGGCATAAATTATAGTCCTTTCTAAGTAGTCTCTAGCTGAAAAATACATCACCAAAAATTAACATTTGATAGTTACCTACTGAAACAATCCTGTGTGTTTTAAAAAAAAATTGCGATATCTTATCTTATCTTGTGACAGGGGGCCGGCGATAACCCCAGCTGCATTTCGACCCTCAGGGATCTTTTGTGCTCGCCCCTTTTCCTTAATCTCCTTCCTGTTTGCATCAAGGACGCTATACAGCTTACAGGAAGGAGCCTATAGTCTTCTGGTTTCAGGTAGGCTACCCCCAGAAGACTCACGCGCTTTTCAGCCAACGAGTCACATTCACATAACAGGTGTTCCACTGACTCAATGGTGTCACCGCAGGCTCTGCAGGTCTGTTAGTTTCATCATATGTAGGAAGCTTTAGTGCTATAATGACCTGTGAACCTACATGAGAGTCCTACAATGAGTCGTGTTAAACCCTGTAGTAGTTATATATTTTCCTGCACCAAGCCGTGTCACCATTTCCAACAAACTTCTTGGAGTGTTATAAAAGGTCCTTTTTTATTAGTAGCATATATATGGAGGGGGGTATGGGCTGGTCATTTGTATCACTATACATAAAAAAATAACCCTGTTACTAGTATGAAAATTTTCCATACTGAAGAAAAATAAACTTATTATAATTATTTTGCGCCTCCATGTCGTTATGATACTTCTTATTTCAGTATTAGAATAGCAATAATTCATTCATTTGTAGAATTTTCAAACAAACATTTTATTACTAATTAAATTTTCGAGAAAAACGACAAAATTGTTTGTTTGAAAATTCTACAAATAAATGAATACGATGAAGTCGTCGAATATAGGTTCCTGTTTTATTAGCGGCAAATATTTCTAGGTTGTCATCTATAGGTTATACCTATTAGAAATATTTGCCGCTAATAAAACAGGACTCTATCACCACCACACCACACCACACCATCCACCACTCCACTCCATCGTAGCTACCTACAATTCGCAATATGGTTTTGATATGATTTTTTGCCCTACCAAAGGGTTAACGACCTTGATGAGTTGATTGCCACAGTGATTGATTGATTTTATTTTTTGATTTTGATTTTGAAAGTTATTTATTTGACATAAAAATACAATAATTGGTAGCACCAGCAAAACGGTCACGGCATTCCAAAAATATAAAGTACCTACGTTTACGAGGCTATACCTTTTAAAACTTATACAATGGGTATCAAATATTTTGCCACAGTACATTGTTATCAATAGACACTAATATTGTTGTAGGTTAGATGTTAGCTTATATTTTTAGCTGTAGTTTTCTCTCATACTCAATATAGACTATACAGATCAAGAAAAAACACACAATTCTTTAGTAGGTATACAAATCGATATCATTTTATATGGGAAGTAAATAAAAGTTTTGTGCTAATTTTTCATAATTTTAGATAATTCACCACAAGGCAAAGGAAGGGAATATAGTCGATTTTCCTGGTCATCTTGAACAGTATCCATTCTACGGGTAGAATGGGTATGGGAATGATAGGGGTATCACGGGGGCGATTCCGGTAATTTCTTTACCTCTGCTTTACTACTAGAAATAAAGGTGTTATACTTACGGAAATCCTTTTTAAGAAAATGTTTTTGTTTCTGTAACCATTCATCAAGTATATCAATAGCTTTATTCATATCTTCCGGTTTCTCCAATCCGTATAACTTTCTAACTTCCGTTAATACATTAGGGCCTAATTCTAATAAAGGAATGTTTGGTAAACTCTCCATTTTTCTATTTAATTTTTTTTATATTAATTATTCTATACGAGATCTTGACACGCTCACTGTACAACAAGCTAAATCAAACTAAACTGAATCAGAGAGAAGCTAATCACTAAAACTGAATGAATAATAATTTATATAAAGTTAGAGAAACTTGTGTGGGAGAGCCAAGTCTTTTCCTATTTTTGATTGAATAAAGTATTTTTCATATACAATTTGTTCCAGATTATCCTATGATTAGTTAGTTCTACTACTATTCCTTCCCATATGAATGACGAGCCGCATAATGGACATACACTCACTCTGTATTCCTATGCCTTTTCTTTCGAGTTTTAATTGTTATCTATTTCATCTTTAGGTATTTATTTATTTATTTGTACTTTTAATATATTTTTATTTTCGTCCCTGACCTGCTGTATCGCCCGCGATGCCTTCGCCCTGGCATAGCTGAAAACCAGCGCTGTGGTTCTGCCGTACCGGTCGGACTGCAGCACATGCTGAGCATGTGTCCTTTTACTGTAGCATTGTTTTTTTTAATTTCAAATATTTTCAAGTTCAATTATGTAAGCATAATGCAGTGTTAAATAAATGTTTTTCTTTCTTTCTTTTCTTATTCTACCATATAGTTTATTTTACAGTACATAGTTACAGTATACAGTATTTTATTCTGTTTTATATATTTACTTATATAATAAATGTTTACTGAGTAACTAGATCCTAACATTACCTGACAGATGTGGGTATTTGGGTATGCACTGTTTTATTTCATTATATATTATTTTAGTAACAATTACATTCGGTACAATGTTTTGATAATTTAAATAGGTACTTAAAGAATTTTTTTATATAAATAGGCTAAGACAAACAGGCAAACGGGCCACCTGATGGTAAGTGATCACTGATCAGTGGTCACCGTTACCTAGGGTCACGTGCAACACCAGAGGCATAGCTTGTGCGTTGCTGGCCTTGGAAGGAAAGAACTCTCTTTACGTTCATTTTGAAGCAGCCTATGTAGTAGCGCAATCCGAATTAATATTTATTTTATTTCAAAAGTTGTATTTTTATAATTATCAACATTATCTATTCTAATCAATAATCAAAGTTAGACATCCTCCCAGCAGGTGCGTTTTAGCAGGCTTTGTAGCAAGTCACAATGTATTATAATATGGTTTAAACGTTTTAGCAACTTCGCTTGAACACTGCCGTGCACGCCGATGAGTGACCATAAAAATAAACCAGTTCCTTTAATGAATGATAAAATCATACTTACAGGTTACCTATAATTTTGATCATACTAAGCTATATAATGTTTAAAATGAATTAATCCTAAGCAAGTTAGAAATTGTATCAAGTTATGTAATGTAAGTAGGGGAAACACGACTATTATTGACCGTCGAAAACTAAGCTCTACGCAAAAAAAACTACACATGAAGGAACGAAAGCCGGTTGGTTTTTAGGGGAGGGAGACTATTTTTTCTTTCATCCAAGAAACTACCTTTCACTGATTAGGGGCCATCCATAAATTACTAAATTAAAACAGCACTTCCAAAATTATTTATATAAATAAAATAAATAAAAAATACGAACGATACAAAATTTAATCATCTTGTGTCCATGGACTTTGAACCTATTCCTTTATATTATTAATGACTTCTTCTTTTAGATTTACGCATGCGACATCACGAAGCTAATAAAAAATAAATAGTGAAGTACAATTAGACGTCGTCGTGTGACATAACCAGGCTTGCCAGGTGTTCGGTTTATTACCGAACTGTTCGGTATTTCAACTCCGTGTTCGCTGTTCGGTATGACAAAAATACCGAAGTATGAATGGTTCGGTATTTTTGAAGCCTTGCATATCACTAATTTATTTATTGATTTGTAAAATCAAATCAATAAAGATTACGCGCACCGCTGCTAATAGCTTCGTTATTCGCTAATTCGTTTTAGCGATTTTATGTTAGCGTAAACGCCTTACTTTAAAAAAAATAACAAAAGGATTATGGCGGTTCCATGCAGCAATGCCTATGTGGAAAGAGTTTTCAGCCACATTAACCATTTATGGTCTGATGCTCAAAACAGACTGAGTGTCGATATGGTGAAAGCAGAATTATGCATTCGTTGTAATTTGAAGTTTGCAACATGCAATAACTTTTACGAAAAAATTAGAGGTAACAAAAGTTTACTGAAAGCTGTGACTAGCAATAATAAATATAATTTTTAATGTTATAATGTTGTTTCATTGTTCACCCTCAGCAAATTCTTTTGCCAGGCAATATTCGGTAATTGTATAAATTTGGTCTGGCAAGCCTGGACACAACCCGGACTTTATGAAACCAAATGCAGCGTAAATTACGCGACTGAAAAACACATTGAAATACATCATGGCCGAACTTGGTGAATCGCACTTTGTCGGTTTTATAGCATGTCAGAGAATTTATCAAACGCAGCCCATTCTTGATAGATTATGTACAGTCTATACCTATCCTAAATGGTTTGACCATCTTTGATTCAGCTAGGAGGGCTTAGAGGACTCAGAAAAGAGACTGTTCCAGAATTTTGATATTCTTATATACTTACCTATTGTATCGTTTTAATTGTATTGTATATAATGAATGTTCACAAAGTAATGTGTCATCATCATCATCAGCAGCAGCCCACTCTAGTCCACTGCTGGAAATAGGCCTCTCCCAGGGTGCGCCATTGAGCCCGATCTTCGGCTCTTCTCATCCAGTCGTTGCCAGCCACCTTGCGCAAATCGTCGCACCATCTAGCAGGGGGGCGTCCCACACTACGTTTGCCCAAACGCGGTCTCCACTCTAGAACTCGTGTACCCCCGCGGTTGTCGGTTCTGCGACAGATGTGACCGGCCCACTGCCACTTCAGCTTGCTAATCTTATGAGTTATCTCGATAACTTTTGTTCTATACCGGATCTCCTCATTTCGGATTCGATTCAAAGAAATGTATTAAAGAATACAATATCCCTGGTACTGCACGTGACTCTAGGCGACGGTGACTACTTACCATCAGGTGGCCCGTCTGCCTGTTTGTCGTAGCTAATTTATAAAAATAAAAAAAGATCTGTGTCAAAAAGTGCCATACGTTACTTCATATAATAATAAATGTATGTATCAGAACCAAGACTGATCAGTGTCCATTGCGTCGTCGTAATCACAGCGTACGAAAGAATTAGTTGCTTTTGTATTGTTTAGTGGATTCCATACGAAGAATCCACTACATCGGGAATTCGTATGGAATCTATTACAACGGGAAAATTCTCATTTTGACATAGACTTAGACATTTGGCACTCATTTGACACTTGGTTGTCAATCGATTGTTTTTCGACCAGCAGGTATTCTTCGATCCGTTAAAGTGATTTGATCGATACGTCGTGGTTCCCGCGGTAACTAATAAAATCATCGTACGTACAAACATTTAACATTATAGTTATATATTCTATATAGCTAAGATGGAACTTAGTTATATATTCTATATAATTCTAAAACGGAAGTGACAGATCCTGCACTGACTCAATGACCTTGAGTTGTGTATTGTTTATTATCTGCTCAGCATTGTTATATAATAGTAGATTGCCGAACTAGCGCGGAAACGACCCAGTAGAGTGTTATTTCGCAACACGAGCCGAACATTTGATTTTGGTCAAATCGCGGCCAAAATCAAATGTTATAATATGATTCTATGTGACTATTCTTAGTAATAAAAAGCCATTAGAATAAAAATCACATAAAATTTATTTCAATAGAAAAGAAAACAATAGTTTCTAGTTGCAAAATAGAAAATAAAAATAAGTAAATTATATCACAAAGTGTATTGTATCTGAAAAGTAGTAAAAAGATGAAATAGAATTAATGCATAGATTTAGGGTGACTCTTGCAGACACTGGCGATTGCAGATGGTAAATTAAAAAAAAACACTACGCGGCGTTTTATAACTGTGAAATTATTGAGCGGATTGTTATAATCATATATAATAATATTATCTCTAATTATATAATAATAGTGAAATTGTGCCGATTGCAGATGGTGAATTAAAAAAAGCTGCCCAGAGAGATAATTTAATCTTTCTCATATGGTGACAGAGTAATCACAGACATATTATCGTCATTTTTGCGAAAATAGAGAGGAGATGACGCATTCAGACCCATCCTTTATTACAAAAGTAGAGACGCGTGACATTTTTCGATAACAATTTAAACTAAACCTTAAAACTTTAAAATATGGGCCTGGAATTCCATGCCGCTCGTCCGCGTTGCTTTATGCACGCCATTTTGAATCATATTTTAAAGACGTTAATATTTAGGTTACATTGTTATCGAAGTAAGTCGCTGCACCTCTTGTCCGATAGTGTGTGCTGGGTCTCAGGCCTCATCCCGGGCGCAAAATTCACGCTTCATCACTGCAATGATTGCTCTAACTACATAACATACAAGACAAGAAGAATTGACAAGACCCAATTGAATGAGCAACTCTTAGTGCTGGATACGAGACAAGAAGAATTGACAAGACCCGATTGAATGAGCAACTCTTAGTGCTGGACACGAGACAAGAAGAATTGACAAGACCCGATTGAATGAGCAACTCTTAGTGCTTTTTTTATTTTATAAATTAGCTACGACAAACAGGCAGACGGGCCACCTGATGGTAAGTAGTCACCGTCGCCTAGAGACACGTGGTATTGGAGGGAGAGGACTTTTTTAACGTTCTTTTTGAAGCATCCCATGTCGTAGCGCTGTGGAAAAACGTCGGGTGGAAGAGAGTTCCACATTTTACAGGTGCGTGGCAGAAACGTTCGTGTAAAAGGGGTCGTGGTAGACACCCAAGGCTTTAGAAAGTGCGGGTGAAAATTGAGCCGCCGACGAGTGATGCGATTCAAGAAAGTAGCTGGATACAAGACAAGAAGAATTGAGAAGACCCGATTGAATGAGCAACACTTAGTGCTGAACTACACGTATCGGGTTCCAGGTCCGGTTCGGATCTCAGCAACCAATCACAAGCGTTCCGCCCTCCTCCCGCTTGAAATCAGCGCTTCGTGAATGGATGGAGCGAACCGAAACGTTGCAGGAACCGGACTATGTAGCCTTAAGTTTTAGTAGTCAGACACCATTCCTAAAAGTTATTAATAGATGTGATTAAATTATACAGTAAAAAATCGTAATCTTTACGCATCTTTTGCATCATCGCATTAATTCTTTTTTTTCCAAAAATGGTGTCTTTATTTAAAAACTCTTATATAACATCGGTTTTTACTAGAATACATAGAATACGATTAAGGTGTCTAAGCTAGAACAATAACTCTTACAATTTTACCCTATTTATTAAGCATCATTCCTTTTAAGGTTTATTCCTTATACCCTTCAATATGAACAACTTTACTACATTTTTTTTAATCATTTTGATACAGTACGGGAATTCAATATAAGTAACTGATTGTTGTTCATTAGTTTTTGAGCCCTTAAAAGGAATGATGCTGTTTCCGTGACACCCCGTTTATTCATTAACCGCGTAAGTTTCAAGAAACGTCCTTACTTAATGTTAAGCCTTTTTTAGGTCCCGTGTCATTTCTATATAGAACTATGGCATAGAAAGTGATAGCATGCAGTTTTATCATTTTTACATTTTATAATCTGTTTACAACTTATTTATATTATAATTTATATTGTATATTTTAAGGAAGACTTAACTTTACGTTTCGAGAAACGGCGGTTAGTCTATGGATAGAGATCTGAAAGTGCCCGAAAAGTCATGCCAATCCCGACTATCCGAAGGTCGAAGCTTCTCATCAGTCCGGGCCCGGGACATCTCTTGCAGGTAGGCTCTGTGATCCTCTGAAGTTAAAATTTTCACCCACGCATCTGTAAAATACCAGGTGACATTGCAGTCTGTTTGGAAAAAATGTGACATGAACACAGGTGGAGATGAACGTAAAGCTTTTAAATATATATATATATAGATATATATACTCACGTCACTTACCACCAGGTGAGTTTAAGGTCAAACACGAGTTTTGTCGCAAAAAGGACAATTATTATTGTACTGTATTCACATATCTGGAGATCGATTCCACTAAATACAACGTAACTAAATAGAATCTTAACTGCATCGTTATGACGTGTTTCGTATGCTGGTATCCACTAACGATCCAATTTCAATTACGTTCCGATCGAATCAACGATCCATCGAACAGTATTTGTGCATTCTACTAAAACGTTTAGTTTATGCTGAATCGCAGTTGAACGGTAACAAAACGCTTCAACTGTCAAATATAACAATCGAACACAAGTTCCTCCCAAGGTACTTTTGCCCGATCAATAGTAAATCGAAAGATGGCAGTGGTAGAGTTATGCGTCAGCAGAATGCGATTTGGTGTCCAAATATAATTGGAACGAAAACTAAATAGAAATTGGATAGAAATAGAACTACAAACGTCGCAATTTAGGCAAATTGGGCCCCTAGTCCTTCCTTCTGAAATATACAGTAATCTTTCTAGTATGGTTACCCACTTACCATTAAGAATTGTTAAGGATTTTTCTTCACCTCCGTAATCGACAGGCATGATCTTTTTGGGAATAACAACATGTATAGATTCTATTGTTTTGTGTACATAGATTCTTCCTCCAATCTTCTCACTTGCTATTTGCTTTGCTGTTGTAACTACAGCATCCACCAATTTTGACGTAGACAAAATGTGTATTCCTTTTAGCCTTCCGTCATAGCCTTTCTGGGAGTAATAAGAATAAGTTTATTTAATAAATAATAACATAACTAACTCTTTGGGAAGAAGTCGCAAAAGGGATAGATAGATAGAAACACTTTATTGTAGACAAAATCAGGAAAAGTAAAAACTACAGGAATAATAGCACGAAAGGGAATGTCTAATCTCAATCTGAACATGAAGAAACCTGCACCTGAAAGAGCACGAGGAAACGCCCCGTGTCTGAGGAGAAATAAGTTTTTGAAAGGCATAAATCCACCCATCAGCGTTATACCTGCACGGTGGATCATGCATGGCCCATACAGAGGCATGTATCCCAACTGTGGGCAAGTTCTTTTGCTGATTTATTTATTCGTATGACATATTCTTTTCTAGAGAATGTCAATATTACAATAACATATACCAATTTTCAGCCATTCGGCTGCGTTAAAGCTGTAAGGGTGATCAGCAGGGCTATTACGGTTCTCAAAACTAGCAAATGGTCATTAATGAATGAATGAAACAGATAAAGCCCTATCACGTTAATATAGCGCTGTATCCAGCGACATATTACACCTCTTTCGATGGCTGTATCTATTTTATTATTGTAGTATTATTAAGTACAATCACTAAAGCATCTCTATTGAAGTGGGACTGGGCAGGCCACGTGTGCCGCATGCATCCGGAAAGGTGGGCAAAGATCGCCATGCACTGGATGCCACAAGATTGACAGCGGCGCCGAGGTAGGCCCAGGCGTAGGTGGAAGGACGATATCGACCACTTCCAAAAAGGATGGTATATGGACGCCGAGGATAGGGAAAAATGGAAAGGAGGAGGGCAGGCCTTTGCTCAGCAGTGGGACAGCCTAAAGGCTTTAAAAAAAGTATTATTAAGAGCATCGGTGGCGTCGTAGCTAGGAAGCTAGGACTCACATGCGGGAGGTCCGAGTTCGAAACCAGGCAATGCCATGTACCAATGAGTATTTCGGTTTTTTCGAATGACTTACGTACATTTACCGACTGCTCTGACGGTGAAGGAAAAAATCGTGAGGAAACCTGCACACTGAGATAACCAGTGTGTGAAATGGGGAAGGAAATGGCAAACCACCCTATTAAATCTGCCACGAGAGTCGTTCTATGTGATTAATTCCTTAGAATGATCACGACCCTCAGCAATGAGGAACACGACTTAGCAGAAGAAGTATTATTTTATTTATTGCTCTTCATGCTTTGGGCGATGATGATGATTTCGTCATCAGGTATTAATATCTTACCGTTATAATGTTATATCCACGTTGAATTTCAGCAATATTTAGTATACTTATAAATTCCATTAAACTGATTTCTATGAAATCTATGAACATTATGTATCCTTTGGCGTAATCATAAGCTTTTAAATATTCAACAGCCTGTAATAAAATTAATTCTTATATATTAGAATATTAGTTTATAAGGTATGCATTTTGAACGTAAAATTTTTTGCGTTTTAACATCGCTCAATAACTGAAACCCTTCCGAAATTAGCCGCACTTCGAAGACTTGCCGATGCTCTAATGGTGAAGGAAAACCTACATACCATCAAACACATTTCTGTAAAAAAGGGCCAAGTTTCGTGTTGGCCTGTTACGCCTTAAAAGTAATGAGATCTTATGTACAGCCAAGTCTGTGGCATGTGTTCATAATTATTATGAATTTGGCACTTTAATTTTAATCATAGGAAACTAAAATACAGTCCGTGAGCTCTTAGAAAGGGATTCGGATCTTAAGAGGAGGCTTCGGTTATTGATGGCGATACGCGAATGTTAGACAGAGACAGAGATCGATTTTATCCCATACTCGAATCCTTTTCTAAGAGCTCACAGACTGAACACCGTTGATGCATTAATTTCATAAGGTATTTATAATACAATCTCAATGTCACTTGGACGTAACGCAGGAGCGCAAGAGGAAACTGCAGCTTAAGTATTAAGTTATTGGATTTTTTTGCTAAAATGACCAAAGTTGGACATTTTGCGTATTAGACGTTCTACGTGTTCATACATACTCGTAAAAACGTATGCTCAATACCTAATTATGTCTTTTCTCTTCTTCATTGATGAGATGTTATTGTAACAAGAGCTCGGCACGCATTACGGATCATAGCCTGTTCCGTACTTGTATACCGAAGGTAAGGACTGTGCTCCAAAAGTGAGGACGTTAATAAATAGCTAGATGAAGATAATAGCAACTAACCATAAACACAGTCCTAATCATTTTTAATAGGAATGACCGTTCAAATTTTTTCCCCGTAATTTTCAGTACCACTACTCTGTAATTATCCTCAGTGAGATTTGGAAGTATGGCGCAACTCCTGAAAAATTACAAAAGAAAGTTAGAAGCGTTTCGGTGCAAACGGTCCATTTCCCAAAGCATCCGTTTCCCGATATGACTGGGGAGTCCGTTTCTACTCAGTAAAGTAGTTGATGAGGATGTGTACCTGCCCTAAGTATCATTCCCATTGTGACCCGCAGCTAGCTGTGGGCTGACCCGATTTAGGCGCAATGTTGCCAGTGTAAAAGGCTTAAGATGCCTAAGGTTCAGACGCAAGTCGTCAGTTAAAGTGGCTATAAGTAGCCGTGACGGTGCGTAAGACGCTGGTAAAGAAGAAGACTAGTCCCAAAATGTCAATTTCCTACAGTATAGTCCCGAAACGTTCGCATCTACAAGTCCACCGTTTCACTGAGACGATGCCAGCACCTATGTAGGGAGGGGAAGAATGCAGGGACACCTCTTCTATGGTTGTCAGGTCATCCGTCTACCCTTCCACATCACGCAGCTACCTAAGACGTCATTTTTTTAAACGGTAGTATAGTATGTCCAAAATATGCTCGGGAAAATAACAATAAATTCCAAAATACGCATTGGTGCTAGAGCGATCTGGAACATAATCCGAACCTCCTTAATGGGAATCCAGTATGGTTATTGGTTAATAATTCTTAAATGGAATTACAATCGGACCTTAGCGCAATTTTTTATTGTATAAGAATAGCAGACGAGCAAAGATCACCTGATGGTAAATGTCCACCGTCATAGACATCTCACCTCACTACAATGTTATTAGTAACTTTTCGATGTGCTTTTAATCGTGATGGAGTGCCTCATGTGCCGGTAATTACGCTGGCTCTTACTTTAAACCGAAACACAGCAATGCACTAAATGAGGTGTCACTCCAGGCTGACTCTTGTATTCAGTCATACCAGCTTCAAAAGTTGAGTCTATCAAACAAGGCCTATTTATTTTTATATAAAATAGTAAAATAAATAATGTCTAACGCAATTAGCTTGAGATCATCAAAGTCGCTCCCCGCGTCGTAAACGAAGTACTGTGGCATCAACGTCCTGAACCGGCAAATATTGTCCAGGGTCCTTTTAGCTTTTTCCACAGAACCCTTGTTGCTGACGACGATTCTCTCCAAGTAGTCTCTGGCTATATGAAAAAAAATATGTTGTATTGCTTGCTTATCGTATGGTTAGTGGCCTACCTATTTGTCAGAGTTGTTCAGGCCGCCCGTAGGCCTCTGACATGGCTTAACGACTGCTGTCGAACGACACCAACCGGGACCGACTGCTTAACGTGCTCTCCGAGGGACGGCGAAGCTCAGATGAAATAAGCCACAAGCGGTCACCCATTCTGGTACCGACCACGCCAACGTTGCTTAACCTGCATGATCACTTTCGGACCGTGCTCGCAACTAGGCTACGAGCTCCTCAATGTTGTATTTAAATAAAACAAAACCTTTCTTAGTATTTATGATTTTATTATTAAAATAAGATTGTCATTTATAGGTTTATATTATCATATTAGGTTTATAATAACCACAGATAAACCCTTATCAAAGAGGAATACGATTAAGATATTAGTTTAGGTTTAGAGGTACATCGTCCAATTAAATCGATCCAGGAAAAGTATTTCCACCTGTGACAAGCACCACATTTCTGACCATTAAGCGAAGCGAAAGCCCTTAGAGGGCAAACCGATCATGACCATTATCATGATGATCATGATCATCATAATTAGGTAATCTGTGTTCCAGCTTTATTCTATAATACTTACTAAGAACAGTACTACAAGTCGCGCAGACGGCAAGCAAGGTTTCTGAAGTGTCACAATTACTAAAAGGAACTTCTCGTCGAACGGAAGTTCTCGTATCTATATATTATTTATACAGCAAAACCCCCTATAGAGCCGAAAGTAAGTAAGTAAGTAATATGTATATTTCACACACAGCAATGACCGAAACAGTTATAATCATTAAAAATAATTATGTAGTCAAAGGTAAACATATCTAAATCATGTCTGATGGTCTGCTGTTATTGTGAAAAGGGCCTCAACTCAGCCTATTGCAGCAGACAAAACGGAGTGTTCAGTATCCATAACTGAACAATTTTCACTATGGGGCCAACGCTGAAATCGTGAAAAAATCTATCTTTTTCTATAAAAGTACTCAGGGAGCCGGGAATAACTTCAGCGACACTTCGACCCTTGGGGATCATTTGTGCCCCCTTATTAGTCTCCTTCCTGTTCCCTATGATGCTAAGGTCACTTTACATCTCACAGGGAGGAGCGAGTCTTCTAGTTTTGGATGTGCTACCCCTGGAAGATAAGCGGCTTCTACCCCTGGAAGATATGGTGTTGCGGTGTGTGTAGGTTGCATGTGTTTTACCACAGAAATCGGACTAATAAAGCCCTCACATAAAACTCGCAAGCAATCTAGGGTGAATTTCAAAATCTTTGGTTTTTACGGAATCATAAAATCTAAATTAGATAGATAGATAAAAACTTTATTTGCTGTTACTATGAAAGCTTACAAACTACATAGGTAAATGGTAAATTACCAAAAGTGAAATTTACACTCACCAAAATCCCTCTTTGTAAAATGGTATTGTTTCTTCAGCCATTCTTCTAGAATATCTATTGCTTTGCTCATATCTCCAGGCCTGTTCAAACCGTATGTTTCTCGTACATCTTCAAGTGTATCACAATTGAAATTTAATAACCCATTTTGTTTTAAACACTGCATCGCTAATTTTTCACCTCCGAATTTTTATATATGACTGAATATGACTGAATCGCCAATGGTTATTTAGAGTCGAAATAAAAAGATAAAAAATATCTAAACGTGATACGTGAACGTGATATGAACGTTCATCGTGTAGTATAACAAAGAGTAAAAAAAACATTTTTTCTTAAAAATTTGACAGTACGTCACTATCATTAAGATATAATTAAGCAGGTTAGCAGGTCACAAAAAAGATGCTTATACAGTTTTTACATAATCACAAAATAACTGAGACAAGACAAGGTCACTCAAAGAGGAATAATAATAGTATAGCACATAGTTACCAATAGAAGTAGCAGAGGGAACATGATTGACGTGCACTGTTTGAAATGTTGGTAATATGTTATCGGTTTACGTCTTATTCGCTCACACTTCCGACATGTTGCTATTCTTTTTTATTCGTGTAACAATACTCACTACTACACTTTATTCAAGCCTTATTGTTGCAGCTTTGTGAGCTTACACTAAAACAGGGACGAGTTGATTTCCTAAAATTATATAACACCGAAATATATTAATTACTTGGTGAACTTACATCCTGAATTGAATACTTATACTTAGATGTCTCTGTAGGATAGTGACAGTAAGACAAAACCTGATATATTTTTGTTTTGTACAGTTGGTTTAGGTCTATAGATATCGAATATCAATTAAAATAAACAGGATTACGTAATATTTGAGAAAAATGCCTACTACAATCTAAACGAATGTATGTCCTCAAAATTAAAACCTTCTCATTTGCTATGACCCGGGAAATTGACATATTTACGTAGCCTCTGTGACATTTTAAAATTATTTTGACATTGTATCCGCACTTTTATTTAATTTTTTATTGACTGTACACTGTTGTACTATTATAGGTATTTTTTTGTAATGTAAATAGTTTAATTTTAATAATTTGATTTATTATTTAATTTAATTTATTATTGAATTATTTTGTACGACTTATCTTGCAACGGGTTTTGTTGCTTTCTGATGAAATAAATACAATTTACAAAAAAAAATACAATTTACAATGAGAACCGATTTTGATGATTTTTTTTATTGACACGGGTATAGTTCCTGGGTGGTCCCATAAAAAATTGGTCAAGATCTGATGATGCACTTTGGAAATGGACAGCGGAAGTCCTCATCGGGTAACAAGTCACTTGTAATTTCCCCTCCACCAACACCAGATCCCCATCATTAACACTAAAATAAGTGAAATAAAAACTTAATTATAAATAAAATATAAAAATCACAAAAGTTTTTAAATTTTTTATTTAATTTTTTTTATTTTATTTAAAAAACACGACGAGTATTTCTTATTAAGCATTACAAAATGGGCTCATTTTGCACAAAAATAGCAATAATTTCTTGTATGAAATAAAAAAAAAACATTAAAATCTACACATAATGCGCAAACTACATAGTATTTTGTATTTTGCCAGTTTAGGTTAGTAATTTTTTTACAACATAGTCGGTCAACGTTGAGCTATGAGAATTTGAGAGACGTTTGGTCTCTCAAATTCTCACTGCAAATATTTTTTTTAATGAGTGGTTCGTAAGCGTGGTGAATAAATCTTTAATTACCTAAGTTTCTAAGCCAGGTCCTTTGTGGTATTCAAGAAAATAAAAACAGAATCACAAAATACCTACATTTGTAGCTGTAGCAACCGCAACAATTACAGAGGGCAGAAAGGAGATTGGGCGATTTCCATACAATTTCAATTTCCCAAATTTTGAAAAATTCCTTTAGCTCGAAAACCACGAGGTTTTTACTGAGGTCAAGTTTAGTTATTCTGGCTAGGTATGAATTGGCCTATCAGGTGTTGCTGGATAGACGTTGATTTTCGGACAACCTGTAGGTATCTGTTTTGACGTCTTTGAGCGCATCAGAAGGATCAGGATCAACATTCATATGTTCTATGGTGACCCTGATCAGGCATAAGGAAATCCTCGCCATATTGCGGAAATTGTACTAAGTAGTTATGTGCGATCCTTAGCGATTCCAAGGATCTTTCGAGGGCTAAATAAACGAAGGGGAACGAGATAATGTCCAGGGCAGGCAATAAATACCAATGAAAAACCAACTCACCAGCGTCTCAGCCCGAGATCACCTGTCGGCGCCGACAATGTCCAAAATTCTGGCAGCTTTTAGAGTTACCGAAGCACCAACACTGTATCAACACTGCGAGGTGTCCATAGAGGTGATAGATCACACGCGATGAAGAAATTCGGTGACGCGCGCGCAAAACGATGCTGTCACAAGGGCTGTATTTCCGTGACTGTGTCAGCGAGTGGCAATCAACGATAAAAATTACCCTCACTGGACATAATATTTGTTAATATTTGTTAGAACGAAACAAAAAACGAAAGTTTAAACTACCTACAATAACTGTCGCTAATGTAAACAAAACTTAGGAACTAAGTATGTAAATTAATATTTATAATATTAAACTGTGATTGTTTGTATGTGGGTTTCTGTATTGTTTATACATATTTATTATCTGTATACCTAAGTTCCCCAAATGTTCCCTTGTTCAATATTGTTTCGTCCGTCCATATGTATCTATGTGCCGTTTTATGCTTGTTGTCCACCTACAATCTACACCTTCCGGACAATCTTGATAAAAAGTGCAAAATTCTAAATTACGATAAACCAAACCAAGCCATAACCGGTCACTTTCACGATGTGTAAGGGATTACAACGTGAATTGGCGGAATTATTGTGCCTTAATAATACACAATACCAAAGGCCTTTAATTTAAAAAAAAAGAAAAAAAAAAGAACTAAGTATGCGTGGTACGGATTGTAAAGGTACTTACCTATTTTTGTCATAGCATAGTCCATAACACAGATTATAAAACTACCAATGGCGCCCTCTCGACAGGGTTGTTATATGGCAGGTCAGGATATAAATTATAATTCTATGGAACTCTATAAATCAATATTGAATTGACTTTTATCATGTTTAAACTACATTATTCGTTGAAATGTTAATAAAAACATGGATAACTACTATTTTTCATGTTTACAAAGCTTAATTTAAAAAAAAGTTCTCGCCGTGTCTCTATAGCACAGATTATAAATATACCAGTGGTGCCCTCTAGACAGGGTTTTGAGATGGACATTCTCAATTAGCTTTAAATTGAAGGCAAGCGTTTCTGATTTACAAAAATTCTGTTAATCAACATCTAACTTTCTAAAAGACCCCGGCATTCCTAGGTATTCTTCGTTGAATTTGGCTGAGCTCCTCCGTGTTTCGTCAGTCACCAGTTTGTCTATTTCCTCGATTATCTTCTGTGCTTCTTTCGTTTGAAATGTTTCTTTCCATCGCTCTGAAAGTTACAAGAATGAAAACTCTAATTTAAGAAACCCCGACTTGCCATTGTTGAGATCCCCTTACTCCTCAATGTTTCTGATGTTGGAAGGGCACCATGATCCTAAACATTTGAGGTCAAATTGGAGCTATCTAGCTATTATCGTTCCAGAGATCCCATTTGACATCAAAGATACTCCAAGATCTTGGACATCACTGCCTGGTCCAAATTTTATCAGATATGGCTGAGAAAACTCTTGACAATATTCTATTAAAAAAACCGGGTCCAATTCGGATTATTGGTTGTTGAGTTATGATGCCACAGCAAACGTATCTGACTTATAAACTCCTCTTCCTCAGTGGGTCAGGGATTTAAAATGGTATTTATCTTTATTTAAGTTGCAATCACACACATATAATAGTATATTTCAAAGCTAGTGGTTTCTGCAATAAAAAAAATGGACTCGGGCCAAATAAATCTCTCAAGGTCGTACGCCATTACACATTTTGCATCATACCCAAAAATATAAAGATATCAAAAAACTAAGACTAAGATAGACAACACCGTCGACTTGGATCCACCAATGGATTCAATCATAAGACCCAAATGGACATAGCTTATAATTAAAGTTGATACAAGAAAATTATCTGCATCAAAACACATACCAGCTATCTTGGAGCAAAACTCTTCATTTCCTTCATAGTCTTTGGGCAGAATCTCCTTAGGAATATATTTGTGAAGGTCTTCGTAGGAGTTATGGACGTGCAGTCTACTGGCAACCTTATCCCTGAGTGCTTGCTTCAGTAGAAACACTAATTTATCTACAAACGGTGGAGCATTCAGTATGTGGATTCCTTTGATTTTTGTACCGAAACCTTCCTGAAAATAAAAATGTTTACCTCAAAGCCTCAAACCATTTCTTTTAAAGTGTGCAATGTACATTATTGCCGATGACAGAATTGTCAGCAATTAGTGGATATTATTGGCCGAGATCCACACATTATTGAACTACTAATTCAAACATTATAATGACCTTTAGGTAGATAGATAGATTAATACTTAATTGCACACAAAAAATTTACATAGGAAAAGAAACATAGAATTAGTGTACAAAGGCGGCCTTATCGCTCAGAGCGATCTCTTCCAGGCAACCTAGGCGATAGAAGAATTATTAATAGGTTACCGGCAGTATAGTGCAGAATAGTGAAATTATGAAATATTTATTAGTATATATACGTACTTTAGATATACGAGTATGTTAGTATCATTTGAATGTTTGCTGTCAAAATCATCATTTACATCATTTTGTACAAGAATCGTTAAAATTATGATCATTATCAGGGCTTATGATCACACTGCAGGGTATAATACGAGTAGGTCTTCTCTATATTGTACCCCCCTTCAAGGTCATAGGCAAGCCATATTCAGGTCTTATGAGAAAACCACCTGATCGCTGAACCAACTCCGCTTTTCCAAAGTCTCTCTGCCATCACCTCGTCTAGCCACTTGATCGCTCATTGACATTTTTTATTACGTCTAAATGGAACATGTTTTCCAATTTCATAGAATTTGACTCAATGTCTTATTTCTATGTGTGGTATTTTATTTAGAAGATTCATGATATCTTAAAATAAAGTTTTTTTTATTGTAAAGGGTATTACCGTGCATAAAACTTCAGCTTTTTTCACGACCATCGGATTTACTTTACCGAGAATATTTAGATTTATATTTCTGAGATCGATGATGTACCTTTCTGATAAACTATAATCGTAATGTAGCCTATATTCTCCTACCTGAAATTGGAATAAGAAGCAAAATTATAACATAATTATCAAGATGCTTACTAATTTTGTTTTTAAAATATTTGAAACTTACCATGAAACAATATCTGAAGTAACTTATAAGACTGAATTCATCCAGTTTGTCTGTCACAAACTGTGTAACCATTACCCTGGATTGATCAGTTGGACAAAGTTTCGGGAGAGGAATATAATTTCTGAAAACATTTACAATCAATTGTTGAAATTAGTGTTTCTTTATTGATGTCCCTTTTATACGCAAAAGCCTAATTTATTATTTACACTTACACACAGTCCCAAAACTTTTCGAATTCCTTGATTGTCCTGTGCAAAGAGAGTTCAGGCATCATTCCTCGGGATGTGAACAGCTTATCGATTTTCTTTTTTGTTCCTTCTACTGAACCTCTTGCTAAGATGAAGATGCGCTCCAAAATATTGCGGTCTGGAAAAAATGGTAACACTAAATTAAGTATAGGGTACATACCTACATTGTTTTGGGGAAAGAGGTCCATCTGAATTTCAGAGACGCCATTATATTTATGCAATGCCACTTGAAGAGTAGTAATTTTTATGCCGTATTGTTCGGCATAACCACATTATTGTCATTATATTTTGTCAAATTCTTATTAGCAGAAGCAACTTTCCATTCATCCATATTAAATCGGAATGACATTTTGATTTGATTGTCATTATTTAGCTGCATATTCGCTGATATTATAATCGGCACTTTGTTTCTCCATCATGACGTCCACCCAATTAATATCAAACTGTAACTTACTCAAATATTTGCTGGCTTCTGCCAAGTGTTCCTGCTTTTTGCACCATTCCTCTACAACATCAAGACTTTCATTGATCCTTGTGACGTCATCCAGATCGTAGAACCTTCGAGCCTTCCTCATGTCTTCTTCTGTCACCAATATTAGAGGATGGTGGGGTATGACCTCCATCGCGATTCCTGGAAAATGACGTTGCAATAATATTAGTTGAAAGGTTTACTTACGAGTATATCATTTGCTTGTGAACTCGATGTTGTTCCATTTTATTCGATAAGAACTACGTCCAATACAAGTACCTACACAAAAGGACCAATACGCATAATGACCAATATGTAAAATGTCCAATACCTAAAGGTTATTCTTAGTTTTGTCGGAAGATTTATGGTCAGACATACAAGCCATCTATTTTGTGTGTTTGTGTATTTATTTTCACGATCTCCATTCGTTCTAGCTTGGACCCGGCACCGACTAAAGAAACTGGAGATTTTGAAATTTTCCATATTACCCTTTATGTAGATTGTTAGCTAGAGAAGTTTTATATGGAAACAGCGTCTACCAGTTGGCGCATGTGATGTATCTTCCCATACATTAAAATGTCAAATGTTTGGAACAATACGTGCATTTGCCCAAACCCTTTGGCTCAATCTCAGTGCTCACATCATCATTATATGCATTGGAGAGGGCGGTACTAGTCAGATTTTAGTGGTTTCCTTACGTGTTCTTACCAACCTGAAATCTAGCTAAAACGAGTTCAATTAATAATTCTGCCATCTTATGAGGAAAAGCATAAAAGAGGTCACTATATGACCTCTAAACGCTTGAACCGTAATATAAAGCCAGTGGTAGTTAAAGCTCGGCTGTATACGATCTAGTTCACCTTACATTAAAACATTTATTTCATTTGGGTTCTTTCCCTATACTCTACCTATGGTAAGACTTCGGAGTCCGTCCGTCTGTATATCAAGGCTGTTTCTCTCAGAAACCATTAAAGCTATCGACTTGTTATAGGGCTTGCTTGCCTGCATTTATCTTGGGTATAAGAAAATTAGAAATTATTTTTATTGAAAATAGAGCCTGAAATGTAAAAGTGGAGCGACTGGGGCAAATTGGATATCATGAAAGGGCTTGGTTTTACACATTACAAAATTATTTTTTGTTTCACTTTAGGTGCCGTAATTTTTAACTGGCCATAAATGTGCGAAAAATGACAGTTACCCGCCCATTCCCTCATACATATAATCTTCTATTTTACAGGAAAAATAAAACGAAGTTTCAAAACATTACCTACATTTTTATTTCTCTAAAAATGTAGGTAATATTTTCACCTTCGTTTCATTTTTCCTGTAAAATAGAAGATTATTATGTATGAGGCGGGTAACTGTCTTTTCGTTTCATTCATAAGAATGATATTATTTATTATTATAATTCGCGCAAATAGAGATATAGCGAGTGCCTATCTGTTTCTCACAAACTAGGTTTACCTAGCACGCGTCATTTGCCGAATACGAGTTTGTCCTAGGACCCCTTGGGATATGCTCGCGAACTTCTGGCCTGATACTGGAACGATACAATCCTTGTACTTGTAATACGAGTGCGTGACATAGTAACGCTTGTAAATTAGTCAAAAATACAAGTTCGTGTTTCTGGAAACTTACTTGTAAGCTACGAAATACAAGACTTATATCTCACAAGTGTAATAGATATCATATGAATCAGGATTATACAAGTGATCGTTTCTCGAATATACACCTGTATTTTGTCAGTTTTATATTTTCTTGGCTTGGCCAACGTCTGTTCTGTTACATGTTAATTTGCACTGGTCACAGAAGAGATATGTCCTCCGAGATACAGGAACTTCCTAGTTCGGAGGTCAGTGTTTATTGTAACTTTTTGCTCACTAATTTTATTTAGTTTAATATAACCTATACTTAAGTTCCTTCTGGTGTATGGACTATGGATACTTTGTCTTCTTATCGCACAAACAAACTTATTCTTATAATTCAAGTTACAAGCTCATTCACTTGTTTTATTAGCATGGTCTAATCAAATTAGCTTATTTCATATGACACCTCTCAAATATTTAATTATAAGCTTATTCTTTATCTAACGTCTTAAATATTTATTTACATTTACGTCTTCAATATTTCTTTACTAAAAAAAAATTACTAATATTATTACACGATTATCTCGCACGATCGCCACACAAGTAACTTAATCCCTATAAGTGTTGTAAAACTAAATGTTTGTAATTATGTGAATTCTACCAAACTTGTGAATATTTTTGAGAAACGCAATTTATAACTTCTTGCATAATTTTATGACCACGTTTGTAGTTTACGGCCTAGCCAAAAGAAAATCGGTGAAAACTATTTCGTTAGAACTTTTTTACCTTCACGGTTAAAACATTACCTAGTAATCATCGCTCGAAATATTTTAAGCGCGTACTACACCTGCGTTCAACGCCTAAGCCTAGGCGTTCAGCGTAACGCTGTCAGCATCCTGGGAACTTTACCGCATGGGAGCGCCCTAGACGGCGTGTTCGCTTTGTAAATACATTTTTTTTTCTCTTAGGGAAATTTACAGACAAATACGTAACTACAACAGACTTATAATATATAAATAAAAATATGCTAATAATAAATTACCACTTATAAAAAACAGTATAAATATAGTACTTAAAAGAATTATTACTCTTTTGGCCGGCCGGTTGTAAAATATAGGTAGGTATAGGGCATGAAATTTAAAAAAAAAACGGAGGGAATGTCATTATGACATTGTTGAAGCAAACCAATGGCGGCAGTATAAGTATGTGAGAGTGTATAGAGGATTGCCATATGTAAAGAAAATTTACCCAATTTATTGAAATAAAATTACAATAAAGTTTTAGACATTTGTCACCACTCTCGGAACTAGGGTTTTGTTAAAATTAAAGGAAGGTCCTTTCTTCTTGTCCAGGTATAAAAAAAAGGAAAGTTAAGGAAAGAAAATTAAAGGAAAGTCCTTTCTTCTTGTCCAGGTATAAAAAAAAGATAAATAAAAAATATTGTAAATAGCTAATTGTCTTTATATTGCATAATTTATTTCCTTTCTCTTAATTAAATAAAAATTTGACTTACCATCTTAAAGTATTATCTTTAAATATTTAATCATGATTTTATTTATTGACATATATTTTGATGATGGACATTGGCATGATAAGAAGATTCGAAATATATAATTATTATTGGCCAGTGCATTTCTTCATAGACATTCAACCTCTTTTAAAGAATTTGTACTAGGCACTAGTACTTAGGACTTCCTTGGTAAAGAATAACTCGTCAGATGACACTTGTAGATAACTTGTTTGAGAAACAGTCTGTAATGGACTTGTAGAACGTTTCCTCTTGTAGATTGCTTGTTAGCTATGGCTTGTATTATTCCAGAAATAGGGTCCTGGAGTCCATAGACCCATAGTTAGGAAAGAATGCTATAGATCTTATCTTATCTTATGATAAGGGGCCGGGAATAACCCAGCGGCACTTCGACCCTTGAGGATCTTTTGTGCCTACCCCATTTTACACACTGGTCATCTCAGTGTGCAGGTTTCCTCAGGATGTTTTCCTTCGCCGTTAGAGCAGTCGGTAAATGTACTCTTGGAAAAATACGAAAAACTCATTGGTACACGGCACTACACAGTTTCTAACCTGGACCTCCGCATGGGAGTCCGGCGTCCTAGCCACTGTGCCACCGACGCTCTATACTATAGATAGAGAATCAAAATAAAACCTTTTGATACAAAGTAGAAAACGTATAGATAGCGCCTGGTTTTTTTAATGATGTATATTCTTCGGTACCTGTTATAGTCACAGAAAAACTTAAGTAAGTGTTTTTAGTTAAATCATTGTACATTATACATACTTCTGCGTAACATAACACCCAACAGTGACTACGTAAGCATTATTCTACCACGAGCATGTGAATTTAAAATGTAAACATTGACGTATACATTAAATGAACATTCATTATGTGCTATCGTGATCAAAAAACCTGTTAATTCTGATCATTACTTCCTACAATTGAAACAAAATATAATATTTAATCACACCTGTTCCAAAAGAGCATCTTTTCGCGGATGCGTGTTTCGACTCAGATAATTTAACGCCGCTCCTAGATATCGATGCGGCCTAAAGGATTTTTTCAAAGACAAAGAATCAAGTTAAAACGTTGCAATTTTTTGACATTCATAATTAGTTACTATTATAATATTCACCAGGTGTGATGGAAAACGTTGTGTAATATACACGTGCGGATATGTAAGCAATTGTAAACTCGAGTCATGAAATTCCTCGGCTAACGGTGTAACATTTGTCACCTTGTTCATAATTGTTCACTTTTCGCACTAGTATTATAATATAGGTACTAAATAATGGGATGGATTACATGCGAGCGAAATACAGAATGTATTTCACCTAAAGATACTCCAGGTAAAGTTATATCTTTAACCTTGAACTGCGGTGCGAATTACAATAAAGGTAAGTATTTGATTTAATTTTGATAATAAAGAATGACTTGGTTATTAACTTTTGTACCAAAAAAATAGAATGAGACAAAATACGTAGAATGGCCTTGTTTTGTATCAAAATGCTTGCAATTTGGGTACCTACACTAGACTGACAAGGGTTTTATATGAGAGGTAACTGAAAATAAAATTAAAATAAAACTAGATTTCTTCCTTCTACCTAGTTACTACCTATTCTTCATTTTTATCTATTCCTAAATTTTAAAAAAACCCGGCAAATATGAGTCGGACTTCGCTCTGTCTATAGGGATCCTCACTAACATGCCAACAGTAAGCAAGTAAATGCGCAAAAAACTTTTGCTTGTTTACTCACAACTTACAAGCCAACTTACTTTGGAGCACAAGCCCTGAGGCTTATGCCAGTATTATTATGTTTTAAGAAATTACATTTCTACTACTGGTATGACGCACTGGTTAAAGCCTCTTGTCTTTAGACATTGAGGTATGGGCGACTTGGGCGAGGAGAAGATGTGACGTTGAGGCCCTTTTCACAACAACAGCAGACCATCAGACATGATTTAGATATGTTTATCTTTGACTAAATAATTATTTTATTATAATTATAACTGTTTCGGTCATTGCTGTGTGAAATAAACGTATTACTTACTTACTTACGTTAGGTAAATGTATGTTGGTTAGGTAAATGAAATACCAAGATACATATTTACCGGTATGTTTTTATTTAATTTTCATTTATCTTTTTTTTAATTTAATTTTCTCTTCCAAACCTTTCTTTGAAGGTTTATTATTAGTAAAGTTTCTTGGCTTGACTTAGTTTTATTTAAATAAAAAATATAAAAAATAGTACAGATGTATCAAGTTATAAACCCTGTGAAGTTGACCCGCTCCATTTGTTTTTTAAATAGACGATATTACCAAGTTTATAGCCAATTTTCAATTCATAGATTGCAAATTGATTTGGCGTAGGCAAAGGATTTTGTCAGGGAGGTCGGTCGTCGCCTGAGAGAGGGGCTTTGACCCCCGCTCCCGGTCGTTCTTGGTGCAGAGGTTGGCCGTGGCGATTCAGCGTGGCAGTGCCGCGAGCGTCATGGGGACCTTTGCGCCAGGGTCGACACGGGGCGGAATTTTTGACAAAGGCCGTCTTTCATAGTCGAAGTCATTTATTGACGAAATTTTGTTTATATTATATATGTATTTGATAAATATATTGAGTCATGTATTCATAGATAATATGTACCGTTTACGAGATAGATATGCACCACAATAACAAAAGGGGGCTAAAATTGACTTTTGGGATTACATCGTTATTTCTCCAGGATAAAAAATATATTTTCGTACTTGATGAGCTCTAAACAATTTTTTTATCGATCCCCTTTACTTTGGGACCACTTCTAAATTATAATTCTACAAGATTTTAAAGTCTATATTCGGATTAGGGTAAAGGGAATACATATTGTGTGAAATTTTGAAGTCTGTAATTCTGTTGAGGTGCTAGACCCGCTTGAGAAACGGACGGATACCTGAGACAATAGAGCTCCGTATTCCTCTTCGGGATATGAACCTGAATATCTGATACAGAATGCATTTAACTTGCAATGACCTTTTATCTTATGATAGGGGGCCGGGAATAACCCAGCGGCACTTCGACCCTTAAGGATCTTTTGTGCCTACCCCATTTACACACTGGTCATCTCAGTGTGCAAGATTCCTCACGATGTTTTCCTTCACCGTTAGAACACTCGGTAAATGTACGTAAGTCTTCGAAAAATACGAAAAACTCATTGGTATATGGCACTGCACGGTTTCGAACCCGGATCTCCCGCATGGGAGTATATCATAAGATAAGAACTTGCAACGAAATCCTAATTCTAGTAAGTATAAACAAGTACTTATTTTATCTTACAGAACAAAGAAAAAATATCTCACTTTTCAAGATTTTCCAGTCGTAAATAATGACTATTGAATACGGAGTAAAACTATTATATAAGTATATAAGGTAAACGTTTTCTAAGGCTGTCCTTGTGTTATAGAACAAAGAACAATTTATTTATATTGAATTGAATGTAGACTATGTTATATTGAATAGAATGTTATTAAATGGTTGTTATGTTACTTTAGTTGTTTTTTTTATTCAGTATATGTATAAGTTACACAACTCGCTGAGAAAAATTTAGTATGTACTCGTAGATTTTTGAATAAGTAACTTAAAAATAAAGTGGAAAATACTTTACAAAATATCTATATTTGACAGTTTTGCGGATGATAAAGTCGTGTTAATATAATTCGGTATTTGATTTCAACAGACAGAGCGTTGGTGGCGTCGTGGCTAGGACGTCGGACTCCCATGCGGGAGGTCCGAGTTCGAAACCAGGCAATGCCATGTACCAATGAGTTTTTCGGTTTTTTCGAAAGACTTATGTACATTTACCGACTGCTCGGACGGTGAAGGAAAACATCGTGAGGAAACCTGTCCACTGAGATAACCAGTGTGTGTGAAATGGGGAAGGCAATAATGGCAAACCAACCCCATTAAATCTGCCACGAGAGTCGTTCTATGTGATTAATTCCTTAGAATGATCACGACTCTCAGCAATGAGGAAAAACGACTTAGAAGAAGATTTGATTTTAAAAAATATATTCCATCAATCAACTTACATGGACATCCTGAAGAAGGATCTAAAATTAGTTTTTCGATATTTCAACTAACATCAGAGATATTAACGATTTAAGTTAGTACTGGAGAGATGCTCTGTCCCTTTTTAGCAAAACAGTTCTTTGTTTGTAGCCAGGATCTGCTTGTATACAAGCATATAACGCAAATACACAGTGACGTCATAATGTAATATTGCCGTTTCTTTCTATCGTCTGATTTTTGATTGCATGTAACTATTTTATTTTTCAACGAATTTTAATTTTATTTTCACATTTTTCAATTTTTTTTATTAGTTTTTAGAAATGCATTTAATATTTTGTTACTTGGAAACTACCGAATTACTTATTTACCTATTTTTATTTATCTTTCACAAACACAACCAACACAGTTATTTTCTTTTTTGGCCAATAGAACTAAAAAATTATATCCAGTTGACATATCAGTATTTCTCATCTAGCACCTAAAGTGCAGACACTTTTTCTTAAGAATTTGCTGTTCTATACACCTTACCGACCAAGAACCAAACAAACTAATTTAAGGTGAAACGTTACGACACGGTCTCATGCAAATAGTTTTGAACATTCCTGTCGTAAGTAGGTAAAATGGATAGAAAATGTATTATTTTTGATTTGGCGACAGTACAACGACATTTACCCGATGATAATAATATTTCAGTAAAATATTGCATGAATACCATCGTAGGTATTCATGCAATAATTTACTGAAATAAAATATATATATATAATATTTTTTTCACGTTCTCATGAATAATGTTAAATGATTTGTATGAAAACCGAGTCGTAACCTTGTAACTTGAACATTATTGCAAAGCCAGGAAATTATCAATTTTTGACTGAAGCTTATTGTGAATTATTGTCGGCCGAGGAGTATTTTGTTTCACTATAAAAACTACAATAAAATATTATGTTTACCTGTCTGTCCCGCCCGTGTGTTGTGTGAACGAGATGTGACGGGTGACCAACGACTGAGGACACTATGACTGTTAACTTATGTCTTTCAATGTGTTCTTAGATCCTTGTCATGACATGACATGTGATGGGATGACGATGTAGACCAGACATGGTTATGGTTTAATGCCTATTGTTGCCGCCTTTATTCTGTTTAAAGGGATTGCGGGGGCGCGCGGGGCGCATCCTACCACAAAATTAATCGCCATCCTGACGACAAGCTATGTAGTCGCAATTTGAGACGTTTTAATTTAAATTATTTTTAATACAAGATAATTTTCAAAGTTTTAATTAAGTTTTAATCATTCTTCATATCTGGCGTAGACACTTACTTTATGTCGAGCAAATTCTAGAATAAAATTTTTACTTACCCGAAATTAACTAATACAGTAGCCGCTCGGTAATCCGGCACCCATATTATTTCGCCTATTACTGGAAATGCCGGATTATTGGTCATATTAATAATCTTTATTATTATACGTTACACATAAAAATTTGTAACATTATTAATTAATAATGATAATATGTTGTGTCCCATTATCATGTTCAACAATCAAAAGAAAAAAGGGCGAACAATCTGCACAGGAGGGGGGGGGGGGGGGGGGGGGGGGCTGTGTAATTTGGCAGTTTAATGTTTAAACTGTCGGATTACTGAGCGGGAGAGCTGATTCGAAAAAGGCCGGATTGGCGAGTGTACTGTACAGGATGAACCCTACACAAAAACAAAAAAATCGTTCAAAAGTTCCAAAAACAATTGAATCACGAATGTGTGAATTTTGACAGTTCTGCTGACCTAAAAGTGTCACAGATTTCAGGTATTCCTTACGCTAGCAATATAATACGAACGATCTGGACTACTGTTTACAATTGCTCACAATTCATTGTCTTGTTTTTACGCTAGTATTAGGTATACTAGCGTAAAAATGCCTCTTCTGCGTAATTAGACCAATAATCTTTGTTGACTACAAACGTATGACTCTTGCAAACACACGTTCAAGTAAATATTTGTTCTAGTTTTCCGTGTGGAGCGCACATTATGCGACCGTGACGGTGACCACTACTGTACAGTGGTCAACACACCAAGCTATACCATTTTGTACTTTGACACATTTTACAAATGTCAAGAAATCATAACAAAAACTTATTGCGAGGTTATGTTGAACGTTATTGCTGTCATGGCGTGTTCGACCTATTTTATTGTTTAAAAACGGTTTACAGTGGTCATTTCTTCGTAAAACTAGTGTATTTTACCTAAAAATCGTCCGTGATAAGTGAACGTTATATAAGACAGTGAAATGGGAGTGAATGAATGAATACACTTTATTACACATAAATAGTGTGATACAGTGCATACGAAACGATTAATACAATCTAGGCGGTCTTACCGCTAAAAGCGATCTCTTCCAGACAAACTTTAAGTGGAGTAATTTTGGTAGAAAAAGGTAGGTTATTGAAATACTACAGATGATGTGAATTCGGCAACCTAACCTCCAATTGCACTTGGAATGCAAGACACACTTGCCGTTGGTATAAACAGTTCAAAACAGACGCCAAAACGATCGAGTGATTTTCAAGATTCTAACACGGTCATTAGCCAAATTGCAGTGTGTACACTAGCAAGAGCCATAATTAAAGAAAAAAACTTGCGACAGGGTTCCACAGAGTATAGCTTGATGTCTTCCACTGTACTGTCGACTACAGGTCAACATACCCAAAACGTTAAAATTTGAGAATCTGAAATGTATCATATTGCGCAGGTTGAGATTTAATTGAAGGTTTTTGACAGATGGTATACTATAGCTTGTGGTAGACTGTACAATGGAAGACATCAAGCTATTCTTTATGAAATCCAGTCGCAATTTTTTGTAATGAATTCTTGACATTCGTATGAATGTGTAATTGTGTCAATAAAGCGTATTATGGGGTACTTACTTACCTACTTTCTTATGGCATGACGTGTTGGCCACTGTACATAAGTATATTATATCGCCAACCGACCTTACCGACCTTTCGATATCTAAAACTAGATCTAGCTCAGGTCTAGGTGTAATAAGACACCTAGGGACATAGACTATAATTTATATTTGTGGACTGACAATTTCATTGGCAAAACCGTGGTTCTCTAGGTACCTGATAGACCAGCTATATTAGGGTCCTGTTTTATTAGCGGCAAATATTTCTAGGGTGTCATCCATAGGTTATAACAAAAACGAGAGGGCAAAAAATTTTTATTTTATCAAATTTTCGAGAAAAACGATAAAGTTGTTAGTTTGAAAATTCTACAAATGAATGAATAATTGCTATTCTAATACTGAAATAAGAAGTATGAATGAAACTCGTTTCATAGAAGGCGGGGCAGACGCTCGGGGCTTCGCCCTACGCGGACCTCGGCCTTCGACCTCGCCATGGCTATATTTATTTATTTATTTTACATTAATCCGACACATTACATAGATAAGAAAACTGGCAAGATAACAAACATGTAATTATCAATTGTCATTACTACATGTATATCATTCTATTTTTTTGCCGTAATCTTAAAAAGTTTATACTTTTAAAATTTCTCAGGATTCCCTACGACTTTATTTCGAGAAGACCCCATTAATATAGTTTCGGCGGACTGATAATCTTCAAATTCTTTAAGTTTCATATTGCGAAATTGAAGTCCACTTCATTTTTCCTGGTCATCATCAGATCCTCAAGGTTTCAGATGTCGGAAACGCACCATGAACCTGAATATTTGAGATCAAATTCGAACCATCTAGTTATTACCGCTCCAGAGATCCCATCTGACATCAAAGATACTACAAGATCTTGGAAACCACTGGTCCAATTTTTATCAGACCTAGTTAAGACCACTCTCGACAAAATTTTCATCCATTCACAAGTTATAATGCCACAGACAGACAGACGTTTTCAAACGTGCGTATGAAAACTTTTGTTTGTCTGTATGTTTATGTGACTGTGGCATCATAAATTGTGAATGGATGGTCCGATTTGGACCCGGTTTTCATTTAATAGAAAATTTTGTTGAGAGTGTTCTTAGGTAGGTGTAACTTATCCCTTGATCGATCGGGGGTTAAAAAATGATGCACAAAATAATACGATATTACAAACATCGACAATAACATGACATTACGGTAGGAAGTAAGAATTAGTTCACCTTCACCTTGACGTGATTAGTCTAGTAATTATCCTTTATTAACTATAGTTAATATATTTATAAATAGTTATTGTATTTATAAATACAAACACCGTAACCCACATATTGGACATTCTGATCATTTAGGTACCTACTGGTCATTTTGCGTATTTATATTCTTATTTTTTTATCAATCTATGCATTGGTATGTGCGTCATCGGGAGGGGGGGGGGGGGGGGGGGGGGGGGGGGCTCGAAAAAATTTAATCAAATGCCACCATTGTTTGGAAACCCCCCCCCCCCCCCCTCCTCTATTGGATATTCATAATTTGTCATGGTGGAAAAAAAATTTTCCAATTAATACGATGAACTAGAAGCTGTGATTTTCACTAAGTTTAAATATTACCTGGCGACGATTATCTTTCGATTCGAACCTACTTATTTATAGTATTTAGTGGGGATATATTATCGTAATGGCACACGTTTTTGGTGGAAATATAGTGTTTGATCACCGATTCCATGATTAGAAAAATTGCAAACGGCATAGTAGCGGAGTCGGGCAAGGAATCGAAAAAGCAGCGTGCAATTCTCGTCACAGCTTTGGCAGAAGAAACGTTTGGTCTGGTAGTGGAATTGTGTGTGTGCTGCAGACAGCAAATAAACGTTTACGTTTATTCTATTCTATTCTAACAGATTTGGCTTATCCTTTGGTTGACCCCCGTCTATCTTTGTTCTGATTGTTTCCAGGAACCTGAAATAATTTTCAACTTTTTATTTTTTCCAGCATGTGCTATATTTTTGAGATCGGTATTTTATGCGCTATAAAATAAAATGCAAAGTAAAATAAATGAATCTGCGGTACTTTACAATTTTGATTCCATTTTTTGGGGTGAATAGGTAAAACTATCATTAGATTAATATTTACATACATTTCAATATATTTAAAACCTTCTCATTTCCTATGACCCGGGAAATTGACATATATACGACTCTTAGCCTCTGTGACATTTTAAAATTATTTTGACATTGTATCCGCACTTTTATTTTATTTTTTATTGACTGTACACTATTGTACTATTATAGGTATTTTTTTTTGTAATGTTAATAGTTTAATTTTTTAATTATTTGATTTATTATTTAATTTAATTTATTATTGAATTATTTTGTACGACTTATCTTGCAACGGGTTTTGTTGCTTTATGATGAAATAAATACAATTTACAACAACAAAAAAATAAAAAAATTATTAATTATTTAACTAATATTAGAATATATTTTAAAAAGTTACGCAACAAGGGGAAATTGATTATTACGTCTAGGTATCATGATATCGGTATTGCTAACAATACCGATAACATGTTACTAAATAACAAGTATCAAAATCCTTGTTCTTTAGTAACATGTGATTGTAGTAAGCACTGATTATATATACTAATCACGTCAGTTTATTGAAGCGAAAACTCAGAAAACCTCTTGATGTGTAATTGCCAAGTCATAGAATGTTCTTAACCTTAAGATGTAGCGGTTAGGAGTGACTTCTTAATGAATAATACCATGTAAATACACACGCACCATGCCATCACCCTACCACACACTCAGTACCTCACATACACACTAATATCCTCATTTATAAAAACTAACACATTCATACAACACAACACGCACACACTGTTGCTTTCTTCGTCCATGCACTCACTGAGGGGCCAGCTGAAAATCAGCGCTGTGGTTTGCCTCAGCATTATGCTGAGCTGGTGTACTCTTATGGGCACTGTACCACACCGGATGTTTGTGCTGCATGTATTAATCTTTGTATACTTCTGTATTGTGTTCTATATTCTGGTGTTTACAGTGCTAAATAAACGTTTTCAATTTCAATTTAAAAAAAATCAGTTTCAATATAATAGAGGTAAGAGAACATTGTACTTGGCTGTACATTGGATCTCATTACTTTTTCCAAATACCATCATACAACAGGCACACACACACTCTCAAACTCTCACGCCACCATATATTAATCTTAGTCACTCAGCCAGATCTTGATTAGCAAGTACTTACGTAGTTTATACTCGTGGTAAATATGTATGAAATATTCATGTTAATTCTATATTTTTATTCTAAAGTTAACCGCGTTCTATAGGTATACAAGTCAATTATAAACGAGGAAATCTGTAATTGGCCTACTTTAAGTTTAATACATATGTAATTGTTATAATAAGTCATAATTGTTAATAGCTATAGATTTCCCTTATAAATAATAATAATAATAAAAAAAAAAGCTACACGAGACTTGGCTACGTTTTACATGAAATGTTTTAGGGGATATGAAATTACAGCTACGCTCATGAAGTCACTTGATTTTGACAGTTCGAACTTTTTTAAACTTTGTGTCTGAGAGTAGTAGTTTAGTCAGTTCTGGTTAACCAACATTAGATTACAAAGTATTCTGGGTAATTTACATAGGCATTTACTGGTTCAGCGCGCTCCATCCTCAGAAGTTTTTCATCAGGTGAAATCTCATCTGAAGAGAATCAGGTTTTTACTGTCTCAGTTTAAAAAAGTTCAAACTGTCAGAATAAAGTTACTTCATGAGCGAAGCTGTAATTTCATATCTGTATATATAAAAAGTAGCCAAGTGTGTATCCTTAATCGGAAAAAAGTAGTAGTGCAGTGGTCTAACACGGATCTAGTCCATACTCCATACATAAAAAAAAGATTACAAGTTTACGAGTAAATAATTAACAACATTAATAAAGATTGAATAAACAAAACTTTACACTTCCTCTTTAATTTTTTAAACTTTCTAATTAGATTCCTATTCTTGCAAAAGTTTTTCTCGTGAAAAATATCGCACCAAAAGAAAACAAAGAAGTTCAACGCTAATTATTATTTTAACGACTTTTGTTTATTTTAGCTACAATAGCAACAATAAGCCACTTTTTGTAGGGTTTGATAAGGGTTCGTACACAATGTGGCATTGGTTGACACACTGCCAAGGTTTTGGCAATGGCGGTGTAGAGCCTGTAAAAGAGAATAGAGAACAATTCCATACAATCCATACACTTAGGATACAATATACATTAATGGTTTTTATTTTTTAAGGCAAAGGGAACTGAGCCCATACAGCCATGTCTGATGTAAACCACTCTTGCAAGTCTTCATTAAAATGCTGGTGTGACACATTTCAATGCTATCTGGGAGAATCTTCCACGCTTCTGCACCATCTGAACCAAAGAAGAAGGCGTCCCGGACGCAGTATGGCTCTTTAAAATCCAGCCAAGTACGGATCGGGGTGCAGCGTCTTATTTGACTTTACTTCACTGTCCCACACATTAATCACATTTTGTAGACGTTCTTCGAATAAAAAATACCATTCTTACTTGAAAAGCACTACTGTAAAACAATTTGCAAGACAATGAAAAAAAGCTGGTGTGGACGCGACAAAAGCGCGGGAGAAACTCCAATATAAATGAATGAATGAAAACGCTTTATTGCGCAAAAATAGAGTGATCATAGATAATAAGTATTTTTTTTTCTTAGTCTAATTTTAGTTTTAGCTTTAGTATTATTATAGATTTATCATTGTGTATCGTAGGACGTTATTTAAATATTTACTAAATATATTACATAAGTAATTTTCACATATAGGTTTACCAGTATGTTCATATACCTATGTGTAATGAGAATGTTATTAAATCTTGACCAGAAATTAAAAAAAAAACGTCGCCATATTGCGGAATATGAAACTATTTTTTCATTGTAAAAGATTAAACACAGATTATAAATGTAAAAATGACAAGGTTTTTATTCTCCTGATGATATTATTTTATTCTCTTTGTTGTAAATAGACTGAAATCGAAATTCTAATTTATATATAGCCATACCACAGCCATAGCGATTCTGCGCGGTAACGCCGCAAGCGTTATAGGCCTTTGCATCGGGTGTGGCAAGGGGGAGGTTTATATTTGTTTTGACATTCTATGTTATTATAATATAATTGCATTTTGTGACAATTTATATTAAATGATTAAATTAATCTGTATGTCAAGAAAATAAATGTTAGTTACCTATATAATGATTGATAGATTTATAAATTATAATGAGTTCGATTTTGTGGTTCGTATTTTAGAAATGAATTACGTATACTATTTGAAAATTATCATTATTTTTTACTTTATTATTTTGAATAGGTATACAAAATGATTATAATTTAAAGGATTTTATTAATACCTTTTTTAAATGGTTAAAAATAAAAAATATTTATTTATCTGTTGGGGCCGTTCAAGTATTACGTAAGCATCAAAGGGGGGGTAAGGGGTTTTAACTTTGCTTATTTTTGATGACAACGTGGGTGAACGGTGATTACGTCAGCACAAAAAGCGATCAGCAGTTAATAACAATGATACTTGTTTGTGAATTATAATTAAAGACTTGACAAATTCTGTATAAATTATACCAATGCACACATAAGCGTATGGTGGGGTTCGTTGTAAGAGCTTAGCTTACTTTCGCTGACAAAGGGGACGGGGGAGTTAAAAATAGTAGAATAAAAACTAGAATTCTGCTTCCGTAATAATCTGCTTACTTGAACGGCCCCTTTACTAAAAATTGTTGATGCTTATTGTTTTGACTTTAAAACAAAACACACCTTAACTTAACTCTCTAGAAATTTACACCTCTTTACTAATTAAGATAATGTTCCATAACAAAGATTCTCCCGAAACTCCTCGCCCGGAATAAAAGGGTTAAATTTGTGTGTTTTCAGAATTGTTAAGAGGGATTCGATGTTATCTATAGTACTTGGTAGACAATAGCATTGCAAAACGTTATATTTTATTATAACGTTTTCTTCCCTGTTTTAAAATGGTCTGTTTTAACTTTGAATGGTTATTTTTTTTTAATGTTCATAATTAAATATTATTCTTTATACTGAAATCTGTTATGGTTCTCGCAGAGTCGTAATATAAAATCTTTTCCAGGAGATTTCGTGTTTTTTTATCTTGTTTTCACATGAATGACTACTCATATATAGGCAGTATTTGATGATAAGCTCGTGTGAGCAATTTTAAATAACAATTTTAAATAAATGAACATTGAAATAATGTATTACTTATTTCATTTGTACTACTTATCTAATATAAGGTATGTGATTAATTAAGAATTACCTACTCACTACTGAAATTCGAAAATGGCGCTGGTGACCGCAGTGCGAAACCAAACGCCGCGTCGGCGCGCGGCGACAGGCGCTTCGCACTCTCCGTGACCAAGGCCTTCAAAATAGGCCGAAACTAGTCGGAGGGCTTCCGACTATCATCAGTGAGTAATCTGTAAATTAATCACATATTTATTTAAAATGTCTTTCTCTTACTAATAGAAAGAAACAAAGAAAAGATAGATAGAAAACATTTATTTAACATTGCACTTGCATTGAATTAACATTAAAAAACAACACAATGTCAAAAAGACACATTCTCAGCATGTGCTGATAGTTTCAATTCTAAAATAGTATTGGTAGTGGTATTTTTAGTATTGAGGTCAGCGTTTATTGTAACTTTTTACTCACTAATATTATTTAGTTTCATATAACCAATGCTTATGTTCCTACTGTAGGAACTTAAGCATAGGTTATATTAAACTACTTGCTCACTAATATTATTTAGTTTAATATAACCTATGCTTATGTTCCTACTGTAGGATCTTAAGCATAGGTTATATTAAACTACTTGCTCACTAATATTATTTAGTTTAATATAACCTATGCTTAACTTCCTACTGTAGGAACTTAAGCATAGGTTATATTAAACTACTTGCTCACTAATATTATTTAGTTTAATATAACCTATGCTTAACTTCCTACTGTAGGAACTTAAGGATAGGTTATATTAAACTAAATAATATTAGTGAGCAAACAGTTACAATAAACGCTGACCTCAAAATTAAAAATACTACTACCAATACTATTTTAGAATTGAAACTAGACTATCAGCACATGCTGAGAATGTGTCTTTTTGACATTGTGTTGTTTTTTAATGTTTTAATGTATTCATAGTCAATAACTTATACTTATCTTAATTATTATTTTTTAATATAAAAAGACATATGAAAAGCCTTGGTCAAAAATTCCGCCCCGTGTCGACCCTGGCGCAAAGGTCCCCATGACGCTCGCGGCATTGCCACGCTGAATCGACACGGCCAACCTCTGCACCAAGAACGACCCGGAGCGGGGGTCACAGCCTCTCTCTCTCAGGCGACGGCCGACCTCCCTGACAAAATCCTTTGCCACCGCCCCCGACCAACTTGTCGTTTCAACCGCAAATGGGACAAAAACGTAGTTTTGCTCCAGAGCGGCGTACTTCTCCTGTTTTCTTATCTTAATTAATTTTATTTATATACTGTAATTATCTGCATATGTATACCATAGTATACATATACTATTACATACATAACATACATTTACTATTTGTGGATACTATTCTACACTTAATCTATCTACGTTTGTCCACCAAATCTTAAGAACAGTAATTATGGACGCGTGAATGTTATGCTATGCTATATACCATAGTATACAGAGTGTAACAAAAACTCCATATAGGCCCGAAAGAAATTGAAAGAAATTGTTCAGTTATGGATACTGAACACCCCGTTCAGTATCCATAACTGAACAATTTATACTATGGGGCTACTCTAAAAATCGCGAAAAAAATCTGCTGTTTCATACATTTCGGTCGTGTAGATATTGAGCTTTTTGTTAGATCCAGTATAACTTAATGTTAATGTTTACCTGGATGGGTGACCGATAGTGGCATATTTCACCTGAGCTCCTCCGTGCCTCGGAAAGCACGTTAAGCAGTCGGTCCCGGTTGTTGTCGTTCGACAGCAGTCGTTAAGCCATGTCAGAGGCCTACGTGCGGCCTGAACAACTCTGACATACGATACGATAAGCAAGCAAGCAACTTAATGTTTGATTTGTAAGTAAATGTGTATCATACTCGTACATTATGATGTAAACAAAATGGATGTAAGCAAAAATATCGTGAGGAAACCTGCACACTGAGATAAACAGTATGTGAAATGGGGAAGACAATGGCAAATCACCCCATTAAATCTGTCACGAGAGTCGTTCTATGTGATTAATTCCTTAGAATGATCACGACCTTTAGCAATGAGGATTACGACTTCGAAGAAGAAGTAAAAACTGAGTCATAATATGACTCAGTTTTTACTTCTTTTTTACTGAACTGTGCTCCTTGGTATACTTAGTGTTACATCAGGTTATATTATAACCTGATGTAACACTAAGTTTGTACCAAGGAGCACAGTTCAGTTCATCATATATTTTGATGTGAATAAAATGTATGTAAGTAAAAACTGAGTCATATAACCTGATGTAACACGTAACACTAAGTTTATACCAAGGAGCACAGTTCAGTTCAGGTTACGGCAAATGATTTATGGTTAGACAGCACATAGGTGCTGGCGTTCTCATTAAAATAGAGTGCTGAGATAGAATGTCTATCGTGCAGCGCTATAGCAGCAAACTAAAATGCAAGGAGACGTAATTCCTTCACGGTTTGGGGACGGGACATGAGCGTTACGTTCATTTCCCCGAATGACCAGTCAGTGAAATCTATTCCTGTAAGAGGACATCCATAAATTATGTCACACGAATTTCATTATTTTTGGATTCTAGGGTACTTACTAACGATGACGTAATCAATGAACTATATTATCTTATCTTATTTTATGATTGGGGGCCGGGAATAACCCAGCAGCACTTCGACTACGACTATTTACACACTGGTCATCTCAGTGTGCAGGTTTCCTCACGATGTTTTCCTTCACCGTTAGAGCAGTCGGTAAATGTAGGTACGTAAGTCTTTGAAAAATACGAAAATCTCATTGGTACATGGCACTGCACGGTTTCGAACACGGACCTCCCGCATGGGAGTCCGGTGTCCTAGCCTTATATTTAATTATATGGCACTAACTTACATAGAGTGTCGGTGGCCTAGTGGCTAGGACTCCGATCTCCCATGCGGGAGGTCCGGGTTCGAAACCATGCCCTGTACCAATGAGTTTTACGGATTTTTTCGAAGACTTATATACGTACATTTACCGACTGCTCTAACGGTGAAGGAAAACATCGTGAGGAAACCTGCATGTCTGAGGAAATGAAAAGTTTCCGAAGGTGTGTGAAATCCATCAATCAGCACTGGGTCCGCTCGGTGGATCATAGCCCGTACCCCCTTGTGCAAGGGGAGGCCTGTGCCCCAACAGTGGGGACATTAATAGGCTGATGATGATGATGAACTTACATAGCGTGTAATTTCGGTGGAAAAGGGGAGATAGATCTTCCTAAAGGCTTGTTACAGCCTAGGGACAACTGTCCGACGGCATGTGGTTAGGGTTGCCAGATGGCCGGGATTCGCCTGGATTCTCCCGACATTTCATATGATGTCCAGACTCCCGACAAAATACAAAATTTACCTTCAAAAATGTCTTTATAAGTACCAATACAAAGAGGAATCGCATGCCCTTTGATTTAATTAAAGCTGAGAAAATTAATTAGACTTAACTTGGAGGAAACCTGAGAAAACAGGAGACCTGTAAGATTGTTTATTCTGACAAATAAATGATTGATTTATTGAAAATTGATTGAATTTTAAGTCTTTTCTTAATGCTCGTAAAGAATCCAAATTGGTAAACTCCGTAAAAAAAAAACAATATTTGTGGCAACGTAAAAATTATGTTCAGTGATCTTAAAATTGTCAATCATTGAATAATGTTTAGTTTATTAGGAATAAAAAGTGATTTTTTTATTCATCTTATTTTATTTCTCCAGACAACAACCCCAAAATCACGACATTTTGAAATGTTTTCCAGATATTTCCCGATCTGGCAACCCTACATGTGGTCGGAGCTTGTATTTATAATAATTATGTACGATATAAAATTTGTTTTTAATTTGTGAAGTCCGGAGATAATGTCATCAGTGTGTTCTAGCTTTGTATGGCGATATCGATTTTTAACTAAAGTAATTGTTTAGGTGAGTGGATGGAGAACCCGGGGTCAACCTAGACTGACCTTTAAAGTTCAGATTGACATAGTGCTCCTAGATTTTAATATACAGAGCAGACGACGTGAAACAACGAATCACTGTAGAGGAAGTAACAAAAACGTGCCAAGACAGATTCGTGGCGCTCCGTTCTCTCTGTAAGGGAGATAGCGTGAAGGTAAGGTAAGGTATTTATGTATACAAATCAATTAGGTACAATTAACTAAAATTTTTCAGTTATCTTTATTGTATTTTAACTAAAGTAATTAATTAGGTGAGTGGATGGAGAACCCGGGGTCAACCTAGACTGACCTTTAAAGGTCAGATTGACAGAGTGCTCCTAGATTTTAATATACAGAGCAGACGACGTGAAACAACGAATCACTGTAGAGGAAGTAAGAAAAGCGTGCCAAGACAGATTCGTGGCGCTCCGTTCTCTCTGTAAGGTACATAGCGTGAAGGTAAGGTAAGGTATTTATGTATACAAATCAATTAGGTACAATTTACTACAGTTTTTCATCTTTATTGTATCACTGTAAGAGCTCAAATAAAAGTGTGAGTTAATTACGAGAAATACTGGTGATAACAGCATTGTTTTTTATTAACTTTTACTTCCATTTAAATGTATAAACCCATTTCTGCTCACAGAAGCACCCACAAAATCCTCTTAAAAAAGGCAGGTACTTTAAATTAAATATCTACAGGAGTTAGGGTGGTTTAAGGAGCTAGCTAGTTCGTTTTTTTATTGTATCCTTATACAAGTTTTTTTTATTGTATCCTTATACAATAAAAAAACTAGACGAGCCAACGAGCCACGCGATGGTTAATGATCATCGTCGCTCATACACTCACCTCACTATCATTAGAAGGTTTTCAATGCACTGATAACCTTGTGCCGAGTCATGCCGGCCATAAACAGCACCACCACAAACTCTTCCCGTGGGTGTCGTACGAGGCAACAAAGGGACTTGGTGGATACTATTCTACACCTAGTAGACGGCGATAGGCTCGCCACCTATCACGTTTGCCCACCAAATCTTACGGCGAAAAGTAGGAACTAAACTAACAATGATAAAGGTGGTTCCTCTGTCTACCCCCTCGGGGATCATGGACGTGAGAGATATGCTATGCTATGATCTCACCGTGTATCCGTCCCCGCCGTCTCCCAAATAAGCTGGTACCGTAACTTGGTAGTAGTCATCGGCAGTCAATCTTCGGGTAGAACTCTTGTCTCCCACAAACGCTGAGGTGAGACGATGACCTTTGCGGCGAAAAGTGGGAACTACCTACTCGTTTAATGAAAGTGGTTCCTCTGTCTTCTCCTCGGGGATTATGGACGTGAGAGTTATGTTATGCTATGCTATATAGCTTAGATGGAGTACCTCATGCGCCAGTAAAAAATTACGCTGCCTCTGTTATCCTTCATACCGGAACGCAGCTGGTTTGCGGAAGAAATAGCTAAAGGTTGATACCACCCAACGGTTACTGCAAAGAGTCATTCCAACTTCAATGCTGATAAAAATATAATACGTCTTCAGGGTGAGAATGACGATGTAGTTTAATAAAATTCAAAATAAAACCTTAGGCCACAAATGAGGTTGTAAATAATACAAATAAATCAAAATAATTTTACTTTTGAGCTATTTTAATGAGGATATTTTTTTATTTGTTATTTTATTATTTGTACGACAATGCCCCTTTACAGCAGATATTAATTTTATTATTTATTAATTTAGACGAATGACAAAGCCCCTTTACAGCTGCTACAGTAGTGGTGAGTAGTGGTAGATCCTAAAGTGAAGGATCGCCTGGGGTGGTACCACCCTCTTATCTATTTCTGCCGTGAAGCAGAAATGCTTGCATTTCTGTGTTTCGGTTTGAAGGGTAAGAGAGCCAGCGTAATTTCCGGCACATGAGGCACTCCATCTTAGTCCTCAAGGTTAGCAGCGCATCAAAAACCCTCTAATATTAATACAGTGAGGAGAGATGTCTATGGGCGACGGTGACCACTTACCATCAGGTGGCCCGTTGGCTCGTCTGCTCTCCTTATTTAATAAAAAAAAATAAAAAAACAATCTTAATTTTTTTTGCCTAATTTTTATACGTAAATCGGCTGGTCTGTTGGCTCCTGTCCAGTTGTGTTTATAGTTGGCATGAATTTTAAATTTATTGTAAAAGCATGACGAAACCAAGAGTTCCTTTTGTCCCGATGATTTTTAATAAATGAGTTTGAGTATGATAACAATTTATTTGTTCAAATGTAGAGGATAAGGGTTGCAAAAAAAACGAAAAATAAACTAAAAGTTTACCTCTAATATTTTTGCAACCTATAGAGGATGCGAATGAAGGTGTGTATTTTAATGAGGATTATCCTGTAAGTACGTAAGGCTGAGAAAGAGAATAACCTCATGAACTCTACCAAAGAGGCAAAAAATTGTAATTCGCAAAAATAAAATTTTCACTGTTTACAGTAAAAATTAAGCAACATACCTTTACAAAAGAAGTCAGGTGTTTCCCAGGCGTTTGCATAATAAAGGTTAGTCGTTTTTATGCTAATTGCTGTACTCGAAACGTTATGAAGGGATAAAAAGTAATTTATGTATTAGGGTGTTAAAACAGGTATTCGGCCAAAAAAGTTTTCATTTTATTCAAGGCCCAGTCAGACGTAACTTAGGCACCAAAGAGTGGTACATGTTCATCATAGCTGTGCGTGAAAGCGAGGCGATGAGCAAGGAAAAAATCCGCCAATAGGATCACTCCATTTTAAACGTCACGTGATATGACGTGATAATGGCACGAGTGTTAAAATAGCAATTACGTGCGTTGCGTACAATATTTTTTCTACGACCATGAAACTTAAACAGAAAATACAAACCATTACGGATACTTCAACAGACGCCATGACATGTTATACCATGGGGCAGTACTTAGATTGGCGCAGTTGTTAGTTGGTTAACTTTATATAAGGACTGGCTGAAAATCAGCGCTGTGTTTACACGCCAGTGCATTCACTCAAGCATTAGCTAAGTCAGGTGCCTATTGCCAATAGTATTATGGAGTGAAATAAATATGTATTACTTTATTTTTTTGTGGCTATAAAGTATTTTTTCTTTTTTTTTCTTTCTATCTTTTCTTATTGGTAACTATGGAAACCGTAGATATATTTGACGTATTGTCGACATCGCGCAGGCGCGGGTGTCGAGTTATTTTTTTACGGTTATAGTACCAAGTAGTTGACCAGTGAAATACAGTGCATTTAATACGGAAGAGTTCTTGTATGCAGTGCCATATAACAAAGAAAAATTTACATATTACAATCGAAAACTATTATTTAATATTTAATTAAAAAACTATTTTCATACGACCATGACGAATGAATCTCATGTTATTGATTGTGGTTTCTTAATGAACAAATTAAAATCGTTATCATTACGTGACCGTTGCATAAACTACTATGATATTTCTATTTCAGAACTTATTTTCAGACTGAAGACATAAAATAGTACATATATTTTTACGAGAAAGTGTTTTAGATGGGTTCTTTTAGCGAAACAGTCATAAAAGGATGTGTTGTATAATTAATTTTTATGTTTCGTAATAAAACGCCTGCAAATAATGTGTTATCATATGCACAATGCACATGGTATTAAGTTTGCTACATATTTTTTTTCGTACTGATAATTGCTGTTGGTCCTAATGACCTTTACAGCTTCACCGGGGTTTTTGGGGCGAGCGCTAAGTCACTCCAGCCTGGAGGAGGACTTAAAAACTACTATTAGAAGCGACTGCCTAAGGGCACCCAGGTGGGTACGGACCTCGGCTTAGGACGTCGCTGGGGAGGGAGGGGTCGGGGAGAAGCGGAGTTTGCTACAATAACCTCGTATCTGATCCCACTTTTGTCATTATAATCATTATCATATTTATTGCATTAGAATTATGGTCGACTGTACTAATCTGTTCCAGAATGCCTTTAACCAGGATTTTGTAGATCGCAACTTTTCAAACCCTCAGCGAATTACTGTACCTCCATAAAGGTATTCTTGAAATGTGCTATATTTCTAGACATGTTTAAATATTCCTACGTATCATCATACATAATGTAATTTGAACTTCCGACTCTATTCTTAGGCGTTACGTTTGATAATCGTCTGGTCGCCTGACGTATTTTAATATTCATACCAGGGTTGCCGCGAATGGTAGTTTTTACATATTCGCGAAGCGAATGCGAATCCGAATATCAATATTCATAATGTCATTTGAACTTCCAACTTTATTCGTAGGTGTTACGTTTGATAATCGTCTGGTCGTATAACGATTTTTAATATTCATACCAGGATAGCCGCGAATGTCAGGGAGTTAGTGTATACAAACTATAAAATCTTTATATTGCGTACTTTTATTTATTAAGAAATAAGGTACTTTAAAAAAAATGACTACTAAACCCGCATTTGACCTCGATCTTGCCTGATGGTAAACGACGATGAGCTCGACGATGGAGCATGCGGGTTCAGTATATGTCTTTTCACACTGGCCTTGAAGATCCCAGGGTTGTAGGTTTCGGGAAAAATGAGTATGTAATAGTAAAATTACGAATTTACGTTGAATCTAATCCCATGACGAACGAACAACTAAATTATTTTTGTTTATAAACGTTTGGCCAGCGCAATTAGGCACCCTATTCGTCGAATGGCGATCGCTCGCACTTCACAGTACAGCGCGCGTGTGCCGCCTATTATTCCCCGCCGAATAAAATTCCATTACATTCGCATGATGCTTGATGCGAATACGGATATCAATTATGATGCGAATATTCGCGAATGTGAACGCGAATTTTCGCGGCATCCCTGATTCATACACCAAGAGTCGAGACACATCTTGCGCCCGCGCCCTCCGGAGCACAAAGTAATTTAAAGTCTATTGTCGTATAATTGTATTACGTGCCTAGCATGCTCCGAGACGCGGTAGGAATTATATTTCCTAATAAACATCAACATTAATTTCAGAAGATGCTCGGCTGGGTTTTAAAAATATGCACGGAGCGTGATCTTTCGTTTACAACCGCTTTACAGATAAGATGTTATTAATTTGGAGGAAATTATAAGCTTTATCCTATAGATGAATAATGAGACTTTAAAATTTAATCAAAGAGAGGAAGTGTCGGGTTGAGTTGAAACAATTCGTGTTTCTTTGAAAGTTTTTATTTTTAGCTTTTAAATTTGCTTGACGAAATCCTTAATTTATTTATTTATTTATTTACAGTTTATTGGATTGGACTTGGATTTCTATAGCAACTTCTAGCCTGAAACTTAATTACCTTGGATGAAAGAAAAAATAGTCTCTCACGCGTTCGTTCCTTCATGGTTGTGCTTACGACATACGTACGTACGTGTTTTTATTTAATCAAATTATAATTATTTAAAAACAGTGTAGTTACAATGTATAAGTAAATATCGGTCTCTACTACCTGCACTGGCCTTATCGACCGTCTTGCAGCGTAGTAGATAGCAACAGTCTAATGGCCTGGGGGATACACTTATATAAAAAATAAATAAAATAAATAAAAAAACGTAATTATTTATCCATTATGTTGTTGTTCCTACCTGTTGTGAGAGGGTGTTTGAGGGTGACTGTATGCGTGTGTGTGTGTGTGTGAGAGAGAGAGAGAGAGAGAGAGAGCGAGAGAAAGAGAGAGAGAGAGACAGTATGTGTTTATATTTGTATGTATTTGTGTGTGTGTTTTTGTGTGTATTTGTATGATACTTTGGCATTCGAATCGAGAATTCGAGAAACGTTGTCAGCTAACGTCTTTAGTATATTGCAGTATCTGTGACATTGCAACGATTTTGAAACGGAATCGGATCGATCACATAGAAAACCCAAGTAATAGATTTCTATAGGTTCGGTCCGATTCCATTTCAAGATCGCTACATGCTCTACCATTTAAATGCGTCATCGACACTTACTACCAGTTCAATTAATAATATAATAATAATAATTCTTTATAAAAAGGCATAAAAACCCAATACAAAAAACGTTACAATAAAAAATAAAATAAAAATATAATAATTACAACATAAAAAATAAATAGCAAAACAAATAAATATGAAAATAAAACAATCAATGAGCTGGTTGATAAGGATAATCATTTTCGGGATATCTAAGATATGAAACAGCATCTAACTAAATGTAGTCCTTCAACCCGCGCACACGTATTCATACTCATACTCATACCATTTATTGCTTTCTTTCCAAACGAACACTAACTAAAATTAGCTCGGCAGTGTTTTAAATTTTTTTGCAGCGCAAGGTTGGTTTCCGTTGATCGCGGCCCACGCGGCCGACGGCCGACGGCTGACAGCTGAGAGCTGGACGCGCGCGGCCGGCGACACACCTTGCTTCCGATGTCAGCGGCTAGCCGCGCGCGGCTGTCAGTCAGCTCATTCGTACTGCAGTGACAGGGATGAGCGAGACGCACATGAGGAAGCCTGTTGTGATGTATGTGTGTGACACTGAAGCGTACTCAGATTCACGAAATTACCCATACACGTTAATCTTTATTTCTGCGATGTGTAATTATACTATCTAAGTATAAAAATGTAATTATTATTTATAAAAGGGAGCAATAAGTCCGTCGATAAACTGCTAAGCAGTTTGGCGGTATACACTTAATATATTACTGTATTTTGTACTGTATAAAAGATGATTAAAAAAATTAAAAAAAGTGAGAGGAATACACTCACATGCGCGACAGGTCTCGACACGATCGCGCGCGGCTGCGACAGACGTCGTCCGCGCGCAGCTGCCGCATCGGCCGCGATCAACGGAAGTCTAACTTTAAAGAAACGGCAGTATCACTCATGGAACTATGAATTAAGGAATGAACGCCCGCCCTTAACGGAGGGAGACTATTTTTTCTTTCATCCAACAAATACTTATAATATCAAGTCATTGTAAATTGTAGATGGGCAGCAAATAAAATGACTTGCGGCAACAAATTATGCGAGGGCATCATTAACATTAATTATCTTTTTAGGCAATTTCAGGATCACCATGTAGACTTTACATCTTAAAATATTGTCAAGTAACCGCCGCTGTATTACTATGCAAGCGTAGCATCCATTTAATTTCCATTCAGCACTCCTTAAGGTACGTTTACACTACGCGAGAAACGCTATGCTAATTTTCGCCACTAAGTATAAATTCTATTAGTCTCATTGTAGCAAGTATTCCTTGAAATTCCCAGCATTGCGATTTGCCCAGACGTTTTGGTAATTGCACACTGCTTTCCTTCCTTCTCTAAGATTAGGAGGGAAAGTTATGTTGGCTTGCCTTGTCTGAAATTTCCATTTCTAGTGGTGTGCTTTGCCTATAATGGTGTAATAAACGTGTTGACACTTCAATGGTTTGTTACACGAAGATTTTATTTTTAACTTGCTACTCTGTGTTTCCGAATAAACTCTAAAAAAATAAATAGATATTTGTCTATCTGTAACGTGAAAACAGTAAATGCAATACACTAAATAATAGGCTCCACAATGGGAGGTTCAATATTATTTTGAGTTAGCCCTTATCTGATAATATGAAACACTTACTGCTATTTGCTAAGTTGGCTCTCAAACTGAGGGCTGACTCTAATAACACTTGAGCTTTCCTTCCCTTTTCTTAGTGACCCTAACGAGGCTGACATGGTCACCTTGTCGTGTACCCAAAGTCTCTAAACTGAGATTTAAAAAAAAAACACTTTTTCTAATTTGAAATGGATTTTGAATGAATGAATACACTTTATTGCACAAAAATAGTGTGATACAGTGCGTACGAAACGATCAATACAATCTTCGCGGTCTTATCGCTAAGAGCGGTCTCTTCCAGACAACCGTTTGGTGGAGTAATTTTGGTAGAAAAAGATTGATTGTGCACCAGTGACTATGGCAAAATGTTATTTTTATTTACAACTAAACCCATGCTTGACCTCAATCTCACCTGGTGGTAAGTACAAAAATGGCTTAGTAATTACTGGCTCTTATGTAAACACTGCTGAAACATATCAACACTGAAGCGAAGATATTTGACTACAGATTTTACATAGAGGTGTGGTCGCTAGTCAAGCGAACCCTGGGTCCTACCACCAGAAAGATACTCAGGGTAGTCACCTCGTACGACACGCCTGCCCAGTGGTGGTAGGGAAATTCTAGTCCGTCCCATACACCAAAATTTTCGTCGTGTCTAGGACGTCGGACTCCCATGCGAGAAGTCCGAGTTCGAAACCAGGCAATGCCACGTACCAATGAGTTTTTCTGTTTTTCCGAAAGACATACGTCATTACGTACATTTACCGACTGCTCTGACGGTAAAGGAAAACATCGTGAGGAAACCTGCACACCGAGATAACCAGTGTGTGAAATGGGGAAGGCAAAGGCAAACCCTATTAAATCTTCCACGAGAGCCGTTCTACGTGATTAATTCCTTAGAATGATCACGACCCTCAGCAATGAGGAACACGACTTAGAAGAAGATTGTTATTTCATTCATTGCGACAAAAATCGATAACTATTTAGTCGCACATACATTTCTTCTTAGTCGTGACCTCTAAACGTCCTCTAAACAAGGCAGCAAGTTACTAAGTGTGAAATTAATAAGACTGTGGAACTTAGAGTAACTTTGTCAGCGTAATATTGAGTGTCCGTCCAACCAGGCCACTGTAAGTTTATGGAAGGAGCTAGTGTAAGCGTAAGTATAGTAAGCAATTCAGCATGAGAGGTTATGTTGGAGTTGACTATAGGGTTAAAAGACTAGGTGTCAAAATACACAATTGGGCGAAATATACGAATGTCAAAACCATTGTTAAAATTTTGACATTCGTACATCTCGCCAAATTGTGCATTTTGATACGTTGACCACTTAGTCGATTATTTTTTAATAACTAGGGGAAAATCTTCGAAAGATACCCAGCCTCCTGGGGGAGAGTGGCCGGCCTCGTGCATATCGGAGGGCTCCGGGATCTCCAGAGGAACGCACCGGTGCCCTCCTAGCATTTGCCTTGGGCTCTTCCTGAGAGGTGTATATTCCACCTCCCGGTATACAACCATCAGTTGGTAGTCGGTTATCAACTTATCAGGATAAGAATAACATTTTCCCTCATATGGTGCGTTTATAGATATATAGAGACACTTTATTGTACACAAAATCAGGAAAAGTAAAAACTACAGGAATAATAACACGTTATGTACAAAGGCTTAAAGGCTTAAAGCGATCTCTTCCAGGCAACCTCTGAAGTTAATTGGACATTAAAGAGATTAGCGACAGTGTAGTGACATATGGTGCGTTTCTTCCTAGTATTTGTATTTCAGTTTCAGTTTGACTACTCGACCCCATACAGCCATCTAGAATTTCACAAATGTCTACACGTTACGCACATCGTACATAAACAGTAATAAATCATAATTATTTTATCTCATTAGGGTTTACGCAAATGCTGTTCATTTAAGCCTTGGTGTATAAGAATAATGCCCCTTGACCTTGCTTTACCTCATTAGTTAGTGTTGTTCAAAATTCAAAACGTAGAACCGAATGAAACCAAGGAGAATATAATTTTGTTGAAACCAGGCATGGGATAATGGAAGGGCTTAGTTTGCAGTTTACAAATTCTATATTTAAAAAATTTTTATGTGCCATAGTTTTCGACCTGTGGTCAAAAATTCCCCTCATGTAAGAGCGACTCTGTGATTGAATGTGAAAGTGAATTATGATTGTGAGCCACTGCGTGTCACATAAGTTCTGAGTATGCAACCCTCGGTGCACGAGTGCGACTCGCACAAAGCCGTTTTTTTTTAAATTCTGATTAGAGCGAAAAGTTAACATCGTCTTAGAATAACCAACCATAACTCACCTTAACTTATTGTTAGCCTGAATCTTATCGGTAGTGGATGACATTATTTACCTTGCGCTAGGTTATCATTATCACACCTTGAGGAGTTCGTAGCCTAGTTAATCGTGCAGGTTAAGCAACGTTGGCCGCGGTCGGTACCGCATACCGATGGGTGACCTCTAGTGGCATATTTCGTCTGAGCTCCTCCGAGTCTCGGAAAGCACGTTAAACAGTCGGTCCCGGTTGTTGTCGTTCGACAGCAGTCGTTAAACCATGTCAGAGGCCTACGGGCGGCCTAAACAACTCTGACAAAAGGTTGGCCACTAACCAAACAACAAACAAACAATTATCACACCTGGCAATTTGTGAGAGTTTTTCCAGCGAAGCGATCCGTCAACTGCGTGCAAGTCGAATAAACACGCTGGCGAATCGTCCAGTGTTTATTTATTTAGAAAAAGATATACGCTTGCCAATCGCTCGCAAATCGCCAGTGAGTTAAGGCCTTGTTAATTTTTACCCCTTCGTAGTAAAAAGTCTCCCTTAAGGAGCCTACAGTCGTCAATTGAAGGTTTTGTTGTCTAGCTCTAGCAACGATCCGGCTTGATCCTATAAGTTAATATTTTGCACATACGTACTTCAAACCTCTATCAAGGTCTATGTTTGAATAATTTTCTAGACGCTTAGGTTCAATTTACATTGCCGCGGAATGGAATGGAAGCGAATTTTCGCAATGTAATTGTACATAGCATAATGAACTTTATGTCAATTGTGTAACATACAAAGTAAATACGAGCCAAAAAAGAGGTCGCGCGTCTTCCGGGTAATCCTCGCGCATTCTCGAGAATTCCCCTAGCTACTGTCGGTGCCGTCTGTGGAATCCGCGGGAAGTGCCGCGGCGCACGCGCCTATCATCTATTTTCCTTTTTCTGATATTCTTCCTTTTCTCATCATTTTCTTCTTCTTCTTCTGCCTCACAAATAATCAATATAAAAATAAGATCTAGAATAACAACTGAAAGGCCCTCAAGGCGCAGTCGCGAGAATTCTCGAGAATTCTCGCGAATTCGCGCGCCTTCTCGCGCAATGAGGTGAAATGGACGCTTCCGTTCCATTCCATTCAGCGGCAATGAAAATTGAGCCTTAATGTCAAACCCTCAAAGTCATTGGCGTCAGTATAAACCTTAAAAGGGTATACGAGTACAATCTATGTTTCCGAGATTCGGCCATGTTTTGATATCGTACCTGTTTTTGCCCATCACTCCCTTTAGAAGGTATTATAATCCCACGCGCACCGTCGGGTAACAACACTCATTCTGAAATAATGGGCCACTTGTGATGTTAAAGTACATTTAATATCATGAAAACCTTTTGTTCTAAAATAGGAGAACAATGTTTCCCTCAATGAGAACGTAATGTCCTGAACTGTTATACGTAAGTAAGTATGCTTTTAGAAACATAACAACTATCATCTCCTCTATTTTATCTCCTCACCCTCCTTTATAATGTCCTGTACTAGGTCTAGACTGTCCTAGGCTCTGATCATGACGTCGCTCTCAGATACAGCCATGATAATTTCTTGAATGCTTCACTGTGTCGTACCAGATACTACACTGACTCTTTTGCTGTCAAGGCACCACAGCTATGGAACTCATTTCCTCGTCGAATTCGGCATTCGGAATCCCTGGCTTCGTTCAAAGCGAGTCTCACTCATCATTATTTGTCGTAGTTGTGCATTTTATGTTATTTAACTATTTAAGTAAACTTACATTACTAACTTTACTGTGTATTATCTATCTTATGTGAGGGGCCGGGAATACCCCCAGCGGCACTTCGACCCTTGAGGAGATCTTTTGTGCCTACCCCATTTTACACACTGGTCATCTCAGTGTGCAGGTTTCGTCACGATGTTTTCCTTTACCGTTAGAGCAGTCAGTAAATACCTAGATAAAATCCGTAAATAGATAAATAAATAGTAGGTCTTTGATAAATATGAAAAACTCTACGGTACACTGTATAAAGTAATAGTAACCTAATTCATATCTTCACACTACACTGTCGCTAATCTCTTTAATGTCCAATTAACTTCAGAGGTTGTCTGGAAGAGATTGCTTTAAGCGATAAGGCCGCCTTTATACATATCGTGCTACTTATCCTATAGTTTTTACTTTTCCTGTATTTGTGTACAATAAAGTGTTTCTATCTATGTAACTATTTAGGAAAGTACATTCTTACGTTATTAAACTGTTCTGAGAGTTTATAATTTAAAATAATCTGGGATTTTCTACGCCTTAACTGTACAAAGAAATGTCATTCAATTCAATTCATTTATTCCAAGTTGGTACAAATTGTACAGATTAGATTTAGGGCTTTAACGGAATTACTATTCGCGAGCGAATGAGTGTGTTTCATTATCATTAGTAGTTCCAGAGAAAAACAGCTGTGACATACAGACGATCAGACGGACGGACAGACACCGAAGTCTCACCATAAGGGTTTCTTTTTTACCATTTCCGCACGCAACCCTAAAAATGAAGTTTAACGTCGTTTGCATACTGTTTAAAATTCAAAGGTGACATTGCTCGCCCGCTTTGCGTCACCGCCCTACATTTCTCCGTCCCCAGGGCTATGGAAGCCAAATGTTCAAAGGTAAAACATGAAACATATATCATACACACTAATATCCTCATTCATACAAACAAACACATTCATACATCACAACACGCACACGCTGTTGCTTTCTTCGTCCGTGCAGTCACTGAAAAAAAGCTGAAAATCAGCGCTGTGGCTTGCCTCAGCATTATGCTGAGCTGGTGTACCCTTTTTGGCACTGTACCACACCAGATGTTCTGTGCTGCATGTATTAAACTTTGTATACTTCTGTATTCTGGTGTTTACAGCGCTAAATAAACGATTTCAATTTCAATCAAATGAAAACTCATTTTCAAATTATTATACGGCGGTAAACTTGTAACTGCAAGCTGGACAGAGATTGAAAATTGTAATTGAAAAATTGTAATTGAAAATTTAAAAAAATATATCCTTTACCACATATTAATTAACATTTCACAATAAACTATAACCTCCACACTAGGTGTTGCCTGTGTCGTGGAGATTACATAGTTACACACATTGACCACTTTACAATGTTATGTGTCAATCTAATATTCAAATTCCAGAATTACAACTTAAAATTACAATTTAAGTTAAAGAGATAAACATTTCTTTTTTAATTAAATCAAATCATTTTCTTATATTATTTTTCTTTTTTAATTTGAATTTTTTCGAGCACTATATCACAAGTTTATATTTATGGAACTACTATTATACAGTAATTATACATCTAATTCCTCTGATCTAGATCCTATTGTGGTGTTTTCCACCACATCCTCAACAAACCTTATTTCAAGCAAGATTACAAAACACAAGTTCACCACATATATCGTACGGTTTTGCACATCCACAAGGCGCTTAACGGTAGCAAGTTTGCAAATACAAGACTAAATGTCAACTTTTTGCCTTCATCCTCCACAACTGACGAAGTTATCTCGTTAAATGCACCAAGAGTTTGCGGGGACGAGGGCCTAACTTCGGAACAGACGACCAATCTCGCAAGAGCTCTAAGAAACAATTTGGATTCACCTTTGGAGTCTGAATTTTGAATCAGTAAGAAGATCGTGGAAGGTCTTTCTAAAGCGGTCTAGGATATGCTATCTCATAGCAGAATTAAGGTGCCTCATCATAATTTTCTATTAGTTAAATGAGTTGGTGGCTAGACTAAAGTGACACTGCATTTACATAAATACTCAAATACTCATTTATTGAACCTTTGGTGAACTTATAAGTTCACTATATTAAGTCTCTTAATATTAATACAGGTGATCGTAACATGGCTGTATGCGCACATTATTAATTGTCAGTAGGTGGTACAATTTAATACAATTAAAATTACACAAAACAAAATCAAACTAAATAACATTTAAGAGAATTTAAAACATACTTAAAAATACTTAAAACTATAGCTGCTGTAAACATAGAGCTAAAACATAGCTTAAAAAACGAACTCTTCCCGTGGGTATCGTACGAAGCGACAAAGGATCTTAGTGGATACTATTCTACACGTAGTAGATGGCGATATGATCACCACCACGTTTATCCACCAAATCTTACGGCGAAAAGTGGGAACTACCTGTACTTGAAGGTGGTTCCTCTGTCTACCTCCTCGGGGATGGACGTGAGATGTATGTATGTATTAAAAAACTTATTTACGTGCTGAACTACCACCTCGAGCCCACCACCATCGACCTCACAGTTCACCTGCCTAGTTTGCGGGCGTAAAGTGTAATTCCAGAATCTGGATGTTTTACCAGAACATACCGCACAGACGTTAAATAAACTTATGTAGATGTAAAGGCCTATTATGATGATGCAGATTTACGGATGCCAATGGATGCCAAGGGTTACAGTTATAACTTTAACGTTATAAATAATATTTACACACAAAATTAACATATCTAAATTCACAAATATAATCAAAATATACATTTCTCGATCTTGAGAATTCCTTTCTTATAAAGTCTGCAAACATTATAGGAACTATATTAAATGTAGTCAGTAGAAAATTGCTACTAAAAAGGGTTTATAGTGGATTCCGATTATAAATTGAACCCGGGGGCATTTATCGACAGTTCAACCAGATAATCGATTTCATAGTGGAACAGAAGGCATACACTTTGAGCTTATTGTTCTTGTTAGATAGCCTAAATTAATTTAGTCTAGCCGAATACCTATTAACCTAGGTGCATGATCAGAAAGTAATCCTGTAAAAGCAATGTATACGCGCGGTCAGAACCAGTATATGTATCACGGGGTAGTTGCGATTCCGGTAATTTTATTGCCCAAGTTACGATTAGAATCGCAAAGAATTAGGTACCTATATTACAAACTAATATCTTATGTCAAATATAATAGTAGTTCGTTCCTTCATGTCTATCTCTCTGCACAAACAAAGTACTGATTAGTATCGATACTTTCGTTACGATACCTAGTATTTTTGTATCCTAGGCCATGGTTCCGATATTATAATATATTAGGTATCGACATTTTTGTCACTTGGCAGGTTTAACAGAAGAGCCAGTACTTATTAATACCATAGATTAGATTACTTATTAATACTGCCTTCTGGTCGGGAAAACATTAGTTCGGATCGTCAACACGAAAGAAGAAGAAGAATACCATAGAAAAAGTAATAATACTTCCTAATACCGTGTGCTCCATCTTCGACCTCACCGTCACTTATCATGATGTGAAATTGAGGTCAAACACAGGTTTTGACGTGAATAAAAATAAAACTAATAGCTGTACTCGTAGGAAATAAACAAAACTGAAAAAAAAAAAACTAATTATTCAACAAAAATATGCATCGTACGACCATTTATTGTTCCTATCTCTATGAAAAATTCCATGCTAAGTCCATATTTTTCAATGTAGCGCGTGTATGTCAATGTCCGTTGGGTGCTAAAAATATGAATAATGCATTGTGTGAATTGCCACTACCTAGTTAGCTAGTCACTATTCTGATTTCACAGATCATAGAAACATACATAAGTACTTATATTGCCTTCACGATTTCTCCCTTACGGGGACTGGAGCTGTGGAGGTACATATCTCCAATAATGTACATGTATCTGTTTTGGCACGCCCAGACGCGGTCGCAGCCCAACATTTGAGGGGGGGGGGGACCATGGACCTGTTTTAACGAATTTTGAAAGGGTTCAATTTTACCACTTAACATTTTTTAACAAACCTTTGTTACCACTACCTAGTGGGGTCCCCAAAAAATTTAAATGATGGAGCTTAGAAAGCTAAGGCGGGAGCGAGCGAAGCGAACTCGAAATTTTGACGCGACACAGATGGTAGTTAGGCTTAGAAACTTAGAAGTACGTGTATCGTGCTGACGTAAATACTCCGAGCGTAGGCGAAATACAGGGTGGACCAAAAGTCCGTTAACATTTGAATAGGTCGCTGCGTCGGCGCGGGCGGGGTATTGGCGCGGGGGGTGTTACTACAAGCGAGAGCTACTAATAGGGATTTAGTACCATGGCGTCATTCAGCGGAGCGCAACGCGCATTTTGCGTACGCGAGTACTATCGAAACAACGATTCTACGACCGAAGCTAAACGGAAATTTTGTAATCATTACAATATACGGAACAGAAATCAAGCACCAACAATTCAAACGATTAAAAAATGGGTACAGAAGTTCGAAACAACAGGTTCAACTTTAAGTCAACCACGATCCGGCCGACCTAGGACATCGCGCGATCCAGTAAACATAGAGCGTGTACGAGCGTCTGTTCGAGAACAACCTGGTCTCTCTACTCGAAAGCGGTCTAGTGCTTTAGATGTGCCCAGAACATCTCTAAATCGCATTCTACACAAAGATTTACATTTACATCCTTACAAAATTCAAATTGTACAGGCTTTAAAGCCAAATGACCCTGCTCAGAGACTGCAGTTTGCTAACGAAGTGCTTGAGAGGTTTACGAGCTTCAATAACATCTTTTTCTCAGACGAGGCACACTTCCACCTAAATGGACATGTCAATCGACAAAATTGCAGATACTGGAGTGACACTAACCCGGACTTGAAGCACCAAAAACCTTTACACTCGCCCAAGGTTACTGTATGGGCCGCATTGTCAGCCAGCGGAATCATTGGTCCATATTTTTATGAAGATCAGAGAAACCGCGCCGTCACCGTTAATACAGAGCGATACATTGTGATGCTACAGAATTTTTTTGCTCCAGCATTACAGGACTTCTCAGGCTTTAATCGAAGCTCTTGGTTCCAACAAGATGGGGCAACATGTCACACCTCCAATGACTCTATAGCAGCACTTCGTGAAATTTTTGGCCAAAAAGTCATATCCAAAAGAGGTGACATTCACTGGCCACCCCGCAGCCCGGATTTAACTCCAATGGACGTTTACCTTTGGGGATATCTCAAAAGTAAAGTTTACATCAGCAACCCAGTGTCTATTGAGGAATTAAAAGAAAATATACGCGAGGAAATGCAGAAAATTTCACCAACCACTTGTCGGGCGGTCATGCAAAATTTCCGTTCCCGGTTACAGGTGTGCCAGGATGAACAAGGGTCACATTTGAATGATGTTATTTTTAAAAAGTGAAATCCTAATTTGTCTACTTTATTATTAAATAAACAGTTTTTCACTAAAGTAGCATTTGTATTTTTTATAACCATTTTAAATGTTAACGGACTTTTGGTCCACCCTGTATCTTCTTGTTTCTGTTATGTGTATAGAGTTCATGTCCTGCATGACGTAGCATTAAATATATTAACAACAGCATTAAATATATTAACAGTAGCATCACGCACATAAAAAACGCACGCACATCGCACTAGCGCGGGTGTCGAGTTTTTAAAATGACTATAGTACCAAGTAGTTTGCCAGTGAAATGTAGTGCATTTAATACAAAAGGGTTTTTGTATGCAGTGCCATACAACAAAGAAAAATTTACATATTACAATCGAAAACTGCTATATAATATTCCATTAAAACACTACCATGACGAATGAACCTCTTTATGTTATTGGTTGTGGTTTCTTAATGAACAAATTACGAAATGGGAGTAGAAAAAATTGTTTATGTTAATACTAATATATACTTACTTAGTTGAGTGTCATTGTTTTTGTAGGTATATTATAACGTAGGTACCGACAGACTTAGTATATGTAAGCAATACCTACAAACATACCTACTAAGTATGGTGATTTGGTGAACAAACGTGATAGGTGGCGAGCTTATCGCCGTCTAGGTGTAGAATAGTATCCACTAAGATCCTTAGTCGCCTCGTACGACACCGACGGGAAGAGTTGGGGTGGTGCTATTCTTTATGACTGGCACGACACGACACGGCACATAATAAAACTGTAACTTAACTGAGGGATCTATACATCTATAGGTAAGTACAAATAAAAAAAGTATTTCGTTACACTATACCTATTTTATTATGTATTCGTAATAGACATTATTGACAACACAATATAAATACAAATGAATATGAATTGAGTAAAAGTCAGTCGAGGACCAGAGCTTTTCAATATCAAATGAACGACATGTCGGAAATTGGAAATATGTATATGTACGTTGTTCATACAAACAAGGCGTTTGAATTTCATATGAAAATGAATTCACTGTCATTCAATATTCTAAACAATTTGCGATAAGTTGTTTGCCTCTCGTATGACTTCTTATAGGGATGTTAAAACAATTATGAAGGTGGTATAATATAACTTTAAGAGTCATCCTGGGTAGAAACCTATTTCTACCGCAAAGCAACGGCGCTTGTATATGGACCATGAGGTCCCATCTATCAGGGGGAGGATCCCATTGATTTGTTCGCCTGCACCCTGACCAAATTCACAGAAGTAGCAATCCGACGTTTATCAAGCATGTAATATAGTTTTGTGGTGTCCCTGTAAATATGTATGACAGTAATTTATTGTAGTTTTTATATTTTTATATTAATGTAACTTATTTACATGCTAGCTAATTTATTAAATATGTGACATTTAAAAAAATCAATATTTTCAATTATTTTACTAATGTTAAGTATTATATTGTATAGTTATCGACATAGCTCATAAGATTAGCAAGCTGAAGTGGCAGTGGGCAGGTCACATCTGTCGCAGAACCGACAACCGCTGGGGTAGACGAGTTCTGGAGTGGAGACCGCGTTTGGGCAAACGTACTGTGGGACGATTTCCGCAAGGTGGCTGACAGCGACTGGATGTGAAGAGCCAAAGATCGGGTTCAATGGCGCGCCCTGGGAGAGGCCTATGTCCAGCAGTGGACTAGAGTAGGCTGCTGATGATGATATTGTATAGACTATAATTTTGATTTGGGATATCCCGTTATGAAATTATGGAATGGTTTTTCAATAAATAATAATCTAAGTCCTCAAGGTTAGCAGCGCACAGAAAACCCTATAATAAGTTATTAGAGGGTTTATTAGTACTATAATAATGAGTTTATAGTGAGGTGAGATGCCTATGGGTGACGGTGACCACTTACCATCAGGTGGTCCGTTTGCTCGTCGTTACTCCATAAACAATAAAAAAAATCTGCATCGCCAAAGATTCCAACATCTTCATTCATCATCAGCCTATTAATGTCCCCACTGTTGGAGCACAGGCCTCCCCTCGCACAACGGGGTTCGGGCCATGATCCTCCGAGCGGGCCCAGTGCTGTGCAGGTTTCCTCACGATGTTTTCCTTCATCGTTAGAGCAGTCGGTATATATACGTAAGTCTTGGAAAAAATCCGAAAAACTTATTGGTACATGACATTGCATGGTTTTGAACCCAGACCTCCAGACCACCGACGCTCCATCCAACATCTTCATTCGATTCCTGATATTCATTCATGTTTTTTGTCTCTAGTTTTGCCAGTTTTATTAGCGGTAAGGCCTGGACTATACGCGTCCGGTTCCAGTCCCGGTTCGGTGCATCCAATCACGAAGCGCTGATGACTTCAAGTGGGGGTGTTTCGTATTCGTCTTTGCACTAATTTAGAAAGTTTTTCAAAAAAATAACTTTAGCGATTCAAAACAGATAGCTCTGGACAATTCTCAGCGTGCAAACTAGCAGCGCACCTAGCGGAAAAAATCCGCAATAAAGATTGCGAGAAGAGCATGGCGCCGTCGATCCGCTGCTCCGATAAAATTATTCATTTAAAACCCAAAATCACGTGCCACACGTAAATAAACTTCTCCAAAATCAATTTCCAAAAGAAACCAACTCTTGGAAGACCATCAGAGGGCCCTCAAGAATTCTTGGCTGCGGGTGGGTTGGTGAGTCTAAAAGTTCTCTGCTATCTGATCTATGTTTTCGAACCTGTTTCAGAACAGGGGGAAAGGCGGAACTCATGTGATGGATGGTAAGCAAGCATGTAATGGTTACAGCGAACCGAACCGGTGCTGGAACAGGACGCGTGTAGTTCAGGCCTAAAGGTAAAATATACCTAGCTCTATGTAGCAATCGATAGAGTGGCCTTAAAACAAACTTCTAGTCACAAGCGAGCTTCGGAAAAAATTTAATCTTAGCCTTTGTCGTCTCACACTTTGGACGTTTTATGCAAAACGTATAAGAAGGTTCGAAACGCGAAAACTTCGGTGATAACCTACGAAAACATCTTGTTAATATTTAAGTCTCGCTTTGTGTTTGGCACTTTTTTATCGGAATTTAATAAAGATATTAGGTTTTCTGTTCACGCGGCCGCAATTTTAACTTAATTTCGGAATAAGAGTCGTCAGTAAAAATACACTTGTAGATTAAGTACCTAAAATAACACTAAAATACATACTTAAGCTAAAATTACAAAATACCTAACTACTTTACAAGTAAAAGACCTGGCCCAGGTCACTCCCTGTCCGGTGTCCCAAAGAGGCTGGCGGCGTTGCCCCGCTGTATAGCGAGGCTTATACGCTGAGCGAAGTAGAGGCCAGCCTTCTGGTCCCGGGATGTCTCTACGAGGCGCTTGCCTATTTCCCGGTAGAGGCAGTGGGCTCCAGGCCCCCACGGCCCCAAGGTCTCCACCACGAACGGCGCAAATATGCAATACCACCTAGACCCGCATATTTGCGCCGCTTGAGGTTCTCCGCAGTCGCCGCCGTGGCTGGAAGGTGGGACGGGGCAAGGGTGTCGACCCAGGTAGCGTCCCACACCAGAGACCATCCCTGTTTCCAGGGCACGAGTGTCATACCGTCGGGCCTTTTACCGTCATCGCGAGCCAGACCACTGGGTTCTAACATACACTGTACAGGAGCCAACCAGCACAGAGATCCATCCGATTGTCAGCTGCACACAGTGTCTCATAATGTGACAGTTGGGCTTAGTTTAGTTTGTTTTTAAATAACTACCAATAGATTCTACGAAGTAAACCCAGAGATACGTATATACTTGGGAAGTATCTATGTGTATATATACGTTCGACATGCAAAGTCGTATGGCTACATAATAACAAGGAAGTTATAAATTGACTTTGTGAATCCCTGTCGCAATAAGTTTTTGTTATTTAACCTACAACCTTGGGATCTTCAAGGCCAGAGTGAATAAGCATTTACTGGACCCGCGTGCTCCATCGTCGACCTCATCGTCGCTTACCATCAGGCGAGATCGAGGTCAAATGCGGGTTTAGTTATACATAAAAAAAAATGATATCTTAAAATTCGTATGAATACGAGTAGGTATGTCAAATAGGATAACGCGACAAAGTACTAAACGATATAGCCTGAACGTTGGCTACACTGATCGAAATTCTAGTACTGTCACTGATCGCGATAAGCTTACTTTGCCTTCTCTGTCATTTACGTATACTCGTATCAGCTACGTCTTTAGAAACTGTGTCCTTTTTGTGTATAGTGTTAGAGTCCGTTTTTGTCGAAAAGGGTCAGGGCTTTGTCCGATGTAACACAATCTAAGGCAGGCCTGTCAAACTCGAGTCAGTCACCGGCCCAAACTTACTGAGGATTGGTGTTTGGGTTGGGTAGTGGTGATCACACGAATAAATCGACAGCATTTTATATGAGAAATCGAGAGTACGTTGTATCTAATGGCTGTAAAATACAGTACAATACAATACAAATATACTTTACGCACTGCAATAGCGGGGGTACTTTTTTTTTCAGGCGTAAAAACACTGGCAGTACGCCTTGAACAAAATTGTTATTACATTCGCACTGCACCTGGAAAACCTGCACGCGAGCATGATGCAACGAACCGCTAGCGCCCGCCTCTCCCTCTCGATATCCTTGTCGTCCTTGAGGTCACAGACCATATGCCCTAAATACTTAAACTGCGGCACCATCCATGAAATGTTGAACTATACGCGCATTTGCCCAAACCCTTTGGCTCGCTGTCAGTGCTCACACCGTCATTCTAGAGAAGAGGGCGCTACTTGGCCGATTTCTATGTTGGTGACAGAAAAGGTAAAATAGTGGATGAAGCAATGCAGCAAGTATCTGGTACGGGGTCCAATAAACAATGTCTTCGCTTCGGCGTTGATTTGTTTCGACAGTATTTATAGAAGAGCCGTACTTACTAAGCCCGCGTGCTCCATACTCCGCCTCTTCGTCACTTACCACCAGGTGAGAATGAGGTCAAACGCGGGTTCAGGTGTAAATAAATTTATTTTTTAAACACGTTGCAGGCCTCAAGTTCAACACTCCTGATCTAGGGTTTCGCTGACACATTCCGCTATATGTATTATTATTAGAGTCTGTTTTCAGTATTGCATGTGTTATCAACAATTTTACGGGACGATTCAGCTTATCGGCAAGCTTCGTATGTTTTTATGGAGCAACTTCGTCCTTTATTGAATTTTTCTTTTTCCTTTGGTTTTTTCTGTTTTTTTGGAGCAGGGATTGGACAGACGATTTGTTGATGTTAAGTTTATTGTAGACTTGACATTAACAACTTTCTACTATTATAATATCGTGTTATGATATTATAATATAAGAGAAAGATCGCTCTCTGCAGCAGCAAAAAACAATATAACACAATTTTTAAAGTCGATATTCGGATTTGGGACAAGATAATAAATCAAATCAAATAATTTATTTGTAAAGGTAGGTTACAAAGATCTTAGGTTATGTCGTGATGTTCGCTACCTTTTGCCTTGATAAGACGTACAAATATTCCTTATATAATTATACAGTAGTTATGTTACAGAATAAACAATTAAGTATGTGAAATTTTGAGTAAATTATTAGTGATAGCAATAGGGCCCCGTTTTCCCCTTCGGGGTACGGATCTTTGAAAAGAAAATATCACATTACTTTAATTGTAGATACCTAAATCATCCTTTTAATCAGAATAAATATTTGCCTTTATTTTTCCATCTAATAACCAAGAACCAAATTATAAAAAAAATACATTTAAGGAACTGTCTTTCCTCTCGTAAAACAGCCAGACAGTAATTATATGAATTGCGAATTAATTGACCCAAGAATCTCTCACAATAAATCCCTCCTTAGAATTAATGGCAACATCAATTTCATTGCCCGTTTTAATAAAAGCCGTCGGCCTGCCATTTATCATGGTGGTAGCAACAATAAGTATTTTTCCTTATAACTTAGGTAAGCATACAATTTTGTTTTGTTGCACATTGTACAGAATGTAAATAAATAACACTTGTAAATTGTAGTAATAAACATCTGCTCGAGCTGCGCTCGCTACGCCTATTTGCCGCTCTAGCCTTCAACCTAACCCATCCGTGTCGGTTTCGCTCCGACATGTAAGTTAGCTTGCAGGCAAGAATGTGCAAACAGTTTTTTCTGGGTTATATAAATCGGTCGCTGCAAATCAGTCGGTAGAATAGTAATTTAGAGGCTAATTTAATAATCGAAACGCTGAATCAAAATAATTGTTGTTCTTTTCATTTATTTCGTTTTTTGGTACTTACAGCACACTTAAACATGTCAGTATACAGAACTTAAAATTTATAGTGTAGGTATACAAACTAATATCTGGCTCGTTAGCACAATGCACCAAAGACACCACAGTCAGTATAAAACTAATCCTATAAGTACCTATCTAATACTTAAACACTAATAGTTGTTGTAAAGGGGCATTGTCAAATACATATTAAAATATAATTAATAATAATTACATGGTAATTTAGCTGCTTCTCGCATTGTCAAAGGGTAAGTAGTAAGTAAAGTTTAAAAAAAATATTTAAAAATATCAGTAATACCTGCTGTAAACGGGCATTGTCAATTCTTTCTCTTCTTTCAATTCTCAAGTTCTTTACTTGGTTTATTCGTAATAATCAGACGATTTTATAAAGAATATGAATTAGTTTATTAGAAGCGTTATTATTTTCTCGTCGCTTACACATTAAAAAGGAATTTAGTTTTTGTCGTCAAATAAAATTCTGGTCGCTTGCTTTTTTTGTGTGTGTATCGGAAATAATTTTTTCTTTATTTCTTTTTAATTCCCCCTAATCAAATAACAAATCATCAAACTCCTTAGAACATAAATCTCTCAAACTAACAGTTACCGCGAGGTATAAACCCGGAAAATAGAACTTATATTGATAACGATGAAAGAGGATCCCGTCTAATGAACCATTTGCCCAGCGGAATTGGGTTGCCGCATTGAAAGAAAGGGTCCCTCTTAATAGCCTTTTGTGCAACAATAGATACTTACGGGAAACTATTACTATAGGAAGGTCGTTAAAACTGATTTAGGAAGCGTTTTGACAGGTCACTGTATTTACAAACTTCAGGCTTATTTTTCTTCAGGTTTTAATTGTATTTTATTAATTACGACCGGGTTCGTTTTCGGTTTCGGTAATACCTGAAAATGTGTAAACGAAACCGGTCGTAATTTATAAAATACAATTAAAACCCGTGAAACAGTATATCATGTACTACAAGTTTCACCAAGTACCAGCAACCGCAAGTATTAAACATTCAGGCTGCGTATTTACTTAACTACGCAGCCTATTTAATGTACCCACTGTTGGGACACAAGCCTTCTCTTGTACAAGGAGGTACGGGCCATGATCCACCGCGCGGGCCCAGTGCTGATTGGTGGATTTCACACGCCTTCGAAAACTTTTAATTTCCTCAGACATGCAGGTTTCCTCACGATGTTTTCCTTCACCGTTAGAGTTGTCAGTAAATGTATGTAAGTCTTCGAAAAAATCAGAAAACCTCATTGGTACATGACATTGTTTGGTTTCGAACCCGGCCCTCCCGCATGGGAGACCGGCGTCCTAGGCACTAGGCCACCGACGCTCTTTACTTTATTTAGTTAATTTACTTACCTAAATTAACAGGAAATAACACGCGCCATGCGCCACTCTGATAGAAAAATAACACGCGCCATGCGCCACTCTGATAGAAAAATAACACGCGCCATGCGCCACTCTGATAGAAAAATCATTTCTTTTAAAAAGGTACAAGTTAATTTTGAAAAAAGTAGGTATTTACGTTGCTCTATAGAAGAAAAGTGATTTTTAAAAATCATAGTAGTAGCTTTACTCTAAGTCTTTTTCCTAGAGGAAAAAAAGGCCACATCGATCCTTAATAAAGTTGTGTTTAAAACTACATACCTCAAAACATTTCCGTGAATACACTTTCCCACTAAATATAGAATATACTGTATAGAATAGAAAAAGTGCCAAAGTTGAGCTTCCATTCTCACGGTCATTTTATCGTATAGAAAGCCTATTCACATTGATCTATTTCATAGATTTTATTAAATAGAACATAGAATAGAAAAAAATAGAACGTTCCCTAAGATCCTCGTGCCTTGTAATATTCTGCCCTGAGAAAAGGCCGCTAAGTGACATTTGGTCGTTTTTGAGTTATTGATACCCACGAAGTAAGCAAAAGATTCCGCATCGACCCATCTTGGAATTATATTTTTATCCCAAATGGTTTCAAAGATATGTTAAGCATTTTAGCCGTTAAATACAATATTTTGGGATTGTACTAAGCTAAAAAGCAACTTTTTTTCTCTACTAAACTATAAAAATGTTTAGTGACTATAACGGTAATTGCAAACTACAGACGAACGCCGCTAAATACGTTTGATCTTCTAAAAGGCGGCTGGAGGAGTGTAACGGAGTTATTATGTAGTAGCCGTTCTAATAGAAATCTTAAGAAAACTACAGCAAAAAGCGACAAACAGATTGTCATACGCTAGAAGGCCGCTAAATCTTTTAACTGCTTTCTAGCGTAGTAATTCCATATTTTTTTAAAGTCCGTGCTAAGCAAATTGGAAGTTACGGCTTTTTAGCGTATGATAAGGTTTAAATATTTATTTTGATTTTTATGTTTATGGCGGATAAAGTTAAAGTCGAAACCGAGACTAAATTATAAAGCCGTTAAAGTATATTAGCGACCCTTTAATCTCAGATAGTAAAATCAAAACTATGAATATGGTAAGCTAAAACAGAAAAAGATATTTTTTATTACTAATACTAGTATTTTAACTACCAGTTTCACTCAATCTGATAGCGTAAGAAGTCTTCTACGAACTACATTCCACAGAACAGTGGTAATTTACATAGATTCTAAAAAACGCTAAAAAAACAGTTTGCCGCGTTTTTTACCATTTTCTCGAAAACAACTTTTTGCACTTAGCGGCCTTCTCTCTTATCAGGGCAGTATTGTAATCTACCCATATTAAAAATTCGATACAATTCCCATCCCCGTGCTTAGTGCCACAACAAACTAATCGTTTTTTGTCATGATCTGTCATCAAAATAAACCAAATCTAGATTTTGTCCATAGCTTTTTCGGAACTCTCTGTCACATCGTAGCCAAGAAAACCTTTGTTTACAAACCATGCATCTTCGATATCAAAGCGAACGTCAAGATTCGTTTCTAGTCAGACACGGCGGATGGCAATGTCGTAAGTGTTCCGTTTGCCGTGCACCTAATTTGCCTAGCAACTCCTTAGAAACGGCATTCCGAGGTTGTCGCCTACTATACTTATTCTAGTTTTGTCAGTATGAGCGTGATCCATTGTGTCCCACCGATCTATTGATAACCACATAACCTCGTCCATCTGCCCTAATTAATTACAAAAACAAACACTTCATTTTAGGTGCTATTTAATACAACATGACGTCAGGTACGTTCAATACGTATTTACTTACAGTCCACGAAGCCTACCTCAGTTAAGCTAATTGGATAGTTAATTACAACCGAGAAATAACATTCCACTAACTGCCAACAATAACAGTGGTATTGTATCCTAGATATTCTACATAAAAATATGTGCCGGTACACCAGCTACTCAACAAGACTAGTGTGAGAGCCCTCAGTGTAATTTCCCACGAGATTTTCTGCTAAGGTCGGCTGAATCCTCGGAGGTAGTTTAATCAAGGCAATGCTTATGTGCTGGAGTGGAGATTATGCCTTCCTGCATAATGCCGAGATGTAGCTTCGGGTTAAGGGCGAAAGAAATGTGGTAAGGGGATGTAGCAAGACGGTGTGCCTAAATTACAACGTTTATAGTTCTCTTTCTATCCAATTTCAATTTAGTTTTCGTTCCAATTCAATAGTATTACAACATAACAGAATTAGAACAGTAACGTATTTGTGCATAATAATAGAACGTTTAGTTTATACTGAATCGCAATTGAACGGTAACAAAACGCTTCAACTGTCAAATATAACGTTCGTACATAAATTCCTCCTAAGGTACTTTTGCCTGATCGATAGTAAATCGAAAGGTGGCAGTGGTAGAATTATGCGTCAGCAGAATGCGATTTGGTGTACATATTTGTACGTTGCTGTATATATTTGTTTGGTGTACATATTTGTACATGTTGTATTAATATCTATTCTAATTCAATGTCAAATATAAATCTAATTTAATTACAACAATTACAATTATTTTACATAAGGTAAGGTGGGGTAAGACTAACATAGTTTCCTGTCAGGCAACAATAAACAGTTGTCACCAATAAGTTATTTGTCCTACCTTTGAGGTAATAATGACATTGATAGTAAGATAATATATATATTTTATAAAATAAGAAGATATTTCCATAAATGTATTCAGAACCGTAATATTGGAGAAAATGTTAGACAGGTAAAACTGTTCGTCTTCCCCCACCAACCGGGGCAAGACTAACAGTAATATATTTTAATTTTAATTGTACACTTTAATGTAGTTTCTGAAGAAAAATCGTTAATGTAACAACTTTTAACATTAAATTTGAACTTTATTGCAACTGAACAAGGCTCATTTTGTGGCAATTCATGTAAGTAGTTATTTGGGGCAAGACTAACATACTATCAAAGTCAGAGGTACGGAACGTGAAGTTGATAAAAAAGTAGAAGGGAAATTTATTTATTATAATTTACATATTTCAAATAAAAAAAATAACGTTTTACAAATGTTATTTTTTATACTTTGGTATGTTGTTTGTTTTATTATAGTATTGCACTACGTACAATTATTCAGTCTTAGAAAATTACACTAGGAACTTTTATTTGACTTAATAAAAGAAAACTTAAAAAGCTAATAGACGTTATAGCCCTGAAAGGACATTTTAAAAAATATCTGTCCTCTTCGACCAGTCATAGGATCGGGTAGCTTGCATACGATGTCTTCTAAATGTCTGACGTCGCACAAGTCTGGTACATGTGGGAAAACAAATGTAGTCTTATCCTCGCCGCCTCTAAATACACTTTTTCTGACATAGTTGACAGTTGGTATTCCATCACAATTTAAATCTGTAACCACTCCAACAAAGTGTTTTACACTTGTTTTGGTTGCAAATTTTACCAAAACCCATTGTCCTACGATAACGGTACTTGTCAGTGCTTCATCATAATCATTACAATCGTTTTCTTCACTTTTTTCGACCATATCATTATTATTGGCCATATCATTGTTATTTTCCTTATCATCTTCTATTTCTTCGTGATAAAAATCTTCTAAATCACTCTCATCCTTCAATTCTATGTCGATCTCACTTTCACTAGTGGAATCATCTATTTTTCTTTTCTTCTTTTTTTGAGCAGTTGGCTTTTTGACGTTACTTTTTCTTTGACTGTGATCGTTTTCTTTATTTTTCGACTTTCTTTTCTGATTCATCTTTTCATCGTCGTCTATTTCTGAACAACAAAGGCCTTCAATGTTATCCTTCATTTTTGTTTCAATCTCACCTGGTTTTACTATTTTCTTTCCTTTACAGGTTTTCATTTTCGTAGTATTTGTTTTATTTATATCTTTTTCAAGTTTCTTTGCCTGTCTGTCTTCCTTTTGTTTTAGTTTTTTTACTTTTTCTTCTTCTATTTCTTTTTGTTTTTTATAAACATCTTCACTTGTTATGACTTCGGCACCACCAGCGACTTTTGTACGTTTTTGTTTGTTGTGTGTACCTGCTTTTATTTTTTGGAGCAATAACTCCTCAAAGGTTATATTGTACTTCACGGAGCGGTCATCTTTAATTATAACTTTTATCGGCGTTGACGATTTAATAGCATTGTTTTCACTTTTAGTATGTATGTCATGATTGAGTGGCACACATTTCAGGTCTCTCGCATTGCAAGAAAAAGATTTTGATGTTACATCAATGGTTTGATAGTTGTTTTGTTGAGACTCTCCTTCTCTTAAAGTGAACTGAACAGATGACTGATCTTGAGGAAAGTCTTTTTTAAATGATGAGGTAAGACATTGGTCATAATTTGTTGTAACGTCTTGTACAGATATGGCACGTTCATTGAGATGACAGTTCCAATAATTTAAACAAATAGTTAGTAATGAAGGGGTTGACAATGGGCCAGGAGCGTTTACGACTGCCGCGTTGTTTTCGGACTGAATTTCAGTTTGGTGTGGATGAGTGAACTGATCTTTGGAGCACGAAGGACCAGGAATTGGCTGGTTATCTGCAGTTTGCGGTTGAAACTCGAGAGTTTTCGAAATGTCAGGTGAAACGGACGTGTAATTCCGTACAGTAGAAAGTTCTTTTTGTTTTTTCCATTCTGCAAGCTGGTCGGGGTGAAATTTTTCTTCGGGTATAGCGTTGCCATTAAAAGGAAAAATACCAGCTTTTCTGAAGCCAGCTTCACACACTTTAGGATCAATTTGTGACCAAACTTTACCAATCAACTTGGAAAACTCCTTTTTAGGTAATACTTGACCCACGTGCAATCTTTGCCATTTCACTAAACCTTGATCCCATTTGTCCTTAAAAGATTTATTGACCGCAAGGTCTAAGGGCTGCAGATTGTCGCTAGTGTGTGGTGGTATTTTCAAAATAGTGATTCCTGTTTCACGAGCTTTTTCAATTATGTTGATCCCTACGTGAGTAGCATGCCCATCGTACACTAGTAATATTGGTCGTTTTCCTTCAACGGTTGGCAAAAATACCTTCTCAAAAAACGTCTCAAACACGTCCGCCTCCATCCATCCGTTTTTGGTTGCTGCGTATACAGTGCCTGGATAGCCCTCTTCGGATGTCCACTCATCCCACAAATTTTTACCTTTATATATGATAAGTGGAGGTGTTTTACCACCAGCTGCACTGCACCCGAGCAATACGGTTGTATTGTCTTTCCCGGGTGATGAAATTGTTCTGGTTGAGGCATAACCTTTCAGGCCCACTACTTTTGTTTTATTCGGATCCTTACTGAAACTCGTTTCGTCGAGATTCCATATATGACCGGGTTTATCATGCAATCCAAGATCATTCATGGTAGTATTTAGTAAATCAAAATATGAATAAACTATCCATGGGTTACATGCTTTTTTTCTCGAGTTTTCCACTGCTTGTGGTTTTTTTACAGCCAATTTTTGACGTTTTTTAAATGACAAAAACCAGTCTTCACCGGGTACGCCATCCTTAAAAGGATTCATTATGTTGTTTTTGGTCACGTAGTGCCCAACCAGTTTCATTATCTCTGTTCTCGACAATCCGAATCCGTATTTTTCCATTTCATGTAAACTTTTTGCCATTTTTGTTTCTATTTCTTTTGGAATTACAGTGCTTCTTCCTAAAGAATCCGATTTCAAACCATACCTGTCATGAACTCGGGCCACTATGGTTGGTCGAGGAATTCCGTATTCAATAGACGCTCTATATGCTGACAACTCGCCATTTTTAACTTTTTCTACGGCTTCAAGCAATTTTTCTCTTGTATAGGCAGCTGCCCTATCTGTTTTCCGAACATAATTTCGAACCATTGTGCATGATACTGTAACAAAAAAAATTTGGGTTGTAATTTATTAAGAAAATCATTATAACCCGATACTAATAAATTACAGCTGGTGTCCGCCATGTTAGTTTAAGTAAAAACAGCCCACGCTTATACATAACATTGACTGAAATACGAATCTGTAGACACTGCATTTGTTCAAATTGGTCGAACCGCTTAGGTTGCTTGCAGGTGATAAATGACAAACGTGACATTTGCGTTAAGACATATTACTAGTCAGAAAAAAATAATTAGCCTCTAGAAAAATGTTTGTTATATCTGATTTGGGGGAAGAATAACATACGTTTGACTTTCCCCAACCAAACTGATAGTCTTACCCCACCTTGGTATTTCAAGGTTATGTTTCGGTTTCGTTAAGTATTAAAGATACTCGTTTGTTTTACGCTAAATTAATCAAATAACCTAAAAGCAAATACTAATATGATAATACTTACAGTCCGAAAACTTTAATTTGTCACGATTTTTCAGTAAATTTTAAATAAATGAGCAGGACACCACACCTTGCAATATTTTTTTTACAACTGTCATTTTTTCATTTTGTTGTTTTGGCGACATTGACAAACAGTACCGACATCTGTGTGTTGAATCGGGAACTTTTACAACTGTACTGTTTGACCGACGCAGTAAATTAGAAAAGAAAGCTGTAGACAATGAGATATTTGAATGTGTTAGTCTTTCCCTGGTGATTGTCTTTCCCCACCTTACCTTAGATATAATTCAAGACGGATAGAAGATGGGTTGAAATATGATTAATGAATTTATTTAAGAATGAATTTATTTATTGGTATAAATAAATACATACTTAAATAAGTCACCTTGGCGTCTACCAAAGCCTCTAAAAGACAAATTAAAAAGTTACGACTAGTAATTATTATCCTTGAAATCGGTATCGTATATCGATCTCTAAAAGTTTCCATCCTGGACTTTAATTGAAACTCTTTCGCTGTTAAATCTGCTGGGTCCTTCTTCTTGATTTCCTAGCTCCGTTTCTATGGTGTAACCGCAGACAATGTCGCGGAAAAACTAATTTACTTACGCCCTTGAATCGCGACGCTGCGAAATTAGACTGCAGCGGTTTATCCGATTTGTGTTAGGCCTGGCTTTCTTAAACATGACGCCGAATCATATCTATCCATAAGTGAAACTAAGTGAGGTATGTGTGAGTGAGTGTGTTACAACTTATGGTATCTGATATTTCTAACACAGTTCATAGATCATAGATTTTGATGTGTAAACATTTTAAACTGTGATCTATGGGTATCTAGGGATAGATATTGTGTGCTATAAGTTTCGCGCTTGGATATACATAAATAATTTTTGCCATAAAGTTGAATATTTGAATAAATATATCGAGAAAAAAAAACCATGTTCTGTTATTAAAGGCACTGTCTAAGTCCTTAAACATTAATGTCCCCACTATTGGGGCACAGGCCTCCCCTTGCACAAGGGATACGGGCCATGATCCACCGAGCGGACCCAGTGCTGATTAGTGAAACTTTTAATTTCCTCAGCAGGTTTCCTCACGATGTTTTCCTTTACCGTTAGAGCAGTCGGTAAATGTACGTAAGTCTTCGAAAAAATCAGAAAAACTCATTGGTACAAGGCATTGCATAGTTTCGAACCCGGAGCAGCATTGGAGTCCGGTGTCCTAGCCACTGGGCCACGGACGCTCGAATAATATTCACAACCTAAAAAAAATATGCTTAATTTTCAGATAGTGACAAGAAATACGGTTTCTAGGAGGAAAATTGATATAATATTAAAGCCAACAAAGGACACGTCATTACAACGACAAAGATGTGGCACAAAGCGATTTGTAGGGACAATTTGGTAGGCTCTATCGCGTTTGCGAGCGACCGCTCAGCCCACCGTTATAATAATAGACTCACAATTTCAGCCAGTCTATTTAGTACCAACATTCTATAAAGTCAAAACTTAAATGTACCTATGTAAAATATAACTTTTTTTTCTGTAAAACTCATTTATTAGTAAATACGTAAATACTTATATGTATTATATACTATATTAGGATAAAACTAAAGCTAAAACTAAACTAAGGCTAAGAAAACTAAAGATAAAAAATTTGGGTTAAGTCCCCCACATCCGGCAGTGTACCCAAGAGACTGGCTGCGTTGCCCCGTTGGATAGCTAAGCTAATCCGCTGGGCCAAATAGGAGCCAGATCTTGGGTCTTTTGACGCGTCGACCAGGCGCTTTGCGAGGTCCTTGAAGACGCGGAGCGCTCCCGGGCCCCAGGGTCCCAATGTTTCAACCCCAAACGGCTCAAATATGTATGTTTCACCCAGATTGGTATATTTGCGCCGTTTAAGGGTTTCTGCAGCAGCGGCCGCAGAGCCGGCTCTATAAGAAGTGGCTGGAAGGTGAGACGGGGCAAGGGTGTCGACGCAGGTGGCGTCCCACACCAAAGGCCGTCCCAACTTCCAAGGTACGAGGGTCATTCCGTCGGGCCTCTTGCCAGCGTCGCGCATCGCGTAGCAATAAACAAAATAAAAATTTGTTTAAGCTATATTTTTATTATCTTTTAAAGAGAGAAGTTGATCCGCTAGGGCCTGAGTACATTCCGAAAGCGAGGGTGCCTGTATGTCTCGCTGGAGATACCAATATGAGGAATTGGCTAAAGTGAAGGGGCTTTGGTACAATACACTTAATTACATGCCAGCCTGGGCTTCATGGTTTGACTGTGTCAGCCTCGGTAGGGAGCTACTTGTCTTGGCTTTTAGGTTGCGCTCGGGTCACATTCCGTTAAAAAACTTTTTGCATTTGGTGGGAAGAGCTGCATCACCGTTTTGTACCAACTGCAACAAAATAGAAGACCTCATTCACCTCCTTATGGAGAGTGACCTGGTGAAAGTTGGGAGGAAAAAATTTGGCCTCAATAGGCTCCAAAATGGGAGGCTCAATATTATTTAGAGCCAGCAGCCCTTATCTGATAATATGAAACACTTACTGTTGTTTGCTAAGTTGGCTCTCAAAGGGAGGGATGACTCTAATAATACTTGAGCTTCCCTTCCCTTTTCTTAGTCTTCCCTAACGAGGCTGACATGGTCACGTTGTCGTGAACCAAAGCCTCTAAACTAAGATATAATAAATAAAATAAAAAATAAAAAAGTGAGAAGCAAAGGTAAATTATTATTACCTTATCATTTGTACCTTAAATTTATTACAGGTTATAATATAATAGACAAGACCGTAACAAATGGATATTTGTTAAAGATAAAATATCAATATCTTTCAATTCTAAAGAGAGAAGTGAGTTAAATTAATATTAACTTTTCATTTATACTTTAAAATTACGGCTTATTATTAACGATATTAAAAAAAACATGATTATCAAAGAGACCGTATCAAATGAATTCTGACAGAAAGTAATATTTGCTCCACTGGATATAAATGAAACCCATCAAGGTTTCCTCATATTTCCTCCTAATTGTGCAGCTGGTGAAAGATTTGCGAATTTTAACCAACTTTAAAAACAGGAAGTTTATTGTAACAATTCTAGATTGTAATGTGGCACAATCAAAGATTTTGAAAGTTCGCTCGCTCGCTAGAGAAGTTTTATAATTATGGAAACCGCGTCTGCCAGTTGGCGCATGTGATGTGAGCATTTTCCCATACATTAGTCAGGCATAGAAACGTCAAATGTGCATTTGCATTGGCTCGCTGTCGGTGCTCACATCATTATTATATCGAGGAGAGGGCGCCACAAGTCCGGTTTCTGTGGGCACAATAAATGATCAAATACCTAAGAAACAGAAAACGGTAAAAAATAACTTACAGTGCTGTACTTTTCATAATATATTTGAAATACATTCGCAATCTAAAAACGCATAACTTGAGTAACAAAATAAGTTATTGTTCTGCCTCTTCCGGAAGAATTCCTACCTCAATATTTCTCACTACCCACATTAATATTCCAACCCCACTTTTCTAGTTAGATGATTTTGGCCGCCACTATAGGGCTACCCATATTTGCCCATATTTTCCCTAAGGCATAAGTAGAGTGGAAAAAATATATGTAAGGAGAAATAGAAGCAAGTGAGCCCCTACTATTTGCCTTTCGATAATGAACCGATTTAAAGAGCGTCTCCGGTGGCGTAGTGGCTAGGACGCGGGAGGTCCGCATTCGAAACCATGTACCAATGAGTTTTTCGTTTTTCGAAAGACTTACGTACATTTACCGCTTGCTCCAACGGTGAAAGAAAACATTGTGAGCAAACCAGTGCTCACTGCGATAACCGTCCTGTAAATTCAGTTTTAACAAATACTATTGAGACTAGTACTATTGAGACTAGTAGACACGTACTATTGAGACTAGTGAGACTCGTAAGAAACTACTATAACAATTCTGAAAACTTTGAAACAACTTTAATTTTTAATAAAAAACAACTTAAATCAAAACCGCAGAGCAAGTATGAAAAAAAAAGCCAGTGGAAAATTAAAAAAAATTATGTTACGTACATATAACAAAATACTACAAAAGTAAAAACTTACTATGTATAGTTTTCGAGAAAAAAAATTATAAGTAATTTCACTTAGGGGGCGTCCATTAATTACGTGAGGTGTTCAAGGGGGGGAGGGGGTCAAGCTAAATCTTACTCAATCTCACCTGGGGGGGGGGGGGGGGGGGGGGGGGGGTCCGAAAATATCACGTAATTTTTCCATGGACTGAATTAGAATAAATCTTTTATTCATTTTTGTTAAAGTATTTATTATTTAATTTTATCACAGTGAATTTAAGTAACGGTAATAATCTCAACTACTAGTCTTTGCTAGTCTTAAATAAAGATAATAGAATAAATTGTGTTCTTGTTTTTTATTTTTTTTATAATCCAACGCTATCATAATCAAAACACAAATTTTAAAAAATCTCACGTGTGATTAGGAGAGGGGGGAGGGACTTGAGGAAAATCTCACAAAATCTTACCGGGGGGGGGTGTTTTACAAAATCCTAAAAAATGCCTCACGTAATTAATGGATTTATTCATTTTACTTGCTCTGCGGTGTACTTTTGGTGATGTGCACGTTTCAAAAAAATCGACTCTGAATCATCACGACCCTCATAAATGAGGAATACGACTGAGAAGAAAAAGACGTAAGATTATTAAATTCCAGTTAACAATAAGTCATTATTGTTTTCTGACCTTTTTCTGACCAAAATCCGGATCTACAAAACTGTCATCAGACCGATCTTGATGTATGGATGCGAGATTTGGAGACTAACCTTAAAGGAAGAAAACAGACTCTTGGTGACCGAGAGGAGGATATTGAGGAAGATTCTGGGACCAGCCAAGAAGGAAGATGGATGAAGGGTGGAGGATGAGAAAGAATAGGGAGATAGAAGAGATGGTAAACGAGGCGAACATTATAGGAGAGACGAAAGCGGCTCGACTCCGATGGCTCGGACACATCACTAAGATGGGGGAGGATCGGGCAGTTAAACGAGCGTATGTGGGACGCCCTAACGGACGACGTCCGGTCGGACGTCCCAGATACCGCTGGCGCGATGAAGTGGAGAAGGATCTGCGGGAGCTCCGGGCGCCTGACTGGCTCTAGACTGCGCAGGAGAGAGAGCGATGGCGCTCTTTGGTATCGGAGGCCAAGATCCACTTCGGGTCGCTGCGCCAGCGTAGTAAGTAAGTAAGTAAGTATTTTCTGACCTTTGTGAATTACACGCACAACGACGTCCAATACTCAAAATATCCAATACTCATAATCACATTTTTTTACACCGTTTCATAATGTTTCACTCCACTATTCACCAAATTGACCAGAAGTTTTTTCGCGATTTCAGAGTTGGCCCCATAGTAAAGTTGTTCAGTTATAGGGGTTTTGTTACACCCTGTAAAGTTGGACGACGACCCCTAAACGGAATTTGAATTTGACATTCGCCTCTAAATCATACTGTAGTCTGAGAACTAATTTATATATCGAAAAAATTAGAGAACCAAAATTATTTATTGTTGACCTACGTAAGTTACGTTATATTGATTTATTAAGTTGACATGTATTAATTTTTTAATTTATTTTAACTGGATATAACTATTGTTATATAATTATATTTACATGGTATGACGATGTATGACTAGTACAAAATAAACTGAATTTAATTGAATCCAATGGTACGGGCGAACGTAAAATCTGTTCTCCTATAGAATCTGGTACTACTGCTACACTGTGGGCATTCGGCCGTGAAGGGATGACCCATTATTAACTTTGTTAGTATTTCTCACGGTAGAACACCGACAGGGATTTCAGTGAAATTTTCTATGCAATTGGGAAGCGAAGATAATAATAATAATGAGGTACTCATATATAATATCACTGTTGTTTTACCTTAGGTTGTCTGGAAAAGATTAGTTTGAGTGGAAATGCCTTTAGTTGTACCGTTGTACCAGGCTCTGAAATTGTCTTTCACCAACGCTAACACCAATAGAAAGGGTAATTAAAACATACACACCCTTACACACACTCCCACCTCCAAACACACTCTCACACACACCCTTTCATTCCCCCTTACATACATTCACATGTCTTCGGGTATAAAATAAAAATTTAAAAAATAATATATTATAATAAATCGTAATTTGTGACTATTATTGCTTGGTGTTCAGTAGGGGGCGGTATTTATCCCATAGATAACTACCTAGTTGTCTATGGGATGAATGCTGACCTTTATTGAATGCCTTCATTTTAGGAAAGCACTGTCTCCCAAGATACAGGTTCGCCTAGTTTGGGAGTCAGGGTGTTGTTCGATTTACTAATTTGTGATGTTTTCAATAAAAAATAGTTTATTTTTTTATTTATTTTATAAGTTTGATGCACATGTTGACATTATATCTTTCGGTGTTTTTCAAAGACTATTATATTATGTATGGCCCTTGAGAGGAAAAGCCTGCATAACTGTAATGGGGTCGTCAATATGTTATTGCCAATTTTAGGTGTGGAGTGACGATGTGTGATTGTAGAAGGAGGAGATAGGTAAGCATCGTCTCCCTTTCTCTTTAACCTGTATTCACCCACTGCTGGATTTCCTCCTTTAATGCACGCTGTTCTCTACGCTCTTGGACTTTTTTATAATTACTTTCAGCAGACTTTCTTATGTCGTCTGCCCATCTTGCTGATGGTTCTAATCCTCAGTCACCTACCATGAGTTTCTTACTCCACTGACTGTCATTTCTTTAGCAAATATGACTCACCGGTAGAAAGAAACGGCAATAAGTTTTATGACGTAAATGTTCTGTCGGTGCGGCAATTCTATAATTCAAATTTTAAGTCTATGCCGAATGCATTAAGGCTCATCAAATTGCAGAAATTTGACAGATGGTTTACATTAACTAGAGGCGGACAGTGCTTGCCTAATTAATGTTCGGTTAATACCATTTCTAAGGTTTCGTTCACAATATACCGTCTCTATGTTTAGGCCAAATTACTTAATTATTAATATTATACTAGGTAATAATTAATCACCTGTAATTAAATGTAAATCGGCTTAGTTGATTGATGATATTTGTAAGAGTTCCTCGATTATTCATTAGCAAAATATTAGTAAGGAAATCCCCATGGTACAACCAGTTGGACATTTAAGCTGGACCACGGTTAATACCCCTGAATATTAAATTTCCCATGGACCATGTTAATTTTTTTTCCTTTTTTTTGCTCCTTAAGTTAGTTTTTTAACCCCCGACCGATCGAGGGAGGGCGTGTTATAAGTTTGATACGTTTGTCTGTCTGTCTGTTTATCTGTGGCATCATAACTTGACAACAGGTGGTCCGATTTTTTAAATTTATTAAAGAACATTGTCGACGGTGTTCTTAGCTAGGTCTCATAAAAATTGGACCTGTGGTTTCCAAGGTCTTGGAGTATCTTTGATGTCAGATGGGATCTCTGGAACGGTAATAGCTAGATGGTTCGAATTTGAGCTCAAATATTCAGGTTCATGGTGCGTTTCCGACATCTGAAACCTTGAGGATCTGATGATGATCAGGAGAAAGTAAGCGAACTTCAATTTCACAATGAAACTGGGAGAATTTTAAGATTATTAGCCCGCCGAAACCATAATAGTTCGATGGGGTCTTCTCAAACTAAAGTTGTAGGAAATCCTGAGACAATGTTTACGCGATGAAGAGAAAAAAAGGAAGATAGCAGAAAAAAAGAAATGTAATATCATTTACATTTATTTTTTTACTCAATTTTTTTTAGCTCCACATCAGTGGTGTTAGGAATTTTAAGATAGCCATGGCGAGGCCGAACGCCGAGCTTCGCATAGGACGTCGCCCGGAGCGTCCCTCCACCTTCAGGCGCCGCAGTAGGTTTAACTTGTTGAATGTTCTTAGCCTTAGTTGGTGTATGATGGATCTCTGGAACGGTAACAGATTGGTGGTTCGAGTTTGAGCTCAAATGTTATCTTGGTGACCTTCCCACATCTGGAATCTTGAGGATCTGATGATAACCTGGAATAATAAGGAGGTCTCCATAATGTTACGTCGGGGGTTTCTTAAATTTTCGATTTACAACTATACAATTTACAACTATACAATTTACAACTATACAATTTACAACTATACAATTTACAACTATACAATTTACAACTATACAATTTACAACTATACAATTTACAACTATACAATTTACAACTATACAATTTACAACTATACAATTTACAACTATACAATTTACAACTATACAATTTACAACTATACAATTTGCCGATTATGGAAGTGTGTGGACCTTATTTCATTTCACGCTGTATTTTATGTAAAGCAATTTTTGTAGGAAGCGGCAGCTATTCAGTATATTTTCAGTAGGAGACCCCCATAATTTTCAATCGACGGTCTAAATATGTTATATACCAGATAGTGGGATCTTCATGAATAAGAATGAGAGGTGCTTTTCATACATAACGGCTTATTATCTGTTTCTGAAAAGGATCCATTGCGATTTTTTTCACGCTTCATGTTTTACACAATTTCTTTTTACTTTGTCCACTACGCGTAACGTAGTAGACAAAATAACATGAAATTGTAACGTTTTTGTATACACTGTTTGACATCATCAGCCTATTAATGTCCCCACTGTTGGGGTACAGGCCTCCCCTTGCACAAGGGGGTACGGGCCATGATCCACCGAGCGGGGCCCAGTGCTGTTTGGTGGATTTCACATGCTTTTGGAAACTTTAAGGTTTCCTCACGATGTTTTCCTTCACCGTTAGCAGTCGATAAATGTACGTAAGTCTTCAAAAAAATCCGTAATACTCATTGGTATGGCATTGCATAGTTAGGAAACCGGAACTCCCGCATGGGACTAGCCACTAGACCACCGACACTGTTTATGAACTTACAATATTAGATGAATTTTTTTTGGTAAATCTGAAATTCTACCTTAATGGTAAGGCTTCCTTAAGTCTCATAATATGTCATCTCTATGGCTATGAGCTATGGCATAGAAAGTGATACCATGTATTTTAATTATGGCCATGGGGACCGAAAGCGGTTATCCGAATCTATTTAGGCAGCCATGCAAAATTGAAACAAAACGCATGGTTTTAATATAAAATCTACAATAAATTATTTTGATCAAATGCCGTTATCTCCTTCACAGTTGCAGCTTGTTGTTTGGTTTAAAAGATCTTTATTTATATAATAAACAAAACAGACTCACTACTTAGTGTACATTATTATCCTAACATAATTTAAAAACAGTTCCTTAGGCTAAAAACCCTACTATAAACTCTAGTGCTTGATAATAATAATAAAAAATACATGTGTAAATTACTCAGCACATTAACAGTAACATAGTTTACGTTTAGGTAAATATGTTAACTTTGTCGAGCTCACATTTAATGCATTTTAATTTAACGATAACAAAATATAAAACTATTGCTAACTAGTGATTGCGATCACAGTTACAGCAAATTGCAGCATGCGGATTCTTGAAGGACCGAACGCCCGTCTCTTAGAGTTTTTTTTTTCATCCAAGATTGAATTGATCCTGAATCTGTTATAATTTTGAAAGCCAGATGTTCTAACAACCCAGTAACCACCATAACATCGATGTACTTGATAGACTATACACGCAATTTATTTTACGTTACACGTGGAATAAAATCAGAACCACGTACATTTTTATTGCAAAGAAAATAGCTGCTTTATGAAAAATTTATCCGCTTATATTGAGTTTTACCGCCCGCCCTAGCTGCCCTGATGCCATAAACTGTTGTCGACAGGAGTAATGGTATCGTTGTTCCTATAGTGTTGGGTACAACAGTAATGTTGGGTTTCGTTTCCTTTAATATTTTAAATTGGGAGTATTTTTGGCAGCTCTAAAGTCTAATGGCATAAATTGTTGTTGACAGGCTTAGTAGCATTCGTCGTTGTTCTTCTTTCTAGTCGATAAGAAATATAGTCAAGCTCTATATATTAGTAAGTAGCCATGTCAATGCCCTCAAAAAGAACACCCGTGTGCAGCTGGATGGCGGAAAAATGTTCTATGGTCTGGGGAAGACAATACTCGCACCTATCAGGCGGTTTCCTGGAACCCTACTTCTATAGGCTATTATTTATTGCAGCAACCGAACGTTGTTCGTAGTGTTAAACCGTAACATTGGGTTTCGGTTTCGATTTCCAGGATAAAGTTTATTTTCACCTAAACCTATTTTTTAGCAGTCTTAGCCTATATCTTTTTAAAATAAATAACTTACCAGGAAGGCGATTCTCGCAGCGTTCGACATACAAGAGTCGAGCGCTACGAACGTCTTGTCACGCTCACGCATGTAATGTTTGAATGCGATAGGACTAATGTCAAATTCGACATTCCACAACTTTAAAATTAAAAGTTATAGAAAAATTAACTCTGCAAATTCCACGGATATCTCTTACTGATATTCTTGCAGGAACTGGGATGACTGATTGAAACAAAGGTCCCAATGGGAAATTATCCTGCAATGTTTTACCACTAGAGGCGCCACTAGTACAGTTACAAAAACATTCAAAAATACGACGTACGTGTACGGCTTAAAGATGATTTTGTTCTAAATATAACATAACCTAAATTTATTGATTTCAATGACAATAATTTCATAAATAAATAATGATTATTTTTATTAATATTAGATGATTTTACAAGAATTTTGTTTAATAAACTTTAAATTAGCACATAAAGCCCAATATCAACATGTAGATGTGTACCTTTCCACCAAATTCCTTCAGACTAGCGCCACGCTGTTTTTTTAGGTTTACTACTTTGAAATAGCCATATTATGCCAGGATATCATCACAATTTTACTATAGCTGTGAGAAATTAAATTAAATTAATCCAAATTACGACAAATTTGTGATATCTACAAAAATGACGATTCATTTTGCTTTTCTGTTTACGGAGTGTGCTCCATCTACGCAACGCTTTGCGTTTTATGTCCTATTGACCGGACCTGATACAGGAAGTGAGCTCACTATAAATCAAGAAACGGATTCAGTTTCAAAATCGCTGCAGTGTGCTAAATGTTTAAGTAACTGTGCAAAACAAAAGTAAAAAATCCGAACAATTTTCCGTTTCTAAAATCAATCTTCGGTCAGACTCTATTCGTATGACAGTGAAACGGGATTTATATGGAAACTTGGACTCAATAAAAAGCTATTTGATTTTCATTATTCACCAGTAACGGGTCCTTTCGGCCTGTTATTGTGTATATATGGTTGTTGTTTGGAATGGGAATGCCTTGTTGAAAATGGTGTATTTCTTTTCACAACCATTCTCCTTAGTTAAGATATGCCTTATAATATGTGCCTACGATGTTCACTGGTGGTTGTAGGTATGTTGATTTTAATATTGTTGAACTTTATGCCGTGCTAAAGTAACAAGCATGTTTTTGCCTTTTTACCCCGTAAAAGTATCGGAATACTCTTCTTTTAGTCGTATCCTCACTGAAGAAGGTCGCGATCATAGAACGACTTGTGAGCGTCGGTGGCACAGTGGCTAGGACACCGGACTGCCAGGCGGGAGGTCCGCGTTCGAAACCGTGCAGTGTCATGTACCAATGAGTTTATGTATTTTTCAAAGACTTACGTATATTTACTGACTGCTACAACGGTGAAGAAAATCATCGTGAGGAAACCTGCACACTGAGATGACAAGTGTGTAAAATAGGTAGGAACAAAAGATCCTCAAGGGTCGAAGTGCCGCTGGAGTTATTCTCGGCCCCCTATCTAAAGACAAGATAAGATAGAAGGACTTTCTGGGTAGATTTAAGATTGGTTTACTATTAAAACCATTAAATACCATACCATACCATTACCATTATTAACCATTTTATTCACTAGTTATGTGCAGGTTTCCTCGCGATATTTTCCTTCACCGTTAGAGCACTCAGTAAATGTACGTAACTCTTTGGTACATGACATGCATAGCTTTGAGTCCGGCGACTCTAGCCACTGTGCCCCCGACGCTCTTTTTCTGGTTTCCCAGGGATTTTAAGATTACCTCAGCAATTATTCCGTAGAAAAATATTTCGCTGCTGGAAGGTCAGGGCTACCCTGACCTTCCAGCAGCGAAATATTTTTCTACCACCCTTTTATGTAGGTCTGTCGTCGAATGTCTTTGCTTCGACGTTGATGTGTTTCGGCAGTATTTATAGAAGAGTCAATACCTAATAATATGTGTTCATAGGCCTCATCGTCACTTGCCACCAGTTGAGATTGAGGTCAAACTCGGGTTTAGGTGTAAATAGAAATAAAAAACATTTTTCTAACACAGTAAGTTTGTGAAAACAACTCTGAATAGCTATTTGCAAAAACTAACCGCTTTTCCTGTACAGTTACCCTGACAAAAGAAAAAGTAACCAGCGGGAACCGGCGTCAAAGAAATGGCAATGCAATTCATCATCCCGTCCGAGCTCCTCAGTCATTTTTCGTGACATGAAGCCAACTTTTTAAGAACCCGTATCTCTCGCGACAAGCCACGAGAAAATACCTACTTAGCGCCATATACAAGGTGTTCCTGAGGATATACATTAACTTTGCCAAACACTTCTTTAGCTTTTACATAATATATTTGACAATGGAAGTGATCCTCATAAACGCTTCGTTTTCGAGATACTTGCTATTTTATTTAATTGGGGTTTACAATGAGTAAGGGTCTTTATTTAAGAAACCCTGAAACAAAACAACAACAAACTATTTGCCTTTCGTTTGTACATGTCTTTAATAAGTAATAACCAGTGATCGGAGTAGGTAGGGCTGTTTTTGGTACTTGCCACATACGGTCATAATATGGATAAATATGCCCAATAATCCCGGGATTTCCGGGATTGAATAAATATGTTATTTAGATTTTTAACGTTATATTTGTTTTGATACACATTTAAGATTGGTGGCGAAATATTTTTTTTTAAGATTCATGGCGCTAGTGTACCTATGGTAGTGTTTTAACTTTTCACAATTTTAAAAAAATCGTAATCCGCCGAGTAAGGGCGAGGTTTATAAAAGTAATTTACAACATTTGCTCGATAACTTAAAACGGGATCCAGAAATCATATCCATATTAATATAACCTTTGAGGACATTGACCCGAAAGAGCTCTACCTACTCCGATCACTGGTAATAACTTATGTCATGATTGTCAAGTTCAAATTAATCAAAATGCGACGTTGCCAGCTCGGATAAAGAGTATGGCAAACTAGGTAATTTAAGGCAAGGCATTTTGTATGTATAAATATTAAAAAAATATTATTTATTAAAATTTAATAATGTGACAAAATAACTTCGATGTTCTGAGTACAGTGTCGAAGTTAATGCATAACCAAATGAACACCTTGTATATTCTGCGGTGAATTAATTTATTTTGAGAGAGATTATTATTTTGTGAGACGCCAGAAATATCTTGAAATTTTAATATCTATGTGAGTGGTTAATGTGAAAAGTGAGCAGAAAAATTCTACGGTTTATTATAGCACTTAGTATTTGAATATAAAATAAAAAGTTAAATTCACAGGTTGTTAATATTTTTTTTCTACTCCCATTTCGTTATTTGTTCAATAAGAAACCACAACCAATAACATAAAGAGGTTCATTCGTCATGGTCGTGTGAAAATAGTGTTTTAATGGAATATTATATAGCAGTTTTCGATTGTAATATGTATTTTTTTCTTTTCTTTGTTGTATGGCACTGCATACAAGAACTCTTTCGTATTAAATGAGGGCTAATCCCGTAGGATTTTTTTTACAATTACGAAACGAAAATCTCTATCGAGAAACGAGATCTGAACATACTGGGTATTCAAGGCTTGGACTTCATGTCGCCATCACAAAACCATTTACCAGAAATTTCCGGTCATCTCCGGAAGTTTTTGAGAGGAATTGTCATAATTCCGCAGCTCTCTTAATCTGACACCGGTGTCAAATATACATTATACATATATTAATCGCAATAAAAATAGAATTACTACGACTGCTCTGACGGTGAAGGAAAACATCGTGAGGAAACCTGCACCTGCACCAGTGTGTGAAATGAGGAAGGCAATGGCAAACCACCACGAGAGTCGTTCTATGTGATTAATTCCTTAGAATGATCACGACCCCCAGCAATAGGAATACGACTTCGAAGAAGAAACAGTCTGTATTTATTTGTCCACTGTTGGACCTTGTATAGTCTAGTTTGTCTCTGCTATGATTGGTCCTATCTTAACCTTCAGTATCCTCATGGGTCATAAAATAATAAATTTAGTCCCTGGTACCGGATACTTTCAAAGTAAATTTTATTATTTATTAAATCAGTGTTCTATTATGAGCCGAGTTAAAAGGTCAGAACCTATATTTTATTCGCGTAAACCCTCCAATACTTACAAAATTATTACCATTATTGTATTTTTTCAAACTTGATTTCTTTAATATTACGTGAAATACGTTATATATACGTACAAAATATTAACTACAATCCAGATTCGTCTGCTTCTATTTTGTTCTTTGTAACTTTCATACTTATCTACGATATTTTTTACATCTACGCAGACAGATACCTATTTATGAAATTAAAATATAAACCTTAGTTTGAATATTTTTTTATTAAACTGATAATTTTTACAAAGAAACTATTCACATGAAAATCGTTACAATTACACTCTGATATTAACAGTTTTGACAAATAGATTTAGATAAAAGATGTCAAACATCATTTTACTTATTTAAGTCTATTTTTACCTATATTCACATTATTTACAATACAATTTACAGATTTACAAAATAGAAAAGTAAATTACAACAGACTCATGATAACGTCGTCTCGTTTTAAAATGTATTAAAAGTTTAAAATAATTAATTACATCTCACAGCCGATAAAATTAACGGAAATTATAAAATCTGAACACTGACGAAAAAAATTAGAATTGTTTCATAAATCTTCTACACATTTTTTACAGTCACCTGTATGATGTACCTATTTCTTTGTTTTTCAAGTAAATACTTGTAAAACATCTAATGCTAGAGTAATTTATACACTAAGTCACTGTACTGATATGGAACAAAATCAGTAATCTCTTAGCTTTCCACGACTTTCTCATTTCGTTCAGTGTTCAAAACTGTTTTAAGTATAAAATGTCCAGATTTATTTGATTATGTATTGACGTGTTCAAGCATTTCGGGTAATGCATTGTAGGCAACCATATTACCAAACCCACCTTTTGGCTCCTTCTTAGTCACGATTGCAACTATTTCCTCTTCAGGAGGCGGCGGAGGAAACTCCGTATTCGATTCCATCGCCCCTGATATATCGTCTACACTAAGTACTACTTCCCTATTGTCAATTTCTATTCTATTACGTTCTACAGTTGTATTATCCTCCATTATACTATACAAATTTTCAGACTTAGCCTTATTATACATTTGTCAGGAATTCATATAGAATGGATCATTTAGGTTCACCTCATCATTTACTATATTACTTTTTTGTGACCATTCCTTCTGCTGATGTTTTATCCTATAGATTATCTCATCATGAATAACGCCAAAACACATGGCTGTTAGTGCTAAACCTGTCAACGTATATCCAGAACAGAACCATAATACAGTTGAATTAATAGTATAGTATCTTACACCATGAATCGTAGTATAACTCATACCAGGAATTATACTACCAAAACCAATAGTACTTAACGCCATAAAACAAAAATAAAATCCATCTATGATACTCAGATTATCTAGCTTGAATAGGATTATAGCTCCAATAGTTATATAAATAAACATAGCAGCTAGACATAGTAATACTGGAGCAAGTATACTAAGCCCATGCATTGATAGTTTTGAATCTGTGTCTGGCCAACTAATGACATCGTCTTTGGCAGTACTAGTAGTTGGTCTTTCTGATATGGATAAGTCTTTTTGACTATCTGGTTTTAGAACGTAACATTCTTCTGTCGGGGTTTTACTCGTGTTTTGACTGTTGAGTATTTCTTCTTGTTGCCTTTTCAATTTCATTCTTCTTTCTTTTTCAGCCATTCTTCGCTCATCGTAGCAGCAGTAGCCGCAGTTCGAACAGAGACAGCAGCATAAAGCTCTACTGAAGACACTTCGAGCCATTTTGGATAGAAGGGACCCTACGCTTGATAAATACACGAGCGTAAGTGGTATTCCAAATAAGGCATACAGTATAGTAACCCCTTTGCCGAGTATCGTTCTTGGAGCAATGTTGCCGTAACCTGCGAAAAAGCATTTCAAATTAGATAAATATGGTCTCCCTATCTCCTCCCTACCTCCCTATCGCATGCTATCGCTACTGAAAAAACGAGTCAGGAGGCAACTAACCTAAAAAAAACTGAATGGTGCCAAGACCTCTCATACCAAAGCTGGTTAGCGACTACTCTTCTATGAAGTCTGTCGCCAAATATTCTTTTCTCTGGCCATGTCGTGTTCCGTTTCGACAGCGTTTGGTATAGAGTCAATTGCATATTCAAGGTCAACAGAAACAGAACTATATGATATTGCAAGTGTTTATAAGCGTCGTAGGTGGCCTGATACCGTCTTTTTATATCTAAAGGTACTATATAAAAATTCTATGTAGAGTAATAATCCCTCTCGAGAAGTATAATATTCTTACCTATTGTCGTCAAAACAGTTAATGAGTAGAAAAATGCGAGCGCCAAATTCCACTCGTGCTCCTCATAATGATTGCTAACGTCGCTTCCACCGAATTCTCCAAGAGCCATCTCCCTGTAACTGACTCCGTAATGCGAAGCCATTTCAGTCGTTACCCTCTGCACCAACTCATTTTGGAATTTCAAAATCTCCTGAGCTGCTAACCGCGTCCAGTTCTCTCTATACAAAATATTTAGTGACACTGTTATCTCCCAAATGTTTTCCACAGCTCTACTCCTCGCATCCCAGAAATAGTTGGCAGAAAATGTCAGGTTACCATTGTCATATTCGTCCTCTGTCTCTTTTTTACTTGTATTATTTTCTTTGTGAGTAATTTTTTGTCTATCCGGCAATATTCGAGGTCTAACAGGTAGCTCTGTTCCACCTTCAATAGCAAGAAATACAAACGATCCTAAGAATGTGTACGCCAATAAAATAGAGAATATCACAACGTTGGTAAGGGATCCAATAATGAATTGTTTTCTCCTGTACTTGGTAGTTTTAAAACAAAAACAGCAAACAACTTTTTGGCGAGAAGTTTGGGCCTTCTTTCTGCTGTTAGATACCATCGAATCGCCATCTTGGCATCTGTCCAAAGGGATCCCTCCATTTAGCGTAGGCTTGGCCAATGTATATTGCTCGAATCGGCTGATCGCTTCTTTATCCAATACTACATGATCTATATCCATTTTCAAGCGATGTTGCTACGTTTTACCTTCATTTAATAACGTCATTATCCTTTTGTCGATGCTGTTATCTGAAACAATAAAAATGATTTCTGTTAGAACTAGGTAGAGTTTTCTCTTGTAAGTTGGCGTCATCTTTCAAAGTCAAGTTCGGTGGAGGGGAATGAGTGACAAATGAGGAAGTATGATGTAAAAAAATGATTAATGTTCGGTTAAAATATTTTTCTGGTAGCAAATGAAGAAGTATTCACACTGGCACTATATGGCGGCTCAATTTTTCTTTGTACGAAGTATAATAATCATATTTTAATATTTCTAGACCCTAACTTCAGTTCCAGGAAATAGTTTTGTGAAAGGAATAATAATTTAGTGAGTTTCCTTACTCAATAAAAATAAAAGATAAATAGTATTAAATGATTCTGAAAGGCATATGGAAACATTCGACTGAAATCGAATAAAATCAATCATTCAGAAATTTTGTAAGTACAAGTGTTGAGTATAGTTCTCAAAACCAGAGTAAAATAAAATTCAATATAAAGAAATTTTTTGGTACAAAGTATCTATAAATACTATTGTAACTGTACTGAAAATCGTAATTTATTTTTGATAGATGAAATCTCTGGAACTTTGGGTGAAAAAAAATTACTCCCTCCGCTTCGGTCTTTCATGTCTGAAACGGTAATAACTAGCTGGTTCGAATTTAAACTCAAATATTTAAGACTCTTCCTACATCAGGAACCTAGAGGACCTGATAATAATAAACAGGAAGAGTAAAAGGAATCTCCGCAATGGCAAGTCACGGGTTTCTTATTTTGTTAATTAACAGCCTAAGCCTTTTGTAAACCGCTGATTACTACTTACTTCATCCCATGCCGTTGATTCCAAACTATGCTGGAGCTGTGGTGGAAAAGAATAGTTTGGAATCAATGGCATGGGATGAAGTACTAGATAGTATGAGTGGAATCTTGGATTGGCATACAAATATTTGAAGAACATTTACTATGTCAAAAATGTTAACGCTGTAAGATTTCCTGTAAAAAAGATAAAATAAATAAATAAAATAGGCGGTGACCGTTTTATATGGTCACGGGGCACAAGCCTAGATTTTTCCCGATCTGACTGAATTACGAACATGACCTGTATTGACCCTAAGGATTTGCAAAAGAAGAATTTCTATTTATAATGAAGAGTGTTACAAGTTTCAAAGACATATATATGTTTTTTAATTCACGACATTGCTGCATTACGATTGACCTAATAGTAATAACATATCAGTAAAATATTACACAAATAAGACATGCAAGTGTAAAGACTCTTGTATGAAATACACTTGGTGACGGTCGAATGTAGCGCCCTGAAGTTGGAGCCTGAGCCTTCAACAGCCAAGTATCGCTTATAAATTCGAAACATTTGTTTACAATGAATTCAACTTTCTGGACACGTATACCCTTCGATATCTCCCGAAGAAGCAAATGTTGGTAACGTGTCATGAATAAAAAAAATATGAATGAAAAAATCTTTCATTTTACTTTCATATTTTCACACCTCATACATAACCGAGGCCGTGGAAATTGATATTTTGATGGATTATTTATACCTGCCTGTAGAAGTTTAACTTGTCTTAATGAAAATTTGTGTTGTATTATTCTTACGTGCGAAGTTTGGTTGATGGAAAATTATTTCTGAAGGAGGTTGATAATACTTACTACGGGGTAGAAATGTTACATCTACCAAATATGCAGGGTGTAATACAAACTCCAAATAAAATCGAAAGGGACGTGTTGGTTCAGTATCCATAACTGAACAACGTTCTAAGACATTCGCAGAAAAAATATTTGACTTTCATACAAATCGATTAGCTGATCGGTAGAAGATAATATGGAGAGTCGAAATATTATTTCGCCAAAATAACGTCGTTGAACAAAACTTGTTCAGTTATGAATTTATGATTACTGAACTGTTATACCCTCTATGGCTGGTAGATAAAGTAATATTTCTCAATAACTCTTATCTTATCCCAAAATAGATGGAGTGAGATCGATTTTGATAGTGATTTTGAAAATAAAGAAAGAGAGAAAGAAACAAAGAAAGGAAAAACATTTATTTTACTTTGCAACAAAGGAAAATATAAAATAAAAATAACTAAACCTTAGGTAATAATACAATGTCAAAAAGGCATACGTTCAGCGTTATAAAATATCAAACACAATTTTTAATGACAAGCGAATGTCCAAATAAATTGATACCATTTACTTGAAGTTCGACGAGTCTTCAGTAAATAAGGTAATAACCGTGACCCTTTTCAAGTCGTTCGACACGGGGAGAAAGGGAGCACATAATCTTAGACGGAACATCAACATCCCTTTTAGAGATGGAATGAATTCAGGTGAAATATATAAATAAATGGAGGTAACATAATATACAAAACAACTTACTGGGAATGAAACTTTGGGATTGATACAGCCAGTTGGAACACTTAAAGGTACATTACCGGTAATATGTTTCTGAGGTGTTGCCAGCTTTGAAGGACTATAGGTACTTTTCTCTGAAGCACCTAATATCGTAACGCTGCGGAAATAACTCTTAATAAAAAAATGCTGTCGAGATCTCCTTACTTTCTCCTGGTCAACATCAGGTACTCAAGGTTCCAGATTTGGGATTGACATGGTTCTAAACATATGAACTTAAACTCGAACCATGTAATTATTATCGTTCCAGAGCTCGCATCTGACATAAAAGATACTAGATCTTGGAAATCACTGATCCAATACACATATACTCGCAACATACAACTTTGGGATCTTTAATGCCAGAGCAAATAGGTATTTAGTGAACCCGAATGCTCCATCGTCGCCTCATCATCGCTTACCATCAGGCGAGTTCGAGGTCAAATGCGAGTTTAGCGGTCAATAAAAATAAAAAATATCTCTCAAACTGATCCAATTTTGACAAAATTATCTGAAAACCAGTCCAAATCGGAATCGGTTTTTGAGATATGCCACAGACAAACAGATTTACAGAAAGGCAAACAGACATAGGCGTCAAATTTCTAACACCGCTCTTTTGGTCGCAGGTTAAAATACAAAGGTTCGAATTCCATGCAAGGCGTGCACCGCTCAAGGCCGGCACGTTCAAGGGGGCGGCAAATACAGCGATCTCGTCATTTTAAAATCAAACTCTTATTCATTCATCAATTTCGAGCTCGCATCTCTCGCTCCAGCCCTAGTCCTCAACCCATCATCCGTTCGCACTGGATTTCTCAGTCAAATTTTCATTTTAACGCTACTGTGACGGGAGGAAGTGGGAGGTGGAGCATACACCTCCCAGGAGGGGTCCGAAGCAAAGTGCTAGGGCACCAGTGTGTTCCACAGTAGATCCCGAAGCCCTCCGACATGCATATGTGATCGGCCATCGAGGGTGTTTTAGTAGGAATAATCCCACATAACACGTTTTCTTCCCCAGGAGGCAGGGTATTTTATAAAAATTTCCCCCGTTACAAAAAATACAAATTTCTAGGGTAAAGTCATATGCGGAAACATAATGTGAAATTTCACTTCTTTGACTACGCGACAACCTAGAATTTGTACGAATCGCGAAATTTAACAAACTGAGAATTTGTACCAAAGAAGAATTTGAACAAACTACGAATTGTACAAATCGAGAATTTTACGAACAGTCAATTTGAACCAACTGATGAACCAATTGCTCATAATTCCAAGGTTCAAATCAAACCATAAGCCGATTAACACATGTTTAAGTCCGAATGTGGTCCGAATAAGGCCCGAATGCACACTAGACCAGTCGTTAGGGTATGTACATAATACGTTCGGTCATTAATGAACTAGCTCGCCCGTTCGGAAACCAGTATTGGCTTTATGCCATTCGTTCGGCATGGCCGGAAGTAACCGCTGAACCCAAACCTCGGAAACGGCAATTTGGAGCATCAAAGTTTAACGTAGTGAGGTTTTACCTTAAGTTGTTCATGATGACACTTTAATAGTAAGCCCTAAATAATTTCTTTAAATCAAGATTTTTTAATAATAATTAAGTTGCTGAAGTAGGTACTCTTTGCATAGTATTTGTAAGCAGATTTTTGTTTTAGACCTACTGGTACGAAGTTTGTTTGGTTACGCCCTGAACTCTCAAATTACAGATAACTATTTGTAATTTCTCTGCTCTCCAATTATAATCTAGTTTTTCTAAGATACTACCTTAGGAGTTTTAGTTTTCTTAGACGCTTTATACTTACTTACTCCTTAGGTGTTTAATTTCCTTGTATCCTTAGGGGGTCAAGACTCCTTACATTAATTATAGTTTTCTTATATACTTTCGTCTCCTTAATTTCCATTTAGCCTATAGTTAATTTAGTCCTTTCGATTGTTTACTTTCTTTAATCATCAAAGAGTTCTAAGATCCTTAGGGATATCTTCTTAAGTCTTTAGTTCCCTTAGAGCTACTGTCTCCCTCTCAAAAGCAGAAAAAGAATCCCCTAAACTTAACCCTTTGAGATTTTGTCTTCTTAAGTCTTTATTTTCTTCAGAGCTGCTGCCTCCCTCTCAACTTAGGTATCTAAATGTAGAAAAATAATCTCTAACTCATCCTAGTCTCTTTGTAAGCTTTTGTTTCCTTTGCTGCTTCCATGAATGTTAGCCAGTTCCGTGTACAGAACTGTAATGCTACTTGTCAGCGCATTTACACCTGTGTTGGCCGTTACAGCCCAGTTACCGTACAAAATGCAATCCCACTTAATTGAATGGTTTCCATTGAGTATATTATCCGCGAAACGAGGGTTACATTACATTCAGTTAATGGCATTGGACGGAATATTATGTTACTCGAATTTTGTTGTGTGTTAAGCTCGGTGGTAGAAAGTTTTTCTTGACACTTAGATACGATACGAGTACGTGGATGAAGAAAAAAATTGTGTCCTGTTTGGGGCGATCGAGTTCCTTATATTATTAGGTAATCTGGGATTAACAGTTTGGAGCAATCAATTTATTTTGTATGTACTGTAGAGTTTCTGTAAACTACTTATGTATTATTATGCTATTCTTCTTCTTCTAAGTCGTATTCCTCATTGAGGGTCGTGATCATTCTAAGGAATTAATCACATAGAACGACTCTCGTGGCAGATTTAATAGGGTGGTTTGCCATTGCCTTCCCCATTTCACACATTGGTTATCTCAGTGTGCAGATTTCCTCACGATGTTTTCTTTCAACTAATTGGTACATGGCATTGCATGGTTTCGAGCTCGGACCTCCCGCATGGGAGTCCGACGTCCTAGCTACGACGCCACCGACGCTTATTATGCTATAGATACATATTATATTATATACTAGCTTTCCGTCCGCGTCTTTGCCTTGCGTTATAAACTATCGATACAGAATTTCATGTAAATCCGTTCAGCCGCTTGCTCGTGAAAAGGTAACAGACAGCGTCATATAAGTAGCAATAATAGATAATTTAGGAGTCATATTTACATGTGTTAGGTTCGTGGAAAGGTAAACGTCGCGAGGAAATCTGGGTATAATTGCAGAAAGATTCGTCTTCTTCTTCTATGGCGTATTTCTACATTGCTGATGGTAGTGATCATCCCAAGGAATTAATCACATAAAACGATTCTCTTGACAGGTTTAAAGGTGTGGTTTGCCATTGCCTTCCCCATAAAGTTAAACGTAAAGTTAGTATTTACTCGTATATAACTCGAAACCTAAAAGTCTGACTGAACAGAAAGACTGGCTTGGATGAACGGGTCACCGTCGCCCATAGATATCTCACCTCATTATAAGAAATGTTATAGAGTTTATTTGTACAAACCCTTTGAATCGCTGTCAGTGTTCATATCATCATTCTAGAGGAGACGGCGCTACTGTCTGATGTCTGTGATGGTACTGCTAACCTTGAGGACTTAGATGGATTAATGTACCGATAATTACGGTGGCTGTCTCACTCTTCAAACAATGCAAGCATTGTGCTTTACTGCCGCAAGTAAAACGGTCGTACGAATAGATTAGGCTGATTCGGCACAGAGTCATTTGAATGATGGACGAGCTTTTTCTTTAATTTTTAACAACTGTAAATGAGAGTTGAAATAGCCCTGCTATTGCTTTCTTTGGCTTTCAGCTCGTACGAAATACCAAGTAGTACTCCAATTAGGGGCATCCATAATTTACGTCACACGAATTTCATGATTTTTGGAGCCCCCTGCCGTACTTGTCACAGCTGTTCACCTCCCTGGTGTGACGTCACATATTTTGTAATTTTAAATTTAGAAATACAAATAGCACTTCCAAAATTATTTATATATATATTTCTATTTAAAATCTTTTTTCATAAAATCTTTGAAAATTTACAAAACATCAAATTAAATGAACGATACAAAATTCAATCGTCTTGTGTCCATGGACTTTGAATCCATTCCTTTATATCATTTATGACTTCTTTTAGATTTACGCATGTGACGCCACGAAGCTTATGACTCGTCCCCCTCCCCCTTTATTGACCCCCTCCCTCCCCCTTAACGTGACGTCATGCCCTCACTCGTGTATTCAGTCATTTCAAAGATTTCGACTCTTTATAATAGCAACTTCCTCCTCCCTTCTAGACTCCCCCATTTCCCCCTTGGTTGTAAACATGTTAAAATGCATCATGACATAATAACGGAGCCCTAGTCGTAAACTGCACAAGCGAACGTACCGGAGTACTAACACTAACACCGTCGTAAATGTACGCGACATGGTCTTTATTGCCTCGCAAACTATTTGGCTATTATGTTACTATATCAGGGGTAACATTGTTAAAGCAGATTTGTATACAAGGGATATGATGTCTTGGGTATAACGGCGCAATGTCTTCATCGTCATGTCTTGGATGATTGAAGGCGAAACCCTTGAAACCCATTAACTGGGATTTTTTTCCAAGTCTCACAATATCATCTTTAAGTAAAATCATATATTTTATGTTTGTATACGTAGCATTCAATATGTTCTCGGTATAAGGGTAATTTACGAATCATATACGAATTTTTTTAATCAAATTCAAATTCAAAATTCAAATTCAAAATTATTTATTCTTGTAACTGGGTACGTTACATCAAGTACGTCAAATTTACAAATAATAGTAATAATAATGTAAGTACTTATAAAAAAAAAAGTACTTATTAATAAATCTTAATAACTAATTACATTAAAGTAAAATTGTTCAATCTTCCGATATCGTCGAGTTGGAAATATTTAATAGGCGCATTTATATATTCATTTAAATTATAAAAAGGATTGTTTTCGAAAAACTTTTTCATTCTACTCTTGAACTCTAAAAATGATAGCTCAGTTATTGCTAATGGTATCTTATTGTACATGCTTATTTTAACAGAGACTCCTTGTTTTTTTTGTTTTAGTTAGCCTCGTTCGTGGTACTAGAAGTTTGTCCTTATTTCTTGTGTTATACTGGTGTACATCTCTTCCTCTCGTAAATGTCTGTTTATTTTTATGTACTTCTAGTATTGAGTTGTATATGTACAATGATATTACAGTCATTATTTTATTCTTTACAAAATATTTTCTAGCCGAAGTGCGTCTATGTTTGCCATTTATAATTCGGATGGCTCTCTTTTGCAATATTAGAACTCTTTGTATTTCTGATCCGTTGCCCCAAACGTTAATCGCATAACTTAATATAGAATGCACATAAGCATAGTACACTGTAATAAGAGCCTCTTTGTTTACTAATGGTTTCAGTTTGAACAGGGCATAGTTGGCGCTCGTTATTTTCTTACAAATGTTTTCAATGTGTAAGGTGTGGGTCACTGTGTAATCCATTGTGTAACCCAAAAACTTGGTATCTGTTTTACAATTTATCATGTCAGCTTCATTATATTTCCTTGTTGCATATGTCATTCTTGTAGTTTTATCAATGTTTAATATAATCCCGTTCACCTCAAACCAATTATGCAGTATGTCCATAACATATGTAATCTTATGTTCCAATTTAGTTACATTTTTATCTTTAACTCCTACGTGAGTATCGTCAGCAAATAAAGTCACAAAAGCCCAGTCGGGTAGAGATTTGGGTAGGTCATTTATATAAACTAAGAAGAAAATGGGGCCAAGTATGGAACCCTGTGGTACTCCGATATCAGTTGTTCTTGTAGTTGACTGAACACCGTTCACATCCAGTACCTGACACCTATCTTTGAGATAGGACTCCAATAGTTGCAGCTCCAATCCGGTAACTCCATAATATTCTAATTTGTGAAGCAAAATGTCATGTCGCAAGCAGTCAAATGCCTTAGATAGGTCGCAAAAAATACTTGAGCATTTATACGAACCATCCAAGGCATCTAGTACAAAATTGATTACAGTCTGGATCGCCATACATGTAGATTTATCTTTTCTAAAACCAAACTGCTGACTGTTGAGTATGTTGTTGCCCTCTAAATATTTAATCATTTTGTCCTTAATAAGGTACTCTAAAATCTTCGAGATAGCAGGAAGTATACACACCGGTCTGTAATTGTTTGTGTCACCTTTCTGTCCTTTCTTAAATAGTGGTATAACTCGTCCTTGTTTTAAAGCATCCGGGAATATTCCTTCTACGATGCAGCTGTTTATACATTCGAGTAATAGTTCAGATAAATAACCATCCGACAATATGAATCGTTTTATAGTAATGATATCTAAATCATATATGTCTTTAGAGCATTTATCTTTTAAATTTCGAACTATGTTCTTTAGTTCTATAGTACTTATAGGTGTCAATTTAAAAGTAGATAATGGTTTCAGTGTGTTGTTTAAGTAGTGATGGCATTTATCAACGCTGACTTCTAAATGGCCTGATATACTTCTGGCAATTGTAGAGAAGAAATTATTAAAAATTTCAGCAATTTGTATATTATCTGTTACAACGTTTCCTTCTTTATCATTGATCATTTCAATTTCTTGTTTCTTTTGTTTTCTTTTGTTGGTCTGTTCTTTGACAATATTCCAAGCTTCTTTAGTTTTATTCTTCGCCCGTTTAATTCGTTCCGAATTTTGCATCTTTTTTGCGCTGTACATAACTTTTTTTAGTATTTTTTTATATTTTTTAATTCTTATTTTTCTTTGTTCACATGGTTGTATTTCTTGTAGAATTTCTAATTTTTCAAGATTCGATTTTGATGTTGCAATACCCTTCGTGTACCATTTGCCATTGTTTCTGCGTATTTGTAATTTTCGTAAAGGGAATGCAATACCGTAATAATGCATCAGAGCTTCCAACAAAATATTCATTTTATCATTGGCATTACTCGCATTCGTTATATCATCTTTTAATTTGTGGTCACGATTAAGCAAATGGTGAAAATAATTGAAATTATTCTTATTCTTAATTCTAGCATACATCGGTACATTTTTATTGTGAATGTCATTGGTTGTGTTGTTATAATTCATTCTCTCATCAATCAATCATCATCAATCTCTCTTCAACAGGTGTCCAGCCACTGCTGGATGTAAGTCTCCTCCAATGCACGCCATTTTCCACGATCTTGAGCTTTACCAATCCAGTTTCCTCCAGCAGATCTCTTTATGTCATCTGCCCATCTTGCTGGTGGTCGGACCCACGCTCTTGGTCCCAGTTCTTGGTCTCCATGTAATGACTTTCTTGCCTCACCGACCGTCATCTCTACGGCAAATATGGCCCGCCCACTTCCACTTCTTTTGGGATACTATACGGGCTATGTCGGTCAGTTTGGTTCTTTTCCGAATCTCCACATTTGGCACGCGGTCCATAAGAGAAATTCCGAACATATCCCTTTCCATTGCTCCTGACTTGGAGCTGGTGAATGTATTGTTTGGTGAGCGTCCACGTCTCAGATCCGTAAGTAACGACCGGTAAGACACTGCTCGTACACGCGATGTTTAAGGCTTAGTGGAATATCGCTCTTGAATTTTTTTTTGATAGTTATTGCTAATTGTATTTTCTGCAGGTATAATTACAAAAAAATTGCTAATTTCATTCATTCGTTTTCTTGCAATCGCATTTAGAACACGAGCATAATGAGTGACGCGACAAAGTTATCGAAACTCGAATTTCGCGCTGTGATAAAATTCCTAACAAAACAAGGAAAAAGTCAAAAAAATATCCATGAAGAGATTGTGGCCCTTTTTTCCAAAGAACTGAAAAGATTATTGCCGCTGTAATAAATGTATCGAAATTATGGGAGGTTACGTAGAAAAATCAAAATATATTTTTGTTAATTTATTGTTTTTTTCATGCCATTTCCGAGTATTTATTGAACTCCCCTCGTAGTTATAGTATTCTGAGGTAAAACTTGTCACGAAAGTCATAGAAATAGGTTACCCATATTTGTTGGCACTAGCAAAAATTACTACCACAACACGTTCTCATGAATTTCGTTTTGTACATAGCGTAATGTTGTAATTTTTGACTAACACGTAACGTAACATAAAAGTGTGGTCAAGAGGAAGAATGAAAACTGTGGATACACTAATGATATCCTTGATTTTGTTACCGACGAAGCAGCCACTTCCATATTACCTACATTACAGTCGCAATTTGCAAAAGGGCACTCAAAATCTTGCTCCTAATAAAGTCGTGACAATGTCACTAAAGTGTCAGATTAAACCTCCATTCATGGGTTATCCTGTAAGTTTGTCGCCGATGGAACATAAAAGGTTTGCAAGTTTGTAACGGGATATCGCTTCAGATATATCGTTTTAAGGTTTAGCGTCGAGAAATCGTAAAATTTTCACACCTGAAATGGTGGATATCCGTTCATCCAAGGGCGGATCTAGTGAAAAATCGGGTGCATCGTTTCTTGTAGATTTTTACTGGTGGAAATATAGCTGTGATGAAACTCTGATAAATCCTGTGATGAAAATGGTACTTAAGGGAATGATCGTGCACTCAAAATTTCGATTGGTGCCAATCGAAAAAAAACTATAGCTTAAGCACGTCCATAATCACCGAGGAGGTAGAAAAAAATTATTTGCTATAGGGATGTTACGGAGCTTCGACTCCGACTCCGAAAGGTCGGAACTTCGGATTGATTTTACACCTCCGACTCCGACTTCGGCTCCGATAATTTTGAATCGAAGGTTTTTGAGCAAACATATTCAAATATCAATATTTTATTAAATAGTGTAGGAGTACCTACATAAAGGAATATGTTTTATTGCCACAAATGTCATCATAAAAAATATTAATAAAAAACGGTTTAAAATTTGAACTTCTGAACATCTCTCTTCTCCCTCCGACTCCGATAAATCAAATTTTAAACCTTCGGTTTCGACTCCAGTTCCAGTAAAACCACCTCCGTAACATCCCAAATTTGTTACATTATTACAATTGCGGGTTTTATTGAAATACTCATCAAGTTGCACTCCGACAGCATAAGTAGTGTTTTTTAAGCTAGCATTAATAATGTTGTTATAATAATTTTGGTATAATATTTGTTTACATAGCTATATTAGTTACGACCAACAATGGTTTTAGAAAAGTCTTTTCTATAGCGTCCTTAAATTCCTGATATTAAGGTACCTTACGCATTTCCTCTAAAAATGGCAATTTTAGTGGAAATGCGTACGTAACTTCATCGTCCCTATAGATATGGCGAGGTCCGACTCGCACTTAGCCGGTTTTATATAATCTTGCACGGACATTGCGTCATACAAAAACAAAGAAATAAAATAGTAAGTAAGTTTTAAAGCAGAAAAACAACACAATTCCTTAGACACCGACATTGTAAGCAAGCAAATTCATTTTTCACATTCAGGATATCTCGAGCAAGATTACTGGCAATAAAAGTTCACAACATGCACCTCTCCCAAGGCAGACACGATTTACGACACTTCATTGCTTCGCTGCACCTTTATATATTACGGTATGAATGAAATTGCTGAGTTTGTACTAACTATGTATAAAGAATATTAACTGCGCTGATACAGAAGAAGGCAGTAGTGCAAAGTTTTTGTTAACATCTTGTAGAGAAGTCTTTTTTGACAGGGAACCCTGTCTTTCCATTGAAGACGGGCAGAACGGCGACGGCGCGAGCGACACCGCCAGCGAGCTCAGTCACTATTAAGCTGAGATCAGTTCCGTAAGTGTCTATCGCGAGAGAATAAAATACATACAGATACAGGTTACCTTGCCCAAAAGTGTAGGCACGATCAGAATCGTGCTTCGGGTTTTTATTCGTCTTTTTAGACTTCTATGATTTTAGTCCACTTCGGTTTCAAGCTGCAGTGTGCGGCGGCATCTTCTAATCCATGTCGAAACACTTCACTGCCGAGGCGGAGATATTTAGATAAGAATAAAATAGAAAACTCTTTTGAGTTCCACTCCGACAGCATCATCATCATCATCAGCAGCAGCAGCCTACTCTAGTCCACTGCTGGACATAGGCCTCTCCCAGGGCGCGCCATTGAGCCCGATCTTCGGCTCTTTTCATCCAGTCGCTGCCAGCCACCTTGCGCAGATCGTCGCTCCATCTATCAGGGACGCCCGTCCCACACTACGTTTGCCCAAACGCGGTCTCCACTCCAGAACTCGTCTACCCCAGCGGTTGTCGATTCTGCGACAGATGTGACCGGCCCACTGCCACTTCACTTCAGATTTCTATGATTTTAGTCCACTTCGGTTTCAAGCTGCAGTGTGCGGCGGCCTCTTCTAATCCATGTCGAAACACTTCACTGCCGAGGCGGAGATATTTAGAATATAAAATTCTTTATTCAAAGCTACATAAAAATTTTTTTTTTTTTTTATTTATTTAACACTTTAATGCACAAAAATAGTACATGAGGCGAGCTTAATGCCATGCGGCATTTTCTACCAGCTAACCATTGGGTCATACAGATATTGCAAGGCGGGTGCATATAAATTAAATAGAAGATATTTAATTATTATTATTATTTACCATACTATAAAATACCTACTCATATAATATATAAAAATATACCTACACGTATATGCTACTACATAACAATTTTAAGTACATAAATACGAATACTTACATATACACAGACACTAATACATATAAAATACACATATATTTATATACATATATAAAAGAGTATATGAAAGAGAGAGAAAAAAAAATCAGATAAATACATGAACACCGAAACAAAAAAATTCACACACAGAAAAGAAATAATAACAAAAATCAGACAGGGAACCCTGTCTTCCCATTCAAGACGGGCGGAACGGTGACGGCGCGAGCGACACCGCCAGCGAGCTCAGTCACTATTAAGCTGAGATCAGTTCCGTAAGTGTCTATCGCGAGAGAATAAAATACATACAGATACAGGTTACCCAGCCCAAAAGTGTAGGCACGATCAGAATAGTGCTTCGGGGTATTTTTTCGGCTTCAAAATCGAGTGCTAAAGGCGGCCTCTTCTAATCAATGACGAAACACTTCACTGCCGAGGCGGAGATTCACACACAGAAAAGAAATAATAGCAAAAATCACATAGATGTGGCAATCAGCTATTTGGCGACATACTCAAGAAAGCTTACAATTGCAGCGGTCAATGAATTTTTATGTTTATTTTATTGCTAAACGTGATATTCGAGAACGCGACAAGTTGGTTTTCTTAGTGCTTTCTTATTCATCTTTGAAATTTTCTGGAGTTTTCTTTTTTTTAAATGTATTTTTTATTTATTTCATTTATCAAATACAATGTCAAATTAAACAAAATTTCGTCAATAAATGACTTCGACAATGAACGACGGCCTTAGTCAAAAATTAGTTATTCATTCAGTAATTAATTATTCTGGAATTATCATAGAATTCTTAATAGAATTTGTCTAAAAGGTTTACAAAATGATGAATAAGATTTTTCAGACTGCACAAAATAGATGACTTTGAGCGTATGTATGAATATTCGGAAACAGTTTGTACTCAATCGAGTACAAACTCTCAGTAATCTACATTACCTACTTTAGACTTGGTTAAATATAGATTAGTTACTCGTTGCAAAGTAAATACAATTAATTTAAGCAAACATTCAAAGCTAAAGTTTATATACAAGGATTCCTGTACCATCACCTGATGCAATGCAAAGAAAATCCCAACGAGCTCTTATAGTACTCGTGTATAGACTTGTTGTGTATTAAAATTGTACTTAGATAGGCATAGGATTAAAAAAATATAGTCTTCCCCGGGCGTTAATTCCTTCGTTAGGTATATATGTATGTGTGTATGTATTTCGGTATTAGGTAACTACCAGCAATTACAATGCACGGCATATTTATCAAAAAACCTGCCAAGTGTAATTAAAAAAGATTTTGACCTAAAAGCTCAATTGACTCGGCTAGGATCTGAAATCCCCCGCCCAAATCAAATATATAGTTATAGATTTTTAGATGAGGTTTCCCTACAACTACAAAGTTTTAAGAATATTTTGTCGTAAAAGTGCATTTAAGTTGGCTTCGGACTGGATTTCGTCACTTTCGGTTGGCTAACCATTATTGGAATATGGTAACTTGGTCGGATTAAAAAAAAATGTTTTTGCTCGTGAGTACGTTACGATTCTAAAAACGTCATGCCCACTTATTAAGAAGAAGCAACGCAATACTTTTGCACCAATTCGTAAATTACTGAAGTTTTATACCTACACCGTCTGCACTAATGTTTGGTGCGTGACATGTTTTCGCTTCGGTTATATCTCCATTCTACTCGAATATGAACTCATAGAGATTTCAGAGGTTTGTTTGTGCCCGTGTTTTCAGTTGGATGGCTTCAGTAACGAAGGGGGTAAATATGAAGGAGGAATGTGGTTATATCGCAGAATATGTGACAGTTAAAACTAACAAGTTACTATCTACACTTACCCACTACAACATTTAATGAAACAAGAAAGTAAAGTTAGTGACTTCATGCTTGTTATTAAAAATTGTTAAAAGTACTGAAAATTCAAAAAAAATCCCTGAAAAATTTTGATTCAATAAAAAAATCAATTCGACTGTGCTATCCAATAAGATGTAATCAAGTATGTGTGCATATGGTACATCATCATCATCAGCAGCAGCCTACTCTAGTCCACTGCTGGACATAGGCCTCTCCCAGGGCGCGTCATTGAGCCCGATCTTCGGCTTTTCTCATCCAGTCGCTGCCAGCCACCTTTCGCAGATCGTCTCTCCATCTAGCAGGGAGTCGTCCCACACTACGTTTGCCCAAACGCGGTCTCCTCTCCAGAACTCGTCTACGCCAGCGGTTGTCGGTTCTGCGACAGATGTGACCGGCCCACCGCCTCTTCAGCTTGCTAATCTTATGAGTTATTTTATAGCATATGCGTACATAAGGGATTTATTTTGTTCCTATTAGAATTATTATACTTATTTAAACATAATTTTCATTATTCATTTTATTGATCCATGCATTTTATTGGTAATTCAAGCTTTATTGGTAAGTTTAAACAGAAACGCATTCTCGACTCGTGTGAGTTTTAATGTACCAGTAAAGTAGTGACATAATTTATATGTTATTGCTATACGATAAAACTGTTTCGTCGAATAACTTTTCTAGTATTGCTATAGATCTACGGTAATTGATCGTTAGATTTTATTAGAAGCAATTGGCTTTAACATAAAATTAAATCTTTTAAGTTCACAACTAACGGGGTCATTTAACTAAGTAGGGTAGTAAACACAACCAACAAAATGCAGTGCAGAGGGCGGAGTTACAAGTCACAATACATATTTGTGATTGGTGCAAAAAGTCAACGTCGTCATAAGTTGACTAACGACGCAGTGACGCGATGCTCTTGGCCAATCGGCGACCGTGCTGACTTTTATCAGAATCGTAACGTTGTTGGGGCCATTTGTAGTTTGTTTCTTGAATGATACATCCTTTCATATTAGCTCGTTGGACATTGCCACAAAATAAAGTTCCTATCTACAGAAGGTCCACTAAATACAAACGCGCGAAATTGGTCCTCACACACGCGGGCTCTGCGTACAAGCAATCTGAAATCAATTCAGACGAATTCAGCCGCGAATTACACGCACAGTGGCGCGATAGAGTGGTAGGCATTATTTTCTGTACCTAAAATAAACGAAATCCATTGCCAGAAGGCTGTTTCTTTAATAATGGGAACTATAGCTACCCTCGAGCGTCGGTGGCCTAGTGGCTAGGACGCCGTCCGGCGGTCCAGGCTCGAAACCATGCAGCAATGAGTTTTTCGGATTTTTTTCGAAGACTTACATACATTTACCGACTGCTCTAACGGTGAAGGAAAACATCGCGTGGAAACCTGCATGTCTGAGGAAATGAAAAGTTTCCGAAGGTATGTGAAATCCACCAATCAGCATTGGGCCCGCTCTGTGGATCATGGCCCGACCCCCTTGTGCAAGGGGAGGCCTGTGCCCCAACAGTGGGGACATTAATAGCTGATCGCTGCCCTAGCGCTAGACGTTCGAGTGTAGGTGATTAAAATCCTTCCTATCTTTATATTTTGTAACATTGCTCCATAACTGCACGTAGAAGCAATATTCCATGTCTGTCAACTAATATTAGTGTATGTGGTACCATACGCGATTACCCAGAAGGAATTCCCTGGATAGCTTCCTATCTCGAAGTGCAGTCTCTATAATCTTCAGGTCTTATGCAGATGCGTCTCACTGCTGTAACACTGATTCTGCATCTTGAATGACATCCGTATGCACAGACGGTTTCGCGTTATGTGTACGAATTTCTGAGGTAATCAATGTACCTACAATGAAATATAGATTATAGCCTTCTGTGGTCAGGGTTACTCTCTCGGTCCCCACTATTGGGGCATAGGCCTCCCATTGCAAGAAAGGGGTTCGGGCCAAAATCCACTTGGCGGACCCAGTGCTAACTGGTGGATTTCCCACGTCTTCGGAAACTCTGTTTTCCTTAGACATACAGGTTACCTCACGATTTTTTCCTTCACCGTTAAAGCAGTCGGTAAATGTACGTATGTCTTCGATCGAAAATAAACTCATTCTATGGTTACTACATCATTAATTCATAGTAATTAACTCGATAAAAAAATACAACCTATTCACTATAGGAGCTCCAATAAGATATGTTCACATGTGATAATCAGGGTCTTATTAATTATATTCATTGAGTGAGGGTCGGGTCCGGAACTCAACTCCTAGAACGGAAGCTTTATGAAGTTCAAAGACGATCTAGGTGAAGAAGTCAGTATTGTAAGATAAAGAGGTTTTTATTAGGTTTTGTTTTGAAACACTTAGGTATGAACTTCCATAGTCCAGTGCTCAAATCGAATTTGTTATGTTACTTAAAAAAAGGTGTTCGTTGGGAACTAAATAATTTCCCTTTGTCTTCTAATAGCTTTTTTTGGCTGAAGAGCTCCCACTACCTACATCTAAATAAGTATACTTACAACAGATACTATATTATAGGTAAGTAAGTACCTACTCGTAAGCCAAACTCCGAATTTATTTGCCTTTTTAACCACTTCAACAGTGACGAGTTCAAAGCCGGCAAATGCAAAGTAAACTTTTGGCAACAAGCGAATCCACTTCAAAGTGAGCTTAATGTAGGGAAAAAAGAAGAAAAACGACTCTCGAATGAATTCTAAAATGGTCCGTAAAGAATGTTAAAACAAAGAGCTTAGATCGAAAAATCGATAGCATAATAAAGAAATACACAGAGAGACAGATAAGTACCTATTTATTGAGAACAATGAAACCGTGCATACTTTATGCACTCGTATGTTATTATGGGTTGACGCAAAAATTCAGACGAAACTAAAATATATTTTATGCGGTTCCCGAAATCCCCATCAGTGGGGATTTCTTAGTGGGGATTTCTGGATTAGTCTAAAATTTTCATTAAAAAACAGTAAGCAATGGAATCGGAGGTTAATTTTATAAAACACAGTCAGAGTTCCTTAAACAAATATTGTATTTTTTTTCGAACTAACTAATATTGCTAGGTTGCCTGGAAGAGATCGCTCTTAGCGATAAGGCCGCCTAAATTGTTAGAGCAGTCGGTATAAGTACATATGTCTTCGAAAAAATAACCCAGCGGCACTTCGACCCTTGAGGATCTTTTGTGCCTACCCCATTTACACACTAGTCATCTCAGTGTGCAGGTTTACCTCACGATGTTTTCCTTTACCGTTCGAACAGTCGATAAATGAACGTAAGTCTTCTATAAATACGAAAAACTCATTGGTGGCTCATCGAAAACATGGCACTGCATGGTTTCGAACCCAGACCTCCCGCATGGGAGTCCTAGCTTCCTAGCTACGACGCCATCGATGCTCTTAATAATACTACAATAATAAAATAGACACAGCCAGCGAAACAGGTGTAATATGTCGCTGAATACAGCGCTATACCAACGCGATAGAGATCACTCTGTTACATTCATTCATTGATGATCATCAGATTTGAGAACCGGCATCCTAGCCACTAGACCACCGACGCTCACATTATATCCCCCTTTCCAAACACACCCCCTTACTAAAACAACATGTCACAAACAAAAGCAGTTATCACGTAGTCATAACATATCGCCAACTTTAACATTACTTTAACTCCTAAGGGAAAACTCATTTGTTGCCCGAATTCCATGAAATAGAAAAGGACACTGTGGCAGATGAACACCATAGTTTGGAGAATATTTTGTACTGCAACAAAATAGGTAGATAGAGCGTCGTTGGTACAGGGGCTAGGACACTAGATTCCCATGCAGGAGGTCCGGGTTCGAAACCATGCAGTGCCATGTACCAATGAGTTTTTCGTAATTATGGAAGACTTACGTACATTTACCGATAGCTCCACGGTGAAGGAAAACATCGTGAGGAAAACCTGCAAACTGAGATGACCAGTGTGTAAATGGGGTAGGCACAAAAGATCCTCAAGGGTCGAAGTGCTGATGAGGTTATTCGTACATGTTAAACATGTTTAAAATAAAAGCAACGGTATGAAATATATTAGCGATTAACGACACTATATTGTTTCCAAAGCAGTTTTCAGAAATAACAATTTGTGCCGATTATTTTGTTGTTAGTCGATTTATTTTATTTTTTAATTTATCTGATTTGCAGGAAATCTTACAGATTTAAAAAAAATTTACATAGTAAGTGTTCTTTCTATGTACATTTTCTATGTACATTCTCCACTAATTAAATTCTCTTAAAATAACAGCATAAGAAGGACAGAAAGGAGAATAATAATAGGATAATATATAATATAATACGTATAAGCATTTACGTATTTACTAATAAATGAATTTACAGAAAAATAAATAAATATATATAAGTAATATCTTGGTAAGTAATGTATGTATGATAATGCTTACGTATAGGTAGGTTTGTGTGTGTGTAAGAGCCTTTTAAAAAATATATATAAAAAACTGCTTGGCAAAAGTTGTTCAGTTATAGATAATGAATTTCCATGCAGGAGATATTTTGTTACATAATGTTTATTCAAACTCGTACCATAAAAGTACATTTTAACAAAGTTATTTTTTTAACTATTATTATTGTTCTCTATCCAGGGTTCACGGGCCCCAAGGGGGTCCTTTGAAAGGCTTGAGTGGGGACATGGGTCCAACACGTAGAGGCTATTATTATTATAATCTAAAACATTTATTTTACGGTTTTATCACACTCGTAGCCTAGTTGCGAGCACGGTCCGAAAGTGATCATGCAGGTTAGCGACGCTGGCGCGGTCGGTACTTGGATGCGTGACCGCTAGTGGCATATTTCATCTAAGCTCCTCCGTGCCTCGGAAAGCACGTTAAACAGTTGGTCCCAGTTAAGCCATGTCAAAGGCCTACGGGCGGTCTGAACAACTCTGACAAATAGGTTGGCAACCGCAATAACTTATTTCTTATAGTTACACTTATGGTGTTATTGTAAGTCTATAGCATTTACAATAACATCATGAGTGTAACTACGAAACAAATGCCACCTTCTATAAAACACCAGTTTCCCCCAAGGGGATGAGTAAACGGCTGTTGTCCTCTGTGAAAATGCGTTATAGTTGGGTAGAATTTCTCCCTTTGTACGTTGACAATGAGTCCATTGTGAACGGCGACAGATACTAATTTCAAACGTTGCTTTGTATACGCTCAACGCTTGAAGAAACAAAACTTATGAAACACCGAAATAAATACAGACTTTTCGTAAAAATTTTTCGCACTCCCGCGGTACACGAGAGATATTGGCCTTGTTTTCTATGTTTTATTTTTATGGAAACCTTTGGGGACAGCTGAGGCGTCTTTTTTCTCTTTTATGAATTTTGAAATGTCTGAATCGGTTGGGGGTTTTTCATGTTCTGCAGTACCAAACGTAAATTGTTCTAATAGTTCTGAATTATATAGTTTACTGAATAATATGTCTTGTCAACCAGCAGTTTGTTTAGCTCGCGCTTAAACGAGTTATTTGCTTCATGACGTTGATTTCAGAAAAATGAAAAAATATAGTGGTATAGTATTTTTTTAGATTAAAGTAAGTACTTGTATAAAAATAACCAAGATTAATTTGGTTGCACAATATATTTTCTTTAAACTAATTCAGTATAATACCGTATAAATAGAGCCACGGGCTGGTTACTGACAAGGGATGACATGCAATTCATTTTCAGAAATAAACAAAGTGTTGCAAACACGTAAAATAAATATAATTTCATTACGAACGAAACTCCGAAAATTCTGAAAAGACCGTTAAAAAATTAACCCCATTTTCTATAAACAAGTGAACGGATAACACAGAAATTTTCGCAATTACAAAGAGTCGGCCGGGAAATAATATATTACCCCAAAACTCCTAAGCAGGACAGTGAAAAAATATTTGTCTTGGTCTGAGTGGACGGGATATATATCTCTGGGGACAATATATGGAAATTTTAGAACCATTTTGCTGCATTTTTCTTTTTAAGTGATATGCTGTGTGAACATACAATGAGATAATGTAAAAAGAATCTCCAATATATTGTCTTATTCAGTGTTTTCTAAAACAATACAAAAATATTTATTACAATCATTTGACAACAATCATTTGACTTTGTTGTCAAATGATTGTTGATCATTTGACAACAAAGTAGTTACAATGTATCGGTATATATAAGTAAATATCGGTCTCTACTATCTGCACTGGCCTTATCGGCCGTCTTGCAGCGTAATAGATAGCAACAATGTAATGTCTTGGGGATACACTTCTATAAAAAAACGTAAGTATTTATACATTCTGTTGTCTATGTTGTTCATACCTGTTGTGAGAGTGTGTGTGCGAGAGTTTAAGGATGAGTGTATGCGTGTGTGAGAGTGTGTATGTGAACATTTTCCCTGTTCAATTATTTGGTAATTTACATAATATCATTTTTGATATGAATCCTCTGTAAATAAAAGAATTGTATTGTATTTTCAACTTTATTACCCCACTTTTTGTTTAGAATTATTCCTGTACCATTCCTACCTCTCTTTTCTTCTGTATATATAATCCTGTAATCATCACTCCAATAACTTTCACTTCCCTCCCATCGTACGTCACTTAGTGCTAATATGTCTATGCTCAGTCTCATCATTTCTTATATAAGCTCTTTTAGCTTTCCTGGCACCAGCATCGTGCGAACAATTCCTACTTTACAAGGATTTCGCAGGATGACAACCTAGGCAGCCTTGCTTCTACTCCTGCCGAACTCGGACCGCCACGGTATGTTACGTCGTGGAAACCAGTTGCCACTTTCTTTTTCTGACGTTTTCATTTTACTACTGTTTTGGAAAATAGTGCAGTGGTTTCCCCTTGCCTTCCCCACCGCAGTACACTGAACGTCGACGCTGTTGCAGCTGCGCTCAGTATACTCTACTCCAAAACCGTACCAGAGCACTTCTTCGCCAGTACTACACACTGCCAGGCACTGCTGCCCTCTGCCAGGTTCCTAGTTCAAGTCCCAGTGAGAGGACTTCACCCGTAACCCTAGACACGGGTTCCGCGTTATACCCCGCGGTACTGGATCCACATCCGAATTCCACCACCCACACAACCCGGCCTACTGAGGTGTGGGGCGTCCACTCCCGCGATTAGGACGCGCTGGACAGGAATTACCCCAATGGAAGGCAGGAGAAGGTGACTCTGTCTCCCAGGGGCCGGGTTAAAGGGTCGTATGAACCGAAACCAAAAGCTAAGTATATATTAAGTACACTGACGAATTTTCTGGTCCACTGTACCAATGAAGGTAAAAAGATAACACCGCCGGCGCCGGAATGAAAAGATGAAAGACTGAATACACTTTATTATACAAAATTAGTGTCATACAGTGCGTACGAAACGATTAATACAATCTAGGCGGTCTTATCGCTAAAAGCGATCTCTTCCAGACAACCTTTCGGTGGAGTAATTATATTATTTTGTATTGTTTATATTTTGGTATAATAGTATAATCTATATCTAATAATATATCTCGGGCACATTCGCTTGTTTTCACCTGTATGTTTATGAAACATTTTAATTACAAACAATACCTTATCTGTTAAGAAACTAAAGTGTGCCCTTAAATTTGTTAAGGCCAAAATAAAGTCATAATATCTACAACCGTATAATCTAAAATGACCAACTCGTCCATAACAAGCGACCTCTCGTAAAACGGAAACATTACAGCTATCATCTACGTCTCTAAAGAGTTTATCTTCTATAAAAACTCCAAGGTTATGACAATATAAATTCGTTTTCTCTTCCCCTTTTCTCTATGTATACATAAAAATAAAAGTGTTCAGTGAATAGGTCATAATTAAAATAATAATAATTTTTTAAATTTTAATTTTAATTTTTCTGAGAAACCTTACAGCTATGTAATGCCTGAATTGTTTTTTTTACATGCGTGCAAGCCAAAAAATAGGTCTCCTTAATTTATACAAAATAATAATAATTAGTAACATATCTACACACCCCTTTCACCCTTACACTCTCTTCTACACAAACACGCTCACACACATTTCCAATAAACACATCCATATACACACACACCAAAACTTATTTCTCTCTATAGGCGTTGTTTAAAAATAGGAAATCTTTAATTGGCAGTATGTTTTTTTATTGGACTTTTTTGTTTTTAAATTTAAGTGCTGTGGATTTTGTAATAAATAAAATAAATAAGTAACAGCTAATAAAATATGGAGGTGGGAAAGTGGAATAGGGAGTGGGCAGAACAAAGAAAAGGGTATGTGTGTAAGTATGTAAGTTGTAAGAGTGTGTAATTGTGTGTGTTGAAAGGGTGTGTGTGTGTGTGAGAGAGAGAGAGAGAGAGAGAGAGAGAGAGGGAGATTTCTGTTATGTTCTGTGTGTGTATGTAATCGAGCCTGCTTTTCTCAACCCAATCTCATTTTTAATGTTCATTATGCAATCGCTCTATTTTTTTAAATTAGTACTACAAATCCGCTAACGTTCAATATTCCTGCTAATAAAAGAGTCAGTCGCGGTAGTGACTAGGTACGCCACTACTTTTTGTAGAATGTCCTGAACTTTATTCAATATCTGTCAGTCTGTCGATACATCGAACATTGTGGAATGTTATTGAAGTTACTTTTACTTTCAGAGCGAAGTCAATAAAAAATGTTACTTCGGAACTAAAATATGAAAAGAAAGAAAAGTTTTAGGAACGCAGAGAAACAACTCCGTAAACCGAACTTGCTATTTATTTGAATTTGACATACTGGCATGTAGTTCCATAAACGAATACAACCTTTTTCTTTGAAAAATATTTTTATTAGTGATTTATTACCTGGTTATTGCTGGACAGGTACCAAGCTAGTATGGTTAGTAAGCAGTGTACATTTGGCTGTAGTCTGCTTGTGTTAGGCTCCGTAACTATCAAACGACAAATTTTTATACCATCTTTGGTGACACACTGGTTAGCCGTTTAGTTAACGTCTTCAGTGAGCAGCCAACATTAGATGCTGAACGGTCAACCGGTGTATCACCAAAGATGGTATAAACGTTTATCGTTATAGTTGAACCAAGCCTATGAATGTTACTTGTGCCAAAATCAACACAAGCTGACTACTGACAAATGCTCGCTGCTTGTTAATGATACTAGGATACCTAAATTTTACCCCAGTCTGTCATCAAAAATATGGTATAAACGTTTTTCCTTTGGGAGCTATGTAACCAATTTCCACCGCCCCGCCCGAATGGAAACTGGTACTGTATAAACGTTTTTCGTTTCAGAGCTACTGAATCGACTTCCGCCGTACTTCTGATTATTATTACACTGACTACACACAAATGCTCGCTGCTCACTGAAGATGACAACTGCATGACACACCAGTGTGTCACCAAAGATGGTATTCACAGTTACTGAATCGACTTCCGCCGTAATTCTGATTATTATTACACTGACTACACTCAGATGCTCGCTGCTCACTGAAGATGGCAACTGCATGACACACCAGTGTGTCACCAAAGATGGTATAAACGTTTTTCGGATGAGAGCTACGGAACCAAACTTCGCCGTCCTTCTGATTGCTGCCCGAGTGAGAAACTTGTGCGCTCGCTAGTCCGAATGAAAGCTTTGTTACGTAACTTAAACCGCAACTGTGTCCGGTGGATTTTATTTTTTATTTTGTTCTATTATTCTTCTTATTGGAAAAAGATATCGATTTTTTCGATTCTGTAACAGCTGCACAGTAATCATGTTGTCGTATTGCAAATTATGAAAAAAATACAATTGTATTATAATTTATATTATTTAACACATTCGCGCGCGGTACTTTTTCTCATGTTGGCAGTACCAATCTTCACTGCCGTACTGCATAAAATTAATGTAAGTAAGTTATTGCATACCACCACTAACTGCTGGTGCCGTAATACGATACATAGAATAGCTGTATATATGTGAGTCATGTCCAAAAAGGAACACCTATAAATCTCGCAGTTTTGCCAGTAGAAACAAAATGCACTCTTTGCAGAATAGCATTGGGAGACCCCTCCCTCACCCCTCCTCGATTTTCTATGAACTTGGTACGTAGGGGTCTACGTACACCCCTACGTACCAAGTTCATAGAAAATCGTCACCTATAACCGTAGTACTTTTAAGAAAGGTGTAAAGATTTGCCGGCGATGACCGTACTGTAATTTTTTAAAACTCAATTTAACGGCATTAGCCGTTACCGCGCGCGAACGTGTTAATTTATTTTATTAGATTGTTTGTAAAATCTTGACTTTATTTGACCAAGTTGGAACTAATGACAGATTCCGCAGGAAAGGGCGAACGTATCTTGGTAACGGAAGCTAAGATCCCCTTTTGGTCACAGAGTCCAGCAGAGTAAGTATACGTTGTATACAAGTATACTCCTACATTGACAATGCCTTATGCAGCAGCCATATATATATTTTTCTTTTTCTTTTGACAATGCCCTTTTACAGCAGCTAGTAGGATGTAAGTAATAATTTAAATGTTGTAATAGGATAATAATTGTACCATGACGTATCTAAGCGTAACTGTGTTATCAAAAGATAAATATTAAAAAAACTAAAACGTATTTTAATTTTTTTCAAACTCGCATTTCATTTTAATTTCACCTGGTAATTTTAAAAGAAAGTATTTACATACTATGTACCTGACTCTCACACTATGAACGTATGCACTGTGACCCAGATTATCCCGTGGTCATATATCATTAAGCTCCCGAACTATATGAACAAAACATAGTACAGTGACCAATCAGGAGCTTTGGTACATTGGCGCTTTATTTGACTGACACATTCATACGAATGTCAAGAAATCTAACAGACCTTATTGTGACAGGTTTCCATAGAGTATTCCTTGTGCATTGAGTATGTGTCTTCCACTGTTCAATCTACAAATTCAGAACAAAAGCACTTACAAATAACTTGGTGCTAGATTTGTTCAGCGCCAAACAATATAACAAAGTAAACAAAGTTTCCTCTCCATCTTTTGTTAAAAACAAAAAAACCTTTATCAAAACTCGCATTTGCATCAGGACACTGTTTTTATCAAATGGCGGTGTTCAAAATAAGTTACTGAAAGTTACATTAGGCGTTAACAAAGTTACATTACGAGGGGACCGCCCGGCCGACGGCTTGGCGACAAATTTCACCTAACTTTTGGAAGCCAGTGTTCAAGGAAAGGTAATGGAAAGTAAGCAAGTTAAGGAAATAAATAAGTACGATAATCTATAAAAAGTTTAGGGCGTCGTTGTTGCGTATTAGCAAGTACTACAGATGCAAGCTGTGGCGGGAGAAATACCCACCCAAAGGTTTCATACCGCCAAAAGAAGACCTACCACCGGGTTTCAAACTCCCGTGGCCAACATGGAAAACGCTTAATCGCCTGCGAACCCAGGTTGGCTTTTGCGGAGATAATCTTCAAAATTGGGGGTTTTCCAGCGATCAAGTAAAGTGTGAGTGTGGTGTTTCCCCTCAAACCATGGAGCACTTGCTCTGCTGTCCCGCGTGTCCGACCACCTGCACGCGGGAGGACCTTTTCGAGGCCAACCAGAGGGCTATCGATGTGGCTGCCTTCTGGTCGGGAAAAATTTAATTCGGATCATCAACACGAAAGAAGAAGAAGCAAGTACTTGCGTATTAGCAGTAATTATCGGTTAAAAAAGGTAAACTTTTGATGTTCTTTATTTTACGACTATAGTCGTATACGGGGCTGATTAAACGTCGGTAGGTATTTACCTTTGTTCAACAGTTACCTTTGTTCGACGTTTTTTGAAATTTGTAAAAACCTGATTACTTACAAAATCTGACAGATCCGTGAACTTCAACTATGGTTTCCCAAACAATATCCTGTATATATTTAACAAGTAAATTGCCAGTAAAAAATATTTCATGCAAAAATTAATTCACAAGAAATTATCTATCAGTAATTTCTCTAAAGATGAGATTGTTTATTGAATTCTCCAAACATCGGTAACTTTAAATGAAGGACCAATTTTTGCTAAACCTTAAATGTAGATACTCAAAGCTAATATCTGGATAAAAGCCAGATTATCTGAAGTTTTTGAGTGCAAACTCTAAGTTTCTAAAATACGACGGTTGATGAAACTGCGCAATAATCTAGAAAAGGAAGTTTATTTGACCTAATTTTGAACTACTGTACTTTATAATATTATAAGTTTATAACAAACGAATAACATAAATTGTGTGTAAAAGTGACCACACCCGACCTCTTAAATATTTCATAAACTTTACGTTACAAAATTTCTATTACGAACACACAGTAACCCATAGGCCATTATTTTGCGACTAAACATTTCATGCATGGGAAACTATTCTTTGTTCCTCCATGAAAAAGGTACAGAAATGTTCCACGCCCGGGTAACTCTATTTCCGAGGTCATTATTCTTTTTCACTGCTCGGTGGGAAAAAGGAGCAGCACAAAGGAAGGTTGACAGATTGCCCTTGAATGTTCGAGAAATGTTTGCCAGTGTTTATATGGGGTGACATGATAGTGAGAGTTGTTTCACTTTGTGGACAACTAGCTTTTGGAATATCCTCTGTCTGTCTATTTACTATGTAATCAATTCTTCTACTAATGGACAAATATTAACATTGTTATAATTTCACTATAATTAAATCACACACACACCAATTATATGTATTCGTATATATAACAAATTGAATAAATCATTATAATTGTTGAGTATGTATTTTATGGGGAAGGCAATGTATTTTAAGGTAAACCACCCCATTAAATCTGCCACGAGAGTCGTTCTATGTGATTAATTCCTTAGAATGATCACGACCCACAGCCATGAGGAACACGACTTAGAAAAAGAATGTATTTTATTTATCTACTATAGTAATTTATTCATACGGATTTATTGTACTCCATACCTTTACCCACCATAAAAGTAGTCTAAACTGTCCTAAACCAAAGGTTGGCTGGAAGAGATTCCTAAGGGAAAAGCCCGCCTTTGTACATATTTTAATGTTTTTTTATTTTCTGTGTTTTTTATATTAGTACAATAAAGAGACTACATACAAACAAACACCCCATCACGCACAAAATTTATGGTTTGTCCGATAAATTTTCTTTTTATGTTTATATTTTGTAATTATTAATTCATTATTTTCTTTTTTTTTTATTTATGTAGAGATATCGGTAAAGACAGGCATCCACAACACAGAGTATCCTAGTGTGCATGGGAGGCAGTGAAACCTAAAAATGTAAAAGACGTTGCTTGCATAAATATATTTTTTCTAACTCCATACAAAAATCGATATCGCTTTACATTGACCTTTTGATAAGGGATATAATTTCTCTAGTAAATAAAACGTAGAAATCAGTCAATGTACAACGAAGTAAAAAATAACAATTTTGTGATTTATCTCGGTTTTTTTTAATAAGAAACAAAATGTTTTTAGGTAATCCTTTATACATAAACTGTAAGGTCCATAATCCCCGAGGTATGCTGCCTTTGAAATATTTTATTCTAATTTAAAAGCATCATAAGTGATTTATAAATATAATGCATTTCTTTCAGCATTTCTTCTTCTACTTCTACGTGGCTGCAAATGCAGTCGATAAAAATTACGTTGCAAATTCCAACTAACACTATTCCATACTAACGCAACTAACACGTGCTACCCATATAGAGCGTCTCGTCCTATCGCTAGGAATATCGTCTGGCGACAATAACGTATTGTGAGAGCGAGCTCTGTGACTTACGGTCCGTCTACACGGAGCTAGTAGGTACTGTCATCACTTACCTATCACTAATACCATAGCAGTGTCTCGCCTATCGCTAGGAATAACGTCTGGCGACAATAACGTAATTTGCAAGCAAGTTCTGTGACTTATGATGCGTCTACGAGTACATGGATCTAGCAGGTTATCTACGGACTACCCATATAGCAGCGTCTTACCTTGTGCAATGTAATTGAGGCAAATGAGGCAATTGAGGCCCGCATCGGCCGTGAAACCCGCGACGGCTGTTATTTGTGGCCCGCTCAATGTGACTGCCGACAAGGATGGCTTTGTCCTGGTGGTAAACAGGAAACGCCGTCAGCGTCGCAGCTGCAACAAGCGGGGCACCGTCCCTGCAACAAACACCAACATTCGAGCTGCAGCGCCTCCATCTATCTACTCAATCTATGTGTCGCTGTTGGATATGAAGACTACATTGGAAGACATGAAGCTTCATTTCCAAATGATGATCCAGGGCCGGATCCAGGATTCGGGACCGCCATTTGGGGTCTGTTGGAAACAGCTGGAGTCGAGTAGGCCCACTAATTTCAAGTCCTACAAAGTTCGCGTTCCCGCAAAGTACCAGCAGATCTTCCTCAGCGAGGACTTCTGGCCGGAAGGGGTGGTTTTCCGACGGTACAGAGAACCGACGACGAAGATTTTCTCTGCATGAGTCATCAAATTAAATTCAAATTTCCTTTTATATATTTTACAAATAATGTTATTTATGTTAGCCTGTAAGGTATATTTTTATGGGCCTTTTGTATAGTTAGCTATATAATTTGTTGCTTAAAAAAGAATTTATAATTACTATTATTATTTTAATGTAGGTATGGAACATTGCGTTTGGCAACATTGTCGTGTATATGTACCGTAAATAAACCTGGAGAACAACAAATAAATATATTTTATTTTTACTTATAACTCTAGATTTCTACTTATTACGTAAGTACTTGAAAAAGATAATATATACTTTTTTCATAGCCCTAATTCAGGCATTAAGGTGAGCAGTAAAACCTCTAAAGTTATTTGTGATGTTGGATCAAACTTGCAAGCAACTTGCGCCATTGAATACACGCAAACTAATACTAGCTCCGTGTTAGTTCGCCATAACGTATTGTGCAAGGGAACTGTGACGTACCGAGGAAATAAAGCTTACAAGACGCCTGGCGGTAGCAGTAATGCAATTCCCTGCTCACATTGCGCTACTGATCTAGAACCTTTCTTGAATTAGTACCTAGGTGTGTTCGAAGAGGATTCTGCACTTCTGCCATTAGGTATCAAGTACTTGTACAAGTTTCTTGCATTAGACGTCTTTAGTATTAGGTACTAGAAGATAGAAGAATTAGTAAGCAAGTAAGTATCAGTAGACGTAGTCGTATGCACTAATTATTTAATATTATCTTATAAACTATAAATAAAAAATAAATGTAACTTATAAAATTTCTTAGATTAGGCCCGTGTAGTAGGGTACCAAGGATGCTGGCGGCGTTGCCTCGCTGGATCGCTATGCTGATCCTTTGGGCGAGATAGCCGCCAGCCCCTCGTAGCATCAAATAGACGCTTGGACAGCTCTCGGAACAGTGACCAAGCTCCAGGGCCCCAAGGACCAAGGGTCTCTACACCAAAAACTATTAAATTACTTTTTTAAATCTCAATTTAGAGGCTTTGGTACACGACGAGGTGACTATGTCAGCCTCGTTAAGGTCACTAAGAAAAGGGAAGGGAAGCTCAGTATTATTAGAGTCAGTCTTCACTTTGAAAGCCAACTGAAATAACTTTATGATAAACGATAACATGTTTATCACTAAAGTTATAGTTTGTTAGTGTTCTACTTCTCTCTAAATTGAATTCTATCCATTCAATAACATGTGTGAACAAGTAAAAAACTCTAAATTAAAAATTTATAAACACCTCTGACGACGGTAATCCTCTAAAAAGCTTAAAATAAAAATTAAAACTGTTAGGTGCTAATGAAATTCATGAAACCACTGACCTGTAATATATATTCTATAGACACGGTTAGCGCATGAAACCATTTCATAATATGTTTGTTGTAGTTAAAATCATATTCAATCGCCTTGCGTACATCTTCGTTCCATCGTCGTGGATAAAAAGTAAGAAACCATTAGATACCAAAAATACTTGTTTACAAAATAATAAAAAGCTAAAATATTATTCCGTTTATTTCCTAAATATTCAGTCGTAAATCATTGTTTTCAAAGTTATTACCTCGCCCGTGTCCTAATTCTTGGCACATTCTATGTTTCATTAAGAGCTTCTATTTAATTATTGTAAGTACCTACCGATTTAAGCGTTTACTTATAAATATTCAATTCACATATGAAATTCATAAAAGACAAGTATACGATTGATTGAATATTAAAAAATGGGGGAGGGGTAAAATGACCCGTCAATCAGTCTCGGATTAGCCCTTCACAAGGATTACTAAACTCACTGTGCGAGAAGTGCTCCTGGCTCGTGTTGCAAAATAACACTCGTAGCGAGTATTTGGTCCTTCCTGTATACTAGTTAGAGAATCTACTATTAAACAATAACCTCGTGGTGTCTATTCCATTAGACCTCGAAGGCGTACAAAGTTTCCCCCTTCTTCGTCGTTTGTCGCATAATTGGTTTTGGGAATTCCCCCAGGGAATTGATGGATTGTTTCCTACAAGTTAGCCTTCGGTAAATTGTTAATTATAGCAATTTGCATAACATCTATTCATCTCTAACGAGATAAAGTTTGGCTACCTTTAGGTTTGGATTCTATTGTTACTGTTTCGATGTATCTTTTAAGGTACGAAATTACTGATTTAGACTGGGAACATCAAGGATGGGTATTGTAATTTATCAACCTTTGTTTATCTGGATGTTATGCCTTCAGAAATCTTTAGGTGTAAAATGTCAGCTTTCCCGAAATATCCAATTGTCTATTCCCCAAAGTTAAAATGCCTATTACATCAGAAACGACAAGGGTGGGTGTTGTTCGTCAAACATTGTCTGATTGTTGCCCCCTAGAACACAGAAATCTTTGAGTTCAAAATGTCAGCTTCCCCGAAATATCCAAAAAAGAAAAAAAAGGTGAAAACTTGTAAAGTCCTGTACAGGACCATCAAGGGTAAGTGTAGTTTGTCAAGAAAGAAATCTATAGATCCAAAATGTTAACATTTGTAAAATATTCATTCCCAAAACTTAAATCGCGGAAAAGTTTATAAATATGATGCCTCGAGGTAAACTCTGATATTATCTAGGTCACGTAATAATTTGGGTTCATTGTAATATAAAAGATTCCTTTGTGTAACAGTGTTCTGCAGATGTCGGCTTCTATTAGCCTGCTAACTAGAGTGGTACAAAAGCAATTTCTTCAACCTATTTGTTCTGATTATGATTCTAGTCTAGTAACAGAACTTCGAGGAAAATATATCTTAGATTGCTTGCACAGCAATCTATTTACTCCGGCAACATCAGCTATATCTAAATCCTGAAAATGTCCGACTAATTAGAAGCTATTATATTTCTTTATTCTTCTAAGATTAGAAAGATTTTTATCTTTCTAATTTTGGATTGAGATTACTTTATTTTGAAGTAAAAGTAAAATACACTTTATTGCTCAAATAGAAAACAACAAACAAAAGATAGAAACGGAAATAGTGAAGTAGAAATTAGGCGGCCTTATCGCTACGAGGGATCTCTTCCAGGCAACCTTCGGGCAGAGGAAACTTTTTCCGGAAAAAACCGAGTGTAATAGAAATTTGATAGGTACTAAAGAATTAAATTTTTGTAAGTTGCATTCCTGTTGGTAAGTAAAGTCGGTTTCACATATATGAATACTTAAATAGGTAAAAAACTAATTTATTTTTATATTGACTACTAAACCCGCATTTGTCCTCGATCTCGCCTGATGGTAAACGACGATGAGGTCGACGATGGAGCATGCGGGTCCAGTAAATGCCTATTCACTCTGGCCTTGAAGATCCCAAGGTTGTAATGGAACCAAGACTACAGCTGCTCATTTAAAACAGTTAATTACCCATAAACATTAATGGAGGGAATAGTGAAGGGAGAGGGGAATATACTTGCGAAATTTTAAGGAGTTGATTGGGGTGATCGACCGGCCCTGCCAACCACACAGGACGGATCCAAAGGTTTAAATAACTTATCAATTTATTTAGATATCATAGAACTGAGCTCTAGGATTGTGTTATGCAAATTGAATGTATGTCAAGCCGACCAACCCATCTGTTACGAGTATATTGTACTTTTAACTCTTTACAACACATTAAAGGGGAGTGAAACATTATTTTCACGCTATAACACGTTTAGCACAAATAAGCCGATAAAAAACGAGCCAACTTTGTTGTTTCCAACGAAAATGCTCTTTTATTTTCCTCTGTTACTTGGATAAATCGTGTGCGAGAGGCTCTTTAGGTTATAAATATAAATACAATCGCCTAAACAGTACGTTGACACAGATATTAGATTTACTGCTGTGTGCTAGATAGGGCACAGAAAAAATCAACATCTGGTCCACCATATGTTGATTTTTTCTACCTTTATCTACCTGTGACGAATTTACATATATATTTTGGGCCTGTGGCGAGTTTACTTCCAATGTATGGCACTTACAAAAATTGTGTCGAATTTACAATGGGGCGAATTTACCGTTACCGTTGTTACCGTAAGTTACCGGCATTTTTTTCGGTACTCTTGTTTCCAAACAAGAGTACCGAAAAAATTGCCTCTCTATTTAATTGTCAAAATAAAGGGTTGTTGTAAATTCGCCCCATTGTAAATTCGTCACATTTTTGTAAGTGCCATGCCATTTTTGATGTAAACTCGCCACAGGCCCAAAATATATATATGTAAATTCGTCACAGGTAGGTACAGGTTGTTGTAAATTCGCCCTAGTCGCCATTTTTGCAAAAAGTACTGTATATGAAACAATCAGTGATTAAAAGAAAAATAAACAATTAATAATTACTACTTGTTTGATTTTGTCTGCTGACTGTAAGGAAAAAATCCAGTGTGGCGAGTTTACAATTAAAAAACAAGAGTGTGGCGAATTTACAACAACCTGTACCTACCTGTGGCGAGTTTACACATATTTATTGTGTGTGGCGAATTTAAAATGGGGCGAATTTACAATAACCTGAATTATTTTCACGAAGATCATTTATTATTAATTTTTGTTTATTAAGCCAAGGAAGGTATAAGGACGCCGAGGATAGAGAAAAATGGAAAGGTGGAGGGGAGGACTTTGCCCAGCAGTGGGACGGTATATAGGCTTACACGGAGAAAGGGTTGACTGATTTGAAGCCAGCGGAGTAAGTCGCGACAGATAGATAGTTAGTGCCACGGAAATCCCAATCGCGGATTTTTTTCACCCTTTTCCTAATTTATCATTTATTATTGTTTACATATCTGAAACTGTGTGGACAACAGCTATTGCACTGAATCTGATGGGAAATGACTGCGTCGATTGAGCCATAAGTACTGCACTTTACAATTTCACTGTCCATATAACATTCACTTTGCAAGGACAATTTTTCCGTAAACTTCAGCAATTTCATAGAAAAATGGCCGCTTTTGCGAACGTTCCATGATAGTATGGATGCTTACAAGAGACCCCATAAAATATGATAAAGGTTTTAAACCAGAATGTCAGTATAATATATAAATAGTGACGTTTCTTTGTTTACATTTTGGCCTCGAATTAGAAGTTGCACTTTAGTTAAGTACCATGTTTTCTAAAAATCCAAACTTACTGAAAAAAAAAATTGAGCAACCAAGTACCTACTATTTAACTTATAATGATCTTGGTTGAAGTGAACAATGTCTTTGGTTGAATTGAAGAAATATACTTGGTAGGCTCGTAACCAAGTAGGTTTGTTCATTTCAACCAAGAAATTGTTTACTACAGCCAAGATCTTTGTAGTGTCTACCAAATAAAGTGTTTAACTGGACATAGTTACTTGGGCTCAGAAAAAACCAAGCAATTTCTCAGTGTTGCTTTTTAGTTATTTACCATGTTTTCTAACATGATCTTTCCAGCATCGACTTTATGTCAGCAATGCAGTAAATTATAAAGTATTCTTTATCCACGCAGCCCCTGATAAGAACGCCCGGAACTCTCTTCAGATATTAATCATTCTCTTTCCTTTTGGATTTTTTCATACCCTTCACTTTCTATTGAGTAAAGTGTAACTTTATTCATAATAATACGGAGAGTTTTTATGTCCCTTTTAAGATATCGTATTATGGTTTTGTTATTAATTATTATGTTACCTAATTATAATAATGGTATTATTGAACTGAAGTATATAAGGTTTCGTAAAGTATACTTATGTCCACAGGGTCGCCCTAGTGCGGGGTCCATCAGCAAACTTAAAAACGTGTAATTTTTTTTGTGGTAAATAAATTATGTTATATTTTTTTTTGTATTATTTTGTCCTGTTTAAGGCGAATTAGCACATTAAAATAAGATGTTACGTTGCTTACAGTTTATTATTCGACCACAGACTGACATTTTGGAAAATAACATTTAACTACCCACATTTTGAATAATCAAGTTACCCACATATACTACAATTCCCTCCACCACTATTGTAAAAATAATAAACCTAATAAAATGTTACTTTTAAAAAAAATACAAATTAAAACAAAGAACGGATAGGATAGGTCTAGGTGCAAATGGGCGTTCAACAGGTGCTGCAGAAGGACCTGCTACCTGAGGTGCTTCCTCGACCCCTGGTAGAGCTATCTCTTGGCGAGATACGACTTCTGGAGTTTTCTCTGGTGAAGTTCGCTCATTATCCTCCTCAGCTTGACTACCACCCTCCACACCTGCAGCTGTTTGTGGTGAACAGTCCTCGTCAGGATTATCATTATCATCAGACCTTTCTTCTGTGATTGAGCGACAAGAGTCCTTATCACTAGAGCTCTCTAAAATTAGTTCTGCGATGTCCTCCATGATGTTTAAGCTGTAAGGTCTGTTTCTCAGTAACATTACTTTTAGCTGCGGATGCCAACGTCTCTGGAGAAGACGTGAAAAGTCACGTCTTACCAAAAAAATATATAGTAGTAATAGTCGTAAATATTACCAATTTGTGTTAACGGAAAACTAAAATTAGATCTAATCAAATTATGACAATAATCATAGATCAGACCATCTTTACATTAAGGCAAAATATGAAAATGAAATTACATTGTAAGGACTCCCGAAAATTAAATTACAGAGGCATTATATATCTATTTTTATTTTCTTATCATTCCCTATTATTACGTTACTCCAACTATAGTTAGATCATTAGTCATTATCCAAGTAGCACACAAGGAATATAAGAAACGGTATAAGAACGCTATATATCACAACACGCACACACTGTTGCTTTCTTCGTCCGTGCAGTCACTGAGGGGCCAGCTGAAAATCAGTGCTGTGGCTTGCCTCAGCATTGTGCTGAGCTGGTGTACCCTTTTTGGCACTTTACCACACCAGATGTTCTGTGCTGCATGTATTAAACTTTGTATACTTCTGTATTGTGTTCTATATTCTGGTGTGTACAGCGCTAAATAAACGATTTCAATTTCAATTTTTATATCTCTGTAACTATGAGTTCTTGAAGAGTAATACAATTTAGAGTTATAGCGTGCTATACAGACCAACTATAACTCTGATTTGGGCACAAATTAATCAGCCTTTCGAATTGTCTAACTCTTTAATATTACCTCCGTAACTCATCAGGCGTTACAGTCTGATCTACAAAAGCGGTATAAGAGCACCTAACTAATGATACTAAAGATGTTCATAGGAGTAAGTTGTAGCTAGAAGTACCACAATATTACATATTCTTTTAGAACTCCTAGAGGTCGAGTGCGGCAAATAATATTCCTTCACTTTAGCTTTGAGGAATAGTTGCTATACAGTAGTAAATATTGAGGAGCTCGTAGCCTAGTTGCGAGCACGGTCCGAAAGTGATCGTGCAGGTTAAGCGACGTTGGCGCGGTCGGTACCCGAATGGGGGTGACCGCTAGTGGCATATTTCATCTGAGCTCCTCCGTGCCTCGGAGGGCACGTTAAGCAATCGATCCCGGTTGTTGTCGTTTGACAGCAGTCGTTAAGCTATGTCAGATGCCTACGGGCGGCATGAACAACTCTGACAATAGGTTGGCCACTACGATACGATAAGCAAGCAAGCAAGATAAAATATTTTTTGTCAATTAAAAGGTGTGTTGTACAAATGTATCTGACAAATAAAATAAAAAAATATAAGTTAAATTTTATCTTCAGGAATCGATGAATTCGAGTGAAATCATATGCACAGATTACTTTATTGAGAAAGTACATATGATTTTATGGCAAAAACTAAACGCGCCAGTGATTTATTGAGATTTTGTTAAAAAAATCCAATTTTATTTACGTCGAGTTCAATGAATAAATTAATTTTGCGTAGATTTTTATAAAAAGGACTGTAAATATAGTGGCGTTAGAGACACTTTGATTTATGCATATTTAGTATAGTTATAACCTAATTTACAAGGACATGACCTTTAATATCAGATTGCTAGAGTGCTCATAGATTTTAATATACAGAGCAAACGACCCCAACGGCGAGCATGCGTGAAACGACGAATGTCTATAAAGGAAGCTAGATAGGCATACCAAGACAGAGATTCGTGGCGCTCCATTCTGTCTGCCTTCCCCGCAAGGGTAACGTGACGTAATATATGTATGTACACTACTATGTCGTACTATAGTAACATATTTTTTCACGACGAAACTTTTACGGTGGAAAAAGCGTCGACATCAACTGAGACAAGGTACTCAGTTGTTCTCAAAGTGGAAAAAAATTACTTTCGACCCACGAGACTAATAAGGCTTAACGTTCCAGAAAAATCCGGTTTAGTAGAGCACGGTTCAGTTTTTTTGTTCATCTCTATTCTACGCTAGTTTTGAGCACTTTTAGAGCCAGTTCGCTGAATCACTATAGAATTATGTAACAAGTGTTCAACAAATTATGTAAAAGTAAAGTGAAAGTAAAATACACTTTATTGCACAAATAGAAAACAACAACCAAAAGATAGAAAAGGAAATAGTGAAGTACAATTTAGGCGGCCTTATCGCTAAGAGCGATCTCTTCCAGGCAGCCTTGGATCAGAGGAAATGATTTCGAGAAAGAGGTAGTAGGTGTGCAATTAATATGGAAAACGGTATATAAGAGAATTTTATTTACACAATAACATACTTATAAATACCAAGGTAATTAATGAATTATGTAATTGGAGTTCAACAATTTACGTAACAAGTGTTCAACAATTTAAGTAAAAAGTGTTCAATAAATTATGTAATAAGTGTTCAGCAAAAGTATAATCAAATCAAATCAAATTATTTTCGGAACAACAGAGGTTCAATATTTGTTAGTAACAATGCAGGTACTTAAGACTAATAATGAGATAGTCTCTTCTCAGTCTGATAGTATTTGCGGTTTTAATATATAATATGTACTTATATGCCTTCAAACTTAATAGAATTTCTTCAACTTTTACGGTTCAAATACAGGTCAAATAGGTTATAGCGGCTGTACACGTTCGGGCTCGGCCTCTCGCCGAGGTTCTCATTTGAAGTGTGCTTGCTCGCCTTTATCTTTGTGCTATTATGATAGTATAAAGACCATTTTATTTTAATTGGGTAGCTAACGGAATCAGGATTACTATTGAAAAGATCTATAGTAAGGTTGTTGCTTATCTGGTTAAATGCTGCATATGCTCTTACTAGGCAGCTATTCTTTCTGTAATTAGTGTGATACCTAGGGACGTGAAGTAACCTGTTACTCCGTAAATTTTGATTTGGAACCATCAATGAAATTCCGCTAAGGAGCTCAGGACAATCAATTTTACTTTGAGCAATTTTTTGTAGGAATGTAGCGTCTGCTATATCCCTACGGACAGTGAGGGGCAATAAGTGCTCCTACAGTAGTTCATCTTCTTTGATTTTTTCGAATGCTGCTCCAAATACTGTAGGTATTTATGCGCGTCGTTCGAACCTTTGTCCGAATGTCCATTTCCCCGAATATCCATTACTCCGAATGTCTACTTGTGGTCAAGTATCTTGCTTACATTTTCCATAACATAGAAATATCGCACCTTTCAAGAACAAGGAGATTACGCTTACAGTCTGTAAATGAGGTGCAATAATAGATAACCTAGATAATAGACAGTAGAAACCTTTGTCATCAAGACAATACCCGGAGACAAAGCCCTATCTGCCTACCTTACATCGATTAGGGATAGGATACCTAGGTAACACCCAGCTAAGACACCTAGACTTGCCTAGACGCCGCCAGACATGTATAGAATTTCTGAGACTGGCGTTATTAGGTTATTTACGACGAAATCAAATTGTAACGTTACTTAGAGTTCTGTAGTAAACTACGGGAACCCTTATAGTTTCGTCATGTATGTCTAAAGATATACTCGTATCTTTAATCTGTATGTCGTACACTTATTGGTACGAAATTTGGTGTGAAGCTGAAGACGTGTAGTGAAAATCCAAAAAAAAGAAAAAAATAATTGAAAACAAATTACACCTCTCATACAACGATAATATTATGATTTAAAAAATATACCTACCATATGGGGTGTCGTTAAAAGGTATTCAAAAATGCAACAAAAAATTGTCATGTTTCTAAGTCTCGTTACCAGTGCCAGGGCGTTTAACTTTTGAAATACAAATACCTACCATAAATCTAGAAAAAACTTTAAAATGCCTGGAAGTAAGTACTTTCAATGAAACTTATATTTACAGATCCAGTACCAAAGTTACGTTGTGAAATGGAATTCGATAAACTTAGGAAGTAGGTAATTTGGAACAAATTATATGAATGAAATCCACCACAAAATATTATGTTTGTAGTAAGTTAATATTTTTATAATATACAACTAGGGAACCCTATCATGTGCGGATCCGGCATGCTCTTGGCCGGTTTTTTTACTGTGTAAAGGGAGGGATAATATAATTTACTTATTTGGTAAGTCACGCTGAGGTCAAAGATGGAGAACACGGGTTTAGAAAGTACTGGCTTTTCTATAAAGATATATATATATAATTATACCTTACCGGTGTCGGAACATATCAACAACGAAACGAAAGTACGTATTTGGGGACAAACTTTACAAGAAGTCTACCAATAGGTATTTACGAATTAAATTGAAATTGAAAAACGTTTATTTAGCACTGTAAACACCAGATTACAGCAAGTACACAATACAAAAGTATACAAAGTTATAATACATTCAGCACAAAAGATCCGGTACGGTACTGTGCCAAAAAGGGTACACCAGCTCAGCATAATGCTGATTCAAGCCACAGCGCTGATTTTCAGCTGGCCCCTCAGTGACTGCACGGACGAAGAAAGCAACAGTGTGTGCGTGTTATGTTGTATGAATGTGTTTGTTTGTATGAATGAGGATATTAGTGTGTATGTGAGGTACTGAGTGTGTGGGAGGGTGATGGCATGGTGCGGGTGTATTTACATGGTATTATGTGTGTGGATGGTAGTTAACAGTAGACGCATAAGATTACCGATCACATCAAGATGGTGAAAGGCAGTAGTTGTAGGGCACCTAAAGAATGTACGGAGCAGTGTCCGATTTTTGTAAAGATTTTAGGTTTTCTCCTAAAGGTGTCAAGAGTCTGCGCGTCTCTAATAGGAGGTGGTAAAGTATTCCAAATCTTGGATGCCGCGTACTTGAAACCACTCTTAAAAGGTTGGTAATATGTCGCTGGTTGGTACCCTGAAGCACCAGCAATGAGTGTTACTAGAACCTGGTAAGTCGCCCTGTACGACACACTACTCAGTGGCGTGATGGTAGGCAAATTCTAATCTACAAGGACAGTAAGTAAGTAATATGTTTATTTCACACACAGCAATGACCGAAACAGTTATAAAATAATTATGTAGTAAACATATCTAAATCATGTCTGATGAAATGAAATGAAATTTATTTGTCAGAACATAGTGAAAATTACAGGTGATTTAAAAAGCATAGGTATCATAATGTTCTACCGACAACGGTATGCAACTCTTTTCTGCTATTTGTTAGTGTCGTTGAGATACTGTTTTATGGAGTAATAACATTTGTCTAGAAGCCACTTGAAAATATGTATTATTTTTAAATTGGCTAGCAGGACCATTTTTAAGCCGACTAGGCAGATTATTATACACTAAAATTGCCATACAGAAGGAATTCTTTTTATAACATATAAGTCTACTCTGGAACTTGGCAATTAGAGACGGTTCTTGTATCTTGTAGACCTTGAGAAGACATCAGTGTGTGTTTTGAAATATTGCGGATATTGTCGATCGAAAATACACATCTGCTTAATGTACATACATGGTACGGGCAAATTTTGTGAAGATTTAAAAAGAGGTCTACAGGAGTCCATGTAATGAGCTCTGCATAAAGCAAAAACTGGTCTGATGGTCTGCTGTTGTTGTGAAAAGGGCCTCAACTCAGCTTATTGCTTACTCAAATATTCTTTCAAAGGTATTAATAATAGCTAATCAATTTCCGATAAATTGCGTAGAAAATAACACAATGATCGTATGCACTCAAGCAATCTCAATTTAGCAGTAAATCAGACGGTTGAAGTCCAACGGTCTACGTCCCGGTTTTATTTGAACGGTTAACAAGCTCCCGCCGGATTACGAGTACATTCAATCGGGTAGTTGGACTAGGGTTATGACGCATTCCGACATCCGGAACATATTCTGACATCCGAATTTTCATCCGGACTATTTTCCGCAGCGTAAATTCACGGTTGTGTCGATATTCGGTAATACCTAATCAAAATCATGACAGTAAAAATTTCCGCTATATGTTTTTTTAGGGTACCTCAAAAGGAAAAAACGGAACCCTTATAGGATCACTTTGTTGTCCGTCTGTCTGGCCGTCTGTCAGGACGCTTTTTCTCAGGAACGGGTAGAAGTAACAAGTTGAAATTAATATCAAATAACGGGTAGAAGTAACAAGTTGAAATTAATATCAAATACTAAGGTATATGGTCCTTTGGATATCACTTATATTTTGTTTTGTAATATTTTTATTTGTCTTATTTTATTTTTAGTTTGTTAGATTTTTTAGCATTTTTAAAAAAAATTATGATGTTTTTTTAATGATTTTTTAAAATGCAGGACTGAGACGGTTAGAATCTAAAAAATATAAAAATAAACAGATAAAAAAAATGGTAAGATCACAAAACCTTATCAGTTTTGCTTTAAAAAAAGTAATAAAATCAAAATCAAAATAATTAAAAAAATCTAAAAAATAAATAAAAACAAAAAAATCTAAAAATTAAATAATGAATTCTGTTCCGAGAACTATCCAAGCGTCTATTGTATGCTACGAGGGACCCAAGGGCTGGCGGCTATCTTGCCCAAAGGATCAGCATAGCGATCCAGCGGGCAACGCCGCCAGCATCCTTGGTACCCTACCACGGCCTACACGGGCCTAATTTAAGACATTTTATAAGTAACACTTTATTTTAATTTGTGTACATTTTATTTCCTTCTGTAATTATAATATAATTTTTTAGTAAATTTATAGAAGTACCTACTTTTATCAACAATAAATAAATTTAATGAACACATAAAACTATAAGATAACTCAAAAAGTTAAAAATAAACTGAAAAAAATAAAAATATAAAAATGTCTTGAGAAGTTTAGATGGGGAGGAGGGATAGTCCGAAGTGTAATAGCTGTAGGTAAACAGTTTTCAACTATTTACTAATGCGATTTTTGTCTAAAACGAATAGGAATAGGAAAATAGGAAAAATATATAATTTTTCAACTTGAAATATTTCAATTTCTGTAGTACTGATTTCGATAGCCCCATAATAAAAAAGAATTGCATTTTAGTATACCTACTTTCGAACGGTGTATGCCATATCTCTGTTGGTCCATAAACTACTTCCGCCCAGTCTCCTTTGACCATAGTACTTTTTCCACACCTGGAACCTAGAGGAGCTGATGATGGTCGGGAAAAAAGGGGATCTCCACAGTAAGACTTTTTTTTTTAAATTCTTAATTTTTGAGATATTCTACCAATATATCAAGTCTATTTATGACTCGATGAAAATATTCTGGTAAATTCTTATCTAACCAGTGCGTCCTACCAGTAATGACCTACGGAGCCGAAACGTGGACACTGACGGTGCGACTGGTTCACAAATTGAAAGTCGCTCAGCGTGCTATGGAAAGAGCTATGCTCGGAGTATCTCTGCTGGATCGAATCCGAAATGAGGAGATCCGGCATAGAACAAAAGTTATCGACATAGCTCATAAGATTAGCAAGCTGAAGTGGCAGTGGGCCGGTCACATCGACAACCGCTGGGGTAGACGAGTTCTGGAGTGGAGACCGCGTTTGGGCATACGTAGTGTGGGACGCCCCCCTGCTAGATGGAGCGACGATCTACGCAAGGTGGCTGGCAGCGACTGGATGAGAAGAGCTGAAAATCGGGCTCAATGGCGTGCCCTGGGAGAGGCCTATGTCCAGCAGTGGACTAGAGTAGGCTGCTGCTGATGATGAAATTCTTGTATAGAGATCGTAAATTCAGTATTACCATTACGAATGAAACAAAAAGACAAACAAGAACAAAAATTAATGTCGGGAACGGGAACAATCATCCGGGCGAACTCGGGAAAAATTTAAATTACCTACACATGTTATACAAAGGAATTGCGCATGACTTATTCAGTACAATGGAGGGCAAAAACCTGCGTTGCTTTTAGTTTAGTTGGACACTGCGTTTTCTATCGTTATAAACACTGATCGAAGTAGGTAGGGTTCTTTCGGGTCAATGTCCTCAAAGGTTATATTAATATGGATATGATTTCGGGATCCCGTTTTAAGTTATCGAGCAAATGTTGTAAATTACTTTTATAAACCTCGCCCTTACTCGGCGGATTACGATTTTTTTTAAATTGTGAACTTACGAAGAAGTTAAAACACTGCCATAGGTACACTAGCGTCATGAATCTTAAAAAAAAATATTTCGCCACCAATCTTAAATGTGTATCAAAACAAATATAACGTTAAAAATCTACTTAAATAATATATTTATTCAATCCCGGAAATCCCGGGATTATTGGGCATACTTATCCATATTATGACCGTATGTGGCAAGTACCAAAAACAGCCCTACCTACTCCGATCATAGGTTTTAAATAACGGAATTGAAATACAAATTCAAATAACAATAAAGAATATTATCTATAAAATATTAACAGAAAAAAACTGACAGTAGGCCTTATTCTAAAGGATGGCTTAATTTTGACAGGAACTTAATTTTGACAGGAACTTAATTTTGACAGGAACTTAATTTTGACAGGAACTTAATTTTGACAGGAACTTAATTTTGACAGGAACTTAATTTTGACAGGAACTTAATTTTGACAGGAACATAATTTTGACAGGAACTTAATTTTCAAAGCAACTTAATTTTGACAGCAACTTAATTTTGACAGGAACTTAATTTTGACATTTATAGTGTTGTCAAATTCAATTACTTAATGATTGAATGACCAAGAGCGTCGGTGGCCTAGGACGCCGGACTCCCATGCGGGGAGGTCCGGGTTCAAAACCATGCAATGCCATGTACCAATGAGTTTTTCAGATTTTTTTCGAAGACTTACGTACATTTAGCGACTGCTCTAATGGTGAAGGAAATCATCGTGAGGAAACCTGCATGTCTGAGGAAATTAAAAGTTTCCGAAGGCGTGTGAAATCCACCAGCACTGGGCCTGCTCGGTGGATCATGGCTTTTACCCCTGAAGCCTGTGCCCCAACAGTGGGGACATTAATAGGCTGATGATTATGACAATGATGATGAATGACCAATGATACAAATCTAAGAATATGAATTTTTAACAATATATCACCATCATTCTTTAAATATCAAAAGGTGTTTTATAGTTCTATTTTATTTAACTAAACAATCAAATATAAAACATTGGTACAATTGCTACCCGAAAGCTCATTCCTACAAATATTTTATATTAAAATCGTACAAAGCTCAAAAGAAAGAAGCCATTTCCGTTCGTAACGAAGCCTAACAAATGGCCAGTATTCAAATCCCGGGAAAATACAACGGATTGAATATTGGGATCGTTTTGGGTTACTATCGGGCTGAAAATACCCCTCGGGTTTCGCAAAAAAGTTTGCCAATGACTTTTTCTTCGACGTTACCTAATGTTCGTTCAGCTGATCGATATTGAATGGACGGGAATTGATTATGAGATTATTTTTACTTTTTAGAGCAATGAAAAAAAATTAAAATTGATATTGAAAACGTTTATTTAGCGCTGTAAACACCAGAATATAGAACACAATACAGAAGTATACAAAGTTTAATACATGCAGCACAGAACATCGGGTGTGGTACAGTGCCAAAAAGCACCAGCTCAGCATGCTGAGGCAATTATAGCCATTTATTCAATAGGATTTGCGCAAGGTGGCTGGCAGCGACTGGATGAGAAGAGCCGAAGATCGGGCTCAATGGCGCGCCCTGGGAGAGGCCTATGTCCAGCAGTGGACTAGAGTAGGCTGCTGATGATGATTCAATATGATTTAATATATGATTTATTTAATGATCATCATATCATTTATTCATAAACAATCATAAATTGTGTTTGAATACAAAAAAATAAACATGCCAAAAAATAATAATCAAAAATAATAATTAAACTCTTTCAGTGTCAATATTAGCTACAGTATAAGCGTTATAAAAAAAGAATATAAAATTACAAAAAAAATATATATTAAAATCCATGTCACAAAAAATATTTAAAAAAAAATCAATGTCAAATCAAATACAACACAATAAATTATAATTTGCTAATTAGCCATATTTCCGTCACAGGTGCCTACTTACATTATAATTCTTCTAACTGAACATAACCTTGAAGAACAACCTTGCTACGTAGATATGATTCGAAGTATCTTTTGGGCTCCCACAATAAACTAGGCCAGGATAAAAATTAGCTCTGTTAACGTTATAAGGCTAGGACTACACGGGTCCGGTTCCACCCCCGGTTCTGTTCGCTGCAACCAATGCGCTTTGCCCTCCCTACACTTATCGTATCTTATCTTATGATAGGGGCCAGGAATAACTTCAGCGGCACTTCGACCCTTGAGGATCTTTTGTGCCTACCCCATTTTACACACTGGTCAACTCAGTGTGCAGGCAAACCCGAACCTCCCGCATGCGAGTCCGGTGTCCTAGCCACTAGGCCACCGACGCTCTTTCCCTATACTTGAAATCAGCGCTTTGTGATTAGCTGCAGCGAACCGAACCGGGGCTGGAACCTTACCCGTGTAGCCCTAGCTTAAATGTAGTGTCGTCAGATTTTATCAAGTACCTATTTATTCTATATTTATTTAATACGGAATTCACAGCACTTAAATTTAAAAACAAAAAAGTCCATTAATAAAACATACTGCCAATTACAGAGTCCCTATTTTAAAATAAAGCTTATAGGGAGAAATAAGATTTGGCGTGCGTGAATATGGATGTGTTCATTGGAAATGTGTGTGAGCGTGTTCTGTTTGGGTTAGTGGATCCCTTTGGTGATGTCGTTGACTCATGCAGTTTCAGACTAGACGAGTAGACGTGCACTTATATATTATATTTTCTTGTAGTGTGCGTAATCGAATACAAAATCTCAGTGTCCAGGATGTATTCAACTTAACCAATCAAATGTTTATTTGGATAGAACTAATAGATTTTGAGAAATTCCTTCTAATCTTCCAATCACGGAACTCGCCGTAAATTCTAAAGACTCAATAATAGAGATCTTGAGACGATCGCAGCCGTCCAAACTGAATGGAGTGAATCCTAGCATCATCCATTACGTCACTATATTATACCTACCAAGCATCGGGCACCGGTCCTCTAATGATCCATTTAGATACTGAACATCAATCTTATAGAGTCTTCTTTTGTGGACGAGAATTTCTATCTTCGACATCTCATTATTTCAAACCAAAATAATAATATAATAAAAAGCCTTTTATTGTCCTTATCTAAATTAGAATCATAATAAAGTTATAACATGTAAAATTTTCAAACAGTCATCATCATTATCAGCCTATTAATGTCCCCACTTTTGGGGCACAAACCTCCCATTGCACAAGGGGGTACGGGCCATGATTCACCGGGCGGGCACAGGCCTCCCATTGCACAAGGGGGTGCGGGCCATGATCCACCGAGCGGGCCCAGTGCTAATTGGTAGATTTCACACGCCTTCGGAGACTTTTAATTTCCTCAGACATGCAGGTTTCCTCACGATGTTTTCCTTCACCGTTAGAGCTAACCTGTACTGTAACAATATATCAGAATTTTATAATGAACTGAAAACCTTATCAACTACATATACTATACAATTTTCAACATAATATAATAAAAATTAAATTAATATTTTTACAATTCTCATATTATTACAATATGTAGGTACTAAAGTCCGTTCAGAAATATATTAGAGCTGTAAGTAGAGGGTGCCATGTGCCACGGGTGGTTAACTTTAATATTTTGACACTCGGTCAAATATCTTGGACCGAATATACACCCTTAAACTTATTAAGTATGTGTAATCAAATTGCATCACTTCATAATGTGTTCAGCTCTGGTTGTATAGTTTGTCTAATTGTAACTGTAGGTTGTGGGATGTAACAGCAGGGGTGTCTGGTTTGTTCACCTTTTGGGCCTGCTCACTTTCGGAGTGCTCAAAAAGTTCATTTGCTCCTTTATTTGCATGTACTCAGTCAATGTTATGCTCTTAATATCTTTAATTGGACTAATGACACTAGGAGTCAGCACTGATTTGGAAACGGCTTTTTTTCTTAAACTTAAATTCTTCTTTCAAACCGTCACTCATAATAATATCTATAAATACAATTACATACATTTAAATTTGAGTAGATAAGGACCCCGTCTGGGTGAAGGCCTCCTCCAGTTTTCGCCAATCATCTCTATTTTGTGCTGTTTTTATCCAGTCATGTCCTGCTATTTGTACGATGTCATCTGTCCATCTCTTTCTTTGTCTGCCTACTTTTCGTTTACCCTGAGGACCTTGCCACTTAGTGACCTCCAAAGTCCATCTCTGATCTTCGAGTCGCGCGATGTGTCCTGCCCATTGCCATTTGAGCTTCAGAGCATGTTGTAGAGCGTCTGTAATTTTGTTTTTTTCTCTTATTGTGTTGCTTCTAATTTTTTGGATTTTTTTAATCAATATTTTTTTAGGATACTCCGCTCCATCGCTCTCTGACAAGTGTTAATTTTATTTTGGACAGCACGCGTGAAGATCCAAGTCTGGCAGACATAAGTAAGACATACACATGAATCTAGTATTTACTTTTTTTTAAACAGTGGGAAAGTGCTTTTCAGTATTTCTTTCATAGCCCAGAACTTATTCCAACTTAAAGTTCTTCTGCTGACCTCTTCTTCATTACTGTTTTTATGGAAAGATTCTTGTTTTCCAAAATAACCAATATAATATAAACCAAATAATAGATAATAATAGAAAAAAGTTGAGAATATTTATTTGACGCCTCTATAAAACTATAGAGGTGTTTCTAATTTTCCTAGTAGATAGGTATGTAACCAGTCATCAAACTTGGTTACTAGACACACTTATATGAACCTACATAGTTACTAGACTCGCGGTCAGTCACTTACACAATATAAAAGTCTAATAAAAACCAATGGTGTCCGTAATAACTTTGGTCAAATAAACTCCTTAAAAGCCTCATTCAATATACACTTTTGTTTATTGCGTCCTACTTCGGAAACTTCTCGAAAACTACTGAATGGAATTGCCGGAGAAAGAAATCAAAAACTTCCACTGGACTCCGAACCGTGATGAGTTGAAAAATAAAATTATGCGCAAACTTTCTCACCCGAGTGTACTTTTTGCGAAAACACGAACGTTTCGAAAAAATGAATTGGTTTCGGGGCGGCAATATTTTTATCGAGGAACTGAAAATAATGTTGTATTTTTAGCTTATCCTTCTAAATCTATTACTTTTTATAAATACGTACGTGGACAAGGAAAATTCTGTAAATACTCGCACGACTACAATAGAATTTTCAAAAATAGACTACTCGTATTATGTGTACAATCAAAAATATATTTTTTCTACTTCTCTGACAGTCAGTTATCCGTCTCTGGAATTCTTTACCCGTGTCCATAAGACAAGCCAAATCCTTAGATATTTTCAAGGCACTGGTTAAGGCCCACTATCTATCCCAATGACTCCTTCTTCCTTCCTTACTTTTCCACAACTTTGGTTTCTAGTTATATTTTATTATTATGTATGTATGTATATATGTATGTATGTGTGTGTATATGTAGATATTTTATATATAAGTATATATAAATATATTTATTTGTATGGGTATATTATATTATATATATATATATATATATATATATATATATATATATATATATATATATATATATATATATATATATATATATATATATATATATATATATATATATATATATATATATATATATATATATATATATATATATAATATATAATATAACCTATATATATATAGGTTTTCTGGAAGAGATCGCTTTTAGCGATAAGACCGCCTAGATTGTATTAATCGTTTTGTACGCATTGTATCACACTAATTTTGTGCAATAAAGAGTAATCATTCATTCATTCATTCATTCAGTCAGTGCAAAGTCAGTGGCATCAATTCTGGCATCTCACTCGCTAAATTAGAATATCGCTCAACGAAATGTCACCCTCACGATCTATAACACTAGTAACATCTGCATCCCTAACAGCTAACTTTCTGTTTAAAATTTTCCCAAGCCCTTTCTGTTTAAAATATTCACTTCCTATAATGACTGACTTTTCAACTGGTGTGATGACGAGTCGGTCATGAAAATTACCACTTCTCAAAATATCTGCATCATAATTTAATAATAATACGATTTTTTTACAGGATAGACCATCAAGTGAAAAACCTTTAGGAAGTGAAGTTCACTTGGTCCCAGAAATGGTAGAAAACCTAACAATTGAATTTGATGAACATAATACAATTTCTTTATTAGGCAAAAAAACTATTAAACAATATTATACATTACTGAATGAAATAAATAAATAATGTACTTACAATAAAATATGAAGTACTCACAATAATTGTCATTTCCGGTACGCGCGCTGGTGCACGGACAACCAATAGTTAGATGCTTGCTTGCTTATCGTATGGTTAGTGGCCAACCTATTTGTCAGAGTTGTACAGGCCGTCCGTAGGCCTCTGCCATGTCTTAACGACTGCTGTCGAACGACAACAACCGGGACCGACTGTTTAACGTGCTCTCCAAGGCACGGAGGAACTCAGATGAAATATGCCACTAGCGGTCACCCATCCAGGTACCGACCGCGCCAACGTCGCTTAACATGCGCGATCACTTTCAGACCGTGCTCGCAACTAGGCTACGAGGTCCTCATAATATTTAGATATCGGACATGTTAAGTCTCGCTTATGGTTCTGGTTCTGAGGATGCTATTGTGAGAGTTTCGCATTCTGTCCCAGAAGGATAAGATAAGATAAGATAAGATTTATTGTGTAAAATTTTAGGTAAGACTTACAAATATTGCAGATATAGTTCTATAAACATGTCACACTAAACTCCACCTTTACAGGCATATACACCAAATTCACAAATTAATAAAAACATACATTTATACAGATTATGAGAAGAAACAAAAAAGAAAAAGTCATTAAAATTTATACAATGTCAATAATATTAAATTTACAAAATGTTAATAATAATCCAATTAAAATATAAATATACAATCAGCACTCAATTAACGTTTATCGTCCAAAAATTCCTTGACGCTATAAAAACATCTTTCCCCAAGCCATGTTTTCAGAGTAAATTTTAGTTTATTAAGTTTCATCGTTTTAAATTCATCCGGAAGCTTGTTATAAATTTTGACGCACATTATAAATGAGTTTTTGGATACTAATGTTAAGTTACATGCAGGTTTATATAATTTTTGACGATATTGAGAGCGTAGGTTTCTTGAACTAACATAGTTATGCTGAAAAAGGTTTTTATGCTTATGGACGAAAACACAGATGTCTAAAATATGGATACAGGGTAGCGCAACATGATGAACGGGATGTAAGGGGGGTCACCAACATCTAGACCTCCAAATGTCAAACTCACCTGCACGTGGTGCATCCTGCCGATTAACGAACGAGTCCCTGGCGACCGACTAGTGGCGGTATAACCACTCAAATTATGGCTGGGTCAAAATACCAGAAGCACGATGACGGGCAGCAGCGTCATCGGGGCAAGCGACCCGGCTACTGCGATCGCCAACCCGCAGGCCTAGCGTGGCGATTATGGCATCACCTCCTATGGACAGCGCAAAAAGAAAACGGCCCCCAGTTCCTGGCCGCCCCACTATTCCTGGTCACGGTGGCGGCCATGGTAGCGACGATCTGCGTAAGGTGGCTGGCAGCGACTGGATGAGAAGAGCCGAAGATCGGGCTCAATGGTGCACCCTGGGAGAGGCCTATGTCCAGCAGTGGACTAGAATAGGCTGCTGATGATGCTGATGTAGCGCAACATGAGTCCATTTGATCCAGTCCGAAAAAAGGACGCTATGCGAGCCCTCACAACAGCACAACAGCAGCAGCATCTTTGTACATATACTAATTTCCGAAACAGAAACATTCTTGCTCATTTCGGCAATGCAGGCATCAAGATACTTGCTTCATGGCAGGCACCCTCATTTGAAGCGACAATGGGTCAATGGCTAGGGAGCAAGACTGCGACGCAAGTCCATCTTTGGACCATTGAATGACCACCTCCTAGCACAGGCCTACAGACCAGTCTAGTTTGAGTGGTTAATGAAGAATATTCTGATGAATATGCAGCCTATTTATGTCCCCACTGTTGGGGCACAGGCCTCCCTTAGCGCACAAGGGGGTATGGGCCATGATCCACCGAGCGGGCCCAGTGCTGATTGGTGGATTTCACGTACCCTCGGAAACTTTTCAATTCCTCAGACATGCAGGTTTCCTCACGATGTTTTCCTTCACCGTTAGAGCAGTCGGTAAATGTACGTATGTCTTGGAAAAAATCTGAAAAACTCATTGGTACATGGCATTGCGTGGTTTCGAACCCGGACTTCCCGCATGGGAGCCCGGTGTCCTAGCCACTAGACCACCAACGCTTAATGAAGAATATTGGTAATCTGTAAAACATTACCAGTTAAAACAAAAATCATTTTATAATGTTTGTTTGTTGTTGTTTGATAGTTATGTTATGTTTTATAAGGTATTATTTGTATCAAATGTCACAGAATATGTGAAGAGAAGATTATTACGAGGGTTACGTGAGGTCGACGGTACTTTCACAATACTGTCCTTCAGTTTCTTGAAATGTAAACTTAAGAATATCTCCGAAAATTTTGTTATGTAATAACCCTTGAGAAGTTTCAAAGTTTACTTCATATCGTTGTCATACGAGAAAGTTAGCTGTAAGGGTCGCAGATGTTACTAGTATTATCTTATCTAGGTAAAGTAACAAGTTAAATATTGTCCCCAAAACGTGTACACAAGTTCTGTAATTGGAAAACTTGAAAAGATACGCTACGAGAACAATTGAATGTTATCCCGACATGTTTGGAGCATGGTGCGTGTCGTATGTCAAACAGCTGTGGTTGTGAAGATAAAATATATATATTATTATTATAGATATTTTTTGGATAAGTTTGTATTATAATGTTTGTGTACAATAAAGAGTTAATAATAATAATAATAATAACACTTCAAATACACCCTCTTACTTTCATTCTTCTTCAGAAAGCTGCCATTCTATACACTTGCAGGATTGTTCGAAAATTCCTGTCCATGGATACATAAACGTCTCACATTCACTCATCATCAACACTCTCGCACACCGATCAACTCACTTTATTTCTTCTAATTACCTCTACTTCTAATACGTCTTCACACATACTGTCGTTTGGCCAAAAGCTCGCGACAGTATGGTAAACTGACCCCAATAATGGGAGAAAAACAGTAATATAAATAAAAAATAATAATAATAAAATTTGGGATCGAATTTAATATTACTCTAGGAAATATTTTATTGGCAAAATAAGACAGTACTTACATACAACAATACGGTAAAACTAAACGATTGACCTGTAGTATAAGGTCTGGATAACGTTATCTGACTCTCATACAAGGTCTAACCTTTGAGAACTACCTTTTATCTTTAATTTCTTTTGTCTGTAAGTATATATTTTTTGTCTTTGCTCAGTATATTCTCTAGCTTAGTTTTAGTTGGCTTTCTTAATCATTCATTTCTTAGTTTTAATGCTGTTAATACAATAAAAAGACTATTTAGTAATATTATTAACTAAATAATATATACTTATTGTAAACTATTGTTTCCTTATCAAATACCCAAGTGAGTATATGTTTTATGTATACACGTTCATATTTAGTATATCGTTCATGGGTCAAAGAGCTATCAAATATAGTTGGTGGCCTGAGTATACTGTTTTGTACCTATATTATTATAATATACGTAACAACCAGCTCGATAAAGTCTCAAAAACTCAGTATTGAGTGGCTCTGTTTCAGAGAACACTGCTTTGTCGTACTTTACGAAACCAAACTAATTAAGCAGATATGAAAATTATTTACATCATCTTGATATTAATAATAATCACTACTGTAATTAGTGCCAACGATTATCATAGAAATAATAATAATAGCATCAAAATAATAATCAAACATAAAGTGACTTACACGACGAGTTATCATAAAAATTACCACAGGAACAAGACTACGAGTTTTAAAAAGAAACACAATAAGAAACCACGATTTAATCACAATAAGCAGAATTTACCCAAGAGTGTAATTGGAACCTCGAAATGTCCTAAAGGCACTTTCAGAGCAGGAAACCAGTGCATTTCTGACGACTATGATTACTGAAATTCATCCGAAAAAGGATCCATAAAATCATAACTCAATAGTTAATTTGAACCAAACAAGGACTCATGTCATTTTATATCTAAATTCTTAATTATTATGGCTTGAATTAGACAACAAGTAAGTAAAAATAGGAAGGCAATGGCAAATCACCCCATTAAATCTGCCACGAGAGTCGTTCTATGTGGTTAATCCCTTAGAATGATCAAGACCCTCAGCAATGAGGAATACGACTTAGAAGAAGAAGAAGTAAACATGATAACTTTTCCTGATTTTGTGTACAATAAAGTGTTTCTATCTATCTATCTATCTACAAGATCCATTCTAAACTAATTTTTTGATATTTATTGTACTGTAGACATTCGTTTTATGTTTCCTTGGGTTTATAAATAGGAGTCTAATAAATCTTATTAATAAACTTATTAATAGACTTCGTATCCTTATTATTTCAAAACAAGTCGTTGTACAATCGGTAGAATTTATGACTAGCAATAACTACTTTGTTCGTTTATCAGTAATTTCTCTTGTAAACAATGCCATAAATGGAACTTTTGCTAAAGGAAAACAAATTGTAATTAATACTATTGCGTAGGAATGAGTTAGTGTTAGTTTCGACATATAACTATTCGTACGTATGTGTAGTCGGAAATTATAATTATAATTTAGAAAAGATGAAAATAAACAGTGCAGTTCTAATGACTACAATTATTATTGTAATAGTTAACTGTGATAAAGATGCTCAAACTAATAAAGATAATTTTAACAGCAATAGTATCAGAGAGTATTTTAAAGAACAGACTTTTATAAGAGTACCTAGAAGAACGGGTGTAGTGCGTACCACGACTGTTGAACCAACATTGGAATCAAGATTTTTCATGACGGGGCGAAAGTGTCCACTGGGTACCATATGGGCTGGGGGTTGGTGTGTGCCTGAAGATTAGGCATGAACGTGTATGGAAGAGGAATTGTAATCCTGAAAATGATCAATGAAATGCCTGATAATTCCATCTATAAACATTGTAATGATGGAAATTCTGAAAGAAGGAACACTTAGTATATGTACATTTAAGTTAATAGGCGCCTAAAAATAGTCAGTAAGATTAAATCTAAAACTAAATTGTATTTACTCATTATAATATACTTATTATGAAATGGGATGGAGGTGTATAAATGAACCTGTAATGCTGATAGATTTAAAAGCTGCAATTTATGTACAAAAAAGATGAACTTTTATTTTGAAATCTACTTTTTTCAGTCTCAGGACAGCAGTTTAGTAGTAGCTGGCATTCCTCAAAAAGAAATAATTTAAAAAAAAGTTTTATTTTGTTAATGGAAGAATTTTAGGACGTTTAAGTTTATCAGTTAAATAATAATAAACAATACAACTTAATGATGACTGACAAGTTTATGGTATAATATTTTTAGGCAATTATTTTCAAATATTTTAAAGAAAATAAAATTGGAATTTGATTTCACTTACCTTTTGCTTGCTTAACGTATGGTTAACGACGAACCTATTGTCAGAGTTGTTAAGGCCGCCCGTAGGCTTCTGACATGGCTTACCAATAATAAGTCATCATCATCATCAGCCCATGTCGTCCCACTGCAGGGTAAAAGCCTCCTCTCTTTTGTGCCACCCTATACAATCCTGTGCAAGCCGCATCCAGGTCTTCGATGCGACTTTGGTGATGTCATCCGCCCATCTAGCTGCTGGACTAATAAGTAGGCTATGCATAATATTATTTTAGAAATAAATCTCTAGTATTGTCTTGTCTTGCTTTGTTTTACTTATACGACACCCTAACTACCTAACCCTTCCACAATCTGTCCTAATTATTTCCAAGATGGCGGGTTATCAGTGTTACAATTTGCAAGCAGCAGCCGCCGGCAAATGCCCTTTGATGCGAGTTGATTGACACCTCGGACATCGGAGTTGTTATTAGATTTGTCATGTAATTACCAACGTGTGGGTATTAGGCTTAGTACTACGATATCGATTCGATACAGGATCTATCTAAGCTATAGTGTGGTTGGACCGACATTCGTCAATTTCGTTTTCTCGTCAAATTTGACGAAAAACGAACTTGACGTAAAACAATTTTGACGAGAAACGAATTTGACGAATGTCCATCCAATGTCACGCTTTTAGCACACTGTAGCGAATCAGAAACGGCATCGGATCGGACCTATAGAAATCCGAAAAATAGAGACAATAAACGAAAAAAAATCCGCCAACAGCATCTCTTCATCGTCATATGATCATATCATATCACGTTCACTTCACTTCGCTTCATGCTACATTATCATATCACGTTACTCGTGATATGATAATGAAGCAATCATATTTGTGCATTTTTCCTTGCTCATTGCCTCGCTTTCTAGCACGGGTCCGTCCTCGTGGTTAAACTTTTTTTGTCAAACTAGTATGATTACGAATAATAGTTATTTATCGTGGTCAAGTAAGCATAGTTCTAGCAGACTTTCAGACTTGTTATATACCCTCTTATTTTTGAGATATGGTGGATAGAATGAAGTCAGATCACTAACATAGTGATCATTTTCACTCAAACGTTATACAAACATTAAAATGCCATAGAAACAGGGATCAAAGAATTGTAGGGAAGCTCGACCAAGACCCGAAATCGAGTAAACAACTCCTGCAAACACAGCGTTAGAGGTAAAGATACTTTAACAATTCCAACATAATAAAATAAAATACGGGACCAAACAGTGGGAACACTAGAGATGTTAATGTCGAAGCCGGAGAGTTAAAAAAATTGGGTTCCAATTTTCAAAAAAATTGAAGTAAAATTAAATTGAATTGTTAATAAACGTAAAAGAAACGTGATAATATATATTATAGTGCATTTATTGTAACTTTATGATTTAATAAAATGAAACGTCTCGTTTGTAAAGAATATTCGATCCAAAAAATTGCCGTTTTGTGACCGAAACCATAATCGAAATTGAATCATATCACGCCATAGTCATAGCTGTTGTGTCTGAAACCAAAATTAAAATTAAATCATTATGAGTACGAAACGTGGACACTGACGGTGCGACTGGTTCACAAATTGAAAGTCGCTCAGCGTGCTATGGAAAGAGCTATTCTCGGAGTATCTCTGCTGGATCGAATCCGATATGAGCAGATCCGGCATAGAACAATAGTTATCGACATAGCTCATAAGATTAGCAAGCTGAAGTGGCAGTGGGCCGGTCACATCTGTCGCAGAACCGACAACCGCTGGGGTAGACGAGTTCTGGAGTGGAGACTGCGTTTGGGCAAACGTAGTGTGGGATGGGCGTCCCTGATAGATGGAGCGACGATCTGCGCAAGGTGGCTAGCAGCGACTGGATGAGAAGAGCCGAATATCGGGCTCAATGGCGCGCCCTGGGAGAGGCCTATGTCCAGCAGTGGACTAGAGTAGGCTGCTGAGTACTAAGTCGTAATGAAACAAAAATATCGAAAGGGACTTTCGATCAAAGAATTTGCTGTTTTATGGCCGAAACCAAAATCTAAATTGCTTTCTGTTAAAACTCTAGAAAAACCTTATGCTGGGTAAGAAAAAGGTTTCCCTTGTTATTCAAATGAATGACAAAGTTTGGAAGCACTCTGAGGTCTTGGCTTTGCCACCATGGATGAACTTTTTATTTTAGCGGCATTTGCAATTTTTAGAATGTAAATATTTATGTTTTACAATACAAATAAGGGAATAAAGACTGGATTTGTGACACAGCGACTTAGAATAGGATGTACATTTTTAGAACGCATAAGCAACTAGCTTTTGTGAAGATATTATGTAGACACCACGACACGTGTGTCCGCGAAGTTCGAAAAACAAAACGACGACGTACTGATTTGTGTTAAAGGAACCATTTAGAACCATTTTCAGTCGTATATTATATATCAATTATATATTATATAACTCCCCTATAACTCAATATCAATTATAATTACTAGATTAGTCATCTCATCAACCTATTAACGTCTCCATGGGTGGTCATGGTCTTACGTATGGGGTAATGCTTCAAAGATAGGGAGAGTCTTAATATTGCAAAAACGAGCAATCCAAATAATTTGCGGAATACATAAAAGAACCTCAGTTCGCAATTACTTTGCAGAAAATAATATAATGACTGTTATATCCCTATATATTTATAAATGTTTATTAGAAATTCACGGGAAAGCAGCTCATCTACCCTAAATATCAAGATAGATCATTAAACTCCACTAAAGAATTGCAGGTTGTTTTAAAAAAGTTCTTTCAAAGTAACGCATATTATAGCTTGAACGAATTCATGTCAACAAAATTAAAGCACACTCATTTTCTCTGACACATTATTCCTTACTAACCATAGAAATTCTATACTTATACCTATTGTAATTGATTATTATCATTATTTTTAATTTCTATTCTCTGACGGTGTACAGGACTGTACCTAACTATTTATGTTTTATTTTAAGTATTTGACAGTCACTTATAACTAAAACTTTTGATTTTATATAGTTTGAATTTATATTATTGTTAGAGTATATTTAATACTGCTGTTAATGACGTATCTTGTAACGGTTTCAGTTACTATAAGATAAATACAATACAATACAATTCACTGTTGGGGTCCGAAAGGGGTTACGGGCCATAATCCACCGAGCGGGCCCAGTGTTGAACGGTGGATTTCACACCACTTCGGATTTTTTCCTCAGATATGCAGGCTACCTCGCGATGTTTTCCTTCACCGTTAGAGCAATCGGTAAACGTACGTGGCTTCGGAAATTACGAAAATCTTATTTGGTAAGTATACATATTTCGAACTGATTTCCTAGGCACTACGCCGCCGACGCTCTTAGGTATTAAAATTAGAAGATCCGTTTTATTAATTAGATATCATTTTAATTAGTGATAGGTACTTACTTATTATCATTACTCATATAATTAGTGATTATATTAATACTTAAGTATCGCTAACAACTAAGTACTTTCTAAGTCCGTGTGCTCAATCTTCGACCCCATCAAAACCTACTATCAGATGAAATTGACGTCAAACAAGGGTTTAGACTTAAATATACAAAAAAAATTTAGAACTTACCCATTTAACCAGACGTTATTTATAAGTTAATCTGAAACAAAACAAAAATTAGGTACTTACAGAAAAGATAAAGAAAATATTTTAATTAGTGAAATTATAATATCTAATTATTAGTAGCAAATATTTAGAGGAATGTGGAGGGGGTATGTGCTGGTCATTTGTACCACTTTACACAAAAAAATAACCGTTACTTGTAAGAAAATTTTCCATACTCAAGAAAAATAAACCTTATTATTTTGCGCCTTGGTGGCATAAACTCATCCATGTCGTTATGAATGAAATTCAGTATTAGAATAGCAATAATTCATTCATTGTAGAATTTTTAAACAAACAATTTTGTCGTTTTTCTCGAAAATTTAATAAGTAAAAAAAATTTTTTTGTCTGTCTTTATTGTTAAAACCTATACACCCTAGAAATATTTGCCGCTAATAAAATAGGACCCTATAAGTATATATAAGAGAAGAAAAACCAATTATACTCTTATAAGAGTATCAGAGAGAGTATAAGAATTGGTTTTTCTCCTCTTTTTTGTCGTGTGGATAGTGGCCAACCTATTTTAAGAGTTGTTCAGGCCGCCCGTAGGATTCTAACGACTGCTGTCGGATGACACCAGCCGGGACAGACAGCTTAACTTTTTCTCTGAGGCACATGAATGAGAAACTAACTATGAAAATGTGCCAATAACGGTCACCCATCCTGGTTCTGGCTGCGCCTAAAGTTGCTTAACCTACTGATCACTTTGACCATACTCGCAACTAGGCTACCAGCCCCTCAATTCAATGTATTATTTGAAAGTTTCTCAGAAGAATCCGAGTTCCTAGAAGGTTTGAGATTTTCTGACGAGGCAAGCAATGAAAAACAATGGTAAATTTCCGAAGAGTATAACTTCTCGGTATAAAATAGAAGCCGTTTTAAATTACAACAACCCTTTCCTTACAGACAGAAATAAATTCACTTAATTAACGACTCCAAAGTGGACTAGAGCTCGATCTACTTCGGTTTCGGTCTTTGATTGAACATTTTGTGGTCCAGTATACAAATTGTATTTAAATATACCATGCCAAAGTTCTTTCCTCCAAGCCTATAACCTAGAAGGAAATAAGATTTCCGGCTGATACTTTCCTCGTTTGTTTCCGGTAAGCAAGTACTTATATATCTATTTTTAATTCGTTTAGTAATAGGTATGTAAAAACCACAACGCTCATTACCACACCATCTTACTAACATTAATCCTGGACGGGAAGCCTTGGCACCCCAGGATCACTTCCCGAAGTCATACAGAACATTAAAGGACTGCTGGACTTTCTGGTGAAGTGGCTCGATTAGTAGTAGTTTCCACCACACGCAAAATAGGCGCTTAAGACGTCGAGTTGCGGAAATAGCCCGTTATTACATTACAACATTCATCCTATTCCAAATTCCATATTTCCAATACCAATTAATTTTTATTACGTAACCTCATGACCTTTAATTTATTAATTACTTATATATTAAATTTCACTGTCCACTTTATTTTTCATTCGTTATTATCAATTGTTGTTTAAAAATAGTTCTTCTATTTCTTATTCTTTCATAATTCGTTATTAGTTTTTAGTTTGTTCGGAGAGGGGGCGGTGGTATCTGTAGAACAGGATTGCCTAGTTCAGATCCTCCACCGCACTCCTTCTATTCGCATGTGACCTTCTTATGCACAATAAAAAATATTATTATTTTATTTATTTATTTATTTTCTCTTAGGGAAATTTACAGACAAATACATAACTACAACAGACTAAAAATATATAAAATATGCTATAGTTCTGTGTCAGGATTCGTCTAACTGTAGTGGTGCTCAGCTGGTGCAGAACAAGTCCAGGTTATTATTATATATTATATATATATATATGTTATTATATATTATATTGTACTTAAAATAGTGTGCACCGGTCGTCGTCGGTCTTTCATAAACCACGTTCAATATTCAAGAATATAAAGTTCAAAGAACACAAATCGGACTAGTAGCGCCCGCTCCTCGTACAAAGTCATTTTAACTTTCAAATGATATTTCGTTTAGAAATGGTATATAAAAAGCTTCCCTTCTCTACAGCCCTACCTTATAATGACAGAAAACCAAACTCGATTCTTTGGTTCTACAATTCGGCCACAAAAATAAATTTTCGTTGGCATCTAGACAATACTAAACTTAAATGGGGCACTGATGAAATCAGCCGTAGATTTTATTTGTTGAGTAAATTTTGGATTCAGACAGAACAATTTAATGAGGATCCCTTTATCTTTAAAATTGAGAATTTGGGTGAAGTTTTCATTAAGTAAAATTAGTGTAGATTTTAAGTAAAATCAGTCTAGTGCCTTTGAATCTCGAATGACTGGAATAATCAGTGATTATAATTGACTCATTGAGACAAAGTCTTTACACCGAAATCGGACTAGAAGCACTCTCTCCTCTAGAATAATGATGTGAGCATTGACAGCGAGATAGGGCTTGGGCAAATGGCACTTATATTTCCATACATTTGATATTTCAATGCCTGACTAATGTATGGGAAAATGCTCACATCACAGTTTTACGTTCGCAAAACCAGGAAATTATAAAAGAAATTGAACGTTGAAAATTTCGTATTAATAGTTTTAGTTGTCACGTTACACGTAATCGTACACGCCTTTGTACACTTATTCTATGTTTCATTTCCTATGTAAATTTATTGTGTGTTATATTATCTATTAGGTTATTTTTATCTATCTATAGATCTATCTATTAGGTTGAATGTTTCAAAAAGTTGACTGGTGAACCCACCAGTAAAAAGTAGGCGAAGTGCGAAAGTTAGTAATAATAGAAATAGAAAACCCTTTATTAATAGACCATATATAAAAATATCATATTGACATACGCTTCGGAAACGTGGGCCCTAACGGTTGAGGCCATCCATAAAGTCAAAGTTACCCAAAGAGCCATGGAGCGAGCTATGCTCGGAGTCTCCCGAAGAGACAAAATGCGAAACGACTTTCGGCTGCGCACAAAGGTCACATATGTAGCTAAACACATAGCGACTCTGAAATGGCAATGGGCGGGACATGTGGCTAGGCGAACCGAGAACAGGGGGACCCACAGAGTACTCACGTGGAGACCGCGCACGAGCAGCAGGAGTGTGGGACGTCAAGCGCGAGGTGGTCAGACGATATCAGGGCTAGAGCTGGTGTGACTTGGCTCAGAAGCACTTCAAATCGGGCTACATGCAAATATATAGGAGAGGGCTATATCCAGCAGTCGATGAATAGAGCCTGAAGAAGAAGAAGAAGAAGATATAAAAATATCTGTAAAAATATGTAAAAATATCACAAAATGAGTAAGATTATAAATTGACCATATTTTACATTCTGACTAGTGATAACATATGATATGATCTATTAAAAGGGTCAAGTTCAGCTGTGTCGCTAGATGTATAGACACCTATACATCTAGCGACGCTGGTTTTCAACTTGATCCTTTCCAACTTATAGCTATAGAGAGCAACAATGTCGTTCGGTTCGTCTGTAGTGTTGGCTCATCTCCTTACACGTCACACAATTATTTTCCGATACTCGACCAGTATCATAAATTTGGGATTCAGTCATAAACAAACACAAACAGTGAGTTAGGACTGAAGGGACCTCAAAATTATGTCGCCATTGATGAAATGATTTCTAAAATCACTATATACTGTGACTGTAAAATTATTGTTTTATACTTGTTCTTAAAAGTATGCAAGTTGACTATACTTCGTAGGCAGTACTTCGGTGGCAGATCATTCCATATTTTGTCGGCCGAATATTTGAAACTCCCCCTAAATCGTTCACTCCTATGCTTGGGGATACACAAGTTACCTTTACGTGTAGAACGTGTCATTATCATCATCAGCAGCCTATTAATGTCCCCACTGTTGGGGCACAGGCCTCTCCTTGCACAAGAAGGTGTGGGCCATGATCCACCGAGCGGGCCCAGTGCTGATTGGTGGATTTCACACGCCTTTGGAAACTTTAATGTCCTTAAACATGCAGGTTTCCTCACGATGTTTTCCTTCACCGTTAGAGCAGTCGGTAAATGTACATAAGTCTTATACTTTTAAAAGTGTCTGCCAATATTGACAATTTTGGAACCTACGAATTATGCGGAACATCCGGAATAACCTTTTTTAGATTATATACAGTTATAAAATCAGAACTCGGCAGTTAATACCCAAAAAGAAAGTTTGACAATTTCAATTATTACTAAACAACAAACAACATTCAACTAAATCGTCACTCGTTAAAAGTAATAGCCCCAAGGTGCTTCAGTCAACTCCTGGTCCGGAAACAATGACGCTTCGAACCCCTTCTTCAGTCAATATTTAATTTATAAGTTATTAATGACTTCTCTCCCGCGAAGAATACCGAAGCATTTTAAGAAACAAAGCGAATCTTTGGGGTGATTTCTAAAATCTGAGCTGCTGTTTTACGTGGGAAAGTGTCAATGCTTCATGCTTAACCTAAAAAATCTTAATAATGAACATTATTCGTATTGAAAATACTTACAATTTGAACGTATTGTTTGCGTATTGAACATTCTGTTTATTGAACATTTTGCGTATTGAACATTTTGTAGCTGTATTGAAAATTAAAAAATAGCCCTTGAGCAGATTGTAACACTAAAACCAAAGCCATCTGCACCTAATCCAAAAATCCCCTATTTTCTCGAAGTGCTCCCGGTAACTAAAGCTATGGTAAATAGACATAAGGTCTTCGCAATTTGGAATTGAACCTTCATTCCGTACGCCATCGAAAGACTATGCCAATTATCACTAATACCAACTCAAACACTGATCCACCACAAACACACGGAGTAACGTAACAAATTAAATACTAAAGTAACAGAAAAGAAGGTTTCTACAAGCATTATGGCGCGAGAGACTCACAAATCGGACGCCGCGCCGCGTGCCACCGCCGTAAACAGTCACGGCAATTGTTTGGGCTGAACCGATAAGGAAGTCCTTTCCCGCGTACCTATACGATAGCACGCGGCGTTGTTTTTTTATTGTACGGAGGAGAGCAGACGAGCAAACGGTCACCTAATGGTAAGTGGTCACCGTAGTGGTATACATAAATTATCACCTCACTATAATATTATTAGAAGTTTTTCGATGCGCTGGTAACCTTGAGGACTTAAATGCAATGCCTCATATTCAATAATTACGCTAGCAAACCGAAACAAGACACAATTACTATTTTACGACAGCAATAGGTAAAAGATTAGTGCTTCGCTCCAAAATGCTAGCAAAGAGTTAATCTTCTTTTTTCTTATCTATTTTCTGGCAACGTTAAGGTTCAGATTGTCGTCGCACCACAATCCAATCGTGCGGCGTGGAATCAAATTGTGCTGAGCCCTCGACCCTCGTCTGGCCACGAATTTAATTGGTTATCATTCGGGAACGATGGAATATAAGATTAGAGCCCGCATTATTTGTTTCTAGCTCTAGATAGCTGTTTTGCCGAAGATTTATTTTACACTGGGATTTTGGGGATTCTAAAATGTATCTGTTTGTATTTCAATGTAAATGAGCTATGAGGATCGGTACTGATATTAGTTATTTACAAATTACAAACCAATATAATGCCCCAGGTGGAAAAGTCTTGTAAAGAAGGAAAGAGTTTATTTTCAATAAACAATAACACATACAAACAATTATGTACAGAAGATAAAAATAATATTAAACAAATACATTATAAAAGTAAATAAACAAAATAATTAAGTTTGATGAAGGTGGTGTGCAGTACAAATGGTAAATGATATTTCTTTTTAACCGCCGACCAGAATGAAGGGGTGTTATAACTTTGGCGCATATGTCTGTGACATCATAACTCGTAAGTCTGATAAACATTGGATTTGAGGTTACAAGATCTTGGTATGTTTGATGTCATATAGGATCTCTGAAACGGTAACAGTTAGGAGGTTCGAGTTTGAGCTCAAATGTTTAGGACCATGGTGTCCTTCCCACATCTGGAACCTTAAGGAACTGATGATGACTAGGAAAAATAAGGGGGTGTCCACAATGGTGTGTCTGGGGTAGTGTCCGACCGAAGCTTCGGCTTCGGCCACCTTCGGCCAAGGAAACCACCTTCGGCTTCGGCCAAAATGGGCCGAAGTTTTGGCCGAAGCCGAAGGTTCCTAACAAACGACGAATTCGAACGAACTTTTACGAATGAGCGGAGAGCGCGACGGAGAGAGACGTGGCGGGCGGGAGGGGACAGTCACACACATCACAGTTAAATTACTTTAATAAATAAATAAATGTTATAATTAAAATTAACATTATTTCGAAATGTTATTATTTTTCACAAATCGCAAGGTAATTTTGATGACCACTAGATCAACTTCTAGAGAAGATTAAAATTACCTTTCTATATTATATTATACAGTCGATATAAAATCTTCAATTTTAAAGTTTTAAATTCAAATCATTTACATTAGCTTGTATACAATATTGAACAAAATTCTTAGAGCTTTTAAACCTTCGGCTTCGGCTTCGGCCGAAGGTTGTGCCGATAGCCGAATAATCGACTTCGGCTTCAGCTTCGGCCAGAAATCGACCTTCGGTCGGACACTAGTCTGGGATTTCTTATATTTTTAATTTCGTGTTATAAGTTAATAAAAAAAGACTTCGACTATGAAGGTCACCACGCTGAATCGCCACGGACAACCTCTGCACCAAGAAAGACGCGGAGCGGGAGTCACGCGGCTTTATAAGTAGGTTCGACAGATAAACTATCAGTAAACCTGATGGTTAGTAGCCTATCCTATCCTCTAATATACAGACAGTGTCCTCATGACTTTCTTCGACCTGTTCCACCTTTGGCAGTAACGGTAGATACTTATATAGTTCATTATGTAATTCCCATAAATGTTACAAAAAAAGTCCTAGATATATTCGTCCCATCTAAAAGAACATAACGAGGCATCATTTTGCCGCTTCGTCCCTATGTCTGAAGGGCAAATATAAAACACCAGACCAGGGCCACTCTAATAGGATCATAAACGTTGGTTTTTATAGTCTTCTCGTCTACTTTACACACTTTCCTATTACCTCTACTCACTTATAGTGCAGATAACGTCTTTTACTACGTAATAATTAGAAAACTCAATTTTATTTCTTCAGAAAAGTTGTAAGAGACTTTCTTTTTATGCGGAGTTATTAGTTCTCTTTCAAATGAAAGTATTTTCTCGATCTACTTTAGCTGTTGTTCTATTAAGAGTTAGCTATTCATTCTTTGATGAAACAGAAATTAAACTTTATATTTTACATATCAATATATTTGTGCATAATATTTTATTATTTTTCGTATGTATTGAATTATATTGTATTTATGTATATAAGTAAATTATATTACATATTTATATTAGTGTGGCGACGCACGACGCGCGCCACTACGATACAGTACCTACTCACATCGGCGTAGAACGCGCTATCAAAATTTTCCTGGGACTTCGTATATATACGAGTTTCAAACATCCATAGTTGGACCAGCACATCTGGTCACCAGGCACAACATCCCGCCTGGTGGAAGATCTTCCCTTTTCCCTTTCATACAGCTGGCGTTACGTCATTCCATCTCCTTACATAGCGCGTCCCTACATTAGTAATGTATATTAGTATACTATGTAAGAATATAGTTATTTTAATATAGTGTTATTTTATTATATAAATTTGACATATTATTAAGTAAGTTTCTTTGTCATTTTATTGCCACTGCACCATCATAACATATCTGCATGCCCAAAGGTCAGCTGGCAGAGAATGCCGCAAGTCATTAAGCTCACCTGTACACAAAAGTGAAAAAATAAAAAAATACAAAATAAATTAAAATTAAGAAGCACCAGTTGCCTACTCTAGCCTGCAGGATTTAGTTCATAGTATAAAGGAAACAGAAAGACCAGTCTCAAATGCATAAGGTTTATAAAAATACCTGCCAAGAGCGTGTTGGGCACGCACATGATAAGGTTTCGTAATCGTTTTATCACAAAAAAATATTTTACGGTCGATTTCTTACAATTTGTTTCAAATTAACTATAACTATAACTTTGTCGAGTTCAGTTTCACAACGTAACTTTAAGTAATTTTGGTTCTACATATCCGTTATAATTATTTACTTTGAAACAAAGTAGGTACTGCAAGGTAAGTATCATTTAGAATTTTGACATGAATTCGATTGAATGTCTTACGTTAGCTTAAGGGGGTCATCCAAAGAAAAATTGAGAACGAAAAATGTGTACTTTCGAGAGCTTCGTGTAACTAAAGTTTAAAAGTTAGGAAAGTAATAGCTATACCATTGTGAAGATGATGATTGATGACGTCATAGTAACGTCAAGCGCAAGTAAGCACTGAAAATTAGCTATTGCGCGGTTACCGCTCAGTTCAAAGTGAGCTAGCGTCGAAACTACTCGACGGATTTGGACCAATTAAACTGTATTTTAAAGAATACAGAATACGCTATGGTTTGACCTTAAAAATACATTGCGATATTAATAAATTTCTGACGTTCATTGTGAAAATTGAAATGGCAAGGCCGAAAGTAAAACAGACTAAAATTAAAAGATTAAATCCCATTTGCGACCGACCAAAATCACTTTCGGGAGCGAAGAGGTTACGTCTTCATCGTTTAAGAAAGAAAGAAGCCCAGTAAAATGACACCAGCTCTAACCAGGTTGACAAAGAAACGGTGAGCGGCGCGGGCGAAATTCGAATTCATGAAATAATAAAACCTGTAATAGTAGTAGACTTCTACCCACCCCGATTTTTTTTCAGTTATTTTGTTACATTACGTATTTCTAAATTTACTTAGGTATATGACACTATGACAGACAGACAGACATGACGAAACTTCCTTAATTAGCTAGCGTCGACGAAAACTCGATCAACTTTTGTTTTCACATATGAATCTGTATTTAAATTTAGAAATTAATTAAATAAAACAGCACTTCCAAAATTATTTATATATTTCTATTTAATGTCTTTTTTTCATAATATCAAAATTAATTTTAAAAAAATTACAAAATATCAAATCAAATGATCGATACAAAATTTAATTTTTTACATTATTTATGACTTCTCCTTTTAGATTCACGCATGTGACGTCACGAAGCTTAGCTACAGGGAAACCAAGTTGGGAGTCAGATCGCCAGACAATAAATAAAACTGAATGAGTGCATCTTTTGAGCTCTGAGTCATGTTAAATCTCCATATACCATGTACCTACTTGTGTAAGTGTAAATAAAATAAATTGAATTGAATTATGACTCGTCTCCGTCTCCCCCCTTTGTCACACGATGTCACACTTTGTTGACCCCCTCCCACCCCCTTAACGTATGACGTAATTTATAGATGGCCCGTTAAATAACTTAGTGGACTAACTCAGTTAAGACACTAACGAGAGATGATGCATTTTAGATATTTGATAAACCATTCGTAAGTATATTTTTATCTACTCTTATCTTACATAATAAAACGTCTCCCGAAGAATGTAAAGTTTTAGTAAATCACTGTTTACCTAAGAATCTGTCTCCACAAATGAGTAGCGAGACCAGGGAATGATAAATGACAGTAGTTCCACAACTCTTTACAACTGGGAGCGTTTAAACCGTTAATCATACGAAGTTAAGTGCAAGGAGCTAAAGCACCGAATAAAATTAAGAGAGCCGTGGAATCTTAAATGAGGTTTAGTAGCTCTTCGACCGATCGAGTGCCTATTACCTTCTATTGTCTTTTCATGTGCCAATAACGTGACTACAATACGGATAAATATTTGGAACTTAAGCATAGGCTATATTAAACTAAATAAAATTAGTGTGCTACAAGTTAGTTTACAATAAACGCTGACCTCCGAACTAGGAAGTTCCTGTATCTCGGAGGACAGATCTCTTCTGTGACCAGTGCAAATGGACATGTTACATGTAATTTGTTTGTGTTGTTGTTTTACTGTACTTTTGTTGTAATTTACTGACATTATTATAATTTTCATTCGATTTAATTTAACATAACAATTTTAATTTAATTTATGTAATTTGTATTGTATTAGAAGAAATTACTGATAATTGATTGTAACTGTAATGCTTCTGGAAAATAAAAATATTTCATTTAATTTTTCATTACATTTGCTCTGCCATAGAAAAGGGGCAGGAAAATGGAGATAAATGGAAATACAAAGGGAAAAGGAGATGCACAAATAAATTGTGCATCTCCATTTCCCTTTGTGTTTTCTCATGGAGATGGTTTCCAAAATAAAACGATAGTTAGGATGCCATTGGAAATATTTGAAACTTTCTGGTAACTATGCCTTCTAAACATAGGTTTTCGGCATTCATTCCTGGTCGATAGATACTTTTAGCCAAAGTAAAGTAGTTTTAGTTTTTAGATCTACTCCCGAAATTTTTTTCTCATGGATTAAGTAATTTATTAAAATATTATTAAAAATTCTTCTTCATTCGTGGAACAATTCTACTGTCCAGTAGAATATTACAGCATCCTCTTGAGAGGAAAGCGAAAGTCTAAAACTGGCCTCTTTTGACACATTCGCTTCTACCACTTATTGTTTCACTATGAAGAAAATTAAAAAACATTAATAAAAATATCTATAACCTTTAAGGAACAATATTTACTGTCCACTTTTTTGACAAATGTCTTAATTTAAAAAAAAATCTCTTACTTATGGAACAGGGATGTCTAATTATGGGGTCATTGAGTGTGTGTGTCTTTTCTCCAAGTCTAGAACTTAAAATAACTACTCCTGAAAGCAATACAGAAACAGCGATGGCTTCTGTCTTAATTGTTAGTTACGTTAAACTTCCGTTTCTTCGCTCCTAGAGTTCTATAAAAGAAACAAAAGGAATAAGTCCAGGTCAATGTGACTCTACTAAAGGCGATTTGGCTCACGTCCAACATACATTAGCGTCCAAGTAATATTTTGTTAAGTTTAAAATTTCCGCGAGTATGGCCGAATGTGATAAATATAGGTATCCTCGGCTCGATACAGTGCCAAGTTCTGCGACTCCACGTCCGTTGTACATCTTTCACGCTTGAAGAAATTATTTCTTTTATAGGGCTATTAAAATTTTAATAAAATGTTTTATAACCGTAAAGATGCACATAGAATTTTAATTGTGTATTTTATTTCTTTAAACTAGACAGTCGCTAAGTGATACTATAAGAAGAGACTGCATGACATATTATGCTTATTTGACTCAAGTTGAGTGTTATGTTTTTTTTAAAATAAATTAGCTTCGACATACAGACAGACGGGCCACCTGATGGTAAGTAGTCACCGTCGCCTAGAGACACGTGCAGTACCAGGGGTATTGCTTGTGTGTTGCCGGCCGTGGAGGGAGAGGACTTTTATAACATTCTTTTTGAAGCATCCCATGTCGTAGCACTGTGGAAAAACGTCGGGTGGAAGAGAGTTCCACATTTTACAGGTGCGTGGCAGAAACGTTCGTGTAAAACGGGTCGTGGTAGACACCCAAGGCTTTAGAAAGTGCGGGTGAAAATTGAGCCGCCGACGAATGGTGCGATTCAAGATAGTAGACGACGTATGTGGAGAGAGGATGAAGACAAGGGCGACAGGATCATGTTCTATGGTACTGTCCACTGTATGAGGAGATGCCACGAGAAATGATGGACGGGATCACATGATTGGAGGTGAGACCAGTTCAAGTGTAAGTTTCCGAACAAGAAGAAAAGAGAAATGAGCAGCCCGACAACGAAGATGTTAATATGTAACGTATCTGTATAGCATACTCTCACGTCCATAATTCCCGAGGGGTAGATTGATGAACCACCTTCATCATAGGTAGTTCCCACTTTTCGCCATAAGATTAGGTGGACAAACGTGATAGGTGGCGTGCCTATCGCCGTCTACTGCAATATAGTATACACAAAGACCTCGCCTCGTACGACACCCACAGCTAGAGTTGGGGTGGTACTATTCTTTATAGCCGGCACGAAACGGCACAAACGTACGTACCTAGAGCTCAAAAAAGTCACTCATAGACATCTCAGCTTACTAAAATATTGCAAGAGTTTTAGATTCACTGCCAACCTAGAAGACATAGATGAATCGCCTCATATGCTGGTAATTACACTGGCTCTCTTACCCATCAGACCGGAACACAGAAATGTAAGCATTGCTGCTTTGCGGTAGAAATAGGTAACTTAAATAAGCTCACGATAAAAAATTGTAAAAAGGTATAACCGACCTTTATCCAAATATAGCTGGTTCGAAGTAAATAAAACCGGTATGGCGAAAACATCCTCACTCCTATGAACATGACGAATCAAGTAATATCAGAATGTGGTTCCAAGAAATGTTAATAACATATTTTCCAAGTATCAAATAAAACAAGCAGCAGCATACAAGCAGGTCCTGGCTACATATAAAGGACTGTTTTGCTAATAACTCTAAATTAAAATTTTAAGTTCACTTACTTTTTCCTTGTCATCGTTAGATCCTCAAGGTTTCAGATGTCGGAAACGCACCATGAATCTGAATATTTTAGCTCAAATTCGAACCATCTAGCTATTACCGTTTTCCATAGATCCCATCTGACATCAAATATCTTGGAAACCACTGATCCAATTTTTATCAGACCCTAGCTAAGAACATTCTCGACAAGATTCTGTACTAAATAAAAAAACTGAGTCTAAATCTGATGATCCGTTGTTAAGTTATGATGCCACAGACAAACACACAAACAGACAAACATGTCAAACATATAACACTCCTCAATCGGTCGGGGTTTAAAAAGGGACAGAGCATCTCCCTAGTACTAACTTAAACCATTAATATTTCTGATGTTAGTTGAGATATCGAAAAACTAATTTTAGACACTTCTTCAGGAGGACATCCTGAAGAAGTGTCTAAAATTATTATAATAATTAATATAATAAATGTAAGCTGATTGATGAAATTAAAAAAAATTAGGTTAACGAATCCGGTCAAAGATTCCCGGCAAAAGAAATAAACAACCTATGTCCAACTGTTATTTTAAAAGCTTCACAGTGCAAGCAAATAATTATAATCACTACAACGTTGAATGTTGCAAAACCGGACAAAATGTTGAATGTTGCAAAACCGGACAAAATGTTGAAAGTTGCAAAACCGGAATCTGTGACTCACAATAGTTTCAGCCTAATGAACCTGTTGAGTTGCAGGACAGGGTTGCAGCATCTTCGGATGTAAGAAATAAGACAAAAACATTATGAGAGTCTAATATAATGTTTGTTAGACATTAAACGTGAGTTACAAGAAATGTCTTTAATGTTAAGGCTTAAGTTAAGGTCTCGTGTTATCTCTATTTAGAGCTATGGCGTAGAAAGAGATATCATGTATTTTAATGAAGATTTAACCGTAAGGGCGTTTCGTAACGGTTAATCATTGATTTCAATAATTAGTGGATAAGTACATACTGTCATGCATGCGAGATTTTTCTTTCAACGTTTTTAGAGGTAAAGTAGAATAAATCATCCACTTACATCAAGAAAGAACCCAAAGAAGAGCTTGCGGGAAAGAAGAACGACTGCAGACAAATCAAAAGATACGTGGTAAGATAGACATTCATGGCGCTCCATTTGCTCTGGATTATGTATTGACTTTTATAATATTTTACTATCAAATATTATTTTCCTCCTTAATGACTGAAATTTAACTTATAATGGCTGCATTTTGAACTGCTATATACTCGTACTACGAGCATGTACTCGTACATTACATTCCCCGCAATGCAACCCTATTGTGGACACCTACCTTGCAAAAAGCATTTCAACGTTATCCTCAGAGACATCCATGAATAGAACATGAAGAAAGATGGCTGCTCCAAATGAGGTATCTCTTTGGTCACGAACATTACCTTTTAAGCAGTATTTTCCGGGAAGATTAGCTCTAGGTGGAATTTTCCATTTGATATGAAGATCAAATCAAGGTTAACTCATATATGTGATTTAGTTTTGAAAATGAAAAAAAAAACGTTTATTTGCTTTCAATACAATGATAATACAATTATAATACAATAATGACACAAATTAAACCATGAAAGCAAATGGGTCCATGTCTCAGCATAATGGCTGATGACGGGGTGTCGTCTTCCGCTGGTATTCTGGCATGGCCCGACATAACACAATAGTGAAACACACAAAATAATAAATGTAACAGAAACAGAACAAACACAACAATTTTTTTATATGGGACACTAGCGTCCCCGGATTGCTTCTTCAACAGCCACCCCGAGCGTTTTATATTGAGTATAATTAAACGGTAGCTTAGAAATAGTAATATAAAATTTAAAAACTAAAAATTTAGTAGTTTATATGATTATATGTTTCCTGTTAAAACCTGTTCATCAAGAATAATGTATTATGCATGCAGATTTGAGTAAAGTCATTAATTGCATTCGTTTTGGTTTTCATTACCTATATTTTATTCACATAAATTATACTATAAAATGCATACCAATTACAATTTAACATTGGTATTATAACTACCAAAATACAATTTAATCGATAGATCTTGTGAATCGGTCTAAGCTATGTAATAATAGTATTTCAAAAAAAAATATTTTCAATTTATTAGGAACACTATGATTCACATATTTTTTTCACTTCATCACCTGTTAATGTTTCTTATAGGTTAATTCTATCTCCCTTTTCAGAAGATGCAATCCTTTTCTTCAACGCTCAAGGTCAGTAACCATAGTCGTTCGGTACACACCAGCCTCCAGCTCTCACCGTGCCTAATGGACAAGAGTCTGCTATAACAATCGATCTGTTATCAAGCTGAACAATTGCAGGTGTAATAGGCTTCTTAGTCGTAGTTGCTGTTCTTATAGTATCTCTTTTAAAATGTATTCTATTATCACTTCCATCTTCTATTTTGATTTTTGAAACGTCTTTTCCAAATTCTACACTTCTTCCATCACACTGCACTATGATAACCATGAAAGCTACTATGATTCCTGTCATTATATGCATTTTTCTGTTCTGTTTATTTAATTATATTTTATCCACAAGTAGTAGAGCCTTCACTCTCCAAAGTCTGCAGGATACTGGTTCATAATCCGGTTCTTTACAAGATTTTTATACAGTTATATTGTTGTTATTTATGACTTGGACGCTATGTTTTAAGGCGCATATAGAATAAAAAACGAAGTAACTACTTTCTTACTATTTCTTGCAATTTCGTGGCTTACAAATGGTTCGATCATTACTTGCTAAAACATATTTTTATATTGGAGGAAAGACGAGCTGAAAGGCTACCTGACGGTAAGTGATCACCGTAGCCCATAGACATTCACCTCGTCAAATATTACAAGAGGCTTTTCGATGCAATGCTATTGTTAAACTTGAGGAGTCAGGTGGAGCGCCTCATATGAATGAATGAATGAATGAATACTCTTTATTGCACAAAATTAGTGTGATACAATGCGTACAAAACTATTAATACAATAATATGCCAGTTAATGTTGGCTATCTTACCCTTCAAACTGGAACAGCAATGTACGGATTGCTGCTTGCAACAGAAAGGGTGGTACATATCCAGGCGACTATGCACATCTGAGTCTACCACCACGAAATCACTTATATATGCAGTTTTTTCAACAGGGCTTGATCACACCGTAAATTTAAAATACTAGGAGATTGCTACTATAATATTTAGTAGCAGAAACCATAAGTTCTTATCTTGGTACTGCTGCTGATACTTAACAATATAACGTCGAATATTTTAACATATGCATATTAATCGGAATATGACTAAACAACCTGACAGTATGGTAATATTTTAGTTAAATGACTTTGTTGTCCGCGCAGAAAGGTGAATCACACCGTTGATTAAGAATTTAAAGGAAATGCAGAACCTTTTAAGTAATTATAGTACAATCACAGTAATTAATGAATATTGTAATTATGATCAGATTCCTAAAGGATATAGGTGAGTTTGAGGCAGTCGACTCACCGTCAGTTATACAAACGTCCTTTAAAGTTAAGTCTTCATTAAAATACATACTATCAGGATTCTACAGATGAAGATAATGTCCCAGGAAGTATGGATTAAACGAAACTGAGTGATGGCTAAGGTTATATTCAGTAAATATAACCTCACATGTGATTATTCAGGCATCACCCTGATTCGTTTGAACCATACTTTCTGGGACACTGGTATAAGGATAATATTGTCAACTTTCAGAATTGCAAAACGCGATTTATTTACTAATCTTGGATACATGTTTGAAATCTATGTCACGGAGATCTAGGTATAATCAAAGGGGAAATACCTATTAAGCTAGCTTCTAGGACTCGATGAATTATTTACGGTAAGATTAATTTATGAAAATGAGTACTCGTATATAAATCATGCAATACGAGTACAGAATGTCTAGGGTGTAGTTACTGAGTTGGATAATGAATTATGTAGAAGATGATGCGGATAAAAGTGAAGATTTTTATATAATACGTATATATATTTTTCTGACGAGTTCAATAAAAAATAATAATGTAGAAGAAATATTTGTTAAAATCAAGGAACATGTTTTGATGAAGAAATACATTGAAGATACAGCTGATTAATTTTTTTATTTTTATTTTATTGACTACTATACCTCGATCGCATTTGACCTCGATCTCGCCTGATGGTAAGCGACGATGAGGTCGACGATGGAGCATGCGGGTCCAGTAAATGCCTATTCACTCTGGCCTTGAAGATCCCAAGGTTGTAGTTTTCGGGAAATACAGACGCCGGCAGGCTGTTCCATTCCTTAGCCGTTCGCATAATGAACGAAGAAGCAAATCGCTTCGTACGAGCAGATGGGATATCAACAACATAAGGATGGAACCCCTCCCAGCGCCTGGTAATCCGAAGGCGGAATGGAGATGCTGGAATTAGGTCGTGCAATTCCGATGCACTAATATCACTCTTTTGTTTTCGATCACGAGTGAATGGGAAAAAAAACATTGTCCGCTAACACACTCGTTCAAAAGCAATGTTGTAAAGACGACGTTAAATCATGATTTATAGATCTTTCGTAATTGCGGATGTAAAGGTAGATGAGCTATCGGATGTACAACCCTGTATCTTTTAACATGGTAAACAACAACCGCAACGGCAATGCCATAAGTCAACTTCAATAGTGCAACCTTCGCGGAAGGCTGTAAACAAATTGGGTAGTTAATCTCTGGTTTAATGTATCGTTACGATCACTGAATAGGTTCCTAAACAAATGGCATGGAAAAGGGTTCTGGTTACCTTCCGATAGTAACAAATAATGGCAAAATGGAGTCACGTAATCGATCGATTATGTAAGCGTGATCAGAGTTATAGTCCCGTCTAGATATAAAGTGGCTCTTAATGCCTTGTCTGACGGTGGACATAGACTGGGTCAACTAAAGATTGATGACTAAAATAGGTCTTTAACATGTATATGAGAAGATACTCTGGAAACAGCATGTAAAATAGTATTAGATGATGTTTTATTGTAGATATATAATGTTAAGATTTTGAAAACCCTAGAATAAGATGCTATACTTACATCCATTAATTCAAAATTATAGCATCGGATGGCGTGTGTTTTATTACTCGTAGTAGACAGAATTGGGTATCGCGGGATTAACTACCGGAATTTTCTACGCTTGACAACCAGTTGGTAACAAAAACAACCTATACATCCGAATGGGAGGGTGTTTGGTATCCATACCTGAACAAGCTTTATTATGGGATTAACTTTGAAATCGTGAAATCGGGGCTACAGAAATGTGGCGATACCTATTTTTATAAAACTACATTTTATTATTTTATTTTGAAGGAGCTCGTGGGCTAGTTGCGAGCACGGTCCGAAAGTGATCGTGCAGGTTAAGCGACGTTGGCGCGGTCGGTACCTGGATGGGTGGCCGCTAGTGGCATAACTCATCTGAGCTCCTCCGTGCCTCGGAAAGCACGTTAAGCAGTCGGTCCCGGTTGTTGTCGTTCAACAGCAGTCGTTAAGCCAGAGGCCTACGGGCGGCCTGAACAACTCTGACAAATAGGTTGGCCACTAACCATACAATAAGCAAGCAAGCAACCGGGGAAATTCAGTTGTGTCTGCATAATAATAAAATCAAGTTTCTCAATATTTTGAAGGCATTTAATGAAGCTGCTGATTATGTATAGTCGACTACGGTTAACCAATGCGTCAAAATATCGAATCTAAAATAAACCATGTTAAAAACCATGGTTCGATTAACAATTTTTAAAATGAAGTTACTAACAAAAGAAAAGGGTTTCCATTCCATTTCACATCTCTTTTCCCTGTGGCCTACTCCATCGTTAGTTGTTTAGTTTCCAACAATCGAAAGTTCATTTCATAGTTATACTCGTAACTCAGAGCTCGTGTGCAAGTGTTAACAAGAACTTTGTAAAGAAATAACTCCAACTCAATGCCAAATCAACTCGAAGTATGCGCATGTGGCAAGTACTCGTATCCATTGCTGTTTATGACGTTAAAACGTTAGAAAAAGAACACAAAATCAAGAAATGTACGTCGATAGCTTCTCGCCAGTATCGTCTCGTTCAAACGGCACGTACAACGTTGGTTCTTAAAGTTGCCTATTGGATTTGACAACTTGATAAATCGTTCCTTTCGCCGCGAAAAAATGGAAGAGAACATATCGTGATAAAACTCTAGTTGTATCTAACTTTGTTATTATAATTAGTAACCCAAAGTAATTAGAAGTTATTCATAGCATCTAACTTTCCTACTATAGTATTCTTTTGAACTAGTTAATAGTAGTGATGGCCGTATTAATTATCGGGAACGATCGAAACTTTGTGAACGATTCCTTGATGAGTCAGAAATAGAAGTTCCAGGTTTGTTCTATAATTGTCGTGAATAAGTTTTTTTTATTTACTACTAAACCCGCAGTCTAGGTAGAATGGCGAACTGTACCAAAGTGGAAGTTTAGACAGAAAATCTTTAGACGCAAGTATAGGTACCGACAAAATCTTGAGTTTGAGAGCGTCGGTGGCTAGGAAGCCGCCGCCGCCGGTCGGATGCAGACGGACCGGGTTCGAAACAAGCAATGTCGCATGTAGGTACAAATATTTTTTTCGAAAGACTTACGAACATTTTACCGACTGCTCTAACGATGAAAGAAATCATCGTGAGGAAACCTGCGAAGCAATGGTAAAGTATACCTCATTAAAGCTGCCAAAAGAGTCTTTCTATTTGATCACGTAATTGAATGGTCACGACCCTCATCAATGAGGAATAAGACTTAGAAGAAAAAGATCGACAAAATATTTAGACGTAAGTTAGACCGACAAGCAGTCGTTACTAATATAAATTTGCTACTTACTGTCATCTATAGACAAGACACCACACATAACACGAAAGACACGAGGTGCGACTATTATAAACAACCGACCAAGTGCGAGTCGGACCTTGCCATATCTATACTATAAGGACAAGAATTCTTTTTCAGATGTATTGTAACGATGTCGACTTCATCGTCCATATCAACCTTCTTGCCATCAATTTCAACCTCATTGTTAGCGTTTATCTCACCTCATTTCTTGTTGGTATTTTCATTTCTTCATCTATATTTTCAAATTCAAATCATATTCCCATTCCATTTTTAAATTCCATTAATTTAATTGTTTTTACTTTTTCTCTCTGTATTTTTGTCTTGAACGGACGTATGTCCGTTTTATAAAATTATGTCCCTTTAGAACCCTGCTAGCCGACACCTAGAGGGCAGATTGTAGCAGTATGAAGAACCTGCAATTCACCCTCGGGCTCGCCCTCCCAACGATAACAAATTCAGAAGGATTTACAATTGCAATTTCTAAGATGACAAACCGACCTCCAAAGGATTTGATAAGGATTGAGGGAGTGTCACTCCTCAGAGTGTGAAACGAACGGGACCTAAATGAATAAAAAACACGAACTTGAATTCAAATTCAAGAGGTCCTTCTTTCCCTAACAATTGTAATAATTAATCATAGATTTCCGCAAAGTAACGCCTGATTCCATCAAATTCGATCTTCTAATTTCTAAGGTTAATAAGGTTAAAGTTTCTAATTTTTAAGGTTGCCTGGAAGAAATCGCTCTTAGCGATAAGGCCGCCTAAATTGTACTTCACTATTTCCTTATCTATCTTTTGTTTGTTGTTTTCTACACAAGTAGAAGTAATTTTACTTCTCTGAAGCATGCAAATTAATCTATAATTATTTAAGTAACTTGAAATCTTAAAATCCTGTGCCTCATGAAAATTATCAGCCGTTCGTAAAAGTGCGGATTATCATCCGCATAATATCTTATTTATGATAAATTGGTTCACGTCATGGTAATAGATAAAATCGATCTTTTCAAATTAATTCCTGGGATCCCATTTGTTTAAAATATACCTACTAACTCAGCCTTTCGGAAAACTAATCTTCGCGAAACCCGACTTCAAACGAAAATGACAAAGAATTAATAAAATTTCGCTTTGTCACCGCTTCGCGTTTGTTTTCGATTCCGTTCCAGTTTTTCCGACTTTAATCGCATTTGCACAGTATACGTTCACAGTATGGTAGGTATAATTCAGGTGAGCGCATGCACAAGAAAATATACTCACACTCATACTATTTATCACTTTTCATGTGTAACAATTGGTGTTGAAAAAATATATTATATGTTCATACTTGAAACCCTGAGTAGGGCACATATAAAATAAGAAATTAAAAGAGTAATAAATGCTAACGAGATACATTAAATTAAATGTCATTATAAGTTATAATTGATTTTAAAGTTAGGTATCGTTTTTATCATCAAAAAAAACTCCTGCAGTGAATCTTTTATTGACTATTGAGTCTTTTAATTCAATGTCGATGATTTGTGAAATTTTGTTATATATTTTTATAGATATAATGAACGGTCCAGAACTGTGTAGACTTAATTTTGATATGGCAGAGCAAGTCTTTTCTGGTCGCGAGTGTTAAATGGCGTACTGTGTATGTCCTTTGTTTTTTTATACAAACGTGTATGTTTCCTAACAAATTTACAAATCTCCAAAATGTACGTAATCTAGAAGCAGTCTTTTTCTGAACCTGTTTCCATCTGTTGATGTTTTTGTCTAGATAATGCACATCAATTCTTCGCCCTTTGTAACTATGACAGTCAGTATATTATACAATAATGCTGCATCTAATATCTACGTGAGTTGTGGTTACCATTATTTTGTAGAATGCAAATTCAGATTATGCAGTTGCAGTTCTCGGGGCAAAACTCTAGCGGTATGCTGGGAATCATATGGTATATCACCTGCTGAACTTAAACCTGCGACAACCATCATATATCTGTCGCAGCCCGATTGTATAATCCACTATTTTCTATAATAGCTAGTCCTTTTGTAAAACGGCAAAAGTATGTATTATATGTCGGCTGAACGTCGGCGTCGTTCAGCCGTAATGCGAGCCGTGATGCTACACGCTTACGAGCTTGCTTGTTGATATATCTATGTTCTAACAATTTACTCGCGATGTAATCTTTTATAAAGAAGAAGTTTTTATCCTGCCTGGGTTAAAACGTTATCAAAATCAGGATTGTCTCTGCTACTGTACCGACGTACACTGTGTAATTTCTGTCGCAAATACCGGTCTTTTTTTCTTTCAACCCGTGGATCTATTTCCATTTTTCATGCAGATTTGGTGAATGCATTCGCTGTGTCATGTCGCAAATCGATGGATCGATTCGGAATGATCTGGAATTCCGGAATGGTCTGGAATATTCCACAATGTTTGCCAGAGTCGCTTTGCCGCGTCATGACTGTTTGACGTTCAACCTTTACTTTTTATTGGATTTGCCATGTGGGTTTTGATATTTGAATATTTACAGTTTCGTTGTTTGCTGATGTTGTGCTGAATGATGCTAGTTTTTCAAAAGTGATACGATTTGTGGGTAGTTTGTTAGCATTTCGTGGAACTAATACTGTTGATCATGGACCGATACCAATACAAACTCAAATAGTTGCTATTTCGGAGTTTATTTGTTTGAAACTAATATTGTGTAAATAATCATTCAAAATTTTGGGCATTTGGTTGAATTCAAAAGTTATACCTATTCAAAATGTTGAAAATACTGAGCTGTTTTAAATAAAAAATGACGTTAGTACTCGTATAAATAATCGTTGTTTACCCTCAGGTTACGTACTCAGTACTCGTTTACCTTCGAGCTCAAGTGCGGGTATTCTGAATTTCTCTGAAGTACTCTGCCATAAAATAAATTATGCCACGAATAGTTTTGTTAGAAACATCCAAATTTCTACCGTATAGGAATTAAACCATCAAACCAGAATAAATCCTTATCAAGTAAACAAAATATATTGCAATAGAAAAAAAAATCACCGCCAACACATCTCAAGAACTTTATACAAGGATTGTTGCAAAGTTACGTACATATTGATAGAGGCGTACTCAATAAAACTTTTCCCGATAAATCAATAGAAGGACGAAGTTTGATAAACAGATGTTGCTGGTAGTGGACCCTAGAGGCCTAGAGCATTATCCTGAACTCAAGTAGTCTAAAAGGATTTATTATCTTAGCAGAATTGAGAGAACTTAACAAAGAGGAAAACGAATCAATTTTCGTATCGTAATTTTAAAAGTTGGTTGTTTGTTGAACAAGTAAAAATTACAGGTAGCTTGTGTAGCTGTTGCTTCTCTACGTACAATAAATATTAAAAAAATCAGTAGAAGGGCAGGGAAGGGAGGGAAATTTGATAAACAATGTGTAAGTGAACAGAAGTCCACAAGTGTTAAGCATCCTCAACTTGTAACGATGTCGACTTCATCGTCCATATCAACCTCCTTGCCATCAATTTCAACCTCATTGTTAGCGTTTATCTCACCTCATATCGTGTTGGCATCTTCATTTCTTCATGTATATTTTCAAAATTCAAATCATATTCCCATTGCTTTTCTAAATTCCATTATTCCATTAATTTCATTGTTTTCACTTTCTCTCTGTATTTTGTCCTGAACGGACGTTTCTCCGTTTTATAAAATTGTCTCCTACTACCACCTATTTTCTACTATTGTGTTGTTCAGTTCCTGATAAATATAATATCTACTATTACCAATTTTCCTCTATTACTTCATCTGCATACTGTCCTAGAACCCTGTTAGCGAGCACATAGAGGGCAGATTGTAGCAAACTTAAAGAAAATGACAGTCAGTCAAGATATGGCAGTCAAAATATGGCAGAAGTCAGACATTTTAACCTCTTCAACTGATTGCAACTCTTCGACTGATTGTCAATAAAAAGAAACTTAAGCCTTCTTTGCTTATTTTAATCTAGATAAATAATAGGTACTTACACGAAAGCAGTTTAAGAGTACAAATGTTTACAGTATCAACTAAACAAGAATCCAAATGTTTGTCAACAAACACTAGAAAACAAAGCAAATATCACCACGCCATAACAATAAAGAATTGTCGGCTCCAGTTTTGCTGGACAGAGTTATTTGCGGTCAATATTGAGCAGCCAAATAACCTATATAACGACCAGAAGCTTTTTGCCCCACGTGACAAATAGACCTTTTAAGGGTGTATAAAGCTCTACGCATTCGATGTAAACGAGATTACATTATGCTGACGCCTTATTTTTAGGGTTCCGTGATGCAAAAAACATCGTTCAAATAGTTGGTTGGACGCTTATTCAAGGATGTTCACTCTCGATCTATCTATCTAAGAAATTTGGGGTCAGAAAAAGGTTTCTTCGTTTTTCTATCGTAAGAAAGTGGCTCTGCACAGCTGTGGTCTCTTCTGTCTTCCGTGCTTCACCTTTTTCATAGTCATTTCTTCTCTAGTGCTCAAGATTCCAGCTCTCTTACTGCAATTATCTACCACGACGTGAAAACGTCATGTAAAGTAGGTATCCTTTTCTTCATCTCTTTTCATAGTTTCATGCTAGAGAATAGCGCACATGGTTGTATTTGTAAATGCTGTTAAGTATGTTAAATGTTTGTTTTGTCGATTCACGAGTTCATCATGAGCTCAGTCTTAAACTATCTCTTCTTAACCGCACCACTGAGCCCTAATCTTCGGCCCCATCAAGAAGAGGGGCTCACACTACGCGATAGATTCATCGTGAAGGCGAGTTACATATAGTCGTTGATGGCTTCGGGAACCGACCTGAGGTTGACAACCTACGGTCACCGACCTCCGTTGTAAACTTGACACTTGGTCGTTGGCCGAAGTCGTCCAACGTCATTCGATTCATAACAACCTATCACGAGGTTGTCATCGAGCTTTGACGTTCGCCGAATGCCGGTCGACCACTCGTAATTCACATATAGGCGGTGGCCACATGATGTGACCGCCCAGACGGTCGGTCGACGACCAGGTGTAACCGCACCTTAACTTATGCAATCTAAATTTATCATCTTACGGAACCACATTGATATTTCGCGACGTATTGATTATTGCTACTACCCAGCACTTGACAAGTTTTCCCTCGTTTTTTGTGGGTACACCGTAATTTGTACGTGCCTGAGTACTGTACATGGAAACCTAATATCCGGAGCGATGGAGACGTGAGCGTTTCATGATGCTTCATTGACATCGTTACGATTGGCAAACGTGTCTTTTAGACTTACAACTTTATACATAAAGCTATACCCGTCATTCACAACTGGATTTTTTTTAATTTGTGACAAAACCCGCTTTTGACCTCAATCTCACTTGATGGTAGGTGATGATGTGACCGAATATAGGAGCACACGGGTTTAGAAGGTACTGGCTCTTTTATAAACACTGCCGCAATACATCATCACAGAAACGAAGGCATTTGGTGATAGAGTTCATAACTAATATTCAACACTCAGCGACATGAAGTGGTTCTTGGTATCTAGCATCAAGAGACCTTGCTCCTGTGATTTAATTGCCAGAAGGTATCTCATGTTCGTAAGTATCAGAAAATTAACATTTAACACGCATATAGTTGAGGCATGCAGGAGGGCTATCCAATCCTTTGGATTCGTTATCAGGCAGACTGGACGGTTTAGCGATGTGCGGGCAATTACAACCCTATACAATGCTTATGTCCATAGCAAACTAGAGTATAACTCCTTAGTTTGAGATCCACACGAGACTAAGTATAGGGTTCAAATTGAAAGAGTACAGCGGAAGTTTGCCAGATACCTATATAAAAAGATCTACGGCTACTACCCCTACCTGTTCCCGTCCTTGTTTGTGATCGGTATGGTGGACCTCGACACTCTGGAGCTGAGGCGGAAGTTGGCACTTCTCGTGCATTATTATCTGCTGTTCAATAATAAACTGCACAATCCATCAACCCTTGCACGCTGCGCGCTCGCAGGGCCGGACGGCATCAGGCTGCGCAAGCCGCGACTCCTCGCGACGCCCATGGTGCGCACGTCCGTGCGCGTTGTATGCGCCTACACGGCGAGCGCTCAGATTGATTAATAGTTTTGTTGCTCAGTGCCCGGAAGCTGATTTATTTAATGATAAAATTGGCAGTATTTATAAGAATGTGTTAAAATATTTGTATAATACAGACATATAGTTGTGTTATGTGTATAATTGAGCTCACATATGCTTTGGTGATAACTGTAAATATGTGAGTTTTTGAAATTTATAAAATAAAATAAATAAAAATAAAATAAAACTGCGATAATGTACGAGTATAAAGTAAAATAATCCACTATTAATTTAGTACAGAGAAATAGACTGGCTGTTGATTAAGAAGAGTTAGGTATTGTGTTAGACATAGGTACGGGTGAATGGAGACATAGAGCAACGATCTAAGTAAAGTGGCTAACAGTGATCAGACAGAATGCAGCAGAGATCCAAAGATAAGGTAACGGAAACTAACGGAAATGTATATACTAGCTGAAGATGATTTTGTCATAAATAATGATATTAATGAAGATATCAGATAATTTAACGTAATTAATACCATCGCGACTTGAGAGGATTTACCGTTTACTTCCTCCCATATTCAAATATTTTACTTAAGTACGCCAGCACATAGTAATCCCCATAATTTTAAGGCAGGTGGGATTAAGCCGGAATGATGTGGCGAGCGTCCTCCGCTACTGTCTAAATTCACGACCTGACTGGCTTGAGCAGAGCGTCGCTTGGAACGCGACGTTTCGAACGACGCGTTTTTTTCTGTCAGATCCCAACCTTACTTGTATAGAATAAAAAAAAAAGAAGTAAAATTTGTCGATCTACTGATGTGTTATCGGGGGTAATGATAATGAACTCTTTCCCGTAACATTTGCAAACAAATAACTATTCTTAGGATACCAATCGGACTAATAACTCTAAATTAAAAATTTAAGTAACCCCCGACGTACCATTGTGGAGATCCCCTTACTTTTTCCTGTTCATCATCAGTTACTCTAGATTCCAGGTGTGGGAAGGTTACAATGGTCATAAACGTTTGAGCTCAAACTCGAACCACCTTACTGTTACCGTTTCGAGAGATCCCATAATACTACAATGTGAAGATACTCTAATATCTTAGAACCACTGATCAATTTTTCATCTGACATGGCTAATAACACTCAGCAGGTTAGACCTGCAGCGCCTGAAGGCGGGGAAGACGCTCCGGGCTTCGCCCTACGCGGAGCTCGGACTTCGGCCTCGCCATGTCTATCTTAAAATTCCTAGCTCCACACCGCCACCAATTATTTTTTGGCCACCATTTTCTCACTCAGTTACGCTTGGTTTCATAAACAGTTATCATGTTAAAATCGTCATCATTACGTGGCCGGTGCATAAACTACTATTGTAATATACAAAAGCCGCTTGATAGTTCAAAGTTTCAAACACACATAATAAATCTGAGTCTGATGACCATAGTCTCCAAGTAGCATCTTTCAAACAAGTAAAATACTCAAACGTTTACTGTAACCAATAACCAATTTTATAAAGTGACCTAACAACGTAAGTTCTCAAGGCGCTATGCATAAGTTGGTAACTACGGCGAGCGGGTCAAACTGTAAATTAAACGCAAGTCTGTGTAATACTTAATTATGCAATCCAAAATTCTAATGCGTAATTAATGCAAATTCTAAAGGGTTCTAACATTATAAAGGACTGAGCAGGTAAAATATTTAGACTGTAAGCTTGCCAGTTTACGGAAACTTTCAACTGAAACTTTACACATAAGAACGGAGTTGGTGATTCTGAGTCAAATTTACGTGGTTCAGAAATTGAATATCGGATAGCATGAGAATGAATATTATTCACTCCGCTAGAACAATTAAAAGAAAGCGCGATTTAAAAACAGATCAGCTTTTAGAAGTGTTTTGAACTAGAAAGGCTATTGCAATGAAATATTTTTTTCGCAGACTGCTTGTTCCTCCAGCATAATAATTCAATTTTTTAATACAATCTTTTCGGGGTCCTTTATTTTCAGAATGGGCTGTTGCTGAATTCACAAATTTGTTTAAACACGATTTCCTCGGAAATGGAAGATTCAATATTTATTTCCATCGACAAAAACAGAGCAAGGATCATGGAGCAGACCACAAGCCAGATGGTCAGACGACATCGTAAAAACGGCGAGGGAACTCTGGACGAAACTGGCACAGTAGTTACAGGATTGTTTAAAATGTCCCATATAAGAAGAGGCCTTCGAAATGAAGATGAATAAATGAATTAATACTCTTTATTGCATAAAATTAGTGTGATACAATGCGTACAAAACGATTAATACAATCTAGGCGGTCTTATCGCTAAAAGCGATCTCTTCCAGACAACCTTTTGCTGGAGTAATTTTGGTAGAAAAAGGTACGTTGTGCACCGTTTACAATCACATTTTCCACCTGATCATCCCATAAAAACTTCCTGTTTAAGGACCATCGTTATACACAAGGGGTATAAGTTACACAGGTGTGAGATATTTTCAAAAATTTAAGTTAGCATTGCCACATCTCCGCCTGGTATCACATTGGTATCAAAACAGGATTACATAGCACTTTCAACAGTAGTAACTTACTGTCCGTCTCCGTTATTAAGTTAAGCCTGGGTTTGCCTACTAAGCAAGACCATTAAAACTTAACCCGTTCCCCCTGTTAGACGTTATACACTTTTGCTATAAACTTTCATGTTATTATAACACTTTTGTTAGTTCTCAAGTGGTTCTCGACTTTGTTTGGGTCAGTTACTACTCATATCAATGTGTTTGAAGACATAACTTTTGTGATAAACGACTCAAATCCTAAATTTAGTTTCACAGGTAAGTATTTTAGTTTTTAACTTGTCGTCTAACCAACACTGAATCATAATTGTTATACATATACTTACTTGTACAGCTTGTGGCAATTCTATCCGTATTTCTGATTACCTCTATTAATAATTTATCACAAACAACCAAGCAGGTAGTTCCGAGTTAAAATAAAACTTCTTTTTAAAGTTTACCTACATTCTTTACAAAACCCCTGGACACTAAACACCACGAAAAAACCTTCTTGAATCCAACCGCACGATACGGCCTGTGGTACGGCGGAATGCCTTTTGCATGCAAATGTCAAGTTCCTTTGAGCCGCATTGTGAATTTTGACCTCAAAACCTTCTCCTATCCTGCCGTAGGTCTAACAGATTCGTATCCAGGGAGCGAAGTTTCCGTGTTCCCCCTAAATCAATTCAATCGTCCTTCAGAAAAAAGTTAAGCCATGTCATCACATTTATTAATAACCACGAGTAGAAGGGAAAAATGCACAAAAATCGTTCAAAGAAAATCGTCATATGTTTCGGCAGCGATTTTTAAGATTCAATCCTTTCCAAAGCCTTTGACCTTATCTTAACGTACTAATCTGATGAGATTGAGGACAATCAAAATGTAATCCAAACAAACATATCGTATCACGTGGACTAACCCCCTACAATTTTCTTAGCCTTTCCACAAAAATCCCGACCTTCCAATTTTTTCTGGGTACGCCACTGGTAAAGCATCAGCATAAATTTTCATTTCACCGGAGGGAAAAAAGTGACCTGGCAAAATTACAATCATCACAGCAAAGAACATCTCAATTCCGTCGTGTTTTAATCAAGTCGGCGTTAGGGGAAGCCGGGCAAAAATGGTATGACTCGTTAACCCGGATCTTATGGCACTATTCCGGTTAGGGCAGGCCCGGGCGTTGAGCAGTACCGTCGTCGCATGTATTTATGTACAAGATTTTGCTGATAAGGAAATTTGTTTATTTTTTGCCTGGAGGTTATTTTTTTGGGACGAGAATACTCGTATGTGCTTTTATATTACAGTGATACGAGTATTTTGCATGTTTATACTGGTATATGTAAAATTTTTGAAATTATTATTTTTCTTCTTCTGTAGACACGATTAGACTTAAATAATATACTATTTCACGGGTTTCAGGTTTCTGTTTCAAGTATATATACCTGAATATGTGTAAACGAAACCGGTCGTAATTAATAAAATACAATAAAAACCAGCGAAACAGTATATTATTTAAGTCTAATCATGTACTACAAGTTTCACCAAGTACCAACAACCGCAAGTATTAACAATTCTTCTGTAGAGTTAATGTAAATTTTAGTTAGCAAATTGAAAACTGTGACCACTTTTTATCAGGTGGCCCGTTTGCTGGTCTTCTCTCATTATAACTGATGGTTCAACTCTTGGTTCGATTTCAGGTAAGTAATATGAACGTGGAATGATTGTAGACAGAGTAGAGAAATGGCTTCGGTACCCCGATACCTACATTAATCCTAGGGCGCCAAAGCGCTTTAAGCTAGGGTGAGCTTACACGACGTGGTTTCTCACCCCGCGTGGCAAATTAGTACCAAAGCCTTGTAAGTGGAAGAAAAATCTGACTTTTTAGAGCTTTTTCTCATTAAGGAAATCTTTCCAGAATAAAGGAAAATATGCAAAATCGTAAATGACAGATTTTTTTCGAAATAATTAAAGAACCTTTGCAGATTGGTCTTGAGGAACTTTTCCAAGAACCAACGTTTTATGAGCCGAGGCGGATGTCCTATATTTCATTAAATATTACCTACTACGCCTATATGGTGACGTATGAATTAACAGTCAGTCTGGGGTGGTAGGTACTACCCTTTTCTGTCGCAAACAGTAGCAATGCTTACATTCATAGACGAAAGAAAAAGTAGTAGGGGCGGGTGTTCCTTCCTTCATGATTGCATTTCTGCGTTTCGGTTTGAAGGATAAGAGAGCTAGAGTAATTACAGGCCGGATCTTTTGTGCTGAATGTATTGTATCCTTGTATACTTTTGTATTGTGTACTTGCTGTATTCTGGTGTTAAGGACGGTGCTAAATAAATTTTTTTTCACTTAAATTTCAATAAGGAAGTTCATCTAAGTCATCAAAGTTAGTGCATCGAAAACCCTCTAATAACATTATAGTGAGGCGAGTTGTCACCATCGGGGCCCTTTTTCACTAGCAACAACGCTTGTAATTATTAGCAATTACAAGTCTATAAAATCGCAAAATTGTATGAGTTGATAGGTTGATGCTGTTTGCTCGTCTACCCTCCTAATATATTAAAAATAATATAGGGAGTTGCTATAAAAATTCCTTCACCGGAAGAAGATTTAACAAACTGCCTGAAAAACCAAAGTCGGTCAGCGCTTCTGAATTTCCGTTTACAGCTGAACAATAAAACTGGCCACGCGCGTGCAGAGTCACGTACAAAGAGGGTTCTGTACTCCATATTTGATTGAATGTGATCAATAAAATAAAAGTTATTGTAATTAAAAAGCAGTATAATCTTCTAATCTAAATCAAACTAATTAAGTTTGCTAGTCTACTCATTCGTTATTGGATAAGAATAAAGAAAAACTACAAAAATTAACCTTTATTGTACACAAACATTATAATACAAACTTATACAAAAAATATGTGAAACACAAAGGCCGTGACTTATCTCTAAGAGAGATCTCTTCCAGCAAACCCCATTTTTTCATCATCGAACTATTAAAGGTCGCCTATATAAAAAAAACTTGTGGCTAGCAGATATTATTTTGTCATTAATTTTATTACAGTGACGGAAAGATGTTCATTACCTACATACAGGTTATACCATTGAGATGGGTCAGTATGGGGAACTCTGAAACTATAAGAGACACAAGGAGACAAGGTTCCATAGCAACATTTATTTCTTACAATCTACGCTATCAATTTTCGTGATAAAATAACATATAATTTTTTTCTGAAAATGACCGGGTTCGATTCCCGTGTCGTGTATGAGTTTTTTTGTAAATCTATGAATGCAGTTTTTCTTAACTCTAAAATCGACCACATGGTTCCTTAGAACATATTTCTCTGTCTCTTATATTTTCAGAGTTCCCCATACTGACCCATCTCAATGGTACATCCTGTATACTTGTAAGTAACTTTGTAGTTATTATTTGTAATTTTGTTTGAGGAATACTACAAAGAGGGATAACCGAATATTAACTATGGTTATTTCAGAAATAACAAAACTTTGTCAAGCCATTACCAAAGTTCATTTGTGAAATGAACACAAGTTGTAAACCACAAATGTGGTTTTGGTTTCATGTAACCTACCAATAGTTTTAGTCACTGTTTTCACGTTACAGGTAGACAATGCTTTTGCTAAATAAACATTTTTCTAAGTGTGGGGTTTCCTTGACTGACTACGGAACTCTAAAGCTCTGGGTTATAGTCTGCAGAATTCAAAACTCAACTCAGTCTAAAAACCGTGGCTAATTGAAATGCTCTGAACTGGACGAATTCCACCAGCTATACACTTTACGTTTGTTGTTTTCAGTTTGGGAATTACGAGTAAGTGCCGTTTTGATGGAATTAGGCGTTACTTTGACATCAGAGCTATCCACGTGTCCTCTTATCCTGATAATGCCTCGTTTAGAAGCGAAACACTCGCATTTGAATTTGAATTCAAGTTAGCTTTTTCAAGCGGAAAATTGCTATTCATTTAGTCCCCATTCTTTTCACACTCTCTAAATCCTTATCACATCCATAGGAGGTCGAATTTGTCATCCTTTGCAATTGTAAATCTTTCTGGATTTGGTTATCGCTGGGGAGGAAGAATCCGAGGGTGAGAGGTAGGTCCTTCTTCCCCAAAAAATTTCTATAATTATTAGTGTCGATTCATTAAATACATCTAACGAATTCGTTTATGAAATTATTGAACCCTTTCCACATATCTAAATAAAAAATTTAAGAAACCCGCGACATACCAAGTCTTAACCCACAACTCAGATCCCCTTACTTTTTCCTGGTCATTATAAGGTCCTCAAGATGCCAGTTTTACATAACATTTGATAACATTATAGCTCAAACTCGAATAACCTAACTGTTACCGTTTCAGAGTTTCCATCTGAAATTAAAGATACTCCAAGAATTTACATTCCTGCAACGATATCTATGTACTAGCGTACTAAACGCGGAGCGCAGTGCACAAACTGTGTTCCATCGATATGCGGTTTCGGCGCAACACTTCGATTAGTTCGATGCCAAACGTTTAAGGCGTGCGACGCGTGGGTGCTCTTTGAAAAGTAATTTTCTTCAGTGTGAGAAAAAAAAACGACGCTATTATAGCAAATTGTGTGAAGATACATTTGGTTTACAGTTATTAACATTTTTTCAATAAGTAACTTACTGTTTTTATATTAATTAACGCACTATTTACTTATTTAAGAATTGTATAATGGCGAGTTAATTCAGTAAAACAGTACGCTCGCAGCTCTTCCCATCTCGTTTCCGCAAGCTTACAGTGACGCGCGTTAAAACAAGAGAAAACATAATATCATAGATTAAGCAACAGGAGTTGCAGTGCGTGTAGGTAGATTAAAATGCGATCACTTGATTGAAATTAAATTTATGTTTTGTTTCTTCTTTTTAGGGATTGATTTGTTCTCATTATATTTGAGTACTACAATTAAAAATGCCGTCTTGTGCACTTCGGTACTGCAAAAATACTTCAATAAATATTAATAAAGCAATAGATACGTGATTAATCAGATATAATATAATGTATTAAATATTACAATTACCTACTACAGAAGTAGATTAACGTACCTTAAACTCCCAAGGCCTCCCCTCCTCCTTTCCATTTTTCCCTAAAAAATGGAAAGGAGGAGGGGAGGCCTTTGCCCAGCAGTGGGACAGCCTATAGGCTGTTAAAAAAACTCCTAACAGCAACAGGTATAAACTGTCGGGTCTGTCCTCGGTCAGAGATAATATTTGACAAATTCTTAATAGTGTCCTTCCTTGCTGTCCTGTCTAAACTTCAACACAAACTTTAAACTTCGCAATCCTAAAACATTTGTATTAAATGTTTTTAAGAACAACACATCATTCTATAACCCTATTGTGCGAATGTGTAGATTGTTTAACGAAATCTCTTCGAACAGCAACAATAAGCCATCGTTATACTCATTCGATCCTAGGCCATTAGTTTTTAAAAGACAGATTGAGGATGTCCTCAAGTGAGCCATCCACGCACCTACTTTATAGTTTTTACTTTATTATTTTTATTTTTCAAATAGGTATAGGTTTTTTAGTCATTACATTCAATAGTATTTTTTCCCAACTCAATTTTGTACAACAATCAATTTTCTACTTCCTAACCATGCTGTGTTTACACGTTAAGGGTTACGACCTAGCTCATAACTTTATATTGATTTTTCTGTAATTTCTCTGGTTGTAATCTGTTGTGTATACCTAATAAATAAATTAAATTAATAGTGTTATGCATGCCTACTAGATGGCGTTAGTACGCGGGCTTGAATTTTGGAACACGAAGCTTCTATGAACGTGCACGTCTAAATATTGAGGTCGTTGGATTCCTGACACAATTTTTATCAGTCATGGCTAAGAACACTCAGGTGTAACTACAAAGATTTTTCACCTCAATTAAACAAGCAAAATATAAACAGATTATCGTATATCATAAAATAACAAAATAAGCTAACAAGAATAAATCTCACGTCATTTTAAAGCAGAAGACGTCTTCAAAACGAAAACGAGTTTCCCAACTGGGATTGATAAATGTTTACCAATTTGTGTTCGTAATTTTAATCAAACGTGTGTCAACTGAAGGCTTTTCCCGGATCCCACCGTATGCGGCCCTCTAAGTGTGGTGATACACGGTGAGGTCACTTATGATGAGAGGTTCTTAGCTTAGGCGCGAGTATAGTTAGAAAGTGTAAAGAAACATCGGGCGCGATCTGAACCAGCACCTGTATGTAGTCTGTGTATTATTTTATGTATGTTTATCATTATCTATTTAAGTATACATGTATATCTGCCTATTTATTTTATAAACTTATAGTACGTATAGTATTGTAATTATAGTACGTATAGTATTGTAACTTATAGTACGTATAGTATTGTAACTTATAGTACGTATAGTATTGTAATTAATTACCTTGGTATTTATGTTATTGCTGTAAATAAACTTTTCATATATAACGTTTTCCATAAACTTTGCACGCCTACTACCTCTTTCTCGATATCATTTCCTCTGCCCGAAGGTTGCCTGGAAGAGATCGCTCTTAGCGATAAGGCCGCCTAAATTGTACTTCACTATTTCCTTTTCTATCTCATGTTTGTTGTTTTATATTTGTGCAATAAAGTGTATTTTACTTACTTAACTCGATCACGTTCTAAAATTAAAATAAAATAACTACATCTTTTTACCGTTCGCACAATGCATTACCTTTTAGTTATCTGTAACTTTGGAAGTGACAATTCTGTATATTTTGTAATAATAATATCCCTGATGTATTATAAATATATACTTAATAAATAAAAATTAAAAAGCCTTTTATTGTCTTTATCTAAATTAGAATCAAAATAAACTTATGTCAAATTTTCAAACAATCAATTATAATAATAATATCTATAAATACAAATATATACATTTAAATTTGAGTAGGTAGATAAGGCCTTATGCAAGTTTAAATAATTAAAATATCAAGTTTAAACAGGTACAAAAGAAATGTATTTAAATAAAATGTATATAATTTGACTACACCTTGCGTTTCCATCGCGATAGTAATTGAAAGTCCGCGATTGCTTGCCCATATTTTCGCGCCCTTTAAATTTTCTACGGATTTGTTATTCTATTGAGCGAGTTGGCAATATTTAAACACATGCATTAAGGAGAGATATAGCTATATTTGACAGTAGCTACCAGTTTATAATGTAATTCTTAGCGATTCTAATCGATTCTAAGGGGGAGGCTGTAAAATTACGGGAATTGTGGGAAAATTACGGGTATTAGAGTGTGTCAATTTAGGTTACTCACTGCTTCATGTTGCTAGGGTGTAATCATTCTGTACCTATCTAATATTTTATTCATCGTAAATAATTACAGGGATGCTAATTACGAAATGGATAGTAACTCACCCTCGTCATAATGAAAGTCTGTCATTGTGTCCAAGCAGTGCCTACTGCAGTAGATCAAAATAATGCTTTTCCGTATAAATACATAGGTATGAATTTTAGCGGAATTAATATCCTTCTGATTTCAATGTGATCACGGTTGTAGCACAGAACAGACCGAATATAACATCATATATAATATATTTTTTATTTCGTTTGAAGTGTGACTTATAGTTATAGTATAATCTATAGAAATTAATTACTCTATGAAACAGACGACGTAAGTACAAAATATAAATTTATATATAAATATAACTAAATATAAAATAATAATAATTAAATATCTCATAAATATCTCAAATATATCTTTCATAAATTGATGTAATTATTAGATAAGGAAAATTGAACCTGCCTCCGCGATACAGGCTGTTGCCTAGCGCGGAGTCCAACGTTTAGTATAGTTTAATTAATCGTGATTTTAAAAAAAACAATTCGACAGCAGTTCAGTTCAGAGCAGTTCGACCAATGGGTGATCTGTATACTCGTAAGCGTGTGGCAATGTACGATTTACCGCACAGGTGATTTTAGTTTACTCGTGAAGTGTCTTTACTAGTCTTCCCTCTACTCGCCTTATACTGTAACTCAAGGCAAGGCTGCGTTAATTCCGAAAGCGATACCTCCAAACTGAATTAAGGTGCCACGTAACGAACACGGTCTAACAAAGGGGATACCTGCTTAATCAAGTTAGGTTCACACGAGCGGAATTGTGTTGAAATTAATTTGGACAATCAATGCCTTCTGGCCGTTTACATTACTTGAATACCTGTGACTTGAATTCATTGTGGATTAGATAATCATCAGCAGCCTACTCTAGTCCACTGCTGGACATAGGCCTCTCCCAGGGCGCGCCATGAGTCCGTTCTTCGGCTCTTCTCATCCAGTTGCTGCCAGCCACTTTGCGGTCGTCCCACACTACCAGAACTCGTCAACCCCAGCGGTTGTCGGTTCTGCGACAGATGTGACCGGCCCACTGCCACTTCAGCTTGATAATGTTATGAGCTATGTCGATAACTTTTGTTCTATGCCGGATCTCCTCATTTCGCATTCGATCCAGCAGAGATACTCCGAGCATAGCTCTTTCCATAGCACGCTGAGCGACTTTCAATTTGTGAACCAGTCGCACCGTCAGTGTCCACGTTTCGGCTCCGTAGGTCATTACTGGTAGGACGCACTGGTTAAAGACTCTTGTATTTAGACATTGAGGTATGGGCGATGACGAATAGATTATAGATTAGGATTAGGTAATACTAAACTGCTATCTAAGAGTTAAAGTTTGTTTGATGTTGTCGTTGTTTTCGGTTAAACTTTTTTTAAAGATTGTGAGAGTCGGTGGTCTAGTGGCTAGGACGCCGGACTCCCATGCGAGGGGCCGGGTTCCAAACCATACAATGCCATGTACCAATGTGTTTTTCCGATTTTTTTCAAAGACTTACGTACATTTACCGCTTGATCTAACTGTGAAGGAAAACATCGTGAGGAAACCTGTATGTCTGAGGAAATTAAAAGTTTCCGAAGGCGTGTGGAATCCACCAATCAGCGTTGGGCCCTCTCGGTGGATCATGGCCCGTACCCCTTGTGCAAGGGGAGGCCTGTGTCCCAATAGTGAGGACATTAATATAGGCTGATGATGATGATTTTTAAAGATTATTTCGCAATTTGTATACTTAACTGCTCATTTTCCGCATTAGTGCAGAAAGTGAGAGGAAAATAAACGAGGTGACGAGATCCTACGGCCCGAGTTTATAATTGCTTTTCTGCACGTGTATCAAACGACGTTATTCATCACACTTGACTCTTATATTACTAATTTTTAAAATAACCTATGAAAATTATATAAGGAAAGGTTTTTGCTTAGTATTTTGCGTTAAATTATCCAATTTAGTGACATTTGAATTATAACTAAAACGAGTAAAGGCACTAGGTACCTAGTAGAATATTTCCATGCACGAAAAGATGCTGTATGTATATGAGCAGGTGTGTGGAAATAGTATTGTGATACAGGTGGGCCAAAAAGAAATGCACTTTTGAAAATTCTCTAATAAAACAATGTTTAAGTTTTAGAGGGTATCTTTTATTTTAAATGTTAGATCATTAAAGGAAATTTACGTTTTAAAAATCAAATCATCCAGATGCCGTACGTTTTTTGCGTTCACGAATTAGAGCGAGACAAAAAAACCTGAAGCAGAATTCTGATCTTTTGGGCAGGAAACCCTCTATCTCAGCAGCTCTTTTCCTGATAAAAAATTTCTACTGGATAGTATGTAGATTGCAATTGATTTTTGGTGTCGCTCGGCATATCGTTTGGCCCGTTGGCGTATCGCCCCATTTGAAAACGAAGTCAGAGTGTCAAAAGTGCATTTCTCCGTGGTCCATCCTGCAAGTACGGAATGTAAGCAATTGTAAACAAATTGATGAGTTCAAATTCCGAAGTGTTTGTTAGTCGAGGGATTCTACGGCCCAAGTTTACAATTGACTTTCCGCCACATACATGTACTTTCCGCACGTATGTGAGTTGCGAATCGACTTTGTAACAAAAGAAAAGGATTAATAGTATTAAAATTAGTATAAAAGATTCGTATTAAAAGACTTACTGATAAGTAAGTCGTGTTTAGTTTCAGTATCGGCCATATAATAATACACTGGGACGCAAAAATAACGGGGCACTTAGAAAAACCGTGATATCGTCCAAAGTTGTAGAGATAGATCGTTCGTATAAATAGTATGATATATGTAGATCAGTAATGAGTATTATAAACCTCAAATATAGATTCATTTGTACAAGTTTCAGTTAAAAAATATATATTAGAATTTTGAAAAATAACAAAATTGGAAGTAAGAACAAAACATTTTTTTTCACTTATATTTATACTTTGTCAAACCGAGTTGTCATTATAAACAATTCCTTGACTAAAATCTCACTCCTCAGTGCAGCATCATGTCAATATTACCTGCAGAATGTACACTAATCACTACTATGGTGCAAGAAGGAAGAAGTCAGCGTAGTACTGGCTAGAACAGTGGGAGTATCGTTATCTACGGTCCAAAGAGTACTCCAGCGATTTCAAGAGACCGACATGAACATCATCATCATCAGCAGCCTACTCTAGTCCACTGCAGAACATAGGCCGATCTTCAGCTCTTCTCAACCAGTCGCCGCCAGCCACTTTGCGCAAATCGTCGTTCCATCTGGCAGGGGGGCGTCCCACACTACGTTTGCCCAAACGCGGTCTCCACTCTAGAACTTGAGTCTACCCCAGCGGTTGTCGGTTCTGCGACAGATGTGACCGGCCCACTGCCACTTAAAGCTTGCTAATCTTATGAGCTATGTCGTGGCATGAACATCAGGAATCAACCTCAGGAATATATGGAAATATCATAGTTTTGTAAGTGACCCGTTATTTTTGGGTCCCAGTGTAGTTCCAGATAAGTAAAACGCCTAGTGCGAAATGATCAATTTTTTGAACGATACGCTTCACGACATGGTGTGTGAAAAAAAGATTTCTTCATTATCTACGAGTATACCTACTTCTAAAAATACTTTGTAAGACTCCATGGTCCTATTAAGTACTTAATTTGGCGATCCCGAGTTTGGAGCAATAAAAGCGATGTGGTTTTAAGTCCCCGAGGCAAATTACGACGAAATTCCACTTAAAATGTTATTTACTTATAGTCGGACAAAGGAAGCGTTATTAACTGTCACAGAATAAGGAAAGGGTTTACGGGTTTTACTATTCATTACATTTAATTTGACTTGGTTGAGGAATGTTTACAGATTGGGGAAGTCTGGTTTTATTGGAGTTTAATGACTTTGATGGACAATGATATGTTGAGTTAATAATATTAGCTATGATCGGAGTAGGTAGGGCTGTTTTTGGTACTTGCCACATATGGTCATAATATGGATAAGTATGCCCAATAATCCTGGGATTTCCGGGATTGAATAAATATATTATTTAGATTTTTAACGTTATATTAGTTTTGATACAACATTTAAGATTGGTGTCGAAATAATTTTTTTTAAGATTCATGCGCTAGTGTACCTATGGTAGTGTTTTAACTTCTTCGTAAGTTCACAATTTAAAAAAAATCGTAATCCACCGAGTAAGGGCGAGGTTTATAAAAGTAATTTACAACATTTGCTCGATAACTTAAAACGGGATCCCGAAATCATATCCATATTAATATAACCATTGAGGACATTGACCCGAAAGAGCCCTACCTACTCCGATCAGTGTTAATAAGTATTTACTTTGTAGTAGATAAGATTTCAAGTACAAAAATCTATTAAAATGAAGTTAGGATTTTTTTAAATCTTGCGAGTGGCCAGGATGCCGGACTCCCATGCGGGAGGAACGGGTTCGAAACCATGCAGTGTCATGTACCAATGAGTTTTTCCGATTTTTTCGAAGACTTACGTACATTTACCGACTGCTCTAACGGTGAAGGAAAACATCGTGAGGAAACCTGCATGTCGGAGGAAATTAAAAGTTTCCGAAGGCGTGTGAAATCCACCAATCAGCACTGGGCCCACTCGGTGGATCATGGCCCGTACCCCCTTGTGCAAGGGGAGGCCATTAATAGGCTGATGATGATGATGACGATGACAGATGACCATTGCAGATGGACGACCTGATAGTATGTGGTCACTGTCGCCCTTAGATATTTCAGAATCCTGAGGATGGAGTGCCTCATGTGCCGGTAATTACGCTGGCTCTTTTACCCTTCAAACTGAAACACACCAATGCAAGCATTGCCGCTTTGCGAAAGAAAAATGAAATATAAGTGTAAGTAGTTACGTAATATTAGTTATTGGATAAGTAATTTTTGTAGTGGTAGACCCTAATGTGAAGGATCGCCTGGGGTGGTACCACCCTCTTATCTATTTCTGCCGTGAAGCAGAAATGCTTGCGTTTCTGTGTTTCGGTTTGAAGGGTAAGAGAGGCAGCGTAACTGCCGGCACATGAGGCAATCCATCTTAGTCCTCAAGGTTAGCAGCGCAACGAAAACCCTCTAATACTAATACAGGGAGGTGAGATGACTATGGGCGACGGTGACCACTGAACATCAGGTGGTCCGTTTGCTCGTCTGCTCTCCTAATTTAATAAAAAAAAGCTTATAATAAGTGTACCAAAGCCTCTAAAATGAGATTGAAAAAAAAAGTGTAATTAACCAATTAACAATTTTTCATGTAATTTTCAGTTATTTTCCTTAGAAAAAACTTAATTAAAACTAGTAAACAAAAATACTGCTTTTTTCTGTTAGCTGCAGTAAAACAAAATCTGAGCACAGAAAATATTGAAAAGAGAAAATAATGAACTAAAGAGAAACATCCGACGATCGTTTCTAATCTCAACCGTTCGTAACGGAAGGTGCATGAACTGAAAATGAGACCGATTTATCAGTTGTTTTTGTGAGAGAATAGCTTGAGATAAATCAGTGCAAAGAGGATTTCGCTACTTTTCAGAACTTAAGTTTATTAAGAATCAGGTTTATAGAAGTTCAAAGATAAAGGACGAAAGAATAAGCACCTAATTTGGAATCAGACGTTTGCACTTTTTAGACAAATATATAGATAGATAGATAAATACTTTAATGCACCTAGATGACCCCGACGACGCCATCACGATCTCCATCGCGGAAGCCACTCCCTCACCCGATAGTAGTTCACACACAGCACCTACATACAGCCCGCGGCGGCGCGGGCGGCGACCCGCTTCTGGCGCTTACACGCGCTATCGGCGCATTCCAGGCCGCTTCTCCCCGACCCCTCCCTCCCCAGCGACGTCCTAAGCCGAGGTCTGTACCCACCTGGGTGCCCTTAGGCAGTCGCTTCTTATAGTAGTTTTTAAGTCCTCCTCCAGGCTGGAGCGCACTTAGCGCTCGCCCCAAAAACCCCGGTGAAGCTGTAAAGGTCATTAGGACCAACAGCAATTATCAGTACGAAAATAAAAAACTTTATTGGACACAAGAAATTTTCATAGGAAAGGAAACATAGAATAAGTGTACAAAGGCGGTCTTATCGCTCAGAGCGATCTCTTTCAGGCAACCAAGGCGATAGAAGAATTACTAATAGGTTACCGGCAGAATAGTGCAGAAGATTGAAATATGAAATATTTATTAGTTTATATACTTTTAATACATAACATAAGTAAAGCTCGGTACAAAATACGAATACAAAAATACCATTTCCATAGCCATATGTTTTATGATACATATAATATAATATAAAATATAAATATTTCCCTAAAATTTTACCAACTGTTTTACCACATCAAAATCGGTTTTTCAAGTGATGAAATACGAAGCCATAGACATACATGACAAATATATATCTGTACTTTTCGGAGTCATGTATTAAAAATAGAATAAATTGAGTCCTCGGCATCTCATTTTAGCTATTTAATGAGGTAATTTTAATCCCATTTAAAAGCAGGCTAACTTTCCACGTGTGGATTTTCCCCGGAGGCGTTTGTTGATTCGCGCCTAATTACCACTTCGCAGTTCTGTACACCAAACTTTTAGATTTTAGTCCATAGAAACAAAGAGATTTGTCGTTATAGACAGAAACATAATTTAGTATGCACGTGAAGAGGCTGCCGCTTTGGTACAAGGGTTGTTCCCTTTTTGATCATTTTCTTGTCATATATTTTAATATAATCTTTGCTGCTGATGCCTTGGCAGCAGGGGAGGTATTTTCTCTGGGATGCACCTTCGCCGCCAGCCACCTGCCGCGTACAACACGGTCGGCCGCAGCGGCCGCCGAATTGGCCGCCGCTATAAAGACTGAAAAATATTCCGCACTCCAGCACGATTACACATTTATACCTTTTGCCGTTGAAACTACGGGCAGCTGGGGTGCGGAAGCAAAAGCATTTGTAGGCGAGATTGGCCGTCGCCTTCGGGAGAGGGGTTGTGACCCTCGCTCAGGGTCGTTCCTGGTGCAAAGGTTGGCCATAGTGATCCAGCGGGGTAACGCCGCAAGCGTTATGGGAACCTTTGCATCGGGAGCGGCAAGGGGGGAGGTTTATATATAATAATGTTATTATGTTAGTAAAGATTATATTGTTGTACAGACTAGCCTCTGACATGGCCTAACGACAACAGCCGGGAGCGACTGATTAACGTTATTTCCGAAGCACGGAGAGCATCCATCTTGGTTTTCGTATGTTACGAGCACGGTCCGAAAGTGATCGTGCAGGTTAAGCAACGTTGGGCGCGGTCGGTACCAGGATGGGTGACCGTTAGTGGCATATTTCATCTGAGCTCCTCCGTTACCCGGTTGTTGTCGTTTGACAGCAGTCGTTAAGCCATGTCTGAGGCTTACGGGCGGCCTGAGCAACTCTGAGAATAGGCCACTAACCATACGATAAGCAAGCAAGCAAACAACCAGACTCGCAACAACGCTTTGAGCTAAATATGGCCACGGTTGTTGTGCCAACTACTTAATAAGTAGGGAAATACGTTTTCGCAGTGGATTCAGAACAATTTTATTTTATCGTCTTTTCGATGTATTAATGACAATGCATATCAAAAATGTCATGCAGAAAAATATAATATATTAGACCTCTTTGCGTAACAACGGTGACGATGACGTTCTACGGAGCGGATTTTGAATGTCCAGTTAAAGACTTATTTGTATTAGATGCCGTTGTCACAAGAACCTCGGAATAGCATTCAATGTGATGAGCCTTTACATAACACATCTCTTAGTTTCTGTGGTTTACTTTTTACACCATTATTATTATAATTTTCCACACCTACGTGTATAGGCTTGTACGCACATCTTACGGTTGTGCGTGAAAACATAATTTAGGATAATTTATTAATGCGGTCTTATGATTTATTATTCTCCTGTTCTAATATTGAATTACATTTTAACTACATGCAATACGCATTTTGCAAGTATCGTAAAAAATATGTCAGTGATTTTACGGTAAAAAGTGGCCTGATACATTTTTAGCGACATTTATCAGCTGTTTCCTATCTATCTATATTAGCAGCAAAAATAGGTAAAATGGTGGTTGGTATTCCAGGCTGACTCAGAGTAATATTGCCACGTTTATTAAATGGGATATTAAAAAATACTGTGGAAAAGATGATTAATTGAATTATACTTAATATTTTATTGGAATCTGCGCTTTCATTAGTTTAACATTGTTTAAAAGGGCGATGAACTGCTAAGCTTCTGCGAATAAAGAAATATTAATTACTCACTTGAAAAAAAAAAATCTCCACTCCAACGCTTATAATTGTAGCGTGTTCAGGAAAAACATCGCAAGTGAAAAATACCTACCTACCCAACTTTAAAGGGGATATTTTTTGTCGCATACGACAGAAAAAATAAAATGTAAAATCTAATCTTGTCGCTTACGATGTTCTTCCTGAACACGCTCGAATTATCTTGACATTTGAAGAGGGTTCAAACACCCTAACTGGATTATAACAATATTATTGTTAAGTAGATTATTGTTTCTTTTTTTGTTTATACAGCGAAAGACAGCGAGCGAGAGAGAGAGAGAGAGAGAGATAATCCGGAATAAATCCTTAGATTATTAAAATCTATAGATCTCTCTGGGTTGAGACAATATTCCATACAAAAAACAAATGACAAACGGTCCCACCGATCGATACTTTGTAACGATGTCGACTTCATCGTCCATATCAACCTCCTTGCCATCAATTTCAACCTCATTGTTAGCGTTTATCTCATCTCATTTCGTGTTGGTATTTTCATTTCTTCATCTATATTTTCAAAATTCAAATCATATTCCCATTCCATTTCTAAATTCCATTAGTCCATTAATTTCATTGCTGTTACTTTTCTCTCTGTACTCGTATTTTGTCCCGAATGGACGTATGTCCGTTTTATAAAATTGTCTATTTTTTACTATTGTGTTGTTCTGTTCCTGATAAATATAATATCTACGATTACCAAGTTTCTTCTACTACTTAATCTGCACACTTTCCTAGAACCCTGCTAGCCAGCACCTAGAGGGCAGATTGTAGCAACTTTAACCGTTCCTATTGCGATAAAATAAAAGTCTCGGTCGGTGATTGGGCACGAGTAATACGTAATACGTCACAGCAAGGTTGGTCACGTTCACTTTTCGTAACAATCGTAAGTCGCTTAGCAATGGTGGTTTAATTTAGCGAGTGACGTCCCTTCTGTTACCACTATAATCGTTGCAGCATGTCTTACTGGTCGACGATTTGGAACATTTATTGATATGTATCGATGTAAGTTGATTTATTATACTTATGGACAAAGCTATATTCAGTCGGGTCTGACACAATACACGCCTGATTCTTCTCTTAACCCTTTCTCACGGTGATAACATCATCGGTATTGACATGTTGACTAGGTACAAATGTATTGTAACTTGTGACCCCGCCCTCTGCACTACTTTTTGTAGGTGCCATTTTTACGCTTCCATTATTACTATATTACTGACTGTTCGACTATACTGTTCATAATAGGGATGTTACGGGGGTGGTTATACCGGAACCGGAGTCGGAACCAAAGGTTTTAAGTTTGATTTATTGGAGTCGGAACCTGAGTCGGAGGCGGAGATGTTCAGAAGAAGTTCAAATTTTAACCATTTTTTTAAATTTTTATAGCTGACCTAAAATACTGGCCTATATTTTTTATGATGACGTTTGCGGCAATAAAACATATTCCTTTATGTAGTTCTACACTATTTAATTAAATATTGATATTGGAATATGTGATGCTCACAAATCTTCAGTATAACCTCCGATTCAAAATTATCGGAGCCGAAGATTTTACACCTCCGACTCCGATTTCGGCTCGGAAGTCCGGGATCGGAAGTTCCGACCTTTCGGAGTCGGAGTCAAAGCTCCGTAACATCCCTAGTTCATAATATCATTTTACAAAGAACTTTGAGTATACCCATTATTTACACAAAATGTACTTCAATTACTATGAATACTTTGTCATCTTACCGCACAAATAAACTTATTCTTATTCTGAATTTATAATTTATACGTTAGTCGTGCAAAACGTACTGTAATGCGCCCTTAAATCTGTCCTAGTTAGGAAATATTACTACGCAGGCAGTAATGTGTATGTTAGACGATCATATCACGTAAAATATTACCTTCGGAAACAGTTATAATACATGGAGAGATAACAACGCCAACGTAAATTCCCTTTCCGAGCCATTGATATCTACGGGAGCGAAAAAGTGTTAAGATGTTGCCTTTCTAAAAGTAACAAGGGAGAAAATTCATCCCGCTATAAATCTCACAAAGGAGCGGATATCGCTTGCCTTTATGCCTGGACACAGGTTATAGTCTGTTCCCCGTTACATGGGTCGGTTAACTTTTACCTGTGTAGGTATTATTGATTGTAACTCCAATATTATAAGGTTTAAGAAGTTATTGTAGTCAATTTTAATAAAAAGTAGGAAACTAGAAATGTATGTCTCAATATAGGGTCCTGTTTTATTGGCGGTAGATATTTCTAGGGTGTTATCTATAGGTTATAACCAGTGATCGGAGTAGGTAGAGCTCTTTCGGGTCAATGTCCTCAAAGGTTATATTAATATGGATATGATTTCGGGATCCCGTTTTAAGTTATCGAGCAAATGTTGTAAATTACTTTTATAAACCTCGCCCTTACTCGGCAGATTACGATTTTTTTAAAATTGTGAACTTACGAAGAAGTTAAAACACTACCATAGGTACACTAGCGCCATGAATCTTAAAAAAAAATATTTCGCCACCAATCTTAAATGTGTATCAAAACAAATATAACGTTAAAAATCTAAATAATTTATTTATTCAATCCCGGAAATCCCGGGATTATTGGGCATACTTATCCATATTATGACCGTATGTGGCAAGTACCAAAAACAGCCCTACCTACTCCGATCAGATGTTATAACAATAACGATAGGGCAAAAATTATTTTTTTTACTTGTAAAATTTTCGAGCAAAACGACAAAATTGTTTGTTTGAAAATTCTACAAATGAATTAATTATTGCTATTCTAATACTGAAATACGACATGGATGAGTTTATGTCACTAACTAAACTTTTTACTACAAAAGTAAAAAGTTGCTGTATAGTTTTCGAGAAAAAAAATGATAAGTAAAAATTCACCTGAAATCAGTTTTCATAAAAAAATTTACGGAGAAAAAAGTAAAAGTGTCATGTTTCAAACGAAAAAGAAATATATTTTAGAAACCAAAATTATAAACTATACTATATACATCAAAACACGTAACATAATTATATAAGGTCCTTTTTTATTAGTAGCAAATGTTTGAAGGGGGGTATGTGCTGGTCATTTGTACCACTTTACACGAAAAAATAAAATTTTCTATACTAATGAAAAATAAACCCCATTATTTTGCGCCTTGGTGGCATAAACTCATCCATGTCGTCATGAATGAAATTTCATTCATACTTCTTATTTCAGTATTAGAATAGTAATCATTCATTCATTTGTAGAATTTTCAAACAAACAATTTTGTCGTTTTTTTCAAAAATATTACTAATTTATAAATTTTTTTACTCTATCGTGTTTGTTATAACCTATAGATGACACCCTAGAAATATTTGCCGGTAATGAAATAGGACCCTATATTATTGTTTTGTGTAGTGTAGGACGCTAGTGTAGGACTGCTAGATGGAGCGACGATCTGCGCAAGGTGGCTGGCAGCGACTGGATGAGAAGAGCCGAAGATCGGGCTCAATGCCGCGCCCTGGGAGAGGCCTATGTCCAGCAGTGGACTAGAGTAGGCTGCTGATGATGATGATTATTGTTTTTCCACCGTTTATTTTTCCATACTTGCTCTGCGGTGTACTTAATCAGGAAACTCTGGCCCGACTAGGCTAAACCCTTCTTAAAATGGGGCTCAGCGGTATTACTCGGTTGCCCAAAATGTCAATCTCGTTAACAACATCCATCATTTTAGTTGGGCGGTCGATGACATCCATGACCTTTCTTACTGCCATTAATAAAAGGTCAAGGTCAAACGTATATTTCAAGGAGGTACTGGGGACACATTAAATTATTAGTACTTACTTGATGCTGAGCACGTGTCTTTTTTACATTGTGTTGGTTTTTAATGTTAAGTCTTTTTAAGTCTAATCATGTATAATACAATGTTGAATAAATGTTTTTTTTTTTTTTAATTCGCTACTGGTAACGATTTCGGGTAACAGATCTAACCACCTCAACCCTAATTTCTAGCAGATCCACTAAATCTGCACTTGTGCAATCGATCATGGCTCCTTTGAAATAGAAATGTACGATATTCATAACAAAACATTCATTTTAACGTCCACAATTTTTGGGATTCTACGGTATAAAAGGAACCCTTTCGGTGTTCACCCGTCCGTTCATCTGTCTGTCTATATATCACGGCTATCGACTCCACAGAATTTTTTATTTATTTATTAGCCATAAATTACATGTCATTATAGGTCTTATTATAATACAATTAGTGTTACAATGTAATTTTACCCATTAGGGCGTAGTTACACAAAATAAAAATATAAACAATCATCACATAAAAATGAATAAATTATTATTTCTAATTATTAAACGCAATTGAAATACATTCCATGTCAAATTTATAGTTTCATAATCAAACATACTCGTATTAAACAATTTCTTACGCTAAATATTTGAATCGCACTATTTCTTACACTAAATATTTGAATCGCACCCTCTCCTCTAGAATGATGATGTGAGCACTGACAGCGAGCCAAAGGGTTTGGGCATTTGACATTTCAATGCCCGACTATAATGTATGGGAAAATGTTCATATCGTATGCGTTAACTGGCAGACGCAGTTTCCGTTTAAAACTTCTCTAGCGAGCATCTACATAGGCTGAAATTCAAAATCCTTGGTAAACTCTTTTATAAAAATCTGCCGGAAACCAGCCGCATCAAGCTATATTGTTACCCAAATAAAGCACGATCATTCCAATTACGCACAATGCAAGCTGTTGTTCGACCCCTTTGGAGAATTCCCCTTAATATTTGGTGGGAATTTGTGGGGATTTCCGTATACCGTCCAAATGATTAATGTAAGGGTTACGCAATGATCCACTGAAATTTTATAGCTCAGGATCTCGGTTCTGGAATCCGGAATATTTGGTCAGGAATTAGTTTGAATTTAAGATTTCATCACATTATTTTCGAAGATGGTATTTCCCAGAAAGGGAACTGAATATCCTGGGACTAGTAGCTACAGAATTACAGAAATTTTAAACCTTTTGGGCGTTTTCACATTAGACGATAACGACACAGCATGTATGGTAGCGTCTAAGTAAGCTTGTATAGGAGTGGACACGGACAACTTGCATACTTTTAAGAAAAAGTATAAAACAATAATTTTTTCAGTCACAGTACAGTGATTTTAGAAATCATTTCATCAATGGCGACATAATTTTGAGATCCCTTCAGTCCTAACTCACTGTTTGTGTTTGTTTATGATTGAATCCTAAATTTTTGATACTGGTCGAGTATCGGAAAATAATTGTGTGTGACGTGTAAGGAGATGAGCCAAAACAACAGACAAACAGACAGAACGACATTGTTGCTCTCTATAGCTATAAGTTGGAAAGGGTCAAGTTGAAAACCAGCGTCGCTAGATGTATAGGTATCTATACATCTGGCGACACTCAGCTGAACTTGACACTTTTAATAGATCATATCATATGTTATCACTGGTCAGAATGTAAAATATGGTCAATTTATAATCTTACTCATTTTGTGATACTTTTTACATATTGTTTACAGATATTTTTATATATGGTCTATTAATAAAGGTTTTTCTATTTCTATTTCTACACGGGGTAAAAATAGTATAAGTACTTAAGTGGACTAATAGAGTGGACTACGAGCAATAAATCGTTTCGACATTGTAATCAGTGTATGTTTGTCCAAATAAAACTGTAAGTTGTGGGTAGGTAGTTGAGTCCATTATAATATCTTTGCACTATAATTGCACACACGAAAACACACACACGAACACACACACACACACACACACACACACACACACACACACCACACCACACCCCCCCCCCCCCCCCCCCCCCCCCCACATACACACACAACACACGCACACACCACCCTTTATATTAACCTTTATTAATTTTTAATTTTTATTTAAATTAACTATTCTTATTATGATAATGATTTTGTAAATTTTGTGTATTTTTGGGATCAAACATTGATGTTGCCACAACGTTGCCGTGTCGTAGGCGAGTCGATATCGACGTACGTTGCTGGTTATCGTGTTCTTTCGCTGACGTTTTAACGTCTTAAACAGCAATAGATATTCACGCCTTGCAAAACATTGGCACTAATAGCCGGTTTACATTGGTGTTTAGATTTCGGTGGCATTTGAACTCACTCAAAGTTAGCTTCAATAAGAAGATGTAGAAAATGGTTTTATTCTCGGCTCGCAAACAATGATATAAAGAAAAGAAAGATAATTAGATAGAAATAGAAAAACGTTTGTTTGTTGTCTGCGGCACACATGCAATTCCACTTATGGTAAGTATAGGATATATTATACAATATATTCTTAAACAACTAAATTAATAATGCACGGCGTATGCTGCAGCACCAAATAGGCCTGAGCTCAGAATAATGCCATACTCTAGAGTAGTCTAGAGCATGGCGCTGATATTCTGCTTTAGAATAAGGCTTTGGAAGGCTTAATCAAGAAATAAGGCTTTGAAATGTAGATCAACCTCCTGTTAAAAATTATATAGATGTTAGAGAAGATAATTAATCGAAAATATATATAAAGGCAGTAGTCGCTACGGAATAGCAAGCTTTTGCTTATCAAGAAATAAGGCTTTGAAATGTAGATCAACCTCCTGTTAAAAATTATATAGATGTTAGAGAAGATAATGAATCGAAAATATATATAAAGGCAGTAGTCGCTACGGAATAGCAAGCTTTTGCTTATCAAGAAATAAGGCTTTGAAATGTAGATCAACCTCCTGTTAAAAATTATATAGATGTTAGAGAAGATAATGAATCGAAAATATATATAAAGGCAGTAGTCGCTACGGAATACCAAGCTTTTGCTTATCAAGAAATAAGGCTTTGAAATGTAGATAAACCTCCTGTTAAAAACTATATAGATGTTAGAGAAGATAATGAAACGAAAATATATATAAAGGCAGTAGTCGCTACGGAATACCAAGCTTTTGCTTATCAAGAAATAAGGCTTTGAAATGTAGATAAACCTCCTGTTAAAAATTAGCAAAACAGAGTCAGTGGAAAAGTCGGAAATGTCAAATATTCACCATAAAAATTTGAAAAGGTGAAATTTGAAACAAAACGACTTATAGGCATGAAACAATATTGAACTAATTAACCTAAAATCATTGAAGTGGATTAAATATTGAAGTATTGCCTTGAAAAGCCAGTTATCGATAGAGTAGAGTATGAATAATAAATAATCGTATCGACTGAAATGGACAGTGTTCATGACCTAGATATCTTTCAGCAAAGTGTTTAATATTGATAGAACCGCTTTTTTATTTCCTGTGTATTGATTTTTTGAACAACATTATTGTTTGAATTTTAATATAATATATTCTTTCATGTTTTATTAAATATGTACGACCTTCAATCATGTATAAGTTTCACCAATAACCACTAGTAAAGGCCATTTTTATTCAACTTTATATAATTACACATGATAACTCCTAAGGACTGAAGGGGTTCATAATCATCTAATTATGAACCTGGGATTACAACAAGAAACCTTAAGGCGAGTCTTGATACACATTTACACCAGTGTTTAATCGAAATGTCAAATTTCAAAGTGTTCAGAAGTACTTCAGAATAAATACCGAAATGTCCAGCCAGAGTAACATGGTCGCGATTCTATGGGAAGTTTATGGGAATGCATACACAGTATCAAAATACAGATACATACTGACTTTACTCAAACGCTGAAAAATACATGATCGCGTGACTGGGGACGTCTATGGGAACGTAAGTGCAAATTGTAAGCAGTTAAAATAAGGTAACATGTGGAAAGAAGAATATGGGTATGAGCGAAAACAAAACTGAAAGCCGTAATCTGCAACAATAATGGCCATCGCATATTATACCAACTCGACGCGAACCCGGCACAAACTCAACTCAGGGCAAAGCATTGAAATGTGAGCTTTATATCGTATTATAAATGAATGGATGAATTACAATTTATTTGCAAACACACACATAACACGATAATTACATTTCACTACTTAAAAGTAACTACGACTTAAACTAAGTTTACATGCATTTGTGCAAAGGGTCCCCAATACTAGTATATATCTAAAACTGCCACCAAAAGCACTTGTCTTATGTGTAGGTATATATAAGAAGCATACACAACGACGAACGAGTTCCATAACGGTTGTAACACCAAACAAGCTTATCATATAAATACTTTGGACCATAACACCCAACATTTCATTCATTACATTACATACAGTAGGTTTTCAAAATTCAAAAGTAGAAAGTGAAGTAGTCGTCGATGAGTTGTTAACGCGTGGGCCAGTCGTCGACAACTACTTCATTTGAATATTGAAAACCTACTGTATGTAATAATAATAATAAATGTATTTAATTCAGGCATACACCCATATTACAAAGTAACAATATATAATATAATTTTACTGTAGGTACTATAACTATAAACTGATATATAAAGAAAAAGCTAAAAGATAAAATAAACTAATAGATACAATTTTAGCGGTACCTACTACTTAAAATTTGCCGTTCTCACACTGGTGCACGGCCATCCAGTGTTTCATAAAAACATTGGCATAGTCCTCGTGTATAGCACACAAAATTATGTTGTTCGATTTTAACAATCTCTCTTGAAACGATGCTATACGAACTCTGAGAACAGCGTATAAGTCAGGGACTAATACGATATAAAGCTAGGTACGATATAAGCGATATATAGGGGGTAATACGACATAAAGCTCACATTTCAATGCTTTGCTCTAAGTTGAGTTCGTGTCAGGTTCGCGTCAAGTCGTTACAATGTGCGATGGCCTTAGAATGCCAAAAAACATTAAAAATACAGAACTTTCCTGTAAATGAAATATCATAGGCACTCTGAATACCCGTTACATTCACCAAAAACGTACATATGGAGCAAATTAGACGTTAAAACGCAAACTGTGTTCACCGGACGCCAGCGGGCTGATGGTGGTGCAATGTTTACATCTGCGGCTTTCCATGGCCTCTTACCTCACGTGATGCTTCAGTTTGATGAAACATAAGGTTTTGAAGTACGTAAGTAACTAAAATGTGCAAATTTTCTAAATCCACGTAAGAAATATTCAGAACGAGTAAGATTTTGTTCATTTCCTCTGTCTACGAAATAAAAAAAATATGCTGTATGTATTTTTGGCTTGATACATGGTGTTTCAAAATTAAATGATGTAGGTAGTTCAATAGAATAGCTTCCTCAAAACGACACATTAGGAAACCAAGCTAATATAAAACTCATGGTAGCAAATTAGACGTTGAAACACAAACTGTGTTTAACGGACGCCTGCGGGCTGATGGTGCTGTATTGTTTACACCGCCAGCTTTGCACAGCCTTTCACCCCACGCGATCCCTCACTTGGTTCAAAAAATATAATGTAGGAAAGAGCTTTTAAAGGAGTTTTCACCAAAACAGAAAAATGCATGCACAAAAATAAATTCGAACGGAATTTTATTTTAGGGCAAGCGATTTTTCAGGGATTACACATATAGGTTACAGCTTATTGAAGATGGGCCTTTTCATTAGTAAAAGCTCTACTTTTTCTTTTATAATAAGGGAAATAAAATAAAATTGTAACTTTTCCATAAAAAGAAAACGTGGAAATATTCTGAAGATACTTATTTACATAAAACAGAAATCTTCTATGGGTACAATCGCGATCAAGCAGTATTTTTTGATATTTTCCCAAACTTTTTAACCCCCGACTGACCGAGAAAGAGGTGTTATAAGTTTGACATATTTGTCTATTTGTCTGTTTGTTTTTGACTGTTGGAGAAAATCTCAAATTACCATTTAATACTGGTAAACTTATCTCTGACAGCGACTATCTACAATTAAATTTATTTGTGTTGTATCTTTGTCCTCTTGGACAGGTTTTGGCCAGCCATCGGTCATGGTCCAACAGAATACCAGCGCTGTAGGCATTTTTGTCTGCAGCAATAAGCTGAGTTGAAGCCCTTGTCACAATAACAGCAGACCATCAGACATGATTTCAATGTTTACTTTTGACTACATAATTATTTTATTATAATTATAACTGTTTCGGTCATTGCTGTGTGTGAAATAAACATATTACTTACTTACTGTACACATTAAGCTACACTACAGTTTTTTTTGTGATTTCTTGACATTATTATGAATGTATCAAATATAAGTTGAAGTGATAAAGTATCCAAGATACTCTGATGTGTTGGTTACTGTACCTACATATGATTCATAAAAATCTGTGCTACGCAAAAACCATAATCGAGCGTTTTAGGTTTATTGCCTCAAGAAAATAAAATTCATGTAAAACTTCTCGGCAATCGTTCTCAGCGTGGCGTATAAGGAAACATATTTTTGAGGTTATGGGCCTTAACGTCATTTTACTCATACGAGCTACAATAAAGTGTTCACTTATCTCTTCGTTGCCTTAAGGCTTGGTATTAAGACTATACATATACTGTCGCCATTCTCATAAAAAATATTCTTTCAAATATTTTTCAGAAGCATTGCAGTATCAGTAGTATTATTCCAAGTTGTTTTCGAATAAGTATAATGTAGAGAAGATAATTCTTGGTACTTGGAATCCATCAGTAAATTTCATAACATTTCGCATTTATTTAATAGTTTAATTATACAGTGCTAATTTATTGAAATTCATTTTAGTTATTGTATTGTATACAAATAATGTCAACTTAATTAATTATAATATGATAATAAAAAAACTAATTAGTAAAATGTCATACTATAACTAGGCAAAAATTATACAATATAACTTTAGTCAAACAGCCCCCCGCGAAGTGCCCCCTGGCCGAAAGTACCCAGAATACTCGCGGCGTTCCCTCGCTGAATGGCGAGGGAGATGCGCTGTACCAAAAAGTGGCCGGCACGCGGATCACCTCCTCTCTCCTTAATTCGCCTCCCCACAGCGCGAATCAAATCCTTGGCCTCGGAGCCCCATGGTCCCGCGGTTTCAACTGCCAAAGGCACGAAGTCGTACATCGATTCCAGGTTGGAGTACTTTAGGTGCTTCCTCTGGGCCGCCGCCTCGGCAGCTGCACCTGCAGTCTGCCGAGTGCTGGCGAGATGGCAGGGCGCGAAAGTGCTAACTGTGTAATTGGCGATATAACTTTTTAGAATAACTATTGTTATAATTGTTTTGCTGTACAATAACCTGCAATAAAATAAAATAAAAATAATTATAATGTCTTTAAATAATTATTTTACACTGTATTTTTAAACAAATTGAGATTTTGTTTTAATAAACTATCAAACATAAAATATATTCACGTAATTATAAAATATTTCGATTAGAAGGTACAGTTTATTTGTATTCGTTTTAGCGGTAGCGACTTGATTGTTGAGTAGGTTCTTCCGGTCGTGGGTAATAATAATAAGTAGGTAATTCCCGCACCTAGTGCGGAATCATGGCATTTCCCGCACAGTATTCAGTCTAGAGTTAGGCCCATTTTTGAGCAGGTGTTACAAAAGTAAAATTCGATTAAGTATAGTTATACTTCGCCTTAAAACTTGAAACGTCGCCGACTACATAGAGTGTATATTCTTGACACTTTTGTGAACGGTTTTCCCTGAGAAGCAAAGTTTAAGTATAAAGAGGTGTCAACTTTTACAACTTCTAATGCATCATTTTTATCTAAGTGACTGCTTAAAGTAAAGGGACAAGTCGTCGGAGGATAACTTATGAAGTAAGTTTAGCTATAATGTTTTGAACCTTAGCCAATCGAACTAAGTAAGAAGTTACTATTTGTTCGTTGAAGGGTGACTCAGATTTAATTAAAACCCTTGGTTCCACGTTCTTTGTAAAGCTTTCTTTAGAGTCACGTGCCCACTAAGTGCATTTTCAGAGTCGTGCGGGGTTTGCCAAAGCATTAGGTTTGTACCAAATTGACGCAGTTTATCTTAGTTTCATACAATATTATGATTTAGTCTCGTGCAGGATCCATTTGCGTTAGTAGAACCGCGACTTTGCGACCACTATCTACTTAGGTACATTGAAATACAACTTTTTACAATGTAACATCCTGGTGCTGAATTTGGTTAAAACCGAATCGATGGGTCCAAATGCGCACTTTCCTTTTGAACAAATCTGCATGCGTGAGCGATTCCGAAAACGCTCTAACAAGCAGGCGCACCGACAACGAAGTCTCGTCATTAGGGTTCCGATTTTACTCGTGAGAAACGAAAAAAAAGAAATAAAAAGAAATCTTGGCCCGAGAACGAGACAAACAAGGGAAAGCTCCTCATTCAATCCTCGTTTAAAAACAGAAGGCGGTATTTGTTTGCAAATCAAAAGCCAATATCGGTCCCGATCAATACAAGCAGCTTTGACATATTTGCATAATAGGATTTGGTTGGGACCGCCGAGTTGCGAATCGTATGGCTTTTGCACTGAAAAGTACGCAAGAAACGTATTTATTAGTAGGGCTTTATTTAAGACCCTTTTATTTACCACAGAACATGTGTAAGTGACACACTTTATTTTATTTAAGACCCTTTTATTTACCACAGAACATGTGTAAGTGACACACTTTATTTTATTTAAGACCCTTTTATTTACCACAGAACATGTGAAAGTGACACACTTTATTTAAGACCCTTTTATTTACCACAGAACATGTGTAAGTGACACACTTTATTTAAGACCCTTTTATTTACCACAGAACATGTGTAAGTGACACACTTTATTTTATTGTGAAGTTATTAAAGAGAAAGCAACCTTTTACTTTTGGGTGTTTATATAATATATTGTGTGTTTTTGTAAATATTTTATGTGTGTATTATTTGTTTATATTTTCCCATGTTCATTTGCACTGGTCACAGAAGAGATTTGTCCTCCGAGATACAGGAACTACCTAGTTCGGAGGTCAGAGTTTAATGTAAACTGACTTGTGGCTCACTAATTTTATTTAGTTTAATATAACATATGCTTAAGTTCCGACTGGTGTATGGACTATGAATCCTTTGTAATCTTACCGCACAATTAAACTTATTCTTATTTTTTGATTTTATTTCTTATTAATTTGTCTCCATGGACACACTGACTTTTCTAGATTTAACAGAAAGAAAAAAATCAACAAAAAACTACCCATTTCTAAGAGACAAGTACTAGATACTTGACATACCTAAATGCAATTTAGAGGATATAACGCGTCACGGGCTTGTCTGATTCGGTGATGGTGTCGCGGCTGTCGGTATCTGTGAGAGATAGTGTTAACATTAATAACGATAGTTCAAGTTCTAGCCACCGGAACAGATAAGTTTGTGCCACTGTGGATAGCACGATATACCTATTTTGTGTGTTATTCGTCTTCTGGTTACCCGCAGCTCAGAAAAATTACAGCTCTTCAATTAGATCTTATTATACACTAGTAATTTAATTTATAAGCCTTAAAATCATGTCTACCGTACACACGGTTAATTACAATAAGTTTATCCTGTATTTCATTAAGCTACAATCCACTTTGGATTGTATTCTTTTTTAGTGAAATAAATGTCTTAAACCGTAAACCGTATAACGAAAAGAGCAACTAAATAAATATAAAATACTCGCACTTACCGTCAATACCACCTATTCCACCATACTTATAACATTTAACCTTTTTTTGGTTAAGTCCACCATATTTTGAAAATCAACAAAAACCAAAAACACAAAAATATATCAAAAACAAGAAAACCAGTAAATAGTCCCTTGCTTCTTCTTATAAGTATACATCCTCACTGACCAATCAGTAATTCTATAGAATTAACCACATAAAATGTCTTCCTGAACCAATTTAATTCCATAGTCTTCCCCATTATCCAGTCCTTTTATAGCTAGAAGAAAATTACTCGTAGAAAATGTCACTTATTCCCATCTACAAAGAGCCTGTGCGGTCTGATTTCAGACCCACCGTCTTGAATTTGTATATATGTATTATTTGTGTACGAATGTCGCAACCGAAACTTACCAAGTTCTCAAGGTACTTCGAATCAAAGGTTGCGAACTGAAACTCCCAATAATTCACTCGAATTACGCCCGAGTTTCCGACAGCTCGACGATAAATCCGTGGTTGAGTCAAGCGAATAATCAGTATACAGGGCCGTATTGTGTTACCTGGAGGCTTCACGGCTTCTTCTTCTTGTTATAGTGGCTAACTTATTGCCAGAATTGTTCAGGTCGCTCGGAGGCTGGTAGTTACGCGTATTACACTTGTTCTGTGATGAATGTCAGGCCAAAACCCTCATTCCTGTTACATACCTTACCTACCTTTTTCTCACCTTCAAATTTGCTCCGCAACGTGCCATCATATACGAGTATGTTTACTTATTTACTGTCATGCGTAGTATCCGCATTAGGAACACAGAGACTTATAATTTTATGTGAGACGGCATCACGGCACGCCGTGACAGGAAAAATGCCCTTACTCGCTATTTCCATCTACTGTTTGATTTAATCGAAACGAAGTGTCGTTTCCACCAGAAAAAGAAAAGATGGTCGCAGAAAGTGTTCTGCGACCATCTTTTCCTTTTCTGGTGAATTTGACTAAAACTGTTTTTTACGATAAGAGTTCGCTTTTTTTCAACTCAATGCAGTATCTCTATTGCGTGTTCCTTTGAGTCCAATGCGCCTAATTATCTATCAATCAATATCAAACGGACAAACAGTTGAACACCATCACAAAGCCCACATTGACACTATCACAGAGTCCACATTGCTTGTCTATCTTTTAAGTTTTATGGCCCCCTTACTCGAATCTTAACACGGCACTGGTCCGCATCTTTGTATAAATCATGTTGAGGTTACGATATCTACCTTTAAGGGCCATCAATCATTCCAGCTTGTTAACATGAAAATTTTAAGCATTTATACCTAAAATCTTAAGGAAATACTTACAATTAGTGTAGAATAGGTAGAGCCCAAGGGTTTTGAAATTCACCCCGTGCTTGTAGGCCAATTTCTGTTGTGAAGCCATTTAGTGGGGCTGTAACGATGTCGCCTTCATCGTCCATATCAACCTCCTTGCCATCAATTTCAACCTCATCGTTAGCGTTTATCCCATCTCATTTCGTGTTGGCATCTTCATTTCTTCATCTAAATTCAAATCACATTCCCATTCCATTTCTAAATTTCATTATTCTATTAATTTCCTTATTTTCTTTGTATTTTGCACTATCTCTCTGTATTTTGTCCTGAACGGACGTTTCTGTTTTATATTTATCTCCTACTACTACCTATTTTTCTACATTTACTATTATCTGTGTTGTTCTGTTCCTTAAAAATATAATATTTATTACCAAGTTCTTCTATTACTTCATCTGCACACTGTCCTAGAACACTGCTAGCCAGCACCTAGAGGACAGACTGTAGCAGGGCTACTGGAATATGCAGTTAACTATTCTATCTAATGCAGTTGATGAATGCAGAAGAAGAAGAAAATGAATTACTCATCACATAACCAAGCGGTCAATATTGTTCCCACTTCCTAACGATTATGAAAGTGATCGTGCAGGTTAAGCAATGTTGGGCGCGGTCGGTATCTGGATGGGTGACCTCTAGTGGCATATTTCAACTGAGCTCCTCCGTGTCTCGGAGAGCACGTTAAGCAGTCGGTCCCGGCTGTTGTCGTTCGACAGCAGTCGTTAAGCCATGTAAGAGGCCCTACAGGCGCCCTGAACAACTCTGACAAATAGGTTGGTCACTAACCATACAATAAGCAAGCAAGCAACGATTATGAGTAGGTACTAAAGAAGAATTCTCCACCTTTCGACCTCATCTTTAACCATCGGGTAAACGATACGAACTTCAGTCGAAAGTCCATCTCGCCGCTGTATGGGTAACATCTACGTATGGCAACAAAAACATAGGAAAAAAGAGGGTGTGTGTTTATGACCACATGATAGAAGTGAAAACTTACAAAAAAACACGCAAAACACGACTTAGATAATAATTAAAACATAATTCTTGAAAGGATGCACTCCTTGTTAGACAGTAAACGTGGCTGATGACGACTAGAGCCGAGTGTACGCGATTCAGCGTCACCGACCCGCGCGCTTCAGCGTCACCGACCCGAGCGCGCTTGATGTCGAATGGAACCGAGTATACCCGATTCAGCGTCACCGACTCGAGCGTGACGGTTCAGTTTAGTTCACTGTTCAGAAAGAGGTAAAGAAGTAGTCAAAAACTAAATGTCATCTGTCATTGTCTAGGAAAGATTACTACTACTGTAGTTAGGGTTGCTAAATGGTCGGGATTCGCCTGGATTCACCCGACATTTCATATGATGTCCAGACTCCCGACAAAATACAAAATCTCCCGCCAGAAATGTCTTTATAAGTACCAATACAAAGATGAATCACATGACCTTTGATTTAATTAAAGCTGAGCTAGTTATTAGACTTAACTTCGAGGAAAATTGTTTGAATTTTAAGTATTTTCTTAACGCTCCTAAAGGATCCAAATTGGTAAACTCCGTAAAAAAATTCAATATAGATGTGGCAACGTAAAAATTAAGTTCATTGATCTCAATATTGTTAACCATTGTCAATCATGTTTAGTTTTTTAGGAATAAACAGCAAAATTTATTTCTCCAGACAACAACTTCAAAATCCCGACATTTTGAAATTTTGTCCAGATATTACCGTTTTCCGATCTGGCAACCCTAACTGTAGTGTTGCTTACTGTCGACTTTTAGGTATTTTCCTTTACAAAAATAGGGTGCAATAACTCACCTGATATACTCTAATCGATAACATTAGTCCTGTACTGTAATAACATATTCTAAGTGTATAAACGTATACAACTACTTACTTATATACTCACTTACTTACTTATAATATTGTATCTTGAAGAAACCTAAAGAACAGTGATTGAAAATAAAATAACCGTGCGACCTTAACTTAAAAGTCTTTCGAAGATCAATGACCTTTGAGATCAATGACCTTTGAACATAATTCAATCTGGCCCTAATGTAATTTTGAATAAAGATCAAAACAACTTTTTTTACACATGTATTTCTAAAATTGTTTATTAGAAAGTCATGAGCTGAATTGGTATTCAATTTGGAAATTCAAAGCTTCATGTCTCGATATAATGAATACTGTATTTCTATAGACCTTTTCAATATTACGACTACATTATATTATAGGTAAGTTATGTAATAATACTCTGAATGAATTTGCTTAGACCATGGTAGGAATGAATAGACATTGGGAGCTTTTGGACCTACGGCTTCACCTCTAACTGTAACCAAACATAGTTCACTTGATTGACCTAAAATAAAACTATATATTTCATTATGGAACAAACATCCTGTCTAAATGACATGGGATAGGAGGAGCTAGAGACCAAAAACATCTTCATACTAACAACACTGATTCTGTTGATTCTGTTTCGCCAGGCACTAAACAAATCTTCTGCCCCTCACGACTTAGGATGTAACGATGTCGACTTCATCGTCCATATCAACCTCCTTGCCATCAAATTCAACCTCATCGTTAGCGTTTATCTCATCTCATTTCGTATTGGCATCTTCATTTCTTCATTTAAATTCAAAATCATGTTCCCATTCCATTTCTAAATTTCATTATTCCATTAATTTCATTGTTTTATATGTACTTTCACTTTTTATCTGTATTTTGTCTCGAACGGACGTCTCCCGTTCACTCTTATTTTCTACTACCTATTTTCTGTGTTACTATGTGTTCTTTTCCTTAAAATATATTATTTAACAACCAATTCTTCTATTACTTCATCTGCGCACTGTCCTAGAACCCTGCTAGCCGGAAATAGAGGACAGATTGTAGCAAGGATGTTTGTTCCTTAATAAAAGATATAGGCGAGATCCATCAACCTGTTTAGTTGGAGACTAAAACGAAAAAAAATGGGTCCAGGCTTGTATCGGATCGTAATCGGAACTGCCCAATCTCTGAGTAGGGGTATTCTTGTCTATCTGAAGATATAGCTAACTGTTGTTTATAAACTGAAATATATAATTATATATTTATTAGTACATCATAATATTAGTATTTATATGTTTATATATTATGTACAATATACTTAATATTAGTATGCATTTTTTAAGATTTATGTATATGTATTTTTAATATGTATTATATATCTTTACTTATATAAGCTAATGTAACCTAATATAATAACAACTTCCATTTTATATGCACCTAACTAAACATTTCTGCATAACCCCATGGTTAGCTGGTAGAAAATGCCGCAAGGCATTAAGCTCGCCTCATGTACACCTTTTTTGTGTGCATTAAAGTGTAAATAAATAAAATCTAACTGAATGCTGACATGCAGTCAATACAATCCAGAGCTAATTTAAGGTTTTTCTTAAAGCTTCTCGTGTAACCTGAGATAGAAATGTCCACATTACAAAATCTGAGCACCTTCAAAGCCTTATACAACAACATTTTCCATTATTTTTCCGGGTTTCCAAGTAACATGACCCTTTGAAGGAATCCTCGGATTTGGAGCAAGCATCCGTGGTTAACCCCGAGAGTACCATTGGGATAGATCTCAGATTCCGAGCTAGATTGCTTCGTTACAGATGTGTAGACAATCTGGATAAGCTATTCCAGCTGAAGCGCTACACAATATAATTATGTAACAAAATACGCTTACATCGGTTTTTTTTTAAATTTAATTTGAATCGTATTTAATCGATCAACAAAGCAACTGTTAGAAGCCCTTTCCTTTTTACCTGCCCCGAAAATTATTATCCCTTAATTTTTTGCAGGATAGCACTATGCCAAGCAATTTTTCGAATTTCAAAAAATGTTGGTTACCTATTGAGGGTCAAAAAATAATAAGAACATAGTTATATACATACATACCTTCACGCTATGTCCCTTGCAGGGTAGGCAGAGAGAACGAAGCGCCACGAATCCCTGTCTTGGAACGCTTCTCTTGCTTCCTCTACAGTCATTCGTCGTTGGGGTCGTCTGATCTGTATATATTAAAATCAATTTGATCTTTAAAGGTCAGTCTAGAACGACCCTGTGGTATGTAGTTACTTAAAATATGCAAAGATTTAAACTGACAGTATATCAGTAAATATATGAGGTCAATTCTAGAATTAATTACACGCAAATATTTGATTAACTACGGATTATTTCCTGATAAAATTCGGAGTCCTCCCACTAGTTACGGCCTATTTTATTTCAAAGGCCTCTTAGCCCTGTTTAAAGGCGCTTCGCGAAAATTCGAGGAATTCTGACATTCATCAGGGATGAGTCCCTGAGGAGTAATCCGCAGTTTATCATATATTTAAAATGTCTCATTATAGTTTGAATTCTAAAAATGTACATGCAATTTATGAAATAAAGACCTAGTAATTAATTAAGTCAGTCTCAATTTAGAAACGGTATTTGTATATCCGAAGACAATAAACAAACTAAAATTATTGTACTGTAAAAGATACTAAGTGAAATAAGATTTAATGTAGAGTCAATAGGAGGTCTAAACTTATTGTTTATTTAAAACAAAAGAATTATAATCAGTATTTAACTTGACTTGAATTTCATTTTATAAATCCGCCCCTATATTAGAAATGAGCTTTGATGTCGTTTCTAGGCAGAATATTTCGTCTTCTCACACAAAATCAAATGAAGGAAAATTTAGAGGTCCGAATTTATGTAAAAAAAAGCTAATAGGTTTAAGGGAAAACATCCTTCAAGGGTTCAAAATATCCATGAATATGAAACATGAATAAACATCACTGAAAAAAAGGTATCTCTATTTCATGGTCAAATTGGTCAACTATTTTGCATGGGAATTGGAAGGTCGAAATTTTTTTCTTCGAATTACCTACGTTACCTGACTACCCATTGTTAAATTCACCCCGAAAAGGAACCCCTTGCGTCTTTGCTATACCTTGTATATTGGCTGAAACTATACAAGTTTCCTCTGTGATATGGATATAAAATTCCTTCCGATGTCCTAGTTAATGGACTTATTTTTAGTTTTTATATCACTTCTTGGAAGATACAGTTCATAAAAAAAGTTTTAGGGAACACTTCGGATAACTTATTAGATTTGTGTAAGCTCTGACAGTCGGGTCAACTAAAGGTGAGCCACTAATCTTACAAAGGTCAAATGGGGGCAATGCCAACAATCGTATTACATGACATCAACATTACATTAGTACGAAGTTACACGAAGAATCATTAATGCTATTTACATTAAAATACATGCCATATAATTTGCCTTTGACAATAAGATTTGATGGATACTTACATGACAAGAAAACATTTTTTTTATGGAAATGCTTTATAAAATAATAAGTTGAAAGCCATAGTATGGCGGGGCCATTTCAACTGTAAAAATTCACGCATCATTGTGTCGCGATTAAATTCGTTTCGAACGAATTTTAGTGAAAAATGTATGGACTGTCATATCCTGTTGTTTAAATCGGTGATAGTTTGTAAAGTCCAAAGGCATTCAGAGATGAGATGTCGTATAAAAGACCTCGGTCCCTCATCTTTAGTTGAGAGGTTATCCGCTATTTCCGGACACCCTGTGTAAGTTAGGGTGGTGTTAATGTTTGTCAACAAGTCCCCACTAATGGGTCCATCATGGTAATGACAGTTCATTGTACGAATCTACCTCTACTCTTTGTGCTCCCCTAATTTTCCTGTCATTCCTTTCAATGGCTCCATAGAGAATACGCAGAGTTCAGCCGCAATATAAACAACGACAGTAAAGAATCTCAGTAAGTACATGATACACACACATAGCCGCACATACACACACGCATACACTCACAATCATTTTTTATATAAGATATATTTTATAAATATAAAATATGTATAGACAATATTGTTATGGAAGAGCTGTGCTTTCTGGCACAGGCATTACTTGCCTAAAAGGAGACACCAATCACCACTTTGGAGACAAAATTGTAATGGAAATAAAGATTTTATTTATTTATTTATATTTAATGATTCGCCGAGAGAAGCACTGACATTCGCACTTCATCGTTTAAACCGCGATTCAATTGTGCAACTACTCGCACTTCAACGCAGATATGACGTTACATTTGTGTTCAAGTTACCTTGCATTAGAAACACAAACACAACGAAACCAGAGCACCATCCTGCAAAAAATTACTAGCACGTATAGCACGCAGATGGGTGTAAGTATTTTCCAGAGCTTACATGAAGATTTATGTTTCCATTGCTGAAGTTGCATGCAGCCTGCAGGATGCATGCAGATTTAGACTACATGCGGGCGAGTACGGGATTATATTTTATTTTTTATTGACTACTAAACCCCCATCTCGCCTGATGGTAAGCGACGATGGAGCATGTGGGTCCAGGAAATGCCTATTCACTCTGGCCTTGAAGATCCCAAGGGTGTAGGTTTCGGGAAATACAGACGCCGGCAGGCTGTTCCATTCCTTGACCGTTCGCATAATTGTGCATTTTATTGGATCATCAAGCAAGGAGTGATGCGAGGCTCGCTTGTGCATCGAACATCAATATTAAGATTATTAAGTGTACAATACTGATCTTATTTATCTAAGCTGTGATTCGGCATTCATTTGTACAGACCCCTCCAGGCGGACAGTTGTTTGAGATTTGCCCAAAATGTATTTGTATTTTGTCAGTCAAAGATATTAAAGGTTCTTATGTTGACTGTTAGCCCCGACATCTATTTCACAACTTGCTTAGAACTGTTATGATTTATTTGTGTAAGTTGCTTAGAATCTACATGTACAAATATCAAAGAAAAAATAAAGATGAAATACTCATAAGGGACTGAATAAACTTCAAAGAAAATAAAGATGAAATATTAAGGGAATTAATGAAACCGCATCATATTACGTTATACCAGACAAGACATTATGGCAAAATGCGGGGTTGTTCCTTTCTGGAAATGTCAGTTCCTCTAAAACTTATTTCTTTAAGTAGAGCGTCGATGGCACAGTGGCTAGGACACCGGACTCCCATGCGGGAGGTCTGGATTCGAAACCGTGCAGTGCATGTACCAATGAGTTTTTCGTATTTTTCGAAGACTTACGTACATTTACCGACTGCTCTTACGGTGAAGGAAAACATCGTGAGGAAACCAGCATACTGAGATGACCAGTTTGTAAAATGGGGTAGGCACAAAAGATCCTTAAGAGTCGAAGTGCAGCTGGGTTATTCCCGGCCCCCTATCATAAGATAAGTAAAGATATTTTTAAGTGCAATAATCCATATAAACATTAATCGCGGAAACAGATTCCGCGCGTTTATATTATTTGTGAAGACTCTCTTTATATGGGATCCTAAACCTGTGGAAGTACCTAGCCATACGAGTATAAACCATCTTATTTTCCTCTATCGGATTGAATAGCAAAGAATCCTCAGAAAATCCAATATTGGGAAGGAATTCCATTATTCATTTCATTACATGTACGTTACCTACTCAGTGAAGGCTTATTTTCCTGTGGACATGTGGAATAGGATATGTTGCAGTTGCAGGATTCTTTTGAAACTTACAATATTACGATAGTAGTCAGTTTTTGCAAACTCTACGCCAAAACTCTTTGCTAACTCTCTGAAAGGGGAAAATATTTTATTTTATTACGAAAAACAACACTTAGTTAGCTATTTCAAATGTTTAAATTAATTGATTCAGTAGCTAGATTCGAAAGCCAATTTGTAAATTCTAAATTGTATTTATTTCATCAGAAAGCAACAAAACCCGTTGCAAGATAAGTCGTACAAAATAATTCAATAATAAATTAAATTAAATAATAAATCAAATTATTAAAAAAATAAACTATTTACATTACAAAAAAATACCTATAATAGTACAATAGTGTAAGTCAAGTGCGGATACAATGTCAAAATAATTTTAAAATGTCACAGAGGCTAAGAGTCGTATACATGTCAATTTCCCGGGTCATAGGAAATGAGAAGGTTTTAATTTTGAAGACATAAATTCTTTTAGACTGTAGTAGGTTGTATGTATGTAGGGTGTCATCTATAGGTTATAAGTTATAACAATAACGACAGGGTAAAAAAATATTTTATTTATTAAATTTGCGAGAAAATCAACAAAATTGTTTGTTTGAAAATTCTTCAAACGAATGAATTATTGCTATTCTAATACTGAAATAAGAAGTATGATTTCGTTCATAATGGCATGGATGAGTTTATGCCACTAAGGCGCAAAATAATGGGGTTTATTTTTATTCAAGTAACAGGGTTATTTTTATCGTGTAAAGTGGTATAAATGACCAACACATACCCCCCTCCAAATATTTGCTACATATAAAAAAGGACCTTATAATTATATGTCTCCAAACGTCCCACATCTGTATATAACATGTCCTGGTATTTGATAAGGTGCAAAATGTACAAAACATTATGATATTATTTATAACATTTATATTCAATTTTCAAATCAAGTGGGAGTTCTACAGTGGGAGTTCTCCTTTCCTCCCTCCTCACCACGTAGGTTGTCATATTCTATCATATTCGGTGCGTAGGTAAGTACTGCTAAAAAAAATCTTACTTTGATGAGCGCTAATTGCCCACAATATATGAAACCAATAATGTTTGAAATAGCCGATTTTGTCCGCAGCCGATAATGAAAATGCTAGCGAATAATGGCTTTGTGTGTAGGTATACATATATATAGGTATATATTTATTTACGATATTTATATTTTTTTATCATTTATGTGTTATGGTAAATGTAGGTATATATATTTTTCACTTACTACCTCACTACCTATCTTCGATTAAATTTATTTGTGTCGTATCTTTGTCCTCTTAGACAGGTTTTGGCCAGCCATCGGTCATGGTCCAACAGAACACCAGCGCTGTAGGCATTTTGTCTGCAGCAATAGGCTGAGTTGAGGCCCTTTTCAGAATAACAACAGACCATCAGACATGATTTCGATATGTTTACCTTTGACTACATAATTATTTTATTATAATTATAACTGTTTCGGTCAATGCTGTGTGTGAAATAAACGTATTACTTACTTACTTACTTTCAAGCAAATTGGATTTCTAATAATTATAACGTTGTTATAGCTATAGAGATCCATACATTTATGAGAAATATAGAGATCCATACATATATAATATGTTACAACTTGTGCTACCTATATTTACGAATGAATAAATAATTTCAAAATGAATTTGAAAAATATGATGAATAAAAACATTAGGAATTTCTGGCTTCCTTTGTTGGAAACTTTTTTATTATTTCACAATAGGTGAATGCAAGCAATTTTTGTGGATTTCTCTCTCATTAATGTTAAAGACTTGAGCAGAGCTTTTATGTATTTTCCAGTCAGTATTTACAGTATGAGGTATTATCGTAAGTTATGTTACCGAAAAAATAAGTTACCTACTTATTATTAGCAAAAACCTTTATTAGCAGAAACAAAGTAAAAAACTACCAACAAAATTAAGTCCCTCGGCGACCGAACTCCTAAAAATTAAAGACATCTTTTTCTGTATTTGTTATTAAAAAAAATACCTTTAAAAATTCTGTATCGCCAAACCCAGTCGTTAAATACCTGAAATAAAAAAAATATACATTAATTATTTTTTAACAACTTAAAAACATGTTTAGAGGTTTTTGTACACGAGTAAGTGACCAGACCTACAATACAAGTCATTGTGACATATACAGGGTGTAACATTAAGAACGGTCAGTATGGGAAAGTCTAAACCTATAAGACATACGAAGATCTGTTCTTAGGAACCATGTCATCAATTTTAGTAACAAGAAACACTGTATTCACACATTTTAAAAAAAATCTGTACTCAGCCTGGGAATCGAACCCGGTTGTTTTGAAAAAAAATCCAACACTATTTCTATTTAGATATCGATTGTGGAGGTCTTAAGGAATAAATGTTAGTATGAAACGTGATGTTTAAAATTAATAAAACGCATTGTTTCCATATCTTTTAATTTATTTTAGTAGGTGTTCGAAATGACTACCATTTTGTAAAATACAACATTCAACTCGTTTAGGTAACGATCTTACTATTGAATGTTGTATCTTCAGGTGGTGAATTTGCGTTAAAATTGTCTCTATGGCTGCTTTTAGGTCTTCAATTGTGTCGTAGCTTGTTTTGTACACTTCATCCTTAACGTAATCGATATCTAAATAGAAATGGAGTTGGATTTTTTTTCAAAACAACCGGGTTCGATTCCCAGGCTGAGTACTGTTTTTTTTAAATGTATGAATACAGTTTTTCTTGTTACTAAAATTGATGACATGGTTCCTAAGAACAGATCTTCGTATGTCTTATAGTTTCAAACTTTCCCATACTGACCGTTCTTAATGTTACAGCCTGTATATGACTTGTATTTTTAGTTTTATGATAATTTTAGTATAAGCTTTTATTTTTTACTATTAATTTCAACACAATTGTTTATTGTTTTTTATATATTGTAATTTTGTTATGAAAAAAAATAACTTGACCATAAACAGCCTCGTTAGGGTCACTATTAAGGGAAGGAACGGGAAGCTTAAAATCTATTAGATTCAGCCCTCGTCTTATGCGCTAATTTATCAAAGAGCATTTTTTTATGGCATCAGTTGAGGACTGACTAAAAAAACTTAGGATTATTAATTATTATGAACTTAGTATAAGTTTTAAGTAGAAGAGAAGTATGTACTTAAGCAGAATAGGAACGATACATCTCGAACTGTCAAAGTCGTAAAATGTCAAGACGTCCAGCTCGGAGAATGTCAAGATCGCAAAATGTCCAGATCGGAAAATGTCAAGATTGGAAATATCCAAGTCGGAAAATGTCAATATCGCTAAACGTCCAGTCACAATGTGTGCCATGTGTCCAATGACACCGGCGACACGAACACGAAACGGGGACGACACGAGGAAGACACGGGGACAAGACGAGGACGATACTGGAACGTCACGGGAACGACATGGGAACAACACAGGGACGAAATTGTGTTAACGTGTCCAATGTGTCAATGTGTGTTGTGCAATGTGCAATGAGTCCCCACGTCGTCCTCGTGTTGTCCCCGTGTCGTCCCTGTGTCGCCCGTGACAGGATATATTGTACACTTTGTGAGTGGACGTTTTGCGATCTTGACATTTTCCGATCTGGACATTTCGCGACTTGGACGTAATTTGAAGTCTTGACATTTTACGACTGACAATTCGCGACGTATCGAATAATAATACTTAATTCCATAAGGTTCAATTTATTTTAAAATGATCCATACTCGTAATAAAAACAGCTAAAGTTAAAAAGAAGGCGAACGTTGGAATAAGGTGGGTTTATAGCACAATTCTAACTGAACACGTTTTTATAAAGTAACATTTACACTATCTAAGTACGTGAGAACGTGAAAATTGCTATTTTCTTCGCGAAAAATGCACTAGATTGCTTTAAACTGGACGTGTCTTGGCGTTGCTTAAATTTAAAGGAATGTAAGTGAAAATGAGGCCGTTCATTTCATGAAACTAGGAATGAGAACAACTTGAACTTTCAAAGTTATCCAAACTCATCCCGAGTTTCAATTAATTCGAATAATGGTATTCTAGGCTCTGGGGGAATAGATATTTTCTGAATGTAACGTTTGTCAAAAGTCAATAGTCAGTTACGACTTTAGAAACGGAAGCGAACAGAATCCATAGAAATCTAGAAAACCGAAAAGTAATAATACGGGTCCAATTGCATTTCGAAACCACTGCAGTATCTATGCTAAAGGCGTTCTTCTTCTTCTTCTTTTCAGTCTCTTGTAACCCATTGCTGAGTATAGTAGGACTCTTCAGTGCACGCCATTTTTCTAGAACTCAACTTACATGTCATCATCGTCTTGGCAATGTCTTCGGTCAACTTCGTGGGCTGCCTCCCGACACTTCTGCGACCTTCTCGGGGTCGCCACTCGAGCAGTCTTCGGGTCCACTTATTGTCTTGAATTCTAAACACGCAGGCGAGCAAATGGGCCATCTGATGATATGGTCACCGTCGCACATTTATATAGGTTATATTTAGATATTTTAGAGTTAAGTTAAGATATTTTATGTGTTATGTAATGATTGTATTCCAAATACTTACTTGAATTTAATGAAGTTAACTCTAAAATACGAGTATTTGCATGCCAAAGCTGGCGAAATATGTGATACCCTATATTTAAGATTTGTCATACAATGTACCATATTTCTGGCGAATAAATAATTCATTCATTCATTCATAGACATCTCACCTCACTGCATTATTATTAGAGGGTTTTCGATGCGCTGATAACTTATTAAGATACTAATTAAGATGGAGTGCTCGTGTGCCGGTAATTACCCTTCAAATCGAAAAACAGAAACGCAAGCGTTTCTTCTTTGCTGCATCTGCCTATTTATGCGAAACACTTGGCTTTTTTAATTAATGCTGTGATAACAATTATTACCTGTTATCTTGTCAGTTTTCTTACTTATGTAATGTATCGGATTAATAAAATAAAAAAGAGGGTGTGCTTATGACCATACGATAGAAGTGAAAACTTACAACAAAAAAACACGCGTCACCAACCCGAGTGCGCTTGATGTGGAATGGAGTCGAGTATACCCGATTCAGCGTCACCGACTCGAGTGTGACGGTTCTGTTTGGTCACTGTTCAAAAAGAGCGCAAGGTGCGCCTAAAGAAGTTTTCACTTCAAAAAAGTACCATCTACCAACTGAATACGGTATACATGTCCCGTCCATCTCCACCTAGACCTGGGCACTATACCGGGCTATATCCGGCACTCTTATCTTTTTCCGGATCACGTGTGTATGGAGCTTTACGGTATAATACAATACAACATGTTACCGCAGATCGTAAAACAGCGGATTAAGGGTAGGTGTCACAGGAACCGCGTTAGGGGTCATAATTTTGTCGCATCGCGAAATACAGTACAGTGGACTGCTTTGCGACTGGGACACAACATTATTGGAGATTAAACGAACGCACCTGAAGCGAAGTTCTACCCTTTACCCTTTGTCATTTTTTTTATTGCATCCATCTCTCAACTTCATGCATCGCATCAATCAACTTACATGGACATCCTGAAGAAGGATTTAAAATTCGTTTTTTGATATCTAAACTAACATCAGAGATATTAATGGTTTAAGTTAGTACTGGAGAGATGCTCGTCCTTGGCGCTACAGAACAGTGACGTCACAATTCGCTATTGTCGTTTCTTTCTATAGTCCGTGCCAGATGGATTGGCATAAAAGTTCATTGACCCCCCGGTCCTTCTATCAGGGGTTACAAACCATTATCGTAAGAATAATATTTTAAGAATTAGGTATATTTATTTATTTTCAATACCATAAACCATTAGAATTTTTTTGTGAAAACAATTTTGGCATTGTAAATTTTTTGGTCAATCGTGTGTTGTCCATAAAAATGAGTGAAACTTACTTATTTTTATACAATTTGTAGGTAAAATTGACCAATTTATTTTTTGATGAAGATCGACTCAGTTTTATGCAAGAATCAATTAGGTACCTAATGGTATGAGAAGAAAAGATCTAGATAGTAGAAGTTGGTCTTTTTAATACAATATTTTTTACTAACAAATTGTATGAAAAAATGGAGATTCAACATCAACAACAAGAAAAATTGTCTATTTTATTTATTTATGGCGTGGGCCATGGCACAAGAAGACGCTCATGTATTGTGGGAAGCAAGGCAAATTAGTAACCGAAGGTGACGCACCAATGGCAATCGCTGACGTCAGATTGTTTGAACGAAGAGTCGTAACTCGCGTTTCGTTTGTTTTTGGGGAATGAATTTGTAAGTGCTTAGTGGGAATGTTTTAATGCTTCAAATATATTTATTTAAAGTAGGACAATTATAAAAAGATATAATTAGTTGTTTGTCATTAAATAAAATACCTTATAATAAAATACCTTATACTTTATATGCTAATAAATACCAATTGTACAACTACCACCGTGAATGCCGTGCGGAGAGTGACGCAACTAAACAAATAAACAAATCAATTGAGTTTCTATCATCGTAATTAATATAGAATTTTCGTTTTTTTTAAGTTACGCCGTTCGCGTTTCTAGGGTCAATGAACTTTTTTGCCAATCCATCTGGCACGTACTTTAGCGTCTGATTTCTGATGCCTGTAGCTATTTTACTTTTCAACGAATTTCAATTCTGTTTTCACATATTGACCATAAATTTATGTTTATTTCATAATTTTTATGAAATGCGTTTCATAATTTGATACTTGTAAATAACCCTGTTACAGAAAGTAAGTAAAGTAAAAGTAAAGTAAAATTATTACGAGTAAACTTTATTGCACAAATATAAAACAACAAACAAGAGATAGAAAAGGAAATAGTGAAGTACAATTTAGGCGGCCTTATCGCTAAGAGCAATCTCTACCAGGCAACCTTCGGGCAGAGGAAATGATATCGAGAAAGAGGTAGTAGGTTGTGCAAGATTTATGGAAAACGAAGTGCTTCGGCCAGCACTTTAGATTCCGTTTCCTAATCGCGTTTAGTGTGATATTACTGAAAATTTCATCAAATCGCTAAATATTAACCTGCTTTGCAACTGAAACACAATTATTTGGTTTCAAAAATATACTCGTAGAAAATACAAGATAGTAGTAAATATTCACAAAAGCCGATTACACTGGAATTGTGTTAGAGCTCATAATTTAGTTAAACCTGTAGCACAGTGGTACGGAAAGCTTACACGGAAACACAATATACAAAATTGACATAAATAATTAACCGTCCGTCCGAAACGACATTAAATTTAAGTCTTCATTAAAATAAAATGATCCCTTTCTACGCCATAGTTCTAGATAGAGATGACACGAGACTTAAGGAAGCCTTTACATTAAGGACATCTCTTGCGAAGTTGCTAGTTGGCTTACTTATAAGTTTATAACGTAAGGAAAAGCAAAAGTATCATATTTAAAAAAAAAACGTCTCTGCCCTGAGCTGTGTCTGAACAGCAATAGCCAGAAGCCAGTCTGACCAGCGCGCGTGCTGCTGGCCACGGCCCGGGCGGCAGACCTGCCCAGTCAGTAATGAGCGCTGTCCATCTCCCGTCTTGCATTCTCGCGACATGACCGGCCATTTCCATTTCAGTTTTAAGGCGTATTCTAAAGCATCCATGAACTTTGTTATGTTTCTGATTTATGTGTGTCTTATCTTGTGATTTTCTTTAACTTTTACCACGCTCTCTCTGACAGCTTCTTATTTTTTTTAATAATTAATAATGTAAAGATCTATGTTTGTGAGCCATATGTGAGGCTAGGTAGGATACACGAATCCATAACTTTCTTTTACAGGTACAACGGTAGTTCGCTTTTAATTTCGTAAAAGTTCGTTGTGGCAAGCTATTTGGGCGACTTTCAGCCGATGCTACGTGACCTTTATGCTTCTCACTTGCGAGTTTCAGTAGGTGCGGTGTGGGTATTATTTGCCCACAATACCTACTGACTTTGAAGGCTTATAATTTCACGTAAGTTATATATTTTAAGATTATTATCGAACTTAATGACATATCCTGTAGTAGGTATATGACACTTTGGCCGCCTGTACATGGTTCCTTAGATTCTGAGATATAAGGGTTAATTTAGAGTCCAGATTTTATGACATTGTTTTGCCATCCCGCACCGAAGTGTTATACCTATGGTTAGGCAACTACTGATGGAATGTATCTTAAATAAAACGACGGGAATTTCACGAGAATCAATGCGCATAAATTTTTTATAATAACTACGAACTCTTAAACTAGAGAAGAACATTAGGTATCTTATGAGATCAATAATTCAAAATTAATAAAAGCAATAATCATAATCCTCATAAAGCAATGTTAAAAAGTTAAAATCTGTAGTAGGTCCGAGCTGTACGAATAAAAACATATTTTGGTAAAAAAAACTTTGAAAATTAAAAAAAATATCGCAATTTTCTGGATCGCGAACAACAATTGAAAAATTACCTACGCACATAAGCGCTGTGCACATTATTACGCGGGACTGAGACTCGGCGCGTCCGCAGCCTGATGCAGTGTGAAGTGGCAGCGTGTGTCCAAATACTTCTCACACCGCACTGGACGCAACCATTAGACTTCTGTGCGCCGTGAACATTATTTTGCCATTGACTTATTGCATATTTGAGTCATAGATCAATAGCCAATCACAAAATATATATTTGTCTCTTTTGCACTCATTGAGGAACATAGAAAAATCCTTGCCGCACCGAACGAGAGAATGCGATTTATTTGCGCCGCACTGAAGTGATATCGCTTGTGTCAAAATACTGCCCACACCGCAAGGAACGTGGGCCCAATACTTGTTCAGTGTTATATTTATCCTGTGGTCGACTTCCTATGTTCCTGTCAGTTTCAAATAATACTTGTTTTCTTAGGTAAATATAGTTGTCAACGTATGTGTATTCCAGCGGTTGGTCATCTATACAAAATTGGTTTTTTAATAGTATTTGTCATTAATTTTGTCTTTGTTAAGTAGAAATGAACTTAACAAAGAAATAATCTGTGTTACGCACTTTTAATTACACAATATGACGAGGGCTATTTAGTTCCTGGATCAGGGTTCAACCTATTTTGTATATTTTTAATTATTTCCTTGTTTTGTGCTAATCTTTTAGATTTCCCATGGATTTTAATAGTGGAATTCCTTATAAGTAGATAAAATGATAATTTCTGTCCACAAAACCGTGTATTTCGGTGTACTGTGCTTCCCCAGAGAGCTCATAATATTATGAAATATTTAAAGCGGGAGCATTTTAGCGGTGCTACCATGAAAATTATAAACGATCTCTCTTGTATGAATAATGCGAATAAGCAGGAATGTTTTGTATGTGCATATTTCAAGGAATATCAGCTTTGTCTTCAACCTACTTATAATACTCATAAGTCTTGGCGTTATACCTTTGACTCTGGATAATTTTTCACTTTCAGGAAACGTGGAATTAGAATGATGCATGAAAATTGAATGTACTTACTTATTTTGATTAATTTTTATTTATTGAGCATTTAGCCTTGCTATGCATACTTTTACAACCACATTTCCTAATTTATTTGTATTTTGATTGTTTACATATTAAAACATAAAGTGCCTACTTGATTAATTTCAAAACTTACTATATTAAGTAACCAATTAAATGCTTTATAAGGAAGATTAAAAACAAAATGCAAAACGTAACAGTAAAAATAAAATTTAATAAAAGTTAATTACCTAGTCTATTTTTCTCCGAGGGTTTCCAGTTTTAAAATTAAGCTTGTCAAATTGTCCCATTGTAAGAAAAAGGGTTGCGAAACCCCGAGATCAGAAATTCTAATCAATTTATTCTAAAAGATTTTAAGAGAATTCCTTTTTATTACTGAATAACGGAAAAAGCGTCACAATACCTATTTAAAAAAAGTTTAAAAAAATGCCTTAACTCGCAAGGAAATAACTAACTTAAAAAATTAAGAAAGAAAGAACTTAGGTACTATTGTGAAGATCCCCTTACTTTTTCCTGGTCCACAAGATTCTAGGTGTGGAAAGGGACTATGTTTATTGAGCTCTAACTCGAACCACCTAACTGTTACCACTCAAGTGAACCTGGAGTTTATAGAAATCCATGTTCCAATTTTCATCAGATACCCTCAACAGAATTCTCTGTTAAATAAAAAAACCCGTGTTCAAATCGGATCATCGCTTGTTGAGTTATGAATGATATCACAGACAAACAGACACACAGAAAAGCAGACACAGGTACCCCTCAAGCTTAAAACATCCCTTCCTTTTGGTCGTGTTTTAATAAAACCGTTTTAGTGGAAGAAAAAATTATAGAACTTTAGGTTAAGCCTACCTGTGGTAACATAAGAACTAAGGATATAAAGCGTCTGGAATAAAAAGCACGGTGGTATAATGAGGCATATAAACAAGCTTATCATGCGGCATTACTCACGAGAGCATTCCCCGCTTCCGCCAGGTATTTTTAAGTTCCGTATAGAGATGAGACGACACCGACTTTGAAGGATTTTGGTCTCAACTGAAAGGTTGATCTTGGATCTTCAAGGCTAGAGTGAATAGCCATTTACTGGACCCGCATGCTCCATCGTCGACCTCATCGTCGCTTACCATCAGGCGAGGTCGAGGTAAAATGCGGATTTAGTAGTCAAGAAAAAAAGGTATGCTCTCAGAGTTTCTGGCTTGGTACATATTTGATCTCAATAGAAATTCGAAATTTGATGTAGGATTATGGAATAATTTTGAAATTAGTTATAACAATTATCTGAACAATCATTTTTTTTTATTTTTTTTTATTTACTTCTAAACCCGCATCATAACAACAATATTCAATTATAATAAGTAAGTACATACTACAATGAATAAACACCTACTATTCTTAAACTGAATGTTTGTCCTTGTAGTGACAGTTTTTATGGTTACTGGGCTAGATTATTATTTTTCACCGATCTAGCTGAAATACGAACTTGACCTGTATTTCAGTCTAAAAACTCGTAGCTCTGCGAAATTTGAAGAAATTCTGCTGAGTTTAAAGGGAGTTAGAAATATTAAAGGAAGATATGGAATATGGATATCTTTATATTCTAGTTAATGTCTAGATAGAAGATATATGAATGAATGAATACACTTTATTGAACACAAAATTAGTGTGATACAGTGTGTGTGTGTGTTATATCTACAGTAAAAGAAAAGCAAATAAAATAAGACAATACTAGTTGGCCACTAACTATGGAGTTAAATAGGACCCTATTTCCTCACCAAAAAGATAAAATAGAACACACGATGAGATGAACAAGGCGTGTGGGTAAAGCCTAAGCAGTAAAACTTTTCATTATCAAAACAAGCCCAAAAGTTTGAACGGTTCTTCGTGAAGTTCACTCTCAGTGGATCAATACTTGATGTGGAGTTAGCTTCAGGGTGTAATATTGATCGCAAAATAATTACACTATTGACAAAAGATCGACGGCATTTGTTAGTATCAATTATAAGAATAAGAATAAGTTTATTTGTGCGGTAAGATGACAAAGTATTCATAGTCCATACACCAGTAGGAACTTAAGCATATGTTATATTAAACTAAATAAAATTAGTGAGCAACAAGTTTACAATAAACGCTGACCTCCGAACTAGGAAGTTTCTGTATCTGTATATTTGTTTTGAAGATATACAGGTTGGGGTGTAACAAAACCCTCCTACAAAGCCGAAAGGGGATTAGGTGTTCAGTATCCAGAACTGAATTATTATCTTTTGATCTACGATTTTTTTAATATTCACAAAAAAGTACATACTAAAAAGGACTGTACTATGGAACTACTGGGAACAATACCAAGGAAAAAACCGGCTCATTACGTTATCAGTTTTATTCATCTCGGTAGTTTGGTAGATAAATATTCAGTTGAAATTGAGGCAGCTCCCGATTTGAAGACCGTAAGCATACGCAAGCATTATAACACACATTATAACCTACAATACATACTGATATTAAACCGGTATTATTCAATCCTTTTCAGGAGGTTAGACAGCCTATATCTCATCGTACTGCTGAACTAGTGTATTTGTGAATCAGAATAATCTTTGAAATTGCACGAGTCGAACACATAACTTTAAATTCTAGTTAAAGATCTAGCTATCATAATATAAGAATTTTCAGACTGCTGAGAAGATGGATATAGTACCTAATGTACGTACATGGATTTGGAGAGATTTCTCAGCAATACTGTTTGGTGAAAGGGTAAACAGATACTCTATCAATATGATATCCTGATCCAAATTCCGATTTCTAGATTTGGTGGCGACTGTATGTGAACGATATGTTGGCAGGTATCCAAAACCGATGATCGGGATGTGGACTAAGGGAAATATAGTATGTAATATGGGAAGAGATATTTTATTACAAGTCTTGATGTAGGAATTGCAATAACTTACGCTTCTGCGTCACTACCCGCAGGTTGGTATTCCCGAATCGAGTGTTTTACCTAAGGCCCTGAAAGATGTAACACAAAATATTGACGGGAATACTCAATTGAACAGACAGCTGACAATTTGGAGAAAGCTAAAGTCATGAAACATGGAGGGAATGATAAATAAAGGATTAAATCTAGTTCAAGTGGATTTATTTCAATTCGTGTTTAAAAGTACATTAATATTAGATACAAATATAGAATATAAAAATATAAGAACTAAAAAGAAACATCATCAGCAACAGCCCACTCTAGTCCACTGCTGGACATAGGCCTCTCCCAGGGCGCGCCATTGAGCCCGATCTTCGGCTCTTCTCATCCAGTTGCTGCCAGCCACCTTGCGCAGATCGTCTCTCTATCTATCAGGGGGGCGTCCCACACTACGTTTGCCCAAACGCGGTCTCCACTCCAGAACTCGTCTACCCCAGCGGTTGTCGGTTCTACGACAGATGTGACCGGCACACTGCCACTTCAGCTTGCTAATCTTATGAACTATGTCGATAAAAAAAAAGAAACAAGCAAAACATAAAAAAATAGCAAAATAATAATCATGTGTGCAAAATGGCTAAAATAATTAAAATTCACCAAAAGTTAATGACAAATATTAAGGAACAACCAAAAACAATGTCAAATTATATTAAGTAATCATTCAATTTTATTTACACATACATAATTAGTAATTCCAATTCTTATCATTAATATACTCATTCACTGAATAGTAACGAAAATAATGCTTTTTACAGTATAAACGAATACATTGGAATACCTTGCCACCTCCTATTAGAGACGCGCAGACTCTTGACACCTTCAGGAGAAAACTTAAAATCTATACAATTGATCTACAAAAATCGGAGACTGCTCCGTACATTCTTTAGGTGCCCTGTAACTACTGTCCTTCACAATCTGGAAGTGCTCGGTAATATTATGCCTCTACTGTGAACTACCATCCACACACATAATACCATGTAAATACACCCGCACCATGCCATCACCCTCCCACACACTCAGTACCTCACATACACACGAATATCCTCATTAAAACACATTCATACAACACAACACGCACGCACTGTTGCTTTCTTCGTCCGTGCAGTCACTGAGGGGCCAGCTGAAAATCAGCGCTGTGGCTTGCCTCAGCATTATGCTGAGCTGGTGTACCCTTTTTGGCACTGTACCACACCAGATGTTCTGTGCTGCATGTATTAAACTTTGTATACTTCTGTATTCTGTATTCTGGTGTTTACAGCGCTAAATAAACGATTTCAATTTCAATTTCAATCAGTGTACCGAAAAGAAGATATCAAAGGATTGAATTAGTTTAGGTTCCTACCTATGCACATCATTTTTATAATTTTTATAATTAATCAATAGATTTATTTAGATAATATAACTAAGCATAAGAAATTTTTGTCAAACGTGACGGTCTAAATGTAACGTATTTGTTACTTGGAATAAACTATTTTTGAACTTTGAACTTTGAACTTTAACATTTTTTTCAGCAAAAAGCACCTTAATTTTTTTTAAAAACACATTTCACCCAGTTATAAACTTTAAGCCCACTGATTAAACAATTTGACCGCCTGAATGCGAATGAAGTATGCACATACATCCTTGCCAAAGCACTAAACATCCCAATTTTACATTGATGCCACCGTAAAGAGTGAAAAATCGAAATACGAGTACGTGCCACTATTATAAATGCAAAGTCAATATCTAGTGCTAGTGGATTCCTTGGTTTTCTGTGATTAAGACTACAAAAAACTTATTAATGGTGAGAAGATTTGAAATCTGATTGTGGGAACCATCCCAGGTGGGTCACAGTAATGGAACTACGACGAGGAACGAACCTTTACTTCTAGGATTAGGAATCATAGATAGTATGTATCTAGGTATACAATTGGCTAGATCAAAACACTTTGATCTAGCCAATTGTATACCTAGATACATACTATCTATGATTAGGAGGGAGGGCCGTTACACAACGGCCCTCCCAGTTTTTGCCACCCGCTAAAGTAGGATTCTTTGTGCTGCTTTTTTTTCTTAAATTAATGAATTTTAATGAAATTCTTAGGGAATTCGTTTAAAAAACGCCCGAGAGGCGCAAATTTTTTGAGTTGATCTTACTACACTAAATTAATAAAATAAAATAAAATATTTTTGACGCATCCATCTATCTATTTCTATGACCACTGAAGTTTGACACAGTAGTACTTCCGCGGTCCCTGTAACGGTTCCACCTTTTAAAAGGTTGTCATGAGATGACTTGCTAAACAGAATCAGCGCTATACCAATACGATACCATTGTCTCTTTTAGCACGCCATCTCATGATATCATTTCATCGTTTTGAGAACGGTATCAGGTATGCAGATCAGGTTACGCCTTCTTGTAACTGAAACTGAGTATTAATCAGAAAATCAACTTAAAATTTTCCACAAATGCAGCTCCAAGTGCAACCTTATGCAGTTAACCCGTAACAGAGAACAGAACCCCGAAGTTGGACAATTAAATTCTCCGACGCGGTCGTTGTGACCTAAAGACTGTCGGCGGGGAGACGGTTATGTGAGGAAGTTTAAGTTAGTTAAACTAGGATAGAAATGGCATTAATGCTCTAGCTTTTACTTAGTTTCTGTATTAACTATCGTTATATGATAACTAAATAACCTTTAGCTTGTGGGGGCTCCTGTTTCCGCATTTGTCTAAAATCAAATAAGGAAGAGAGATATATGCATGATAAATCACCTGTGTTAAAATAATATATAAGCGTTGGTGGCCTAGTGGTTAGGACGCCGGACTCCCATGCATAGACTTACGTACATTTACCGACTGCTCTAACGGTGAAGGAAAACATCGTGAGGAAACCTGTATGTCTGAGGAAATTAAAAAGTTTTCGAAGGCGTGTGAAATCCACCAATCAGCACTTGGCCCGCTCGGTGGATCATACCCTCGGTGGTGGATATAGCCCGTACCCTCTTGCCCAAACCGGACTTTAGTCTTGAACGAAAAGAGCCTCATAAAAAGAAAGATAGACATCTTTCTTTTTAAGTAGGTACGGTCTTGACTGATATTTTGGAAAAAATCGCTGGGAGAAATGAAAGGAGAAATGAAATGAAATATGAAATATTGAGCGTAGCGAGCATTGACCGATACTGGGATGGATAACAGCAGACGTCAAGTAATTTAAAAATAATAATAATCAGTGTTGCTTATTTACAATAATCTGTCATTTTAATCATCATCAGCCTATTAATGTCCCCACTGTTGGGGCGCAGGCCTCCCCTTGCACAATGGGGTACGTGTCATGATCCACCGAGCGACCCTAGTGATGATTGGTGGATTTCACACACCTTCGGAAACTTTTATTTCCTCTGACATGCAGGTTTCCTTACGATGTTTTTCTTCACCGTTAGAGCAGTCGGTAAATGAACGTAAGTCTTCGAAAAAGCCGAAAAACTCATTGGTACATGGCATGGTTTTGAACCTGAACCTCCCGCATGGGAGTCCAGCGTCCTAGCCACTAGGCCACCGCACCGGCGCACACGTAACACATTTGGTAATCTGTAATGTTGCATTTGACCGAATACATTTCTTACCTAGAAATAGACCAAATTTCTAACTAAATTTCTTAGGGTCTCAACCCTAAAACTCACTGAATGCGGCACTGTTGGCTTCATTACTTTTTACAAAGTAGGCATCTGAGGAAGTATCCTTTACTTTCTTCAGTACGTGACTGCTCTGGACATTGTACATATAAGCACCTTCTCCACTTCACAACTCGGAATCGGACGGAAAAGTTTTTCGGATGTCCGGAAACTCGTACGAAACTCTCGAATAGTGGTGATTTTTCCAACTTTAGCTCGGTTACCCCTTACGAAACGTGTGTTTTTCCGCTGTCAGTGAAGTTCTAGGAAATACGATGTTGGAAATAACACGTAATTGACAATTTGTAACATTTTTAAGAACATTTCTGTATAACAGTTAGTTAACTGTGGCAATTTACTACTTTGAGGAAGCAAAAAGCTACACCAAATTTAACACAAATTACAGTAAATGAATTTTTTTACGTGGGAATCTTTTAACTCTAAATTAAAACTTTAATTAAATCACTGACTTACCGTTATTAAAATTCACTTACCTACTTCCTTTACTTTACGTCACGGTCATCATTAATATGTCGTAGCCCGGTTGTATAATCCTCCGTTTTACATAATGGGTAGCCGTTTTACAAAACGGCACCGTTATGTATTACGGCTGAACGACGTTTTACAATATGACTGCCCATGTTTAGCCGGAATACAAAATGGTTATATCACAGCAGTATTGTATAATTAGCCAATTATTTCCGGTGATTCGCGGTATTTCCCGGTGATACCCGTGAAATGCGTGATTTTCGGTAATTCGCGCTGAATGTAATTGATAATTTCGCCCGGTGCGCTTATCCCTACCAAGCTATCCCTACCAGTAGGGATAACAAAACATTTTCTACTCTCGACGCCACGTTTGTTGTTATAAATAAACAGAGCCTCGAGCGTCTCATTTCACAACGTTGTGTAAAAAGGCTAAGGCCGCATTGAAGAATGCAAAACGTTTATACTATCGGGCGTGTTGAGGTTCAGCCCTTATGTAAAACGGCTGAACGTCGTTTAGCCGTTTAACATAAGGGCATCGCGTTGGTCGCATAAACACGAGACATATCTGTTGAGTTCTCTAAAATGGCGACTTTTAACTATTATTGTGAGTTCGATTTGTATGTTAATACACAAGCATACAAAATTCAATATTTTTTTTCGATAAAGTTGTTCATATTCATGAATCTTATCTTTGGATGGGAGCTGGGAATCCCAGCGATACTTCGACCCACTGGGATCTTTTGTGTTCAACCCCTTGTACCTATCCCTTGAACACTTCACCGAATATGTCATGCATGAGCAAGACTATACGTCTTAGTGGGAGGGATTTGAATTCCCTTGGGTCTGGATAGACAGAGCCTAGCAGACCCATTCTTTTTCCCGCTAAAACATCACACTCACATAGGAGATTATAATCAAATAATCATTTAACAACAGTGTAGTTACAATGTATATATAAGTAAACTAAGTAACTCTACTACCCGCACTGGCCTTATCGGCCGTCTTGCAGCATAGTAGATAGCAACAGTCTAATGGCCTGGGGGATACACTTATATATAAAAAATATTAAAAAAAACGTAATTATTTATCCATTATATTGTTGTTCATACCTGTTGTGAGAGGGTGTTTGAGGGTGAGTGTATGCGTGTGCGTGTGCGTGTGCGTGTGTGTGTGTGCGTGCGTGTGCGTGTGTGTGTGTGCGTGTGTGTGCGTGTGTGTGCGTATGTGTGTGTGTGAAGCGGTTTCCAGTTGTTCACCACGGGCTCTGCAAGATGTGCTGCCAGCTTCATCTTGTGTGTGTTGTTCATGGATACGTTTGAAGTTATGACGTGCTCGTTTACCGATCGTTCCCAGTGCTATTTGTCCGAAATACACTATTACTTATATACAGTATTACTTTCTATTGTACTTCAGTTCTCCATTTTCGTACCGATGCTCGGGTTGATGTACCATTGTATTGAAATAGCACTCTATTTGTTACAACAAACTGGGATACGAGTCTTGTAGGTAGGTGCTTACCTATAATATAATGGTCGATCAGACTTATATTAGACTGGAACATTTATAGGAGGGTTTCGACCCCAGCCCCTATGGCTTTTTGTGGTCAAAAGTGACTTTCCTTACTGGCGGAGGCACCGCGCCCGAACCTTGAGGAGACACTTGCCTTTCTGTGTCATGGAGATCGTTTAAAATATTAGTTCACAAAAAATCCACTATATGTAAATGGCGGACTTTATTATAAACCAGACCCCTATTTCCTGAATGCTTGCTCTCTTATCGTATGGTTAGTGACCAACCTATTTGTCAGAGTTGTTCAGGCCGCCCGTAGGCATCTGACATGGCTTAACGATTGCTGGCTGTCGAACGACAACAACCGGGACCGACTGCTTGACGTGCTACTATTTCTGGAATAATACAAGCGCATTAAGTACCAAAACATACTGTTGTGTCAACCTACTATGTATAAGTACCAAGTTGTTGTTCTTTTACAGGATTAAGTATAATTTGTAGACAAATTCAAGGAATTAAATACTGGTAAACATTATAATTAGCTTTAAACCAGCTGAGAGTGAAATTTAGTAATCATTTAATGAACGCCACTTAGTAAATAATGGAATTTTCGATAATTGGAAATCCTGTCTATCGGATAATTTCGTCTAAACCAAAAGCGAGTACAACCTATAATAATATTACCTAACAAATTTATGTTTAGGATTACAATGTTTAGTTTCAAAATACGTACTTGTGGTCTTTCAGCGGTCACTTCCTACCATACCATCACATAATCTTTGTACTAGGGATGGACGGATACCTACCTTATGTTAGAATTCTGATGGAATTTAACGCTATCTATTTATGTGTTCAAAGTGTTTGGTTGCTTGCTTGCTTGCTTATCGTATGGTTAGTGGCCAACCTATTTGTCAGAGTTGTTCAGGCCCGTGGGCCTCTGACATGACTTAACGACTGCTGTCGAACGACAACAGCCGGGACCGACTGCTTAACGTGCTTTCCGAGGCACGGAGGAGCTCAGATGAAACTATGCCACTAGCGGTCACCCATCCAGGTACCGACCGCGCCAACGTCGCTGAACCTGCACGATCACTTCGCAACTAGGCTACGAGCTCCTCAAAGTGTTTGGTGGTAAAATAATTAATCCGTAGGTATAGTCATCATTGAGACTGGTCATTTCACCAACAATCTGTTTTTTGCGCGGTTCTCAAGAACTGTATGTATGAACGTATATACACATATTGAACGCATTTGACCAGTTGGTCTTTAATGAGATTCACAAAAGTTACATTATTTTAAGTACATACCTATATTGTCTACGAAAGTTATTGTAATTGTACTTAAAATTATTAAGTGTTTGGAGAGAGAGAGAGAGTAAGAGAAAGTGAAGAGAAACGCTGCTCTAACGGTGAAGGAAAACATCGTGAGGAAACCTTCATGTCTGAGGAAATGAACAGTTTCCGAATGTTTGTGAAATCCACCAATCAGCAAAGGGCCCACTCTCGGTGGGGAGCAGCATAGTTTATAAATATTATAGTTAAACTAAACGCACACGTCAAATCTTTCCTCTCGTTCTGGCACATACAAACAAGGCATCGCTCTCTGTTTTTTGTGATAATCATAGGGAACAGTGCAAAATTATGTAATAAAAACTAAATAATTACTTTAAAATGAATTTTTAATTCGTTTCACTAAAATAAATGTAGCCATATTCTACAGGGTCATGGCCCGTACCCCCCTCGTGCAAGGGGAGGCCTGCGCCCCAACAGTGGGGACATTAATAGGCTGATCATGAAGTGTTTTGAGGTACGTCTGCATTATTGCATTAGGTTATTTGCCCGTAATACTCTTATATATTTTTTATTTAAGACTAAACCAGTATTTCGCACCTGCTGGTAAGTGATGATACACTTATGGTATAATAAATAATAATAAAATATCGGATCGCAATACCTACTGACATTTTAAAGAAAGATTAAAAATGTACATAAGTATCAATAAAACCAAGAAAGAAGACAAAAGAAAGAAAGAGAAACGACAGTAATACAAAAAGTATTGAAGAAAATTTCATTTGTACTAGACATAATAAATAGAGATATTAAATATTATTTTGAGAGAGCATTGTAAGTGGATATGTTTCTAATAATTTAATTAAGATTGTGAGATTTTTGAAAGTCAAAGCCAAGTATTGGCTTATGCAAGGAGAAACATTTTAGTACTTACCAATGAAGGTTCTGACTACAAACAATGTAAGTGAAAGATGGAAACGAACTTGTTATTGGTAATAATATTTGAAGTACCAACTCTACAAAGATGAAATTGGTAAGTATCAATAATGTAATTGGAGCATTCAATTTTCAATTAAGTGAAACCTGTGGCCATTATGTTCGCAGAGTGAAACTTTGTACAGTAAATTGTTAACTAAATCAAAATGTTTTTATTGTAAGTACCTTATAGTACATTTTTACAACGTCATTTTTTTTCTCTACTACCGCTTCGTAAGGTGCTATAGCTGAAAGGAAAGAAGCGGCGCAAGAAACTTTCAGCAGCACATCTTTTGACATAAATATATCTTACAATAATTATGAACACACAATGAATGAATGTATGAATGAATACTCTTTATTGCACAAAATTAGTGTGATACAATGCGTACAAAACGTACAATGTGCAGAGCTGGAGCTGAATTTAGGAAATTGAAATTGAAAATTGAAAATTGAAATTGAAAATTGAAATTGAAAATTGAAATTGATAATTGAAATTGAAAATTGAAATTGAAAATTGAAATTGAAAATTGAAATTGAAAATTGAAATTGAAAATTGAAATTGAAAATTGAAATTGAAAATTGAAATTGAAAATTGAAATTGAAATTGAAATCGTTTATTTAGCGCTGTAAACACCAGAATACAGAATACAGAAGTATACAAAGATTAATACATGCAGCACTAAACATCCGGTGTGGTACAGTGCCAAAAAGGGTACACCAGCTCAGCATAATGCTAAGGCAAGCCACAGCGCTGATTTTCAGCTGGCCCCTCAGTGACTGCACGGACGAAGAAAGCAACAATGTGTGCGTGTTGTGTTGTATGAATGTGTTTGTTTGTATGAATGAGGATATTAGTGTGTATGTGAGGTACTGAGTGTGTGGGAGGGACCGAGCCACTTTATCATGTAGTCATTTATTTTATAATAACCCTTTTTACGTCTTATATGGGTCTTAATTTTTTTCTGTCATATTTATTACAGTATCAGGTATCTTATTATAAAATCGTGCACAGTGGCCCATAAATGATATGTTTACTTTACTAAGTCTAAAGCGTAGGACTGCAAGTTTGTTTTTGTTTCTGGTATTGAATTTTTTATTATCGCAGTTTTTCGGAAACAACTGTAAGTTTTAGAAGAGCTTTGAATTCAAAAAGACAAGTGTATGAATATTTATATAACGTTTACTTCATCTCGTAGTAAACGTTACAAAAAGATGCAAGATGAATTGCATTATGATGATCAGAATGTCTAAAACGCAACACGTCTACATTGCAATAAATGTCTAAACTAAATGTCGTGTAGCTGCTAGCTTGATTCAAGAGCTAAATAAATTGTCAAGACAGCAACTAACTCGGAACGGTTCGTGTACACAAATAATTAAGTAAATAAGTGTCTAGATCCTTTACTCAGTACGTTTGCTTTGCATAGCTTTGGTGCAATCTCAAACATTTTCCTTAAAATACTAAACCACCTCGAAATATATAAATGTATAAGCATATACGCCACTGCTGGAAAGAGCCATAAAGGTAAAATACCCATTGTATTATTAGTAACCTTTACAGCTAATTATCGTTCAATTCTTCTAAAAAAACAAATAAAATAAATATTTATTCTAACTTATTTTTATTTAGCAAGCCCACAGATAACTTAAACATTTAGATTTTTTTATTATGTGTGTAAAAGCATTGTCACCCACATACATATACCTACGTATATTAGAATTATATACAGTTTACCTCTCCCTGTAGTAACACCTACCTGTAGTTTATTAGTTTATTTAATGAGCACATACCATAAAGCAGTACTTAGATTATCGCAGTTGTTAGTTGGTTAACTTTATATAAGGACTGGCTGAAAATCAGCGCTGTGTGTTTACACGCAAGTGTATTCACTCAAGCATTAGCTGAGCCAGGTGCCTATTGCCAATAGTATTATCGAGTGAAATAAATATGTATTTTTTTGTGGCCATAAAGTGTTTTTCTTCATCTTCTTCATTGGCCACGAAGGGATCGGCGGCGGGCGTGTTTCCTATAATGCCACTGACAATTAATTAGAAATAAGTTAAGCTACTGAGATGCTTCAATATGAGGAATGTTATTACACAACTGGGATTCCAGGACAGATCCTAACAGAGGTTCTACGAATTTACATAATTGGACGACACGAGAGGATCTGGACAGCGATCGAGATGATCATTGGGATACCCTGAATAGCTGTTTAGATTTAGAATTCTAGAATCCTGATCGAATACTCGAAGATTTTTGTAGGTAACTGGAATAACCATAGCATAATATTTTGTTGGAACGTCATATCATTAGAAATGTTTGCTACTTAATGTATATCAATAGAGTATACGAGTAATTATTATAATGTATTCATTATATCATACCTACCTATTCTTTGTGCTCAAATAAAGTAAGTACTTATTAGTGAGTATCATTTGTATGTTGTTAGATGAACTAAGTATGAACTTTAACCTTCTGTTAATAAAGCTTTTGTAAGCTGTACATACCCACTTAAAATAATAAAAATTGTTTTGTAGTCACTTCCTTTCCAGCAACTGCAAAAAGCATTTTTAAATCCAAACCTTCATTGAGTAGCAACAAAACATTAATTTTAAAGTTTTCTACGTTCCAAGAAACCAGCTCCACTCAGTACAATTTTCTTTTCATTACTATGCGATTCAGTAATAAACATAAAAATAATACCCGCAAATACGAAGTAAAACCGGAGACATTTCCTAATTAATCACTCTGATATCACAGAGGTAAATAAGAAACCGACCTCACTAATATTGCCACGAAATGGACGCGGAGTTTTTATTCCACTATCATCTTTTCATAATAACTGAAGCGAAAAATGAAGATTCATTCATTTATATAATGACGCATCAGGTTGCCCCTGAGGACGGGTTGCGATAAAAATGTGGATAAGTGGAAAAAATACGACGAATGAGGAAAAAGGGGCAAAAAATGATGGCGCCAATGCAATTAACAAACCGGGTGATTTGAGTATACCTAGTACCTACTGTTATTCTGTGTATAATTCGAACTGCCATACGAATATATATGTGGTATACCTAGGGTTGCCAGATCGGATAACCGTAATATCTGGATAAAATTTCAAAATGTCGGGATTTTGGGGTTGTTGTTCGGAAAATAAAATAATATGAATCATTTTTTTTCTGTCAATTAAATATTTTTTTCGGTGCCACATATGTACATATTTTGACTTGTTTCTTATGGAATTTACCAATTTGTATCCTTTAGGATTATTAAGAAAAGACTTAAAAATTATACAATTTTTTTCGAAGTTCAGTCTAAATAATTACTTACTTACTCCGCTGGCGCAGCGACCCGAAGTGGATCTTGGCCTCCGATACCAAAGAGCGCCATCGCTCTCTCTCCTGCGCAGTCTCGAGCCAGTCAGGCGCCCGGAGCTCCCGCAGATCCTTCTCCACTTCATCGCGCCAGCGGTATCTGGGACGTCCGACCGGACGTCGTCCGTTAGGGCGACCCACATACGCTCGTTTAACTGCCCGATCCTCCCCCATCCTAGTGATGTGTCCGAGCCATCGGAGTCGAGCCGCTTTCGTCTCTCCTATAATGTTCGGCTCGTTCACCATCTCTTCTATCTCCCTATTCTTTCTCATCCTCCACCCTCCATCTTCCTTCTTGGCTGGTCCCAGAATCTTCCTCAATAAAAGTCTAAATAATTAGCTCAGCATTAAATAAATCAAAGGCGAATGCGATTCCTCTATTTGATACCTATACAAAATATTATAAAGACATTTTTGGCGGGAGATTTTGTATTTTGTCGGAAGTCTGGACATCATACGAAATGTCGGGAGAATCCAGGTGAATCCCGGCCATCGGGCAACCCTAGGTATACCTATGTGGACCAGGGACAGACTGATTTAGCATTGGTTGTTACCGGGGAGATGTCTATCATGGAAAAGTATAAATTCATCACATTATTAGGTGTCACGGATAATCAATTAAATCTTAAAAATTTCAAGTAAGTACTAATTAAAATGATTACTCTTTTCTATTAGAGCTAGAGGTAGAAAAAGCCAGAGTATGTTTGAGATTTCTCAGGACACGTTGCCCAATTTTTTTCCGCCTACTAACTTATTTATCTAACAGCATCTAGCAGTGAATAGATGAGGTTAAATTAAATCCCACGAAAAACATAAATGTGAAAAAATGTGCCAAGTTCAGTGCGTTGTCGCCCTTTTTCTTTCCGAACTTAGCGGACACACACATATTCAGTACACAAGCATAGACATGGCTATTTGAAGTCAACAAGTATAGGCTTGGCTGCCTTCTGGTCAGACAGAATAATATGTGCCACTGATTAGATAGGACCCTTTTGGGAATTGGACAATCTGGGAATTTGACATTCTGGAAAGGATTCCTATATTCAAAGGAGAGTATTTACGTATTCATCAGAAATGACTTACAATATGCTATGAACTAAAGCACTAGTCACCCTGGGGGTAAATCCAAGTTCAGTAGACAATGACAATCGTTATTTTGACGATAAATAGTAAAAGTATTATATTACCCATAAATCTGCAAACATATCACGATTAATACGAAGGACCAACGTATGGTAAGCATGGTTAGAACTTAATGAATCTATTGATGTTTATATAAAATTTATGGGGGAGTAGTAAAGGCACCCCCATAAAGTTTGGTTATAGAGCGATCGTGATAAAGCGATAAATAAAATAAGGTAGGTATGTTTTGGTGATTGTTTTGGCTTGGTTTGGCAGAATTCGAAGTAAAATGTCGAACTAACATCACGCTACAGGTATGTAAAATGATTCAGCGTACAGGGATCTCGCAGTCGGATGATTATTACAATAAGTAACGTGAGTCTAACAGCCAGGGTAGTTTCAAAGTATCAAATAATAAATGCATTTCTTAAAAGTTAAGAAATTGTCATAAATTGATGGTTAAATGTGAAACAGAATTAAAATTCGTTGAAAAATAAAAAGGCTGAAAGCAATAAAAAAATAGAACGGTAGAAAGAAACGGCAATAAGTATTATGACGTCAGTGTTCCCTAGCGCCATACAAGCAGGTTCTGACTGCATATAAAGAGGACTGTTTTGCTGAAAAGGGACAGAGCATCTCTCCAATACTAACTTTAACCATTAATATTACTGATATAAGTTGAGATATCGAAAAACTAATTTTAGATCCTTCTTTAGGATGTCCATGTAAGTTGATTTATGCAATAAAAAGACGAAAACTGTTTATCTTTTGGTGTAGTTTTTGGGAATAAAAAGACTTCACAGTTCCCGATCCAATCTGTAATATGTGCTGTATCTCCTCATATGTAATTGGCCTATTTCCTTCTATTATATTTTACATTGCTAGCATGTTTTCTTCTGCAACATCCATCAAAGGGCGACCACTTCTTTCTTCGTCCGCCAAAGTTAGTCGACCGCGCTTAAATTCGTTATACCAGCGGTACAGGGTTGCTTTTTCAGTGAGACACTATAATTTTATATAGGTCAGAAAAAATGTGGAGGGAAATTTGAATTTGGAATGTTCGTATTTTTTCTTTTAAATATGTGCTTCATAGATAAAAACTTTTTTCGCATAGTTTTCTGCGTGGCCTGGTAGTATTTTATTGTTTATTTCAAAAATAATCCTTGAGCTTCCCTTCCCTTTTCTTAGTGACCTTAACGAGGCTGACATGGTCACCTTATCGTGTACCAAAGCCTCTAAACTGTTAAAAAATATGTAAAAAAACCTTTCTGGTCAACCTTCCACATCTCTATTGATGTTTCAAAAATTCATTCCAATATGAACAGTTAATTGGCTTACATCTACATTCGAGTATCCCGTCCCGAGTCCAGTATCAGTGTCGTATTCAGCACAAAAATCGAGGAGGCTATATCAAAACATATATTTTTATGATCCGAACTTGCTTTTGTAATAATTGTCGGGTCCCCCGACTCCAAGAATAATTGAAATGTTTTCTATTTACTTTTTATGGTTTTCTTCTTTTCTCCCTGACACACTCGAGCCTTTGATTTTCTTTCGGTCTTGTGCGGTCTCTTATAGCTTCTGCCAGGTCATTTCGACTGACCGGAACCACGTGGATTTCGGATGACAAAGCTATCATTTACTTTCTTGAGATCAATTTCAGGGTCACATTTGAAGAATGTTAAATTCCATTATCACGAGGTTGTATGGAAGCAATCGTTCTTAGCGATAAGGTGGGCTAGATTTAAATGGCGTAATGGATGAACTAACAAGTTCTGTGCAATAAAGTTTATATTCTATTTTATTTTATTGTATCCCTAGGGTCCATGAGCTTCTGGCTTCGACTCTGTCCGATGGTAAATATTGGAAACCACGCGCCATTCTAATTTCTATAACGAACTTTGCAATCTAGCGCGAAACGTGACTTGCATGTGGAAACATGTTTCCACAGTTATTTACACGCTGTTTTCCGATTCGCAATGATTTTTATGTTTTGCACACAGAATGTTGTTTGGCGATTTTTGTTTGAATACTTTTTGTTTGATTAAAATCTTTGGTGCAAATACATTATGGATATATGAAAAGATAAAGCAGTAAATATTTTACTTTGATATTTGACAATAAAGAAATAGGGTAGGTCCAGGATGGTCGCCCCACTTTTTGTAATCCCTCTGTGGTCTTTAAACTGTAATTTTTGGAAACCTGCTGAGTATATGTTTGTAATGCTTGGTCTTTCTACTTTCATTATTAATAAAAATATTTGGTTAAATAAATTGAATAATCAGTTGTATAATCATTATAAACAAACATTTATTGTAAGGATGCCCCAGTGCGGGATAGATGGGCATCTAACTGAATTTCCGATCGGATAGATGCCCTTCAGAGGAATAAATGCTTTTTTGAAGAAAAATAATAGTAGGTACATATTGTACTTAGATAAATTCGACAAAAATGGAAATATTTGGATAAAATTGATAATTTGGATAAATCGAACAAATTCGACTAAAATTGAAATAAATGAATAAAATAGTAAAAATTCGGATAAATTCGGCAAACATTAAAGAAATTCGATAAAATCTAATCAGTACGACAAAAATTGAACAAAATGGAGTAAATTACGAAAAATTAAACATTCGGATAAAATCGAGTGAATTCGAAAATTAGTCAACTTATGTAGAATTTATTCGATTCTATCATATATTTTTTAAATTTTTGTCAAATTAGTTAGATTTTATCAAATTTTTTATAGATTCCCCTAATGATATATACCGACAAAAATTGAATTTTGTCATTACAGAAATCATGAATTGAATGTAAACATATTATAAACACGTAATTAACTCTGCATTTTATCACACCGAAATGACATTAAAACATCTGACCTATTATCGAAAAAGTGTGCAACATTTTCAATTTTCGTTGGTTAAAGATATGTTACGCTCCGTCAATCAGGATACATGCGCTGCCCGCTACAATCCGCGTGGCGCTTTCGATTTACTGTATATCTGGCTACCGCGTATTGTTCTAAGTAGGAATTTTTGAATATGGGGCATCTATACTACTGGGGCGTCTATCCTGGACTTACCCTAGTAGTGCTAAAGAATAATAACATTCAACGTGAGGAAAACTGCATACTGATATAACCAGTGTGTGAAATGGGAAAGATAATGGCAAACCACCACATTAAATCTATGAAGAAAGTCATTCAGAAGGTTATTTCCATACAATGATCACAGGACCCGCGGAATGAGACTGAGAAGACAAAGTACAACAGATGATTTCGATGAAAGCCTGTTTACTAATTATCAAACGATAAACGTTATGAAACTGTAATAAACATTCATTACAATGAAACAGTGATAAAGTCAATTCCCTACGTTAAGACGCCACGAAATCAACTCGTAGGTATATTTATAGCACTACATCATTTATGAATGAGGATGGACGTTACGAATAAGCGTGTAACGATGTCGACTTCATCGTCCATATCAACCTCCTTGCCATCAATTTCAAACTCATTGTTAGCGTTTATGTCACCTCATTTCGTGTTGGCATCTTCATTTCTTCATCTATATTTTCAAAATTCAAATCATATTCCCATTCCATTTTTAATTCCATTAATTTCATTGTTTTTACTTATTCTCTCTCTGTATTTTTGTCCTGAACGGACGTATGTCCGTTTTATAAAATTGTCTCCTACTACTACCTATTTTTTACTATTGTGTTGTTCTATTCCTGATAAATATAATATCTACTATTACCAAGTATCTTCTATTACTTCATCTGCAAACTATCCTAGAACCCTGCTAGCCGGCACCTAGAGGGCAGATTGTAGCAAACTAGTCTAAAATGTCGGTGTACAAGTCGGTGTTGGGATTGGTAAGATAAGATAAGATTTATTGTGTAAAAGTTTAGGTAAGAATTACAAAGATTGCAGATATAGTTGCATAAACATGTCACACTAATCTTTACCTTTACAGACATATACACCGAATTCACAAGTTAATAATGTTTATACTGATTTTGAGAATAAATTATACCTATTTTTTACTATTGTGTTGTTCTGTTCCTGATAAATATAATATCAAGTTTCTTCTACTACTTCATCTGCACACTGTCCTAGACCCCTGCTAGCCGGCACCTAGAGGGCAGATTGTAGCAAGGGATGGCTTTTTGATAAATGTTATCACTAAATCACAGCTAATGTGCTAGACGCCAAGGCGGCGGAAATGTATGGTTTACTTCACATAAATATTTTTGGCGTAAACGATAATAATTTCGGCGAACATTTTCTTCCGAATCAAATTTTTCTTGTAGGAGATAATGCGGAGAAAAATTAGCTATAATTTGTTATGATGAAAATGTTACTGGATAAACAAAGGAGTATGTTGCAGTGAAGTAGATGGAAGTTACACCAGCTGGCTATATGGAGTGAAAAATTGGCTTGAACAGCATGGAAATAAGGTTGGGAAAATGTTGAAGAATTTCTATTCAGTGTTAAAGTATTTCACTCTTTAAATTACTTTCTGCCGTTTTAAATTTTTTTTTAATAAAGTGGACTAAACATAATGAACTAAAAAGACAAGAAAAGAATAGCTCAAAAGGGTTAGAAATAAAGAGGCGTAAAAAAAAACAATCTGTAGTATGTAGATTCAAATGAAATGTAGATTCCCTTTATTTAATATTTAATTTTTCACGACAAATAATTCGTAGAACTGTTGTACAGTCAACCACTAGCTAAAGTATATCTGTCACTGTTGTCTGTCCACCGATTAAATCTCAATGTTATGACTGCCTAATATGGTTTATTTCAGATTCACAAATTTTGACGTTTTGAGTACGTTGACCTGGGCCCACTATACTGACAGTATATTTAGGTTTTTTGTTCAGTATTGCAATTATCTAAATTAATCATACCCGCAGTACATGAAATATCAGAATAACCTAATCGGGGAAATCCAATTCATTAAAATTGAAATCATTGAATATTGACTACTGCATCTGTATATCACTGAATCGTATATTTACATCGATTCACGTCAATCAGTTTCAATTTTCACATGAAATACAATTGTAAATAAATGTAAGATCAATATTTACTAATTAACATAATACTGTTGAATAATTGAATAAATCGATATTCGAAAATATTATAATCGACTAAATATATAACTCTACAAGTCATTGGTATTGGTAAAATTATAGTTTAATCCTTTAGAACACTGCAGCGAAAGCGAAACGTATGCAGACTGAAATTCATCATCATCAGCAGCCTATTCTAGTCCACTGTTGGACATAGGCCTCTCCCAGGGCGCGCCATTGAGCCAGATCTTCGGCTCTTCTCATCCAGTCGCTGCCAGCCACCTTGCGCAGATCGTCGCTCCATCTAGCAGGGGGGCGTCCCACACTACGTTTGCCCAAACGCGGTCTCCACTCCTGAACTCGTCTACCCCAGCGGTTGTCGGTTCTGCGACAGATGTGACCGGCCCACTGCCACTTCAGCTTGCTAATCTTATGAGCTCTGTTGATAACTTTTGTTCTATGCCGGATCTCCTCATTTCGGATTCGATCCAGCAGAGATACTCCGAGCATAGCTCTTTCCATAGCACGCTGAGCGACTTTCAATTTGTGAACCAGTCGCACCGTCTGAAATTATAGAGATCTAATACATTAGCTAATTTTATGCAAATATTAAATGTTGTAACTTTATAAGTAAGTAGATATTATCCGAATGTTTTATGCCTTTAATTGGCACCTATATCAGTTAAAATACCATTTTATTAAGATTATTTGAAATGTGTAATATATGTGCTGTTGGCTTACATAAATAAATAAATAAATTATACGGAAAAAATTTGAGATCATTTGCACCAATAATTTACAAGGCTTTAACATAATGATAAATAATGACCCCATTTAAAAAAAATCTTACCTATTGCAAGAACGCGCTAGCAATGTGAGATGACGTAACGTCTGTTGTATGAAAGGGAAAAGGGAAGATCTTCCACCAGGGGCGGGGTGTTGTGCCTGGTGACCAGTTGTCCTGGTCCAACTATGAATGTTTGGAACTCGTATATATACGAAGTCCCAGGAAAATTTCGATAGCGCGTTCTACACCGATGTGAGTAGGAACTAATATGATAGCGGCGCTCGCGTCGTGCGTTAATATTTGTGTATAAGCAGCAGACGAACGAACAAATAAGTAGAAGTCTTTGCAGAATTGTTTACAAAAAAATCTCTATTATTCAAATAGTGTTGGGGCATTAATTTTCAAGACAGATTTTTAAAGTAAAAATCAAACAAGGCAAACCTAACAGAAACCTTATTTGTCCTTGAATAACAGTGACCTTCTAAGTAATAAACCCAAAAACCCAATTACTTTGACACCCTTCGTTCGTTACTGTCAATAAAATCCTTCGTTCCGTGCTATATCAAGAGGAAATTTAATAATAAAACAATTCTTGCTGCGACTAGGAGCACTCGAATGCCAATATCACTAACCTGATATCTGATACAAGCTTCCTATAATTTTATTACTGGCGCGGCTGGCGGCCATCCTGAATAGTGATGAGCAATACTAAAACCATGTGTATCGTAGGCTGGAACCGGAAACTTATAACACGCTCTTCCTCGATCGGTCGAGGGTTAACAAACCTGTGATATTGTGAATGAAGGTGCTGTTCTTCAACATTTTAAATTAATTTATTTTATTTTAAATTTCTTTTTTATTTATGACTGGAAGCGAAATTCTAATACAATCTCATAAACCTCAAGGTTAACGAAAATCATTTGACTTAAGTTGATATTTTTGAACACGAAAATCTGGAAAAGATACTCGCCCATTAAAGTTTTAGCAAGAACTGTTGCACCAGTTTTGGTTTCGATTTTGAAGTTACAAGAAACTTATGTTTTATTTACATAAAACCAAAACTACCTATTTCGATATTTCGAATAGTATTTGCTCATCACTTGACCGCCATCTTGACTCTCTGGAGATGTTATAGTGAGGTTATTTATTTGAGCGTCTTACGCTACCTTCATGAGGACTAATGTTCATGAATTATGGAATAAGGAATTTTGAGCCCCACCTGTAGGTACTTGAGCCAAATAAAGCTTTTCTGTGGTACGACACCTCTGGGTTTTATTTATTTTGTGACAATATCTCCAAACGAACAAAAGTCCACGTGGTTGGCACGTTAGTCTTCTCAATTTTTCTCTGCGGATCAGAAGCCTGGACCCTAAAAGCCGCTGACAGGCACAGAGTAGACGCGTTCGATATGTGGTGCTGGTGACGTATGCTGAGCATCCCTTGGACAGCTCAACGCACGAATGCCTCAATCCTGAAGAGGCTTAAATTTACATATTTTTTTTTAAATAAGGAGAGCAGACGAGCAAACGGGCCACCTGATGGTAAGTGGTCACTATCGCCCATAGACATCTCACCTCACTTTATTAATATTAGAGGGTGTTTGATGCGACTAAGATGGAATGCCTCATGTGCCGGAAATTACGCTGGCTCTCTTACCCTTCAAACCGAAACACAGAAATGCAAGCATTTCTGCTTCACGGCAGAAAAAATACATACATACCTTCACGCTATGTCCCTTACGAGGTAGGCAGAGCGAACGGAGCGCCACGAATCCCTGTCTTGGCATGCTTCTCTTGCTTCCTCTACAGTCATTCGTCGATTCACGCATGCTCGCCTTTGGGGACGTCTGCTCTGTATATAAAAATCTGTGAGCACCCTGTCAAACTCAAACTTGAACGCCATAAAAGAGTCCACCATCTGCCTGCAAAGAGTGCTTCAGTATTTCGGTCACATATCACGCACGGGTTCTGAAAATCTGGAAAAGCTACTGGTGACGGGCAAAATAGAAAAGAAAAGACAGAGGACGTAGCCTGAAGCGATGGTCTGACCAGATATCTGACCACCTCGAGTTGACACAGTGATCCACTGCGCAGATGAAGTTTATCGGGGTCACGATCCTCAACACTGAGGGACCGACTGAGGAGGAGTGACAATGACTACGGCGTCGTCAGACTTCCGACCGAATATTGTCGGTCTCAGTTGATGTCGTTCGACAGTCGCTCAACAGCTGTTGCTAGGCCATGTCTAGAAGACTCGACGGCCTGAACAATTCTGACAATAGGCTGGGTTACGTTAGGTGCGAGTACCCCTGGTATTGCACGTGTCTCTAGGCGACGGTGACTACTTACCATCAGGTTTGTCGTAGCCAATTTATATACATTAAAAAAAAAGAGTATTAAAGGCCCAAGGCTTTGAATCTCCGCGACAGCGGTCCCTTTTCGGCAGCTGCCTTTTTAAAGGCCCACTCTGCACAACTCGACCCTCTATTGTTCCAAAATTAACAATGTCAACCTGTCAACCCGCATACGCTTACTAACTAAACTGTCACTTTTTCACTTCTACCCGAGTATTAACAGCTAAGAAACTTTGGAAATACCTACCGCTGTCCCGTAAACAAAAACTTTCCGGACGCAAAAGGGGAGGGCCCAAACTAGGTTCATCAATCAATCATTATGTTGTGATGTTGGTATTTGTACCTACATACTAAATTCCGTGTCGTGCCGGTCAGTGCTGTGTCGTGCTGGCCAGTGCCGTGTCGTGACGGCCATAACAGCACCTCCCCAACTCTTCTCGTGGGTGTCGTATGAGGCGACTAAGGGTCTTTCGAAAATTCTACACCTAGTAGACGGCGATAGGTTTGCCACCTATCACGTTTGTCCACCAAGTCTTATCTACATCTTATCTTAACTTTGTATTAAATGTTTTTAAGAACAACACATCATTCTATAACCCTGTTGTGCGAATGTGTAGATTGTTTAACGAAATCTCTTCGAACAGCAACAATAAGCCATCGTTAGACTTATTCGATCCTAGGCCGTTAGCTTTTAAAAGACGGGTTGAGGATGTCCTCAAGTGAGCTATCCACGCACCTACTTTATAGTCTTTACTTTATTATTTTTCAATAGGTATTTTTAATCATTATATTCAATAGTATTTTTTTTGCCAACTCAATTTTGTACAACAATCAATTTTCTACTTCCTAACCATGCTGTGTTTACACGTTAAGGGTTACGACCTAGCTCATAACTTTATATTGATTTTTCTATTATTTATCTGTTGTGTTTACCGCATAAATAAATTAAATTCAATTCAATTACCCCCAAATTCAATTACACTTTCACATCCATAATCCCAGAGGATTATGGATGTGAAAGTGTATGTACTTCGACGAGACAGCTAAATTACTTCCTATAGGAATCGGACTGAACTCATAGAAATCTATTTTTCGGTTATCTAGATTTATATGGGTCGGCCCGATTCCGTTTCAAAATCGCTGCTGTGTGCTCGTAGATCTTCGAAGAGATCGTCAAATAAATCTTGGATAGGTGATTGCAATTTTTTTGGTTCGAAATAGAGCCTGTTGCTTGATTGCTCTAATATTTCAATCACCCTCAATTAATAACGTTTTTCTATTTTTGTATAAGTTTTGTTGTTGTCCTGAGAATGCAATTACTAATATTTGTATTTGTTAGGTAATTTTATCCGCCACCAGTCTCGATAATTTGTCACTTTAGAGCGGACTTTAATTTCACCTTTGAAGATTCACAAAAAAGAAATCGGAAAAACGTGCTAAGCTGTAAGTAGAGTGGGTATAGAATTCCCTAACTACAGAGCGGCCCGAAAGGCCAGTGTCCTAGAACTAAAAACATATACATGCCAACACTGAAAATACCACGCTAAATATCCAGGGACACGATATATTGCTGCAATTTTTTCTCGATTACATGATTGGACCGGAATTCAGACATCCCTTTTATTATTCACAGCATTCATTATTCTTCCTTTACTAAATGCCTATATGCGTTTAGGGTTCCGTAATCTAATAGTAAGCTGGCAGATTATGGAAATAGAGTTGCAGGGCTCGATTCTCATTAAGAGAAGGGTGGGTCATGGCCTTAGATAGGGGGAGGAGAGGGAGGTGGAGATGGAGGTCGACTATCAGACTGAATCCTTTGCTTAAGTAAAATTAGAAATAGGAAAGTGACTTATTGCTGGATTAAGTCATTACATTAAATCTTTATCAAAATTGAAATCGTTTATTTAGCACTGTAATCACCAGAATATAGTACACAATACAGAAGTATACTAAGATTAATACATGCAGCATAAAACATCAGGTGTGGTACAGTGCTAAAAAGGGTACACCAGCTCAGCATAATGCTGAGGCAAGCCACAGCGCTGATTTTCAGCTGACCCTTCAGTGACTGCACGGACGAAGAAAGCAACAGTGTGTGCGTGACCACAAAAGAGACCTCATTGATCTTATATTGCTAGTCTACATGTCTTAGAACCTTGGGTGGGTGTCAACCGTGACTCCTTTCACTTAAAGATTTTTGTCACCTTCTTAACTGAAGTTAGCACCCACATAGATTTAGATCTAAATTATTTTACCGGCGAAGCCGACTTGATACTTACATAGGACTGATAGAAAACACTTTATTGTACATAAACTTAGATAGAACAGCATATAAACAGATGATATAATTTTGACGGTTTTATCGGTTTTTTATTCTGTTTTATCGCTCTCTCTCTAACCTTACGGTTAAAAAAATTATTGAAACAATCATGCTGACGCTTCGGTCAAGATAAAACTGCTAATAAGTAGACAAATTGACCGAAAAAGGTAATGGATCAGATACGCCGCCATAGAAAAGAATAAATTCCTCGGACTCAACATTAAAGCTCTGGGTTCCGTCTAACTTCATAAAGGCGGTGATTCATCAGAACATACCGGCCTAGTCGGAATGGAATAGCGCGCGTTCCCTTGCTAGTGCAGTGCCGTTCTCAATCAATATAGAGACTAGAATTTCGTTTCCTCCACTAAGAGAGGCAGAAATAATAGAAAAAGAATTCGAAATAAATAACAAATAAAATGTACAGGAAAGTCATTCAAGGATTAAAGTAAGTGAAGAGGATTATCATCATCCAAAAACGGGGCCAATTTGGATCAATGCTTGTTGATGTTGTTGTTATTGTAAAAATAGACAGACAAATAGACACACGCGTCAAACTTACATAAAAAGTAAAAAGAAACTACAATACAACAATTAAAAGTTAAAAGGTAAAAAACAATCTATCTCTATAACGGATAGAAACAGCTACTAGGACACGACTTACGCCTCCGAACGTAAAAGAAAACATCGCTGTATAAGTTATAACGTCCGCCTCAATGAATCATCCCCTTAAGCTGTTAAGAGAAGAAAGAAAATGGTCTATTGAACAGTGTAACGAAACCGTAAAAACGAAAGCCGGCCGAGCGTCTAACATTCTCCTTTTTATGATACCCAACTTTATTGACCCTTAAAATTTCACACAATCAAACCTTGCAGAAGTTCTAACGAGTCAATCTTTCTTGTTGCTAATTACTTTGGACCTTTTCCTTATCATTATTAAGTTTAGGCGTTCTAAGTTCTTTTCTTTAGTCTTTGCTGTTACGATTGGAATTGTTTCTAACGTAGTTTACCTACATTTGGTTTTAGAAATATATTTTTCTTATCATATCTTATAATCTTTATTGTACACTCATACAAAGTACAAAACTAAACTTAATTAAAGAAAAAAATGTACAAACGGCGTAGCATAACTCATATTCGAGTTTCTTTGTTTCTTTAGAATAATGTTAAGATGAGAATTCAAATTCGCCTCTGAAGTATAAATCAGAATCAAATCAAAATGTTTTTATTGTACATGTTTACAACGTCATTTTTTACTCTACCACCGCTTCGTAAGGTGCTGTAGCTGAAAGGAAAGAAGCGGCGCAAGAAACTTTCAGCAGCACATCTTTTGAAATAAATATATCTTACTAATTATGAATTATGTACAATTCAACATTCCTTAAGTCTCGTCTCATCTCTATCTAGATAGAGCTTGGGCGTAGAAAGGGATAACATGTACTTTTAAAAGACTTAACTTTAAGGGCGTATCCTGCATCTGACGGTAAGTCAGGTTAAATTCTTATTGCCTATTGAGTTAAGTGTTAGAGAAAATAGCAACGTCATCTCCCAAAATTTATCACCCACAAAAGCGCACACAAAGTGGCAACTCACATAAGTTATTTACCGAAGTAAGATGGATCTAAACCGTCCATTATCGCGTGTCCCTCTTAATCAATTTAATGGTTAACGGATCACCAAAGTTGCTAGACCAGCCGCAGAGAGATTAAGTGATCTCAATAATATTGCCCTTAAGTGCCGTTGGCTGCTTGTATCTCTTGCTATGAAGATTAACCACTGAAAGTGATGGCAAATACAGAATAATTATAGGACATGGATCAAGAAACAATTCAAGCTGATACAGTCGACAACAATATAAAGAGTTATCAATCTGTATCAAGTCCATCTCTGTGCCATTGTAGAGAACCACTCTTTGTACTGTCGATAACAGAGCAACCTACTCAAAATGTCAATGAGAATCTGAAATAAAACATTATAGTTACCGTATATACCCTACGTAGGCGAAGGCATTTGATAAAAATAAATAGAAATAGAAAAACGTTTATTTGTTGTCTGCAGCACACATGCAATTCCACGTATGGTAAGTATAGGATATATTATACAATATATAATATATTCTTAAACAACTAAATTAATAATGGACGACGTACATGCTGCAGCACCAAATAGGCCTCAGCTCAACATAATGCCATACTCTAAAGTATTCTAGAGAAAAGATAGAATAGCGCTGTGGCTTGCCTTAGCATTATGCTGAGCTGGTGTACCCTCTTTGGCACTGTACCACACCAGATGTTCTGTGCTGCATGTATTAAACTTTGTATACTTCTGTATTCTGGTGTTTACAGCACTAAATAAACGTTTTCAATTTTAATAGATTTCAGATTATCTTTGACATTTTGGGTAGGTCGTCGTTGTCGTCTGTTGTCGACTGTACAAAGAGCAGCTCTCCACAATGGCACAGAGATGGACTTGATCTAGTGACATGTGAATTGCCTCTAAACCTGATTCGAACTTGCAATGCTCTAACCAACAGCTATCGCAACCCATCCTCCCAGCGTTGAATTAGTCAACCCTTTCTCAGGATTTTAATTTTTCAGTGTAAGTACATTGGTGCAGACAATTGCTCGTCCTAACGACCTCTGGATACTAAATTAATCTGCTCAAGTTTCGCAGATACCTAGTTAAAGGGATCTCTTTAATTGAACGCCTTAACAAACTTTAAGCAATTACGCACTTACTAAGAACTAGAGTGTAAGTTAACGGTACAGAATTCGGAGATCTGACTGCGATGGGACAGAGAGCTACGGAGTGGGAAAGGCTAGGTATTTCTTTGAAGGATAAAGTTAAAAATTAAGTCATCCGTTGCAAAAAGCGAGTTACAGACTCGCTCATTATGATTTGCAAGTTGAAGTGGCAATAGGCTGCCAATGTTTGTAATGTGGACCTAAAGAAGGTTGCTGCCGATGGCTGCATGAGAGAGACGGAAGACCAAGTGATGTGAAGAGCTCTGGGAGAGGCCAATACTACGTCCAATTGTGTACAGGCACAGGAAGATTCAGATAGAAAAATTAGACTAGAATATAAATTGTAATAAAATATTTATCATGATGATTAACAAAAAATCACTTTAGAATTGAAACTATAGTGAGACATTTTAAATTATATTTAATTACGGATTACTTACTGGGAAAAGTCGGAAATTTTTCGACTAGTTTCAGCCTGTTTCGAACTCGTGGTGACACAGCTCGTTCTGTACGGGACTTAACGGCGATAGTGAGGAAGAGGACTCGGACGATAGACTAAACGCAGGCACGGCGCGAACGCTGTCGTCAGCGACGACGCCTGCGTTTTCCGAGCGGGCGCGTCGTTATTAGTTAGGGCCCAGGATTGATTTATGGCGACGCACGACACGCGCGCCACTAAGTAGAACGCGCTATCGAAATTTTCCTGGGACTTTGTATATATACGAGTTCGAAACATCCATAGTTGGACCAGGACATCTGGTCACCAGACACAACCCCCCCCCCCCCCCCCCCCACACCCGGAAGATCTTCCCTTTTCCCTTTCATACAACTGACATTACGTCATCCATATCCTCAGATAGTGCGTTCCTACAGGTTCTTAAAATAAGACGTAAATCATATTCAGAATAATTAAAATTATAAATACTTTTACAATTATTATTATCCTACTGGCCCCTTATTTAACAAAAGAACCAACTTGCATTAAATATTTGAATGTCGAGTTTTAAGCTATTTATTTGTATACCTAAATAAACGTTAAAAACAGGGCTACAAAATTGAATACGAACATGCAAATAACCGGTTAAACGATCCAAATCGGCGTGGGCCTTTATTCCCTGGGACCCTATTTTTATTTTGAAAAATTTCAGCACAATTTATGTTGGCCGAGATCCCTGGTACGCGGAGGCCCGGAACTTTGTTAATTTCGCTCGAAAGTTGTTCACTCGAGGGGGTTATTACGTAGACGTTAGCTAGAAACTCTATACGGGAGGGAATTATTCTAAACTCAAAAGTTGTTGCCAATCGTCCATTGTGATAATAAACAAATGAGCCGCGACGGTGTTTTTCTACTCCCATTTGGTAATTTGTTCAATATGAAACCAGAATCAGTAACACAAACTAAGAAAAGTTATTGTAGTTTTCATTACGATACTGATCAGCTCTATTACAAAGTAAACTTAATGACAGTTTCATGGAATTAGACAAAAGAACTCTCTTTTTATATCAGGTAACTGCACTATTTCAGTGCGCAATAAACTCTGTACTAAAGTAACGTCAAAAATAGTTCGATGTTGACGGTTACCATAGTTACCTACCAATCCAAACATCTCGCAGGCGCATAATAGTAGAAACGCGACGAGCAATCATTCGCAATGTTGATGGTTACCATGGTTATCTAACCTACAAATTCTACCATCGCGCAGGCGCGATAGAGAAATCACATCACGCGATGAGCTGAGTTTGTTTTATCTCTTTATTAGTTATTAAATCATGGTCGTAGAAAGAGTATTGTGTGCAGCACATAAGTAGCCATTGTAACATTCGTGCCATCTATTGTGATTCTCATGTTACAATGGGAGGAATTGCGTAACAGTTGCATAAACTACTATTTGCTTTAACAACATGGTAGATAATGATGTTTGAATATTAACAGGGTATATTGATGCCTTTTCCGAGAATACATTAGTAGTATTGTTGATTGCTGGTAATAATTTATCAGCTGCGAATCGAGTAGAGCTCTCTAGGAGTATTATCATAGTAATGGTTACATAGGTGCCACAAATACGTGACAACATAAATTGATCAGTAGATGAAAATAGAGAGGAGATGATTTTGTTAAAACAAACTGTAAAACCAACTTGCTTGCTTTGCTTATCGTGTGGTTAGTGGCTAACCTATTTGTTAGAGTTGTTCAGGCCGCCCGTAGGCCTCTGACATGGCTTAACGACTGCCGTCGAACGACAACAACCGAGACCGACTGCTTAACGTGCTCTTCGAGACACGGAGGAGCTCAGATGAAATATGCCACTAACGGTCACCCATCCTGGTACCGACCGCGCCCTACGTTGCTTAACCTGCACGATCACTTTCGGACCGTGCTCGCAACTAGTACCAACTAATATTTACTAATGACGATGTATGATCAACACGAAATAAAATGAATTGAATTGTTATTGCTATTTTGACCAATATGAGGAATTGGCTAAAGTCAAGGTACAATACACTTAATTACATGCCAGCCTGGGCTCCATGGTTTGACTGTGTCAGCCTTGGTAGGGAGCTACTTGTCATGACTTTAGGTTACGCTCGGGTCATATTCCGTTAAATAAGTTTTTGCATTTGGTGGGAAGAGCTGAACCACCGTTTTGTACCAACTGAAACAAAATAGAAGACCTCATTTACCTCCTAATGGAGTGTGACCTGGTGAAAATTGAGAGGATGAAATTTGGCCTCAATAGGCTCCAAAATGGGAGGCTCAATATTATTTTGAGTCAGCCCTTATCTGATAATATGAAACACTTACTGTTGTTTGCTAAGTTGGCGCTCAAAGTGAGGTCTGACTCTAATAATACTTTAGCTTCCCTTCCCTTTTCTTAGTGACCCTAACGAGGCTGACTTAGAGGCTTTGGTACACGACAAGGTGACCATACCTTGTCGTGTACCAAATCCTCTAAACTGAGATATTTTTTTAAATTAATATTTAAAGTAACTTACTAAGATAATTGACGATGGACAGTGGCGCTAATGGAGAACAGGGCGACGAAGACCGATGGTTGGATGACATCATAAAAATGGTGAAGAAACTCTAGACGAATAACACAGGACCGTTTAATATGGCACATGAAAATAATAATGAAAAAGTTTATTTACTTATACAGGGCACAAAAAAAAAGGACTTCCGACTTACAAACTAGGTCGAAAACCTGTATCTTGGAAGTCGGGATTCCGTCGCACTTTCAGTGCAAGCAAATTACAAATTATAATCTTAACCTAAAAGGAATTTGGAAAATTTAATCATAAAGGAATTTAGTAAAGATAATGGTCAGAGCGAGTATGGGTAGGGGTATGTTAGGTTGTGTGGGAGTGTGTAATAATGTAAGTGTGCATCTGTAGTGTAGGGTGAGTGGGTGTGTGAGTGTGGGAAGTTAAGTGTTAATAATCTGAAGAACGAAATGAGTTTAGTGTGTAAAATTTTATGTTATATGATTAGAGCGTCAGTTTTGTCGTAATCTAAAGAGAGTAGCCATCTATTATGTTTTACTTTACAATTATTTTTATTTAGTGGGTAGATATCAAGGTGATCGTTTATTTTATTGAAAGAAGAGGCCTATCTATACCCAGCTGTGAGAAGAAATCCGCTGAAAATTATGACTACTACTATAATTATTGGTAGATTAACAGACTGGATGAAAAAGTGGAAGACCGAGTTATGTGACATGCTTTGGATGAGTCCTATATGCAGGAGATCAAGTAGTAAATTAATACAATATTTGATGCCACTCGCTGTAAAGGCCAAGGTTTTTGTCCGCCGTTTGGCCCGACGACTGAGAGAGCGCTCAGGTGACCCCCGCGCCGAGTCGTACCTGGTGCAGCGCATCTCGCTGGCTATTCAGCGTGGAAACGCTGCCAGCGTGATGGGCACCTTCCCGCCGGGTGCGACTCGGGGCGGTTTATTAGACTAAGAATTTTGACATCATGTAATATTTTGACATGGAATAAATAAATATACATTTCATAACAGACTTTCATGACATTATATTATACAACGTAATCGCAATACTAAAACTAAATTGCAGCGACTTGGATGTTTAAAAAAATTAATAAAAAATAGATAAATATAACTATTTGGTAGGTACCTAGTATTTGAATGAGAAAGAATCGGAACATAAATATTAAAACTATTGAACGCAGAGCCATCAATAAACATCTAAAACATTGCCAGCGTCTCATATTTTCTCCTACAAAGTCGGATTCCGGGTTCATAAAAGTGGCACTGCCAAATTAACTTAAGCCGAAGTGTAGCTGACCGGTCACGTTCGTGTCCAGTTCAGTTTCCGCCGGTCATACTGTTCTATATCACGTTTTGCTGACCACTCCAATAGGTACTATGGTAGAACGGATCTATAAAGGAGTAGGTTGGACCTAGACGTTTTGAAAGGATACAGTTACTCTGTATTCGTTCTACGATGTTACGCCTGGCAGCTGTCAAGTAACTTAACTAGTGATGTGACAATAGTTTTGGCATCTTTTTTTAATTTTTTTTTATTGACGACTAAACCCGCATTTGACCTCGATCTCGCCTGATGGTAAGCGACGATGAGGTCGACGATGCGGGTCCTGTAAATGCCTATTCACTCTGGTTGAGACGTTTTTCACGTCAAAAAGTCTTACACGTGCTCACTTCACTACTGTTCTTAGTCGGGTCACCACTATAAGGTATTGGGTAGCTGATTCAATTATTATTATTTAGAAGGTGTGAAGGAGGTGTGAATGATGTAACACAGAGTTAAGGTTTTACTTTATATTATTGAAGAATAAACTTATACAGTGTGGATAGTATATAGCTAGTACATAGGTCTGTGACATGTACTGTCGGATATCGACAATAGACCCGTCAGACGCGACGTGCGGGGAGCAACTGGCTCCGGGGCCGTGGCAACCCAACGAGCATGCATATACTGCATCGTAAGCAGAATGCTCTATTGTGTCGCCACAGATCCCTAGGTTGTAGGTTTAGGGAAATACAGACGCCGGCAGGCTGTTCCATTCCTTAGCCGTTCGCATAATGAACGAAGAAACAAATCGCTTCGTACGAACAGATGGGATATCAACAACATAAGGATGGAACCCCTCCCCGCGCCTGGTAGTCCGGAGTGCGGATTGGAGATGCTGGAATTAGGTCGTGTAATTCCGATGCGATATCTGAAATGTATCCTATAAAATACCGATAGACAGGTGACCTTGCGCCGATGTTCCAGACTTTGCAGTCTAGCTTCCACCAGCGATTCGTCACCTATAAGGCGCTTAGCGCGTTTCTCCACTGAGTCGAGGGCAGCCAATTGGTAATTTGCTGAGCCGTCCCACAGGTATCGTAGTATCAGTTACATTCAAACTAGGTAATTAAAAAAAGTAAACCGATTTAGGTAATTATGTGAGTTTACTAAATAATACCAACCAATAATAATAAATTAGTAAGCACGCTTAATTATCTTATATTAAATTACTCTTCTATGAAAACTTACCAAGATTTGGATTTATTTTTCTTTTTAAATAATTTAAACAATTATTTATATTTCTGTAGGTAAGTTTGAAGGTTAACTGATCTTAAAGTAAAGTAAAATAAAAACTACAAACTAAAGATAAACTTAAATAACTCTAAATTAAAAATTTAAGAAACCCCCGACGTACCATTGTGGAGATCCCCTTACTTTTGCCTGGTCATCATCAGGTCCTCAAGATTCCAGATGTGGGAAGGTCACCATGGCCATAAACATTTGAGCTCAAACTCGAACCAACTAACTGTTACCATGTATACTCTAACAACCCAAGATACTCAAAGATCTTAGAACCACTGATCCATTTTTCATCTGACATGGCTAAGAACATTCTGCAGATTAGACCTGCGGCTGCGGCGCCGAAGGCGGGAGGACGCTCCGGGCTTCGTCCTCATCGCCATGGCTATCTTCAAATAAGCTGCAATAGCAATACTCAAATATTGTCGATGAACAAAATAGGGCAAAACATTGAATCTGCCTGAAGATCAAATAATTCACACACACACCTTCCATTTCTCACACACACCTTCTTACACGCCCACTCATCCCCTCTCTCTTCACACTCACACACACACACGCACGCAAACACACGCACGCAAACACATACACACACACACACACATACACACGCACACACACACACACACACACACACACAAAACAAATATAACCCCTTAACCTTTATTATAGTTCTTTTTTTCTTTCTTTCAAATTATGACATTTTTTTATTTTCCCATGTTCTGTTACACGTTCATTTGCACTGGTCAGAAGAGATCTGTCCTCCGAGATACAGGAACTTCCTAGTTCGGAGGTCAGCGTTTATTATAACTAAGTTGTTGCTCACTAATTTTATTTAGTTTAATATAACACATGCTTAAGTTCCTACTGGTGTATGGACTGTGAATTCTTTGTAATCTAACCGCACAAATAAACTTATTCTTATTCTTAATGACTACGATATTGGAATTAGCAGCGATAAACTGGAATGAACAGCTTATATATAACTTATTTCACCCTTAACTAATTAATTATCTCCAGTTCTTCGTACCGGATCACGAACAATAACAAAATAACCAATCAGCTTTTGCGGGGCTATGCAATTTTCACAGGTCATCGGCAATTTATCGACGATTAAAAGCATTTTTTCATCAGACTAGCTGGTAGGTACATAAAGGCGTATGGAGCGATCCTGCTCGCTATACGAGTATTTGACGTTTAATTAATTTCTGCCAGAATCAGCTTGGAATAAAGGGTTCCCCACGAAAACAATTTATCACCGAACGCCACTAATGCGGAGGTGGTGATAACAATGCATTCTTTATTCTTTGCGAAAGGCAATGATGTAGGTTCTTAGGACAATAAAACAGACGATATAGATCTACGGTCGACCAAAGGTCAACCTACGCAAAACCTCATTAATAAACTATACTATTTTTAAATAATTGTTTTTTTTTCGATTCAGCGTTTCGAGCTCAGCGTTACGTGTACGTAAAAGATATGATAGTGATAGCTAGTGGTAGACTATTAAAAGTGACTATTATAAGTAAACCTGCTATTTTACACTGTTATTGATGATGTTTTATGTAGAGTGGAAGACATCAAGCTATTCTCTGTGGAACCTATTTGTTAAAACTTTGTATTTATAGACGTTGTATGTATTTATAGCGACAAAGTACCAAAGGATATAATATCCTGGTGTGTTGTGTTGGTCACTCTACTTTTATAGGCTGGTTACAAACTTGGATTCATACATAGATTACCAAATACTCTATAGCAGTAACATACTCTTGAATTATGACAATATTTATTTATTTATAAATAGAATGCCATTTATTTCACCCTCTTGACAACAAGAAATGAACACAAAACTTGCAGCCTCAGATCAGTTTTATTATCTAAAACATTCTAAAGATAATTGAATTAAAACATGTAAGCTTATCCATTAATGAATACAAGTATAAACAAAAAGGATAAGTTACATTAAGTTACGCATAAGGTGGGTGCACCATGGAAGACCACCATAACAACAAAACTAAACCTACCTCAACAAAGTGAGGGACCGCACTGCCAAAATAACGGCGCGAGAGACTCGGCGCCGCGTCTTTGTCCTTGCGTTGGATAAATCTTTGTGTGAGTAGAGAGAATTCGCGATCACACGATAATAACTATTTTTGAATAATCGGCCTTGCAAGGAGTGCGGCTTTACTAGGAACACGGCCTTACAAGGAACGCGGCCTTACAAGGAGCGCGGCCTTACAAGGAGCGCGGCCTTACAAGGAGCGCGGCCTTACAAGTAGCGCGGCCTTACATGGCTCACCCATCTTACGTTATTAAATAATTTCCGTCGAAGAGATTTATTGTGAAATCTATGTAAGTTTTCTCCGAACTTGGGATTGAAACCAACAATCAATTAAAAACTTTCCGCAGATTTATTCCCCGAAGAGGAATTGTGGTTGATTGTGGTTAAGACTCAATTCGAAACTTTATGTATCAATAACGTTCATAGGATTTATGTTCATTTTTAAAGAGATGATATTTCTTTAATGTAAAACAATATCGTAATGATCAGAAAAATCACGACTTAAAGTGGATAAAAAAAATATTATCTACGTGGGTTATTAAATATATTTGAAATTATCACAAATATTTTATATATATATAAGGAGGAGATTTCACACACAGGTGAGGAAAATAGTACGAAGAAAGTAAAAAGAAAGAACTATTACTTTACTATTCTTATTCTTATACATAATTAAACTTAAAAATATTTGAAATTAAAGAAACAATGCAACATTAAAAGGACACATGCTCAGCATGTGCTGCGGTCCGACCGGTACGGCAGAACCACAGCTCTGGTTTTCAGATGTGCCAGGACGAAGGCATCGCGAGTAAGTCGAGTATTCTGCCTGCGTTTATATGGTAGACTATTACAATTATTATTTTATGCCACGTTTCTATTGTGACATATTTTTTTTGTGACGTTTATGTTTGTGGAAATTATGTTCACTTGACCCAATAATTTTGGGTATTCAAAATAAATCGCGCTATTATTGGTTTTGAAATATAAGGGTTCTTAGCCAGTGTATACGGTCCGTCAATTAAATTTGATTGCTATTCCTGTTAACGCTCGAATAAGTGAATTCGGATTTTAATTTACGTTAATCACTTCCGAACGATCGAGCACTTTGGGTGCAGGGAGTCGTGTTTTCTTTGATGAATGGAATGAACAACTTTTCTTTTTAATGAAGCATAGACATTTAAAAAAATATTATATGTATATGACGACTGACGGTCAGGATTCTCATCATCAGAGTCATCAGGATTGGCACCGTTCATCGTGAGGTTAGATCTGGTATGAAATAATAAGCGTACAACGTTAGTCACACTTCGTTGTAATCACTAACCTAAATGTAAGTTCACAATAATCGAGGATGCACTGAATAATTAAAGATTATTTTTATCGAAACGCGGTGATCTCGTTACGAGGGTTTGGCCACACCAGGACCATAAACAACCACCACCTCCCACGTGTTTTTTTTGACAGATCGTAAAATAAGAGTTGCCAGACCCCCGCTTCCGATTTCACCCAAGCAAATCAATATTGCTTGACGTTTCATTCGAATCGACTTTTATGATGCGACATCGTTTTAATCGAATAAATCCTTGCACGATGCGACGTATATATATATTATTTTACTCATTTTTGGTTAAAAACTGGTGAGTGGATTTTTCGCGTTTTTCACTATTATGTAGATTATCAATCTATACTCGTATTGCTACTAGGGCAGGTAAGCGTAATGATTCCATGAAAACAAAGATGGAGACAAAAGCATTTTTTAAATAATAATACGTGCATACACAGTTGGTGCCGTGACCAGAATATAACTTGTAAAACATATTTTTTATTGAATTCTGTTTTTTTCTTCTTCTAATATTTAGTTCCATTCATGAGACGTCATGAACACAAAACTCAGGAACGCAATGTTTATGATGTAAAGAAACAATTTTAAATTCATATCGAAATCATTGTAGAAGTCGCCTATTACACTCTTGAAATTACAGTTCTCAGTGGTTTAGTATTCGGTATCGGATTGAGATGGACTTTTAGCAGTTTCATTCGGTATCATCAGAAACTCGTTTGTTCTAGATTTGCTCGTCATTTTGCTATGAAACTCTCGATTGTGGGTACATATCATTGAGTTAAGTACCTACAGTTTACATACTCTGTTGCAGTGTAAGTACTTTTATTGGAGAGACAGTGTCGTCATAGATAACACTTGGATCTTTAGGCAATAATATTATTATTGCGAAGCTTAAATACACTACTCGTAGCTAATACGCAGTAATGCAGGACCATTGTAAAATAGATCTACGATGGATGAGTGAGCGCACCAGCCATTAGCCCAAAGATGAACACATGATATCACCCTACTGTGATGGTGGAAAAGTAACGGACGATATTAACACACGATCATCAATAATAATGGCTCAAAGATGAAGAAGTCTAGAAGAAGACCTCTCGAAAAATACAAGAAGATCAGATAGTACCTAAGTCTCCAGAAAATCAGAGAAAAATAATAGATTTAAATAATAACTCTAAATTAAAAATCTAATAAACTCCCGACTTACTATTGCGGAGATCCCCTTACTTTTCCTGGTCATTATCAGGTCCTTGAGGTTCCAGATGTGGGAAGCGCTCCATGATCCTACACATTTGAGCTCAAATCCGAACCATCTAGCTATCACCGTTCCAGAGATCCCATTTGACATCAAAGATACTCCAAGATCTCGGAAATCAATAATCAAATTTTTATCAGACATGGCTAACACTCTCGACAAATTTTTTTAAATTAAATTAAAAAAACCGTGTCCAATTCGGATCATCCGTTGTCAAGTTATGATGCCACAGACAAACGTGTCAAACTTATAACACCTCCCTCGATCGGTCGGGGGTTAGAAAAGAAACAACAACTACAGAGTTCTAGAGTAATCTAAAGCGATATATACAGGGTGGACCAAAAGTCCGTTAACATTTGAATAGGTCGCTGCGTCGGCGCGGGCGGGGTATTGGCGCGGGGGGTGTTACTACAAGCGAGAGCTACTAATAGGGATTTAGTACCATGGCGTCATTCAGCGGAGCGCAACGCGCATTTTGCGTACGCGAGTACTATCGAAACAACGATTCTACGACCGAAGCTAAACGGAAATTTTGTAATCATTACAATATACGGAACAGAAATCAAGCACCAACAATTCTAACGATTAAAAAATGGGTACAGAAGTTCGAAACAACAGGTTCAACTTTAAGTCAACCACGATCCGGCCGACCTAGGACATCGCGCGATCCAGTAAACATAGAGCGTTTTTATGAAGATCAGAGAAACCGCGCCGTCACCGTTAATACAGAGCGATACATTGTGATGCTACAGAATTTTTTTGCTCCAGCATTACAGGACTTCTCAGGCTTTAATCGAAGCTCTTGGTTCCAACAAGATGGGGCAACATGTCACACCTCCAATGACTCTATAGCAGCACTTCGTGAAATTTTTGGCCAAAAAGTCATATCCAAAAGAGGTGACATTCACTGGCCACCCCGCAGCCCGGATATAACTCCAATGGACTTTTACCTTTGGGGATATCTCAAAAGTAAAGTTTACATCAGCAACCCAGTGTCTATTGAGGAATTAAAAGAAAATATACGCGAGGAAATGCAGAACATTTCACCAACCACTTGTCGGGCGGTCATGCAAAATTTCCGTTCCCGGTTACAGGTGTGCCAGGATGAACAAGGGTCACATTTGAATGATGTTATTTTTAAAAAGTGAAATCCTAATTTGTCTACTTTATTATTAAATAAACAGTTTTTCACTAAAGTAACATTTGTATTTTTTATAACCATTTTAAATGTTAACGGACTTTTGGTCCACCCTTTAGCTAAATTTTACATCAATTCAATTACAGACAACGTAAAACAAACAACTAATTAACGTAATTAAATCAAATTCACCGCAAAACCCTACCGTGTAAAACGAGTTTGGAACGGAAACTGTGTTTGCAACTTTGCCTGTCAACTTAAAATAGTATTTTATGCAACTAACACGTAATTACAGCCATTGTAAAATGAGTTTTTAGTTTTTGATATGAGCGTAGCGAGTTTTACAATGGCTAAATCGTGGAGTTGCATAAATTACTATTTAGTATACGTTTTCTCTTTTGTTGACAAATAAATACTTAAATAACTGAAAATACAAGCTATTGTAAAGCGTCTAACACGCCATGATAGCTAGGCAAAACTCCGTTGACAACAGTCCGTGGGCCAAGTTATCGTGTCGATAACCGCCATTAAAAAAAAAATTTTTTTTCGCGACAATTTTTTTTCCGTGTCTATTTTGTTCCTAAACGACTAATTTTGTATAAAATTTCATGAAACTATTAACAAAATTACTTTGTACTTAATTTGTTGATGGTAACGTGATGCAGGTTCGCGGTGTCGTAATGAATATAATGACACCGCGACGTTCATTACGTAACGATCCTTGGGAATGAAGTATGTTGCTGTTTGTGGTTTCACACTATACAAATTACCAAATGGGAGTAGAAAAAATAGATTATTGCTTTGGATGTAGTAAACAAAGTAGAAGCAACATGAATTGTGATACCTACAAGAGAATATAATAGTGCAATAAATTAATCAGATAACTACCTACATTGAATAAAATAACGTTAGTGTGTTATTACAACTTTGACCTATCCATCTTCCTTGTACTATAATATGGAATTTATGTCTTGGAGCGTGGTAAAACAAAACCATAGCATTTTATAACAATAAAATTGTACAGGATCAAGTGGAATATATGAGGCACTTTTAACATTAAAAAAATGAATATCCCGAAGTATTCTTCGTTTGTTGTTTACAGGGACTGCTCTGTAATTTATAACAATACAATTCTTTGCTATATCACATTCTGTTTCAGGCACAATGTTTTTTTTTGTGTTTTGCTACTGTCAGTAACAAGTGTGTGTCGCCGCTCCGCCGCATTTTAAATTATAAAATGTACTTTTCAGCATTGCATTGTGGTATGTTATAAAAACATGTTAAATTATTTTTATTTATTTGCAATGTTATTACCCCAAAATACTCTCAGTATCAGAACAGTAGTTTATGAAACGGCCACGTAATACTCAGCTACGCTTCGTTTCATAAACCGTTCTCGTGTTAAAATCGCCATTACGTGCCTTGCATACAATACTTTTTCTACGAACATGTTTATTAACAGAAAATACAAACCAAGCGTTCAACAGAGTCGCCATGACAGTTCGTCAAAGTTCCGTCGACAAAACAATGCGAGATCCGTTCGACTTCTCGTCTCCAAAGCCAACTTCAGTAATTTCATTTAGTATTAAACCTTCGTAAATTTTTCGTCGATCACTGTTATTAATTAATATGACTCATTAATATTACTCATTCAGATGAAAACACAGAGCAAAGGCATAAATATTCCGCGTCTGCTTGACATGCTATTGGAAACCGTTTGACTTACTGTCGCGCATGCGCGTGTGTCGAGTTTTTTTTATGGCAATAGTACCAAGTAGTTACTGCTGGCCAGTGAAATGTAGTGCATTTAATACCAAAGACTTCTTATATGCTGTGCCGTAAAACAATAAAAAAAATTACATAAGCCAATCGAAAACTGATATTTAATATTTAATTAAAACACTATTTTCAAACGATCTTGACGAATGAACCTCTTTATGTTATTGATTGTGGTTTCTTTATGAACAAATTACCAAATAGGAGTAGAAAAAATCATTATTATTACAATCTGCAGTTAAAATTCTAACACATTTTGTTAGAGTATAATTATCCCAATAAAATTAATGTTTTTCTGTGCAAAGTATCTGTTAAAAAAAAATACGAGTTATCACCCATTGCTATATTGAAAAACAGAACAGACAAAAGGGAATAGTAAACAACCTACAACTAATATTATAATACTAATTAAATCTACCGACTTAACAGTATCAATCAGTACATTTTGGAAATCAAAGCTGCTATTTACTTATATAATGTTACCTGAATATTTAAAAAATATAATTTACGTATTCTATGAATTATTTTGCGTCCACACAAAATCAACATTGTTCGCGGTGTGACATCGTGATAAAATATGCATATGGCACCCGGATTAAGCCATATCTTGTCGAATTTGACAATGTGCCAAATCCAAGCGTTTCTGACAAAAATCGTTTCATTGATCTACCTTTGTGTTTATACTTTATGGCATAGAAGTGTAAAGGAATTATTATTATGGTGGACATCTTAAGTTCTGACCCCCCTCCGCTTCCAAAATCATAAAAACGCTCTTGAAAAGTAGGCAGGAAAAATGGAACGCTGCGAATCTCTATCTTGGCAAGCCTTTCCCTTGAAATTTCCATAAAAAATACGACTTAGGCCGCTCCAAAAACACATTTTTGGTTACAACACTGCTACATGCGTTATTTTAATTTTATTTTAGTTTGGACAGACAAGCAGATTTCTACAAGGGTTTAAATAAACTCAAAGGCAACAAAGACGTAAGCACTGTATACAGAGGTAACAGAAACCACTGGAAATTGCCGTGCTCTATTTTAGATGGGAGCCAGGAAGGATAAAGCAGGATTTAAGTTGCAGTTTGGTACGAGAATTTACAGCAACTGTTTTTTATTAAAGCAATACTTTCCAATTCTACCGAGTCGTTATATTATATGACGATGAAATGGTAGGAAATTTTATTTAACAGTTTCTACAGATACAAAATTTGGGGAGTGAATATAAATTACCTACTCGTAATTCGGCTCGAAGGAACAAACGTATTTCTAAAAATATCTTATTTGATTTAGAGCATATAAAGTAACTTTATTCAGTTGAACACAATACTTAATAGATACGAGAAAGAACTTGGTGTAAGTGAACAATTTCTTTTCTGAGATCGCTCTTAGCAATAAGACCGCCTAGATTGTATTAATAGTTTGTACGCACTGTATCACACTCATTTTGTCCAATAAAATGTATTCATTCATTCAAGCCGACTTTATACGCTCATATTGAAAGAAGTGTTTCTTTGAAGTAAACAATCTTTTCTTTCTTTTCTTTTCATTCATTCATTCATTCATTCATATTTTCTTTCAGTGAGTCTTTTAAAAGGTTTTCACCTATGGGGGCGTGTGCCCCACGGAAAGATAGTCAGCATGTTTATGCGAAGATGAATTATATTTACAATATTGCGATGATGAAAGGAATAAGAGTGACAGCGCGAGTGTGAGAAAAGCGGTGGAGATTATTTTAAGACGTCAGCAGCGCGCGCAGACTGCACAGCGCGCATGCGCCGTCATTGTGGCGCGAAGCTGCCACACACCCATCGCTCCCATGCATAACAGACAAAAAGGTACCTTACTTATTTACCTAGTGGCTAGGACGCCGGACTCCCATGCGGGAGGTCCGGGTTCGAAACCATGCCATGTACCAATGAGTTTTTCGGATTTTTTCGAAGACTTATGTACAATTACCGACTGCTTTAACGGTGAAGGAAAACATCGTGAGGAACCTGCATGTCTGAGGAAACGAAAAATTTCCGAAGGCGTGTGAAATCCACCAATCAGTATTAGGCCCGCACGGTGGATCATGGGCCGTACCCCCTTGTGCACGGGGAGGCCTGTGCCCCAACAGTGGGGACATAAATAGGCTGATGATGATGACTTATTTACTTTCCTGGGTAGTACGTTTCAAAACAAATGTATTTCACTACTAAACCTTTTTCGTTGTAATTGTTGATCTAACGAAGCCTCGTCGAATTACAGTAACGAATTTCGACTCTATAAGGACAGTTTTGGTCATGGTATTCCGTGTTTCCTGCATCATGTAGCTGGGATTTTGCAGATTTTTTCGGAGGCTTTGTTGGCAATTTTCCGGGATGAAAATGCACCTTGAATAATCCAGTGCATGAACCGAGGTTGAGCTCTTCTTCCGTGATCAAAATACAAACTAACCAAGGCTTTTGAAGCTTACTTAAATTTTGATTTTATTACGTAGTTTATTTATTTGTGTTACATAAAGTTACATTTTTATATCTTATCGCCTTGACTCTAATAAGCTAGTTTGTCTCTGCACATTCAACTCTGCTATACTTATACAAAAAACGTAATATCAAACAGCTTAACATATATCTCAATGACTTAGATACGACCACTTGCTGTGCGAATGTGACTCGTTGGCTAGAAAGCGTATGAGTCATCTGGGGGTCGCCTACCCGAAACCAGAAGACTATAGGCTACCTGTAAGCTGTAGAGCGTCGTTGATGCAAATCATCTTTAAGGAACAGGAAGGAGACTAAGGTAAGGGGTGAGCACAAAAGATCCTTGAGGGTCGAAGTGCCGCTGGGGTTGTCCCTGGCCCCCTGTCATAAGATAAGATAGATACGACCAGGATACGACAACAAACATTATACATCACCGTTGGTAAAGTGTGATACAAATCCCTGGTAGTTACATAAAATAGTCTATTTGTACTTAACTGGGCCATATGTTAAATTTCTACCAAAAGTTTATATTGAACTTCAAGATACGATTTAAATCTTTGATTAAGTGATTTGAAGTTTTGACATAGGTGCTGTTGTTTAAGCCTGTAAAGATTTTCTGGATAGACTGCAATTTATGATAGCACTCCCGAATGTATGTGTAATTGACGGTATTTCCAAACGCATCGCATGTGTAACCGAACGCAAGTATATTACTTCACTGCAATTTTGTTCGCTGTGAAGTGACCGCAGGACGAAATGTCACTGTCAAGCTGACAAAACACTCACTCGCGAATCACCGACGCGCGCGGCTGACAACGCCGCTTTATATTGACTCCCAAGGAGTCCAGCTCCAATGTCCGGAAGAATTTCGCCAATTTAAGGATTACCTCTCTTCAAAGAACACATAATTCTGGTGAGTAGCTTTTTCATCCATTGTTGTGTATCTGGGGAACTTTGCAGGCTATAAACACCGCTATCAGGGAAAATAACTAAAAACGTGTACATCAGATCCTTTGGGAAAAATAGTACACTCTCCGAACCCACCAGCTGTCTTTCAGAAAATTTGCCGCTACGAGTATTTGAAGCATAAAAGAAATAGATTCATCTCTATAGGAAGTTAATAGTTTAATTTTTCTAACGTAAATGACCCTCTTACGAGTTTTATTCCCAAGAGTTGGTAGATATTTCTACGATGAAAAAACTTCCAACATTAATCAAGCTCTTACCCGTCTTTGAAAACTGCATTAAAACGGGGAAATATCGTTATTTTTTCCTATCAAAGTTTATACCTATATTTGAAGATTCATTCATTCGTTTCATCTGGAAAGTTCGTCATACTTTCATTCCCGACTGAAATACCTGGAATGAGTCGGCGGTGGGTGGGAACGGAACAACTTTTCTAATTTTCCAATAGAACTTATACATTCCGATTGAAAGTTTGGATCGGTGACAGGAAGAATTGGTAATTAAAATCGTTTAAAAGTTTATTGGGTGATTTGGTTGTAATTTTTTGTTTATAAAGAAGAATATAGGCGTATTTTATGTAAAATACAGTTTGGTTTCCATAGCAGAAACCATTCAAGACCTGACGAAGACATCTACAAGATATTAGTGGAAGAATTCTACAAATATCATCCTATTATTAATACTGTTACTATAAATTGCATGCGAATCCCAAGAACTGTAATAATTAACGTAGTAATAGTAACAGATAAGCATTTAATTATAATTACTTGCTAAATTATAATTAAAGTAAATTATTACGAAAATTATAAACGCACAAATTACAGTTTAATAATTTATTTATTAATTTACTTTATTTCGTTTATTTATTTTACTTTAGTAATTTGTGCGTTTATAGTCTATACTCATTCACGTAAGTAATTAACTAAATGTAAACACACCCACGTGACATGCTAAGTACTTTTATAAATTTAATTTTGGTTGATGGAATGCACATTGAAACTTCTTTCGAAAAATCTAAAATTCAATTTACCAAACTTTAAACGTCGCTAATATTAATGAAATATTTATTTTTCATAATGTACATAGTGGAAATTGCTACAAAAAGTACCCAAAAAAGCAGAGGTCTGCTTATATTAGACCGTAATCCAGCACCTTTCGTATCATGTGTGGTGATGTGAATCCGCAAGATCGAGGCAGAAGAACTGTCCCAGGTTTCCATTGTTTCTCTTAGTTGTTTTCGTTATTCTGAAGGAAATTGTTTAGTATAACTGATTTGGTCACGTGGGTTTGTTCACATTTAGTTAATTACCTACGTGAATAGAGTATAGTAATACAGTTTTCAAATTCTACCCCACTTAAAACATCACTTCAAATGTCAATTTAAACTACCTTTCGACGTTCGTGGTTTCTTCGTTTTAATTCTAATATTATGGGGTAGAAGCAACCACTTTGCAAAATTGCTCCTCCATTAACATTAAAAGCTATTTGCGTTCTCATTATTTTTCTTCCCTCTTAAGACATACTTCCCTTTCCTTTTAAATACCAATTTGTTAAACACTTGACATTGTAAATATTGTCTAGTCATTACTTTAATTTAAAAAAATATGTAAGCTCATATTTTGTAGGCAAAATAGGACATGAAATTTACGATTGTTAATTTTCAGTGTCTACACAGAGATACTCACTTATTAAAAAGTAGAAAAATGTGTTCCTTGGGCGTTCGCCAAAAGTTTTTACCTGTAACAGAGTGAAATATATGTTCAATTCAGAGTTGAGGAATGGAAATTTAATTCTAAAATTAAAATTGATACTTTCTTTGTAACTTCGCAGCCATATATTTTAGTTAAACTCTTGTGAATGATTACACTAAATACTTACTAGGAAATAATAGATTTTTTACATAAATATGGGTGATTTAAGAATATAGTATTTTAATACACCCGCACCATGCCATCACCCTCCCACACACTCAGTACCTCACATACACACTAATATCCTCATTCATACAAACAAACACATTCATACATCACAACACGCACACACTGTTGCTTTCTTCGTCCGTGCAGTTACTGCAGGCCAGCTGAAAATCAGCGCTGTGGCTTGCCTCAGCATTATGCTGAGCTGGTGTACCCTTTTTGGCACTGTACCACACCAGATGTTCTGTGCTGCATGTAATTAAACTTTGTATACTTCTGTAATCTGTATTCTGGTGTTTACAGCGCTAAATAAACGATTTCAATTTCAAATTCAATTTTACTCTAGTGATATTATTATTATTATGAACGTGTGAACTAATCATAGAACAAAACCTAGAACGAAAGTTCGTACACTATAAAAACAAATAACATTCAAGTTGCATCCATGTTAGAACAAAAGGACATTTCAAGTGCCTATAAATCTTAAAGATAACGTAGAGATGTTACCATGAAAGTTTTAAGAACTATAATTATACGCGTATGGGTCAACTAATGTTTGTCAAAGAATAAAAGTTGTATAAAAACCTATACTTAGATAATATAGATTCTATGAGGAAGGAAGCGATGCTGAAAGTCGGGTGACATGAATACTACTGTAGCAAAATTGGATAAAACACAAGCTGGAGGTGTGTATCACTGGTATTTGTACATAAATTATGTAAAGGAACGCATATTATAACATATAACTAATACAAAGAAACATCGATATCCAACGTGCCTTTTCTTTCTTCCTTCCTTCCTATGACGTGAACATTCACGATATTGATAAATCGTTTGGAGCAAATTCCAGCGGCATCACGTCGAAACAAAAGGAATACCAGTAAAAAGTATGACGTCACAAAGGTCAGATACTCGTAAACTGGTCACAGAGAGAAGCTGGATATAATATAACATTTATCGGAAATTGATAGACAACTGAACTATAGTTGACAAACCTATAAAACTTCTGCAATAATACAGAAAACTTCTGCGAAACAGCTTGGTAGACTAATATATTTTAACTGTGTCTCAGTCCTTTGCCATCCAAAATTGAGTTCATGATCTTGATTGACTGATCTGTCAAGTCAATCTTCCTAAAAGGGTGATGACAGTGTACGGAGTATGAATCTGTGCAGACTTGTAGAGTCAGCCTGGGGTGGTACCACCCTTGTACCTATTTCTGCCGCAAAGCAGCATAGCTCTACGTTTTGGTTTGAACGGCAAGAGTCCGAGCGTAATTACCGGTACATGGTTTGCTCTATCTAAATAATCAGGGTTAGCAGTGCATCGTAAACCCTCTTCATAGTGAGGTGAGATGTCTATGGGTGAAGGTGACTACTTACCATCAAATGTCCCTTTGCTCGTCTGCTCCACCTACAATAAAAAATATATTATATACCCAGTACGAAATCTGCACGCAGTCATTTAGTTCCTTTTTAGAACTTTCCCAGCCAGTCATGCTGCTACATCTCCTGGTTCCCATGATATACAGATCAGATAAGTTAGAGGTCATTATGTCAGCGACGCGTCAGTGTCTGATAGATGTGCCCTACTTTGTCACATTTTGATTAATGCCAGAGGAAAGGGTAAGTTGCCGTGGTGTGGATGCGGCGCAGATATGGATATGTCAAAAGAGGCTTCGGAACGAACTGTCTGAAGGACCCATGGTGGGGTTTATTAAGGAGCTACCTGAGCGAAACCAGCGCCGCCAATAGAAAAAAAATCATATAAATTAATTAAGGCATTTAAAAAAATGGTTTACAGGATTATTGTACGAATGAAGAGATTTTTTTAGTAATATTTTAGTATCCTCGTAGTGAAACAATAAGAAACAATCTGTCAAAGTCTGTTAAGGTTAAGGTTATCTTTTTTTACACGTTAAGTTAAGGTTATTTACAACTAAACCAGCATTTGACCTCAATCTCACCTGGTGGTAAGTGACGATGAGGCCGAAGATGAAACACGTGGGTTTAGTAGGTAGTGACTCTTTTATAAACTGCCGAAACATATGAACGCCGAAGCGAAGATATTTGACGACATACTTTACATACAGGCGGACCCTGAAGGGATCATTCCAGCAGCAAGTTACTCTGATCAGTCTCCTCGTACGACACTCTTATCTAGTGGCGGTAGGGATGACATTCTAAATTCGATACACGGAGAAATTATCACAGTGATTTAATTGGTCTTATAGAACCTAAAAAGAATCATAGGATCTAAACGTTGGGAATGTTATGTTCACCCGTTACTAAGTAAGTACTCGTAACTTTTGTTTACGTTTGTTTCAGTTTTTATTTTTAGGTACCTATAGTAATACCTAGCAAGTTCTTACTTGGTTATCAACTCTATACATACATAGCATAGCATAACTCTCACGTCCATACTTACATGTGCTTGGTAAACAAAAATGAGCAATGGATTATATGTAAGGTGCAGGATTTTGTAGTTACTATTTTTCAATTTTTGTTTTTAAAAGAGGATTTTTGTATGGTTTTCATTCATCATTGACAGCTTAAATTTGCAGTATGCAAAACAGGCTTTATTTACAAACAATCAAACACGCCGGTAAAAGGTAATGAAATTGTACAGAAAGTTGACCCAATTCTAAAAAAAAACGACCGAAACAGTTCATTTACCCTAACCCGGCATAACTCGGATAGGTATTATGATCACGTGTATCCAATAACATTTATTACCCGAAAAAAAAACAAGAGTAAAAATGTGAATACTCGGAGGGTTCAGATATTGGTGTAAAAGAAAAACTGACAGCGATTTGGTTCATACATTTAGGCACTGAGAAAAATGTCTCTTTGTATGTTTGTCTAAAGCCACATCATGTAGGAAACCACTTCTGCTCATTTCAAATGAATTTTAACTTGTCAAAGTTTTGTTATTTCTGAAAACCCTAAGTCGTTCGGCAATCCCCTTTTTGTCAGTGTAGATAGCTATTGCTCTTGCAAGACAAATGCCATGTCAGAGGTCTATGGGCGGCCATAATTGATCTGAGCGGTGCCCTGAATAACTTTGACAATTGGTTTGCCACTAACCACACGACAGCAAGAAAAAGGTATAGAAGTAGGTATAAATAAATGGAATTTGTAAATGATCTGTTGTATGATCTGTATATCTGAAGTGAGCGTCGGTGGCCTAGTGGCTAGGACGCCGGACTTCCATGCAGGAGGTCCGGGTTCGAAACCATGCAATGCCATGTACCAATGACTTTTCGGATTTTTTCGAAAACTTACGTTCATTTACCGACTGCTCTAACGGTGAAGGAAAACATCGTGAGTAAACCTGCATGTCTGAGGAAATGAAAATTGTCTCCTACTACTACCTATTTTCTACTATTGTTCTGTACTATTCCTGATGAATATAATATCTACTATTACCAAGTTTCTTCTATTACTTCATCTGCACACTATCCTAGAACCCGCTATCCGGCACCTAGAGGGCAGATTGTAGCAAACTAGTCTAAAATGTTGTGTTCAAGTCGGTGTTAGGATTGGTAAGATAAGATAAGATTTATTGTGTAAAAGTTTAGGTAAGAATTACAAATATTGCAGATATAGTTGCATAAACATGTCACACTAAACTTTACCTTTACAGGCATATACACCGAATTCACAAGTTAATAATGTTTATACAGATTTTGAGAAGAAAACAAAAAAGAAAAAAGAATGTCATTAAAATTTATACAATGTCAATAATATTAAATTTACAAAATGTCCACTAATTAATGCTGTGTGAATAATATTAATACAATCATTTATTTAATAATAATCCAATAAAAATCTAAATATATAATATACAATCAGTAATCACAAAATTATTGTTTATCGTCCAAAAATTCCTTGACGCTATAAAAACATCTTTCCACAAGCCATGTTTTCAGAGTAAATTTAAGTTTATTAAGTTTCATTGTTTTACATTCATCCGGAAAGTTGTTATAAATTTTGACGCACATTATGAACGAGTTTTTTGGTCCACCACAGTACAGTAGACCAGAGGTAGATTCGATATGGCGACGCTTTAGCTGGGGTCTCATGCATTTGAGCCATTGTCTTTTTACCACTTGCTGTATCGCACTACTCTTGTCCCTTTCACCATTAGGATAACGATCGTACATGGCAGCGCCATAGAATGATGGATGCGAGTACATTTCCTTTGCAAAAAGTTGATTGATACCTGGTTTACTGGATATTCCCAATGTAAGAGCTTGACTGCCGTCGAATTTATCATACTTGCATCGGATTTTACGCGGAAATATCACGAGACATGGGAGATATGGAAAAAAATTCTATACCTAAGTGCTTTGGAATAAAAGTAATCATAATTTGTCAAAATATGGCCAGTATGTGATCGTGAAAGTTAAGCAACGTCGGGCGCGGTCAGAACCAGGATGGGTGACCGCTAATGGTATATTTCATCCTTCGTGTCTCAGGCAGCACATTAAACTGTCAATCCTGACTTCTGCCATTCGGTATGAGTTATGGAATCAGTGGTATTCAGGGTTATTACCCTGTACCAAAGCGACAGCCTCATTGTGTGCGAACTAAATTACCTTTGTTTCTATCTACAAATCTCTGTGTTTCTATGGACTGAGTTCTAAAAGTTTGCGAAGTGGTAATTAGCCGCGGCTTGATCAACAAACGCCTTCGGGGAAAATTATCATTGTTATGTATCACCTTCCGGGGGAATAATGAGATAAAGTTCTGTTTAACTAAACCCCGCCTGGATTGGATATGTGCATGAACTATATACACTTACTTACGCCGCTGGCTCAGCGACCCGAAGTGAATCTTGACCTCCGCAACCTAGAGACGCAACTGCTCCCACCACTCTCCGTTGTCGGAATTCACGCATGTCACTTTCCATTGTGTCTTTCCATCGATAGCTAGGGCGACCTACTGGATGACAACAACGATAAGGATAGTAGATGGAGATGACGGCAACTGGAGGAAACGGAAAAATCAAGAAATCGAAGACCTAGTGTCAGGGCACAACATCAGCGGCGAAATTAAAGCTGCAAGATTTTCCGGCAAACGGGAGATAATCGGGTGGAGAGAAAAGCATACCCGGGGCCAGAATATCGAACTTCACTTACTATGTATGAATGTAAATACTATAGTTAGACCCGGGATTCTTACCACGGTTTGGGGTTGTTTTGAGCTCCCGATATTTCGGCACAGTGCATGCGCCATGGACGCGGGTAGAGTAACGTAGGCTGCGAATTGTTGTTGTGGGTACGTAGACATCGCACAATCTATCTGCCCTCCTCCTGATGTGACGGCTGCGACCACAACCATTGTCCGTTGTCACCAACTCACGATACACTCGAAATCGACGGCAACCGCAATATTGACAATAACCACGAAAGTCTAAAAAGTTGCATATGAATTGTGTATAATTGTGTACCCATATTGCGGCTGAGAAAGCAAGCCAAAGAGGCATGTCATCCCCATTATTTTTAAGTGCCCCAGTTCACTATGTTCAATTATTCTAAATATAGCCTCAAAGGGAACGACATCTACTTGTGGTGGTTTGAATACTTTAAGGGAGTAAATATATTGAATTACCCGCATAACGGCTCATACTTCACCAGGCAAAACAGTACGAAATGTGTAACGGTTGAAGCACAAGGTTGATGCATACTCGGGTTGCCATTTTTAGAATTTGTTGGGGCCTTGTGCTGATTGATGGATATGACATACATGTAAATACGTAAATTTTCGAAAAAAAACCCTGAAAAACTCATTAGTACTACTAAACTTACATGGTTACATTACATTGCATGCTTTCGAACTCGGACCTACCGCTTGGGAGCCACACGCCACCGACGCTCTTGACGTATTATTATTTTACATAAAAGAAAATATAAGTGCTATAAACAATAACAAAGTTTTTCAGCTATTTGACTGCGTTTATGGTAATAGAATTTCAAATATTTTGTCCTAAAAGTTGTTGTTCATAATATTCGTAAATAGAATTACTAGGAATGTGTTAGTTAAATGCTTCTCTATACTGGTATACTAACGATGTTAATTATGGATTATACTTAAAGTAATTATGCGATATAATCCATCCCAATCCCTTCTTTGGAGGGTTAACAAAATGCCTCATAAAGTGCTGTTTTGTTATCCCAATTAAAATATTATGAATACCTTGTTGAGATTAGCTACTCAATTTCCTTATAAAGGGTGACTAATATGGTTTAGGAATAATTAAGTGCAATACTAAATTGTTATTTTATAGATGAGTACTTAAATGTTGTCTATAAATTATAATTTATTTGAATTTCATTTTCATCTAGGAATTTGGTTTTAATATCTATTAGGTCAAATAAAAGGGTTTTCATATTGATAACGTCTTTTGATACCCATGAGTTGTCGTTTTGTTTATTCCGTTTTAGTTTAAGAGGGAATCATATACCAATTTTGTATCAATCTTATAATTCAGACCATTTAATTATGGCTACTTAAAGCACATTGTTTGGTAGAAAGAAGATTGTTTGGTAAATACATTTAAACGACTAAGAGATTAGAATGTTTGGCGAGGTGACACAACAATGAAAATGAACAAATTACTGGAAACAAATAATGACCTACCAAACAAACAGAATTTTCAGAGCCCAGATTTTGTCGCCTAAATAGAATTGGTTCAGTGGAAATAGTTACACAACAGATCTACAAAACAGTACCTACAACCTAAGTATAATTAGTAACTACCTAGCGAAACATACTCGTAAAGTCAGACTAATCCAACCTTGTAGTATCCGATTCATCCAAATTGTAAAAGCACACAAGTAACTCCTACTGCACTTCCACCGATGCTCTCATCTCTCCATAAGATAAATATTGGGCGAATGTTGCTGCCCGGACAATTACCGCCCCTCGGAACTTGTCCCTCGTCTAACGAGCCACTCTGCATGGTCCCTGCGGCTACTACAGATACAGAATCTAATGGAAGGGGTAGTAATGGTGAATTAGTAAATAGTTGTTACATTTGAAGGTTTCAATAAGAATAAAGTAGCACAAGGATAAGGATTTTACGTGTAGTCAAGTATAAGAATCTTAGTGGATACTATTTTACAAGGATAAGGATTTTACGAGTAGTAAAGTATAAGAATCTTAGTAGATACTATTTTACAAGGATAAGGATTTTACGAGTAGTAAAGTATAAGAATCTTAGTGGATATTATTTTACAAGGATAAGGATTTTACGAGTAGTAAAGTATAAGAATCTTAGTGGATACTATTTTACAAGGATAAGGATTTTACGAGTAGTAAAGTATAAGAATCTTAGTGGATACTATTTTACAAGGATAAGGATTTTACGAGTAGTAAAGTATAAGAATCTTAGTGGATACTATTTTACAAGGATAAGGATTTTACGAGTAGTAAAGTATAAGGATCTTAGTGGATACTATTTTACAAGGATAAGGATTTTACGAGTAGTAAAGTATAAGAATCTTAGTAGATACTATTTTACAAGGATAAGGATTTTACGAGTAGTAAAGTATAAGAATCTTAGTGGATACTATTTTACAAGGATAAGGATTTTACGAGTAGTAAAGTATAAGAATCTTAGTGGATATTATTTTACAAGGATAAGGATTTTACGAGTAGTAAAGTATAAGAATCTTAGTGGATACTATTTTACAAGGATAAGGATTTTACGAGTAGTAAAGTATAAGAATCTTAGTGGATACTATTTTACAAGGATAAGGATTTTACGAGTAGTAAAGTATAAGAATCTTAGTGGATACTATTTTACAAGGATAAGGATTTTACGAGTAGTAAAGTATAAGAATCTTAGTGGATACTATTTTACAAGGATAAGGATTTTACGAGTAGTAAAGTATAAGAATCTTAGTGGATATTATTTTACAAGGATAAGGATTTTACGAGTAGTAAAGTATAAGAATCTTAGTGGATACTATTTTACAAGGATAAGGATTTTAGGAGTAGTAAAGTATAAGAATCTTAGTGAATACTATTTTACAGTAGAAGGCGGTAGGCTCGCCACCTATCACGTTTGTCCACCAAATCTTACGACGAAAGTGGGAAAAACCTGTGATTATGAAAGAGCGTCGGTAGCCTATAGTGGCTAGGACGCCGGGCTCCCATACGAAGGTCTGGGTTCGAAACCATGCAGTGCCATGTACCACTGGTTAAGGAAGACATCGTGAGGAAACCTGCAAGTCTGAGGAAAAAAAGTTTCCGAAGCCGTGTTAATTAACCAATCAGCACTGGGACCGCTCGCTCGATGGATCATGGCCCGTACCGCCGTTGTGCAAGGGGTGGTCTATCCCAACAGGGGGACGTTAATACGATGAGTCGTATATAATTAAAATCACTTCCATGTGTTCTTCAGGAGCTCTACCTTGCTTAACTTATAATAATTTACGTTACTCTGTTCTTATTCAAGGCTTAAAATTATTAATCTTAAGTACCCATTGGATATCTACGTCATAATTCTGAGCCATTTCCCAAAATAACTTCAAGAAATGCACAACTTAGAAACTAATATCGGAAAGTTCCCGAATCCCATCTTCAAGCACTTTCCCAAGAAGCCACTATATCCTGACCTGCTTGTCCTTGTACTTTCCCTAAAGTTGAACAGCGGTGACACAAGTATCATGGGTCTTGTTCTATTGGACACCTAGCCAATAGAAGTGGCCGAATTGATTACATAAGATAGTTACTGATGGCCAGATCCATCACTGTTGGTAAACAGATGTGGGAAACTCGGGGATGTGTTTAATCTCATCTCCTTAATATAACAACGTCCTTGTAAAGGTTAGAAAACTGAAACCCGGCTGAATACGACAAAAAATATGATGAAAGTAACATATTTATAAATACGTACTTTATTTTCTTAAATGGTCTTTACAATGAATTGATTTACCTACTTAGAAACAAAATATTTACATGAATACACTTATGACTAAACTGGTATACAAAAGAATGTACATGTACTGTACAAATGCAAATATACTTTATTTCACACCCAGGTCAAAAACAAAACATACAACAAAAAGAGAGTACAATAATGTGCAGAAGGCGACCTTAACGGTTTAAGCGATATCTTGCAGGCAACCTTCAGGTGATGGAAAAATCATATTGATACATAATGGCGTATGAAATAGATACTACCCTCAAATAATGAACTACCTCAAGACTTAATTAAGAAAAGATAACTGATAGTAGAAGATAATTCAAAGGGATGATACAGAGTTTTGAATAATCAAGTTTTGTAGGAGTCAGATAGGTAACCTATAGAATTAAATCAAGTTACGAGTATGGTCTTTTGCACTTCCATAGCATTTTATCTTAGGAGAGTTGTTTTCGATTTAGCTAAATTCACCTTATAGACATTACGTAGACTGTACTAGAGAATTCAGTGCTTGCAAGGATATTATGTTGTAGACTGACAAATTTACGGCAAATTCTAACATGTACTGCACAATATAATTCTCAGTAATGTACACACTTGTTTGGAATTCAGATTGCAAAATGTGAAGCTCCAGTTTTGCAATAGTCTCTCCCACTAAACATCTGTCTTCCCTACTTTCAGTCCAAATCTTTCGTTTAAACTATAATACGAGTATTAGTACAAATATGATATTACCTAACAGATTTTTTATTCGAAACTAAAGCAAACTTTAACTCCAATCTCATTGAGAATATGGAGCCAAATGATTCAATCATCTGATGATAGACAATGAGACCCCAGATAGCAATTTTAGGAAACATCTCGACACTTTTGTGTCAACACTAGATTTTTCACACAAGTAACAGGGTTATTTTTTCGTGTAAAGTGGTATAAATGATACCCAAAAACCAGCACATACCCCCTCCAAATATTTGCTACTAATAAAAAAGGACCTTATATATACCTACTCGTAGGTGTTTCACTTTTGAAAATTTACAATTATATATGTGACTAAACCCGCTAATTATTTTTAACTCGCCAAATCTCACATTGAGCCAAAGTTCCATTAAAGCTTCCAGGCCATTAAAGTTCAAGAATAAAACAAACTCCTTTAGATTCCTTGTTGCCTGTTATGATGCGGCGTAATTTGTTTGAAATATCTTTTTATGGTCCATTAAGCAAAATTTTATGGAGAGTTTTCCTGTAGGTCAAATTGTATGACTGAGTCCATAAAAAAGATGATAAGGTATGGTACCTACTTGGGTGTAAATTCGAAAAGAAATGGCTCAATATAGTTGAATGTCCCACCAATAACGTGAAAGAAAGTAGACAAAAATTAAGCAAGTACTGGTAAACCTTAAACCTAAAGCTATATACTGGTAAACCTTTTAGATGGGTAAGCGTTTTATTTTACATTTTTAATGACCGTGCATGAATGGGAGTTGACATGTCCCCGTCAAAGCCTGCTATGTTTAATCTATCAACTCAGTATTTTAATATTTATGTATAGAAATAGAACCTAAATTAACCTTCAAATAAATACTTACAGATTTTTTGTTACAATATGCTGTTTCACATATATTTTGTCTCCATCATCGTCATCATTTTCAGCGGTATAGGCCTCTTCCTTCGTGCGTCATATTAAACAGTCCAGTGCTAGTCTCGTACACAGTCTCCTCGCCACCATTTACGATGTCATCCGACCATCGGGCTGGATCTGCCCACCGGTCTTCTCCCTATTCTCGGCCACCACTACGTTACCGCCTTTGTCCATCATCCATCGTCTCGTACGAGTATAACCAGATGTTCTTCCCACATGAACTTGAGTTTTGCTATTCATTTGCGGCCGTCCTTCATCTTTATCCGACGTCAGATTTCCGGACTCTTTTTATGAGTGAGATACCTAACATGGCACGCTCCATAGCCCTCTAGACAACTTTTGCTTTAGCACGAGTAAGCGTCTATATTCCGGGTTTCGGTATTTTGGTAACAAAATATAAAAACATTGTGTTCTGGTATACCTATACGAATTGGTAGTGAATCTATTCTGAGATTTTTTATGAGACAAGTTTTTACACCGTATTTCACCCAATGCTGGTGTCATAACGATGAAATAATATTGCAGACGTTAGGCTATAACTACATTTGCGATTACTACATAGCCCGACTAAATTAAACTGAGATTGCAATCTTGGCTGTATAACAAGATCACAGTCCTATTTCACATAGCCAGATTACACGACATTATTGTGAGAAAACCTCTGTAAGGTCAGTCTCAGACCCAGCGCACATTATAGGAGTGGAGCCGCGGCGACTTACGAGTACTTCTATAACAATTAAACTAAACCTCATCGTCTTTAAACTGCCATTCAAAATGGCGTGCCAGTATCAAGCGACTCGGCAAAACTACCATTTTTCACTAGAAAATACGTGTGAAACGAATCGAATTTTAAAGAGAAATTATAAATCAAGCGACCGTAGTTTTATTTGACGACAACAACCTAACACCCCAATTAATGTGTGAGCGACGAGGTAATAATAACGTTTCTAATAAACTAATCTTCTTTATAAAACCAGCTGATTATTACGAATAAACCATCAAGTAAAGAACAACAATTATTTTAATTTAACGTTTCGATTAATAAATTAACCTCTAAATTACTAGTTTACCGACTGATTGTCAGCGACGGATTTATAATAACCCAGAAAAAACGGTTTGCACATTCATGCCTGGAAGCTAACTTACATATCGGAGCGAAACCGACACGCATGGGATAGGTTGAAGGCTAGGGCGGCAAATCACCTTATTGCTGCCCTAGCTTTCGTTAGGTTATTTTTTTTAACAACCCAGAAAAAATGATTGCATATGCTTGCCTGGGGGTGAGGGGTGAATGGTCAATAACTTTGGGGGGTTAATGACTGGGGTCGAAAATTCAGAGGCTAAAATATAAGTTACATGCTGAGGTTATATTAAATCTTTCTTGTTCTGACAATATTTAGTCGCTGAAATAGTATTTTTAGATGCTCATAGTTGGTCGGTAAACTAGTAATTCAGATGGCAACTTTGTTTTTCAATAGACAAAAATGCTATTTAATAGAAGTTTGGTTAATTACCATGCAAGCGAAAAATTTAATCGCGGCTGAAGTCCAGTACTTGAATTTTGACAGTTCTGATCAAAGAGTTTAACAGATATGTGGTACTAATATTGTTCATAATCATAATATTAATTTACATTTCATATATCTTCTTCTTATATATCTTTCATATATCTTCTTATTTGACATGTGTTAACATGTCAAATATTATAAAATTCGTTTATATTGTAGAATACACAGCCTAGCAACCACATTTTAAATTTATTTTCAAAAATACTGTCTGATTTTTTAATTTCATTGGGAATGTTATTGTAAATTTTAACCCTAAGGCGTACATGGTTTTGGTAGATTTTTGCAATCGACATTGTTTAAGTTTTAATTCGGTTTTGTTTCTGAAATCATACTTGATGTCAGTTTTATCATGGAATAGATGTATATTGGCTGTTACAAATCTGCCTATATCATACGCTGGTAATATAATATATCATTGCATTTAACCCATCATCATCTTAATCTAGCTAGAGAGTCCCCTTAAGGCCTTAGATAAATCTACGCGACGTACAATTGTACACTTAATGTGAAGGAAGAGAGATATTGTGGAAGCATGTCGCGAAATGGAACTCCGCGGTCACCCGTTTCACTCGAACTTGTGTCCCACCCATTACCATTTGTGTTAGAAACACTTACTAAAGTTATCTCTACACTTGAAAATTTAATAAATGCAACGGTTGGTTTACATTAATCCAGGTCATAATTGTATTTAGGTATAATTGAGAGAGTATACACTCGACAAACGTACTCGTATTATACATATCAAAGTTGATATACAACAACCTTGGTGAAGATCCCAAGGTTGTTGTATATCAACTTTGGCAGGCCAGAGTGAATAGGCATTTACTGGACTCGCATGCTCCATCGTCGACCTCATAGTCGCTTACCATCAGGCGAGATCGAGGTCAAATTCGGGACTAGTAGTAAATAAATAAAAATATATAGAAAGAAAGAAAGAATTTATTACCAATACACATACAAACAATTAGGTACCTACAGAAAATAAAAATAATATTAAACAAATATATTATAAAAATAAATAAACATAAATAATTAAGTTTGATGAAGGTGATGTGCAGCACCGGAAAAAGAGGACTGCCTCAGCATGTTGCCGCAGCGGATTTAGCAAACATCTTCATACAGCGATTGTCACTTTGTTGTCAAAATCTATGACCTCGCGATCATCTCATCTCCGCAGTGCTAATCCGCTGCGGCAACAGGCTGAGGCAGTCCCCTTTTTCCGGTGCTGCACACCACCTTCATCAAACTTGATTACTTTTGTTTATTTATTTTTATTATATTATTTTTATCTTCTGTACCTAATTGTTTATATGTGTGCGCTATTGAAAATACATTCTTTCTTCGACTTTTTTACCACCGTCTACCTATATTTGCTAAATAACCAAACAAGATATTATATAATATATAAGATATTTTGTGTTTTTGACTTGAAGCATCTAAATGTTTGCGAATAAACAAAACAAGAAATTAAGAAACATGCCAAATGAAACAATGGATAAGAAGGAATGTAACAAGAATGAACTGAATATGCTGAGACGGATATGGATGAAACGAACGAAATGTCCTCGGTATGGGAAAAATATCTGCGGGATTAAAACACATCGAATAGCTATTCCAATTATGTTATGACAGTGTAGATAACTCCACCTACATCTTGATAAAGAGAGATCTTATAAGACCTGTATTCTATCTTCTTATCTTATGATTGGGGTCCGGGAATAACCCCAGCGGCACTTCGAGCCTTGAGGATCATTTTGTGCTTACCCCATTTTACACACTGGTCATCTCAGTGTGCAGGTTTCCTCACGATGTTTTCCTTCGCCGTTAGAGCAGTCGGTAAATGTAAGTCTTCGAAAAATACTAAGATACTAAATAATAAGATAAGAAGAAGATCTTTTGTTTGTTGTTTTCTATTTGTGCAATAAAGTGTATTTTACTTTTACTTTACTTTACTTCTATGTCGGTGAAACCTGTTTGCTCATTATTTCCAACCTTTTCCTCTAGTTTAAATGAAACTTTCTCTATGTAAATGTGAACCCATCCTAACATGCACCGAGTGGTTTAATTTTCGCATACGCTACACTTCGCCAGTGTAACCGTGCCTTGTAATTATACCTCACCTCACCTTTAATTAAATGTGCGAAGATAAATTTCAGACTCCGTAAGTGTAAGTTAACTGTAATGATGGCTGGGGTTCCTAGAGTAATGGTGTAAGTATGCAGGTTTAAATGGGACAGCTTTACGTCAGCATATTAAATTTTGTACTTAAGTTAAAGAAAAAAAGTTTAAATGTAAAATTAAAATTACAATGACTAAATATTTTCCAGGAAGTACAATTTTTTTATTATTATTATAAAGTACAAATTAAATAAAATTAGTACCCAGGGTCTAGTTGGTGCACGCCTTTACTACCAGACCCGACGGAGCCAGCTTACTGTAATATTTTATTGGGTTAAAAACATTCTAACAAATTAATCTCTAATAAAATATTTTTCTATGTCCCCTTAAACTTACAAAATGAAAGAAATAACGTCTTGAAAAAGCTTCGGGTACATTCTGTATAATTAGTGGTCTTCAGAGAATGTCCTGGTCTGTTTGAATAAATTAAATGTGATTAATGGGCCCCCTAAAACACTCAAAATGTTTTATTTAGAGTGAATTAATAGCAAGCCTTAAAACCCTAAAACATTTAGATCTACGAGCGAAATCCAAATGTATAGTAACAGTGATGTGGAGAGCGTCGGTGGCACAGTGCCTAGAACACTGACCCATGACCAATGAGTTTTTAGTATTTATGGAAGACTTACGTACATTTACCGACTGCTCAACGGTGAAGGAAAAGATCGTGAGGAAACCTGCACACTGGGATGACCAGTGTGTAAATGGGGTAGGCACAAAAGATCCTCAAGAGTCGAAGTGCCGCTGGTTTATTCCCGGCCCCCATCATAAGATAAGATAACAGTGATGTGGCCTGGATAGAGTTTTAGGGCTAAAACCGATTTTTGAAGTTGATATTATGTAGAATGGAGACCATGAGAGAAGAAACCAGCCAAATATCCTCGTCGCGACAGTTCTAAAAGAATTTAGAAAAGTTCCACTTCTTAGGCTCAGCAATGCATCAGCAACATCTCTAGTACTTGATGTATGAGGGCAGATGACGAACTTTTTTGCTGATCCCAAAATGTGGAAGAAACAATGATATCGAAAAGTCGACAGCAGAATTTGTTACGTATTATAGAATCGGAACCAAAAACTTTATCGACTTTCACTACTTTGGCTTCTCTTATCTTATCTTATGACAGGGGGCCAGGGACAACCCCAGCGGCACTTCGACCCTCAGGGATCTTTTGTGCTCACCCCTTACCTTAGTCTCCTTCCTGTTCTTTAAAGATGCTTTGCATCAAGGACGCTATACAGCTTACAAGTAGGAGCCTATAGGCCTCTGGTTTCGGGTAGGCGATCCCCTGAAGACTCATACGCTTTCTAGCCAACGAGTCACATTCGCACAGCAAGTGTTCCATTGACTCACTACTTTGGCTTAGATATGGGAACTCTGATAAAGCAAACTTTTGTTTAATCTTAGTTTTGGAGAATCAAAACCATGCCAAACCAATGTCGATGTTTTTTTTTCCTTTTGGAACCTTTAATATGCAATTGGTTTGGTCTTAGTTTCAAAGGATGGACTTTGGAAGATTGAATGTTTCACATGAAAACCAGCGTTGCTCCTGACTATTCTAGCGTAGGTATGGAAACTAAATTAACATGCACACCTCGTCCGTTATATAGGTAAGCCCAGAACTAATTAGGTTGAGGGCAGACCCCTTTTAAAGCTCATTAAAATGATATGCTTGTAACAACATACGCGTTTAGTAATGAAACGTGAAACGGTGTATCTGAAATACAACTGTTTTTAAGAATATAACCCAATATAAGTGGTTGAATACAAATACAAAATAAATACAAATAAATTTATTTTGCAACTTAAATTAATACAAGAGTGGTTGATGCTCTAAATCCCGCACTAGGATACCCTGTGTGGCGGGATTTAGGCTCTTCTATTTAGGAATAATTTTGGTTTATGAAGGAAAAATAAATAAACGAACGTATACAATTTTAAATTAATATTAGATACTAATACGTAAGCATGGAGTGAAAGTGTGTGTGTGTATGTGTGCGTATTGGGGGTGTGTGGAAAGGTGAGGGTGTGTGTGGGTGTGTGTTTGTTGAGGGTGAGAGTGAGGGTGCGTGTCAGGGTGTGTGAGAGTGTGTGGATGTGTGACTGCATGACTAGTATATGTGTGTTTACTCATTGTACAATTTCCAACACTTTCTCAGTGCTGTCTTAGTCCAAGGTTGCAAGCCAGGTGGTTAGAGATTGTTTGCACCTATATCGTGTTTGATTAACAATTTTGAGTAATTTGTTTTGGTTGAATATTTAGTTCATCATAAGACTTGATATTTACTTCATTTTAAGGTTTGATGTAGTTCTATAGGATCATGGGCGTTACGTCAATTTCGGAGTGACAATATCTCGCGAAATGAGTTTTAAAATTTTAAAAATCCTATAAAAAAGGGATCAATTTGTGGAAATAAAAGACCGTGTTAGAATCTTGAAAATCACTCGAACGTTTTGGCGTCTGTTTTGAAAAAAAAAACAGTTTACCAACGTCGAGATTATGGGAGAGTCGTATGCATCAGGAACGGCTAGTGCCTTGCATTCCAAGTGCAATTGGAGGTTAGGTTGTCGAATTCATACCATCTGTAGTTTCTCACTCCCATTTCACTGTCTTATACTTCACTTATAACGGACGGTTTTTAGGTTAAATACACTAGCTACGAAAAAATGTCCACTGTAAACCGTTTTTAAACAATAAAATAGGCCGAATACACCATGACAGCATGAATTATCAACATAAGCTCAAGACGTTTCTTATAACTCATGGTCACTTATCAGTATGACAATGCTTACACAATATAACAAATGTTAGAGATACGTCAGTTTTTACATTAGACTTGGAATATAATGAAAAGCTCTCATATTCTCCAAAGTTCAACACAAAAGATGTGCACAGACCGCATGCGAACAAAACCACCTACTAATGAAATGAAAACATTGTTCCACTGTGTAAAACTTTAATACGATCTCTGTAAAGCTTCGAGCTAGTACGATTAATTTTCAATGGGTTTTTACTACCGTTAAATGAGCTTTTAAATATGGTTTTAATGCTGACTTGATGCCAATGATTTATTATGATGATAGATAATATACAATCAATTCTCAATCTACCTTAAAAATGTTGTTCAAGTACGACTTAGGTAATCCGACTGTCTCAAGCCACTGTGGATTTAATCTTGATAAAAGATGGAGGAAATAAATCACTCCGGGTGAGCTTAAAATGTCGCGAAATGAATATACAGGTGAATATACAAATTCTGCCAGTAACCTGGCAGTAAAACGTTTTCAATGAGTAAATTTGTATTTTAATCTCGAGTGAGATGGGAGTGGGGGATGGCTTTTCGGTTGCGTTTATACAGCTTAAGTGGGCGGCATATATCTCTTACCTACTTTACACCTTTTTTATTATTATTTACCACTAATCCCATTTTGATATCAATCTCGCTTGATGGTATGCGATAATGATACATTCTTAATTATTAAAAATGTTAACAAATTGAGAGCCGATGAGAGTACATTTTATCGAGGAGCTCGTAGCCTAGTTGCGAGCACGGTCCGAAAGTGATCGTGAAGGTTAAGCAACGTGGGGCGTGGTCGGTACCAGGATGGGTGACCGCTAGTGGCATATTTCATCTGAGCTCCTCCGTGCTTCGGAGAGCACGTTAGTGCTCTCCGAAGCACGGAGGAGCAGTCGGTCCCCGGTTGTTGTCGTTCGACAGCAGGCGTTAAGCCATGTCAGAGGCCTACGGGCGGCCTGAACAACTCTGACAATAGGTTGGCCACTAACCATAGCTACCAAGCTAAACTAAGCTAACAGAAATCTTAACGAGCTTACTTTATAGTTTATTTAATTGATTTTCATTCTTTTATTTTAAGGTTAGGTCCAACAAAAAAAAATTGTTATCCCCGATGGAACTAGTTCCTATTCCATTTTTTTAAATTAAAAGTGATAAATATTCCTATTGATTTGTTTAAAATTCCAGTGAGAAAATTATATAGTTCTTGTATCAACTGCTCTACGGATCTAATATTCTAAAATAAATATAATAAATATAATATTCTTCATTCAATAATTCATTAACTCAAAAAACCTATCGCTTGCGTTTACTAGCGAAACCACAGCCTGCCACAAGCTTAAATCCTTCCGAATATTTTAATTTAGTCGCATTAACGGGGGTAATATTTTCCTATGGAGGTATCCCTAATTATACTTCATATAAACTTAACATCTTGGATCATCATCATAAATGTTGTTGCCTTTGAATGCCTTTTACCTATTTCTCGTAAGTGGTTGCTTCTGTGCAGAGTCAACCTGGGTTGGTACCCCCCTTTTACATATTTCTGCCGGAAAGCAGCAATGCTTGCATTACTGTATTTCCGTTTGAAAGTAGCGGTCTTACCGACACATGAGGTACTCCATCCGAGTTCTCAAGGTTAGAAGCGCATCGAAAACCCTTTAATAACATTATGCCTATGGGCGATGGCAACCATCTAGGCATTAGATGATCCACCGTTTGCTCGTCTGAATGTATGTATAGTAGGTCACACATATACGCCTGTCGGTATTGCCCCAAATCACATACCAAATCAATAATTAACACAGGCTTTAAGTTAATTAATAATTAATATAATTTGGATTAAGCTAAGCCGACCTATCGGGAACTCAAAATAAATAGAAATCGTAGTACGTTCCCCGTTTTTTGTACAAATGTTAGTAAAAACAGGATATGGGTGCCATTCGACCAGAGCTGTGCGAGGTAGCGAGGCGGTGAGCGAAGAAATAATCCACCAATAGAATCGCGCCATTATCACGTCATATGACGTGATGATTAAAATGGCGTGATCCTATTGGCGGATTTTTTCCTCGCATCGCCTCCTGCCTCGCTGCGCCGCACAGCTCTGGTCGAAAGGCACACACACACATCACAGAACCACATCACATCATCACATTGCAACACAGACTTTTATCTTATTTTTTATATATTCTCGCGATGTGTAATCATATTATGTACCTCTGTGACCAAATAAAGATTTTATTTTCTGTTCTAATTACTCGTAAGTACGATATTTGGGGCGAAAAGAAAATGTTTAAACCGAACCCCACACCTCTTTATACGGTTACCTATGCAATATGACCTGTTATATTATTATTATTGAGGGGTACCGGTGGAAAACTCATCAAGCTATACTCTGTGGAACCCTGTCGCAATAATTTTTTGTTACGACTTCATGACATTCGTATGAAAGTGTCAAAATTTAGAGTACCACATATCGGGAGCGGATTAATTCAAAAACTACTGGACATTCTAAAAATTCTTTCTGTAACTTGTAGTATTAACATTGATACTCGTATATGTAAAATTAATAGAATTTTAAAAATATGTCGTCTATTTGAAAAAATCTCAATCGAATTTTTCGTCCTGTCTGACAGTACTCTGGTGTACTGTCCACTGTACTACGTAAGACCTAATACCTATCCATGACCAGTCCTAATAAATTGTGCTGTTAGAAAAGTTGTACCTCAAAAAGAACCTAGAACTAATAAGGAAACATGGGTCCTATATACACAGATGCCCGTAAACTTTCCGAGAGGGAAGTCAGGTCTGGCCCACTTAAACTTTTTGGGTCCTATTCCGGCCTTTGGGTTGGTATAAGTACAGTGTAGACACCTCATTAAAAGTACCTAATGTCTCATCAAAAGAAATAATTATGTAAGAAAATAACCGTATTAAACACTTAAACAGAAATGATTGGCAACAGTTGATAATAGATTTTTCTGAAATTATATAAACAATTATGTAATTTTTTATATTTTTTATATACTACTAAACCCGCATTTGACCTCGATCTCGCCTGATGGTAAGCGACGATGAGGTCGACGATGGAGCATGCGGGTCAAGTAAATGCCTATTCACTCTGGCCTTGAAGATCCCAAGGTTGTAGGTTTCGGGAAATACAGACGCCGGCAGGCTGTTCCATTCCTTAGCCGTTCGCATAATGAACGAAGAAGCAAATCGCTTCGTAAGAGCAGATGGGATATCAACAACATAAGGATGGAACCCCTCCCCGCGCCTGATAGTCCGAAGGCGCAATGGAGATGCTGGAATTAGGTCGTGCAATTCCGATGCGCACTCTCCGAAATGTATCCTATAAAATACCGATAGACAGGCAACCTTGCGCCGATGTTCCAGACTTTGCAGTCTAGCTTCCACCAGCGATTCTTCACCTATAAGGCGCTTAGCGCGTTTCACCACTGAGTCAAGGGCTGCCATACGCGTAACTAAATCAGAATCGTTAATTTTCAGATCAATGGTTGGATCCAATTCTCACAGTTTTTGTTTGAATGTCGATAACTGGGACACCCTGTATAAATATAGGTTATTTTTTTAATACATGAAATTTTTTTTAGCGCGTGAATGTGCCTAATTCAAATTTATACGTAAATTTTCAATAAAAAATCTTCGTTGCTTTACTTTGACGCTTTGATAAGCTAGATTATTTTAAGTAGGCAAATAAAACAGAAATTTGTCAATGTATAACGAAGTGAGAAAATATATTTGTTGTTTTCTCGTAACCTATGAACTGTGGATAAATCAAGCCCTGTCAAAAGTGAAAACCTAGGACCGTTATTGAAACCCTCGTCGCGCCTAGGAATCAGTGCTCGATCCATCACTTTGCCTGTCGAGAGGCAAGCGGGGAGCCTGTCACATCAAGTGTCAAATAGTGCTCTATTTCCCTGTTGCTAAATGGTTTTGATTTTGATAGGGACAGTACCCTCGTATATTTGTAAAACTTCACATAAAAATCGAATATTTAAAACTTTTCCTACTCCATTCAAAATATATAAGAGGCATGCCGGCAGCGCTGCCAGCGCAACCCAAGACCCCTTCTAACTATTATAGTTTCGGCGGGCTGATAATCTTCCAATTCTTCATGTTTCATATTGCCAGACGACTACCAGGCGCGGGGAGGAGTTCCATCCTTATGTTGATGATATCCCATCTGCTCGTACGAAGCGATTTGCTTCTTCGTTCATTATGCGAACGGCTAAGGAATGGAACAGCCTGCCGACGTCTGTATTTCCCGAAACCTACAACCATGGGATTTTCAAGGTCAGAGTGAACAGGCATTTACTGAACCCGTATGCTCCATCGTCGACCTCTTCGTCGCTTACCATCAAGCGAGATCGAGGTCAAATGCGCGTTTAGTAGTCAATAAAAAATAATTAAAAAAGAAGAATCCTCAAGGTTTCAGATGTCGGAAACGGACCATGAACCTGAATTTTTGAGCTCAAATTAGAACCATCTAGCTATTACCGTTCCAGAGATCCCATCTGGCATCAAAGATACTCCAAGATCTTGGGAACCACTGATCCAATTTTTATCGACTCGGTCGGGGGTTGCAAATGGGGTGTTATAACTCATGTGTTATAAGAGTACTCTACCATAGCTGTTTTGTACTTCATTTGCATCTAAATATTATGTTTGTCCTATATGTATGGCATTTCATATCCGTACATAAATAATGACATTTTCCAGCGCTTTGCTCTGCGTTGATGAGACCCAAGAGAGCAATAGATCGCGAGTGTGATTGCAAATTATTAATGAACGACGTGCCATTTTGTTTCCTGTCATTTTGGTTTAATACCCATATGTCGAAACAGACACAATTATTCTTTCAAAACAAATCTTCTTTAACGTTTGAGAATAAAATTTGTTTTGAAAGCCTGATGTATCATTATTTATTCATTTGAGCGCTGAAAAAGATTTCTAAAAAGATTCAGATTAATATAATCATCAGGAAGAGATGTTTCTTTACGTTTCAAAAATATTATATTTTTTTAACATTCATCATAATTCGTTGCTTTTATCACTTATATAAATTAATAATGTAAGTGTTTACTCTCCAGGTGTGCTGAAAACGTATTCTAAGATTATTGTAAACTCGAACCGTAGAATCTTCACCTCGTTTAAAAATTGCTTACTTTCTGCACAGTATCATAATATACTATTTTCTCCTTTAGTTTAATAATTTTCCAAATTATAAAGTTTTCTATTTTATTTAAAATATCAATCCCTATAAGAACAGAATGCTTAAGCCTGGATAAAAATATCGGTTCGTGCAAATCCGGGACCGGAATGATCACAGTCACCAAATCTGTCAAACCCTCTTTTCCGGTTGACGGGGGACCCTAAACGAAATTCAAATAACGCAACACAATCCGTGCTTGCTTTTGTTCTAGGTTCTAGTTATATTGTAGTGATTTTCAGTTAAGGGTAGGTTATTCGAACGCAGAAGGCATAAGCCGTAAAACGGACAGAGGCGGAGCGCTGACGGTACGGCAGCCGGTCGGCACACCTCATGTAAATATATGTTTTGCGCCGCGCCGCTTGACTTTCATATATTTTGTATGAAAATAGTTTGAAGGGGGCGGAAGTGCGTGCAAAGGCCGGCACGACCCACGGCGTGTCGCCTAGTTGACTGAAAATCGAGCTTTTATGGACATGGATAAAAAAAGTTTTTTATTACGCGTAATCGATGGTGTAAAATTTTTTGGTTCTCTTTTAGAAAAAAAAAATATTTTTTTTTTACATTCTATTAAAAAACCTACATGAAAAAACTAAATATTTTGTCATTTTTCGGATTCTCTTATGATCCACGCTATTACTAGATGCCTTCTTGACCTCCTGACCAGTGTTGGGGAAAATTCAACCTGACTAATGATTGAAAAAATGACTAACGTCGTTAGTCATCATGACTAATGATTGATTAGTGTTAATCATACGGAATGATTGATGACTAATTTCGTTTCAGTGTTAATCATTGCCTACATCAGTTATGATTGATAGTAATCCAGAATAATATGTGATACTTACATCGATTACGCGTTATAATTTTTTTTTTGACGTGAACCTTTTCCTAAATCACACCGATACATACGGGTACCAGTATAGAAATTTGTCTAATTTGAAAACTCGGAAATTACTCAACCGATTTTGATAATTCTGTCAGTTACTTTTTTATTTGATATCATTACAATGTATCACAGCATATAACAATTAAATAATATACATGTCGTAGATACATAGCGTAATAGCGCATTTCACGAAGTGCGTAGACATTTCACGAAGTGCTAATAATCTTAGACAGATACTGTAATGGTTGAGTTCTACACTATCTGTCTAAGCAATTTAGCCACTTCGTGAAGTGCGGATCGTTAATTCGCACATAGCGTAATGGTATTGAACCTCATGTATATCTTAATCACTCTTCTATGAAACTAGCGCCATCTGGTAGTTTGCCCCCTGTTTTATTAGAAATACGAGTACTATGCATACGTACTTGTATATAATCGATGCTTCGTGTCGCAAGTGGTAGAACTTTATTACACCTAATATTAAATGAGATTTATAGCACTTATTCTACAAAATTTATTTTAATTGATTTTATTTTAAATAAATTAACCGCGATCGGTTATTTACTAAATTAATATTAACTATATTTAACAATATTCTCTAATATAACGTTTGTTTAACGACACTTTGTATAAGACACGAATCAAGATAATGTTTTGGGGCAATAAAAGAGATGGCGCTACTCGTCTCGAATTTTTTTTGATCAAGTGAAGTTGGACGTATCGTGTTTTGAACTATAAAATAATCAAGAACGCTTATGAAACTACAATATACATTTATATCCTATTGGTATTTACAAATATCCAAGTACGTTATAATGAAGGTAGATGAAATAAAACATTACTTCGTTTCACTTCTATATAAGGGATTTACCTCCATATTTTAATCTCATTCAATATAGAACCATCGAATCGTGCAGACTGTTTTCTTTCCCTGAGCCCGTTTCCAATATATCCGATCAAAACAAAGAATATTTGATTATTTACTGTTGAATCAAAAATAGGTTAATTTAAAAAAAACGTGGAAGAACGTGGCCTTAACAAAGCACGCAACCATAGATAAAGTAATAGGTAAGTACCCAACGAAAACTGTTGACATTAATCCGTGGTTACAAATTTAGTATCGGCATTTTTTTTTAAACCGGACTAGTGCAAGTCGGACTCGTGCACCGATGGTTCCGTTCTCAAAATAAATATTTTTTCGTTCTGACAAAAATATGATTTCAATTTTTTTTTCTCAAAAATCATAAATATTAAGATAGATAGATAGAATCACTTTATTGTACACAAATACAGGAAAAGTAAAAACTCAAGGAATATTAAAAGTTACATTTAATTTTTATTTGTGTGCATTAAATAAACACATCATTATTTGTTAAATTAACATGTTACATCAAATAAATATTCTAAGTTTTAAAAAAAATTATGTTCACAAATCCAGATCCGAGTCTGTTTCTGTATGGTTTTTGAGATTTTCCTAAGATATAGGTGCTTTTTATTTATAATAAGGAATAGTAGCACGATATATTTTTTTATTAACTACTACGCTACAGTCCGTCCTCTATTGCCGGCTAGCAGGGTTCTAGGACAGTGCGCAGATGAAGTAATAGAAGAATTGGTTGTTAAATAATATATTTTAAGGAAAAGAACACATAGTAACACAGAAAATAGGTAGTAGGAAATAAAAGTGAACGGGAGACGTCCGTTCGAGACAAAATATAGAGAAAAAGTGAAAGTACAAATAAAACAATGAAATTAATGGAATAATGAAATTTAGAAATGGAATGGGAACATGATTTTGAATTTAAATGAAGAAATAAAGATGCCAATACGAAATGAGATGAGATAAACGCTAACGATGAGGTTGAATTTGATGGCAAGGAGGTTGATATGGACGATGAAGTCGACATCGTTACAACTAAACCCGCATTTGACCTCGATCTCGCCTGATGGTAAGCGACGATGAGGAAATGATGGAACACCTATCAGTTCGTAGCGAAGTTCTTTCCTCTAAGACCAAGAGCTCTTAGCGATAAGCCCGCCTAAATTGTACTTCACTATTTCCTTTTCTATCTCATGTTTGTTGTTTTTTATTTTTTATGTGTATTTTACTTTACTTTACTTTACCGAATATGCTGGACCAAAATTCAATTATTGCTTGTCACATCGTATACCTGCCGTATTTCTTTCTCAGATGCTGATAATCGGATTAAGGATTTTTTAAAAGATTTATCGCGTAATCCGTGAATCGAACGATACTTTTCAAACGAGGAATGGTTTTTCCGATCTTAGAAATGGCGTTGCAATTGGAAACGAGACGCCGCTGTGTTAAAATCGGAAACCCTGAGAAAAAATGTTGTAACTGAGAAACAGGTAAGGCCGATGTAAGACTTTTTTTTATATTTTTTTATTGTATTTGGAGAGCAGATGGTCAAACTAAGTATGACAACCTAAGTGCTACTTAGTTACTTGTAGTCATCATATATTTAATTAAATTAAATAATTAATTATATTTAATTTGTTATTTATTTATTTGAGGGTAGTATCTATTTCATACGCCTTTTGCACCCATATATTATGTATCTTATGATTTTTTCATCATCTGAAGGTTGCCTGGAAGATATCTCTTAAAGCGATAAGGCCGCCTTCTGCACATTATATTGTACCTCTCTTTATGTTGTATGTTTTCATTTTGTCCCGGGTGTACAATAAAGTATATTTGTATTTGTAAATCTGAAATTAATATAAATGTCCAGTACTTATATTATATTTGTCATTCCAGGCCTCTTTCTTATTGTACATCTTGTTTGACGGTTTGGGTATGGGGTAGGTATTTTTAACGGAATTTTTTTAAAACGGGTCACCTGATGATAAGTGGTCACCATCGCCTATAGACATCTCAACTCACTATAATGTTATTAGAGGGTTTTCGATGCGCTGCTAACCTTGAGGACTTAGATGGAGTGGACTTAGCCTTAGGTTCCGGTAATTACGCAGGCTCTCTTACCTTTCAAACCGAAACACAGCAATTCAAGCATTGCTGCTTTGCGGCAGGAATAGGTTGAAGAGTGGAACCAACCCGGCGATCCCTCACATCCTGTAGCATTTATAATATCAAGAGGTTCCTTCTGTGGGAGCGCCAGTCGATCAAAAGACTCGAAGTGGCGTAGAAAGAGAGGAACGGCGTTCTTTAGTATCTGAGGCCAAGATCTACTTCGGGTCGATAAGCTCCAGTGCAGTACATAAGTCAGTACAGTGCTCAATGTTTTATATAGAAAAAGTAGAGGTTGTAATTTAAGCGCAGGTAATTGGTTATTTATAACATTACACAGATGTACACGGACAGCTGTCCATTAGTTAGTAAACGCGTCCCCACATTTACAAACAGTTTTATTTTTAGTTCTTCTTGTACTGTCTTGATACAAATACAAATATACTTTACACACCCGGGACAAAAACAAAACATACAACATGAAGAGAGGTACAATACAATGTGGAGAAGGCGGCCCTATCGCTTCAAGCGATATCTTCCAGGCAACCTTCAATGATGATCTTTTGTGCAATAAAGAGTATTCATTCATTCATTCTTTATCTAACTATTTACTTAAATCAAAAATTGGTAAGTACCTATATTGTTCTGGTCATTTGTCGCTTCACTCCATAAACTAAACTATGCTTAGTTCTTCTTGCTACTTTGCGAATGCCCTTAAAACACGTTTTTTGAGTTACAACAGTTTATTTCAGGATGCCAGTATACGTGTTTCAAATACAATGATGTTAACTGAAACGTGGCAAGGAATATTGAAAGCTGTTTTTGCTTAAATCGAAATTCGCCAGAATTTGTACTGGCGAAGTAAAGCTGGATAAATAATATGAGATGTAGAATTCAATTTGATCTACAGGTTTACACAGTCTAGTATCAAAATATGCCTGTTTCGATAATTTGTACTGGCGAAGTAAAGCTGGATAAATAATATGAGATGTAGAATTCAATTTGATCTACAGGTTTACACAGTCTAGTATCAAAATATGCCTGTTTCGATAATTTGTACTGGCGAAGTAAAGCTGGATAAATAATATGAGATGTAGAATTCAATTTGATCTACAGTTTTACACAGTCTAGTATCAAAATATGCCTGTTTCGATAATTTCCATGAGAAAGGGAGCACTAATAAATAAATACACGTATAATCGTAATATTTTACGTATCGTACGAAGCGATTTGCTTCTTCGTTCATTATGCGAACGGCTAAGGAATGGAACAGCCTGCCGACGTCTGTAATTCCCGAAACCTACAACCTTGGGATCTTCAAGGCCAGAGTGAATAGGCAGTTACTGGACCCGCATGCACTATCGTCGACCTCATCGTCGCTTACCATCAGGCGAGATCGAGGTCAAATGCGGGTTTAGAAGTAAATAAAATTAAAAAATTTTAGCTAGTATTTTTTGTTTGTTTTTCTTCTAACTTGCATTTAATATTGCTAATAGAACAACTTAATTGGGCAACAAATATTTTCAATAAATGGTTATATCTCAATATTATATAAATTATTAAAATAATAATTAGTAATTAGTATTTTCAGGTTTTAGTGTATTTTGAGCTCGTAGCTTAGTTGCACGGTCCGAAAGTGATCGTGCAGGTTAAGCGACGTTGGCGCGCTCGGTACCTGGATGGGTGACCGCTTGTGGTATATTTCACCTGAGCTCCTCCGTGCCTCGGAGAACACGTTAAGCAGTCGGTCCCGGTTGTTGTTGGCCTGAACAACTCTGACAAATAGGTTGGCATCTATTTTTTTTTTTTTTTTTTTGGTAACGGGGGGGAAATTTTCGAAAGATACCCAGGCTCCTGGGGGAGAGACTGGGTTATGTTCCACTCACTAAAACCCCCTCGATGGCCGGCGTGCGGCTATAGCACGTTGCTGCCTTCCCCAGGGTCGCCCGCCAATGAACGGTCAAAGCCCCCACTTTGACCGCCCGCGACCCTGATCCCTCCTTTTTGTCGCCTTTTACGACAGGCAGGAGTTACCGTGGCTCTATTCTTCGCCCGAGACTACAGGGCTGACGGACCAGGACGCGCGTCACCGGCGGGCGCCCCGGCGTCTCCGTCTCCGTCTCCGAGCGTGGTCGGCCCTCTCCCGATCCCGCTCGGCGGTCTCCTTCCGAACCATAACGGTTTCACAGAAGGAGACCACCGCCTTCCAGGCTCTGTCGTCCGCCAGCATAGCCGCTACTACTGCTGGCAGACAGAGATCCCGCCCGATGGCATCTAACCGTACGATAAGCAAGCAAGTGTATTTTGCCAAATCTTGCACTTGGTAAAATAATCAATCTTTTGTACTTCTAGCAGTAATATGAACTATGTTTACATAAAAATTGAAAATTTTTTTCAGTGCACGGAGATAAAAAGGATGTTCAACTTATTGCGACTTAAAAAAGGTAGGTTAATTAACTTACTATTAACCTACTAGCCTAATTAGGCAGCGAACTGGTAATTGATCTGGTAAGCTTGTTCAAGGAAAATGTTGTCTAATACAGCGGAAGAATACCTTCTTAAGTCCAAAAACGAAAAATCATCGGCCTTTTTACGTCCCCACTTTTAGGACTTTTCTCAACACGAGAGGAAAAAATACCTTTTTTTTTCTCTCTGTTCTGTTCGTAACAAAAATGTTTAAAATGGAGTACCTATTTAAAATGTAAAACCTATTTATAAAGTTGATGTCAGTCACAGTATGGAGCTACTTGTCTTGACTTTTAGGTTACTCTCGGGTCACATTCCGTTAAATAAGTTTTTGTATTTGGTGGGATGAGCTGCATCACCGTTTTGTAACAACTGCAACAAAATAAAAGACCTCACTCACCTCCTAATGGAGTGTGACCTGGTGAAAATTGAGAGGAAGAAATTTGGCTACAATAGGCTCCAAAATGGGAGGCTCAATATTATTTTGAGTCAACCCTTATCTAATAATGCTTGCTTGCTTGCTCGTATGGTTAGTGGCCAACCTATTGTCAGAGTTGTTCAGGCCGCCCGTAGGCCTCTGACATGGCTTAACGACTGCTGTCGAACGACAACAACCCCGGTTGTTGCCGACTGCTTAACGTGCTTTCCGAGGCACGGAGGAGCTCAGATGAAATATGCTACTAGTGGTCACCCATCCAGGTACCGACCGCGCCAACGTCGCTTAACCTGCACGATCACTTTCGGACCGTGCTCGCAACTAGGCTACGAGCTCCTCAGATCTAATAATATGAAACACTTACTGTTGTTTGCTAAGTTGGCTCTCAAAGTGAGGGCGGGATGACTCTAATAATACTTGAGCTTCCCTTCCCTTCTCTTAGTGACCCTAATGAGGCTGACATGGTCACCTTGTCGTGTACCAAAGGTTTTAAACAGAGAATAAAAAAAACTATTATGTTGGTGATGTTTTAAACGATGGTGGCCACTTGTGAAGTTGTAAAGAAGTTAGAAGAATATCCACAAAATTATTATTACGAGCCTAATTGTCTCTGCTACGTGTTTTTCAACAGCTTTGTTGTGCTTTCATTACAAGTTCCTAACAAAATAAGACAGCAATTATTCGAAGTACGTATTCGATAACTTTTGAGTATCAATCTTAAAATTTCCCAGCAATCTTTTCCAGCTGACACAAACGCCCTTTTGTTCAAGTTAAATAAAAAACGGATAGACTGAGAACATGGTGTCACAAGCGACGCGAGCGCGTTAGCGAAAATACGTAGGGTCGTTCTCAACTGTCACGGAAAACATTTCTTCTTCTTTCTTCTTGTTGTGTGGTCAGTGCCACGTTGTCAAACTTGTTTAGACGGCCAGTAGATCTGGGACATTGCCGTGAACGTGCTCTCTAAGTCACGGAGGGGCATAAATGTGCGACTAACTTTCACTCCTAGTTCTGACAGCGCTCAACATTATTTCACTTGCATAATCACTTTGTGATCATACTTCGTTAACTCTATCTATCTATCTCAGCCACGTGTGGTCCGCCTTCGGACATAGGCCTCCTCCAACTTCTTCCACTTCCGACGGTCGCAGGCGGTGCGCATCCAGTTGTGGCCCGCTATTCCCCGAATGTCGTCCACCCATCTCATAGGTGGGCGACCTTGTCCCCGCGTGTTTTGCCGTGGTCTCCACTCAAGCGTTCTTCTGGTCCACCGGTCCCTATCCATCCGTGCAATGTGTCCCGCCCATCTCCATTTCCGGCTTTCGATGAGGTCTACCACGTATCTAAGCTTCGTCCTTTACCTTCGTTAACTATATAAAAGATAATAATTTTAAATATTTTGATTTAGGTATAACAAAGCTAGTATAATAATTGTTGGTATTAACTTATCATGTATAAAACACAACACAACACAACACTTATCATGTGTTTCTGGTAGGAAGGCGGGTGAATGGATAGGCGTCCTTTTTTATGTTTTTCATATCTGTTAATGGGAGCTGAAGTGGCCCCACAATAACTTGCTACCTATGTCTTTCAACTGATAATAAATATTTTTTTAAAGTATCAACTAAAGGCCCAATTACGATCGCTACCGTTTAAATAATGTAACCTCAGTTTAGCTTAAAGAGGGGAAAACAGCGAAAATTCACAATAATTATACTTTCAACATTTACTTAATTTCAATTTCAGTTTATTTACTTTCAACCATTTGAAAATTGACGACGGAAATTGAATTTCGAACGTTAGGACGCTTATTTTAAAAAAAATAATTATATATTTGAGTCAGACATGGTCCATACAAAAAATTATAGAAATAATACCAAGCCCATGGTACCGACCCCAAAGCACTGGACGACTACTTCGCATTCACTTGCAGGTATATCCAGTTCCTCAGGATCGGGGAGTCAAGTCAGGGGACTCGGCAAACGTCAACAGGATGCTGCTGGGACTGCTATGTACTCGGTGCATCAGGGAAGCAACCCTTTTTCGTAAGATTGCGTGAAAGCCATCCACGCGGGCTTCTGCAAACATCCCCGATGCACTACAGTATTTCGGCAGCCCCATCAGCATCCTGAAGGCGTTACTATATTGGATCCGCAGGACATTGAAAGCTTTTTGTTATAATTAACCCACAGACTGCACGTGTAAAAAGTCTGACAATATGCCTCTTAGTCACTCTAAGAGTGGTATAGTAAAGTAGCCTTCTATTCAAGTAGCACAATTTTATATTATATATTATAGATTACGGAAAAATTCCCCACGTCTAAAATCTGTCACGTTTTGGAACACAGAGACGTCACAACAGTATTACTTAGCACGTTAGTCACGTAGATATTGCAAGTTGTAGAGATTTTTGTCTACCCCCGTTTTTCGATGCTTACGTAAGAAGGAATACACACAAAAATCCACTTTAACCCGATGACATAAGCCATCAATTCCTTAATGCGGTCGAACAAAACAAATGGATGACAAACGCCGCTACAATCTGTGTTTCAGGAATAAAATATCGCCGAAGGTCTCACGCCTCTGTCTGGCCAGAGATAGTCAATCTGCGGACGTCGAGATTTTTTTATAGATAAAAATAATATATAGTTAAATAAAATAAACTTTTTTGAACAATTTTTCATCATTTTTCAGCATAATTGGATGGTGTTATGCATAAAGGAAAAAACACCCACCGAAAATCGAGTTTTGATTTATTGATGCCACGTCATTATTGAAGCTCCACTCTACCGAATTCTTCGAAGAAAAAAAAAAGTTCTAACTAAAATAATCTTGTGCAAAACATCGAAACCCTCTTGTCGCATTATCTCGAGGGCAGCTAAATCCCTTTTCCTAGCCACAAAAATTCCAGTCCGGTTAACAAAAAATTATATAACCAAAAGTAAATTATACCATACAACATAATATAAATGGTCATAAAATGTAAACTGCCCAGCAGAATCGGTCACACATACGCCAAGATTTCTAAATCAGCTGATTCAGTTTTTTCTAGCGATATAATTTCCATCCTGGTAAACTAAGGTTTCAGTAGTCATCATCATCCGCAGCCTATTGGACATAGGCCTCTCCCAGGGCGCGCCATTGAGCCCGATCTTCGGCTCTTCTCATCCAGTCGCTGCCAGCCACCTTACGCAGATCGTCGCTCCATCTAGCAGGGGGGCGTCCCACACTACGTTTGCCCAAACGCGGTCTCCACTCCAGAACTCGTCTACCCCAGCGGTTGTCGGTTCTGCGACAGATGTGACCGGCCCACTGCCACTTCAGCTTGCTAATCTTATGAGCTATGTCGATAACTTTTGTTCTATGCCGGATGTCCTCATTTCGGATTCGATCCAGCAGAGATACTCCGAGCATAGCTCTTTCCATAGCACGCTGAGCGACTTTCAATTTGTGAACCAGTCGCACCGTCAGTGTCCACGTTTCGGTAGTGAAAGGTAAATACATGTTATATTCCATACAACACAAAAGTGGTCATGCTTGCAAAAAAATAGCTGTCAACAAATTTCTGACGTGCGTTAATAGTGTTGATTTATTTTGACACAGAGTTTGGTCTGATTGCATAATAAAGCAAAAATATGTTATAAAAATTACGATTTATTTTAAAACAACTATAGACTATATTGTAAATCTTTAAATTCATTCATAAAGCTCATAGTTCATGCTAGTAATATGATTTTTTACAGGTTATTATTTGTACTAAAAAATATACAAGAATCTGCGCCGCTTCTTTCCTTTCAGCTTTAGCAACGTACGAAGCGGCGGTAGAGCAAAAAAAGGTCTGTAAAAATGTACTATAAGGTACTTACTTACAATAAAAACATTTTGATTTGATTTTTGTTTGTTTCCTCATTCATATAAACAAACACATTCATACAACACAACACGCACACACTGTTGCTTTCTTCGTCCGTGCAGTCACTGAGGGGCCAGCTGAAAATCAGCGCTGTGGCTTGCCTCAGCATTATGCTGAGCTGGTGTACCCTTTTTGGCACTGTACCACACCAGATGTTCTGTATTAAACTTTGTACGAGTATACTTCAATTTCAATTTTTCAATTTGATTTGAAACCTCAAAGTGTTAGCAACGGTACTCTCTGCAAACTTCAAACGGGTTTTTTTCTAAATGGGCCGCCTGTGGGTTGATACCTTTATGCATAACACCGTCCAATTACGAGTAGAGGCGTGACTGTTAAAAGTATCTGTTTTTTTTTCAATGGCCAAACAATGTCACCTCTATAATTGATTAAGAGGTGACATTGCTTGACCATTAAAAATGAAAATAGGCTCTTTTGAACAGTCACTCCTCATTATTTTTGCTAATTATTTAAGTATATTATAATATCGTCGTGCAAAGAGAGAAGTAACTTATGTGAAGAACCACATAGGTGTCGACATTTCTGTCTCAAAGACTCGACTAATTATAATGATTGTATAAATTTTTTTTAATAAATTTGACACGTTTGTCTGTTTGTCTGTCTGCTTGTGTGTTTGTCTGTGGCATCATAAGTTTTTTTAATTCGATAGAGAATTTTGTTGAGAGTGTTCTTAGCTAGGTCTAATAAAAATTGAATCAGTGGTTCCAAGATCTTGGAGTATCTTTGATGTCAGACGGGATCTCTGGAACGGTAACAGCTAGATAGATGGTTCGAATTTGAGCTCAAATGTTCAGGTTCATGACGCGTTTCCGACATCTGAAACCTTGAGGATTTACTGATGACTAGGAAAAAGTAAGTGAACTTCAATTTCAGAATATGAAACTGGAAGAATTGGAAGATTATCAGCCCGCCGAAACTATAATAGTTAGACCGGGTCTTCTCGAACTAAAGTTGTAGGGAATCCAGAGACATCAAGGGAAAAAATAAAGATGGCGGCCAAAAAATAAATGAAAATGATGTGGAGCTAGGAATTTTAAGATAGCCATGGCGAAGCCGAAGGCAAATCTCCGCGTAGTGCGAAGCGTCCCGAGGACTTTAGGCGCCCGCAACAGATCAGTTCTAACCTGCTGAATATTCTTGACCATGTCAGATGAAAATTGGATCAATGTTTCTAAGATCTCGGAGTATCATGGGATGTTGGTGTATGATGGGATCTCTGGAATGGTAACAGAGTTAGATGGTCCGAGTTTCAGCTCAAATGTTTCTGTCCATGGTGACCTTCCCACATCTGGAATCTTGAGGACCTGATGACGACCAGAAAAAGTAGGGGATCTCCACAATGGTATGTCGAGAGTTTCTTAAATTTTTAATTTAGAGTTATTTTATGTATGAACTAGATCCGCGTTTGACCACAATTTCATCTGATGGGAAGTAGAAAGCAAAATGCAAACTTTGTTTTAGTTAACATGATATTCTTACTATGGTACTCATTTTTTAAAAGACTTTGTATTTCAAAAGCAGAAGTTTCCTTTAGTCTTACCAGCCATCCGTAGAAAAAATGTTGAGCATGACTGAAAACGCTTTCACACGAGCGATTTTGACCCGCCTAATTTAATTTCTGACTTACGTAATCCGACAAGCTGCGAGCCGCTTTTGGCCAGCGCTTGGATTATCGTCTGACCACCTCGTTATAATGATATTTATGTTCAACAGTTAGACGGAAACGGGTTTATGTGAATTATTATACATGACTTACTAGGCAATATTAGGGAGTTTTAAATCGCTGTCACATGTTCCTTTAGAGCAGCAATGCTTGAATTGCTTTGTTCCAATTTAAAGGGTAAGAGAGCTACCGTAGTTATAGCAAGTTGTGATAACTTTCGTGTGTTTTCCCTAAACGTTAAAAAATATAAGCATTAACGCTGTAATCAATACTTGATAAAATCGTATTAGTAGTGGTCGTGTGTCGGTAACTACGCCTACAATAAAAATATTATAAAGTAAAGTAAAATACACTTTATTGCACAAATGGAAAATAATAAACAAAAGATAGAAAAGGATATGGTGAAGTACAATTTAGGCGACCTTATCGGTAAGAGCGAAGAAGTATTTTATATGGACTTCCCTCCCCCCTCTCTCACACGCACACACACCCTCTCTCTCCCACACACATACATATACACACACTCACCCCTCGTATAACATACTCATGGAACACAATGTTATGCACGACACCTATTTCTCCTCACTAACAACTTTCGCAATTTAGAATGCACAATTAATATGTACAATAAAATACCGTATTTATATTGAAATATGTAAGGCTACTTTAGGAAAACCTTTAATTGGCTTATGCTTAGATTATTAAGTATGGTTAATTTGTTTTAATAATAGCTGTTGGTTCTCTAAATAAATAAAATAAAAAATAAGTTCTTTATAAAATACTTTATAAGCGAAGAAAAAGCGCTCGTGTGAAAACGAGCCAATCTTCGGGAAACAAACATCTTGAATAACAACACTACACTTATTTTGAGATTTCTCCCATCCGTAGCCCTTTATAGTAACGTATTCGTGTCATTAATCTTTTATCCCTACGAATCGAGCCATTCATTCATACTTCGTGCCTACCGGATGTAACAAAATATTGAACGTTTGCATTGGTGGAATATTCTAGAAGAAGGGTGGTGGGTTAAACCCCCCCAAAGTCGTCCCTCTGGTTACGTAACTTTTATATTTATTCACGAAATGTTTGTTAACAAAAGACTGCTTGTTTATGGGTGAAAAAGGATTGAATTGATGATTTTCTTATTACTGGGCAAGGTCTCCCCAAGGCTCTTCCAAACATCCAGGTCTTACGCTAACTCTGTCCAGGTTTTACAATTTGAATCCAGGTCGTTCCGCCATCTTTTCTTGGGTCTGCCTCGGCGTCTGTATTCACCTTGAGGCACCCAATACGGTAATGCCCCGCTTTACGCGAGGGATGCGTTCCAGAGAAAATCGCGTTAAGCGAAATTCGCGTATATCGGGGTCTGCTTAAAAACAATACATAAACATACTAAGTCAATTTAATTTATTGTAAAATATTAGGCGACACATTTTGAGCAGTGGTTTTTACGAAAATACACGCACGTCCAAAGTCGTTTCCAAACAACTTCACCTACCTGGAGAGCCAACATAAAGACGGCAAGCCGCAAAGGAAATCCCCTGTCAGAGCTAACATAGTGAAGGCAAGTCGCACCAGAAAACAATTTGTGGCAAATACCCCAGTCAGTGTTTGGAGAAATCGCGTAAAGCGGGGCGAATTAGCGCGAAATTTGAAATTCGCGTTGTAACGAATCCACGCAATACGGAGTCGTGTAAAGCGGGGGATTACTGTACTTAAAGTACCCTACTTTAATGTTTAAGAAAGGCAGCCGAGCAAATGGGCTACCTAAAGGTATTTGGTCACCGTCAATCTCACTATAATGTAATTTTACCTTGGGATCTTCAAGGCTAGAGTGAATAGGCATTTACTGGACCCGCATGCTCCATCGTAGACCTCATCGTCGCTTACCATCAGGCGAGATCGAGGTCAAATGCGGGTTCAGTAGTAACTAAAATAAAATTTAAAAAAATTTCGTGTCGCTGTTAACCATGAGGACTAAGGTGGAGTGTCTCATGTGTTTCAAGTATTGCTGCTTTGCGGCAGAAACAAATTACCGAAATTAAATTTTCTTTAAGTTTTCATACAGTTTAGGTAATAGTTGCTCATTATAAGACTTTTTATAATTTTGTTCAATTTTTGGACACTGTAGATATATATTTAATTTTAAGATTACATACCTCTCTAAGGCCATAATCCCCGAGGGGGTAGACAGAGGAACCACCTTCATCAAACGTGGTTCCCACTTTTCGCCGTAAGTTTTGGTGAACAAACGTGATAGGTGGCGAGCTTATCGTCAATTAATTTTAAGATTAATAAATTGGAAATTTCAGAACCTAAATCTAAATTTTCGAGATAAACTTCTCAGTTAACCCACATATCCATTGTCTACTATGGCTATAATATATAAAATAATAAAAAGAGCTAAAACCTAGAGACATGGTTGAGAGCTAGCAGTTTCTTAGCGATTTAGTTAATTAAATTCTTTTGAATAGCAACCCCCAAGCGACCGGTATCTCTTCTTTCTAATTAGATATACTTACTCTTGAATAAAATAAATAAAACAGAAGCCAATTGTTGATGCTTCGCCGAGTCTTGTCCGAATTCTGGAATTGTCTTACATTGACCCCTACTACTATCACAATTAAAAGTACCTCGATATATATATTGAAATTTAAATTGAAATTGAAATCGTTTATTTAGCGCTGTAAACACCAGAATACAGAAGTATACAAAGTTTAATACATGCAGCACAGAACATCCGGTGTGGTACAGTGCCAAAAAGGGTACACCAGCTCAGCATAATGCTGAGGCAAGCCATAGCGCTGATTTTCAGCTGGCCCCTCAGTGACTGCACGGACGAAGAAAGCAACAGTGTGTGCGTGTTGTGTTGTATGAATGTGTTTGTTTGTATGAATGAGGATATTAGTGTGTATGTGAGGTACTGAGTGTGTGGGAGGGTGATGGCATGGTGCGAGTGTATTTACATGGTATCATGTGTGTGGATGATAGTTCACAGTAGAGGCATAATATTACCGAGCACTTCCAGATTGTGAAGGACAGTAGTTACAGGGCACCTAAAGAATGTACGGAGCAGTGTCCGATTTTTGTAGATCAATTGTATAGATTTTAAGTTTTAAGATTTTTTTTAAATCTATTTATTATCTTCCTGGGAACAATCAGATCCTCAAGGTTCCAGATGTTAGGATAGCACTTAAGCTCTAACTTAGACAACATACCGTTCGTATTCTTCTTCTTTCGGGTTGATGATCTGAACTACATTTTTCCTGACCAGAAGGCAGCCACATCGATAGCCCTCTGGTTGGCCTCGAAAAGGTCCTCCAGCTTGCAGATGGTCGGACACGCGGGGCAGCAGAGCAAGTGCTCCATGGTTTAAGGGGAGTTACCGTTTGTAAGATCCTATTAGTAACATCGAAGATACACCAAGGTTTAAGAAACCACTGCAATTTCTATGTGATAATTACGTCTACGACACCTTTTTGATACTATGTTGAAAATTCAAAAATGGCAGAAGGAAGAAGCCTATATCAAGCAGTGAGCTAAAAACTTCTGCAAAGATGAATAGACTCGAAAACCAATAGTAAAGTGCTTACAGAATGGAACGGAAACGCAAATCTTGTTATTTAAATAAACAAGCGAAGGCGGTGGACAGTGCTCTCTGCTCTTAACTTATAAAGAATTCAGAAACACAGCACTGCTTGCCACAGACAGTTGGAAAACAATTCTTTGTTACAGGATATAAATTCAAAGTTGTATTCTGATAGGATGTTCAATGTTTCTCAGATCAAGTTATAGATTGCGTCGCTATACAAATCGTGGTGTAAGAATCTCTTTTTTGATACAGTATTCTGAATTTATAATGTGACCCGTGACTATATACGAGTGATTCTTGATTTCTGGACTTTCGCATTTTTGCCGTTTTGTCATCCACAATGTTTTGACCTCAATTTATTTCGGTAGACGTTTTGCTTAGTAAACGTAACTGGAGATCTTTCTACGTCCTCGCACAAACATACGCCTAAAAATCAAGAGCGCGCACGCACACTACCACCGATCATCAAATGTACCCTAACCTTGTTATACCTATTACTGTGTTAAACAATTTCTTGTTTACATAAAACGAAATGTAATTCACACGCGTAGCAGTGTGCTACGAACTACGTGGGCGGCGTAGCACATTCGTAGCAAGTTAGCTTTATGACTTTCTGTTGTAATTTTTACCGAGGGTCGATTCGATCGTTTTTTAACCTTATATACGGCTGTAATTTACCTTATTTATACCCCAGCTGTCTGATTTTACCTGGAAAATAGAATTTTTTTTCATTAAACGTTTACAGAATAGTTACTAATACTTTGTTTGTTCTAGAGCACCTACTACACAGAGATGTGTTTAAATAATAAAGGGTAGTTCGATATAGTAAGCAGTATCAGAAAGATGTAATGAACTTAGGTTTTTTTATAGCGCATACATTGAATATTGATAAAATTACGAAGTTTTACCCAACAAAATTACTTATACATACTCATATAATCCCATTAAACTTGATAAAAATCACCATAAAACATAAATGACGCAACAAAGTAAGTATTTTCATGTTTGAAAATTAACGCTCAGTAAGCACCGTGAAGGTAACTAGCCCGTTCCGAATGGGGTAAGTATCATACGTTTTTACAGGGATTTGGTGATTGAGATGCATACCGGGAGGCAACTTTTACGATCAGCGTTTGTGATAAAATTGTTTGTGCTTGAGTAATAAGAAGCTTGGAACCTCTTTTCTTATTTCCACTTCTAATATAATGCTGTATTTTATAGACTTCATCTATTTGTATTTCACTATGAAATCAGTGTCCTAAATCGTGGGCCAGGTTCTTATGAGCCAAAAACGTCCTTTATTTTTATCTTACCGATATGTCGTCCTGCTTTCTCCAATTTTTGCTATGCCCAACAGGGTCCATAATGGTCTACTATTTTTCTAAGCTCACCGTGTATACAGGTCGATTATCTCAAGCTGGCACGTACAACACATTCACACATATTTTGTGTAGTGTCTGTGAATAAGCACGCGGCATGACGTCACACTGCATACGCAACATGAAGTCTCTCTATCTCACTCGCACGCGGACAAGCTTATGAGCGTGACTGAGATTGTTATTGTTTTGTTTTTACTACTATTAAGAAATACACTGATAGTTACAAGTTTTTACTCGTGAAATTGTGTATGTCAGATCCGAGGGTAAGGGCATAGATGGCCTGCTATCATTCTACGGGTTGTCCTCATCCTGTGGTTCTATTTTTGCTTTTAAAAAAACCAGCGAAATATAATTTAATAACTATATTGACTCAATCAACTTATTTTAGAGTTATTTAACTGCAATTTAGTTACTGCCTAGTTACTCGATACTAACTAGCCACGGGTCAACCGTCTCAATAGCAACCACTAGTCACCGGTTAGACAATCAATAGTTACCGTCTATACGAGAGTCCCCTGATAGCAACCAGTTACGGTTAATTATTAGGAAATACAATATTCTCGAATAAAATATCAAGTCCGACTGCCTCGTCGACGAGTCGCAAAAGAATGATCCCACATTGGGTCGAGCTCCCGCTTTTATAGAGGCCAGGTAGTGGCGGGCGGCATGACGTGGTATAATATTATATCGGCTGTTGCTTCGTCGCAAGCGCAGGTGGGAATTGCACGTGCACTATGACATCACTTGTTGTTTGCGCTGACATGTATAATGTTTTTAACTATTTCATGCATCACAATAAAAACAGCGAAGGAAGTTATCTTTTTATGAAGGATTTGTACGATTTAACATCACAAGCGACTGGTGTTTTGAAGATAAATGTTCAGCGAATTGTTTTAACTATTGCTACATACTGTACAATAAAATTGCATTGGTGCGAGTACTGTGAACGTGGCAGGTTTAGATAATCGACCTGTACCACATTAAGAAATGTATAAAGTTATTATTATAAGTAATCGATTGAAATTACCTAGGCTCATAAAATACTTCATTCTATGTCCATACACGCCAGCGGCGGGCGCATTTTCCCTCCCTGGTAAGCACAGATCGCCATTGTAAGCCTCTTACGAACACTTAGAGCCCTGCGTTGAAAAGGAGTGGAAATCCAAGATAATCTGCCGACGACATGCTTTTGAAATTAGGGCCGTTGAGTTTTTGTATTTAAATGAATTTTTCGCCGAACCATTCGCTCGGGCGACCGAATCTTTACCGCAAGAGGGATGAAGGGATATTTATCTTAAAATGATTTAGGTGTAGGACACTCGAGGAATTTTTACATATTCTGTCTGTCTGAAAAGTAAGTAACTTAATTTTGCAACACACATGAAATAATGTATAAAGTGTAGACTAAATTCACTAATTCCAAATTACATTGGTATTTGAAGAGTCCACGGCAAGAATAGAAAAAGATTTGGAGTTTACGCCGTAAAATTAGTTTAACACCAAAGATTTTGAATTTCAAACTATATAGATTTTATGGTAATTTTATTTATATGGAAACCGCATCTGCCAGTTGGCGCATGAACTGTGAGCTTCTCCCCATACAGTCAGTCAGCTATTAAAATGTGAAATGTATGAAACTTGTCAAAATTATACGCGCATTTGCCCAATCACTTAGCTCCCTGTCAGTGCTCACATCATCATTCTATAGGAGGTATTATCTGAAATTACTTTGATCGTTCTTCCCGTCGACTCTTCATTTCCATACGTGAGTCTAGCGCCTAAACGGAATACGATACAAACTTCAAAAATTCACATATATTATTTACGTTTTTAAAATTTTGTAGATTTATATTTTAGAGGGGGTTCAATATTAACAAATAGTCCTTACAGTACGTATTCATATAGATATGGCGATGCTCGACTCGCATTTGGCTGGTTTTTAATTTCTTACGAATACTCAGAGAGAAAAAGATTCAAAAATAAATATTTTTAAAAGAGGACTCGGAAGTTCACTATCAAATGGGAGGTGGAAGGCTCGTTAGTGGGTGTCGGGATTTTTTAATTATACGGAAGCCAGAGCGAAACTTGCCGTAAATCAACTTAAAAAATAAGCCTTGATATTCCAGGTTCAACCTAGGTACTACTTTTGATTTTCTTGAAAACTTTTGCGGCGTGTGGTGTATTATTTCTTATTTTCAAAGAATAGGGTGCTACTCGTAGGTTTCCCAAGTCCTGATATTTATATCTTTGTTTCCATAATAAAAAATCTTTTCTTTTTTTATATATAAATTGGCTACGACAAACAGGCAGATGGGCCACCTGATGGTAAGTAGTCACCGTCGCCTAGAGACACGTGCAATACCTTTATGTATAAATAATATTAGAACAACCTAGGGTGCTAAGAATAACATTCGGTAGACATTTACCAAGATGTCCATTAATGAATGTGAACAAATTAATCAAAAATTTTTGGAAATGGAATACAAAGTTTGAAATAAAAAGATTATGTGTGATTAGTCCAAATCCAGGTGCTGTACCCAAATTGCAGCGTCAGGTGTTAGATTGTGTCCATGGTATTAAACATATTGGAATAACAAGAGCGTCGGTGGCGTCGTGGTTAGGACGTCGGACTCCAATGCGGGAGGTCCGAGTTCGAAACCAGGCATTGCCATGTACCAATGAGTTTTTCGGTTTTTTCGAAGGACTTACGTACATTTACCGACTACTCTGACGGTGAAGGAAAACATCGTGAGGAAACCTGCACAATGAGATACCCAGAGTGTGAAATGGGGAAGCCAATGGCAAACCAACCCATTAAATCTGCCACGATAGTCGTTCTATGTGATTAATTCCTTAGAATGATCACGACCCTCAGCAATGAGGAATACGACTTAGAAGAAGTGAAGATTAAAAAGATTGTATGAAAAAGATTTAGATTCCATTAATGAATGTGAAAATACTTAATTTGAATACAATGGACACAATCTAACACTGACGCCGCAAAGTTCTTATTCCAAACTTTGTATTCCATTTCCAAACATTTTTGATTAATTTGTTCACATTCATTATTGGAAATCTTGGTAAAATTCTGGCGAATGTTTTTCTTGACGTAAGTAAGCCTAAGTAATAAAAACAAGCAGACATAAAACGTAATTCAAATGTAAAATATTGGCAAATAGGAAAATTCATAACAAAAAATTTATTCTGTCCGGAGTTACACATAATCGCGAATTTTTTGTGCAAACCCACTTATACACAATCGTTTTTAAAATCCTTTGTGTCGTATGCGGGATAATCAAGTGGAGTATTTTCAACAGCGGGTCTTAACAAACATCACAAAGCCACAATACTCTCCATTATAATATTATTTAAAACAAAAAAGGGTTCAAGTATTCAGAGTGCTACAAAATATAAATTAAATAAAAAAGTCAAATAAAAATCATTTAAATCTCTTGCAAAGCAAGCATTGTTGACTGAATCATTCACACCCACTCACCCTACACTACATATGCACACTTACATCATTACACACTCCCACACAACCTAACACCCCCCCACCCATACTTACTCTTACCATTATCTTTACTAAATTCCTTTATGATTAAATTTTCCAAATTCCTTTTAGGTTAAGAATATAATTTGTAATTTGCTTGCACAGAAAGTGCGACAGATAAGGTTTTCGACCTAGTTTGTAAGTCGGAGGTCCTTTTTTTGTGTGCCCTGTAATAAGTAAATAAACTTTTTCATTTTTTTTTAATAACTAAAGTCACTAAAGTCAGTTTTTGTAAATTAAATGTAATTTTCTGCTTCCATTTCCTTTTAAAAATAAGTGTCTTAAAATTTAATATTTTGTGCAGATTATTTTTTGTGCAAATTTTAAGTTTATCACTTATTTATACTGATTCGCCCTGAAAGAGTTTAAAGGTATTTTGTTACACCCTATATATCTAACAGAAGTGAGTTTCAAGTATAGGGTGCAGGGTAAAGTAAGCCCTTTTGAGGCTTGAAAGTACCCTTAAATAATGTACAACTTTGGACAAAAGAAAGTTTGAAATTCGCATGAAAACTCGACCTTACATAAAATATCACATAAAAGTTTTGTCTGTAACCAGCCGCTTGTATAAAGTTGAAAAGGATTTGAGTAGACGACGAAGTGTCACTTTTATCATTTCACGTATACAGGCTGTAACAAAAACCCTTTAGAGCCGAAAAAGGGGTGTTCATTATCCTTGACTGCACAACTTTCAATATGGGGTCAACTCTGAACTCGCAATAAATAATCAGCTGAGTCATACATTTCGGTTGTGTAGGTATTTATATATATTTTGTATGGAACAGCCTAGTTGATTTTTTTCAGGTCAAGTTAGTAGGTCAGTTTCTAGGTCAGTTAAGGATATGTACTGAACACTTACCTCCTGTTTTTGTTACAACTGTATAAAATACTGGATGCTTTATAGACCGTCAGGAAAAAAATATGGCAGGCAGGGTTAGGTATTTTTAAACGGTATGGTTTTAACATACCAGTTGCTAGGAAAAAATTCAATGAATTTTTATCAAAAACGATTAAAATGTATGTCTTCTTCTTTCGTGTTGATGATTCGAATTAAATTTTTCCCGATCAGAAGGCAGCCACATCGATAGCCCTCTGGTTGGCCTCGAAAATGTATGTCGATTCTTATATATAAATGCGAATGGGCGAACGTCGCAAATGGGTTGGTTGTTTTTAGCTTAGTACCTATTACAGGAATTATTACTCAGGTAAATCACATTGGGTTACACTTTGTGATTTTTGTTATAATTTTTGACGAAACCTTCAGAATAAAGGTTCTACTTTACTTACCTCTCATGCGAATTTTTTTCCATGCGGATTTAAGTTTCATCAAGTACAATTCTAAATAATATAACTTTCAAGATTTAATACCTACAGTCGTCACATAGTTAGATAGTTACTAATATAGACTAGACAGAAAGGCAAATTCCTTTCGGTCTAGTAACCTTATTAAACCGTCCGTTTTAATTCGTTTGAGAAAAGAGGTTTTCTAAGATATTTATTTACGACTAGTTTTTACCCGCAACTTCGTCCGCGTAGACCAATAAAAAGTGGCCTATGTTTGAATCAAAACTTGAAACCGTAACCCTAAATTATATTATATTATATAGCAATATGCATAATTAACTTGTGATAGAAATTTCGTATGAACATGTTTTGAATTTTCGTCATTTTTGTGACCAATTTTGCCAAATGACATATCATTATATTAAATAACAGTGAAAAGGAATTACATTCTATATCACGAAGTACGGAGTTATCCCAATGGTTTAAATATTCGAATATTTGAAACACTAATAATTATTTATTTATTTTATTTTATCTGTTTTGCAGGAAATCTTACAGCCTTAAAAAATTATACATAGTAAATGTTAAATTAATATTTGTATGCCAAACCAGATTCCACTCATTAATTAATCCCTTATACAAACACAAATACAAATATACTTTATCGCACACCCGGGGCAAAAACAAAACATACAACATAAAGAGAGGTACAATACAATGTGCAGAAGGCGGCCTTATCGCTTTAAGCGATATCTTCCAGGCAAATCAATTAGGTACTCATATTAATATTCCCTGAGATTTAACTATTTAAATCACCACGTATATTTTAAAACCGATGTCCCGACATTCGAATTTCTTATTTAAAACACAGAGATTCCAGAATTGGAATATTCGTGTACTGGAATGAATATAGAAAAGATTTTGTATTTAATACACGTCACACTCACACATCATTGGTCAGGGTGCCGTATAAAGATACACACATTTTATCATCCCCGCGTTGAGTTGGTATAAATTGCTGGGCTGGTCCGAAGTTAATGAAGATTTATGAGGGGCCTCAAGAACGCTGCTGGCTTAATTCTGTTGCAATTAAGACGCTGAAATCCCACAGGTGTCTGGGTTTTATGAGTATCGTCTTTCCCAGGGAGGGTCGAAGAGGTGGGGTTAGTTTCCGCTATCTCCCTCCGGCCAATTGCATGAAGCTTCCTTAAAATTCTGGCATATACATTTTGTATATTATAGGACATCTCTTTCTAGATCTATGACGTAGAAAGGGACAGAGCATGTTTTAATAGAGCTTGAATTCTCGTACCTTCGTACAAATGGCGGTAAATATCGGAAACTGTGGAAGACTTAGGGAGTTGATAATTGTGATCCTATAAGGTTATTCGATGTATTATTCTTGAAACATTTAGACAATAAATTTCATTCAGTCCTTCAATTAAGAAGAAAATTGGCGATTTTGGACCTGAATCTTAGACTTCATACTCTTACTTCATTTTGGACTATATTAGATCAAACCCTTCCGAAATATTTGACCCCCCCCCCCTTCCCCCATAAACTTACGACCCTACTCTTGTTGAGCAATAGACAAGGTAGATAATTATTCCCGATTTGTAATATAGGTATTTCTATACAATCTAGTACTAAATTATTATTAAGACATCATTCTCTACTATAAATAGTATTAGATAGAGCTTCCAGAGACGAACATTTTAATATTTGTACAATGAGAATTTCCAATATTTTAGGTAACTACATACTGTTCTGAAATTGACTAAATATTTGTACTAAAGTATCTCAATAATGATACTCTAACGAAACCACTAAAATTCAGGGTGGAACAAATACCTACCTCGAATATCGGGATGAGTCAAATTATACGTCCTAAAATTAGAAGTAGGTAATTACATCGGTACCAATATACGATTTAGGTAAGTAAACACATACACATACTCACATACACAACACACCCTCAAACTCTCACGCCACCACATATTAATCTTTAAGTTAACCGCGTTCTGTAGGTATACAAGTCATATATAAACGAGGAAATCTGTAATTGGCCTTCTTTAAGCTTAATACATATGTAATTATATAATTGTTAATGCTGTAGATTTCCCTTATAAATAAAATAAAAAATAACAAATCGAGCAATAAATCGATATAAAACAACTTTAGACCATATTAAAAAACTGCGTAGAAGGTTAAAAGTATATAATAAGTAAGAGACTAAAATAAATAAACACAAAATAAAGTACTTATCTAATTCCTGAAGTAGGAAGTAAAAGCTAATATGTTTTCGGAAACGAGTCAGGAACAAAATATTGTTTGTAAATTATGACATTTATTTTTCAACATTATTAGGCTATAGCTTTTTGGTCATAAAATCTAGTCAATCTGGTTGAAAAAAACTAAGATTTAGGCGTAAATTCTGCTGCTGATTGTACATTGAACACGATTTCCTAAATATTGTAATTTATGCTCTTTCTTCGTAGTATGGCAGAAATCGGTTTTTTAATACACTTAAAAAATAAAAAGTATTTATAAGGTATTTTGTGACACCGTGTACAAACTAGGGTCACATTGCCCTGACCTCTTGAATTCCTCCGTCCAATGTCTGACCGATAGGGATCACTGGGAACAATGATCGGAATTCCGGCCGTGGTTTCTCGTGCCTGTACCGCAGGTTGGAATGAAACTCGGTTCGAGGCTGTCTCTCAATTGATAGTCTGATAAGTTTTTTTATGTTCAAAGTAGCCGGCCTTGAAGAATAGCACCACTCCAACTCTTCCCGTGGGTGTCATACGAGGCGGCTAAAGATCCTAGTGGATACTATTTTGCACCTAGTAGACGGCGGTAGGCTCACCACCAATCACGTTTGTCCACCAAATCTTACGGCGAAAAGTGGGAACTATCTGTGATTGAAAGATGATGTTTATGTAATGTTATGTCGAAATAGATACCCGTTCGATCACAATCTCACCAGATGGGCAGTGATGATGAGGCCGAGGATGGAGCCCGCGAACCCTTAAACCTATTCGCTCTCGCCTTGAAGTTCTCAAGGTATATGTTTCGGGAAACACAGACGCCGGTAGGTCCGGTACCTAACTTTGTCAAGAAAAAATTAAATCTTTAAAAAATCAGGTAGGTAGTTTTGAGAAAGAACAAAAGAAAAACATTTATTTAACATTGCATACATTATTAAACTTAAAAATTATTTGAAATAAAAAAAACAATGCAATATTAAAAGGACACATGCTCAGCATGTGCTGCGGTCCGACCGGTACGGCAGAACCACAGCGCTGGTTTTCAGCTGTGCCAGGACGAAGGCATCGCGGGCGAAACGGCAGTCAGGGACGAAAACAAAAATATATTAAAAGTATAAATAAATAAAAGTACAAATAAATAAATAAATGCCTAAAGATGAAATAGATAACAATTAAACTGGAGAGAAAAGGGATAGAAATACATAGTGAGTGTCTGTCCATTATGCGGCTCGTCATTCCGATGGGAAGCGGTTATGGTATCTTTGTATGTTGAAAGGCTAGCTTATTGTTTTTGCGTGAAAATTACTGAATGATCTTACACCTGAGATACACCGGATGCGCAAAATACATTTATGGTTTCCACATAGCGTGCTACTCGTATTAGAATCACAAAATATTTGAATGAAAAATATTTCATGAGACACTAGGTTTATAAAGTAGAGAAATATCGTTAACGTTAAAAGATTCCCAAGATGGAGTAAGTCAAAAATTCACTTAGACCGAGCCTCAGGTGGCCGTAGCGGTAAGATAAATCTAATACGATATCGTCGCTTAAATCCTGGTGGTATTCATGGAGTTCTTTTTCTAGACGCTATCATTTTTAATTTTTAGAGCTTTTCTTTAATTTCTTTATGATAAAATATCAGAATTTTTAATCTTTTTTAGGCTATGGTACCTATCATAACCTAAAAAAATAACTGTATACTTTAGAATTTATACAAGGCAAATACTCATACCATTTATTGCTTTTCATGTGTAACAATTAGTCTTAAAAAATATATTATATGATTTTACATGAAACCCTGAGTAGGGCACCGCAATATAAAATAAAAGATTATAATAAATTATAATAGTAATAAATGCTAACGGAATAAATTAAATTAAAAGTCATTATAAGTTATACATAATTGATTTTATAGTTAAGTATTGGTTTTATCATCAAAAAACTCATGCAGTTTTATCATCAAAAAACTCATGCAGTGAATAGGTATAACTTTAGCTGTGCGAAACGCAGCATAGATTATAAATATTATGGTTAAACTAAACGCACACGTCAAATCTTCCCTCTCGTTCTGGCACATACAAACAAGGTATCGCTCTTTATCTTTTGTGATCACAATAGGGAACAGTGCAAAATTATGTAATAAAAACTAAATAATAACTTTAAAATGAATTTTTAATTCGTTTCACTAAAATAAATGTAGCCATATCCTACAAATATCGAGTCTTTTAATTCAAAGTCGATGATTTGTGAAATTTTATTATATATTTTTATAGACATAACGAACGGTCTAGAACTGTATAGACTAAATAATAAGGCAACAGTGACGTACGACAAAACTACCCTTGTTTCTACGATATTTAGAAGCTGCAAGCTGCTCTTAATAATACAGGTAAAAACTTGGTTATGCAGTATCACGTCTATCCTACAACAAACTAATTTAAATTCTCTTAAACAAAACAAATCATTTAAAAATCACGTCGTAAAAATGGCGGCACTTAACAAGAATATAATACAAGACTTACGAAGAGGTACTAGACCTTACAGAAAACTTTACCACGCTTCCACCCCCTACCACTAAATTAAGTTACTTGCAATTTATAGGCGCTGAAGAAATAGAGACCAAATGAAAAGTCAACGGCTTCGGTCACGGTTACTTTTGAGTAAAAAATTAAAGTATAAATACAAGATGAGACCATAAAAAAATTACAAAAATAGAAACGTCTCTAATAAAGTCTACTCTTTAGTGTCATTATGTTGGTTGAGTCGGTTTATTTTTGCGTCGAATGAATATGAAACGCCCACTAATAGATTTACCTACAAGGTACATGCAGCTCTCATATTTTTCTGACATCACCTGTCAATTCTGAGTTGAACCAAATTCCATTCCAATGTCTATTTTAGATACGGAAGCCTACTTACATGTTTTAAGACCATACAAAAGTTGGAAAAAAAGGATTGGCTTCAGTTCAGCCACAAAAGTACTATCTTCGGCCACTAGTGCTGAGCTCCAAGTAAAACAATGATGCGTGCACATAACTTCGCCTGTGAGGAGAACTTTTAGTTAGTGCTTTATGTAAGTAATTGCTTTCTGACATTAAAGCTAAAAGCACTTACCACCTACGTTGCAACTTTAAGTTTGATTACAGAGCTGTCTGTTATTTTTTGACAAAAGGTCAGCTATATTTACCTTATAAACATTATAAGGTAAATATATATTATCCTATTATTATTCTTCTTTCTGTCCTTATGCTGTGAATTTAATGAGTGGTATCTTGTATTGGCATACAAATATTTAAAGAACATTTAAAATATGTAAAAAAAAATATCGCTGTAAAATTTCCTGCAAAATTGAAAAATAAAATAAAGTTTAAGGTATTGTATCAGGGATTTAGTTATAAATCGAATATGTTAACTTTCAATAAAACTTGTTTTCTCTAATTAGAGAATGCTACTTGTACGATCGTAAATTGATCATTGACCATTGTATTTAGAATAGAATAGAATTGTAGGTACTATATACCCATTGTTGAACTGCTAATTTGGAGTAGAAATCTACATAATTAGACGATAAAACATTTTCACAGATATTTAATATAGAAAGCAGACTTAACATAGGTATACTACATGTAGGATGGCGCGTCGACATGTGATCGATTTGTGGCATACGCGGCTCAACGAGCCGCGGAATGCACGCAAACGCACACTCGACGCGATCCTGCCAAGCTTTGAGGCTTGGCTCCGGCGGGAGGGAGGAAGCGTCACCTACCGACTGACTCAGGTATTCACCGGCCACGGTTGTTTCGGTGAGTACCTGAATCGAATCGGGCGCGAAGCGACGGCGCAATGCCACCACTGTGGAGGGGACCGGGACGACGCACAGCACACGCTCGAGGAGTGCCCTGCATGGGACTCCGAGGGGCGAGTCCTGGTCGACCGTATCGGGCGGGATCTCTCTCTGCCAGCAGTAGTAGCGGCTATGCCGGCGGACGACAGAGCATGGAAGGCGGTGGTCTCCTTCTGTGAAACCGTTATGGTTCGGAAGGAGACCGCCGAGCGGGATCGGGAGAGGGTCGACCCCGCTCGGAGACGGAGTCGGAGACACCGGGGCGCGCGGTGACGCGCGTCCTGGTCCGTCAGCCCTGTAGTCTCGGGCGAAGAATAGAGCAACGGTAGCTCCTGTCTGTCGTAAAAGGCGACTAAAAGGAGGGATTAGAGTCGCGGGCGGTCAAAGTGGGGGCTTTGGCCGTTTATTGGCGGGCGACCCTAGGGAAGGCAGCAACGTGCTATGGCCGCACGCTGCTGTGACGGGAGGAACCGGGAGGTGGAGTTTACACCTCCCAGGAGGAGCCCAAGGCAAATGCTAGGAAGGCATCTCACATAACCCAGTCTCTCCCCCAGGAGGCTACCAAAAAAAAAGAAGGTATACTACATGAATGTGTGATAATGTGAGATTTCCACCTGGCTGGTCCTAGCCATGCTATCTAAGTAAGGCAATGCCGCCAGCGTCCTAGGGACCATGCCGCTTTCAGGATACCTAAACGACTGTTCATCCTTCAGTATTTCAGTTTCTTTGTTTTATTTTTGTGTACTTAGTCTTGTGTGTTCCTGTAAATGTTTGATGTTTCCTTGTAAAAATTAGAAGCATTTAGTATAGAAACTAGGTATTTATTTTACCTATTTTTATGTAGTATACTAATTAAAAGTATGTTGTATTTTAGCAGCCGTAGAAACGTCATCGAATAGTTTAGGAGGACATAAATTTTAGACACAAAGAACGAGCTCGTACATTATGCGGACTTTATCCGTTCAAAGTCCTAGTTGATCCGGGTGAACCGGGTACATGATTGGTGGATTTGATTCGACCAAATCAGGGCTGTATGTGAAGGGAATGAGGACAGATAAAGACTAAATAATTTCAACCTTGGGTTGTTTTTCAGTGAGTAATTATTTATTCAATAACGCCATGCTGTTTTCAGGTAACCTATAGAAAACGTGTTCTTTTTTTAGTGCTTATTTAAGTTTTTTTGATTCACTTTGGCTTGTGTGCTCATGTAATTTTTTTGTTTGTTTATAATTATAGCCTGATGTGAATATAGCCTGTACTTACTTACCTAAACGAAGTTTATATTTACTACTTCTTCTTGGCATATGGTTAATATTTTCTAAATATTAGAGCACATTCTTAAAAAGTGAATTACGAAGTCTGTAAATTATGGCGTATCATCTTCTTTTACTTAGTGTAAAGTAAAGTAAAGTACACTTTATTGCACAGAAACATTGTGGAATTACATAAAGTAAAAAGCAAAGTACAATTATCAGCTAAGAAAAATTCCACTTAAGGAACAGGTGTTACAAAAAAAACCTGTGTCTTTCTCTAATCCAGTGGGATTTGTTACTATAACAAGTGTGTTATAGTAACAAATTCAGCTCGATTTCAGAATAAGGGAGGCATCCACACGATCGATTTTATTATTTATTTGTTTTAGGTTTATGCGTCTTGCTTGTGTTTTATGTGTGTATGATATATTCAATTTGGTTTTCTTGTCGTAAACATAAGTGTGATTACTTTCTTTTTATAGATCTTCATAAATACGATTGTTTTTGTTATTATTTCTTAGGTACCTAATATTATTGCTTGATTTATAAGTATGAACAAATTAATGCATTATACTGAACCCTTTTCTTTTATTTTATTTATTTATTTATTCTTTTACACTTTTGTGTACAGGTGAGCTTAATGCTTTTTCTTTCTAGTTTTCGATAGTAATAATAACTATTGCTGACACTTTGAGCTGAAGCTTAAATTCATTATATTTATATATTGTTTATTGTTTATTTACATATTTCATAACATCACTAACAGTTTTACCAATCGTGTGTTACATGTCAAGTTATATTATAGGTACATAGCATTGTATTCTATATTGGTACTGAAGTCTCGACTCGGGGTCCGCGAATAGGTCCAAGGAGCTGTTCCAGGACAGCACCGCGTTGGTGAGGGACAGGGCGCGGTGCAGCGGGGCGGCGGCGAGGGCCGCGGTGCGCGCGCGCGGCGCCGCTAGCAGGGCGCGCGGGGCGCGCGGGCGCAGGCTGTACTGAGGAACAGGGGGTACGGACAGCGACACTTAAGCCAGTAAGAATGGGTTACTTATTTCAGCCCTGGTTAGTCTTAGGAAGTACCTAAAAAGGGAGAGATTATATGTATACAATATATGTATTCGTATATGTGTATAACAAATTGTATATATCATTATAATTGTTGCGTATGTATTTTATTTATCTACTATATAATTATTGTAATTTATTTATTCTTATTATTTACTGTACTCCACACCTTACCCACCATAAAAGTAGTCTAAACTCTCCTTAATCAAAGGTTGGCTGGAAGAGATCCCTATGGGATAAGCCCGCCTTTGTACATATTTTAATGTTTTTAATTTCTGTGTATATTTTTTATTTCAATGTGTGCAATAAAGAGACTACAAACAAACAAACTATATATGTAATTAAAAAATTTAAAAACCTCCGACTTATAGTTTCAAAAATACTCCAAGATCTTGGAAACCAGTGGTCTAATTTTTATAGATATGGCTAAGAATACTCGACAAAATTCTCAGAAAACGGGTCCAAACAAATCGGATAATCGATTGTTAAGTTATGATGCCACAGATTAACAGACAAACTCACAAACGGACAAACGTTTCAAACATATAATATAATACGCCTACGGTCGTTCGGTTGTTAAAAATTAAAAAACTTTTAATCCAGGCAGCCAGGTTTATTAATATTTTACTGTCACATAGAAAATTCGCAGAATTCCAAATTTTAACCAAAAACAAGTTAGTGTGTACACGTTGTAAACAACAGGATGTTCCAAAACTTTTAATTTGTTTGCAGTATCAGCGCTTGTTGTCAAAATTTTAATGTGACTAGTTTTTCATCAGGTTTATTCTATTAGGTAATTCCTAGAGCGTCGGTGGCACATTGGGGACCCGGACTCCCATATGGGAGGTCCGGGTTTGAAACCATGCAGTGCCATGTACCAATGAGTTTTTTTTTTCGTATTTTACCGACTGCTCTAACGGTGAAGGAAAACATCGTGAGGAAACCTGCACACTGAGATGACCAGTGTGTAAAATGGGGTAGGCACAAAAGATCCTCAAGGCTCGAGTGCCGCTGGTGAGCTGGTGTTATTTCCGGCCCCCTATCATAAGATAAGAAGATAAGATAGGTATTTACTTTTATTATTTGAATTAACTAGTTATAATAATTATGAAATATAATTAATAACAGTATTTCTGACAAAATCTGAATTGGAAGTAAAAGTTAGACATGTTCATTAAGTAGAAGAAGATGACGTGTTCTCAAATACCGAGTCAGATATATCAGAGCCGCTCTGATTACTAAGTAGCAATAATGGCAAGGTTTTTTCGACAGAATTACGTTTTTTTTACGTATTTACGGTTTTACCAGGCTGTAAAACCTATGGAAAACCTATGGAATGAACAAAAGCGACCAAGAAGATGAACATAAGAGCGTCGGTGGCCTAGTGGCTAGGACACCGGACTACCATGCGGGTGGTACGGGTTCGAAACCGTGCAGTGCCATGTACCAATGAGTTTTTCGTATTTCTCGAAGACTTACGTACATTTACCGACTGCTCTAACGGTGAAGGAAAACATCGTGAGGAAACCTGCACACTGAGATGACCAGTGTGTAAAATGGGGTAGGCACAAAGGATCCTCAAGGGTCGAAGTGCCGCTGCAGTTATTCCCGGCCCCCTATCATAAGATAAGATAAGAAGAAGATGAACATAGGGCCACATAGGACCATAAAGGTTAGTCGTCAAATACCTACAAAACCGAGTAAAACTTAAATTTATTCATTAATATTTGAAATGTTATGTTTAATTTGGATCGTTACGTTCACGCCATTCATCATTGCTCCCCAGACAGTATTTAGGGCATCTATTGTCTGAATCACACTTGATTAATACAGAATGTGATAATAATATCATGGGAATACTCGAATCGGTTTAGTACAATAGACAATGTTATACGTACTCGTACGGAACCAGATTTTTTTTCAAAACAACCGGGTTCGATTCCCAGGCTGAGTACAGGTTTTTTTTAAAATGTATGAATACAGTTTTTCTTGTTACTAAAATTGATGACATGGTTCCTAAGAACAGATCTTCGTATGTCTTATAGTTTCAGACTTTCCCATACTGACCGTTCTTAATGTTACACCCTGTATACCTACTTCAGACAACAATAAGAAGAATCGGTATAGTTAAGATTGAGTGTGTAAGCATGTGTATAGTATATTTATCTGTGAGGTGTGTTAAGGTGGGAAAGGGTGTGTGGGGTGAGTGTGCGGTATGTGTGTGTGCGTGTGAGCTTATAAGCGATAAATTAATGATTTGTCTTTTTATGTAAAGGATATTTCTGGCGTAGATTCAAAAGCAACAGGACAGTCACATATTGCCTGTTGTGTGTATTCTGTGCTATTGTGGAATGCACAAAGTATCACAATACTAACCCACATGTATAACAACTAGCATAAACTTCATAATGTCTCCAACGTAACGGTATATCCGTATCAAACTTGGTTATCTATGCGCGTGTCGTAGTCATATTATCGATGTTAATGTAACAATGCATCACTCTCCCGAGGCACTCATCACGAGTGTAACATCCGTAATTCCGGAACGTAACAAGAGGGATCTCGTTTTACCGACAATTTCCAGAGTTAAATTGCTGTTAAGGAGAACAAAGTTCCTATTTTATTTAGCTTTGTACAATTTTCTGCGCGGAAAGTTTCTTTAAGCGAATAACTGACAAGCTTTACTAGACTGAAGATTTTAGATTTTTTCTTGGACTTTTTTACTACAGCTTGTTAGATTTTTTGTCGAAAATTTCTCGAAGTCTTTACTCGCAGTTTTAAGCGGAAAATTATTCGAAACCTCTAGATATTCATAACTTTTAGGGAAGAGCTAAAGCATAAATGTTAAAAAATGGCCGGCCAAGTTTCTTTGGTTATATGGTTGGCGTACCAAAAATATTGAAAACTAGTCCGATGCCAAGTTTAAATGCACTTTACGATAGAACAACCTTAAAATACTGTAGTTGTACGTAAAACTTCACCTAATAAAGTAAGATCGTAAAACTTTTAAAGTAGTACTTGACAGGTTTTATGGTGATATGATGACACTATCAGCAATTATAAGAAATATAATATTCTACGTGATTTATGTGAGTAATTTTTTAGTTTATTTTATGTGAGTATTTATTTAGTCTGTGCATTTGCAGCAAGCACTACAGGATAGCAATAGCTACAAGATGGTGATAAGTGGGTCGAAACGGTTCATGTATAAATAATGCAAGGCGTGTTTTGAAATTTGGCCTGCGTACTCCCGTGCGCTTAAATAAGTCTCGCGTTTATAATAATTTGGCAGCTTCGATTTCCCACGTCGATATTATTTTCACAATAGCCTTGAGAGTCTAATACCCGCACAGAACTAATCGGCACGTTTCCATGTCACTGCACACTTACTTGGATTCTATTCACTGCAGTATACTTACAGAAGTTACTGGGAGATACGAATGCAGGTTTACTACCTACGTGAGATGCAAGTTTTGCGGTAAAATAATTAAATCGAAACCACGTAGCGTGGAACAAGTTTATCATAAGAGATCTTAACGCAGGTATATACTACCCGTCGACTATAACTTGTCTTTCCCTCACGGAAAATAACAAATAATAATCACGACCGTCATCAGTGAGGAATACGAATAAGAAGAAATAAAATTAGTAATAAGTCAGTCTCTAGACGATTCGACGTTGGTATGTAACTGTGCAGATATTGAAAAAAAAAATAGTATCAATCTTATTTCAAACAATATACATGAAATAATCTATAAATAAATAATAATTTGGGTACAAAAATAGGATTTTTATGCTGTTTTTATGTATAAAATATATTAAAGGCCGTTTTCGGTAGCAAAATTTCAAGTTCTTATTTTGACATTATTCGCAAAACACGATAAATTTACGTTGTATGGCATCTATCTAAAGGATAATCCCAAAATGAACAAGGTATAGCCATAAGTACAACCTTCTGGTTGTAATATTACCACTTTAGAAACGTTTCAAACTAGCGATGTACAGTTTACGAGTACCACAGGTCAACCTACCCAAAACGTCGAAAATAATGAAATTGAAATAAACCATATTACGCGGACAGAGATCGAGTTTTAATCAATTAAATTTGGCTAGTGTTCGACTCTACCACTTTAGAAACGTTCCAAAACCAACTTCCGTTCAACTGGATCCAAGAGTTCCTCAATAACAGGTACAAGTTTCAAGAAACACGGATGCGACGTTATCCGGTCTGGGAGCAAGTTTGGAACACAACTTGGAGATATAGGATGTACTGTACAAATTAGTCACGATCCCTGTTTACTCCAATTATTCGCTTATGAGTTATAGATTTGGTTGGGATTTGCTTTGAGGAATCTCTAACTTTGAACTATGTAAATTAATGATAATGCTGAATAACGATGAAACATAATCATTATCATTATGTTTCAAGAAGATCAAACTGGGTAGATTTCATCATCTTGTTTTTGTTGTGTGGTTAATGGGCAACATATTGACAGAGTTGCTGAGGCCGCCCGTGGGCAGAGCTAAATAAATTATCGATTAGTCTACTGGCTCAGGTGAAAAGTTGAAGAAGCTTTAGTAAGTGTTCTTATCATAAACAATACCATTTAGGCCATTTAGACTGCTATCGGACGACAGCAGCCGGGATCGATAATTTAACGTGTTCTCCGAGGCACGGAGGGACTTAGATGAATGCCCGTAACTAGGCTACGCGCCCCCTAGGTAGGTATGATAGGGTGTATAATTTTTTTGCAACAGGTTGATCAGTGAGTGTTTAAAATTAAATAAGATTTATCTCCTTTTGCAGAATTTCTCTAACTATAACCGTTTAAAAGTTACAAAATTTACCGAAATAAAAAGCTCACCCATACATCACTCGGTCGATCGGTCGTTCGCCTTTCATAAATATACTGTTTTGTATATAATAGGATTCAAACTCATATAGAACATATCGGAATCATTACACACGTACAGGAGGTCAAATTTCAACCATTTCGATTGTAAATCCATGATATGGATTTGGTAGTAACCGCTCCGCGAATCCAATAATTATAATTGACATATTTTTGTTGTGCCAATGTCGAAATCAATTCCTAACCAATCATAATTACATTATATCGTAGACGTTTGTAGAGTTATTTTTTACTTTGCTAATGTAATTACTAACACGGGTCAAGCTGAAATTAGTTAAGAGTCGGTTTCCATATAAGTTATTGTACACATTGATGCTGTATTCGTGCAATACCAGTCAAATTTTACTGAAATATTTTGGCGTCTGGTTAATCATACTGTTATATATGAGAGAATAGGCATTTACTGGACCCGCATGCTCCATCGTCGACCTCATCGTCGCTTATTATCAGGCGAGATCGAGGTTAATTGCGGGTTTAGTAATAAATAAATAAATAAAAAATAAATAAAAATATGGCGCCAATCCAAAAAGGTTTATTTGAAGGATTTCATACAAATATTTTTTTTAAATCATAATTAATTATAATAAGGTCGGGGAAAAAGTTTCTTCGCATTTTATATGAAATCTAAAGACATTTTTTTTTAAAGTTTATTTACATTTAATTATAGTATATATGTGCCATTTTGTTCGATGACTTTTTGCCATCTTGTAGGTAGTGATAAAGAAAAATGCCCTTCCACTCCCACCATATACACAGCATCACCTTATTGCGAGTTAACCCGGGCTTTGCCACAGTCACAGTCACAGTTGACCACGATCTTTTCGCACGTTTTTATCGTACGTGATCCATTTTTAATCACCAGTTATCAATCTCTTCAAAAACGGTTCGGTTTCATTACGTCTCAATGAAGAATCGCAAATGAGTACACGGTTCATTAGGTTTCTTTCAGTGAGCTCGTGTGGCACCCAAATATCGAGTTTTTTTGTGTACCCAGCTTTTTTCAAATGGGTCAAAACTATTTTATGGTCAATTTCCAGTTCTTCAGCTACGTCGTAACTACTGATATGCCGATCATGCTTCACTTTTTCAAAAATGGCGTCCATTTTATCCGTAACAGGGCGACCAGAGCGAGGTGCATCTTTGACATCAAAATTCCCGGATTGAAAACGCTTAAACCAACTTTGTGCTACTCTTACTGACACTGCATTAGGTCCATAAACGTCACAATTTTTTTTCGCGGCTTGCCTTGAATTTTTTCCTTTTTTGTAATAAAATTTCAAAATGTATCGAATTTCTTCATTAGATTCACTCATTTTGACAGAAAGAAAAACAAAAGAAAAATAGCTGGAAACAACATTTTACTAATTTGTTTTCTTTTTCTTTTAATGTAACCTTTTTAATGTCATCAAAACCAGCCAGATACAAATAGTACAGCCAAAGAAATTTTATTACAAGTTTATACATACAATATTCGAAAAGACTTTTTCCCCGACCTTATATTAGGTACTAAAGTGTATTATTTTTATACTGGTAAAACAGCATGACTGAACTAATAGTAACAATATTCCATTAAAATATTCCACAAGTGTGACATGAACGTGTAAAATAATTTGTACGGAACCCGAGTCATAACGTTACATTTAAAACAACTTCTAGTAGTTACTCATTATTATATAACGTTGTCCATATAGTTACTGTAGGCAAAACATTGTTATCATCTATTTAAACTGTCACCAAAGGCGACAAGTAAAGAAACTAATAGACCTTTACGAGTACCCTCCAAACATTCCGCTTTTGAACTAACCAGCCGTCTATCTGTGTCACTCCGCCGCCACAAAGGCCCGTTTCAATTAACTTTTATTTAACTGCAGGTTAGCGATTTTATCCCGCCCTTTGAGTTCACGAATCATTTGATAAAGGAGTTACGTCTGCGACCGACAGTTAGGGGTGCGTTTCACTAAATATAAAAACATTTTCACGGATCATTTCCTTTTGAATGTTACAGATAGAGGCTGCTATTGGCGTGGTGGAATGTCAGGCTTTTGATTATCAGCGACCTATTGTGAGGGTAGTGAAGTGAGCAAGGTAGGTTAGTTAAACAATTGACTGTTATATTGTGTTGCTTTCTAATAACGGTGATGCTTACTTTGGTTAATTATTCTGAAATTACATAGGGTGTAACATATACCCTCTATAGTCCCGAAAGGGGGATGTGAAAATCCAAAACTGAACAACTTTCACTCAAAGAAGATAACGTTGAGATAATTTGTAAGTTTATAATAATTGTATTGTTATACCTTCTTCAGTTTATAGTACTTAAAAACCTATAGAGAGAGTTCAAGCTATGGTTCAAATCTGATGAAAATAACCTACGGGTTAGGTACCACAATAAATTATCGGAATAAAGTGAAAGTTTTATTTGAAACTAGAATAGCTTCAGTTACTCCACATATATTTCCTTTTACAAAGTAAGTAATACAACTATTATTATTATTATTTCTTGAAACATAGCGCTAAGCACTAGATGTATAAAAACAATATTCCGAGTTTGATAACTTTTTAATTGACCAGCATTTGGGTTAATTTTCAACCGTAACAAATGCAAAGCTCTTTTGTCGACCGTTCAGAAAGCCAATTAGTTATGTAAACAAAGATTGGTGAAATATTGTTATTTCAAATTACGATCGTCTGGATTTTACTTTGACTGAATTCAAAAACTCAATTTAGACTAAAGGAAATAATAAACACTCGTTTAATTGGACGTTGAAAATTGAGGTTCCATTAATTCAATTGACGTTTTTTTTTCTAAAACAATAACTAATGGTAGGTAACATAATGGTATAGCAGTAGTTGTAAAGTAAAGTAAAGTAAAAGAAAAATACACTTTGCACAAATAGAAAACAACAAACAAAATAGCGATCTCTTCCAGGCAACCTTCGGGCAGAGGAAATGATTGTATAACAATACAATTATTAGTTTATGAAATATGGCGGAAATGCATTAATAATAATTATTAAAATCATTAGGAGAAGAAAAACCCACCAATCACCATCGGATTCGCTCTCTCCAACGATAACCAAATCCAGTAGGATTTAGAATCGCAAAGGATGAGGAGGAGGTGAAAGGCGGTTCCTTTTTTTTTTTTTTATCTATAACTAAACCCGCATTTGACCTCGATCTCGCCTGATGGTAAGCGACGATGAGGTCGACGATGGAGCACGCGGGTCCAGTAAATGCCTATTCACTCTGGCCTTGAAGATCCCAAGGTTATAGGTTTCGGGAAATACAGACGCCGGCAGGCTGTTCCATTCCTTAGCCGTTCGCATAATGAATGAAGAAGCAAATCGCTTCGTACGAGCAGATGGGATATCAACAACATAAGGATGGAACCCCTCCCCGCGCCTGGTAGTCCGAAGGCGGAATGGAGATGCTGGAATTAGGTCGTGCAATTCCGATGCGCACTCTCCGAAATGTATCCTATAAAATACCGATAGACAGGCAACCTTGCGCCGATGTTCCAGAATTTGCAGTCTAGCTTCCACCAGCGATTCGTCACCTATAAGGCGCTTAGCGCTTAGCTTCCTTCCTCCCACAAATTATTAAACATAAACATAAATAATAAACATTAGTTTATTATCCAATTATTAGGATTACGGGGTGTGGATTCTTAAGGGAAGAAAAGAAACTTCCCAGAAAGAGCACCTCTAGATATTTTCTTGTAAAAAACAAAATAGGAACAAAATACCTCTTTGGAATTCTTCTCGCAAAAAATTCAAAGACTCCAATAAATCAGTATATTTTAAGTTCAAAAATAAACTTTCTGCGAGGAAAGGATAAACAGAATCCTAAAAATGTAAGCGAAAACGAGAGGGGTTAATTATCCGCCCTCATTTAAGAGCAGCGGGAGGCTTTATTTCACGAAAAAATAATAGGTTGCCCTGACTTATTCGAATGCTTTATTAAATTAATGGTTCACGAATTTTTTTCCGTCGACTCAACCGTTCGTCTTCTTATCTTTATTAATCATTTTGCTCCGATGCTTTTGAAAAGGAAATAGATTTAGCTGGAAAAGGTTGAAGTCTTCCTGAATAGAATTAAGGGTCAAATTAGAGTAAGAACGGCCGTCGAGAAAGCGCATTTTCACTTTCATTCATACACTAACAATTGACTGATTAAATTGAAATTGAAATCGTTTATTTAGCGCTGTAAACACCAGAATACAGAAGTATACAAAGTTTAATACATGCAGCACAGAACATCTGGTATGGTACAGTGCCAAAATGGGTACACCAGCTCAGCATAATAGTGAGGCAAGCCACAGCGCTGATTTTCAACTGGCCCCTCAGTGACTGCACGGACGAAGAAAGCAACAGTGTGTGCGTGTTGTATTATTCAATCCTACAGTGCTTTTTAAGCATGTGTTTAACGCCACTTGATTTATTTATAAAGTAGTTTGGAGCAACATAAAAAATGTAATCAGAGTAAAACATTTAGCATCTCAGTCAATTTCTGGTGCAGCTAGAATGCTCTATTATATGTTTAGGTAAAAGTAATTTATAATGTAATTGTAATTAGTTTAGTATATGCACGATGGGATTAACATAATCAATTATGATTACAATCCCTAAATTAAACAGATTAAAAAAAAACTCAGTCAGCTCATGACCTTGTTGCGATACAAATTGTAAACATCTATATTTACCTTTACCTATCGCACAGTTTTTTTAATTATTTAGTGAACTTTAGTTTTGGAAGGAACAATTTAGGCACATGACTGTATATTTCGTAATAATAATGTTCTCAATGATTTTTAAATTATGCAAGTTTAATTACAATTACATTTACAAAATACAAAGCTACATAAAAATTCACACACAGAAATGAAATAATAACAAAAATAAAAAATCAGTCACAATACAAAATACAATACAATACAAATATACGTTATTGCACACCCGGGACAAAAACAAAACATACAACATAAAGAGAGGTACAATATAATGTGCAGAAGGCGGCCTTATCGCTTTAAGCGATATCTTCCAGGCAACCTTCAGGTGATGGAAAAATCATAAGATACATAATATACGGGTGCAAAAGGCGTATGAAATAGATACTACCCTCAAATAAATAAATAACAAAAATAAAAAATAATTTTAAAAAAATGCACACATCAAGCATAAGACTTATATACACAATGTAGGTATAGGACATGCTACGCAAGGTGTGACGTCGATCGCAAAGAAACAGAGAACAGACTTATAAGTATAGCTAGTGTAGCAAAGAAATGGCGCTGGCTCAGCATGGTTGCCCACAGCGCTGATATTCTCCCAGGACCATTGAGAATAGACGAGCCGACCGTGGAGATAATACCAGAATAACAATATTAACGTATGTGAATAATTATATGACATAATTTACCTCTGGCTTATAATTTACTTAACTGGAGTTTTTAAATGCTTTTAAATTAGACATCAATTAATTTAATTTATTGCACTTTATTTTATTATTGTTACTGTTTTGTTTTATTTGCATTTTTAATATTAAGTGACTACCGAATTATAGCTGTTTCATTAATTTTGATCAATAATGCTATCAACCCGTTAGGTACAATAAAGGTAATAAGGAAGGGGATATTGCGGGGTATAAGAATATTATGAAACTGAAGGCTGAAGGATATTCGTGGGATTTTGACACCAGAATCAGATATTTTTTTATTGTAAGTTAATTACCTTAAAGTAAATTTTACAACGTCACTTTACTCTACCACCGTTTCGAAAGCGCTATAGCTGTAGGTAAAGAAGCGGCGCAAGAAATAACCAGCAGCACATCTTTTAAATAAACATACTTAACAATATTTATGTGTACAATCATGTGTGAATATAATCATATACACGATGTGCTGAGCTGGAGCTGAATTTAGGACCAAGCCTCTTTATCATTTATATAGTCATATAAAAGTCATATAAAAGAATATAAACTCTTAATTTAACAAAATGGCGATAGGAACAAACACGTCTCTCCTTGGGAAAAACAGTTATAGTCCGTAGCTTTGCCTTCAGCGAATTCATTGTAAAAGTGCAGTGAGCAATATAAGAAGACAGTGACAATACTGCAGGGCATAACTGAGAAATCCGCACAGCAGATTCACGCTACAGTGCGGTACCCTCTGGTAAATAGATTGAATCAAAGTCACTTTGAAAAATGAAGGCACAAAGTCAGCCTTTGTGGAGGCGTCGTGGAAGCAGAGACAATGAGCTTCAGTCTTTAAAGTCGAGTAAAATGTACAGCTTTTAAGGGATTTTTACGCTTTCATGTTTAACGCGGCATTTTTAATTTTGTTTACGTATGCTTATATTTAGTATGGTTCTTTTGAATTGTGAGCTATTGGTATAATTACTATAATATAACAAATAATGTCAATTAATTTTAACTAAATAATTATAAATACACCTCCCCCCTTGCCGCTCCCGATGCAAAGATGCTCATAACGCTTGCGGCGTTACCGCGCTGGATCGCGATGGCCAACCTATAATATAACTATATATAACTATAATTACTAACATAGTCTTAAGTATGCATAGCATTGTTACTAACAAAATTTGAACCCTGTTGTTCCGAATAATAAATTGATTTGATTTGATTTGATAATTTCTTGGTTTATACAAAAGCTCAGTCTGAATTTAGGACGGACGGATCGGATATTGTGTAAGTGAACATTGTGAAAGTGAAGGCTGAAGGACATTCATGCGATTTTAGTATATACATATACTAAAATCGCATGAATGTCCTTCAGCAAAAGAATATAAAAACTTAGATAGAAAATACATTCAGGATTGGGTCGGTCGGTGGGAAGTCGGAAGTCGGAAGTGTGAACGGAGTGGTTAAGGATAAAATTAGTTTTGGATTTGGCTGGGTATTAAATTTGGTGTAAGTTCACGAGAGTATCGAGAGGGGTGAGTTATGTCAAAAGGGCGACGCTGCGGGCAAAAGATTGTTTGTGTATACAAGAAGTTATCATCAAAACTATAACCCACCTGTATAATCCACCTGAGTTTGAGTAATGATACTCTAAAGGCTGTCTCTGAAAATTATAACTTAAGTAAAATTATTTTTGCAACAAACATTCTAAAAGGATTCCAAACGTCCTCATTAAATGAGGAAGGAACCCTTTTTGTCCAATCTCTAAATATTTTAAAACATTAAGAAGTCCAAACTCATTTTCATAATTACCAAGTTAATCGCGACTTACAAAATTTAAACAAAATTTGTTCCGAAACAATCAACTTTAGACAAGATTTACAGTGTTATGATGGCTTCAAGGGTATTTTTAACAGGAATTTTAATATAAAGTTTTATTTTATAAATAAGTTATAACTTAATATAGCGTCAGTTTATTTTTTCCATCCGTTATTAAATAAGTGACTTTTATTAATTACTCTAAAGTGAAATCCGGTACGCGTAACAGCCTATACTTCATCGAGTTTACTTCAGCTTTACTTTACTTACTAAAGCTCCATTGATAAAAAAAAATTAAGTCCCCAGCTTATAGTATTTGTATTGTAGCCGAGTACGGAGGTCTTTACATCTCCAAACCCGATCATAGTCGTACTACAATCAAGACCCCGTGCTCTGTGAAGTATTCGGGTTTGTAAAACATATTATCAGGTCTGAAGGTGGATGCCATGCTGAGCAGCTACTATCTGAACCTTCACCCACTATCAATGCTGTGTAGCATTAAATGAATAAAATAATATTTACGATATACATCCTAAAAAACCTTTGTACTGACTGACCTTTTATTATCACCTACAGCAGAACTAACAAAAACGAATCACACATAGTAGAGAAAATCAGTATTAAAAACAGTACAAGTGATGCAATCTCTGCGTATTTGTATGACGGACTGTCAGCGTACAGTGCGTGAATTTTAAAAAACATTCGGGCCTTGAAAACTTCGGAGTTCTTCGGTAATTGTTAACGATAAGCGAATGTACTACGTCTGTAGTAAGAGAGAGACAGAGGCCGATTTTACCCGATACCCGAATGATTTTCTAAGAGCTCAAATGTAACTACAAGTCGGGGGATAAGGATATTATTATCCATTGCATAAGTAATTATTGTGAGCGTTACGTGAAATTATGTTCATTCTGATTATTGTATTAAAAGGTCTTTGTTCTAATACCTAAACATATTATACCGAGTTTACGAGTCCCTGTAAAATTATCAAAACAAAAAACTGTGACTTAAATATTAAAAATTTCTGAGCAGCCGTGAAACCGGAAAAAATGCCTTGTTAATCTTAAACAGAGAGAGCTCAAGTATCTAATAGAATAATTTCGTTAAGAGAATGGAATTGCCGGGGGCGAAACGGACGGAGGGTTGAAACCCTTTTAGGGGCATTAAGTAATTCGTCCTAAGATGCCGCAACCATGGGACTGATGACTGGCGGAAAGAGCAAACTTGTCGCATTTTCGGCTGACCCAATCTTTTTCGGAAGATGAGAAAGAAAAGCTTCTTATGGGATAAGTAAGTACTTTTGTAATTAATTGTAAATACCCTAAGGGTTTAAGAGATTGTAATCTAGTTGGATGAGAAGAGCGGATAATCGGGCTCATGACGCGCCTTGGGAGAGACCTATGTCCAGCAGTGGGCTAGAGTGGGCTGCTGACGATGAATATGATGATGAATCTAGTTGCAATTGCGCAGAAGTGACTACAAGTGACATATTCTCATCTGAGGCCATGCGTGCCTCGGAAAGTACGTTAAACTGTCGATCCCGAGATTTTGTCGTCCGCAGCAGTCGTTAAGTCATAGTTGTACCACCCTATTACTTATTTCTGCCGCAAAGTGCATAACACTTGCATTGCGGTTTGAAGGGTAAGAGTCAGCGTAATTACCGGCATCTCATACTCCATCTAGATCCTTGTGGCGACCCACGACACGCGCGCCACTACGATTAGTACCTACTCACATCGGTGTAGAACGCGCTATCGAAATTTTCCTGGAACGAGTTCCAAACATCCATAGTTGGATCAGGCACAACACCCCGCCTGGTGGAAGATTTTCCCTTTCATACAACTGACTTTACGTCAACCATGTCCTCACATAGCGCGTTCCTACATCCTCAAAGGTAGCAGCGCATCGAAAACCCTCTAATAACATTATAGTGAGTTGAGATCTCAAACTTGTATTGTTGAGTTGAGTGCTCAAACTTGTATTGTCGGCGATCTACCTGAACATAAGTCAGCAAGCGATCGACTGCAGATACTTTAAGCGATCAGCTCTGCAGAGACTTTCGACGGTGAGGTGCAGTGGGATTTATGCCTAATAATTATACCTACTTAGCGCGTCAACACTCAACAGTCTAACTAACCAAAACCACAGATTAGACATTAGACATATTTTATTAATAATGTTCATTACACATCAAAAAGCAGGTACTATACACTCATACAACGCATCATATACCAAGGTATACACAAATACAAACTCCCGGAGGAACATAATACACAGGAAAATAATACATTATTTAACAATGTCAATTATAATATTATTATGTCAATTAAATTATTCATTGTTACACTTAACCTCTAAAAATTCATTAAAAGAAAAATAGGATTAACTAATGGTGTTACTACATAACCAAAACTCATGAACTCTTACGCGGAGCGCATTTTATACGATTGAAGAGTTCTTCAACGTCAGTAAGATCTGGTAGGTACTCGCCAACACACATTGCATTATTTTAAAAAAAAGCTTAATTTTAATTAAAATTGAAATTTATTTTATTATGGTTTATTATAAATTCAATGTAATAATGGTTTGTAATAATAAATGTATGTGACGTATAATTGAATATTATAAATAAAGATCTGAAACTGAACAATGTCTGGGATCGACTCGTAAAGCTATGGCGATCGACTGGTCGAGCACCCTATGCCATAGACCCTTTCGTAAAGTAAAGTAAAGTAAAATACACTTTATTGCACAAATAGAAAACAACAGACAACAAATAGAGAACAAACAGATCACAAAGCACTATGTATATTTGGCAAAAGTGGGGAAACTCAGCAAATGCTGACATACTCGGGTACCAAATATGCAGCGCTGTTTTTCATTTCCCCCTTATCCGAAGATGTTAGTGGGAGCGATAGTGATAGTGGGTAAAGAAAAAATAAACTAAACATCAAAAAGATTAAATCGTGTCATTCCTCTTGTCCCAGTAATCGAATTTTATTTTGGTTCTTTTTGAAACGAATGTGTTTGTGCTTTTTCAAAGTAATTAATAAATCAATTGTTTAGCAAAAGGTTTATTTACTTACCCCTAGTAACAAACGCTATTCAAAACCAGAGGCATCCCTATCCTGATCGTTTTAATAGGAAACCAAAATTTGATTAAACTTTTGTCCATTAATAATAACTTAAAATTACCTGAGAGTTGTAGTTAACCTAATAACGAAGTTCAGAATAAGCTCCCTACTAATAAACTTTGATGGCCGTCGAAAAGCTCATAAACGAGGTTAACGAGTTTGGAAAACAGGTATACTTACACTGAAAAAAATATTGTTTGATCTAACCATCCTCTGTTTCAACTTGAGTTTACCAAGATGGTTTTGTTTATTTCCACCAACAACTTGTTGGAATCTGAATAGAAAAGTTTTGGTAGGTTCAGATTTTTTTCAGTGCTTCAGTTTGCAGGCTAAGAGAGCCATCGTAATTACTGGCACACGAGACAGTCCATTTAAGTTCCTCTAGATTGGCAGCGCATCGAAAACCCTCTAATAACATTATAAGCATTGTTGTGAGGTGTAGTGATGTAAGTTGCTTACTTGCTTGCTTGCTTATCGAGTGGTTAGTGACCTGTCGCTGTCGAACGACAACAGCCGAGACCGACTGCTTAACGTGCTCTTCGAGGCACCACTTACTGACTACCTACTTTGTATATTTGTTAATTTTTAACCAGTTGGAACATTTAGAGCACTGCGGTTACGTCAACATAATATGATACGCATTACACAAAAGCGTTAAATTGAAATTTTTGCTTGGCTTAGCTAGCACTGTTAAGTGAAGAACTACTAAACCCGCATTTGACCTCGATCTTGCATCGTCTGCTCTCTTTTTATGTACAATAAGAAGTGGTATAATTACGAAATGCCAATGGTATAGCTGATATGTGTAAAGATAAACAACAATTAAAGTTTCTCTGCCTCTCAATCAACATCTGACTGTTTCAAATTGTCTGAACATATTTTGAATTTCCAACATTTTGTTAGAAAACGGAATCCAATTCGTCTATCAAGGACCCTTACCTTTGTACGTGAACTGTGTAGGTCTGAAGGAGCATTGTATCTCAGAGGTAATTGGTACAAAAAGTCAATTAAACTTTTGATTGCTACAGGGAAATAACATGAATAGCTCAGGAGTGAGATCAAACATTTTCTGACAAACAGTCTAATTTAAGGCATGGAGGTAACAAGCGCACACTACCGTGATGGAGACAGTATCGATGTCTTTGAAGGGAACGGTGTCCTAACCCCGTAATCTGTAATGAAATGGCACAAATGTTTTGGACATTAGATGAATAAACTTATCACAACATATATTTTGTTAGGTTCAGAGAATTTTAGAATTAATTATTAATGATATTTTTGTAGATATAGATTTATTAAGAAGGATTTTAACGATTTTCAGTTAATTTTCCATTCTGCGGTTCGACGGAAATGGTTGTTATAATCTATAATTAAAGCTACAGCGATAACATAATTAATAAGTACGTGCGTATTACAAACAATATATTAAATTAATATTATGTCACTAATTATTGATAATTTTGATTGATTCAACACATTGTTTTATAAGTTTCATTTATAAAAGTTCTTCAACGGATTTGACGAACGAAATGAAACGAAGTGTGATACGCGGGAGGGCGAAACCCGACAGAACGGTGGGGGTTTATTGTTAGCTTGGTCGGTAAAATGCTCTCGATAGGGCTGTTGGAGATCGTTGTAGTATACAGAATAAAATAAAGTGTTCGCAATCTGAATTATAGCCGTTATATTATAATTTGCACTATTTTCTTGTTATTGCCATGAGTGTATCACTAACGTCAATTACCATAACCAAAGGTAGAGTAAGATAGATAGATAGAAACACTTAAGGTAAGGTAAAGGTAAGGTATGAGTAAAGTACCCGTGTCACAGAGCAGTTGCTATTCAGTAATTGTATTGCCTCTCCTTCTAATACTGGTGAGAATCATAAAAAATATATTATAAAATAATAGCTCTTGCTCTCTCTTTTCAATCTCACTCAATAAGATCACATAATCAGATAAATGGGAAGGGTGCGAAAATATGGGCAAATAGCAAGCAATCGCGGGCCCTCAATTACCGATCGTTACTGAATCGTAAACACATTGCAATTCACAAAACTAATTAGGGATATTATTATTACGAAATATACAGTCATGTACCTACATTTTTCCTTCCAAAGTGAAAGATAACATATGCCCAAAGGTCAGCTGGCAGAGAATGCCGCAAGTGTAAAAGAATAAATAAATAAAGATGACTAATATGCACAAACGAACGAACTTAGCCTCCAGCAACTCCATCACCCGCAAAAAAGCCAAAAACTGGTTCTATATAGAAACATATTACTGGCCCCATTCGTAGCGGACGGGATTGTTTATTCCATGATGGGCTCAGTGTTCTGGTGTAAACGTAATTAACAAGTCCTTTTAATTGAAGGAGACGTTTTCACCTTAACTTGATGTTTCTGATACCAATTTTCGAATAAGTAGGTATGACTTTAAGATTATTTAGATTTGTCGTCTTAATAACAAATCTAAATTAACTTGTATTGGTATAGTAAGTAAGTAATATGTTTATTTCACACACAGCAATGGCTGAAACAGTTATAATTATGTTAAAATAATTATGCAGTCAACGGTAAACATATTGAAATCATGTCTGATGGTCTGCTGTTATTGTGAAAAGGGCCTCAACTCAGCTTATTGCTGCAGATAAAAATGCCTACAGCGCTGGTATTCTGTTGGACCATGACCGATGGCTGGCCAAAACCTGTCCAAGAGGACAAAGATACGACACAAATAAATTTAATTGAAGATAGGTAGTATTAATAAGTGAAAAAATATATACCTACATTTACCATGACACATAAATGGAGGGAACAGATCCAGACCAGGGCAACAGTAATTGCACCGACAGCAAGTATGAGCGTAGTCTGTTTTTAAATGCATATTTTCCGGTGCAGCTACGTATTGGAGGGTGGATGTTTTATTATTACAAGTAACTATTTGCATTTTGCCAAAAACCAATTTATGTAGACGACATATTTAGTGAAATACCTACACTGTCACTCTGATTCCAAAATAACTCAATTAAAAATTTAAAAAGCCCCCGACCCGGTGTGTTGATCCCTTTACTTTTTGTGGTCATCATCCGGTCCTCAATATTCTAGATATGGGATAGGCACTGTGGTTCTAAAAAAATGAGCTCAAACTAACTATTAGACGTCTAACTAGAACGTCGGTGGCACAGTGGCTAGGACATCGGACTCCCGTGCGGGAGGTCCGGGTTCGAAACCGAGCAGTGCCATGTACCAATGAGTTTTTCGTATTTTTTGAAGACTTACGTACATTTGTCGACTTCTCTAACGGTGAAGGAAAACATCGTGAAGAAACCTGCACACGTAAATGTAAATGGGGTAGGCACAAAAAATCCTCAAGGGTCGAAGTGCCGCTGGGTTATTTCCGGCCCCCTATCATAAGATAAGATCAGTTAAATTAAAAAATCCACGTCCAAATCGGATCATCCGTTGTTGAGATATGATACCAGAGACAGACAGAAATATATACGCGTCAACTATTACCGTTCCAGTGATACCATCTGATGACAAAATATATACTCCAAGATCTTGGAAACCACTAGTCATCAGACTCAGACATAGCTAAGGATACCCATATTTTCGTCAAAGTTAACAATAGTTGAAATAATAAATGATAAGCATCACTCTCTATTATAGAAGGCAGACAGATCAAGGAATAATGTTTCTTCCAACAGAGTACCAATATAATGTATAATCCTTTACATAAATGTATTTTATTTCTGTGGTTTCTACGAAGAAGGCAAGTGCTCTAGGCACAATTCCAAAAGGTTGTTTAGTTGGAAGTCTGTCAAGGTATTTTAATGTCAATATGAGAAAGTTTTCGTGAAAAGTAATACACATTTGGAAGATGGCGACCCAGGGCCCAGTTATTATAAAGGACAGGACAGTCGTAGGTTTCTGACAGACAAAAAGCTTATGTTGCAATGGCTGGTGGCTATGAAAAACAAAAATACAAGCCGACAAAACGGATCGTTACGTCCAATTCCCCGAATGTCCAGTTCCCTGAACGTCCAATTCCCCGAAGGTCCAGTATTTAATTTCCCGGAACGTCCATTTCCCCGAACGTCCAGTTCCCCGAATGTCCAGTTCCCTGGTCACTTAGATTTTTAAGTCCAAAACATGCGTGCTCAATATTTTCATAGAAAAAGTGTTCATTGTAACCATTTGACCTCCAGCTACATTAGCGGCGCAGCGGGATAAATTGTCAAATATTAAATATGTAAATAATTAACTACGAATTACTCACTAATAAAAATCGGAAGTCCTCTGACTAGTTTCGTCCTGTTTCGAAGGAGAGAGTGCGAAACGGTGGCCCACAGGTGATGCCTGAAAATCAGCGCCGCTGTGCTAAATCCGCTGCGGCAACAGGCTGAGGCAGTCCCCTTTGCCCGGTGCTGCACACCACCTTCATCAAACTTAATTACTTTTGTTTATTTATTTTATAATATATTTGTTTAATATTATTTTTATCTTCTGTACCTAATCAATCAATCAATTAATCATTTATTCGTGAACATAGGTATTAATAAGTAAGTATACAGTTTAAATGAGTTGGTATCACTATGCTCCGTCGTTTGACATACATATATTTTCAATATTTAGTTAAATATCAATATTTTATAAATTATTAAAAAAATATTAAAATTAAATTAAACAGTTGACTAGTAGTAGTAGTATTAATAGTAAGTAATAGTAGTCGTAGTATTAATTCTCTAAACACTGATTATGGACATACACATAGATCGGACATAATAATAATGATGATAATGAAAATGGGACAATCACTGATTAAATATCTTTGTCACTTAAAAAATCATTTACACAATAATTTGTCTTGTCAACTAGCAGTTTGTTCAGCTCGCGCTTAAATGAGTTTAAACAGTTAGACTCTCGTATGGATTTCGGTACCTTATTATATAACTTCGGTGCCATAACAAATACACTCTCCAATAACTTAAAAAAAACCTAATAACCTAATTGTTTGTATAAATAAATAAATAAATTTATTTTGCAACTTACATTAAGAGTGGTTGATGCTCTAAATCCCGCACTAGGATACCCTGTGTCGCGGTATGTGTGCGCTATTGGAAATAAATTCTTCCGTTCTCTCTTTCTTAAACGCCCGATGTCGACGCGACGGCAAAAGGTTGAAACTAGTCGGAGGACTTCCGACTTTTATCAGTAAGTATCGTAGTTAATTACATATTTGAAAATGTCTCACTATGGTTTCAATTCCAGGAGGAGAGGACTGTGCAGGAGAGAGAGAGCGATGGCGCTCTTTGGTATCGGAGGCCAAGATCCACTTCGTGTCGCTGCGCCAGCGGAGTAAGTATGTATGGTTTCAATTCCAAAATTGTCAAATGTTACTTGCCACTCCATGGCTTTTCTAGCCCCGGCCTACAAATACACAACTGAAGGAAGCTTTTGGTAGACACTTTGACTAAAACATTCCTCAAGTTTCACACCGTCCAAGAAAAACACGAAACGACTCAAGAAGAAAGTCACTTTAAAGCACCGATTGTCGGCACAGGCGAAGTTAGTCCAAAAGGCCTGGCAAAGCCTCGCATAGCCGCCAGTTGGATTCCGCACCAAACTTTATGTAAATCGAAAATGTAGCAAAAGTTTTTCTTGTTGTGTACTTATCTGGACGTGCGGAATATAGCGATAAAGGTGAGCAGTCATGTTCAACTCTTCGGTTCGGGTCGCTTGTAATATAATACTTACTTACTTACTCTTACTCCGCTGGCGCAGCGACCCGAAGTGGATCTTGGCCTCCGATACCAAAGAGCGCCATCGCTCTCTCTCCTGCGCAGTCTCGAGCCAGTCAGGCGCCCGGAGCTCCCGCAGATCCTTCTCCACTTCATCGCGCCAGCGGTATCTGGGACGTCCGACCGGACGTCGTCCGTTAGGGCGTCCCACATACGCTCGTTTAACTGCCCGATCCTCCCCCAACCTAGTTATGTGTCCGAGCCATCGGAGTCGAGCCGCTTTCGTCTCTCCTATAATGTTCGGCTCGTTCACCATCTCTTCTATCTCCCTATTCTTTCTCATCCTCCACCCTCCATCTTCCTTCTTGGCTGGTCCCAGAATCTTCCTCAATATCCTCCTCTCGGTCACCAAGAGTCTGTTTTCTTCTTCTGTTGTAATATAATATGTCTGATAATTTTATATTGGCCTTCAGCAATAACTTCGAGTTGCTGTCGAAAGATCAGTAGCACAAAATTCGCACTATAGCTTGTCCACAAACGCTGTACGACGCATTAGGCGTAAAACTTACAGGGGACGTGGCGCGCCTGTCGATGCAACGACAGGCGAACTATGCCCCTAAACCGTTGTGCCGGCGACGCGCCTCACGGTGGGCCATTTGCCCGTACACCACGAACAATGAATAGAAAACAAAAATGCCCCCTTTTTTTAAAAAAAATATATGTTATGTATCTTGATGCATATAACAAAATATCCCAGAGGCAAAAACTTTCTACGTATAGTTTTCGAGAAAAAAAAACATAAGTGAAAATTCACATGTAATCATGTCTCATAGAAAATTGTAGGAGAAAACATATGTGTCCTATTCCGAACAACAAAATAAGATTTTGAAATCAACTATAAACTATATTTCTACATAATTATAAATGTGTAACAAAAAAATTATATAGTCCCGAAAGGGGTGGTATGGGTACCCGTAAAGTATTACATTACTACTCTAGAATTATGCTGTGAGCCTGACAGCGAGCCAAGGCTTTGGTCAAATCCGCATATAAATTTTGGCAAGTTGATAGGTATTTTAACTCCTGTTACTCCTCTAACTCGGCTACTAAAAATGGATCAAAATCTATGCTACTACTAAAAGATGGCGCTGTTCAACAAAAACTACGAAACGGAGGTTTTCTTTTTGTTTTGTTTTTTTGAGTTCGTTTTTGTTCTCATAGATGGCTCTCGCACGTAGGGGCGATCTGTCACTGTCAGTCAATAACAATTCACGCGTCACGCTGTCAAATTGTATCTAAAATGATATAAATACGTAGATAAAAAGAGATGAAACATAATTTGCTATAGCGTGATCTCGCACACACATAAAAATTCTCGTGGAACTTCGATAAACAAACTGCAACATTAAACGTTGGCAGTTTTTCGGCTCTGGTTACCAGCCTTTATGACATTAAAAAATGGCCTTTCATAGAGCGCCAACTAGCGAGCGTCATGGAACTAATCGGAAAACCTCTCAGTTAACAAATACGAGTACACTAGCAGCCCTAATAATACAGAAGTTGAGAACGACTCTTGTACAGCAATAGCCACGTAGCTTGCAAGCTTTGCTTGTTATTGAGGAACTTCAGTTCACAACAGCTATTTGCATTTTTGTTACATTGAAAAAGTTACCAGAAGGCGTTGTAAAATCTCGGTCTATTGTTCTGGCCTCATAACACTTGAATGGGAAGTTTCCACTTGCTGCATCATATACTTAATAGGAAATGGAAATTTTAAACTTTTGATGAGGTTTCCAAGATCTCGGATTATGTTTCTTGTCAGACGGGATACTCGTATGTGGTGACCATGGTACTATTCCCACATCTTGAATCTTAAGGACATGATAATGACCAGGAAAAAGTAAGGGATCTCCACATTGGTAAGTGGAGATTTCTTAAATTATTAATTTAGAGTATATAAGTAAAATTAAATCTTGTTCTTGCTACGCTTTTCTGAAAGCTTCTGTCTGATTATTTACCTTTTTACAGTTTATCGTATTTTGACTTTCAGACACCCTTTATACTAACTATAGCATTATAAGTAGGTCAAAACTGCCGTGACCTGCAAACAACCCACAACTCACTAACTTGGCGACTCACGAAATGACGTGACAAAGAATCGGCCCCCGTATAATATAATCGATACTTTTAACGCGTATGTTTGTATTTTATTAGGGAACAGAGCTTTGTTGAGTGGACAATGTGATAGTAGTCATTATAGGAAACTAGACATTAGGAGACAAGACGATTTGGGAAATTGGTCTAATTGATACAGCAGATAATTGGACACTCTAGTTAATGTAGCCCTGAGCCATCTAAATTACCCAACACAAATTCAGGGACTTCAAAATCTTATCTCAATTGAAATAGCATACGAAACCTAGAATAAACAAGAAAATGTAGGACATAAAAAAAGGAAAAGGAGAAAAAAAAATTAGAATGAAAAGAGAAGAATGAGACAAGTTATTAAAAGTTAAATAATGCTGGTTGAGCGAAAGGACAAGATGAGATTTTTCTAAATTCCAAACAAGAATTCACAACGAAATTGCAGGTAAAATCTAGCAAATAATAAAAGGGAAAAAGACTGTGCGGATACGAAGAATGGTCGGATCTCTACTTACCCTCATAAACGCATAGGACGCGGAAGTGACCATAAAAGATTATGTTCACATGAGAATCTTATGTGGCGGGTTTGTGTAGTCATCACTATGGATAGTACACGATTTATGGACGATATATGAACTTGTAAAAAGATCGTATAAATTCAATGAGAGATTTCAGAATATCCGGAATAAAAGAACTATTTCTTGAATGTTCACTAGAATCTTAGCAACTTTTTGTTCAGATATATTCGAACGATAATAATAAAGTAGAACATTTTATGGTGTCAACGAAATCTCAACATTATCTAAATGAAAATCTGGTTTAAATAAAACAAGTAATTAATGGTTTTATGGAAACACATGAGTGTATATTACATTATGTTAATTATGAAGGATGTATGTAAGTATATTTCAAGATATAAATGATGATAAGAAATAAATGATGACATCATGAATCATTGCTACTCCGATTCGATCCGTATCCTTTAACACTTGCTAGGTGTATGTATCCTTTGTGTAAATGCCATCTTTATCTCTATTATGTACATGGACAAAACAAACGATTAATTTCACCCGAAACCTTTGAAAGATCTTGAAGTGTTCTTAGATGTTAAACCTAACGAAATATCGTTTAAGTTGCCTGTTCAAAATGAGGCTTAACATCAAAGGCTTCGGTCAGCCGTTCCCAAACTGTGCAGCATGATACTTTAGAGCCTTGCCAGCACTATCCCAAATTTATTTGTCGGCCAGATGCTGTAGATTCGGTGCAATGTGTGTTTTCTCGGGATTCAAATATTATATGTATTTTTCAGAGCTGCAAGAACAAAAATAGTTTGGAAACCGCTGCCTTAGGTGGCGAGTCAACCTACTTCTCTACTCTTCTCAGGGTCCACCCTTGTCCTTTTCAAGAGCGGGTTGAAGTTAGCGGTTTGTCATTTTACTTATCCCTTATCTGTCAGAGGAATATTATTGTTTGTAAAGGATGTGACGACCGAAAACGAAAACCCTCATTCAAAGGTCTAAATTAAGATTCCTTGGGCTCGTTTCTATAGGGCCAGACAATACTTTTTAATCTTAGGTTTAGAAACCAAGGTTACTCAGAGTTTGAGTCGGAAACGAATTCTTATTTAGCTAAACAAATTTCGGATTGATCGCTAAACCTAAACATAAACAAAACCATCACACCCACTCCTAATACTAGAATATTTATGTAAGAGTGATTGGGAAAGAGCCTCAGTGGCACACTGGCTAGGACACCAAACTCCCATGCGAGAGGTCCGGCTTCGAAACCATGCAGTGCCATGTACCAATGAGTTTTCGTATTTTTCGAAGACTTATGTATATTTACCGACTGTTCAATGGTGAAGGAAAACATCGTGAGGAAACTTGCACACTGAGATGGCCAGTGTGTAAATGGGGTAGGCACAAAAGATCCTCAAGGGCGAAGTGTCGCTGGGTTATTACTTATGATAGGGGATCATAAGATAAGATAAGACTCAGTGGGACGGTTCGTCAAAAGTAAGTTACATCCCGATATTGATACCAATAGCAAACCAAAAGTGACACGGGTCGGGAGCGCAAATTCCATCAATAAGCTATCTAAGTATTCCCGAGTAAAATCATTTAAACGATACTGCGACGAACTGCGAACGACGAAATCATTTAAACGATACTGCGACGAACTGCGAACGACGAATTAAACAAAGAATCAAAACTTGATTCGTTTTCTACATGAAGATTTCAGTTTGCAGGTTACAGTGTCGAACTGAGAACGTCTTTCCTTGTAAGTAAATGGATTAAAAATACATTTAGTTGGTATGCCGCTAGTCTAGATTCCAGATCCGAAGAAAGAGCTTACTTACTTCAATTCCGACATAAAACGTAATTCGTTTTCCAAAGCGGGTTTTCAGTCGCAAAGCGAAACCCTCTCAAAGTGTAATCGAATAATTTCGTTAACGAAATGAAACTGTTAAGGGGTGGGGTGGGTACTCTGACGATTCCAGCCCGGTAGATGCATAAAGAATTTTATCGCACTTACATTGACGGTGCATTACTGGATGTGTACAGTTCTACAGGGACTCTAAAATACCGTTTCATCATCATCATCAGCAGCCTACTCTAGTCCACTGCTGGACATAGGCCTCTCCCAGGGCGCGTCATTGAGCCCGATATTCGGCTCTTCTCATCCAGGCGCTGCCAGCCACCTTACGCAGATCGTCACTCCATCTAGCAGGGGGGCGTCCTACACTACGTTTGCCCAAACGCGGTCTCCACTCCAGACCTCGTCTACTCCAGCGGTTGTCGGTTCTGCGACAGATGTGACCGGCCCACTGCCACTTCAGCTTGCTAATATTATGAGCTATGTCAATAACTTTTGTTCTATGCCGGATGTCCTCATTTCGGATTCGATCCAGCAGAGATACTCCGAGCATAGCTCTTTCCATAACACGCTGAGCGACTTTCAATTTGTGAACCAGTCGCACCGTCAGTGTCCACGTTTCGGCTCCGTAGGTCATTACTGGTAGGACGCACTGGTTAAAGACTCTTGTAATTTGTTTTGGTAGCCTACCGTAACCCGGGGATTCTTCGCACCCCCTGCCCCACCGTTACCATGGCCGCTGCCGTGACCAGGAATAGTAGGGCGGCCGGGAACTGGAGGCCGTTTTCTTTCTGCGCTATCCATGGGAGGTAATGCCATAATTGCCACGCTAGGCCTGCGGGTTGGCGATCGCAGTAGCCGGGTCGCTTGCCCCGGTGACGCTGTTGCCCGTCATCGTGCAAAATACCGTTTATCATTACGGAAATAGTTAAAACGATGACGATTTAATCATAATGTTGTATGTCAAAGCTGAAAAGGTTTTTATTAGTCCGAGAAGAATTCGAACAAAGAATGTGAAAATTTTCACACATATTTAGGTCACCCAAAGGATCATTTTGAAGATTAGTGTCCACCGCGCTCCAGTAAAAAAAAATAGTTATACATACCCGGGCATGGGGTATCAGAGAATAAATTCCTTTTTCGATTAAGTCAATTTCGAATATCTTCTTTAGTATTCTTAAATGAGTTGAAAGCCTATAAAGACATAATGGGACCTTTTGTACCCCAATAAAACCTGTAATTTTTTAAAATAAGCTTGCCCATCCACACTCCCGTGTCTGTTTTAAAGATGAAAATTCTTCAGTCAGTGATAAAGTTTAACATAGCAGTCATTGGTAGTTGAGTAATTAGTGAATAGTTATCATCTAGGCTTGGAGAAACATAAATCTAGACCATACCCCAAAACAGCAATAAATCTTTCACTTGTTCGAAACAGGGGAATAGAATTAGAATTAGCCAGAGTTCATAATATCTGTGTATGAGAATGTCTACAATATTGTTATTTGTTTGTATTACTTAAAATAAAGACGATCACTTCAGTTTCATGAAGACTGCATGTATTTCTCCATAATTGTATACAGGTACAACACTACGCAAGAACCAACCACGCTCTGTACCTATAAGAAGCAGAGCCACATCCATTCGATGTTATTTCCCATAATTTCGCCGAGGTAACTCTGCCAGTCAAATTACAGAAGACGAAAGCTGCAAATTGAATGTGGAGGGCGTCATCATTCCTTACATATTGGATGATGATTTCGTTTTACGTTCTTACGTAGTAAAATCTTCTGCGGATTGTATGTCAGTTACTCGTAATATTTTGGAAATAGGTACGCATTATTAAATTATACGAGAGCATTTTCGGAAAAACGTGGAATCCAAATTTAGGTAAATTGAGTTGCTGGATTTGATTCGAGTGAGTTCCCATTCGTATATCATGTAGAGATATACCATTGATATTTGCGTTTCAGTCAAGGGCGTTTCATTTGGATTAGATTATGCACAAATTACTAAAAGAATCAAAATAATAACATGTATGACATAACTTGGCCAGATACATTTATTTATTGTTATTTTTTTTATTTTAGTAGAGCAGTCTGGCATACAGACCACCTGATAGTAAGTTTATAAGTTCATTCAAGAAAAGATGGAAGGACACATCGTGGAAGATATAAAGCAAATGAAGATACAAAAAACTCGCAAAATAGAGAAGCGTAGAGGATGTAGAGAAGGCTGAAACTCACACTGGTTTTTAGCACCAAAGGAAGAAAAAAGATCTAAGTACTTACTTACTCCGCTGGCGCAGCGACCCGAAGTGGATCTTGTCCTCCGATACCAAAGAGCATCATCGCTCTCTCTCTCTCCTGCACAGTCTCGAGCCAGGCGCCTGGAGCTCACGCAGATCCTTCTCCACTTCATCGCGCCAGTGGCATCTGGGACATCCGACCGGACGTCGTCCGTTAGGGCGTCCCACATACGCTCGTTTAACTGCCCGATTCTCCCCCATCCTAGTGACGTGTCCGAGCCATAGGAGTCGAGCTTGATAGAAGTAGAAGAAGAAGTTGAAGTAGATATTGTAATTTTAATATTTTGCATCTCTTCAGCTTAAACATTGTTGATTTATGATCTTTACAGTTAATTCTAGAGAAAATCCACATTAATTTATCTTTTAGTACTTATTCGAAGTGTCAACAGAAAATAATTAATTAATGGTTACACATGGCAACATTAAAATTTAATTAAAAGGAAAATGTTTTCCGATTTCGGTTTGTGAAGCCGCAACTGCTTTTGACGGCGTCAAAATAAATGTAGCTTCATTCCTCGTGGTTTCGTTCGAACTTTGTGCTTTTACTGAAAACTCATTGTTATAATTACAGAAAGTGTTAAAAGGTGAAAAGTGAAACCACACCTCGTTAGACTAGTTATTACAATCTACAATAAGATTAATAAATATGTACCGATTTACTCACTAAATAAAGCGGCCTGTAACAAGAAAATTATTAGCTGGCTTCTTACTCTTTCATATGATGACACTGAGGACCTTTTAACTGTTTTGACTTGACAGTGTTTATGGCAAAAAACGCCATGGTAATAAAAATACATCTACTACAACATACTTACCAATAAATAAATGCTAAATCATTTACAAAAAAATACACACGAACACACACACACACAGTCGCACACACAACTCTCACTTTTTACCTTCTTTAAGCCCAGAGAGGATCTTTAATATTACTTATATTATTTTACTTAATATTATTAGTTATTATTATTTTTATTTTATTTTTTGTTTCTATTTTTTATTTCATTGATATTTAAATTTTTGACTGATAAAATATTTTAATACACTTCTGTAAACAAATTGCGTTTAGATAATGGCTGAATTGTACGAGTCTTGGAGGAGGGGCACTGTATGCTGAAATACAGGTTACACCTTGTTCGGCAACAGTGGCCTAAAATAGTTTTAGTGACATAGCCTAATATAGTTTATTTAACAAAACTGTAAAACTTTTATGAAATAAAATTTATTTAAATTTATTTATTATTATTTGTACCTACCTTAAAAAGGGTAGCGTTACAGCGACCTAAAGATCTATTGTAGTACATCATCGTCAGCATATTAATGTCCCCACTGTTAGAACACAGGCCTCCCCTTGTACAAGGGGATACGGGCCATGATCCACCGAGCGGGCCCAGTGTTGATTGGTGGATTTCACAAGCCTTCGGAAACATTTAATTCCGGTTAGTTCTGGTTTCCTCACGATGTTTAACTTCACCATTAGAGCAGACGATAAATGTACATAAGTCTTCGAAAAAATCCGAAAAACTTATTGGTACATGGCATTGCATGGTTTCGAACGCGGACCTCCCGCATGGGAGTCCGGCGTCCTAGCCACTAGGCCACCGACGCGCTATTGTAGTCATCCCTTGTTAGTTACAACTCATCCCCAAGGCCAACGTTCTTTAAAAACCGTATGATGCTCTTTGGAGATTGAGTTTTAAAATCCTCAGGAGTCATATTGACCTTCCAAGGAACGACTTCTGCTGTGAATTAAAGCTTTGCACTTACAGAGGATAGGTATGGGTTTCGTCCTCCTCACAGCAGAATCTGCTGGTTGTGTTTCACCGAGACCCTTTCTAAGTTTAGTCTGAAGTGATCGCAAGTCCGGTTTCCTATGTCCTTTATTATTACGATATGTTGTCAGACCGCTCTACCCCGGCTAAAGAAAAAGAGCCATCTGATCGGTATAATAATAATAATAATAATGTAATACCGCATTTATATTGAAATATGTAAGGCTACTTTACGAAAACCTATAATTCGCTTATGTTTAGATTATTAAGTATGGTTTATTTGTTTTAATAATAGCTGTTGGTTCTCTAAATAAATAAAATAAATAAATAAAAAAAACGAAATTAATGAAAAGTAAAACTTAAGAAAAGAAAAATAGTAGTAAAAAAATATTACAATTAAAATAGATGTTAAATATTAAATTAATTGGTTCGGAAACCTCTCGCTCTCTCAAAACTAAGATTAAAATCAAACACACATTGTAACACCGTGTAAAATGTGCACCGTGGCAAATGTACACCGTTGAAAAAGTAACACAGTGGAAAAAAGTCACAAAAAGGAACATGTTACTCAACGGAAATTGTTAAAAGGTAAAAAACCTCGCAAAATTAAACAATTATTTAAAAAACTGTTCTATGAGCCACTCAAACTCTTCTGAACTGTGAAACAAATTACATGACAGTATTTTGAAACTAGAAATTAATACTTTTTTTAACCTCTATTGATATATCTCCATGGAAACAACTGATGAAATCCTATCTCAACTCAATACAAACACTAAAACTCTTTTCAACAAGAAACGTAAACAAATTATTCTCCCAAGAAAAACATATCTAATGAAAACTTAAACAAAATCGTCTCAATAAGAAAAACGCATCTTCTAAAAACTTCACAAAAACTCCTCCAGTAAAACAATAACATGGAAACTTGAAACTTGAAAATGAATCTTCTAGAAACTCCCGGCTCCTTCAAACATATGGAACATCCCGTCGCTACCCTGGAAAAGATTTCACAAACAAAGTACGGCTATAAAAATAAATAGCATACCTGGTTTCTTAAATAATTTATGAAAAATTAATGTAATTTCTCCACCCGTGAATACCGTCTCTTTGTCCTGTAATTGGTAATGGATTTTAGTATGTAATTGCTATGTAGTTTTTGCCGGACTCAAATAACAAACATGCAGTGTAATGATAGGTACCTGTATTCATAGAGCAACGTGAATGCACATTTCTCTGACTGAGGATACTTCTAATTATGTCCTGTTTACTTTAGTCAACATGAATGTGTATTTTCTGCATAAATAAACTCCTTTGTCGTGTCCTTATGATAAAAATTTTTTTATATTAAATCATCCACAAAATTGTTTTAAATACTTATAAAATTGACGAAAACTCCAAAATGCCTCCAAATACAGCAATTTATTTCCTTTTTTTTCTCATCCTCGCGCGCCTGCGCGAAATTTCAATTCTGGCGCGGAATCCTTATTCGACTTCTGATTGGTCAAAAAATGGGGCCATTGATTAAATAATTACCGGGAATCGGTGCGCGGAAAATTCAAATAATAGAATGAAATAACAAATGATTTGTTTTCTTTTGCACTCGTTTAGAAGTTATAATACATGGAATTTTTAAAAAAAAACGAGGCAAAGGTATTTGAACTTTCATTCAGAATAAATTGGACTGTAATTAAAAGGTGCGTTTTGAATATATTGCAACGTTACAATATACATGAAACTTCATGATATATCGTGAAGGGACATATCCCTTACGGAGTGGGGTAGGCGAGATAAGTATACGAGAGGAACCTCGGTCTAGGTGGAGTAGGAGATCCATGAGATATACTAACCTGATAGATAATCAGGGCCGCCTAGAATTATGTTTATTGGTTGAGGGTAGAATCGACTTAAAGGTTTAGTTCAGAGGTCAGATCCTAGACCTCTTTCGCTACATCTCTTTCGCTTCATCTACGAGGAAATTAGTTGTTTCACGCATGTTCGCCGTTGCGGTCGTGTTCTGTACATAAATTGTTTAAATCATGTTAAACAAATAACTTGAAAACTGATCTTGTAGTTTAATTATTTGAAGAATCTCTTAATTCGGCCTATATATGTTTAAAACATTTTTATTTTAAAATTGTATACCTACTGTGAAACTTCTGTCACTGTGAAACTTCTGTCACTGTGTACGATTTTATAATAAGATACCTGATACTGTAATAAATATGACAGAGAAAAATTTAAGACTCATATAAGACGGACCTAATGTAAAAAGGGTTATTAGAATATAAATGTCTACTTAAATGATAAAGAGGCTTGATCCTAAATTCAGCTCCAGCTCTGCACATTGTGTACATATATGATTGTATTCGTAATTATTGTAAGATACTTATTTATTTTAAAAGATGTGCTGCTGAAAGTTTCTTGCGCCACTTCTTTCCTTTCAGCTATAGCACTTTACGAAGCGGTGGCAGAGTGAAAAAAATGACGTTGTAAGATACTTACAATAAAAACATTTTAATTTGATTTTGATCTTAATGAATAAAATAAAAAATAAAATAAAGAGCCCAAAGGAAAGGTTCTTACTAACTTTACTATGGACTTTACATGTCTGTACATAAAGCATATTGATTGATTGATTGTTTGATTGAATAAAACATCCAAAAGAATCAAGTGTAAAAATTTGTATTCAAAATCCAAACGAAGGGTGATTCTTTGCCCAGGCATATTATGAAAATATACGATATGAAGAGCAAAATGGTACCAAGCTAAATCTGTTTTAATTATTTTTACTAACTAAGTTATATATTCGGATTTATATCATCAATTTAAGAGCTTATTGAACTTTGCGTGACCGCTGGCTGTTTAGAAACGTGACCTATGTAAGCATAACTCAATGAAACTCCTCGGGTTTCTTTAGCCTAAGCAAACTTAAGTTTAATTTAGTTAAGTTATTTCCAATATGTGAGGGTGAGTGCCCGTATATAACGGAAGTACTAGGAAATACGATCCTGGTACCCTTAAGGGTAGCGACCCTGGCTAGCGACCATCATTCTATGTAAAGTATGTCGTCTAATGTCTTCACTTCAAAGTATGTCGTCACTTACCACCAAGTGAGGTTGAGGTGAAACGCGGGTTTAGGTGTAAATACTTGTAAAGATGTCGACTTCATCGTCCATATCAACCTCCTTGCCATCAGTTTCAACCTCATTGTTAGCGTTTATCTCGCCTCATTTCGTGTTGGCATTATCATTTCTTCACCTATATTTTCAAAATTCAAATCATATTCCCATTCCATTTCTAAATTCCATTAATTTCATTGTTTTCTTTGTATTTTGCACATTCTCTCTGTATTTTTCCTTGAACGGACGTTTCTCCGTTTTATTTTTGCCTCCTACTACTACCTATTTTCTACATTTACTATTTTCTGTGTTGTTCTGTTCCTTAAATATATAATATCTATTACCAAGTTCTTATATTACTTCATCTGCACACTGTCCTAGAACCCTGCTAGCCGGCACCTAGAGCACAGACCTTAGCATACTTAATAAAAAAACATAGATATTTTACGAAGATATAATGCACTCAGAACCCCAATCTACATAATAGTAATATTTAATACAGCAATGTTATCGATAGTTTTTATGTCGATAACTATCGCAATTAACGTTTCATGTAAATAAATAATTATTATTCTTTCTTTCTTTATCCTCGACATATACCGGTTAGACAGGGTCGGCTTATCTAATCTTGAGGCGCCATTCTCCTCGATTGTACACGTCATTCTCAGTTAGATCCATGGTGTTTATGTCACGTTAGACAGTCGTTAGCCAGGTAGCACGGCCTACCTCTTCCCCTTTTAGTGGTTGCGATGGAAAGGCACTTCTTCACGACATAATCGCCAGGTCGGCGCATCACGTGGCCATACCATCTTAGGCGAGTAAATAACAATAATCAATGTCGTTTATTTCTAGTAATAAACGTCTATTAACACAAACAAACACATTCATACATCACAACACGCACACACTGTTGCTTACTTCGTCCGTGCAGTCACTGAGGGGCTAGCTGAAAATCAGCGCTGTGGCTTGCCTCAGCATTGTGCTGAGCTGGTGTACCCTTTTTGGCACTGTACCACACCAGATGTTCTGTGCTGCATGTATTAAACTTTGTATTCTGGTGTTTACAGCGCTAAATAAACGATATTAATTTCAATTTATTAGGATGATAGTATTGAAAATAAGTACTATCACTGCTTATAAACAATACCACACTAATATCCTCATTCATAAAAACAAACACATTCATACAACACAACACACACACACACTGTTGCTTTCTTCGTCCCCTCAGTGACTGCACAGTCACTGAGGGGCCAGCTGAAAATCAGTGATGTGGCTTGCCTCAGAGCTGAGCTGGTGTACCCTTTTTGGCACTGTACCAAACCGGATCTTTTGTGCTGAATCTTTGTATACTTCTGTATTGTGTTCTATATTCTGGTGTTTACAGCGCTAAATAAACGTTTTCAATTTCAATTGACGACACGACAAATTTCGATGATGTCGATAAAGGAGGGATTTTTAAGACCTACTATTTTTTTGTTATTTTTTTTATGTTATAATACATCACAACACCTAACAATAAAATAATATACATAGGTACATTAAAATAGAGTAAGGCCTATTAAGATGTACAACAGACAAAATATACTATTAAATAGAGAGAAAACGGCACATAATTAAGAATACAGCAAAAGAGATTTAAAAAAAAGTTATTTCCAGTTACCAACCCGCGTGGGAAGGTGTCTGTGTGGGGTGGTCATTCGATAGTTTTAAAAGGTATAGTGGTTTGGTCTTCGTGATGCTATTTTTAAAAACAATAATAACACCTACCTTTATTGTCTGCTTCAATTTTGTAAACCGCAAGTCTCCAAAACATCTGCAAAAAAAACAATTCTCTTTAATAATGTATTAGGAGTTCAGAAATCTTACAAGATTTATTATTAGGTAGCCATATCGCCTTCATTTTAGTAACAGATTGTATAACGGAAATTCTTATTATTTTATTAGCCTCTGTTTGATCTCAATCTCACCTGATGGTACATAAGTGAAGATGAGACCGAAGATGGAGTACACAAATGCCTTCTTTATTATGACCTTTTTTTTAAATTCCTTATATAATAAAAGTCATTTCTACGAGCATACGAGCAAACGGGCCACCTGATGATCACCGTCGCCTATAGACTTCTCACCTCACTATAATGTTATTAGAGGGTTTTCGATGCGCTGATAACCTTGAGGACTTAGATATTGTGAATGACTCTTACCCTTCAAACCGAAACACAGCAATGTACATTGCTGCTTTACGTCAGAAATAAATTAAAACGTTGTTCCACACCAGGCTGACTCTTCACAGAGTCATATCTACTAACTTCAAACGGACTGGCTCATCTATAAATACTATCGGAATACATCAACTCCGAAGCGAAGATGGTACAGTCGACCACAACTTATAGTATACCATCTGTCAAAAACCTTCAATTAAATCTCAGCCTGCGCAATAGGACACATTTCAGATTCTAAAATTTTGACGTTTTGGTTAGGTTGACCTGTAGTCGACTGTACAAAACAAATTACTTAGATGTCGCCACAACATTAATAAAACATCAGTAAACCCGCATTATGATAAAATACCCGCAAAATATTTCAACCACGACATTGACAGTGACACAAAAGTTGCTGAACAGTCCCGAAAACTCTTAATGACGTTTCTCCGCAGCCGCATTAAATAGATTGACGGAGGGGAAAAAAGTGGAAAACATTTCCTCAGGATTGAAAAGCTGGCTTGACCTACCCGCGCCTCCGTACAAATAGGAGATAAGGCGTATGGGGGCCATGATTTTGTAATATTTCCGGATTTTTTCCAATGTGAATTACCGATTAGATTCGGAATACCTTACCACCTCCTATTAGAGACGCGCAGACTCTTGACACCTTTAGGAGAAAACTTAAAATCTATACAATTGACTTACATAAATCGGACACTGCTCCGTACATTTTTTAGGTGCCCTGCAATTACCGCCTTCACAATCTGGATGTGCTCGGTAATCTTATGGGTCTACTGTTAACTACCATCCACACACATAATACCACGTAAATACACACGCACCATGCCATCACCCTCCCACACACTCAGTATCTCACATACACACTAATATCCTCATTCATAAATACAAACACATTCATACAACACAACACGCACACACTGTTGCTTTCTTCGTCCGTGCTGTCACTGAAGGGCCAGCTGAAAATCAGCGCTGTGGCTTGGCTCAAAACTATGCTGAGCTGGTGTACCCTTTTTGGCACTGTACCGTACCGGATGTTTTGTGCTGCATGTATTAATATTTGTATACTTCTGTATTGTGTTCTATATTCTGGTGTTTACAGTGCAAAATAAACGTTTTCAATTTCAATTTCGATACCACAGAATACTTTGTGATACTAAAGTAAACACTTATCTGTATAATGTCCAACAAACTAATAATATAAGTAATAATGGAAGCGTATACATGGCATCCCTCAAACGCTCCCTCAAGTGCTAAGCGCAGAGTTTATTAGTCACAATACATATTTTTATCTTACGATGGCTGCGGAAAATAAACGTTATATTGGATTGATCAAACACGTTTAGACTTAGTAAAGTAAACACATCATTTATGGGTCACTGTGTACGATTTTATAATAAGATACCTGATACTGTAATAAATATGACAGAGAAAAAATTTAAGACCCATAAAAGACGGGCCTTATGTAAAAAGGGTTATTATAAAATAAATGACTACTTAATTGATAAAGAGGCTTGGTCCTAAATTCAGCTCCAGCTCTGCACATTGTGTATATGATTGTATTCATAATTATTGTAAGATATATTTATTTTAAAAGATGTGCTGCTGTAAGTTTCTTGCGTCGCTTCTTTCCTTTCAGCTATAGCACCTCACGCAGCAGTGGTAGAGTAAAAAAATGACGTTGTAAAAATGTACCATAAGGTACTTACTTACAATAAAACCATTTTGATTTGATTTTGACGTGACTATAAAAAAACTCTGTATCATGCCCAAGATCACTGGCTCGGCAATATCTACATTGTATAGCTGCACCGTTCACACTCGCCCGCAGCTCCGGTGGTAGGTACTGACTTAGTGTATTTATACGGCATACGTACACACCACATTACCGTGATGTTTATCAGAACCGTAAAGTATCGGTGGAGCCTTTAGTCGTTGCTTCTTGTATGAAATTACGCCTCCTTCTATTACTATTGTAGAGGATTTATTTACATCATTTGTTACATGTTAAATCTATAATAATACTAAAGCTAAAATTAAACTTATACTCAGATAGTGTAGAAATAATTACAAGATAGAGAATATGAAGGTCGATTTTTCTTGAAAAGAGCGAGCATGACACGTCTTCCCACTCTTGTAGGTGACCTTCAAGAGTGGGGATATCATCGGAGACATCCTGTATAAGATAAAAATAAGAATGCGGCTGAATGAAAGTAAGTGAAGAATGAAAGTCGGAAGTTCTCCGACTAGTTTCGGCCTATTCCGAAGGCCTTGTTCACGGAGATTGCGAAGCGCCTGTCGACACAGCGGCGGTGACAGACCAAAACTAGCCGGAAGACTTCCGACTTTCATCATTGAGTATCATCTAAATTAATGAAATTTTAAATAAATTGTTAAGCTCTGTAGATATTTTTAGAGTTCCAGGCCCTAAGCCAGGCTGCGAGTATATCCCAGTTTCCCAAAAAATAACACACAGAAACGAATTAAGTATGTAAACACAAATTTATATTATCTAGAGTGTTTTCAATCTCATCCACATTTATCTGTGTATCAATGTAATGTTTACATAAACAAGTTAATTTATTTTATTTGTAAACAGAAACATACACGAGGGACCGTCCCTGGAGAATTTTACCCCAAGCTTTAACTTTATCACTGAAAATACAAATTCTTTGACATAATCTGCCTATTGAATTGACTGACATTCATAAAATTTTGATGAAAGAAAAAGTAGGTCCCTCCCTAGGGCGGGCGCGTGTACTTTCTTTTTTGCATAATATCAATACTACAGACCATCTAAAACATTTGTAAACTTTTATATAAAAGAGAAGTGCTAATAAAAGAGTTAATTTCTGAAATAACCCAATGACCCAATAGTTAGCTGGTAGAAAATGCCGCATAGCATAAAGATCGCCTCATGTACTATTTTTGTATAATAAATAACTTTGAAAAAAATCTAATTCGACTGGTTAAAAGTAGATAGTTATTAGATAGGTTTATGTAGTAAAAAAATATTTATAGACCAACAAAACAGGGACACACATTATAAAAATAATCAAATAGCAATAAAACTTATGTACTGTACTTACTTACTTACCTAATTACATTTAAAGTCGACAAAGTATAATAAACTGAGAAGTAAGCAAAATATTTGTTCACGCTCAACTATACGCAAAATAACTACTACACAAACAGAACACTTCGAAAAATGGCTATTTTGTAAAACGATCACTACTCGCAAATTCGCCACTTCGCAAAATGGTCACTTTGCAAAATGACCATACTATGACCACTTTTTTCTTATCTATCTATCTATCAGCCCGTGTCTGTCCACTGCTGGACATAGGCCTCTCCCAGAGCGCGCCACATTACTCGGTCCTCCGCCTTCCTCATCCAACCATCGCCAGCAACCTTCTTCAGGTCGTCGGTCCACCGGGCAGGGACCGCGTCCCACACTGCGCTTTCTTGTACGCGGTCTCCACTCTAAAACTCTTTTTTCTTATAGAAAAGTCAAATTTTAAGTTGGCGATCTGGAAACTTGAAAATGACTTCGAAGACTTAACAAAAGAAATATGGGATGAAAAAACACTACATAGACAGTTTAAAATCTAAATGAACTAGTCCTAATATTCAACAGAATTTATAGGCTTCCTACAGGACAGGTATACAGCCTATTCATGCAAGTTGACAATACAACTTAAAAGGCAGGCGCTCGTTGGTCCAACGTGACTGTACTACGAAAAATAATGTTGCCAACGTTTCAGAAAAATATACATGCCAGGTTTTAGAAAAAATGTTCGTTATATTTCTCAGAACTAGGTGTCACAAAATAAATATGTAAGTAGTGTTAAAGTAACTCGTTAAATGGTAAAAATAGATGTTTACGAGACGATGAAGTGAAGAGGAATTTATATACCTACGGTGGGCCAAAAAATGTTAGTCAACGGCTTGTTATAAACCTCATTGTTTTACTTTTATTATACCTTGGAGGCAAATTTTATTACAAACTCGTTGGCCAAATATCACTGGCTGGTGAACTTTTGAATTAATGTTTTAAAAAAACATGTCTGCCTCTTTTCAATCGTTACGATGGAGGTAACGCGGGAAGCATTTCGTTTCATCTATATGGTTTTCACCGAGGGTTAACATATAAGGAATCACATGAACATTTAATCAGTGCTTTTGGGGAACTAGCACCATCACTTACCATCATGACCTATTGGTTTCGTGAGTTAATCGTGGTCGAAGCGACCTAAAAATTACCTTAGACTGGGTATAATAATACAATGTCGAATATTTATACCTTCCCTTTGGCTTCGCCGTATATACAGTCGGGTAAAAAGAAAGGTAAAAACAAAGCAAGCAAGATCTTAATTCCTGCATGACCGCTATACTTAAATTTAATTTCAGCCCGTCTGTCTCTTTCGTTATCGGTAAGAAAGGGACAGAAGGTGTCATTTTAGGATTAGAGCGGTCTTATTAATTGACGGCGAACAATTATATATTTGTACGGCATATATTTGTATCCGATCTAAATTTATTAATAATATTAATTTGACAGCTCTAAACCTACAATGACACCATCGTCTTCTTCTGTCCTTTTCTTACCAATAACGAAACAGACAGACTGATTGAACTTAAATTTAAGTTTAGCGGCCATGCAGGAATTGAGGCCATAGTAATGGTTATAATTTATAACAGTAAATTTGTCCGTCGTCGATAGCTATACGGCATGAAACTGAAGCTGGATAGCCAGCAGCTCATTATGGACAGCTTAATAGCGGATAGTATCTGAATCGGGGCACTGATGCGGCAAATGAGCTCGTTTTACATTGCGAACAACACCACGGGGAAATAGGTAACCTGGAAAATAAGGATACACCAGAAGAGTCCAGGGAAAGAATGATCAAAGTCACTGAGGATAATAATTCACCTTCTCCATTTATTAAATAATTGCAAAAGCGACACATAAATTCTGCCTCACATAAAATCACTGCTGATATATATGTCGCTTTTGTTAGCAATTATCAGTTTTCCAAGTTAAAATTTCTTTTTTCTTCCAATTCCCCTCAAGTGACTGATCATTCTTTCTCTGGACTCTTCCTATAAACCTAGATGTCGATGCAAATGCATTGCAAAATAATAATTATTATGCCTCTCATCTAGTAAATTGTGGTGACCCAGAAGTACCTGTCCTATAAATATCGTTGCCATTTTGGACAGACGTGTAAGTTATCAGTTCCTTTAAATGCTTGATGAGAAGAAACGAGTTTTTGTCATATATTATATAAATGAATTGCTGTACTCCAACCAAGCAGTGAGACTGAGATAAATTACTTAAAATAGGATCTAAAGTTGATACTACATCCAACATAAAGACTAAAGGCTTTATAGAATATCCAAAACGGATATTTTTAGAGCTGCCCCAAACCAGCCCAAACATACTTATTGCAATGTTTTTACATCTGCAAACCGGAAAAGGGAACATTTGCGCAGGTGGCAGATGGGATTTAGAAATGTTGCGGGCCTTTTCCAGCTCTTTTCACGCTATGTCATATCCCGTGGCTGAGTGAAAACCTCAACGGGATTCCATTCCGCGTTTTGACATGTGCAGTGTAGAGAAGCAATAACCAGCCAAGTACGAGTCGGGTTTCGCTCTATTTATACTAAACTAAAATGAAGCTTATAGAAATTTGAAATTGAAATTGAAAACGCTTATTTAGCACTGTATACACCAGAATATAGAACACAAGACAGATGTATACAAAGATTAATACATGCAGCACAAAACATCCGGTGTGGTACAGTGCCAAAAAGGGTACACCAGCTCAGCATAATGCTGAGGCAAGCCACAGCGCTGATTTTCAGCTGGCCCTTCAATGACTGAACGGACGAAGAAAGCAACAGTGTGTGCGTGTTGTGTTGTATGAATGTGTTTATTTTTATGAATGAGGATATTAGTGTGTATGTGAGGTACCTACTGAGTAGTAGTATAGGAAGTTATTTTGTAGTATGTTCTCTTATCTTATGGACAGATACATTTTTAGTCAAAATAATAGATACTGATCAGCGCTGCGAGTGCCATCGCGCGCCCGCCTTTTTGTAGTCAGCAATACAATAACGTTGTTAAATTATATAATGTAGTGTATGCTAGTTTATAAGCATTATATAATGTAGTGTATGCTAGTTTATAAGCATTATATAATGTAGTGTATGCTAGTTTATAAGCATTATATTGTACCTAATGTATTATTACAACAAATAAAGGATTTATCTATCTATCTATCTTTATTATTGTTCTTCTTTGTCTTTCTTTCAAATTTTGTCAGTTTTATATTTTCCCATGTTCTGTTACACGTTCATTTGCACTGGTCACAGAAGGGATCTGTCCTCCGAGATACAGGAACTTCCTAGTTCGGAGGTCAGCGTTTATTGTAAACTAACTTGTTGCTCACTAATTTTATTTTGTTTAATATAACCTATGCTTAAGTTTCTACTAGTGTATGGACTATGAATCCTTTGTAATCTTACCGCAGAAATAAGCTTATCTTCTTCTTACTTAAAATACAGGGTGGCCCTAATAGAAACTCCAAAAGGAAAACTCAGGACCCTTTGTATAACAGTAGGCTAGATTTGGTTAACGATACAGTCTTCCTAGGGATCACCTTGGACTCAACGCTTCAGTGTGGTCCTCATAATAATTAACTAACTGATGTAGCAACCGCATATATTTATATATTATATTATATTATTTATATATTATACGCAGTATATTTTAGTTATTTTCACAGCATAATGTCAAAAGACATTTTTTATGGGGTAGAGCGGCTGATATTGAAACCATCTTCATTTTACAGAAGAGGGCAATTCGTGCAATATATTATCTACGTTGGAGGGACTCTCTAAGGGAACTAGGGACTCTCTAACCCGCGTTAGTTGAAAGTTTCTTGCGCCGCTTCTTTCCTTTCAGCTATAGCACCTAACGAAGCGGTGGCAGAGTGAAAAAGTGACGTTGTAAAAATGTACTTAGGTACTTACTTACTTACAATAAAAAAATCTGATTTATGTATCTAGACAAAATACGGATAAGTACATGATGTTTACTTCTTTTGAAGAAGCAGCAATAATGTGGCAATTTATACGTTTCTAAGGTAGAAAACAACATTATGTCTTTAAGGACCATTACGGAGCGCTAACAGCCAGCCCATTATAAGTGTTGACTGTTATGTACCGGAAAAAATCGCTCTCTGGCAAGCACAAGCTTGGCAATAATTCAGTCGATCGATGCGTAAAAGGAAATATAATTAAGGTTTTTTGACATGGAATCTATTTCATGGCTTACTCGCTTTGTACGTGAACTTGTGTCAAGTCACCGTAACGAAAATGTATACTTACAGCTACCACTAACTCTTGAACTGTTTAACCTATCAAAATGGAAGTTGTACCATTGGATATAGTCAAGCGGCGCTGTTCTAACGATACCTAACAATAACTGAAACATAATTTCCCCGCATCTAGCCGAAGGGGTCCCTTTTTTGGCCAAAAATGTTTATTTTTTATTTTTATTTTTTTAAATAAAGAGAGCAGACGAGCAAACGGGCCACCTGATGGTAAGTGGTCACAGTCATCCATAGACATTTCACCTCACAGTATTAATATTAGAGGAATTTTGCTGTGCTGATAACTTTGAGGACTAAGATGAATTGCCTCATGTGCCGGAAATTACGCTGGCACTCTTACCCTTCAAACCGAAATACAGAAATGCAAGCATTTCTGCTTCACGGCAGAAGAAGAGAGGTTGGTACCACCCCATGCGATCCTTCACATTAGGATCTACCACTATAATTACCGAATTACCGAATTATAATAAAATATAAAAAATACCGAATTAAATTAAATTCTGTATAACTTTAGAACTATTATAGATATCGAAACACTAGAAACTGCGTTGTGATGCGCTTGAACTACGCTACTTAAAACCAGGTCTCACTTCGGATCTGGTTTCAACAGTTGAAAATAATTGACAAGTTTCATCAGTCAGACCTCATTCCTCGCATAACATGCGTGATATAAAAAGGAAGCGCAGCCGAATTCGACAACCACCCATGTCTAACGCAAAGCTACAGAGCATCTATCGTTTGCGATAAAAATCGCAACATTCGTACAACTACGAGCAAACTGGCGGCTCTTCGCGTGTTGGTCCAATGTTGGAGTGGCAGAATAGATTCCTTGTTTCGGCAGATCCCTTCTGCCTGGTAGCTTTTTTTTAATGGTTGTACTAGATCCACGTTAAATCACAATCTCACGTAATAGTAAGTGAGATTGTGACCTCGCCTGATAATTCCAAGGCTTGTATCTTGTATAGTAGTCTGAAGAGATGTTATAATATATTTATTTTAATGGAATATAATCTACTTCAATTTCTAAATTCCTGACACCCTTTAATCGACAGATTATAATTCGTAATTCCATGATTATGAACTGGAATATTAATCTAAGGCCTAAAAGGTTTTCCACTACATTTTTTTTTAATAAAAAGTAAATTAGGTACTGGTTCCTAAAACTAGTTAAAATACTTTTCACTATTAGTTTGAAACATCTAAATTAATTTATATTCTGAATTAGAAATGTCTGTTAATGATTCTCGCTAACATTGTGAATAAAAACAGTTTTGTTAACAAGAAATATTTATGATACAACACCCTGCTGCTAATAACATTTGGACCGGTATTTTTAATAAATTTAGGGATAAATTATTAAGTAAATGGAGTTTTTACATATTTATTTAAATTACCAAAACTACATTCAAAATACCTACTAAATGCTTTTTTTTTAAACTATTTCTTTTTTGAAGCTCCGGCCCGTTATATGATCATACCAGCCTCATATAAGGTAACACAAGTTCTCAATCGCTACACTGCTGCCCCATTTAAACTTCTACTGAACTAAACAAAATGTTAATGATATAAACATCTACCAAGAAAATTCTAAAGTTAAAAAAAAAAAAGTTCCTATACGATTAACGCTGGTTATTGAAGTTAATACAGTTCTTTTTTCTCTATCGAATGGTGTAAGAGAATCTAACTTATCTTTAAAACAACGGAAATAGAATATTTCTTTTTTACTTTTTACCCTTTTCTAAAAAGTTCAACTTTTTAAGTTATACCTCTATTCACCGGACCCACAGTTAATTTACCTACTCCCATCATATCTATACTAAAACGCCTATTCTTCTTTACTTATAATTTAGTACCTATAGGTACTCATTATCGAAATTGAGTTCTGATCAAAAACTAGTCTAGGTACTCGTATTACTAGAGTTAGACACGGAATTCTTACCTCAGTTTGGGGTGGTTTTGAACTCCCGATATTTCGGCACAGTTTCATGCGCCATGGTCGCGGGTAGGCTAGAAGTCTCATCAAGAAGGATGGAACACTGGTCCGCCTCTACATAAAGTTTTCGTTCATCCAAGAGTCTCATCCTTTTAACAGATGAATAGGCACATTTTGCCCGTACCTAACATAATCCTTGCACTATAAATCATTTCTCCCGCCACTCCTGTAACGGACTATACCTCTCAATTTACTAAATGAGACAAGATGGAGACGTTTGATTGATTGAAGCAAAAGCTTATGAATTTTATCCACTCACTGTTAGATGATGTAGACTAATTTCTGGGTTGCAACCAGGGGCCTGAATGTACACTTTAAGACATTCAAGCGTAATGCACTGTGGATCCCTGTCGCAATAGATTTTTTATGATTATAGAAATATATATATAGAAATATAGCCTGGGTATATAGCTTGATTCACATCATATCATTTATTCATAAACAATCATAAATTGTGTTTAAATATAAAAAATAAACATGCCAAAAAATAATAATTAAACTCTTTCAGTTAGTCAATCTTAGCAAGATTATAAGCACGTTTGTTATGAAATAGGGTCGACAGCGCAGCGCAGCCGCAGCCAAGAAACCCTGATGGTCTACGAGAGCTGGTTTCTTTATGAATCTTGTCCAGATTGGCGCTGGATTGTTTTTTGTTGATTTTGGAGAAGTTTATTTACGTGTGGCACGAGATTTTGGGTTTAAAATGAATAATTTTATCGGAGCGGCGGGCCGACGATGGCGCCGTGCTCTTTTTTAAGTTGCGGATTTTTCCCGCTAGGTGCGCTGCTAGTTGGCGCGCTGAGAATTTTTCAGAGCTATCTGTAGCGCGAAAGTTTCTTTTTGAAAAAGTTTCGATATTGGTGCAAAGACGAATACGAAACAACGTTATTTTACTAAAAAAATACTAATTTTTTTATTATTAAAATCCATGTCACAATTTTTTTTTAAATAAACTGAATCCAAGAGCTATTGTCGAAACAAATACAATACAATAAATTATAATCTGCTAAATAGTAATATTTCCGACACAGGTACCTACTTACATATTCTTCTACAGAATACAAACTCCTTCCCATAAGAAGCGCTTTCAATTTGACCCTAAATGTATGGAGGCTCATGTCTGTACTATATTCAAGTGTGGATTTGAGGAGCCTCCTCTCCGTCGTATATAGACATCTCATTTCATTATATAGTTTGTCACTAAGAACCTAACCTAACCTAACCTTGAAGACTTAGAGTGCCTCATGCACCTGTAATTTCGATGGCTCTCTTACCCTTTAAACGAGAATACAGCAATACAAGCATTGCTGCTTTGCGACAGAACTGTGTAAAAAGGTGGCACTTTCCCAGGCAATCCTTCAGGACCAGGCAAAAAAAACACATGTTAAAAAAAGCCATGATGGAAACATTTCTTCTTTGCGGTATATATACTCATAGGTAAAAGAGTGTTCTCTTCTGTACCTATTCATTTTGTACCCCTAGTGTTGTATGAATCTTGATTAATCCATAAGATCTCCTTAATGGAACTTAATTAGTTTTATGTCCAACCCTAACAGCTCTAGTTTAACGTTAGTCTTACAGTTTACAACTCCAGTTTAACGCCTTTGAAACTTCTGTTGGCTTATTAAGCGTTAGGGTTAGTACCTGATAGAATGTCGAAAAACAAATCCTGTTTAATCCGGGATTTTTTTAGTTTACTTTTTTAAATTAATAAACAAAAGCATTATAATCAATGACAAAGTAGACCTATATCTCTGTTTCATAATATTCAAAATTGCAACTAAAACCCTATTGGAATAAAAATGCCTAAAATTCTGAACGTATTGCAATTTTTTGTTTAATTTTGATCAAGTTTCTAGGATTATCCAGGCTGGAGAAAGCATCGTCATTGTAAAAATTGATATAATTAATTAGGGTCAGTTTGTGTTAAGGGGCACTAAATATCACATAGTTATTGAGAAATATGAGATTGATTTTTTAAATTCCACTGAAATGAGAAGCACCCACCGCAATAATAAGACTTACCACCGCAATGATAAAATTATCCACCTAATTAAAATGAAAAGTAAAGTAAAGTAAAATACACTTTATTGCACAAAAAACTATGTACTCCACCGGAATGAAAATATAAATAGAAAATTCAAATAATTAATATATAGACCTTTATTTTCCCAAACACATACTTACTATAATTATTATGAAATATATAATATACTATACTAAAGTAATATTACTATATAAAGTGAAAGTGTAGTACTTTTACCATCAACCATGGCATATTCACCTATCTTTGGCATTTTGACGGTACTGGGTATTTATTTGACTCTCTTGAAAACCGTTCGAGTAATGGCGATCGAACAGAATAGGGAGTCAAAAGTTTTCGTTCAGCAATTCGGGAGAAGTCATATGACAAAGCTTTTAGTGGCAGAAAAACGCAGCAAGCTGCGACTATTGTGATTACGCCGAACTTTGGAGCTAGACTAATCGAAGAGGAGAGCGAGAAGCGGGACGCGAACAATCATTAAGTCCTAAGAGATTCTCGTAAAACTTTCGGCCCTCCGCAATGAAACTTTTTCGCTAGACACTTATATTCATACCTGTCAGAACTTGTGTAGCGTAGTAACATAAATAGTAATGTTTGCTATTGATACTATAACTATATGTTAATTAAATACAGGTAGACGGTAATTTAATTAACAAATATTTTTACCAAAAAAAATGTGGTTCGGAGACGCCACCGCGATGAAAAATTAGGTCTTTGAATATATTATATTTATAAATTACATTCCTAGCTTAATTTTATTTGTTGCCCAGGGTAGATAACTACATGTTCTTTTTAGAAAAAAGCATCATAACAACATTTCAGCTTTCCACACTACCGTTTTCAGTCACACCGCGAAAATTTTCGATCTAGGAAATTGTCCCATTAAACTATTTTTGTATATAAATGTTCAAAAATGTAGTCGAAACTCCGTGCGTTTCAGCGACAATTTTCAGCCAACTCCCGCGCCGGAAATTGTTTTAAACTTTGTTCGGCAACAAAGTTTCAATTATCACACTTATTTCCATTACGCTCCGGCGGTTTTGAGTTGTTCTTAAAACTGCGCCTATAACAATGTGTATCCAAATATGGGTTTTCAATTATTCCGCTGTTACATTCATAATTGATATACAGTTTTGATATCCATGTTTGATCTGAATAAATAAAGATTTAATGCTTCAACTTCACCCAAAGATTTATTCGTATGCTTTATGTTTATATTTACTATAGTTGACAATACTAAACTTATCTATTCCGCAACAATGATAATAGCGTTAACGGTTATTCATATTTTAAACCGACTTATAAAAAATCATGTTCTCAATTAGACCGTATGTATACTTATTTTATTATTTTTATGTACGAGCCTTTTCCAGTCCACCGAGAAGAACGAAGCTATGGTGAAGATATGGAATAAATAAATAAATTAATTAATCTTTATGATTATCTTTTTTTTATTTTATCTCTGTCTTTTCTTTACCTTTAACTTTTCCTGTCTTATTCTTTTTTAAATCTTTATCTTTATTATCTTTATCTTTATCTTAATTTTTATCTTTATCTTAATGACAAGGATATAGCGCCTCTATACCTAACTACACTCCGTGAGCTCTTACAAGGGAATTCGGGTATCGGGTAAAATCGGTATCTATCTCTGTCTTAGTACAGTCTTAGTACATTCGCGTATCGCTATCAATAACGTCTCAAAAACCCGACACCCTTTACCCGTAGTAAGTAAACGTTTCCACTCACTGAAAGAAAATATTGTTTACTTCAAACAAGCACTTGTTTCAATATTTTAGTCAGTTTGTTCACTTCAACCAAGAGCTATGGCGTATCTATCAAGTAATGTGTTCAACTGAATATAGTTACTTTAGGTATATGCTCTAAATCAAACAAGTAATTTTTTTCGTTGCTTTTTTCCCCCACACACGAAATGTTTCTGATTTTGCGAACGTAATCCTGAAAGTGTATTTGGATAATCCAGCTCTGGATATCAGCTATAGACTGCACTTTCTAACCTAAAATTCTGTTTCGGGCATTTTCCAGTCTCGCATTTTCGGCAATTTAATCTTGCGCGTGGTTGGCAACAAAAAGCCCATTATCGTGGGGGGTCTGATAGGGTTGCCAGATTAGGGAATTTTGCAAGAAACTATCAAATGTAAAATATTCAATATTTTACACCAATACTAACAGTGAAGACCCCCGTTGAGTAAAGTCTGCTTATATTTTTAAAATGTTATCTTAAAATAGCTTTTTTAAAAGTCATCAGTGAAATGAGGTTGTTTATATGTAGCAATTTTCAAAAACAGTTAAAGTTATTTCAATTATGATACAGACTGTTAATTTCGTATCTTCCGTATCTTTAGTGATAAAATGTGTTAATTAACCATTTTTTTAAAATGGAACGCAAAAAGCGTGCTATATTTATACTAGTAATCCTTTAACTCACTAGTAACAAGATACAGAAAAGAGTCGTAGGAATTGATGGAAATAAATCAGCTACCTGTATTTTTAAGTATTTGTTTTCAAAACAGCAAACTTTAAAAAAAATATTAGATTAGTTGTTGGATTTATCACATTAAGGGGTATATTCAGAAAATTATCCGGCAACACTGGCCTCTCTTATCTTGTTAGGGACTCAGCTTCCTTTTAACTTTGACTAAATCCGTTCAGGGACTTTTTTTATTGATAAATGGGGGCCGCTTCGGGGCTATCAGTTTATACCAAGAACTTGAAGTATAAAAGCGTATCGATGTTGCTTTGTCAGAGTCCAAGTAATAGATATCATTACATAAATTGAGATCTAAATCAGCATTATGTATAATAACTTATACCGCTTAATCACAAAGTTTTGATTTGCCGCATGCTTCGTTCGTAGACTTCGTAGTCCTGTCTACGACAGCGTTTACGGCACAGATAAATCCTTACTCAAAGGTCTACGGGTTACGGCGTAGACATTAAGTTAAGATAAATCGATAAATCAAAATTTTTATTTTTATTTTATTATTTTTATACCCAGTTTATTACCTTGTATTTGTTACAAAACATAAATAGACATCTAAACAGAAAAAAACAACAAAATTAACTAAAACTAAGACAAAAGATGAAAATTTCTCTTATCGTATTAAAAATAATAGTAATAATTGTAAAGTATTGTGTTTCTGATAGGCGGGCGAGTAGATAGGCGAGTGGATAGATTATTAGTAAATCTCTTCTATTTCATTTATATGCACCTGTCTTGCAATATCTGTATGACCCAATGGTTAGCTGGTAGAAAATGCCGCATGGCATTAAGCTCGCCTCATGTACTATTTTTGTGCATTAAAGTGTTAAATAAATATATAGGCGAGCTTGGTATTTTTTAAGTTTTGAATGACTGTGGATGGGATTAAAAATGGCCCTTCCACAGATTGATATGTCTTTCATTATGTGTACAATAAAGTGAACATACCACCACATTTAAATCTTCTTCTAAGTCTTATTCCTCATTGCTGAGGGTCGTGATCATTCGTGGCAGATTTAATGGCAGGGTTGCCATTTCCTTCCCCATTTAACACACTGGTTATCTCAGTGTGTAAGTTTCCTCACGATGTTTTCCTACACCGTCAGAGCAGTCGGTAAATGTACGGAAGTCCTTAAAAAAAACGAATAACTCATTGGTACATGACATTGCCTGGTTTCGAACTCGGACCTCCCGCGTGGGAGTCCGACGTCCTTGCCACGGCGCCACCGACGCTTAAATAAAGACCTACAAATAAACAAGAATACGTAAGAACACACTTGTATGGCAAAAAGTCTAGTGTTTGATTACGACGGGTACGGGACAAAGAGACTCATCCATCGGTGTCTCTTTGTTCCTGGATAAAGACCCTCGCTCTTGTGATGATGCTACAACACACGGCTTAACAGGGCCGTAGTGAACGAGGACTCTGACCAAGGATAGCATCAGGATTACAAAAAAAAACAAATCGTCATTATTCAGTATTTCAAGACAAAGTCAATAGTTTACAACTCAAATTGTCTGTCATGAGATCAGAATTACACTTACGGATGAAAGTACCTACCTATACCTATAATGCGGGAGGTCCGGGTTCAAAACCGTGCAGTGTCATGTACCAATGAGTTTATCATATTTTTCGAAGACTTACGTACATTTACCGACTGCTCTAACGGTGAAGGAAAACATCGTGAGGAAACCTGCACACTGAGATGACCAGTGTGTAAAATGGGGTAGGCACAACAGATCCTCAAGGGTCGAAGTGTCGCCGGGGTTATTCCCGGCCCCCTATCCTTAAGATAAGATATAAGATAAGTACCTACCTATCTTTACCAATTCAAGCCTGATGTTTATACGATAGGTTAAGATACCTGCTGGTTATTTGATATTAGGGTGAAGTGTTTACCAATATGTAATTGTCATACGTGATCTTGTACTCAGGTTCTGTTATAACTTCGATGACAGTTTAATAGATATCATGTAGTATATCTGACTATAAGATAAAAAAACTCTGTCAAGAGGGAACTATTTGTAGTTTTATAATCTGTGTTATGTAGTTCGCTATGAAAAAATAGTAAGTATAGAGCGCGTCAATCTTTATGGTCAATCTGAATATATATGGGTGTAAAAGAGCGAGGGAGCGAGGCATGTCTTCTCCGTCCGTCCGTTATACGTCCCGCTGACACCTAAAAACATGTACTGAAACACGACTCGTGCCTATATTCAGATCGACCATAAAGATTGACGTGCACTCTACCATTTAAACTGAAAATATGTACGTTTTTGAAATTAATGAACAAAAATTTAAAAAAATCCGCAAAATGGCGAGAGTTTTAATATTCCTAGTCAGGGTTTAAGTGCGTTTCCTTTTCTTAGTTTTGACCCCCCCACTGAAATTTATTTCTTAATACGTCCCTAGACTACCTGTGCATATAGATAGCCTTTAGGCAGAGGTTGTCGACTATTTTGGGAATACGGGTATTGGGAAGGTTATTTACCTAGATTTGAGTGCCTTTGAATTGAATACCAGACAAGGACAGGCTAAATCAGATCGGTTTTAGCATGTCCTTGTCTGGTATTCAATTCAATGGTACTTTAAATTTAAAACTTGGAGGAAACATTCTTAAGGATATTTTGACTTAAAATCGTATAAAATGTGTTGTAAGATTCTTAACAAATTATGGAAATTGTTTTATGCTAATGCTTAATATTATGCGAGCTTAATGCAAATGTAGGTATTTGCTTCGTTTTGAGCTTTGGATGATGTTATGTTATGAAAATAATCTGGTAAGGTTTTAAAATCTATAAATTAAGGGAAATATTGGTACTTACATGGATTGCCCACATAAGGAACTACTAAATCTTAGCATAAGCATAACTCTCACGTCATAATCCCCGGGGGAAGACAGATAAACCAACGTCAAGCACAGATAGTTTCCACTTTTCGCGGTAAGATTCAATAGACAAACGTGATGGGTGGCGAACCTATCGCCGTCTACTAGACATAGAATAGAATCCACAAAGATCCTTAGTCGCCTCGCACGATACCTACGGGAAGAATTGGGGTGGTGCTATTCTTTATGGCCGGCACGACGCGGCACAAACTATTAAATCTATTCTTATCTTAAGAAATATTGTTAGGGCAGTGATTGCCCCAGTAGACGCAGTCGTTGCACATCGCAAGTTACAACTTTTCCCGCTCAAATTCAGAAAGCTAAACAATATTATGTGTTGAAACTATGAAATGAGTTCAGTCTAATTTCTCCCAATTAATGTTTGTGTGCATGCAGTGAATTTACTACAAGGATGTGTAAAATTACTTGTATGGAAACCGAATCGTAACATTGCTGCGTACTTTACTTTAGTGGACAATGTTCTTTCGAAATAAAAAGTATGTATTCATATTACATAAAGAAGCTTACTCTACCATTCAAAAACGTCCGCCTACGTTACCCTTTGCAGCACACAAACAAACATTTTCTCTTGGCAGAATATTTACACAGGAACTATGCCAAGTGTATAATTTAGAGCTGAACAACGACCATTTGTAAAAGAAACCGAGACCAAGGTTTCGAAGTATTCTTAGAAGATTATCTAACTTTCAACTGTTTTAGATAGATCAATTACTTAAATAAAAGTTAAAAAAAAACTGCACAATTTTATAACTACTTTACTCATACTCATACCATTTATTGCTTTTCATGTGTTATAATTAGTCTTAAAAATATATATTATGTGATCATACATGAAACTCTGAGTAGGACACTACAATATAAAACTTAACTAATATACCTTGCTTACTTGCTTGCTTATCGTATGGTTAGTGGCTAATCTATTTGTCAGAGTTATTCAGGGCGCCAGTAGGCATCTGACATGGCTTAACGACTGCTGTCGAACGACAACAACCGGGACCGACTGCTTAACGTGCTCTCCGAGGCACGGAGGAGCTCAGATGAAATATGCCACTAGCGGTCACCCATCCAGGTACCGACCGCGCCAACAATACCAATATTTAAACAGAATCCAACTATTGCAAACAAATCCACACAATTTTAGAACTACTTCAAATAGAATCCAACTATAGCAGAATGATAATTTAATAAACTATTCTTATTCTTATACGCGTGCTGTGTGGAGCCGGCCTCGTGCTGTATGGCGTCGGTCTTGTGCGGTGTGGCGCCGGCCCTAAAGCTCTTCCCGTGGCTATCATACGAGGCTTAATAACTGCTGTGGTTCCTCTGTCTATCCCCTCGGGGATTATGGACGTGAGAGTTTATACATGTATGTATTAAGTAGATACTTACGCCAACATCTTGTGATCTTGCGACTGAAACCAAAACCAAACTTATACTTATTTCAAACTCTATCATACTTAGTTCCAGGTTATACGTAGCTAAGTATAAATTGTTTTTAATTTCCGTAATGCATCTTCTATTTAATGCAACGTCAGTATTTTCTTATACCTTTTGCAAGTTAGTCCTGGAAATTACTACTTGAACAAGTTTTCATGGTAAACATTTGAGATATAATTAAAGAAATAACAATTTATATATTAATTAATAAGTTAAAGAAACCTACTCCGTTTGAGCCACAAAACCACTAAGTAGGTTCTTGTTACTGAGGTCAAGTTTAGTTATTCTGGTTAGGCATGAGCTGGTCCATCAGCTTTTGCCGGGTTAACGTTATTTTTGGGACACCTGTATAATAATTCTTAATACGTATCTATTACTTATAACTACTATGGATACGAAGCCCGACTCGCACTTGGCCGGTTTTTTTACTCTGGCAACGAATTTGAAAATGAAAATCTGACATAGATAGAACTAATTCTAAAAGACACACAGACACAGTCCCATAAATAGATTAATTATAAAATGCTACTTCAATCATGAAAAGGAGATAAATGAGAAAAAATTGAGAAAACCTTTGAATAAAAAAAGATAACACACCATACTTGTCAGATTACAGCCTTAGATTACCAAAGTTGGGAAACCTCAAAATTGTTCAACTTTTCAACTTATTATTTACATCCAAGCTTATTTCGCGTAAACATTATACTACATCGGTGTACCATAAATCTAACTTTTCTCTACTTTATTACTCGCGTATAAACCATAGATCACAAAAACAACAAGATGAAGTGAACTAAACAAATTTAGATTGCCTCTAGTTAGTTCAGTTTATACAACATTTGACAAAATATTTTAATCAAATGTTTTGTACAAAGAAAAGAAAATTGAATGGAAATGTTATTCACTATCCAATATCCGTCCAACTCTACATTTTTTGACATTACTAATGAAATAGCAATCTTATATTATAAAATTAAAAATAAATTACTCATTATACAACAAGTTTTAGCATTTGAATATGAAGAAACTGAATTCTTACTTACCATAAACAGTCAGAAAAACCTTTTATCCTGCCCAACGTCGCACGTAGCTATGGAGGAAGTCTTCGCACATTTACCTCACATCACGTACTCAAAGAGTAAGGGACAAAAAACCAGCATCAGGTCCCGGAATTGGTACCCGTAAGGATAAGCCCCGAGCGAGCGATACGATCTCCTTCGTTGATAACGGAATTAAATTACTCGGGCGTGCTCGCAATTACAATCTGGCGCATTCCGGAGGATTCCAGACGATTCCAGTGGCACCTCTCCGATTCCATGATAGCACCCGGAATTTTGTTATTGTGTGTGGGGAATGGCTTATTTTCATTTAGCTTGATAATAATCGGGATAAATGTTTTGCTCGTCGCTTTACTGACCTATAGAATACCTTTTTTTGTACAAAAAAACATCTCGAAGTATACAAAACAAGAAAATTATAAAAGTAGAAATCATGTAGCGGGAGACAATTGTTCATTAGTAGTTAAATTTTTTTGTATTGAATATCAGAAATAAGGCAAACATCATCAATAGCAGTATTTTCTTTACTTGTGGGACATGAAAAGTCAGAGAGATTACTAAGGTCTGTGAATGTGTTTATGGAATCTAGCAAAGGTTTATCTATAAATTTACAAACATAAAACATATTTATATACATTTATTATATACATTTATAAACACACAACCAACCAACATACACACACACACACGCACACACACACACACACACACACACACACACACACACACTTTTATTAACCTTTATTATTGTTCTTATTTTTCTTTCTTAAAATTTTGCACTTTTAGTTCTGTTACATGTTCATTTGCACTGGTCAAAGAAGAGATCTGTCCTCCGAGATACAGGAACTTCCTAGTTCGGAGGTCAGCGCCTATAGTAGGATAACTGGTTGCTCACTAATTTTATTAAGTTTAATATAACATATGCTTAAGTTCCTACTCCACTGTAATCTTACCGCACAAATAAACTATTCTTATTCTTATTTCCGAACCAGCAATCACACTCTTCAGCTATTTCAGGCGCTGTCTCAGTACAGCAGTGTAGTAATTGAGAGCCCTTTGTTCCCTATAATTCTGGTTATAGGACAACGGTCTGAAGCATCAAAAAACCAAACATATGAAAAAAAATATTACAGAAGCACACAAAAAAACGCAAAAATAAAAACCAAATAAAGTTAAATACTAAAGCAAACAACACATCTAGGTTTCCTGAGAGCAGCATGGTCCACAGGACACTGGCTGCATTGCCTCGCTAGATCGCAAGCTTAAACCTTTGTGCGAGGTACGTGCCAGTCCTGAGGTCACTCGAGGCAAGGATGAGCCGGGTACAAAACTCATGTAATCTTATTTTGCTTACGTCATGTTATCTATGATTAATACGAAATGTCCTCAAACATTAGAAAGAAAGACAGAAAAAACACTAGATTAGATTATAGTGCTTGTTACTGTTGGTGATTTGGAAAAATAAAACAGCCCTTAACTCCAATATCCGACCATAGGTAAAATTTGAACCCGAAACTTTATATACTAAGCACAAAGTTAGGTCGTCCTCTCAGACTAAAGTAGACTTCAGCCAAAATTTAAGCTTGGTTTAAGTCACGAATTGTCTTGCATATTGTTAACTCTAGTGTCAGAGCGTCGGTGGCACAGTGAGACTCCCATGAGAGAGGTCCGGGTTCGAAACCATGCAGTGCCATGTACCAATTGAGTTTTTCGTATTTTTCGAAAACTTACGTACATTTACCGACTGCTCTAACGGTGAAGGAAAACATCGTGAGGAAACCTACACACTGAGATGTCCAGTGTGTAAAATGGGGTTGACACAAAAGATCCTCAAGGGTCGAAGTGCCGCTGGGTTATTCCCGGCCCCCTATCATAAGATAAGATAACTCGAGTGTCATTAATGGTTAGCGAAAGATGGTCTTAGTTGTGCCTACGACTCACATCCTGATTTTCCAATTCCATTGGATAATTTTAATTGGCTATAAAAAGAAGGGCCCTAATTCCACTAATAGAGGAAATCATTTTATGACAGGAAAAATTGTGACGAAAATACTACGCTACTAGATCAATGGCACCTCGCAACAAACAGCGGTTCGTCCGTTTTGCTGTCTACCCAACCGCTCCGATGGTCCCCTAGAGGCAGACACGGAACCTCGACGACTTGGAATGTTTTAAATCAAAACGAGATTGGAGTGAGAACACGAGTATCAGCTGTCTTGTTTCTGGATTTTCCATGAATTTTCCTCTCTTTAACTTTTAAGAAGTCCGATGCTGGATTGTTTTTAACTTACGACAAAAAAAGAAGAGGTTCTCAATTCGACACGTATGTATGTACGAGTAAGTATTTAAATATAGGTAAGTACTTACTAATTACAAGATTGAGAAGAAGAAGATAAAAGAGAAAGAACCTGAGAATTTCACATGCTGATGCTATTTAACAGAGATAAATAACTAATTTGCTGTTATTTAAAAGATAACTTAAGTCACATAATACAGAGACGCAACGAACATGTTTTCTTGAAATTAAACCCAAATTCGAATTAACCCTAACTCTAACCTTTCTAAATGTAAATAAACACACTCGTGATTGCTCATACTAGAGTCTATAATCAGATCTAGCCATATATAAAATGAGTTAGTGTCTGTCCTCAATGATAATATATTAGAAAATGTATTTTTTAGAGTTGGTTGCGCATGCACCGGAGTCCAAACAAAAAACAACGTAATGTAGTATAATTTAGTACCTAGTTTATTTTTGTTTATATGGTTATTTTTTACATTTGTATTTATTAATTGTTTGGGTTGCATTTTGCCTGAAATAAACGATTTATTATTATGACCACGACGACCTACCTAAAACTTGTAGGTAAGTAAGTACTTAAGTTAACCCAAAAATCTCTACATACTCAGTATGAATCCCCGTTACGGCTATTAATTTATAATCCAAACAAGAATGATTTCTGTGCGGAAGGTAAAAAATCAACCATTTTATCAATTAAAAGACCGGTAAGTAACCAAAGAGTAAAACTCCGTTGAATTACGCGTAACTACTTGCCTCTAGATTGATTCCTCTTACCACTTTAATATCATAAGACACTTTGAAGTATCTACTCTATTAACCCGTATAAGTACCTCGTCAGTTCGTATAAACAAACGAAAATCGAGTTTAATCGGGACCCGAACGGTAACGAGATGATATAAATAATGTTTGTTGATACTCACGATACGTAAATGTTTGACACGATATTAACATATTAAATCCACATCGTGTTTTAGTGACAAGAAACTTGCTAAAATAGAAATCTAGGCACCATAGAAGCAAGTAGTACAAGTAGGTATGTTTTTTTCTTTGCCGTCAGAGCAGTCAATATAGCCCAGTTCGTTAGAAGAGTGGAAGCGCGGCAACTTTCTTCGATAACAATTAAAACTAAACCATAAGTTCTAAGTTCTGAGCGTCGGTGGCCTAGAGGTTAGGACGCCGGACTCCCATGCGGGAGGTCCGGGTCGAAACCATGCAATGCCATGTACCAATGAGTTTTTCCGATTTTTTCAAACACTTACGTACATTTACAGACTGCTCTAACGGTGAAGGAAAACATTGTGAGGTAACCTTCATGTCTGAGGAAATTAAATAGTTTTCGAAGGCGTGTGTAATCCACCAATCAGCACTGGGCCCGCTCGGTGGGGCTCATGGCCCGTACCCTCTTGTTCAAGGGGAGGCCTGCGCCCCAACAGTGGGGGCATTAATAGGCTGATGATGATGATGATAAGTTCTAACCATAAGTTAGATATTCAAGTAGCATGTCTAGGATACCGCGCTCCGCGCCACTTGCCAACGCTCGAGTCTCTTATTATTGGCACGCTATTTTGAACCGTATTTAAATACGTTAAGGTGTAGTTTACATTTCTTTCAAATTATGTCGCCGCGTCCACTTTGATAGTGTTTGGCAGTGTGTTAGAAATCATTCTGGAAAAGAAGAAAATCGAATTGATGGGAGTAGAAGCATGTTAGAAGTATTAATGACAGAGATTGATGACATTAAATTACTAGACAAGATTAACACATCATAGTTATGGCGTGGCGGAGCCATTTCAACCCATGGGAGTCAGAATGGTTTCGCCACGCCATAGCTGTGTTAAAAATTGAAAAAAGCTCACCCATCTATTTGTCAGCCCACAATAAACATATTTCATCGGTTAAATGAGTTAATGGGCCAAGTTCGTTTCCCTCATTGGCATCTATAGGTACTGGTAGCGTTCCTTTAGTTCCTCTACAGCATTAAAATATTCTTATAGCAAAAATGCGGACTTGGCAGGTCTCATGGAAATGTCAAGGTCGTAAATAAAAAATCTGTATTTTCGTCCATAAGCATAAAAACCTTTTTCAGCATAACTATGAAGTTAGTTCAAGAAGCCTACGCTCTCAATATTGTCAAAAATTATATAAACCTGCATGTAACTTAACATTAGTATCCAAAAACTCATTCATAATGTGCGTCAAAATTTATAACAAGCTTCCGGATGAATTTAAAACATTGAAAATTAATAAACTTAAATTTTCTCTGAAAACATGGCATGTGGAAAGATGTTTTATAGCGTCAAGGAATTTTTGGACGGTAAACGATAATTTTGTGATTGCTGATTGTATATTTAGATTTTTATTGGATTATTATTAAATAAATGATTGTATTAATATTATTCACACAGCATTAATTATTGGACATTTTGTAAATTTAATATTATTGACATTGTATTTTAATGAAATTCTCTTTTTCTTTTTTGTTTTCTTCTCAAAATCTGTATAAACATTATTAATTTGTGAATTCGGTGTATATGCCTGTAAAGGTAAAGTTGACATATGTATGCAACTATATCTGCAATATTTGTAATTCTTACCTAAACTTTTACACAATAAATCTTATATTATCTTATCTTAAAATTAATGTCAAGACTCCAAATCACGGCCAAGTCGTAAAATGTTGTGCTTTTGTTTATAAGAATGTGTTGAGGCAAAGTAATCCAAATGTACCTAAAGAGATTTTGATGAAAGTTTACTAGGATAAATCACGAAGAATGTCCCCAAATAAACTTTTCCACCGCCCGTGGCCCCTGTGACGTGACAGTTTGCGAATATTTTATGATCCTCTCACTCAGAAACAAGAGAAAATCATCAAAATTACACTGGTTGACGTCAAGCTAACTCTGTGGAACCCTGTCGCAATAAGTATTTGGTATGATTCACTGATATACCTGTGAATGTGTACCAACTGGCTGCTCTTGACTCAGTGGAGAAACGCGCTAAGCGCCTTACAGGTGACGAATCGCTGGTGGAAGCTAGACTGCAAAGTCTGGAACATCGGCGCAATGTCGCCTGTCTATCGGTATTTTATAGGATACATTTCGGAGAGTGCGCATCGGAATTGCACGACCTAATTCCAGCATCTCCATTCCGCCTTCGGACTACCAGGCGCGGGGAGGGGTTCCATCATTATGTTGTTGATATCCCATCTGCTCGTACGAAGCGATTTGCTTCTTCGTTCATTATGCGAACGGCTAAGAAATGGAACAGCCTGCCGGCGTCTGTATTTCCCGAAACCTACAACCTTGGGATCTTCAAGGCCAGAGTGAATAGGCATTTACTGGACCCGCATGAACCATCGTCGACCTCATCGTCGCTTACCATCAGGCGAGATCAAGGTCAAATGCGGGTTTAGAAGTAAATAAAAAAAAATAAAACAAAATAAGTTAAAGCGACAAAGTACTAAAGTTTATAGCTGTGTTGTTTACTGTACCGTGGAAGACACGTACCCTGTAGAACTCTGTCGCATTATATTTTGTTAAGATTCGTTGGTATTCGTATGAATTTGTCAAATAAGTGTTTGATCACTCTACAGTCTACATAAAAAAAATATTTTGTACGAGTCGTTCGTAGCCAGTATCGTACGTAAGATAATTTTAAAACTTAGATTTTACGAATAATACTTACCCGTAAGTTTGTATTAGAAAAGCAATCGAAGAATCGAAATAATTATTCTGTTACTATTATTCTGTTACCTGGGGTGCCAAGGCTTCCCGCCCGGACACATCTAAACAACTCGCATTCTAATTATAGTACAATTTCCCACCACCAGGTGTTGTCAGCCGCTACGGAAATCGCCAAGTACAAAAACGCCCTCTGCAATGCGTGCCGCGTGGCCTCGGGCAAGACGACGGAGCCCCAAGCTAAGAGGCACTTCGTGCAAGCAGCTAAAGACGTGGCCAACTCCACTGCGGCGCTGGTGAAGGAAATCAAGGCTTTGGACAACGATTATAGCGAGGTGAGTGAAAGACTATAGGTGAAAAACTTATTTCAGTGTTCTTAGATTAAGGATGTATACAATCAAACCATTTATTTACCATCCACAATCGTAGGTTTAACCGGGGTCGTCCTAGACTGACCTTTAAAGATCAGATTGACAGCGTGTTCTTAAATTTTAATATACAGAGTACACGACCCCAACGGCGAGCAGCGTGAAACGACGAATGACTGTTGTGGAAGCAAGAGAAGCGTGGCAAGACAGGGATTCGTGGCGCTCCGTTCTCTCTGCCTACCCCGCAAGGGACATAGCGTGAAGGTATGTAAGTATGTATGTAATCGTAGGTTTAATTCCACAATACTACCTATTTTTTGAATTTCTAATTTAAGTTTTATGGTGACCCAATATAGTGAATACTGAATCTCATACTAAGATGGGCATTCCTTTCGAAAATTATAGATACCTATAGCAAAATGTCTCAAAAATATAAAGGATAAAATGTAGAGGTGTACGGAATTATACGTTATTTTAAAGAAATAATGCAGAGGACATTGACCGGCTGGAGAGTGTCCAGAGAAGAGCCACCAAGCTCCCTTACTGCCTGCGTAAAAGAACATATGAGGAGAGACTACACATTATTGAGCTGCCGACGCTACATGCACGGCGTACCCGAGGTGAACTAATCGAAGCATGCAAGATCTAATCCAATAAGTATAACTGCCCGGACTTGCCCAGATTTCTTCCATGTAAATACTATACACAGAGCCCGGCACAATAATGATTTGCAACTGAAGACCACTCGTTCAAACACCATGGTCGGCCATAACTCTTTCAATAACAGAGTTGTGAGAATATGGAACCAGCTACCGCAAGAAGTCGTGGATGCATCTTCAGTCAACGGTTTCAAAAATAGACTAGATAGGTTTTAAAACAGTGCATAAGTAGTGGTGGACTTAATCGACTATGAACTCAATGACTAAGTGCTATAAATAAGTAAATGAACAATACACCAGCTTAGATATGGGCGCATCAGCTTAATGCTGCCTACTCATTAATAAATAATATGCAAATAAATATTCGATTTTCAAACAAATACAATATTAGGGTACTCACTTCAGCAAAGGCTTCTATTCTTAGTCAAAAGGTCGCATTTACTAATGACTTAATGGCTTACAAGTTACGAGCGCAATCTTCCAATTTCAGACTAAAGCAAATACTTCTCTAGAAATATAATTTAATCGGAATCCGTACTTACTCCATTTGCCATCGTCGTTAAAGAATTCATTTTAAGGCCAAGAAGTCAATTCTCGCAGATTTCGATATACAAAAGTCGAGCGCTACGAACGTCTTGTCACGCTCACATATAATTTGAGCGAGTGAGATAGGACTAATGTCGAATTCGACATTAGTCCTATCTCATTCGCTCATGCGATGCATGTGTGAGCGTGACAAGCCGTTCGTAGCGCTCGACTTTTGTATGTCGAACGCTGCGAGAATTACAATCCTGGAAGGCGATTCTCGCAGGTGGAATGTCGAATTCGACATTAGTCCTATCTCATTCGCTCACATTATATGTGAGCGTGAGAAGACGTTCGTAGCGCTCGACTTTTGTATATCGAACTCTGCGAGAATTGGCTTCCTGGAAGGCGATTCTCTCAGCGTTCGACATACAAAAGTCGAGCGCTACGAACGTCTTGTCACGCTCACATATAATGTGAGCGAATGAGATAGGACTAATGTCGAATTCGACATTCCACTACGAGAATCGCCGTCCTGGTTCTTTGAAATCAACCCATTTTTTATTCAACGGCAAACAATCAAATATTCTTTGTTTTGATCGGTTAAAAGTATATGTTATTGTTGTTGTAATTTTAGTGAAAAAACGAAAAAAACTATGCGCAATAAATGTACCTATTACGTACCAAAAATTATTGTTGACGTCCCCGTTATTAACGTTAAGAAATCGCACAATGAAAGTGAGTCGCCATTCGCGGCTTCTAGTTCGCGAAGCCTTAATTTTCATGAATTTTCATGAAAAAAAGTACTGTATTTCATTTACGTCGCAACCAAAATACCTACTAAACTTCTTACAGGTAGAAGAGACAGACAATTAAATTTGCTCAGTTATATTCATTATTATTACTCATAGGTACCTAATTACTTATTTAACGATAATATTACGATAAATCATCCATATTTTGTAATCATTGTACAGTCGGCCTCTCTAATGTATACCATCTGTCAAATTTCTGCAATCTGAACTGAGCCTTAATGCTTTCGCCATAGACTTTAAATTTGAATTGTAGAATTTTGACAGATGGTATACTTTAGCTAGTAGAACTACTAATCGGAGCAAACATTTCTGAATTTTGTTCTAAACTATTTTGTTTCAAAATAAATCATCAAATAATGTATGTTAAAATGAATTCATTCCATATACCTACCTATCTATTATATTTAACAATCAAATATTTACAATAATGTTACGTTACGCAATTGTTTTACTGAATATCGGTAGACTGTGGTACTACTGCGCACGAGTGCGAGACGCGCGGGGCGTCCCCCCGGGAGGCAGAGTCTACGCGACTTTCTTCACCCCCTCAAATTGTCGCTAGCGCCGAATTACCTGGCCTTAAATCACTTATTTACTTCTCTTATTAAATATTAAAATCTTACTTTAAGTAATTTATTACATAATATACTTACATTTATTTACCATTAAATATTACAAATCACTTAATATTAATCTAAATTTTGAAGAATAATAATGACAAAAATATAAATATAAAATAATAAATTCAAAGTCATACTATAACTAGGTAAAATTATATAATATAATTTCAGTAAAACAGCCCCCCGCGAAGTGAGTTGAATTGACTTGAGTTTAATAGTCTTTATTTATAAACAAACAAAAAACACGAAATTATAAATTTAGTTCACCCAGAAATTACCCTAACGATATGGAGATAATGACCATGGATGGTGACCAGAAATGGATTTTCTGGTCACCATTAGATCCTTAGGGTTCCAGGTTAAAGGTTCTAAAGTATATTATTTTTATGTAACATTATTTCTGTAAAATATTGCATGAATACAACACGAATGTGTAAAATCACTACAACACGAATTTACAGTCATAGGAAATGGTAGAGAGCCAACAGTGGGCGACAGTTATTTTTTAATTTTTAACGGCTGTTAATGGCTATAACAATCTATGGCTCCGCCATAATTGTTATGTCTTTTCACAACTTTCGAAACAATATTTTTAAGAAAAGATCAAATTTAATGCAGACATTAAATCTTCACTAATTTGTAACGAAAAATCGCTCAATTTCACGCGTTTAGCACACTAGGTGTCTGCTACCTAAATAATTCAACAGCTTTCGTAGTAGTTTCGTACTCGATAAGCTCTCTCCAACCTCCTTCAGTTCAGGTAAGTGTTCATACTGCGTGGCAGAAGCTCGGAACACAAGATAGGTATGTAAATATCAGAAAAAAGCTCCATATCTACGTTCTGGCGCGAGGCACTCACCCAATCGCATGCCGACACCGCCGCCGTGCTGGACTACATGCACCGGTTCCAGCGCCGGTTCGATTCGCTACAGCCGAACGGACGAATGGACGGACGAACGGACGGACGAACGGACGGACGAGCGGGCGAACGTATGAACGAACGGATACCGAAGTCTCCATACATGGTTCGTTGCGTCGTTCGTAGGCAGTTTCTTTTCTGTTACTTATCTACTTTGTGATCGAAGGCTCGTATAATCCAATTAGGCACTTTGATACGATACCCGATACAATTACCGGGGAACATTTGGAAGGGAAAGGGCATGTTTTCGCAGTCGATTGAATGTTTATCTTTTAAATGGGTGCTGGAAAATATTTTACTCTCAGGCCTTTTTAGTGCTGGAATACTTCGTTTCGCTGCAAGGATAGCTCCATTTTAATCGTGACATGATAATGAGGTGAACCTACTGATGAATTTTTCCCTCACTCACCGCCTAGCTTCCTTGCACAGAAGTGGAAAACCACTCTTCTGTGAACGCCGGGCCTACGTTTAACCTGAAGCCCACAAATACTCCAAGTTTAATTCCTCTACTAACTCAGAACTAATTAATGTCAAATAGTTAGCGTTCGCTTTCCAATACCAATATCTCTGTGTCAATGGATCCGTCGATACTAATTTATTCAACAGACCAGAGAGCTATCATTTTAAACAAACTCGATTATTCTCATCAATTTATAAATTGAATACAATTCATTTAGGTTAGATTATAGATACATAATCTCCTTGGCTTTGGACACATTCGTACAATTTCCACGTTCGTACAATTCCACATTCGTACAATTCCACATTCTTAGGTTTGGATCTCTAAAAACTAATGGATAATGGAGTCTAAGGTATTGGAGTTACCTTTTTACTGGTCTAGGAGTTCGGTACGTGTCTATACCTACGTCCTAGCCATGGTATGTCTTCGAGGAGTCATCTTCAATGAGACACTAGACTAGTTAACCGATACTTATATTTCCAAACAGTATACCATACATGACGGCGGTAGAGACACGTCCAGCCCGACGCGGGCGCAGCCGCGTGCCATTTAAAACTGCTGACATAATAATTCACAATGTAGAACACAGTGTAAACTGTGTCTGTACACAGTGTCTCTACAGTTCACTATATTTTCACGTGGTGGTAACAATTAGTGTTTATTTATAAATCATAATGAGTGTTTATTTATAAATGAAAATTATTGTTTATTTATGGCCGCAATAACTGGGCTAGAGTTAACAAAACTAACAACAATATTTACACTACAGAGTAAAATACATTAGCGTAACGAACAATGATAATTAATGAAATTTTGCAGGCCTCGTAACGAAAACTCACAATTACTCGTGATATTCACGTAACATTTTCAGCATAACGTAATTCAGGGAGGGACGAAATTAAACAGAGACGAATTCAGACCCCCAAACGTTTGACGGGGGGTCAAAATCTTGGGGGTCTCTTAACCCGTATATTGATTAAAACTAAGCCAAATCAGTCTCAGTACGACAAGGATAATGACAATGTAGTGTCAGGTTACGGACACGGATCCGTGACAAAGCAGATACAAAGTGAAGTTATGTGTCAAAACTAAAAGTGGGAACTATCTATGATGAAGGTGCTTCCTCAGTCTACACCCTCGGGGATTATGGACGCGAGAGTTATCCTGTCTCAAAACTCTAGCATGGCTAGTCGTTAGTGCCCGAGTTCTATATCTACTCTAAGTGCCTGAGCTACGGCTATGTATGTTTTGATTAATTTTATTTATGTAGGTACTTATATGGTAGAAAATAATTTCAAAGATTGTCATAATCACGTACCTATATTAAAATTTTTGAATTTTGAAACAAAAATACTAGATAATTTACTTTGAATTCTCGGTAAATTCATTACAATCAAATTTGACCGAATCTTGCCTAGGCACATATAAAACCATAAAAATTGGAAGTTCCAGTGTTGCTAATTTTGGAGCATCTATGAAAATCGTAATAAAGGTAGCTTATTTTGTTAGACATCTACCTATCGATCTATTTCATCTTTAGGTATTTATTTATTTATTTGTACTTTTAATATATTTTTGGTTTCATCTCTGACCTGCTGTTTCGCCGCGATGCCTTTGCCCTGGCACAGCTGAAAACCAGCGCTGTGGTTCTGCCGTACCGGTCGGACCGCAGCACATGCTGAGCATGTGTCTTTTTAATGTTGTATTGTTTTTAAATTGCAAATATTTTTAAGTTTAATTCTGTATGCATAATGCAATGTTAAATAAATGTTTTTCTTTCTTTCTTTCTCTACGAGTAGGTATACTTTCTTTCGGGACCCCCGGATTACGAAGCAACAAGTTTAAAATGGCAACATTAAACATAGAAATCCTCATACAAAATGGGTGGCAATTAACCAAACTATATTAAACAGCATTTTTGTCTAACCTAGCCTATCCGTGTCGGTTTCGCTCCGACGTGTAAGTTAGTTTGCAAGCTAATGTGTAAACAGATTTTTCTGGGTTATTATAAATCGGTCGCTACAAATCAGTCGCTAGACTTAGTAATTTACTAATCGAAACGCTGAATCAAAATAATTGTTGTTCTTTACCTGATGGTTTATTCGTAATAATCAGATAGATAGATAGAAAAACTTTATTGTACACAAATACAGGAAAAGTAAAAACTACAGGAAAAGTAGCACGATATGTACAAAGGCGGCCTTATCGCTTAAAGCGATCTCTTCCAGGCAACCTCTGAAGAAGAAGAAGAAGGACATTAAAGAGATTAGCGACAGTGTAGTGTGAAGATATGAAAAAGGTTACTATTACTTAATATACAGTAAAGTTAGTAAAATAAAAGTAGTTAGTAATATCAGTTGGTTTTCTTTTTGGTTTAGGTACTTTCGGCCAGGGGGCACTTCGCGGGGGGCTATTTGACTGAAATTATATTATATAATTTTACCTGGGTATAATATGACATTGATTTTATTATTTTATATTTATATTTTTGACATTATTATTCTAAATAATTCCTTTATTGATCAATTTTGTTGATTTTATAGAGAATATGAATAAGTTTATTAGAAGCGTTATTATTTTCTCGTCGCTCACACATTAAAAAGGATGTTAGTTTTTGTTGTCAAATAAATTTACGGTCGCTTGATTTATAATTAAAAGGATTGTTTCTTTGTGAAACATGGCCCTGATGTGAAGGAGATCTGAATACGTCCCTGATGATACGCAACCATGTTATTTATCTTAATTTGTCAGACTGTCTTCTTGCTGTCGAAACGACTTTTGGTTTCATACTCTGAGAATATTTACGTGCCATAAGAAAATGTTTATTAATCTTGATACAGAGGATGTATGGGTTTTTGTATAAGAATATAAATAAACAAGTGGTGTCAGGTTTGAAAAGGAGTTGATCAAAGCCGGTTCGTTGCCAGGCTATGAACAAATCTTAATAACTTTTCACAAATATTAAATGTGTGTTGAAAGTTTGGCGCGTATGTATGTTGGCGGATAATATCACCAAAGTCGCATCGAAAACCTGGATGCGACTAGCACAGGATCGTATAGGGTGGCGCAAAAGAGAGGAGGCTGGTGGTGGGTATGGTGGACATGGGCAGATGATGATGATGAAGATATGTATGTTTGTCTGTAACATCATAACTCAATAGACAATCATTCGATTTGGACGCGGATTATTTTATTTTACAGATCAATTTGAGAGAGTCCAATATTTATTAGCCATGTCTAATAAATATTGGATCAGGGGTTTCCAAGATCTTAGGAGTATATTTGGTGTCACCCATCTGACCTCTGACACGCCGCTGGGACGGTAACAGTTAGGTGGTTCGATTTTGGGATCTAATTATAGTACATATATAACTTCACGCTGTCTCTTGCGGGTTAGGCAAAGGGAATAGAGCGCCACGATTCTCTGTCTTGGTACACTTGTTTTGCTTCCTCTACAGTAATTCGTCGTTTCACGCTTGCTCGCCGTTGAGGTCGTCTGCTCTGTATATTAAAATCTATGAGCACTCTGTCAATCTGGTCTTTAAAGGTCAGTCTAGGTCAACCCCTTTTTCCTTCCACTCAGCGCCGCTTGGCATATACGAGTACTATATATATTAATAATAGTACTTGGTTCTTATAATATAATTATACTAGTAGTATCATTACTAAAAGGCCTCTTCGTGTTGGACCCAAGCATGTATTTCACGCCAATCCTCTCAAAGGGTAGCCCCTTAGGAACCGTCCAACCCTAAATAAGTTAGTAGTAAGTACTATTTTTTATTGATTTCCAATAAGTAATTTCGTTAATTTGACTGATTTCCTTTCCGGTATATTATTGGCAACCTTGGATTCGAGTAGAGCCTACCTATATGTAGTCTTTATTCATCTATAAAGTAATAGGTGAACTTGCGCCAATATTTAACCTTACTTAAAGTAAGGTTACAGTTAACCCGAGTGATGATGGTTGGCGCAATATAGCACTAAGGGTTAAAGTGGGTATATAAAAATGTTTTACCTACTTATTTAGGTACCTACATATTTACGTGAAAACTGAAAAATAAAAATAATGAAAGTTGATTAATTTAGTCTTTATGTACGAATTAAAGGTATGCACATTTTAAAAAAAATCAGTTATATAAACGAGTAATTTTTTGAAAAATTTTGGACATTTATTCCACTTTTGAGATACGATATTCGGATGACAATGCGTTTACCGGGGTTACAATGTAAAGTTTTGGAAAAATAAAGGAAAAATTGAGGTGAACTAAGAGAAAATATTTCTTCCCGTAGTACACCTGGGTGAACTACGCGGGTGGACCACGGGCAACAAACCGAAAAATTCATAAAAATTTTATTTAATTTTTCACGAAAAAAATTTCATGACCCATATTTAGTTGTAAATATGAGATAGACAATATGGCTTTAAAAGCTAGTATAGTATAAAGACAACTCACTCATTAGCCGTATTTGGGGTAGACAAGCGTAATCACGTTCAAACTCTTGATTACCAAACTTTAAACACTGAACATCAAGTGTAATTACGAAGCAAAATCTACGTCACACTTTAACCTAACACAATTATTAAAAGCAGTGACAAGTTCACAACCACAATTTAAAAATTCAAACACTTATTTATAATTACACAGTACACACACACACTTTTTCGAAATTCGTTTACGATTTCTTTTTAATTTTAGCGTAGCACGTGTGATCGTTCGGCGTCAGCCTTTCACACTGGCTGAAATTCATGAGCTTAAAGCTTCAGGGCGGAAAAGCTCAACTCGTTCCGTCTCTTTCGCACGTAGAGGTTTTTAACCCTGTTAAACTGAATTTGCATGGTTTTACTATTATTTAAGAAGTGATTAAAATGTTGTAGCTTTCAGAGTGGATATTGCTCAGGTTTACCTTTAGTGCCTGAAGCATGTTTATCATTTTTCAGGCAATTTTTGGTGATGTTTAAGTTTTTATGGACAGAATGTTTAAGGGGAAAACCAGCTAGTGCCTTTTTAACTCCCATCCACATCAGTTTAATATTGGAAGAGAAAAATGCTCGACAAGTAGCGCCATTACCCATAGTGAATTTCAAAATCTTTTTGGTACGTGGCAGGTAAGTACCTACCTTAAGAAAAAGAAGAATATAAAAGTTATATAATAGTAGTTTATGCAATGGACACGTACTGATAGCGATTTTAACATGAGAACTGTTTATGAATCGAAGCTGAGTTTTATAATAGATCGTTCGAGTGTTAAAATCGCCATTACGTGCGTTGCATACAATACTTTTTCTACGACCTTAAAATATGTAAACAGAAAATACAAACCATTACGGAGACTTCAACAGATGCAATGACAGCTTAACATGTTATTGGTAACTATGGAAACCGTAGATATGTTTGATTGACATATTGTCGACATCCAGGCGCAGGTGTCGATTTTTTTGGCTATAGTATTAAGTAGTAGGCCAGTGAAATGTAGTGCATTTAATACGAAAGAGTTCTTGTATGCAGTGCCATACAACAAAGAAAAAAATACTTATTACAATCGAAAACTGATATTTAATATTTCATTAAAACACTATTTTCACACGACCATGACGAATGAACCTAATAGGCTAATTATTAAAGAAAAAAAGACGTTATTTATAGAACTTACTTTCGTAATCACAAATCTAATTTTGGTACTGGCTACGTTACTTTTTCCTGGTCTAAAAATATTAGTAAGTTACTTTTTCCTCTTTCCCTTACCCAGAAAAACGTTCAGCATTCTTAATAACTACTACTCAGGCCAAATTTTAAGTACGCCACGAATATTTTTTGCACAGTTTGACGGCTAGGCCGAGTGGAAGTAGAGAAATGTATGACAAGCACGTCCTACACGTCACGTGAACGTGAGCCATTGCAAGTATTTTGTGCCGGAAAAACATATTTTCACTCCATAAAGTAGCCGTGAAGTTATGTAGGTACTATCGCTAAAAAAGTGTAATTTTTCCGTGGATTTAGAATATCCCTAGAATCCCTACCAAGCGTGTCGTACGATGTGACTATTCCGAATATGTTGCTGGTGGAAGGACCCCTTCAGGGTCCGCCGGCTAGCTACCACCCTTCTATGTAAAGTCTTTCGTCAATCTTCGCTTCGGCATTGATGTGTTTCGGGAATTTTCAAAGCCCGTGTGCTTCATCTTCGACCTCATCGTCACTTACCACCAGCTGAGATTGGGGTCAAACTCGGCTGTTGTCCTGTTTCCTTCGAGCTGCAGCGCCGACCACCTGTTCGTACGAAGCGATTTGCTTCTTCGTTCATAATGCGAACAATGAGCAATTTTATTCCTTAGGGAATGGAACTGCCGGCGTCTGTATTTCCCGAAACCTACAACCTTGGGATCTTCAAGGCCAGAGTGAATAGGCATTTATTGGACCCGCATGCTCCATCGTCGACCTCATCGTCGCTTACTATCAGGCGAGATCGAGGTCAAATGCGGGATTAGTTGTCAATAAAAAAAAAACCTCTACATGTGTCTCGTTTGAATGTGAGGACGTCATCTCCAAACGATGATCCAGGACAGAATTGGAGAATCGGGAGCACCAATTGGAGTGAGGTGCAAACAGTTGGAGTCCAGTGCCCACTGGTTTCAACGCATACAAAATTCGCGTTCCCGCCGAGTACCAACAAATATTCCTCAGGGCGGACTTCTGGCCTGAAGAGGTGGTTTTTGGTCTTTATAGAGAGCCGACGACGAAAAAACTGTCATCATCTCAAGCCGCACTAAATTAATTCTTTTTACTTATATAATGTTATGTATGTTAATTGTTAGTCTATAAGGTATATATCTATGGGCCTTTTGTATAGGTAGCTATATAATTTGTTGTCTGAAAATAACTTTTAAATACGCCAATAAAGTAATAAAGTATATTTGTATACTTTGTTCATTCCGTTTTCAAAAAATGGCAAAAAAATATACTTATAGCTAACTATACAAAGGGCCCATAAATACATTAATTACAGACTAATACTTAATGAAAGAAGATAAATAAAAAAAGAAAAGAAAGAATAGATAGAGCCACTGATGATGATGACCACGAACGGTCAAAGAATCTACTATTAAATTCATATTATTCAGAAAGAGAAAAGTTTCATTTAAATTCGTCGATTTCTGAACATTTTCATGGCAATTTAATTTCACGAACGTCAAGGGCAATCAAAAATTAAATTACAGCTTCTTTTACACCCCAAGAAATCAAACTCATACGATACACCCGTATCCCCCTAAGCCCTTATTCGAAACCATCTAAAACAATTTACCAACGGAAGTAAAGAGTATATTGAATAAGATCAGTAACGAATTTCAGTAGAGCCACGCGAAGAACACACATTTGGAAGTCGCCGTATCGGTCTTATCGTCTAAGACCTACCACCGGGTTTCAAACTCCCGTGGCCAACCTGGAAAACGCTTAATCGCCTGCGAACCCAGGTTGGCTGTTGCGGAGATAATCTTCACAATTGGGGGTTTTCCAGCGATCAAGTAAAGTGTGAGTGTGGTGTCTCCCCTCAAACCATGGAGCACTTGCTCTTCTGTCCCGCGTGTCCGACCACCTGCACGCGGGAGGACCTTTTCGAGGCCAACCAGAGGGCTATCGATGTGGCTGCCTTCTGGTCGGGAAAAATTTAATTCGGATCATCAACACGAAAGAAGAAGACTAATCACTCACCCGTACTATACGTAGGGCGGTCCAAAAACTGTTAGTTAACGGCTTGTTATCAACTTCGTTGTTTTACTTTTATTATCCCTTGGAGGCAAATTTTATTACAAACTCCTTGACCAAATATCACTGGCTGGCGAACTTTAGTTATTTTTGAAATAATAGTTTAAAAAGCATGTCTGTCACTTTTTAATCGCTACGATGGATGTAACGCGGGAAGCATTTCGTGTTATGATCTATTATGATTTTAAACAAGGGTTAACAACATATAAGGCAAATTCCCATTCATCGTTATATTCGTCCTGAATAAACTGTACTGTGTAATCTAACTCAAACTGAAATGTGTAGTGAGGGATCCATCCTCACACCATCACAAGTTAAATAAATATTGAAAACATGAAACCAGTGTGAGATGGGAACCTCGTCCGGCGAATGCTACTGAAATAAATCTTTACTGATTTTATTTATATTGTGATATAGAGGGTCGAAAAGTAGGTTAAAGACCCAAAAGTTGTGAATAAAAGGTTTCTTTACGATTGTATGAGGCCCTTTTAAAGATCGACAATGGAATGAGTTTTATTTGTTTTAAATAGAGGAAGATAGATTGGGTTTCCACTTGAGTTCATATGAAAGAAAATCGAATAACCTATGATTAAAAAAGTACCTACAAAACTTGTTTTTAAAACTTAGGTAATGTTTTGTGCAGCCATCACCCTGGCAAAGTGGATAATGCCTACTGTGCACTTTTCAAAATAATTGCATAACGAATTTGTGGTTTCTAAAAGGGGACGTTCATAAACCACGTGTTTCCATTCTGGCCTCTTTTGAACCCGCTCCCCTCTGACACTTTATTTTGCCTATAAACCCTACCTACCTACCTACGCGACGTTGATTGTATTTCCTAAGAACCTCTTTCCAAGCCACACATCAGACTGACTCCGTCTAATCTATTAAGAAAATAGATCCCAATTTGATCCAAGCCTTAAGGTCAGAGCTTAATAGGGAAACATAACAATACGTGCGTGGTGTAGTGGCCGGACGCAATTTAGGCACGTTTTCGTTTCTGGCCAGTCGATTAAGGGTGAGCTGGCTGGATTTTGACCGGGCCGGTCGCCCGTGGCCGGGCGTGGTTGAACCACGCCGGTTCAGGCTGGGCGCACATTGGCGGGTTTTACCCGGGCCGGTCGCCTGGAGGCGCAAATTCAGTACAAATCTATGGCCTTGCTACACACATGGCCGTTCGCCCGGCGCGATTAGCCGACGATCGGGGCGGTTTCCTTTCGGTTTGGCCGGTCCGGGCACCTGAAGGCACGCTCTGGTTACCTACTTTATTTATATTATTTTTATTTAGCAAGCCCACCGATAAATTAAACATTTCATATTTTTTTAAATGCGTGTAAAAGCATTGTCACCCACATACATATACCTACACGCAAGTGTATTCACTCAAGCATTAGCTGAGCCAGGTGCCTATTGCCAATACTATTATGGAGTGAACTAAATATGTATACCTACGTTACGTTACGTTGTTTTGTGGCAAGAAAGTGTTATTCTTTTTTCTTTTTTTTCTGCGTAGACTGGTAACCAGTCTACCGAGTCCGTCCGACAACCGAGTCGTTTGTAGCGATATACAACCGTTGTATATCGCTACAAACGACTCGGGCGACCGGGACGGTTCCTCAGTCGAGCGACTTTCGCCGTGTTGAGCGGTTGTGATTTTGCGTCTGTAATTTTCTGTAATAACGAAACCTAAGTATTTCTTTAGTTATTTTGAATAAGATTTTAAATGTAATAGCTTGTTGTTATTATTATATAAGGAGAGCAGATGAGCAAACGGGCCACCTGATGGTAAGTGGTCACCATCGCCCATAGACATCTCACCTCACTTTATTAATATTAGAGGGTTTTTGATGCGCTGCTAACCTTGAGGACTAAGATGGATTGCCTCATGTGCCGGAAATTACGCTGGCTCTCTTACTCTTCAAACCGAAACACAGAAATGCAAGCATTTCTGCTTCACGGAAGAAATAGATAAGAGGGTGGTACCACCCCAGGCGATCCTTCACTTTAGGATCTACCACTACTTAGCTTAACAGGAGGTACAACAAATATTGTTTTATATATTTTTTAAGTCATTGCCCTCAATTTTCTAACAAATTTAATTTCATAAACATTATAATTTTTCAAAAACCTCTGAAAGTTCTTGTAATATTAAAATAAATACCATAATCTCATAAGTACAGTAGACCACTAGCTAACGTATATTATCATTTCAGATTCTCAAAATATAAGGGTATCTCCACAATGGTACATTGTCGGGGGTTAGTTAAATTTTTAATTTAGAGTTATTATTGCTCATGATGTTCGAAATAAGTAAGTATTTACCGGGCAAATACCCGCCGGAATTTTACCCGCCGCCCCATCTCTAATCCCGGCGTCTAACCGGACCGGGCGACCGGTATGACAAGGCCATAGATTTGTATTGAATTTGCACCTCTAGGCTACCGGTTACGCACAACCGGTAACCGGTCCGGACAAAACCCGCCAATATGTGGCCTGTGGCTCGGGGAGCCCGAAGTACCCCGAAGTGTGCTTCGGGATTTCAAGGGTCCTAGAAAGTGTTTCTTGGATGCCTCCAGAAACCACTTGTAATCCTTTATCTAACTGAGCCTGAGAGATACGGTTACTTGTATTATTTAGTGAATCGGTGGCGTAGTGGATAGGATGCCCGACTTTTATTTATAATGGGGGGTCCGCGTTTGATTCCAGGCAAGTTATTATTTTATTCATTTACGAATAAATCAGCGTTTGACCTCAGTCTCAATAAGATAGTTTCTAAGAATCAAATATTAAATGCATTTCTTAAAAACTAAGAAATAGTCATAAATTGATGGTCAAATGTGAAAACAGAATTAAAATTTGTTGAAAAATTAAATAACTACAGGCAATCAAAAATTAGAACGGTAGAAAGTAACGACAATAAGTTTTATGACGTAACACTTCTCTAGCGCCATACAAGCAGGTCCTGGCTGCATATAAAGGACTGATGTTCTGTTAGAAATGGGCTGTTTAATAGACTTCGATAGACAGTGGATGGAGCTGGTCTGGTTTTTCTGTTAGGCGTTTCCAGGTATTACAATAGCCCTATAAGGAGTATACCACTCACCTTGACTGGATTTGAGCTGCGTCTCATGCAAAGGAGCTAGGTCACGTTGTGTCCAACAGTGCACATCAGTTTTCTCACTAATCTAGCCCATTCATTACACAAACATAGTTCACATATAATAGCACATAAATTTAAGGAAATTGCCCATAAATATTGAGAAAAACCACATAAACCGAATTTTTAATTGTCTGCCGTAGATTTCGTATGGTCGAGGCAAGATGGCAGCCGACCGAGAGTCTCCCACCACTCGCATGCCCGCATGTGATGGATATTGTAGTATACCCACTTATAGGTAAATTATAATGCCGGAACAGGGGCAGGTAGATTGTAAACCATATCGTAGAGCATAATAAATTCAAAACAGCTTCAAAACAAAATTACAACTGCTCTCGAAAAGTTAAATATGTGAGCTAACGTTGTAAATAGTGGACAAACTTTCAATGCATGGCGGAAGCTTTATTCAGTACAGTTTTGTATTGTTTTCGGTAGGTGGGTAGGTACCTGTAAGCTTTCAAAAGCTACGGCGAAACTAGGCTTAATAAAAACTAGGTTTAATTGGATTTGGAACTCGCGTAAGTTTATATCAGGTTGTAATATAATGATGAAGAGGAATACAAACAAAAATTTCCAGTAGTGATGAACTGATGATTACTATAATACCTAGGTAGGTACCTATAGATTTAGCTACATCTATAGGTTTTCGTGACATTCCCCAGAACAACATTATTTGCCAACTTTTCAATAAGTGTACCTACATTAATGTAAATGCTCACAAAAAAAGGGTTGTTGTAAATTCGCCCCATTGTAAATTCGTCACATTTTCGTAAGTTCCATACATTGGAAGTAAACTCGCCACAGGCCCAAAAAAATATATGTAATTTAGTCACAGGTAGGTACCTGTTGTTGTAAATTCGCCACAAGTCGCCATTTTTGCAAAAAGTACTGTTTATAATAAAAAAATGTACAAAAATTAATATTTATTTCAAGAAATTGTCTAATAATTGCTTTATTCATCGCGCCATCTATTCCTTATAATTAGAATTTATTAATATCTAAAATTTGAAAACAGCGCCACCTAGCCATTACATAAGGAACTAATGTATCAACGAACTAGCTCGTTCTTACTTTTCGATTTTGTTGAGAACACCGCCACCTATCCATTCTATAACATATAAACTAACTTGCTCATTTAGTACCCGTTTCAGCACCAGCTTTTAGTTAGTTGAATTACACTGTTGCTACAGTAGATGGCGCTTATTTCATAACTTTTAATTCTAAAGTACAATTTTGAAAAAATATAAATTATAACTGTTCTATGAAATTTTCTGATTTCTAGACAAGCCCTTCATTAGTTTATCGATTGCAAAAAGTTGGCTGAAAGAGATCTCAAATTGAATAATCCTGTCTTTGTACTATTATAGGTTCTAGTAGGTATGTTTAGTGAATAGATTACAAAAAAACAAGAAACAATTAAATACAAACTTTTATTTAATCTTATTAATAATAGGTAATAGAGTCACAATAACTTGCTTTTACAATTTTATTTAAATAATGATATACCTAGCCGGTAAATCCATACTCATATTTCTGTAGAACAATCCATTCATTCCAGTTCTTGGACTAAAGTATCTACGCAGTACTTCCCTTACTTCAGCCACAGTTATAGCGGGCACTCCTTCATAACCCGACTTGATATAAACGGCATTATTCAAACTGACAGGGTTACAGAAATGACCACCTTCAAACTTGCCAAATGGATCTCCATACTTTTTCTTTGCATCTTGCCTTATTAAAAATACTGCATCAACAATTTCAGCAACAGTCTCGTAAGCAACAAAACATAACACTTCTAATGCTGACATACTTATCTTCAACTCTTTAGTTGGATTTATCCACCGTTCCAGCTTCGCATATCCTTTACCAAGACCATAGTTTGATCGGAAAGAGCTACATCGAGCCTTATGATACGCTTCATACTTCTCAAATGTCATTGATTCTGTGATTTTTGCTGCTCGCACCTTTCTCAGATAGTCTATAGCGTCAAATTTGATCTGACTTACTTCGTCTGCATCATCCAGATCTTTTATTATATCAATGTGCGTCCTTCTCTTTTTAATAGTAGGGTCTTTTTCATCTTCCAACATTATACCTGATATTATAGACTCTGTTTGAGTATTGAGACTTACCTGACGACTTTTATCAATCTGGTCTAACTTGAGCTGATAATCGTGGAGACGTTTTAACTTCATTTTGTTATTTCTCATGAGGTAAATGATATCGTAATTGGATATGGATTTACCCATCCTCATGTTAGAGTAGTATAAGGCTTCTTGAAGCATGCTCCTCAGTTGCTGGAGAACAATAGTCTCGACCAAAACCACTGTTGCTGCGTTTGGATTAGGATTGTCGCCGAAACCGTGCATCATGTTTGAGATTTCCTTCTGGAAGTTAGTATTCTCGCCCGTAGCGTCGATGGTGAAGTAGGACACCATGGTTCGATGTTGTTTTTATTGTAAATAAATGAAAATAGACCCAACGAAACCAACAAAAGCTAGCTAATAATTATTTTTTTATTTAACTAGGCATTGGCAACACAAGCCATCAGCCTAAACATTAAGCGATTTAAACAGTTTTAAGTTTTTCAGCATCAAAATATTGTGGTGTAGACACATTTTAACACTCCTAGGAGTTATTATGGAAATTTCAACTGGTCTAGTCTTGGCGAATTATCATGGTCCGCCACAGAAACACAAAGTGAAACTACACAACGAAACACTAACGAGAAGTTTATCTTAAGAGTTCAATACATTCTCACTGTTACTGACGTTTGCTAGACAAAACTACACCGATTTTAGCTATCAATATTTCTTTTGTCACCACAAAACAAAATTTAAAGCAATAAAATAAACACCGTAGAACCTTCTTCTGTGACTTTCCCGCCAAAATTCAAACGCAATGTAATCTGGAGAGCGTTCCATAACCAGTAGATATAATTCATGTTGATTATTGTGCATATTCCATTACCGCGTTAACAGCTGAAAATTAATCAAACTTTTATCCAAAACGAGAAATGGAACGTGTATAATTGTCAACTGGTTTTAGAATGCACTCTTAACAAACAAAACTTTGAAATTTGTATTTTTAAATATTCCTGACTGAAAGAGCGAAAATATTCGAAGAGTCACAGTAACGAATAATAGACCTATCACTAGTATTTTTTAACATTCTGTTCCATTTCGTTTCGAATTTACTTTTGATGTTATAATTAAATCACAAAGATAAATAATTATAATTCTTTCCACCAAAATTAATGTATATCTTATAATCCCAGCTAGCTTCATTAATCTTCTTGGCGGTTAGATAGTTTAACGAAACGTTTGTTTTGTTATGACAGTTTTTGACTGACAGATATCAGCTGATTTTCCAAAAAAGAATTCTATAACCTCCCTGATACTTGTTATTTTAATTTATTAGCCATTTCAAGACCTACTGGAATTATTTTACCATTATTTTCTTACTTAATTTTTTATTTTCAAAATTATGAGTTCCGCGTTTCTACTTCGTAATTTTACAATGAAAAGTGCTTTTTTCCGGCAAGTAAGATTTACATCATCATGTTGGTCCTGTGGTAAAGACGTGAAGACTTTAGTTTCGAACCTGTTTTGTTCGCACTGCAAAGCTTTGCAGAAACCCAAGGAAGCCGACAACTACTTCAATATAATGGGAGTAAAGGAAACGTACGATATTGACGAAAACGATCTAGCGAAGCGATACAAAGATTTGCAGAAGTATTTGCATCCAGATAAGTTTGCTAATCGGTAAGGCGAGTATAGACGAGGGAGAAAATGAATTCTTTTAATCAGAAAAGAGTGGTAGACTTAAATAGTGATATTGGATAATGGAAATAGTGATATTTTAAATGATAGATGTGGTAGATGCTTACAAGAGGACTGTGACAATAGGAAAAGGAAAAAATACAAAAGCAAAAATATGATAGACAGACAATGAAGTTATAAAAAGAACAGAACATAAAACAAGGTTGTAACAGTGTGAATATTTCATCATCTTCGTTAGGTACTAACTAAACTGTGACCCCACTGTTGGGGCATATGCCCCTTTGCATGATTAAGACAAGAATAGGCCTTGATTTACTGCCCAAGTCCACTGCAAATATTGTGGTTTACACTTGGCTTCGACAGTATCTATTCTTATTCTTCTATGGGGGTTAATGACTCTGCACTGACTCCACATAATTGGGAGTGTTGTGCATTTTTCCCATGTCAGCTCTACCACCCTAGTTCACCAAAGCGAAGTAGGTACCTGGCTGACAGCTCCACTGTTACAGGCTTCTTGTTAGTGGAAGGCTCAACTCCGTCTTCAACCCCATCTTGCTTCTGAAAACAATACCTGTTTTAACTCACGGTTTCCTCACAATATTTTTCTTCACTGTTTGAGACCAATCAGTAAATAAAGGGGTACAGTCGATCAAAGGCCTACCCAAAATGTGAAAATTCATTGAACTAGACCATGATGAGTGGACATAGGTTGTGATTTGATCAGAATTTGACAAATGGTATACTTTAGTCAATGGTTAATTGTACAGAGATACATCTTTTAAATAACCCTGGACGTTCAGTCCGAGTCAGGCCAGTTCAAGGTTGAATAAGTTTTTATAACACAGGCTAAGACTTAATGGGTTCGGTTCAATTCTAGTTAGGTTTGCTCCATCCAATCACAAATTGCTGATTTCAAGTGGGGGAGGGTGGAGCTCATGTGATTGGTTGCAGCGAACCGAACCGGGGTTGGACTGGACTCGTAAAGCCCGAGGCTTTTAATTGTAAAAACCCATATTGGAGACTGATTTATACCTGATTACCCAAGCAGTATTGTTCAATCTCAAGATGAATTTCCTAATATGTATAATAATGATACATGTTATATTATTATTATTCTTCTAAGCACTAAACATTTCTAATTGTAACATTTTCAGGGAGAAAGAAGAACTAGACATATCAGAGAAATACTCATCATTAGTCAATGAAGCCTACAGAACATTACTGGAACCATTGGCCAGAGGTGAGTCACTACTTTATCAAGTGATATAGGTAAGTAAGTAAGTAATATATTTATTTCACACACAGCAATGACCGAAACAGTTATAATTATAATAAAATAATTATATAGTCAAAGGTAAACATATTGAAATCATGTCTGATGGTCTGTTGCTATTGTGAAAAGGGCCTCAACTCAGCTTATTGCTGCAGACAAAAATTCCTACAGCGCTGGTATTCTGTTGGACCATGACTGATGGCACAGGTACAGTCACTTACCTTAATTTGGGACCAACTTTTACACATTGAATGACTGTCACAATAAAACGTAGATGGCACTCAAAAGAGATCTAATATAACGGTTATCTTGTATTGACAAGGTTGTACAATGTGTCAAAGAGGGTTCTTAGAGAAGGTTTACGACTGTACCTATAACCAACAGGTCACCCTGCTGTAACTTGAGGTGACCTATTGGATAAAGTGATTTATATTATGTTCTTCTAAGAGCATCGGAGGCGTCGTGGCTGGGACGTCGGACTCCCATGCGGGAGGTCCGAGTTCGAAACCAGGCAATGCCATGTACCAATGAGTTTTTGGAAAGACTTACGTACATTTACCGACTGCTCTGATGGTGAAGGAAAACATCGTGAGGAAACCTGCATACTGAGATAACCAGTGTGTGAAATGGGGAAGGCAATGGCAAACCACCCCATTAAATCTGTCACGAGAGTCGTTCTACGTGATTAATTCCTTAGAATGATCACGACCCTCAGCAATGAGGAAAACGACTTAGAAGAGAGATATTATGTTCTTGTTTACAGGAATATACATGCTGCGCCTACGAGGTAAAGATATCCCTGAAAAGACAGAAGTTGACGATGAATTCCTAATGAAAATCATGGAGAAGAACGAGGAAGTAGAAAGTGCTGAGACCGAAGCACAAATCATGAGACTAAATGCAGAAAATAAGGAACAAATCAAAGATTTACAAAAGAAGGTTTCGGTTGCTTTCTTTGATGGAGACATGAAGAGAGTTGTGAAATTGTTAAGTATTTTAAAATATTATACAAGTATAGATAACCAAATACAATCTGTTATACGTAGTAAAGGAATTATACGGTAATAATTTGTGTCTTCATACAAATTACTTATTTTTATTAGATTATAAAAGACGTATGTTTGGTAGTAGCACATAAATAAATCAAGATAGAACGGTGACGCGGGCGAGCTGTTATAGGAGTCGCGCGTTCATAAACGACACCCACAAAGTGACGTGATTACGAACGAAATACCTCCTTTTGATCGATTCACTGTCTTACCTGTTGTTCTTACAGTTACAAACCGCACAATAAGGCATTTTAGCACAGCCGCTCAGATCGGTATGCGTCGAAAACTAAGCGCTGAATGCATAAAATCTTGCAGTATATTGCAAGATTTGAGACACGGGTGCCCCCGCCCACTTCACCATTCTTACTTACTTACTCCGTTGGCGCGGCGACCCGAAGTGGATCTTGGCCTCCGATACTAAAGAGCTCCATCACTCTCTCACTTCACCATTCTATCTTGATTTATTTATTAGATAGAATGGCTATCTTGATTTATTTCTGTGGGTAGTAGGTACTCCAAATACTGAAGATATTCAAAATGTGTTATTTGAAATCTCCTTGTTTTGTGGGCACATACAGTAGTGTTGGACTTGTTACATTTTTATTTCAATTTCAAAAGATGTATGTATTCATACATCTAAATATTATTTTATTTGACTAAAAAAATTATTGCTATTATAATAGTGTTTGTCATTATTATTCTACGAAATATTTATTTAATAATTAATAGACTATAATCTTAATGTCACTGCATAATATTCCTTAGATAAAAAAAGGTAGTTCCACACTGTCTCAAATTCGATACTGACAGTATCTGAGCGTCGGTGGCGTAGTGGCTAGGACGCAGGATCTAGGAGGGAGAACCGGGTTCATAAACCATGCAATGCAATGCGGGAGATCGAGGTTCAAAACCATGCAATGCCATTTTCAGATTTTTTCAATGACTTACGAGTCATGTACGAAACGGTGAAAGAAAACATGAGGATACCAGCTGCATGTCAGAGGAAAAAAGTTTCCGAAGGTGTCGTGAGAATCCACCAATCAACACTGGGGCCTGCACGATGGTTAATGATGGACACAAGCGAGGAACGAGTCAACAAACCTTACTAATACATTACCTCCTAGATAAAAAAACTTGACTGAACCAAAATTAACTATGTTCATCTAATTTTGTAATAAATTACCTATAAAGCTGTAGGTAGTCAATTACCACAAATTGAGAAATGATTGCACAGAAATTACATGGTAAGTACTGTATGTAGTTGCTATATAGTCAGCCGCATAGGTCTTTGTTATATTATGACCTTCGACGTAGATGTAGATCTATGGGGGTATACTGTATACTAAGCATGTAATTATATATTAAGTAGGTAAGCATGGTTAAGAGTTGAACCTATTATAATCGTATTTTCAAAATTACTATGTGCTTAGTTCATAATTGAGTGCTTAGGGTAAAGTAGACTTTCTACGATAACAATATAAACTAAATTTTAGGGTCTCTATCCCGGCTAGCCTGGGATGTAAAGTGTTTGTGTAAAGTGTGAGTGTGGTGTCTCCCCTCAAACCATGGAGCACTTGCTCTGCTGCCCCGCGTGTCCGACCATCTGCACGCGGGAGGACCTTTTCGCGGCCAACCAGAGGGCTATCGATGTGGCTGCCTTCTGGTCAGAAAAAATTTAGTTCGGATCATCAACTCGAAAGAAGAAGAAGCCTGGATTCCGCGCTGCAGCTGCTTGCTGCCTCCCGAGTCACCGGCACGTCATTTGAACCGTATTTTGAGGATATTTAGTTTAATATTGATAAGTTTAGTTTAATATTGTTATCGAAGTAAATCGCTACGTCTCCACTCCGTTAGTATGCGCTGGACTTTAAAGAAAGGCCTGGGCTTCTTACTATGTTTTTTTTAAAATTTCCCCCAAAATACTCAGGTAAAAACAGACTTTTTAATCAAGATTACATAATACAATACTAATATACTTTATTGCACACCCGGTACAAAAACAAAACATACAACATAAAGAGATGAACAATACAATGTGCAGAAGGCGGCCTTATCGCTTTAAGAGATATCTTCCAGGCAACCTTCAGGTGATGGAAAAATCATATAATACATTATATACGGGTGCAAATGGCGTATGAAATAGATACTACCCTCAAATACATAAATAACAATAATTAAGAATGCAAACCCTTGCACGCTGCAATAATATCTCGGAATAATATGATAATATAATATGAGTGGGATAAAAAAATGGAACCTGCAAAAAAGGGTGATGATTTCTCCTTTCAGGGCGGGCTTGTTATCTTTGTGTACAGCAATTATAAGTATGGGTAAGAGATATAACTGACTACTGACTCTACTTATGTCAACTTGAAGACGGTTTAAAAATTCATAAACTATGGTCTGCTTTCTGCCCTTCTAGACGACAAAGCTGTAATTTCATGATAACTACACTATCATTACTTGTGTAAATTATGTATCCGTATCCAGGTAATGTCTAACGTCAATTGTGGCAATTTACAAGTAAAGTTATGAACACACTAGTTAAGGGTAGCAACTGATGCATAGGAGTTTTGGGTCCTTGTCTTGTTAATAGAATGGTAAATCAAAGTATGTGTATGAATCGTGCCGGCCATAAAGAATAGCAGCACCCCAACTCTTCCCGTGAGTGTCGTAAGAGGCGACTAAGGATCTTAGTGGAACCTATCACGTTTGTCTACCAAATTTTACGGCGAAAAGTGGGAACAACCTATGATAAAGATGGTTCCTCTGTCTACCCCCTCGGGGATAATGGACGTGAGAGTTATGTATGTGTTACGAGTATAAGTTAAGTCAGGTCTGAATTATTGTTACTTATACGAACTCATATCATTTATGTTCTGGGCTTATATGACTAATCTCATATATAGGATCATCAGCAGCCTATTAATGTCCCCACTGTTGGGGCACAGGCCTCCCTTTACACAGCGGGGTATGGGCCATGATCCACCGAGCGGGCCCAATACTGATTGGTGGATTCACATACCTTCGGAAACTTTTCATTTCCTCAGACATGCCGGTTTCCTCACGATGTTTTCCTTCACCGGTAGAGCAGTCGGTAAATATACGTAAGTCTTTGAAAAATCCGAAAAACTCATTGGTACATGGCATTCAGCATTGCATGGTTTCGAACCCGGACCTCCCGCATGGGAGCCCGGCGTCCTAGCCACTAGGGCACCGACGCTCAGGGGTTAAATCTTAAGTTGATATTGTCCAGGTGTATAGATCGACTAGGGACTTTACGCAGTTCAATGTTATACTCCAAAACGTGATGATCAAGGTAAATGATCGTAAGTGTTGTACGAACCCTCTATAAGGTGTAACAAAAACCCCGTAGTCCCAAAAGGCCCCATAGTCCCCCCTTGCAGTATCCATAACTGAACAACTTTCACTATAGACCCAACTCTGAAATCACGATCATATCTACACGGCCGAAATTTATGAAACAACTGACTTTTTTTCGCCTTTTCAGAGTAGGTCCCATAGTGAAAGTTGTTCAGTTATGGATACTGAACATCCCCCTTTCGGGACTATAGGGGGTTTTAAGTACGTATCTAAAACCGCAGAATCCAAACAAACATTTGTTACCGTGTAAAACCTGGTTGGTTAAGCGACTGTTGTAACCTAGGGTTTATTACGACAATATTAGTTATGCATCTCTATTACAAGACTATGATTATTACATAAATGCTTATTCTGCGAGTAAAAGTATAAGTAGTACCTACAGAAGTGTACAGACTTTTACTCAGATAACACTTAAATTCAGTGTTTATTGAATAAGAGATAAATGGTCCTTAAATCCGTGTAGGGTAAGTACTCGTAATTTAATAGTACATTATGATATAAGTGCGGTAAGTTGAAAATTACAGCCGAGGCGATATTGCTAGCCCGAGCCGTAGGCGAGGGCTATAAGGAAGCAGAGGCTGTAATTTTCAAAGCGCACGTATGTCATACGACGTTTTATAACATATTTACGAGGAAATAAATAAAACTTTGACTTTCTTAAACGAATAAATCTTTAATTACTTGTTAAAGCAGTTATAGAAATTTGAACAATTTTTAAAAGTGATTGTTACGTTGCCAGTTGCTTTTTAGCATTGAATAGTAGCACCACAATGAGCTTGACTTATATTTTTGAGAAAGTTCCATGAAATATGCTAAAAACACATTTTCTGAAAATGAATTTGCATCTTTGCTTGTTTTCCATATGATGAAATTTTGATACGCTTGTAAGTATCTATCGGTCGATTTTTCAGGCAAGAGGCTTAGAGTAGCCTTTTTCGCTGCGTTTAAGACTTGTGGCGGTGTCAAATTAATAAATTCATCACTACTTGACGACATTTTCAAATAAAAACAATACAGCGAAAAGAAAAAGCGCGCGGAATAATTTTACTTGTCCACAAATTAGCGATGCGCGCGCATCAACTTTTTTTAGGTAAAGGTACAAAAACAGCCAGTATTACTAATAAAGTAAATTAATATTTTTGTGTTTTTGTTACAGATAAATGGTTGTAATTTATTGTCAAAATTAATTAAATTAAAGAATTAAATCTTTATTTATTATATTTTATCTCCCAAAGTTAATTTTATTCATAAAATATTGACCACTTTTTTAACATAAAAACTCTTTGCTAAGATTTTAAAAAGTATCGTTCATTTTTAGACGGAGCATCTTAAAAAACCGTACATGTTACTTTATTTAAAAAAACTCGTGCGTTTCACATTACTATAACGCACAAGTGCGTAATGAGATACATTACGATATTGAAATTGGTGTAATTACAGCCACTTTACGAGCAAATATGTTATAAATATTTGTTATTTTATTAAGACAGACCGAAGGCAGATGATGGTCAGACTATATGAGTAAACTGACCAGCAAGACATGGATAAGGAAAACAACCAGGTAGATCATGTTGGAAAGAATTGGTGGAGGCCCAAGTACAATGCTGGACACTTAGAGGCTAAAATAGGCGACGACTAATTTTTTTAAATAGCTTCAATCATATAGACATACTGAAGATGTATCCGAAATCCGTTTATCGATATCTCAACTAACATCAGCGGTTAAAGTTAGTAGTGGGGGGATGCTCCGTCCCTTTCTAGCAGAACAGTCTTAATATGTAGCCAAGGTCCTGCTTGTATTGCGCTACTTGGGAGTGACGTCACTTTATAGTAGCGCCAACTCTTTCTTTCGTCTGATTTTTGATTGCCTGTAGTTATTTTATTTTTCAACGTTTTTTAATTGTGTTTTCACATTTGACCGTCAATTATGTCTATTTCTTGATGGCAAAATTATTTTAATAATTACAATTACAGAAAACCAATAAAACATTGCTTACTACGGATACAATGTCTAGATAATAAGTCAGTAGTATCAGTCTGCAGAAGAGATACGTAATAATACCTATTTTCAAGATCATGAGGTGTATTTTTTTTCTTGTCACACAATTTGTTAATGTTATAGGTAGGTACCTACATCCTGGAAACGATCAAGACTTTCATATTTGGTTCAATATTTCGGTTATATTTCCAGCCAATACATTGACAAAACATCACCAGTCTCATCATGTATCGACATAGGCGTTCAAATGACTCGGTGCACTGGTATATGAATGATCTATCATCCCGAATTATATCCAAATCGGGAATACCTACTGACAGGTTCCATATCGGAAAACTTATACTACAAAGCCTTAAAGACGCTCCAGACTTTGTGCTGCAGGTAAAGTTTTACTGCACCATTATTTCTATTGAACTATTTAGATACTAGAAACTTGATCGGAGTAGGGATTGCTAAAATTAAATACTTGCTCAAGTTGTTTTGGGTACCAGCCTCTTGGGGGAGAGACTGGTTATGTGAGATTTTTACTCACTAAAACCCCCTCAATGGCCGGCCTCGTGCATATCGGAGGGCTCCGGGATCTCCAGAGGAACGCTGCCTTGGTCTCTTCCTGGGAGGTGTATTTTACCTCCCGGTTCCTCCCGTCAGAGCAGTGTGCGGCCATAGCACGTTGCTGCCTTCCCCAGGGTCGCCAGTGTTTTGGGTACCTATGTTAAGTCGCCTACTGCATTAGGCCGAGTTAACCCCTAACAATTGTATAAATTCGCCTGAGGAGCTAAATTTTGTGTGCGAGTGGGCGAGTCACCAGTCGCCACCCAATCACCCAAGCCTCCTCGCATATGACTTTCTTTTGCCTATAACAGCTCTTTCTCTTCTTCGACTGGTCTTCGTTCCATAATTTTGCATGTTACAATGTAAGTAAGTAGGTAAGTAAGTAAGTAATATGTTTATTTTACACACAGCAATGTCCGAAACAGTTATAATTATGATAAAATAATTATGTAGTCAAAGGTAAACATATTGAAATCATGTTTGATGGTCTGCTGTTGTTGTGAAAATGGCCTCAACTCAGCTTAATGATATTTCTAATCATTTCAAGTTTTGCGCAGATTGATGGAGCAACAGACGAATCTGAAACCAATGCATCGACGTTGGAGAGAACTGTCCGATGTGCGATTTGTTTTACAAACATGGGTCTTCAGAAAGGCGATGTCATGGTTCTGATGGCCCCCAGCCATATAGATCTAGCAATACCGTACTATGCGGCTCTTTATCTTGGCATTATCATTGCTGCTGTTGACAGGACTTTGACCGCCAGTAAGTATTATATAAAAAAAGTAAGTAAGTAATACGTTTATTTCACACACAGCACAAAACAGTTATAATTATGATAAAATAATTATGTAGTTAAAGGTAAACATATATAACAGATTCTACTTACTATACATTTCTCGCTCAACTTCTTTTTTAGCTAAGTACTTGGTCAATAAGGAACTAGTTCTATGAGTCGATTTTATGAAACGTGCTCATAACCGAAATTTGGAATTAAATTTCTTTTATTAAATATTTTTTTTACAAAGTTTCATAAAATCACTCATTCTTCTTAATGCTAATCCTCGTATAAGAACCGAATATTAACAAAGTTAAAAGTCATTGCATTTTGGTCTTTACCTCTTAAAATACATCTGCCGAACGGAAATAAACTGAAATACGGTATCGCCTTTAGGTGACAGAATCTGAAGAAGCAGCATCTAATATTAAAAAAAATCATAAGGAATTAAATATTCTCTGGATGGATTTTCAAGAAAGAGTTTCATTTCAGAGGAGCTCCAAAACACGTTCAGCGTTGGAAAACCAAAAATTGTGTTCTGTCAAAGTGAGAAAGCATCAGACGTCCAGCTGGCTCTTAATGAACTGGACTGCGATGCCAAGATAATAACTTTTGACAAGGGGGATTACCTCTGCAGTTTTCCAGAATTCCTGGAAACTAATGGGGATGACTCTGCGATCGAGGACTTCATGTAAGATTATATCAGACAGAAATATCAAATACGAATAATTTTTTTAAATATCAAGTACCTACCTACTTTTTCGGAATTTCTGGAGAGGTACATACATAAATGACTAATAGATTTCGTAAATGCATCTACCAAGGACAGACAAACAGACAGACAAACGTGTCAAACTTATAACACGCCCTCCCTCGATCGGGGTAAAAAGATGAATAGTACCTAGTATCAATTTCATTTCATCTCAAATGTTTTCAGGCCAACGGATTTCGATCCTGAAGATACAATTGCATTCCTAATATCAACAAGCGGCACAACGGGACTTCCTAAAGCCGCGGCTGCTACTCATAAAAACTTTGCTGTAACATTGCCATACTGGTGGTAAGTGCAAGTCATCCTATCTTATTGATCTGGATTTATTCACCCATCTGAACCGTCAGTTATACAAAGTATCGTTTCTGTAAAATGTGTAATGTAAAACACGTTGTCCCGTTTAATGCCTTGTAATATAAGACATATTGGATTCTTAATTTTAATGAAGCACTGGTCTCGCTTGATTTGACGGGGTCACCATTTCATTATCTCCACCCAAACCAATTGCTTTTCTATCTACTCCACCCGTCTTCACTTTAATATCTATTCTATTCATTCTCTACTTAATTTGTATTATGTTTTTTATTGTATTTGTATTCATCAGGTCACGATACACTGATTTCCCGACTCCAACTCGCCTGGAAATGTTAGGAGCTCCTCTTCAGTGGTTGACTGCCATAGTCCATTTTACTCTCTCACCCATCCTGAGATATACGCGACTGCAGTCTTCTCTGCCGCTAACTCAGGACCATGCTTATTATCTTATAAATACTTATAAGGTAACAAACAATTACTCGTCTTTAATATTTAGGATGTTCTTTTCTGTTGTATTTCTTACCCATTCAATTTCTGTCTTTGGTTTATAAACTAGTAATATTTTGATAACTTTTCCATTATTGGCTTTTGAATGCTCATGGAATACTATCAGGGCTTAATACCGACGTTATGTTAGATGTACGATCAAATCTTAAATGAATTACAATGAATGAAGCAATCAGATTACCAAGCTACAGTGGTAGTGAGTCGATCATTCGATAACTAGGTCGAGGTCGATAACTATTGTGGTAGATGAGTTCCCGAATGGAGATCGCGAATAGGCAAACATGGTGTGCGACGTTTCTAGATGTAGCGAAGATCTTGTCAGAGTTCTGGTATTGACTGGACAAGTGATGGGAAGAACAGAAAATCGAGATCGGTGGCACTGTCTGGGTAGCTATTACCATACCCAAAACGATGAAATGATATCATGCGATAGCGTGGTGAGCAATTTTATCACGTTAGTACATTGCTGTAAGTCATAACCGTTATTTAGCACGCCACCGCATGATTTTGAGACCGGTTAGCTAACTTGGATGAGGCCATCCTCTCGTATGTCCAGCAGTGGACCTGTATTCATTAGTGGAACTCCTGATAATGGCGACCGATTGTATGACAGTCCAATAATCAAAACCGTTGGCAACAATTTAAACTAAATTGATAGTTATCTTATTTTATTACGTACAGCTACAGCAAAAGAACACGATAAATAGCAACGTAGGTACACCGATGTTGACTAGCCCGCGCAGCAACTTTGTATTCAGTATAATATCTTCTATTGATATCTTCTAGCCAACATACACAATCCTCAGTCCTACAATGATGACTACCCTCCTTAAGCCCGGTGATCGTGACCAATGTGATTTTTCTTGCTTCGAACTTATCATCCTCGGTGGAAGTGCTGTACCCTCGGAACTTATTGATGAAATGAAGGCAAGTAATGCAGTAGTAGTACATTATTTCACAGACCGTGAAATTAGCCATTATTGGCCGAAGATTTTTTAAAAGGCCGAGCCGTAGGCCTCGTGCTTTTTAAAGATTAACAATTGCAATTTTCACCGAGGCTTACTGACTGTCCTTCCGTTCTACGATGTTACGCCTGGCAGCTGTCAAATATTTACTTTATTTACTTTTCTCAAAGAATGCGAGAATATTTGTGTCACACAAATTACAGGAAGAATAGCTATCTAGTAAGAGCATGTGCAGCATTTAACCAGCTAAGCAATAACCCTATTATAGATCTCTTCAACAGTAGTCCTGATTCCGTAAAATCCTTACTCACTAACGAATTTTCCTCGCTAGATTAAGAGTTTTATTATTAATTTTTCATTAACTGTGGAAGCTTATAAATGGCTATTGCTTTTATATATGTATATGTAACTTGTAAATAAGGCTGTAAACTACCAAAATAAAATAAAAAAAAAAAACGAAAAAAAAACATTCCAAATACTGCTTTCAAGCTGAAATAGGCGCACATAAAAAGAAAGAAGTGGCGTTATAAGTAGGAGCTGGAGCTGCTAAAACACGTGTGGTGCGACTTCTAAAACTGTAAAACATAATTTGGAACTATACAGATTCAAGGTCTTGTCGCCTCATCTCTCTGTGCATAGAGGATACACACGGGTATAACATTGCACCTCGTTTATTGCAATAGAAAATGGTGTAATGATCCTGCATACAGGATAAAGTATTTACTCAATGATTGCAGAGTATATCACCAGGAACGGAAGTGTGTAATGTATACGGGATGAGCGAAATAACAAGTCTCGGGTTCACTGCCGATGATCCGCCGCCAGGGTCCTGTGGTAAACCAATTGGATGTTTTCAGTATCGTGTAAGTTAATTTGGAAATTATTTTATTTTTATTGAAAATGGGATGTCCAAAGGTGGGGGTGGGGGGGGGGGGGGGGTGGGGGATTTCGAAATCTGAATTTGGGGCAACTGGGGCATGTTGGGTATCATATGAAAGGGTTTTATTTCCACATTGAAAACACGTTCCTCAAACTTACCTACGGAAATATATAGCATAGCATAACACTTACACTTACCTTCCTAATAGGTAGTAGAAATATATAAACAATGTTATAACATTGTTTAAACATAAAAAATATTGCTTTAAAACTAAATACCTAACTTGGCAAGTTTTCACACAAAATTCTTTAACGCCCGCGCCGTCCGCCGCCCGCCTACACCATAACCTACGCTATCAATTTTTTAAATAACAACATAGTAATAACCTACACTATCCATTTTTTTTAATAATAACATTCTTTCTTTCTTCTGAAAATGACCGGGTTCGATTCCCGAGTCGTGTATGAGTTTTTTGTAAATCTATGAATGCAATTTTTCTTAACTCTAAAATCGATGACATGGTTCCTTAGAACATATTTCCATATCTCTTTTAGTTTCATACTGACCCATCTCAATGGTACACCTGTATACATTCTCCAATGTAAAGTCCATGAATTAATGAAATGATATATCAACTGTTGAATTTCCAGTTGGTGGATGTAGATACGCAAGAGGATATCATTGAGCCTAATGTACAAGGAGAACTATGGATGAAAGGACCTGGTATTTTCAAGGTAAGACTTTTGAAACTAAAAGATCTAGTATAGTACAAAAGGAGGAGGAGTCTGTCAGAGTTCTGACTGGATTACATTATAAAATATAATTTTTAAACACCGGAATGATATTTAGATCTCTTACTGTCTTCCTGGAACCTGGTCATCATTAGATCCTTAAGGTTTCAAATATCGGAATATTTTCAAAATCATATAAATAAACATGATAATAGTTAGTGGAATCATTACATCCATTATTATTAACTCTTTATTTTACACACAAATAATATATAACAAACAAACAAGGCCGTGACTTATCTCTAAGAGAGATCTCTTCCAGCAAACCCCATTAACTCATCCATGATGATGACGCAGTGATGTTAATGCCGTATTATGTTTGTAGGAATATTACTTTAACCCAGAGGCTACTGAAGAGACTTTCGCCGAAGACCGCTGGTTCAAAACCGGTGACATTTTCTACAGGGATGAGAATTGGAACTTCTTCTTCGTGGACCGGTTCAAATTGCTGCTGAAATATAAAAGTCACCATGTTAGTATTTTTATAAAGAACGCAATTTTATCTTAGAATCGATGATCTAAAGAAAATGACTGGTCATAAAATTAGAGAACTAAAGGTAAGTAGAGCGTCGATGGTATAGTGGATAGGCCGACGGACTCCCTTGCGGAAGATCGAGTTCGAAACCATGCGATGAACCATGTTATATAGGTACCAAGAGTTTTCCGTTTTTTGCAAAGACACATTACCGACTGCTTTAATAGTAAAGGAAAACACAAACTGCATAATTGAGATATCTTTAGGTAAACCGCTTAATTGGAGTATCGCCTGCGCGACTAGAGGGGCGCGGGGCGGGACGACAGAGAGCGAGAGTGCGGCGGGCGGGAGGTGGGGCCTGCCGCCCGCTCGCCGCCCACTAGCCCTATAGTAACTATGTGTAAGCAAAGCCAAACCATCCCATTAAGTCTGCCAAGAAGGCTTTCAACGGCTGTTCAATGTAACCATACAAATTCCATAGAATGATCACGACCCTCATTATTGAGGAATACGACTTAGAATAAATGCTGATATTTAATGCAAGCACTTTGTTAGAGCAAAAAAACAGAGTAAAGGAACATCCAGTATCTGTTTTTGAAGTTTCGATTCTGAACTTTAATCCTAAAGGACCTGAATATGTGCTGCTTATTGTTGAAGCAGTGGACGAAACGGTGGTAGAAGTAAAAGTGACTTTGTAAAAGGCAATAAAAATTTACTTTTGACTTTTGATCTGAAGTAATTTCTTTGCAGATATCTCCGGTAGAAGTCGAAAGTGTGATTCGGCGGCATCCGGGAGTGTACGATGTTTGTGTTACTGGTATACCAGATCCAGAATGTGGAGATTTAGCTGTGGCTTGCGTAGTTCGTCGTGAGGGATATGAGCTGACTGCGCAAGAAATTAAGGACTTGGTTAAAGGTGGGGTTTGTTCTTCAGAAAAAGAGCTTCAAAATGTATATTACAGTTTGAACTAAACAGATACTTTTAATGTGCGAGCGTTCGCGTCGATGCCTGCGTTTGGTCTATGGTGTCCATCAATTCCGAGTCCTCTTCCTCATTCTTTGAATTTTAAGATTCATATTTATTCTTTTCAGAAACCCTGGCAGACTCAAAGCAACTGAGAGGGGGAGTGATATTCCTGAATGAAATACCGGTAATGGCATCCACCAAGGTTCACAGAAGAAAACTCAAAGAATTGGTGCTTGAGATGGAAAAGGAATAAGATCCTGTAAAAGAGAAACTATTATAAGTCCCGTAGAGCTAAATGGAATATCTAATATTTAAGCATATTTAGACACATAATATATGAAATATGAGCACAAATAACTATGAAAATTTGCGTTTTTATAGATAGAAGCACCTAAAGTTTTAGATTTTCACTTTGGTATGGTTTGTTTTTAGACTAAAATTCAGTCGACTAATAGACTATTCAGTGTACCTACACATTAGATAGACTTCTGTTATAGGCTCTAAATCGCAGATTTACTGAATGAGTGTGACTGAATCCACTTAAGTTACGAGTACTTGACTCAAGTAGGTACTTATAATAAATAAGCGCTTCATTCTCTGTGCACAAGTTAATAATTATTTATCGAAAGCACCTAGTTAGTACCTAGTTATTATTGTTCTGAGCCAGTTTATTCACCTACCAAAAAATCACAATTTAAAATAAATATCTCTCTAGGTACCTAAATAAGTATTTCATCCTGGGTAGATTATATTTGTTTATCTGATTTAATTTTGAAATAATAATTCAGTTCGATTATTACGAGTAATTAGTGTCAAATAAATTCTTAATTTCACGTGTATGTTTTGTTTCTTTCTTAAAATCTTATTTCCTAAAGAAAGCTAGTAATATGTTTGCTTATTCTTGTTCAATAACGAATCAATATAATAGGTATAAATGTAGGTATACTTCCTAGACATCTACATTATAGCTAATGGTCTAAGGTTTACACTTGGTCAAGTACAGTGGCGAGTGCAAGTAAAATGGACAATGGCGGTACTTGACCAAGTGTAAACCACCCCTTAGGGATTTATTACACAGATAGAGAGCAAGTCAATACAAATGAATGCAATCACAATGCAATGCGTTCTGCCCGGCATGCAGCGTGCGCAGTGTGCGTATGCGGCGAGTGAATATTCATTGCTGTTAATGACTCCACAATCTCGACGAAAGATCACGATAACCAGCAACGTACATCGATATCGCCTCGCTTCACCGTGTGCTGCGCACGTCTCGTGCAGTCGCGATTTTAGCAGACAGTCCTATCTCGTTCGCTCATATTATATGTCTGATCGTGACAAGACATCCGTAGATGTCTCCGACGCATTTATTCACAACGAACGCTGCAAAAGTGGTCACGTGGGACAGTTTCGCTGTTTGTTTCTTATTGTTTCAATATGAGAATACAAAACTATTTAAATAAAATCTTCTTCATTCGGGGAACCTTAATACCAGACACTTTTTTAAATGCGTTAATTAATTGATATGTTTTTTTTTCGATTGGCGCGCGAGTCCGATGTGCGATCGAGTGTGCGCAATGCCTCGATTAAGGGCCGTTCCCACACTTTCAATTTGCTTTCAATTCCATGACCTTTTGACAGATCGACAGGCTTTGGACTAGAAGTCCAGCTTTAATTCAATATTGAATCTAACGGTATTCCCAGTTTCGAATTAAAAATAAATGGAAATCAATCAATTAATGTTATCAATCAGTTTTGAAATCGCTAGGAACATTGAGAAAGTCGATAGTTTAGGGAAAATTGTACCCAAATATCGCTAGTTAATGGAAAATGTAGGAAACACAACACTAGCTAAGAAAAGTCGATAAAATATATCAAACGTCTGCAAAACTATGTCGCTGACATAGTCAAAAAACTGCTAGATTTAGCGACAAATTAGCAATACTTATTGGATAGAACAGAATACTCACTGAATGCGTGTGAACACGAGATAATTTTCTTTCAATATTGAAAGGCTCGATCTATCGAAAGTCATGGAATTGAATGCATATTGAACATGTGGGACTGAGCCTTACATCTGCTTTTTTATTATATTTAAATAAAACTAATTATGTGTCTTAAAACATACAGAATCGGTCGTACTCGTACGTACCTATTTAGTATTTCCAAAAGTAGAAAAGAAATACAACCATTAAGGAATATTCCTTCAGAAATTTGATCAGGATGCTAAGTTCTCCCTAGTCCTGACATCTAGGAGATGATCGGGGGAGGGGAGGGGGGGGGGGGGGACGACAAAGAAGGTCCCACTATGGTAGTAACTGCAGTTAGATGGCATTGACCAATAACCTTCTTGTTTATACTTACTTGATACTGCTGTAGATTTTCTTAAAATTACTTGGCTAGGTATTTATCAAAGTAAAACTTTCGGGGAGACCCATTTGCATCAGGTACTCGTACTTTAGATTAGAAATAGTACCTAGATATTCAGTTTATATGGTTAAAACTTTACAATTGCACACTGTAAAATGATCGAATTGCAATGACAACATTTTTACACCAATTTGATTGATTATTGTTGAATTTTTTATCAAAGGAGCCAGTCCAAGAACAATAAAATTTGCTGTCCAATCATAGCATTAACAATGGATTTATTTCTTTTAGTGACTCGCGATCTATACTTATCAGTTTATTCTATCGTAATTTTGCAATTTACGAGCATGTACCTACAATGATTGACCTGCATCGGTGGCCTAGTGGACTCCCATGCGGGAGGTCCGGGTTCGAAACCAAGCAATGCTATGTACCAATGAGTTTTTCGGATTTTTTTACGTACACTAACCGACTGCCCTAACAGTGAAGGAAAATATCATGAGGAACCCTGCATGCCTGAGGAAATTAAAAGTTTCCGAAGGCATCGGTGGTGTTACACATGCTACACAGTTCTGGACCGTTCGTTATGTCTAAAAATATATAACAAATTTTCACAAATCATCGACATTGAATTAAAAGACTCGATATTCAATAAAAGATTAAAGTTATATCTTCTTAACAAATGTTTCTATTCACTGCAGGAGTTTTTTTCTGATAAAAACGATACCTAACTATAAAATCAATTATAACTTATAATGACATTTAATTTAATTTATCTCGTTAGAATTTATTAATATTATAATTTATTATAATCTCTTATTTTATATTGCGGTGCCCTACTCAGGGTTTCATGTATGAACATATAATATATTTTTTTAAGACCAATTGTTACACATGTAAAGCAATAAATGGTATGAGTATGAGAATGGCCCGTACCCCCCTTGTGCAAGGAGAGGTCTGTGCCCTAACAGTGGGGACATTAATAGCTGATGAATAATTATGATGATGACCTGCATTTACGTTCTAAATAACTTTTCGTCTGTTACGTTTCTTTTATTCAAAATTAATGAATGTCGTATGAATCTGTACATACATAGTCAGCCTGGGGAGATAATTACCAACCTTTTACCTATCCACAAAGCAGCAATGCTTGTATTGCTGTGTTACAGTTTGAAGGGTAAAAGAGACAGCGTATTTACCGGCTCTTGAGACAGCTGAGCAGCGTATCGAAAACCATCTAATAACACCATACTTACAATCAGATGGCTCGTTTGCTCATCTGCTGTTCTAATTTAATAAAAATATACGTACTTATACCTACGCTACGCTTTATTATGATTTCCTGACTTCACAATGGGAGGTTTCTTTTGGAGTTCGTTTTTGTTCTCATAGATGGCTCTAGAACGTAAGGGAGATCTGTCACAATCAGTCAATAATAATTCACTTGTCACGCGTTCAAATTGTATCTAAAATGAAATAAATGTGTAGATAAAAAAGGATAAAACATAATTTTCTATATCGCGATCTCGCTCACACATCTAAAGTCTCTTGTGGAACTTCGTTATACAAACTGCAACACTAAACGTTAGCAGTTTTACGGCTTTGGCTACCAGCCTTTTTAAAAAATGTCCCCTTCATAGAGCGCCATCTAGCGAGCCTCTTGGAACCAATCGGAAAACCTCTCATTTAATACTCATAGGTGGATGAGGAGCTCGAGGCCTAGTTGCGAGCACGGTGCAGGTTAAGCGACGTTGGAGCGGTCGGTACTTGGATGGGTGACCGCTGGTGACATATTTCATCTGAGCTCCTCCGTGCATCGGAGAACACGTTAAGCAGTCGGTCTCGGTTGTTGTCGTTCGACGGCAGTCGTTAAGCCATGTCAGATGCCTACCGGCGGCCTGAACAACTCTGACAAATAGGTTGGCCACTAACCATACGATAAGCAAGCAAGGTGGTGTGACACAAAAAACATAATACGTTTATCTTTTTAGTATACAAAGTCCTTAAACGTCTCATGTACATTATTTTCGTACCTATCGTAATTCATTCGTTTTAGTAAGTGTCACGGAAAAAACTAAAATGTCGTAATTATTTGTAAATTAGTAAGAACTAAGTATATATGTACATTGATACGTTTTGAAACTCATTGTGTTTAGCATCTCAGCCATTTGTTAAACATTACGAGGCAAATTTGCTTATAAAGGATGTAGCAAAATACCTGGGTAGCTATATATATATATAGCCGTTCCTACTCAAAACGATGAAATGAAACGATATCATACGGTGATGTGTGATGAAATGATACCACTAGTTACCAAATTGAAAGTCGCTCAGTGTGCTATTACAATATGTATCACAGGTCATTAGTGCAATTTATTAATTTTTTTATTTTTATTTATATTATATAATTATAGTATAATTATAAATTGTGTTGTAATTTGGCAATAAATATATTTCTATTTCTATTTCTATGGAAAGAATTATGCTCGGAGTATCTCTGCTGGATCGAATCCGAAATGAGGAGATCCGGCATAGAACAAAAGTTACCGACATAGCTCATAAGATTAGCGAGCTGAAGTGGCAGTGGGCCGGTTACATCTGTCGCAGAACCGACAACAGCTGGGGTAGACGAGTTCTGGAGTGGAGACCGCGTTTGGGCAAACGTAGTGTGGGACGCCCCCTGCTAGATGGAGCGACGATCTGCGCAAGGTGTCTGGCAACGACTGGATGAGAAGAGCCGACGATCGGGCTCAATGGCGCGCTCTGGGAGAGGCCTATGACCAGCAAGCAGTGGACTAGAGTGGGCTGCTGATGACGATGGTGTGCTAAACAGAGACAATGCTATCGCGTTAGTATAGCTCTGTCTCTGTTTAGCACGCCATCTCATGATATCTTTATATGAGTACGTACCTGATAGCTATCCTGAATTAACCACTTGCAGAGATACTTAATACATTCATTACCTACACTGAATTCAAGATTCGAAAAGTAGGCCTGTAAAACACGTCCTGGATGCTATTCATCATCATCATCAGCGGCCTACTCTAGTCCACTGCTGGACGTAGGCCTCTCCCAGGGCGCGCCATTGAGCCCGATCTTCGGCTCTTTTCATCCAGGATGCTATTACATTTTACTAAATTCAGAGACTAACCGTCACTAACGTTAAGTCTTCGTTAAAATACATGCTATCCCTTTCTACGCCCTAGCTCTAGACAGAGATGACACGAGACTTAAGGAAGCCTTAGCATTAAGGACGTTTCCTGAAACTCACGGTAACCTCATTCAGGAAGACTGAATTCAGTGTAAGTAATGTAACTTTAGTTTCAATACATAACTGAAATGCGGGCCTGTAAAATTCGTCCTGAATGCTATTATGCCTCTCCTTAAATTCTAACTCGTTCTGGAAGACTGAATTTAATGTAGTATTGTACTCGTATAAACGTATTTTTTTTACATATTTCCCATAGTTTCTTGGTAAAAGTTTTTCAGTTATTTCAGTATTTAACTGAGTAGTGTAAGTTGTCAATGTAAGGTATTTTTGTATACACCTGTAGGTATAATATAAGTACTTGCCCATAAATAGTTTACCAGTGGAACCTATACTTATAACCATAAGAGCGTGTACACACTTGTTCTATTATTAATAATATTATTGCAAAAATACAACAAGAAGACTGGCTGGCTCTGTTCCCCGAAATCGTTTTACAACAAGAATCATTAGACAGCTGATGGAATTAGACATTATAAACTTTGCGGAATGCCATTATTAATTATTAAAATTATTGGGTGAATAAGGACCCGCTTCTCATCCTTTGATTCGCCCTCACCAACGATAACAAAATCCAGAAGGATTTACAATCGCAAAGGATGACAAATCCGACCCCCAAAAACTGTAGGTAATATAATAAGGATTGAGAGAGTAAAATGAATGGGACCTAAATGAATTGTAAAATAATTATTATTCTAGCACAATACTGTTAATCATTTAGATTATAATGATATTTTTTTCTAGCTGAATACCGCTTTTCATTTAGGTCCGTTAGGGGAGGGCGAATCCGAGGGTGAATGACAGGTCCTTCTTCCTTCAAACATTTTAATAGAAACATTAGACCAGTTATCTCTCTCTCTCTCTTCTTCCTGTTACTCCGTCTAGGAATTTGGGGATAGTAAAAGATGTATCCATGCTTCTGTCTTGCGCCAAATTCTGGCCTGTCAGATCACTCATCTTAAACTACCCCTTTTTCTTCCTCCCATACCCTACCCACCGAATACTGAGCCAAATAATGTATAGATTTTAATGAATCTCAAAATGATTAGAATAGAATAGAAACACATTTATTGCCAAATACATTAAAAAAAAATTTTTTTTAATGTAGATGCAGATACTTATCATGCATTCTATGCATATTTGGCAAAAGGGGGGAAATTCAGCAAATGCTGACATAATCGGGTACCAATTATGCAGCGCTGTTTTTCATTTCACCCCTTATCCGAAGCTGTTAGATTACTTACTTATATAATTTTTAATAATATCGCCCATCGCCCGTCTGGTTTTCTTCAACTAAAACAAAATAAAGTAATAAAAACAAGTAAAGCAGAAACCATCTTCAGTGTGTCCACGACCGTAGCAATAATGGTACTAGATTGCATGCCATTCATGCGATCAACTTGTTCTCAGTTGGAGGGCAGAACTACGCGAACCGTCGACCAGACTGCACACCGGTATCATCAGTTGTTTGGACATCTTCGGGTAGCGTTGCATTACCAGTTATACCGATGATCCATCCTAAATCTCAGTAGATACATATTTCAAAAGAGTGCAGTGATCGTGATAATTTTCGTTCATGACTTCAGAAGTCTCACCAAGTGAGACATAACTCTTCCTCTCAATAAATATTAAAGCAAAATAAATCAAATTATAATATAACCGTAAGTTTATTTTTTCGATTTTTTAAATTACCGTTACCCGTACATTTCATTGAGTTAAAAAGTAGTGAAAGTTTTTAGACGCTCCAAACTTCAAAACAGTAAATTCCAGTTTTCAGATTTTTGAATAAACCCGGTTTTTTTGAAAATTATAAACACTAACAAAGCATACTAGCCCTTAGTTCTGCCTTAGACATAAGTACTTACTTAATGAGATGTATCATTAAGATAACAGATTGTTGACCTGGTCTCTGTTGATAAAAAAACGACAGTATGCAGCAGTATAAAAACTTTCACAATATTTACAAATATGCATTTGTCTTATTAATAATTATTGTAATTACAATTGCACCCAGTGTTAATCACCATGATAATAACGGATAATTTCAGTACGATGCCTCCACAAAGGAGAGTCAATGACGCGTTTCATTGGTTCTACGATGAGCTGACATCTCGAATTGTTGCCGCGTCTGGGATTGCGACCGACAGGTTCCATCTTGGAAAAATACTACTGCAGAGTTTTAAGGATGCACCCGACTTCATATCACAGGTGCGTATCTTTTATCTTATATCACCTTCATCGCTACATTGTTCGTAATCTTGAGTGGAGATCACGATAGCAGAACATGACCTACTGCTTTGATTTGAAGAAATGCACAAGATGAGTGTGGAATATAGAAAGTCAAAATCAATCATAGAATAGGCTTATGTCCCGCAGTGGAGTGTTGTAAATATACAATATAATAAGTGTAATTCGGATGTCAATCTTGTAATTTAAATAAATAACCACAATTATTGCCTGAACTTTATTTTCTTATCTTGTGATAGGGGGCCAGGAATAACCCAGCGGCACTTCGACCCTTGAGGATCTTTTGTGCCTACCCCATTTTACAAACTCGTCATCTCAGTGTGCAGGTTTCCTCACGATGTTTTTCTTCACCGTCTTCACGGTTTCGAACCCGGACCTCCCTCCCTCATGGGAGTCCGGTGCCCTAGCCACTGTGCCACCGATGCTCTATGCCTGAACTTTAAGTCTTTGGGTACATACACATTCACGACTTAGGGCCAAGTTTGGTCCTAGTTCACGACCATTCATTGAATACCTTTTTATAGATAGAAAAAAATGGTTATAAGTGTTTCTTCAACAGATTGATGGGGGTACCGATGAAACAGAGACAAGTCAGTCAGTACTAGAGAGGTCTGTGAGATGTGCAACTGCCTTCAGGAATTTTGGCCTGCAGCGAGGAGATGTCATCGTTCTGATGGCACCTAACCATATAGACTTGGCTATTCCTTTCTATGCTGCTCTGTACCTTGGAATCGCTGTTGCTGCTATTGATAGAACCTTGACTGTCAGTGAGTATTTGAGTCTGTTACTGATGTATCTTCGTATCTTTCTCTGAATACTTACTCTTTTATACTTTATACTTCGTGAAACCTTAACTTTATCTTAAAGACAGCATCCAAAGTACTAATTTTATTGAAATTTGTTCACTAGTTAATAGGTTTGACTATCTTTTGCCATATGATGAATTATCATTGAGTCAAAACAACTTTTGTATCTCTTCACGTCTTATTTTAAGTTATTTTTAGCGAAAATATAATGCTACAAGGAAAAACATAAATTTCAGAGGAACTTTATGGAACATTCAGTATTGACAAACCAAAAATTATATTTTGCCAAAGCGATAGAGCACCAGATGTCCAACTGGCGCTTAATGAGCTTGATCTAGATGCTGAAATAGTGGCGTTTGATAAAGGAGATTACCTCTGCAGCTTCCCTAAGTTTCTAGAGAAATATTCTGATGATTCTCCAGTTGAAGATTTCAAGTAAGTTTCATAAGATTACCTATAATTTTAAGGCTTGAAATGAGATTGTGACAGAAAATGTGAATTCATATTATCGAAGGTTGAAAATTGAATTCTTGAGTGATTAGCCTTAAAATATTTGAAAAGTCCACCGTTATGAGGTCAGAATCAAAACTGTCGATCTCATAATTATTTATCCTAAATACACAAATCGATATTACTAATGAAAAATAAAAAAATATAATAATTTCTACACATAGGCCAACAGACTTCGACCCGGAAGAAACGATCGCTCTTCTTGTATCTACCAGCGGCACTACAGGACTTCCTAAAGCAGCTGCTGCTACACACAAGAACTTTAGCATTGCTGGACCTTATATATGGTAAGTTTCCATTCGTGTACCGTGTCGTGCCGGCCATAAAGAATAGCACCACCCCACCTCTTCCTGTGGGTGTTGTACGAGGCGCCTAAGGGTTTTAGTGGATACTACTCTACACCTATAGCAGACGGCGATAGACTCGCAACTACATTTGTCCACCAAATCTTCGGCGAAAAGTGGGAACTACCTAAGATGGAGGTAGTTCCATTCTTCTGCGTCTAAGTCATATTCCTGACCGATGAAGGGCGTGATCATTCTATGGATTTAAGCACACAGAACGACTCTCTTGACAAATTTAACAATATTAATTTTATACACGTACGAGTAGATTTGTAATAGTATTGAGTATTGGTTTGCCATTGCCTTCCCCATTACACACGCTGGTTATCTTAGTATGCAGGTTTCCTCACGATTTTTTCCTCTACGTTAGAACAGTTAGTAAATATATGTAAGTCTTCGAAAACATGATTTCGTTGTTTCGAACCCAGATTTCCCGTATCCGAAGTCCAGCGTAGCTAGGCATTACGCCCCCGACCGGCGACCCCCAAAGTTTCCATTGCTTTTAGTGAATTTTCTCATTATTTTTTTCGATAAGAACTCCTAGATTGTATTAATCGTTACGTACGCACTGTATCACACTAATTTTGTGCAATAAAGTGTATTAATTCATTCACTTACGTTTAAATTGAACTCAAATAACTCGACCAAACCTCAGAACATTATGAATCTCGTTCCCTTATAGTCATTCAAACGCAGTTTAAATTATCTTATTTTCAACAGGGCAAGATCAACCGTATTCCCAAGCCCAACTGGAATGGCTATGGTCGGATCTCCTCTTCAATGGCTGACTGCTATTTTACATTTCGTTATGTCCCCAATCACGAGATACACTCGACTGCAAACCTCAAAAGCGATATCACAGGATCATATTTATTACCTTATCAATACTTATAAGGTATAGTAATGTTTTACTTTGCATATCAGTTATAAAGTTTCGTTTTAACTTGCCATGGAATAAAACATGATTGATGTTTACTACCGGATGACCTTAAATAGTCTCCATCAAGGCAACGTGGCACCATTTAACTTTTATAAGGTTTTGTCAGATGGGTCGATGTTTACAAACCGTTTTTTATTTTAAGCTGTATATTAACCTATAACTATTTACCATGATTAATGGGTAATATTGTAAAACAACTACCATAATATAATAAATTGTCAACATTCGATGACGTCAAAGGGTCTAAGCCTTATAAAAGAATTCACAGAATCTTGCTAGATTATATATTAACTTCTTTCTTTGAAGATGTGTTCCTCATTGCTGAGTGTGATTAATTCCTTAGAATGATCACGACATTCTAAGGAATTAATCACATAGAACGACTCTCGTGGCAGATTTAATTTGGTGGTTTGCCATTGCCTTCCCCATTTCACACATTGGTTATCTCAGTGTGCATGTTTCTTCACGATGTTTTCCTTCACCGTCAGAACAGACGGTAAATGTAAGTAAGTCTTTCGAAAAAACCGAAAAACTCATTGGTACATGGCATTGCCTGGTTTCGAACTCGGACATCCCGCACGAGAGTCCGACGTCGTATCCACGACGCCAGCGACGCTCCAAATTATATTAACTACATATACAATTATATTAATCACATCATAGTTATTCTTGATTCGATGGTTTTATTTCAGCCCACTTACACAATTCTCAGTCCAACCCTCATGGCTAATCTTCTTAAATCTGAAGATAGCGATCAGTGTGACTTCACTTGCTTTGAAATCTTTATGCTTGGAGGCAGTGCTGTACCTGCAGAGCTTATTGACGAAATAAAGGTATGGATGTGTCCAGTTTTTGTGTTTAAGGAGAACAGACAATGGTCAACAAATGATAACTACTCCTCACTATAATCTATAGGGTTTTCGAGATTGAAGTAGGTAATTACGCTAGTCTCATTGCCTCATTTTGTCATGAAAGAACGAACGCCCGCCTAATTTTTATTTCATCCATGGGTCGAAGGCTCAATCTCAATTTAAGATGACTAGCCTCTTTTTCACTTTTCAGAAAGTGACCCCAAAGACCGAAGTACTCAACGCATTTGGAATGACAGAGCTGAATGGTTTAGGATTTCAGACTGACAACGCACCACCAGGATCGTGTGGCAAACCGATGGGGTGCCTTCAATATAGGGTGAGTAATGAGATATTTCCTTCATGCTGAGATTTGGCGACGTTGACATGGATTTATCAATTGAAATTCTCTAGTTAAGAAGACCGTAAAGTGAAGATGGTTCGAAGACAGGAGTGAGCGTTTACTAATATTTCTGCAAATTTTTCAGCTGATAGATATTGAAACCTTGGAAGACATCAAGGAGCCGAATGTTCCTGGAGAATTGTGGGTGAAAGGTCCTGGGGTTTTTAAGGTATATTTAACATTTTACTTTAAAAGCAGCTGGTCCTATTGTCGCCAGTCATAATCATAAAGCTTGTCTTTGAAATAGAAGACCTGAAGATGAGGATTCGCTGGTTTACTTTCAAAATTTTCTTTTTCGTTCGTGCTGATATTAAGTGAGGGAGACCATGATTGAAGTCTGTATTTCCATACAAACATAGAACGCGCTATCGATAATATATTATTTTCAATGGAATTCCAAATATCCATTGGTGGATCAGAATAACATAACTGGTCACCAGACACAACTGTCCGCCTGATGGAAGAACTTCCCATTTTCCAATTCCTGTTTCCTCTTCGCTACTTTACCTAATTACGTTCTAATCTCGCCACTTCTTACAAATCTGCCACCTTCAGGCCTCCATAGACTCTGACTCTCTTCCTTGTCATCAACCTTCTTTACACTGACAATCTGTGTAATGTGGCTAGCAATAAGTGGATGCTTCGAAGGTATTTTTCTCAGTGGACTAATATTAACTGTCGATCTACTTATCGTCGGTGAAGATTGTTCAGGATGGCCATAGGTCTCTGACATGACCTAATATAACAATTACTTCACGGAAGGTCTCAGGTGAAATTTTGCCTCTAGCTGTCACCCATCGTAGTACTGACTTAACTGACAAAAACTGACTGTTCTAAGATCGAACGTAAGATTTCAATGATAATAAAATGATGAAAATTTTCTACAGGAATATTACAACAATCCCGAAGCCACTGTTGAAGCATTTGCCGAAGGTCGTTGGTTCAAAACAGGAGATCTATTCTACAGGGATGAGAATTGGAATTTTTTCTTCTTGGAAAGAATTAAACTGATGCTGAAGTATATGAGCCATCACGTAAGTTTATTAATATTTTATTATAATAAATAAATAAGTTCATTTATACTGCTAGCTCAATAGAATATAGCTCAGCTCGAATTCACTATAGACACGAAAGAAGAAGAATATTAGAGAGTCAATTATAAGTCTCCAATAAAAGTTCCACAGAAGCAAGCGTGTGTATGTTTTCTCTATCTTGTCGGGCAACAATGCGTATATAACAGGTACTATTACGTGAGTGTGACATTCCGCGAGTGTGACATTACGCGAGTGTGACATTTCGCGAGTGTGACTTTCAAGTGTGACATTTCGCTACTGTGACATTACGCGCCGAGAGGGAAGAAAGCAGTGGCGAAAGACAGAGAGAGAGAGGGAGAGTATACAGTATATAAATACGTAGATGTCTGAAAAGGAAACAAACTGTAAGAAGGGTCATTCCTCGTGTTTGACCCAGGTGGAACACGAGGAATTCTGTTTCCCCGTGCTCCACCTTCGAAGAAGTAGGTATTACTACCAGTTAAAAATGTACCAGCCAGAATAAAATACATTATTTTATTTCAAATGGTAATTTACAATATTTTTATACATTTTTTACGCTCAAAATAGTAACAATAATTATAGAATACTAGCTGAACAGCGGGCGCTCCGGCTTCGCACGGGTGTTCATACTTAGATTAGTATAATATAAGGTTCTTAATATAAAATCTCGGTAATATTTTTAAATCCAAATTCTAAGCACTTTGTTCCCAGATTCATTTAAGTAACTATTAAAAAACTGCAGTCATTTCTTTTCTTGTGCTTCTCCTGGAAAGTCGTGTTTTATCATTTACGCCCTTTCAGCCCAGAGGTATTTTTGTAATTTTTAAAATATTTTATGTCAAACTTAAAAAAACAACCTACTCCTAGCTTACCAGGCAGTGGCTGTACCAGACGCAGGTACATAGAATTTGTGGTGGGCAGGCAGTGGCCCCGCTATTTGCAGTATTAATATTATACTCGTATATTCTATGGCCATTATGCACGCGGGGTGGTGGCCAAATTTTTTTCCTATGATTGTACAATAATATCGTCAGGTGGAGCTCGAGGACCCCAGCAAGAGATGGTTCGTCATAACATAGCTATAGCTTTCGTAGTTCTGTTTTGTGTTTTAAATTGGACCAGACCAGTTCTAAACATAATGAATAATTATCCGAAATACGTGACCAATTTATAACGTCAAACTTTTTGATTCCTCGAGGAAAATAGGCAGCAAATCATAATATTTTAGAATAGAAAACTGACTTATTTACTTAGTGATTTAATACTCAGTGTACTAATTACGATAATGTAATAATTTAAGAGTAATGACTAATATAATGTAATAAAGAGTAATGTAAGAATTTAAGCGCTTCGGTGGCGTCGTGACTAGGACGTCGGACTCCTATGCGGGAGGTCCGAATTCCAGACACGACAGACAAACCAGACAGTGCCATGTACCAATGAGTTTTTCGTTTTTAGCGAAAGACTTAACATTTATCGACTGCTCTGACGGTGAAGGAAAACATCGTGAGGCAACCTGCATACTGAGATAACCAGTGTGTGAATTGGGGATGGCAATGGAAAACCACCCCATTAAATCTGCCACGAGAGTCGTTTCATGTGATTAATTCCTTACAATGATCACGACCCTCAGCAATGAGGAAAACGATTTGGAAGAGAGAAGAGTACTAATTACAATTATCATATAGATCCAATGACTGTTTTCCTTCAGATATCTCCCATAGAAGTGGAAAGCGTTGTTCGCCAACATCCAGACGTCTTAGATGTGGCGGTGACTGGAGTTCCAGACCCTCATTGTGGTGACCTAGCAGTTGCTTGTGTCGTACGTCGACCTGGCTGCAATGTCACTGCGAAGGAAATCAAGGATTTGGTTAAAGGTAAACACACTTTTTACACATGGCTATGGCAAACGGGTAAGTGAGAAATGTGGTCATAGTGGTCGCCGAGTGGAAGTGGAGACGCCAGTTCATTCGGGCAATATGACCAGCTATGGTCATATTGCCCGAATGAACATAATTATATCGATGGAGAAGAGTGTGAAAGAGTCCTAGAATGGAACCTTGTGGGAATACAAGACCATGGGGAAATTAATAAAGAAAGAAAGAGTTTATTTCCAATAGCGCACACATACAAACAATTAGGTACAGAAGATAAAAATAATATTAAACAAATATATTATAAAAATAAATAAACAACAGTAATTAAGTTTGATGAAGGTGGTGTGCAGCACCGGAAAAAGGGGACTGCCTCAGCCTGTTGCCGCAGCGGATTTAGCACTGCGGCGCTGATGTTCAGGCATCACCTGTGTGCCAGGGATCACTCCCTAATGATATACTACCGGAACATATAAATAACGGAAATATTAATAAACAGAAGTAAAATATTAGGAAACGAATGAAGGTACTTAACAGGAAGGTATGTATTACAATGTTATTGACTTATGACACGTTATTTTATGAGGGTAGAGATTTCTATTTCTACAGGGTATCTCACTCAGTACATCTACATGGCGATTATTATAAATAAGTGGTATATAAAGCTTTTCACACAGATATTTTGTATATTTTACCTCTTACAGAATCCCTGACCGACTCAAAGCAACTGAGAGGTGGCGTGATATTCGTCAATGAGCTCCCTATGACAGCGTCCACGAAGATCCATAGAAAGAAACTCAAGGAGATGGTGCTTTATCTGAAAAGGGAATGAAATCCAACAGAGGAATTCATCGTTGCTAGTTTTTGTGTAGGTAATTTTATTGTGTATTATTGACATTAATATTTATTTATTTATGACTAAAATAGTAAATAGCGTGTTGAATTAAATTATGAATATTTTAAATTCTCTTTTTATTATGATCGCTAGTGATTTACCACTAACTAGGTATAACTATGGTACGCGACACCCCGGAATGCCGGGTTTTAGTACCGGTGCCCATACTAGAAACCGGCTTTTCGGATGTCAAGTTATGTATGGCAACACAAAGCAGATGACCACACTGGCTCTGGTCTATGGTTTAGAATTTGTCTTGTCTGTGAATATAGAATAATAAACGTGCTTCACGAAATTATAAAATATTTTAATTACACTTTTAAACCGGCGATGTCGCGTACTGCGACCTACGTACCTACCGAAACTTGTGAATCAGCGCCATCTATTATCAGTTAGAGGTATTAACAAAGTTGATACTTGAGAAGTAGAATAAGCTAGCACACGACAAGTATAAGGAGGCATCATTCAACTTAAGACTACATTCGACAGATGGCGTCGTCTTATAATGAATACATATCACTCATGAAAAGGGACCAAAAAGGCAATTAGAACCGTTACTGGAATAGGTAGGTAATTACTTTCCGCCATTTTGGAAAAATTACGATTTCTTGGCGATCGATCCTAGCTTGACATTGATAATTAGATAGAGGACATCAATAGAAACATAAAACATCTCTTTACATACACTCCTATCTACATTAGGAGTATATCTATCTCGGAACCCAAATATTTAATGTTAATGGTTGCGTTATTCTAGGTAAAATTAAATGTTTCTATTTTAAATCGCTTTATAGTGCGACATGGGAAATGGTTTGAATGACAAGCTGTCGATGTCGTTATGTTGGGTTCGAAAACATGACGTTGTGGCTCTGTGTTAGATTGTAGACTAGATAGATAGAAAGCTTTATTCGCCACTGTGACAGGTACATTAATTTGTAAATTATAGATATAATTTAACTTAAAATTAACTTATGATTAGGCCACAGCAGCGAAAGGGCTGCGACTCAGCGTACGAGTATAATGCCGGAAAAAAACCCGACGCTGATTTTCGGTCGCACCTCTAGCCCGAGTTTGAGGGATACCGTCATGGTATTTAACGTAGGATATAAAATTTATATATTAATAGCTACATAAATAAGTACTGTAAATGTAATACGTAAAAATAATAATAAGAATAATAATTAAATTGTTAAATAATAGATACAAGAGTGTGAGTGATAACATGAAGTAAGACAAGGTGCCTTCTAATGCTCGGGTTTTGTGAAATGGTTTTTACTCACTAAAACCCCCTCGATGACCGGCCTCTTGCATATCGGAGGGTTCCGGGATCTCCAGAGGATCGCACCGGTGCCCTCCTAGCATTTGCCATGGGCTCTTCCTGAAAGGTGTATATTCCACCTCCCGGTTCCTCCCGCCACAGCAGCGCGCGGCCATAGCACGTTGCCCCCACTTTAACCGCCCGCGACCCTGATCCCTCCTTTTAGTCACCTCTTACGACAGACAGGAGTTACCGTGACTCTATTCTTCGCCGGAGACTAAGCCTAAGCCTGACCCCAGCTTTACCTCAACATGACCTCAACTGAACTGAACATCCTTTACTTCCACTCATACTCTGTTGAAACCGTCAGGGACGATATTGACAATATATTGATTATCTATTAATTAATCTTTGGGCACGCACGGTGGATTGTGGTCCATACCCATAAGTTGTACCCATTCCCCAACGGAATTTATTTTTCAATTCATCATTATTAGCTTAATGATGAATTGTTATTTCAATAGATTCAGCTGCTTCAATTTTTTGGAATATGTTAGTGTTATTTACATCGTCATGATAAATTACAACCAGCAAAAGCTTCCATTCCCCAAAGGTTAAAGTAAAATACATGATTATGTATGACGTATTCGTTTGTCGAGGAAAGCAGAGAGGCTTTAACGCAGGTATGGGCAACCTTTGGAAAGTTGCGGGCCAAACTTTGGGACGTTAACGAAATACGAGTATAGTAGGTAATAAAAAAATACGGTTTATTTTATACTTTTATTAAGTTCTGATTCAGAAATTAATGCGAAACTTGAATTTGAGAGACAAGATTGTTAATGTCGGGATCAATCCCATAATACGCAGGCGCAAAGTGTTTTTCTAATTTTCATCAGAAAGCCTGGTTCGATACATAGATATTAGCTTTCATAATGGAAAAGAACTGTTCACATTTATATGTGCTTTCAAAGATCAATGGCACCATTGCAAACCATAGCACCTTGAACCTCACCAAAAATGTCTGCTCCAGTAGTGAACTATACGTAAAAGTTTCGCAAACAAGCAATTATTTATGATAAAAGTTATTTAGTAGGTTTGTCACTTTATTCTCTAGATAGGTGTTGGAAATCATTACTTTTCACGCGCGATCATTGGCCAAATTGCAGTGTGTACACTAACTAGCAGGGGCCACAATTAAAGAAATTGAAAATTGAAAACGTTTATTTAGCACTGTAAACACCAGAATATAGCAAGTACACAATACAGAAGTATACAAAGATTAATACAAGCAGCACAAAACATCTGGTGTGGTACAGTGCCAAAAAGGGTACACCAGCTCTGCATAATGCTGAGGCAAGCCACAGCGCTGATTTTCAGCTGGCCCCTCAGTGACTGCACGGACGAAGAAAGCAACAGTGTGTGCATGTTGTGTTGTATGAATGTGTTTGTTTGTATGAATGAGAATATTAGTGTAAAGAAAATAAATGTTCCGCGGGCCAGATCAAAAGTCACGGCGGGCCGCATCCGGCCGGCGGGCCGCGGGTTGCCCATAGATGCTCCAACGAATGGAAGGAAACAGAAAAGACACTCACCTTAAAAATATGTTCGGCGAAGTAAATGGAAAGTGAGTGATGTGATTACTTACCGTCGCATTTGTCTGCTTTACTCACGGAAATCTAAATAAATAGGCAGTAGGAACGCCTCTTTATGTACTAACATATTATCTTACTTCGTCGACATCCTACCCACTAGGCTAGGATGCCGGACTCCCATGCGAGATGTCCAGGTTCGAAACCATGCAATCATAATCATCATCAGCCTATTAATGTCCCCACTGTTGTGGCACAGGCGTCTCCAAGCACAAGGGGTACGGGCCATGATCCACCGAGCGGGCCTAGTGCCGATTGCCGATTTTCACACGTCTTCAGAAACTTTTAATTTCCTCAAACATGCAGGTTTCCTCACGAAGTTTTTTTTCACCGTTAGGTATTTATTTTATTTATTTATTTATTATTACAAAAAACAGTTAGAGCAGTCGGTAAATGTACGGAATTATTCGAAAAATTCGAAAAATTATTTGGTACATGGCACGGCATGATTTCGAACTCAGACCTCCCGCATGGGAGTCCGCGTCCTAGCTAGTACCAATGAGTTTTTCGGATTTTTTCGAAGACTTATTGTGACGAGATGAATCGATAGTATGAGTGATACGCAAGATTTCGATACTATCGATAGGCTATCGAAAATCTATCTATTTTCTTGCAACACTTATACGCAGCCTTCAAATTATGGTTTTCTATTTCTAAGTGCTGGTGAAAGCGACAAAGGCAACTCTATTCAACACTAAAAGCTTTTATTGGCATCGTCGTTGGCCGGCGCTGACTCTTTGTTCGAAGCCAATTATTGTTCGTTCGCTTCATTTTAAGGGATCCGTACCCCGAAGTGGAAAACATAACCCTATCGAGTCGCTATAACTCCGTCCGTCCGTCTGTCACGCGGGTCTAGCATTTTTAACGGAATTAGATACAGAACAGACTTTAAAAAAATCACATAATTTGTTTCCCTTTGTCCCAGGATCTGATTATCGACTTTAAAATTTTGTAAAATTAGGTATTTTATATATTTCCCATGCAAGTAAAGGGAGTGGATAAAAAAAATATTGACAGGCAGAAGGGAACATGGAATATATTCTCTAACCCGCGAAGAGCCTCCAGTTTGTTCGTAGTTGTCCGATTGTTGCGATTTTTGTCGCAAACGATATATGCGCTGTCGCTCTGCATTAGACATGGGTGTTTATAGAACTCGGCTGCGCTTCCTTTTTATATCACGGCATGTTATGCGAGGCATGAGGTCACAACTGATGAAACTTGTCAATGATTTTCAGCTGTTGCATTCAGATGCGAAGTGAGACCTGGTTTCAAGTAGCATAGTTCAAGTACATCACAACGCAGTTCAAGTGTTTCGATATCTATAATAGTTCCAAAGTTATAGAGAATTTAATATAAGTTGTATATTTTATTGGCCAAAATAGGGACTCAATTCGGCAAGCTGTAGCGAAGCAGGGAAACAATGATTCAGTTATTGTTAAGTATCATTAGAACGGCGCCGCTTGAGTTTATCCAATGGTATAACTTCCATTTTGATAGGTTAAATAGTTCAAGAGTTAGTGGTAGCTGTAAGTACACATTTTCGTTACAGTGACTTGACACAAGTTCCCTCACGTACAAAGCGAGAGTGTAATACATGAAACAGATTCCATGTCAAAAGTCTTTTTGTATCCTATCATCTGGTATCGTAATAGAGCTCATCAAATAGAGAACGAATATATTTTTTATATATATTTTTTGTAGATAAATAACGACGTAAGCTCCCGTCAAAGTTGTCAATTTTAGATCACTTTTGGTACCTTACCAGGTCTATGTCATGAACATGAATTACTATAATACTTTTCTTTTTAAAATTTCATAAATTATTTACATCTGTAATAGTTTGCAAATTGTAAACAATACAAGCAGTTTTGTTTTGCACAAACTTACAAATAGATTTAAAACTCTGTACGGATCCCTATTGATAAATCCTGGCCCGACTCGCACCTGTCCGGTTGTTATCTGCACGTCTAAAAGGCAAACCTTTTACTTTTTTATTAAGGCGACAATCTCGTTTATCGTTCAAGTTCGCTGGTTGAGTTGTCACGTTACACTGATTCCGAAGTGCCTTGATTTAAATTAGCTGATTTAAATACACATTCATGCTTTCTATGTATTTTATGTATTATTCAAAATACAAGTACTTCTATGAAGTAATAAATCTGATTCTCAATATGTATTAGGCTGAATTGGTCGCAATCGGTTTTACAAAATCAATTTCTTATTGGTCCATCACAAATAAGTTACAAAGTCTGCAAGTTAATGTTCTGACACACGATTATAACTTTGGTTCAAGAATGTTTATGTTCATATGTATCTACGAGGTTAGATCTTATTAAGAGGGGTTAGAACATATTATTATGGCCTCGTATTACTGTTTACTGGTAATATAGTAGTCTTCCTTTGTGATAAATTTCATAAAATATCTGCGCCCCATATTGGAGAGGGTGTGGCTTTAAAAATAAGAAAAAAGACGGTGTGAGCTTATGACCACACGATAGAAGAGAAAACTTACAAAAAGAAACACGCAAAGCACGACTTAGATAATAATAAAAACGTAATTCTTGAAACGATGCACTCCTTGTTAGACAGTAAACGTGGCTGATGACAGCTGATAACGACTAAAGCCGAGTATATCCGATTCAGCGTCACCGACCCGAGCGCGCTTGATGTCGAATTGAGCCGAGTATACCCGATTCAGCGTCACCGACTCGAGCGTGACCGTTCAGTTTTGTTCACTGTTCAGAAAGACAGCAAGCGCAAGAAGTCTTCACTTCAATAAGTAGAATAGAACGAATCCAGTGAGCACACAAGAGACAAGCAAGAAGTAACACTTTTTATTTAGAAGGGTGGTCCAGCGTGGTCCCATAAACGGAACGGGCAACGGATGTCATTACGGATGACATCACATGACATGTGAAACTTTCAGAAGTCCCACCGAGGGTGGGCGAGGCCAAGCAAGATGTAACATTTTAAGAAAGATGAAGAAGAATTTAACTTTCATTATCTCTTCGGTCTCGTCGTCACTTACTAACTATTAACTGATATAGACGTCAAAAGCTTTCAACGAAAAATAATTTCCCGAAGGTTAACAGAATAAAACCAATAAATCTGTCTGGAGAGCAATATTACTCTGGCTTTTATTTTAAAATTCATTTCCACGGTGTAATCTCGCTAAACTGGCGTACCGAGTAATCTGTGAAAATCCATAATCAATTTAGATTTATAATAAAAATCCTATAATCATATCTGATGCGGGGCAATTTTTTATTTCCTTCATTGGGGTGGTGGGGGTGGAACCACGTCGGCAGCGGGAAACGAGGGGGCGAAGTTTGAACAAGAAAATACAACCAGCATTATTCTAGTTCGATCTAAAGCCCAGATTTTTGTACATGCTGACAAAATATTGGTAAGTTCGTTTATTCGGAATTTAAACCTCCGACCTAAAGGCAGGGTTATAAGGCTCGATTTATATGCCGCCGCTCGCCGCTCGCCGCTGTCAGTTTTCAATGGAGAAACTTAGTCACTCAGTCCATACAAATTGGGGAGCGGTGAGCGGGAGCGGCGAAATATACTCGTAAATCGAGCCTGAGAAGTTATTAGTTTGTCTGTTATCATGTCTCGTGAGATAATAGTATGATTTGGTTACGGTTTTTTTCTCGTTTCAAAGTAGGATAGCAATGAGTGGATTCCGTTTCAATCGGATTTTATTTGGACTGCTAAACCCGCATTTGACCTCGATCTCGCCTGATGGTAAGCGACGATGAGGTCGACGATGGAGCATGCGGATCCAGTAAATGCCTATTCACTCTGTCCTTGAAGATCCTAAGGTTGTAGGTTTCGGGATTCCAATGTGATAAATGTATCACTCAGTTTTACATTTTAATACAGAAATAGAAAAACCTTTATTAATAGACCATTTTTGGCTTAAAATACTACAACTATACTACTTCTACAGCACCTGGAAGGCGATTCTCGCAGCGTTCGAGCGCTACGAACGTCTTGTCACACTCACACATGTGATGTGAGCGAATGAGATAGGACTAATGTCGAATTCGACATTCCACTACGAGAATCGTCGTCCTGTACCCTAAAAAGTTTAGTAGGTACCAATAAGTGAAATCTGGAGATACGATACGATACGATACAAGAAATATCCAAGCAATTCCAACTCAAGTCGCTACAAAGCTACCTATTCCTTACAATAGGTGGTAAGTTCAAAATTTTAATTTCTCAGTAGATAAAAGTAGTAAGTCAGGACTGTACCTACTTGTGTAGAAAAAAAAACTACATACAGATGTCCATAGGGACTATTATTAATATTAGACTATATATTTCCACCCACAGGTTTAGGCATGATTCAGCATGGCTTCGAATATCCTAAATAATAAATCGTAATGTCACGGCATCTCGGTTGTGTTTCTTGGAGCTCATACTTCACAGTGATGTAGTATTAATCCGTAAGTAATGCAAGAGCAATATTTGCAGAGGCACAACCCTTGAGACAATACCACGGGGTGAATAAAAGGTCAAACTTAGAACATTAAGTTATGGAAGCGCTAAGTTCTAAGTGAAGACTTATACAAACTAGTCGGTCAGTTTTGACCGGAGATGGTGCAAAGTAAGAAAATACAAATAATAATTATATTAAATATGAAATTATATTATATAATTTTACCTAGGTATAGTATGATTATGAATTTATAATTTTAATGCAATTTGACTTGTAATAATATGATTTATCGGGTGCTTCCTCGTGGTCCCCCTAGTTTGTCCCACCGGTGGGTCCACGAGGAATTTCTTTTCCTCGTGGTCCCCTTCTAAGAAATGTATCAATATTCATATTTATGTTTCACACGGAGAATGTAATCTAATGTTTTACATAAATTAGGGATTAGGTTAGGTAGGTAGGTAGGTAGATGATTTATGTTACGTATTTAATAAAAAAATATATGATAATAATAATTAAATAATAATAATAATAAAAGTAATAATGTAGACAACACTACCACTGTACGCGGAAATGCGGAAAGTATTTGACCAAAATTCCGAAATGAATTTGGTTCAAAAAACTATACTTAACTAAATAACTACTTTATGGTACTAGTTAAGTTAGCATGCTTTCTACTAACAAAATTAAAATAGTTTCTAAACAGAATTTCATCCAAAATCATACATTTCACGAAATGGGGTGATATGCCCATTGGTCATGTTCATTTGACAGAGGGAAAGACCAATCGTACCTATACATTCCATGTAATCTGGATTCTCAAGGGTCAAGAAGGGATGATACTTGAGGGTTGAGAAGAGTGCTTATCTGTGTTTCGCTTTCATCAAAATTTTACTGAAATAATACTTCTTATTTCTACTTCGCAATCAGATAACTTCAGCGTAAGTGGAAAATTCGATAGTTTCTTCCTAACTGATACAGAAATTGATTCCAAGTAAAAGTTTCTTTAAGTAACTAGAAGTAGAAGGTACTTTTAACATTTAGTCCCTGAGTGGGAAGTTTACTTTCTGTAGATCAGGGGTTCCCAAACTTATTTTGTCTACCGCCCACTTTGAGAATAAATTATTTTTTAGCGCCCCCATTTTTTCTCCTACTTAAAAACGACTATAACTTCAAATTAAATTAATTAATTATTGTGAGCTATTAAAATGCGAAAGTATGTCTGTTACCTTTTTATTTGTTTGTTTGTGTCTACTTTCATTTCGAAACGAAGCGACCGATTGACATGATTTTTATTTCATATATTCAATAAAACAGGACAGATATATGAACTACGCGGAGAGAAATAGCGAACCGAGTTTGAGCAATCTCTTAACTAATATTAGTTGATGTTCACAAGTTGTAGTTGAGAGTCGAGAGCTCATGCAGTCGGTGTCTAAGAGGCCTCTTAGCTAAATGAAATTACAAATCACCCCCCAAGCCTCTACACAACGCCCCCATTTTTTTTTCTGGGTCTCTTACCGCCCCCATTTAGGCCTGCAGCGCCCACAAGGGGGCGTTATCGCCCACTTTGGGAAAGGCTGCTGTAGATAGTAAGTACGACTGAAAGACATGAAAGTTGGTATAGGATGATGTCGGTAAAAGTTTTTAGATTTTTAGCTTGAAGGCAAACATTGTTTCACGAATCTAGAAAAACATTCAGACAATAAATAGGACCTAACCAACTAGACATTCCAGTAATTGTACTTAATAAACCTAACCGTATTATCCAATCCAATATTCAGAAACGACATAAGAAAAATACATTTTTACACATGATGTCAACACATTTTTCGAAGCAATTTTTTGCAGTTTTTAACCCGATTGAAGGATTATATGACCTACGGAGCCGAAACGTGGACACTGACGGTGCGATTGGTTCACAAATTGAAAGTCGCTCAGCGTGCTATGGAAAGAGCTATGCTCGGAGTATCTCTGCTGGATCGAATCCGAAATGAGGAGATCCGGCATAGAACAAAAGTTATCGACATAGCTCATAAGATTAGCAAGCTGAAGTGGCAGTGGGCCGGTCACATCTGTCGCAGAACCGACAACCGCTGGGGTAGACGAGTTCTGGAGTGGAGACCGCGTTTGGGGAAACGTAGTGTGGGACGCCCCCCTGCTAGATGGAGCGACGATCTGCGCAAGGTGGCTGGCAGCGACTGGTTGAGAAGAGCCGAAGATCGGGCTCAATGGCGCGCCCTGGGAGAGGCCTATGTCCAGCAGTGGACTAGAATAGGCTGCTGATGATGATGATGATGATGAAGGATTATAAGTTTGACACGTTTGTCTGTGACCTCATAACTTGACAACGGATGATCCAATTTGGACCCGGTTTCTTTAATTTAATAGAGAATTTTGTCGGGAGTGTTCTTAACCATATCTGATAAAAATTGGATCAGTGGTTTCCAAGATCTTGGAGTATCTTTGATATCAGATGGGATCTCTGGATCTCAGCTAGATGTTTCGAGTTTGAGCTCAAATGTTTTGGACCATGGTGTCCTTTCCACATCTGGAACCTCAAGGATCTGATGAAGACCAGGAAAAAGTAAGGTGATCTCCACAATGATAAATCGGGGGATTTTTAAATTTTAAATTTAGAGTTATCTATAATATAAAGCTTCCTTATTTTGAAGGTTGTGCCTAAGTTCTGTATTGTTATATTTTTCCCACACCCTTTCTTCTTCTTAGTCGTATTCTTGATTGATGAGGGTCGTGAATCGTGATCATTCTATGGAAATAACCCTATATTATAACGACTCTCATGGCAGAATTAATGGTGTGGTTTGCAATTTACCTTCCTCATTTCACAACCTGGTTATCTTAGTATGTAAGATTCTTCACGATATTCCCACCATTTTTCGGCTAACATTCCATACCTAATTACTTCAGATCTCAAAAGAACCGAAAGTGTCTAAAGCCCTGACTTACCAGAAATCTTGCCAAGCACGTCACCAGACCTATATATAAGTTTTCTATACAAGAGCTAAGGCCAAGTGTTGTCCCTGACCGTGCCTACTTCATCATGGTACACGAAAGAAAAACACAGTTCCTTTCGCTACTGAGACGCGGAGTGTAGACCACGCTTAACTGTAGCCAGTAAATAAATAAAACAGTAACTTAACTTGCTTTGCCATATTCGCGCGGATACGGGTGCGGACGCAGGCCGTCTAGCAGACGCGGATCCGTCCGCACGCGTACCGGTTACGATACAAATCGTTATGTTCATCCTACAACAATGGCCGCATATGAATTTCGTTAATAAGTCGCTCTATTGTCGATGTTCATTGTAGTTGTAGGTATATAGGTATGCGCGTATACGGTCCGTTTGATAGCAAAGTCTACAATAGACGTTCTATTGTATCCGCAAGCGGAGCTATTCGGAGGACGGTGCTCCGCATGCGGACGCTCGCTTTACTTAAAAATGCACTACAGAAAAGAGTATTGCGGATCGTACGGGTGCGGACGGGTCCGCGTCCGCACCCACATCAGCGCGAAACAGAAAGTGCTTTGGCCTCGTCTGCTTCCCTTATAAAATAAATAAATTCCAAGAAATCATAACAAAAACTTGCGACAAGGTTCTACGAGTAAAGTGAAAAGTGTAAAGTGTTCCACTGACTTCTTCTTAGGCTCGGTCTACACGACGACGTCGACTGCATCAAACTCATGCGCTCAAGCCCCGCCCACTCGGTTCAGGAACCGAGCAGGCCGGTTCCAAGTGGAACCGTTGTACGTGTAGTCGACAGCGCATTTTTGTTTGAGTTTATAATGAAGCACAGGTTCCATGGAACCGACCGACACTGGAACCGGCCTAGGAATGGTCGTCGTGTAGTCCGGGCCTTAGTCGTATTCCTCATTCGTGATCATGGAAATAACTTGTAGCAAAAATAAACATACATACATAAACTCTCTAAATAAAATTCTTTTATATAACGTTTTCCGTAATGATTGCACACCTACTACCTCTATCTCGAAATCATTTCATCTGGCCGAAGGTTGCCTGGAAGAGATCGCTCTTAGCGATAAGGCCGCCTAAATGGTACTTCACTATTTTCTTTTCTATCTTTTGTTTGTTGTTTTCTATTTGTGCAATAAAGTGTATTCTACTTTACTTTACTCTCTCGTCCATAGTTCCCGAGGGGGTAGCCCAAGGAACCACCTTCAATCACAGGTTGACAGACTTGGAGTACTGTGAGTGAGTAATGTCTTCTCTGACAGACAGAGAGCGTGGCGTGACAGGCGGGACAGTGACGTGACACGCGGTCACGGTCGCATGTGCTTTGAGATAACCGCTTTGTGAGTTGGAAAAAGTATCTTTTTCTAGTCGTAGATATTACTGGCCAACCTATACTGTATTAAAGTATAGTATAAATTAGCAATTTCCACTGAGATTGAGGTCAAACACGGTTTAGTCATTAAAAAAATCAATTTAAGCATCCCATCGCTGTAAACCAGCGCTGTGGTTCTGCCGTACTGGTCGGACCGCAGCACATGTTGAGCATGTGTCCTTTTAATTTTGCATTGTTTTCTTAATTTTAAATATTTTTTAAGTTTAATAATGCATGCAAATGTTAAATAAATGTTTTTCTTTCTTTCTTTCATTTCATGGTCACCCTATTGTTAGAGTTATTCAGGTCGCCCGTAGGCCTCTGACATGATCTAACATAGTTTTTTAGCCAGAACAGACAGCTTAAATTGCTCTTTGAGCCACGGCAGGGCTCAGATTTCCATCTATATACCTCTAGCAGTCACCTATCCTGGTTTTGATCCTGCCTAACTTTGCTTAACCCGCAGGATCACTTTAAGCTAATCGAGTGATGACAGGGAAATTAATGAACGAATGAATACACTTTATTGCACAAAATTAGTGTGATACAGTGTGTACGATACGAATAATACAATCTAGGCGGACTTATTGTTAAAAGCGATCTCTTCCAGACAACGTCAACAACAATAAACTCTTTTTCATTTTCATTTTCAATTGTAATCCGGCCACTACACGGAAAACATTGGACAAACATTCTACATTTTACTCATATCTAGAGTATCCATAGAAAAACGGCTATGCTCGTTTCATCCCCATAACGAAGGCTGTGAACCCGTCAAAAACAACCCCTAGCTGTAAGCTGAAACGTATAATAAAAAAGAAAAAATATTGTTTATGCAGATCGGGAGGAGCACGCGGCATGTTAATGGGTAATCTGCATAATTCCCCGCTCTGGGGTGTTTTTACCCCAAAGTCGATCACTGGGGAATGCTCATGCTCTGAAACGGTAATGAGATGTGAGTCGATTTTGTCAATAGGATGGGTATCAAGGGTTATAAACGAAAATAATGGAAAGTTATCCAATTTGTATTTAGCGTTATGGGCACCTGCAAAGCCTGGAACATCGGCGCAAGGTTGCAAGAAAATCATCAAAATTACACTGGTTGACGTCAAGCTAACTCTGTGGAACCCTGTCGTAATAAGTATTTGGTATGATTCACTGATATACCTGTGAATGTGTACCAACTGGCTGCTCTTGACTCAGTGGAGAAACGCGCTAAGCTCCTTACAGGTGACGAATCGCTGGTGGAAGCTAGACTGCAAAGTCTGGAACATCGGCGCAAGGTCGCCTGTGTATCGGTATTTTATAGGATACATTTCGGAGAGTGCGCTACGGAATTGCACGACCTAATTCCAGCATCTCCATTCCGCCTTCGGACTACCAGGCGCAGGGAGGGGTTCCATCCTTATGTTGTTGATATCCCGTCTGTTCGTACGAAGCGATTTGCTTCTCCGTTCATTATGCGAACGGCTAAGGAATGGAACAGCCTGCCGGCGTCTGTATTTCCCGAAACCTACAACCTTGGGATCTTCAAGGCCAGAGTGAATAGGCATTTACAGGACCCGCATCGTCGACCTCATCGTCGCTTACCATCAGGCGAGATCGAGGTCAAATGCAGGTTTAGTAGTCAATAAAAAAAACCTTTGCATTGGGAGCGGTAAGGGGGAAGGTTTATATATAATTACTTATTAGTTAAGCTGATATTATTTTTATTTGAGAAATTAAATTAAATTTAAGAAACAAATAACTCTGACCATTGATATTTAGAATAGAATATAATTGAAAATATTTATATGATAGTAAGTAAGTAAGTAATAAGTGATCAAAACAAAAACCTATGTCCACTTAGTCCCGTGGTTTGGATCCATTGATGGATAAAATTGTTTAAGAAAGTGTCTAATGTAAGTAGAGGATCGATAGATAAAATATGTCTGTTCCCTGTCGTAGGGATCGTTTTTTAGAGCTCATCGAGTAATTCGCCGGTTGAATTTGTTATCCTTTTTGTGTCAATTTTTGTTCTGTACAGAGCTGATGTAGATTACAAGCCAACTGCCCATTACTAACGAAATATATCCGCCAATCATTCATCCACTTCGACTTTACGAAAAAACCATTTAACCCACAAAGCGAGGCTGTGTACAAATTGCCCTTATTTATCTTAGTTAATTGCCCCGTCTGTTTGTTGGTAAACTGAGAACATCCCAGCCCCGACAGGTAATGGCCTCCCATGGAAAACGGACTAGTAGCGCCTTCTCTCCTCTAAAATGATGATGTGAGCACTGATAGGGAGCCAAAGGGTTTGGGCAAATGCGCTTTAAATTTTGACAAGTTTCATAATCATAATCATAATTTATTCATAAAATTCATTTTCATGTCATATATTATGTTCTTAGTATAAATACAAAAATATTTATTAAGCCAAACAATATTCAAATTATAATCACTTAACAACAGTGTAGTTACAATGTATAAGTAAATATCGGTCTCTACTACCTGCACTGGCCTCATCGGCCATTATTTTACAATGTGTTTAGGTACCATCATGTCAAATATGATTAAATTTGTGTTTTTATTTCACATTAGTTTTTAGTTATAACATTCATTTATATTGTAAAATGCACAGCCAAGCAACCACATATTTAATTTATTTTCAAAAATAAATACACTTACTGATTATATATTTCATTGGGAATTTTATTGTAAATTTTTGACTCTCGACATTGTTTATGCATAAATTTGATATTTCAATAGGCCACTGAATGTATGGGAACATGCTCACAGCGCATATGACAACTGTCAGACGTGGTTTCCATATAAAGCTTCCCTAGCGAGTAATCGATGTCGCAGGGAAATAGCCGAATTTAAAGATTTGGGGTTTATTGGTCATCAGTAGTGACGGATGGTGAATTAAAACTGTTTGTCATGTAATAATGAATTGCGAGATTGGTTGGGGGGGGGGGGGGGGGACTGTAAATATTGCGTGTACGTAAGTACCATCCTAAACCTTTTTAAAAGAGTAGGTAGTATGGAGAAAAGAACCCTGGGGAACCTGCCCTCCCTTCACACCCTCCACCTTCCGCAAAAGGTGCTCCGGACCATCAGAGCAACAGTTCTTCCCAGTCTTGGCCAAACATTGGCAATATTTCGGTAACTAAATAACGCAAGAATATGTAAAAGCGCCAGAGTTTAGTTTTGTGATGTGCCGCAACTCTTGCATCAATCAGCCGAAGGGTCACTGTGACGTAAATATTGAGTCGGAAATGCCCCCGGTCTCCCCTACGTCGATATTGACTCACCGGCGGCGTGAGCACGCCCGAAGCCCTTAGGGGGGAGGGGAGACTCAAACAAGTTACATTATTCTTTAATAAAAATAAAGCACTCGTTAAATTATTACGCGCATGCAACGATGGACTTGTAACTTACCACAGTGCATGAAAAACAGTTAACAAACTACATACGAGTAGATTACGGTGCATGTTCGACATACTTTGGTTTTGTGCATCAGTGGCGAAGGGTGAATATTTTCGCAAGGGAAGTAAAACTATCGCAGCCATTTCTCACTGTGTAGATAACAACAAAGTTCAACAAATACAAACAAACTGAATAAAAACAACACAAACTCCTGTACCAAAACACAAAGAAACTATAAAAATCTTTAATGAAAATGCATCAATTTATCTGACCTATTGACATTAGACCGACATCGTCATGTAAAAGAATTTAAATCGCATTTACAATCCGACAAGGCCAGGATATCATCGCACGTGGCAAAAATCGGAACTAATGCCGCCATCTATTAAAACGACACTTCATGAATATTCTCTACGTACAAACTGGCGCCCCCTGCAAATGCTATTTGATCGTTGTCGTAAGCCGCTGCGATGCGGGTTACGACGAACCAATATTTCTCACTTGTGGGACAGAGATAGCAACCGAAAAGATTTCGTGTGTACGAAAGAAATGGAAGGGTATTAAATAATAATGCCGGGATTCTAGCGGCATTACATTGTTATACAAGGACATTTGCTTCTTGAAAAGTGATTGAATGTTGTTCTTTTATGTTGGTTGGTTGTAAACTCTCGTGAAAGTGAGGAAAGTGTATAAGGTAATGATACAAATGGGAAGTCGACAGGAATCGTTTTATATGGACCCTTCGCCACTGTTGTGCATTATGATTTCTCTATTTCATTAAAGTTGCAATCTATCTATGATGAGTTTAATATGACTTTCCATAAAATGCTGCTTTAACACCGAAGAACCAACTAAACGAGTTTCAAATGCCCATAGCACTCGCTAAAAATATGAACCAGCTGTAAATCATCAAGCTATGCGCAAAGTATTCACTGTAATATGGTAGCGTCGCATAAACATAGACGGTGGCAGCATTCCCTTTGACGACACAGTGCTAGTAGCGTTTCTTTAGAGACGTTTCTTTTATTCTCAACCAGGCTACTTTTCCTTACGTATTTCGGTCTCATTTTGTCTGATGTTTCAGCGCGCAGCGCTTTAATGTTGTCGAATTTTTTTTACAGGGAACCCTGTCTTCTTATTTGGAACGGGCGGCACCGCAACGGCGGGTGTCGAAACAATTGCAATCGGCCAATTGTAAATACATACGGAGTGTACTGCCCAAAAGTGTAGGCTCGAACAGAATCGTGCTTCGGGGTTATTTGTTAAGTTCCGCGACACTATGGCACTTGTCCTACTCGTGTGTAGTTTTATTTTGATGTGGAGATTTTATTTACGACTAAACCCGCATTTGACCAATCTCACCTGGTAATGACATGACACCAAAGGAGTACACGGATTTAGTTTGTTTTTGTTTTTATATAATTCTTTATTAAGCAAACTTATAAAACAAATGCATACTAACTTAAAGTTATACAATACACATGATTTTGTGTTAACTTCAACAGGCTAAAAATACACCTTCTAAAGTTATTTACATAATTAATAAATACTCATTAGTTACATCTTGAAATGTGTCAAAAATAAGTAATAATTTTACGTTATCGTATAAATATGTAAGATACGTACGTTGTACGTTGCACGTTGGCGCGGTCGGTACCAGGATGGGTACTACGGCCGGCCCTTTTTTTTCTTTTTTTTTCTTCTGTTAACCGGGGGGAAATCTTCGAAAGATACCCAGGCTCCTGGGGGAGAGACTGGGTTATGCGAGATGTTTACTCACTAAAACCCCCTCGATGACCGGCCTCGTGCATATCGGAGGGCTCCGGGATCTCCAGAGGAACGTATCGGTGCCCTCCTAGCATTTTCATTTACGGGCGGCCTGAACAACTCTGACAATTAGGTTGGCCACTAACAATACGATAAGCAAGCATGTAACACGGATTTAGTAAGTACAAGAGTGTATTTAGAAACTAGACGAAGTAGAACTGTTATTACCCTATGATGTTGGCATGGTCCTATAAGCCAAAGCCCAAAAAAAAACTGATAAAAAAATTAAGAGTAGCATAAATCGTTGCTCAATAAATATTTTGTTCCAACTAATTGGTCTTCAAACAAGTTAATCGCTTGTTAGTCATACACTTACATGCACTGCGAATTGGTACTCTTTGTTTAAGATGAGTGGGTACTACTAGTTTGATTTTTGTGTTTACCGCTAACTTATTCGATAAACTAACTAAACTAACTACTAATTAAACTAAGCTAACTTATCATATATTATCTTAAGATAGGGTTCCGGGAATAACCCAGCGGCACTTCGACCTTTGAGGATCTTTTGTGCCTACCCCATTTTACACACTTATCATCTCTGTGTAGGAGCTCGTAGCCTAGTTGCGAGCACGGTCCGAAAGTGATCGTGCAGGTTATGCGACGTTGGCGCGGTCGGTACCTGGATGGGTGACCACTAGTGGCATATTTCATCTGAGCTCCTCCGTGCCTCGGAAAGCAGTTGTCGTTCGACAGCAGTCGTTAAGCCATGTCAGAGGCCTACGGGCGGCCTGAACAACTCTGACAATAGGTTGGCCACTAACCATACGAGCAAGCAAGCAATCTCTGTGTGCAGGTTTCCTCACGATGTTTTCCTTCACCGTTAGAGCAGGCGGTAAATGTACGTAACTGTTCGAAAAATACGAAAAACTCATTGGTACATGGCACTGCGTGGTTTCGAACCCGGACTTTCCACATGGGAGTCCCGTGTCCTAGCCACTGTGCCACCGACGCTCTTAACTTATCGTAACAAAAAATTATTACCATTTCTAAGGTATAGAGTATAACTTGATGTTTATCTATAAGTATAGGTACGTACAATAAATAAATGACATTGCGCCAAGTTTCCTAGCAAAAGAATGAAAAATTCCCAGACACTTTCTGCTGTTTTGTTTAGCTTATCAGCGACGCTCCAAAGAGAAAGCTCTTTGGGTCCACTTTTGTTGCTTGTGGTTGTTCAAAGATGCAGACGCAGCTTTTTGTTTCATGGAAGGGCAAGAAGGGAAAGGGGGAGTTAGGTACGTACATTCTTGAAGGAAGGAACGCCCACCCCCACCGCCCCCTAAGGGGATACAATTTTTTATCCATTTATAAATTCAAGGCTTCTTGAGTGTATGACAAAGATGAGTTTATGACTTATAGAGAATATCATATCGTATCATATCGTTATTAATAAACAAAGTTTACAAGTCAAAGATTATTAAATTTAGCATTGTATACATTATTCACATATAAATAATGTCAGTTATAATAACTAAAAATGGCAAAATTAAATTAAAAAAGATTAAAAAGCAAATAACGAGAATAATATACAAATAATATTACCTGAATATCGGTAATCAAATCATAATCATTAATTATAATCAAATCATAGGTTATTATCATTTAGAAACTCATTAAACGAATAGTACGCTTTACCTATTAGCCATTCTTTCAATTTATACTGAAACGCATTGGTAGAAGTTGTATCAGTACATCCTGGTGGAAGCTAGACTGCAAAGTCTGGAACATCGGCGCAAGGTTGCCTGTCTATCGGTATTTTATAGGATATATTTCGGAGAGTGCGCATCGGAATTGCACGACCTAATTCCAGCATCTCCATTCCGCCTTCGGACTACCAGGCGCGGGGAGGGGTTCCATCCTCATGTTGTTGATATCCCATCTGCTCGTACGAAGCGATTTGCTTCTTCGTTCATTATGCGAACGGCTAAGGAATGGAATAGCCTGCCGGCGTCTGTATTTCCCGAAACCTACAACCTTGGGATCTTCAAGGCCAGAGTGAATAGGCATTTACTGGACCCGCATGCTCCATCGTCGACCTCATCGTCGCTTACCATCAGGCGAGATCGAGGTCAAATGCGGGTTTAGAAGTAAATAATATTTTTTTTAAATCCTTTGGCAAATGATGGTAAATAGTTTACAGTTAATTATATTGCGACAGCATTTCAAAGAATATAACTTGATGTGTCTTCCACTGAGTTTCACTAAACATATTTATAGCAATTCTGCAAAACCGCAGAATGTTTTATAAATAACGCACACGATTTGTTCAATTTATGACAGCAGTATTCAATAAAAGCCAGCATGAATATGATGCTCATAATAATTTTACGCGCACAGTGCATGCTATAAAAAAGCCGTTTTACACATCGCCCGTTGGTTGATGCTCACATAAACATCAACAACATCAGGTCATGGTGTAAAAAATGTTACGTTATAATATAATAGCTGAAGATTTTTGCAGCCCTTCAGAGCTAACGTCTTTTCGATATTAGTTGGCACAGATCAATAAAAATAAAAGTGTGAAAATGTTTACGATACATGTTATGCTTACCTATCGCTGAGCAAAGGTCGCCCGGTACCGCGATAATCTAGTGAATAATAATGAGACTCGATTATCAAACTAACTGATACATTAACAGTATTGTTTATCGGTCGATCGAAAATGTAGTAGTGGGCGACAGTGTCCTATCGAGACGTTGACATAGCGAAGGATTTTGATAGTCCATCAGAGTAAACTTCGAAATAGAAAAACTTTGAAATTGAAACAGCGTAACGTATAGGTAGTATGGCTTAGGCGACTCGCACACTAAAACACTCCGCTATGTGCGAGTTGCCACCTGCGTTGAAGTTTGGGGGTCTTTTCGCACAAGAGGCTTTTAGCCCGTGTGCGTGTTGACACCTATAAATGGCGTAGCATCGCTACGACGACGCGTTATAGCAAGCACGTTTATCTAACCTATTAAAACGTTTTTATAAAAAATTAAGTGTAGGGATGAAAAATTAACTATGTAAAGCATTTATATTATTTTTACGCGCAATATGGTTTACGACCGGTCATACAATGGAGGCTCTATGTCAACAAATAAAAAAGGCTGTAAAAACGACGTTATTATGTCGTCGTAAATATGAAGCAGAATTGTTTACTAGACAAAGGAAAATTAAGTTTATTTAAATTAGTTTAGTAAATGTGTTTACAATCGTAACTACGTAGTCTATCTTCTATTAGGTAATGAAACATAAATCTTGTTTTGCCTTTTGTCTTTTTGTAATTGTATGAAAAACAAATTTGTCTACAAATATTAGTATATTTCAGTTTTTTTTTAATTTTATGAAGTTGTTGTTTTAGTTTTATGTTTCAGATTGTATATTTCTCAGAATTGAGAATCTAAACCTAATGGAATGGAAGATGATAATGTTTTGTAAAAAAAAAGATTTGTATTTATTTACAGTGAGGTGAGATGTCTATGGGCGACGGTTACCACTTACCATCAGGTGGCCCGTTGGCTCGTCTGCTCTCCTTATTTAATAAAAAAAAATAAAAAAAAACTTATTGAAAATTATAAGCCACTTTGAACACTCAATGGCAATCCATCCCCAATAAGTATACCAGCCAAGACATTCATTCTATGTGGTATTAATTATCATGAATTGAAAATTATGGATATGTCGCAGGGAAACAGCCGAAAGCATCCCTGCTTTCGGCTATCGGTCCTGAGTAGAGATTCCAGGCAACCATATACAAACAGTTTTTCTGGGTTGTTATAAAAAATAACCTAACGAAGGCTAGGCTTCAACCTAACCAAACCGTGTCGGTTACCCTCCGACCTGTTTCCATGACTGCGGCTTGTTTTTCCATTCTATGTACCCTTAGAAGAAAGATTCACTACTCAGGACCGATGAATTGACCATTCACTATTTCACTAGACTAATCTAGTAATTTAAAAAATAATAGTAATTAGTAAGTTCCTGCTTTCGGCTATTTTCCTGCGACAAGGTAAGGTCCAGATACATAGGTAGGAAATATTGCACGAATACGAATGTGTAAAATGACTTGTATTATACAAACCGAGCGAAACCTTGGATTTAAATAAAGATAATTAGTACTGCAGAATGGGGTATACCAATATTTCTTGAAAAAATATATTCACGAGGACATACTTTAATGCCTCCACAAAGTAGGGTGCGCACAAAATACAGTTCCTCCCGCTCGTATTGAGGGCGGAGAGATGCAATGCCAGGGAGGTAAGTAGGGCATTCTTCTGCCACAGTAGGAGAGGACTTACTAAAGAGTAATTCAACCCAAGTAAAGTGTGAGTGTGGTGTCAAACCATGGAGCACTTGCTCTGCTGTCCCGCGTGTCTGACCATCTGCACGCGGGAGGACCTTTTCGAGGCTAACCAGAGGGCTATCGATGTGGCTGCCTTCTGGTCGGGAAAAATTTAATTTGGATCATCAACACGAAAGAAGAAGAATTCAACCCAAGCGCAGGATCTAAGGGCAAGGTTCCTAAACACCGGTCTTACGCACGCCGTGCACGTGCACTAATTTACACGAACTGCTTCGATCCATTTTTGATGATTACTTACATGGAGACTAATTTTGTTGTTCTGTTTCTGTTTTTTGGTTTATGATGATGAAGGAAAACGGAGGATATATATATCTATATAGATCTTATATGATAGATTTTTGAAAACTCGTTTACGTTTGACAAATTGGAATTACTTCATCGTTATCATCTTTAGACAATTTATGCCTGCATACCTCTCTAACACTAAACAATACACCATTCACTATGCCAACCCATTTCAGCGATAAATGACTGCCTTTTGAGTAGAATTTATGCAATGGATAGCCGTAGTGACCATCACAAATACTACGCCTAAAACCAATGGCATAGAGATAGATTAAAGTTCCTGTCACTGTGAAAGGAATAAAGTTAAGTTATGTAAACTTATGTATTATTGTCGATCGTTTTTTCGAAGCGTTGGATGGCGTAGTGACTAGGTCGCAATGGACGGGCGGGGAAAGGTCTGTGTTCGAAACCATGCAATGCCATGTACCAATAAGTCTTTAGATTTTTTTCGAACACTTGCGTACATTTACCGACTGCTCTAACGGTGAAGGAAAACATTGTGAGGAAACCTGCACACTGAGATAATCAGACAATGGCAAACGACCCTGTTAAATCTGCCAAGAAAGTCGTTCTCTTGTTATTTCCATAAAACAATCACGTCCCTTGTTATTGAGGAAAACGACTGAGAAGAAGATAGTATTAATTTGCTGCACTGTGGATGCACTGTTGTTTTTGTATGAGAGCAGCGAACAGGGAGGTGTAGACCGAGTAACAAGATTCTGTCGAAAGAACTATTTGGAGTGAACTTTGGTTACAGTAGAATTTAAAGAATGATCTAATATAATAATATTTACACAGAAATCGCATGGAAATGTCATTGCGATTTCGCATCGTCACATGGAAAGTGAAAGGAAATGAAAAATGCACTTTATAGCACAAACAAGACAAAACAAACAATAGAAACAACAAACATCATACCGTTTTCAGCGGCAAGTCTTGAGAGATGTTAGTTTATATTATAACAGAGGATCAATGTAAGGATGATGATGATGAAACTGTGGTGGAAATAGATAGATACTTTATTGGACACAAGATTCACAAACAGGAAAATAAAATTTCAAATTGAGGTGCAAAGTGTATTCTTTTAGTTTGAGCACTACGTCCTAATCTACGGAGCTAATCATAAAAGGATCACCCGTGCAAGAAAGTCTAATTAAATGAAATGAAGTGAGATTAAAAGAAATGAGGTGACACCCACATAGTGGAGTGATGTGTCAAGCCAAGCGGGTGGGACGGAAGCAGAGCGGAGAGGAATGAAATTCGGACATGAAATATTTCATATCAAATGAAATACATTGAAATGGAATAGAAAGTAATGAAATGAAAAACATTGAAACGAAATTAAATCGAAATAATTAAAATGAAATGGAACGCAAAACGTCAAAAATTACCAATTCAAAATTTTAAGAGGATCGGTTGCGCACATTTTGCGCCGCCATTGAAAATAATACATATATTTTGTTACATTATTATGGAAACGGCCATTTTGGCGGAAATGCGTACCGTAACTTTAGGAATTTAATATGGTTATTAATACTAACCTAAAAATAATACTTATCCTATCAGAGGCTAACTCTTTGAGTTTTTTAAATAAAAAATAAAAAAATTAACAAATAAATGTTTCTGTTACATCTGATCAAAAATGGGACTAAGTATTTATTGACAGAAAACTCGGCGTAAAGTACGACATTGATGACAAAGAACGTGGTACACATTCACGCTCTAGGGCGGGAATCTATTATATTACCCGCGATCGGAAGTAATCGACAATAAGCTAACTTTTATATCAATTACAAACAAACTTTACCTTGTAATTGAAAGATTTTATATTAGTAGTTAAGATATGTCATGATTAATATTTTAATAACATTAAACCTCAGTGTGTTTGGACAGTACAGTTTTAAAAATTTAGAGATGTAATTACTACAATAGTTGATATCGGCACCTACCACTGCACCGTGATAGTTTTTTTAAATTTTAATGAAACTGAAGGTAGATTTTAATGAAACTGAAGGTAGATTTTAATGAAACTGAAGGTAGATTTTTGAAAGAACAGTTTCAAAAATTATATCTTTCCTTTCCTTTCCGTTTCATATTCAATAATTCTAAGTGATTCACATTGACTATAATGTATTTTTGTTTATATTTACGAATGAAATTAATTAATTAAGAAATTACTCCACTAGATATTGTCGAAAGGCGATGCAAGTAAATTGTAACCAAAAACTAGATATGGGTAGTGCTTTAGTTATATTTTTTTTATTTTATTCATTTTCTCGCAGATGTAAAAAAAATATCGTGTCTAACTCGTGCGAGAGGACCACTTGTCGCACTCGTCTGTTCGCAACGCCTACGGCTCGTGTTGCGAAGTAGACTCGTGCCGACAACCTGGTCCCTCTCACCCTAAGTACACAATCTACTATTGTTTTTCGATTGGCAGCACTAGTATGTGCGACTGATTCGCTGCAAGTCAAAGGCAGTTATCTAAATACTTACAGTTAGTGAAATAGTTTTTCATTTCATGATAGAGTTAAAATGACGTCGAGGCTTTTTCGGTCGACAACTCAGCAGTACTGAAGTACCCTAGACTCTGCACTGCGCTTCATAAAATCATTTCATTTCAGTAATTAACACCTGCAAAGCTCAACCGCAATAACTTTCTCGGTTCTCGGTTTCTGTTTACAGTTATGAATGTTATGATGAATGAATTCCTTTCATTTCTAATGGATTCATTTCTGAGGGTGCAGATTAAGCGACGTTGGCGCGGTCGGTACCAGGATGGGTGACCGCTTGTGGTATATTTTATCTGAGCTCCTCCGTGCCTCGGAAAGCACGTTAAGCAGTCGGTCCCGGCTGTTGTCGTTCGACAGCAGTCGTTAAGCCATGTCAGAAAATAAAGAATAAAAAGAAGAAAAGAAAGAAAAAAAAATGAAAGAATAAATGTTTTTTTTTCTTTCAGAGGCCTACGGGCGGCCTGAACAACTCTGACAAATAGGTTGGCCACTAACCATACGATAAGCAAGCATTTCTGAGGGGAACAATTTTAGCATGTTCCAGTTGTAGTTTAGTTAGCATGTTAGGGTCAATTTACCAGGAAGAAATTTTTTGCGGCGTTGCTGAAAAGTGTAGTAGAGAAAGCTCAAATATTGATGTGATATTTTTTTCTGAAAATAACATTTACTTATCTACACAGAATTTTTTTCGCGATTTCAGAATTGTCCCCATAGTGAAAGATGTCCACTTATCGATACTGAACACCCCCCCTCCCCCCTTTTGGCTCTATATGGAGTTTTTATTACACTCTGTAGAATAGAATAGAATATACTTTATTTCACAAAACGTAATACACCTAAGGCTCAATTTACATTGCCGCGGAATCCAATGGAAGCGAATTTTCGCAACGTAATTGTACATAGCATAATGAACATTATGTCAATTGTGTAACATACAAACTAAATACGAGCCAAAAAGGCCGCGCGTCTTCCGGGGAATCAACGCGCTTTCTCGAGAATTCCCCTAGCTACTTTTCTTAAATTCGCTTCCATTCCATTCCGCGGCGATGTAAATTTAGCTTAAGACATTTGCGTATGTATTTTTGTATAATACAAGGCAGTCTTATCGCTAAAAGCTCTTCCAGACAACCTTTATATCTATGAGTACTGTGGACAAGACACATCAGGCTATAACCCTGTAGTACTTTGTATTTGCGTATGTAATTGTATAATACAATATAGGCAGTCTTATCGCTAAAAGCTCTTCCAGACAACCTTTGTGTCTATGAGTACAGTGGATAACGCATCAGGCTATAACCCTGTAGTACTTTGTATTTGCGTATGTAATTGTATAATACAATATAGGCAGTCTTATCGCTAAAAGCTCTTCCAGACAACCTTTGTGTCTATGAGTACAGTGGATAACGCATCAGGCTATAACCCTTTAGTACTTTGTCGCTTTATCTTATTCGTCATTAATACATTCAAGGAAATATAACTAAAACTTATTGCGATAGGGTTTCACAGAGTATAGCTTGATGACTTGACTGTACATCTCTGTAGATGTAATTTAGGGGTATTCAGCAGCTAAGTGACGCATGCATTAACGTCAGAAGGGTAATTAAACATTGGAACGTACTCGGGACTGACGACGTTACATGAAACAAACTATATAGAAACAGAAGGTCTGGTCCGGGCGTCGGAGATTTTTCCCTCGTACACTCGACCGCAGCTAGGGCAGTTACAGTTCCCTGAAAAAAAAAAGGGTAATGTTTTACGGTTAAAGACATTTATTTCTCTAAAAAAGGATACAATCCACTTAGCTTAGGGAAATACAAGATAAACTTATAGTTATTATCTACAGTATACGTGATTTTAAGGTTATTACTAATTAATTTCTACATTATAATACTCTGTAATTAAGGTTAATCTATCTAATTGAGGAGCTGTAATTTTTCGGAGCTGCGGGTAACCAGAAGACGAATATATAAGAACACACAAAATATATCGTGCTGTCTACAGTGGCAAAAACTTATCTGTTCCGGTGGCTAAAAGTGGAACTAACGTTATCGTATCGTATTTCCTTTGTTTTAAGTACTTGCAAGAAATAAAGCGTCGATTAGACTACACGATAAGTAGAGCGCTAAGTCAGGACCCTGAATCAGTGTAGTGTAATCGCAGTTAGCCAGTTAGGGTCTTGAGTTAGGGCGAGGCCGACCGCCCTAACTCCTAATTAGTGCACTAGCTAGGGCAGTGTAATCGCAGTTAGGGCGTTAGGGCGCACAGTCCCCGCGCGGCATTCGATGCCGGCGGATGTGCGGTGGGGCCCGTTTCATCAACCGACAAGAAGAAAATGTTCTGCAACAAAGCAAGGGAGATTATGTTAAATATTTTGGATATCTTTAAAGACATGCCCTGACTGTGGCATAAGAATAATTCAGAGATTCAGATTACAAAAATAAAACTCTTAGGTACGAAGGGTACCGAGTGCTTTAACCCAACACTTCTCTTTTTTCTTCCATTCACAATGATGCCTGCTGTTATGCCAATGTTCTGATATTTTGAAAGCACGGATGCCATGGTCTACGTTCAGCCTCCGACTGAGTTAGTCCGATCTAGTGCAGTGTAATCAGAACGCTTTTACTGCCGCCCTAACTAGGGTCCTAACTTAGTGCCCTATTTATCGTATAGTCTAACCGGTGCTATATCCTACCGCTCGCTCGCCACAGCGCATGCCACTCGCGTGAATTCGTCTGGCTGAGTTTGCTTGTACGCAGAGCTTGCGTGTGCGTGGCCCGATATCGGGTCTGTGTAGTGAGCGGGCCTTCTGTATCTATATATTTTGTGACGTTACTCTGTCTTTCTACCTTGATATTACTCGACGTCATACTTATGTAAGCTTGTAGGTAATTCGTATCAACGTTTGTCTAGTACTGAATTGCATAGTAAAATTAAAGTAAAATACACTTTATTGCACAAATAGAAAACAACAAACAAAAGATAGAAAAGGAAATAGTGAAGTACAATTTAGGCGGCCTTATCGCTAACAGCGATCTCTTCCAGGCAACCTTTTCGAGAAATGGTGAGGTGTGCAATCAATATGGAAAATGTTATAGGTATGTATAACAGAATTTATAAGTATAGATACCTAAACTATTATATACAGTTTACAAGAAAGAGATCCTAATGTCTTTGGCACACTGCAGCGTTTTTGAAACGGAATAGGACGAACTCTTCTGTTTTATTTCTAGGTTTTCTAGACTTCCATGGGTTTTGTAGATTCCGTTTCAAAAACTGTACTAATAGAAAAAAATATCTATTAAGAAATCACAGCAGGCCATGACAGACCTGAAAAACTCTTACAATAGTTTGATCACTAACTACATGAAAGGAGCGTCGGTGGCCTAGTTGCTAGGACACCGGACTCCCGTGCGGGAGGTCCGAGTTCGAAACCATGCAGTGCCATGGACCAATGAGATTTTCGTATTTTTCAAAGACTTACGGACATTTACCGACTGTTCTAACGGTGAAGGAACACATCGTGAGGAAACCTGCACACTGAGATGACCAGTGTGTAAAATGGGGTAGGCACAAGAGATCCTCAAGGGTCGAAGTGCAGCGGCACTTCGACCCTTGAGGATATCCGGCCCATGTCATAAGATAAGATAAGATAACTACACGAAAAGGAAAAGAAGGATTGGTTTTTCAGTCTAATTCTGGATTTATGCCTCTTCTTCTTTTCTAACTACAGTCAGGGAGATTCACGTAAGTACCTATGACAGAATGGACCAACCCGTTTCTAACCTAAGTTTATCATCATCATCATCAGCCTATTAATGTCCCCACTGGGGCACATGCCTCCCCTTGCACAAGGGGGGCACGGGCCATGACCCACCGGGCCCGGTGCTGATTTGTGAAATTCACACGCCAGATTTCCTCAAGATGTTTTCCTTCACCGTTACAGCAGTCGGTAAATGTACGTAAGACTTCGAAAAAATCCGGAAAACTCATTGGTACATGGCATTACATGGTTTCGAATCCGGACCTCCCGCATGGGAGGCCGGCGTCCTATTCACTAGACCACCGACGCTCTGTTCAGCTGAGTTTATATTCACGTTGAATTGTTTTCAAATCCATTGTAGACCCAGGCTAGCTTGAAACAATGAGATGTTTTAATTGGCATGTTGATGAGTGAATCGCGCCCAACGTGGTCTGGTATAGTTCAGAGTCGCAGCGGTATCATAGATAAATGAATATAGAAGTGAAACTCAGGCCTAGCATCAGTCCGAAAAACTGCGACAATCATAATTTCAATACCAGAAGAAAAACAAACTTGCAGTCCCACGCTTTAGACTCAGTAGAGTAAACACATCATTTTTGGGTCACTGTGTACGATTTTATAATACCTGATACTGTAATAAATATGACAGAGAAAAAATTTAAGACCAATTTAAGACGGACCTTATGTAAAAAGGGTTATTATAAAATAAATGACTACTTAAATGAAAAACAGCGCTGCATATTTGGTACCCGAGTATGTCAGCATTTGCCGACTTTCCTCCCTTTTGCCAAATATACATATACATAATATCTCTCTTTCAAGTCGTGTTCCTCATTGTTGGGGGTCGTGATCATTCTAAGGAAATAGTCACATAGAACGACTCTCGTGGCAGATTTAATGGGGTGGTTTGCCATTGCCTTCCCCATTTCACACACTGGTTATCTCAGTGTGCAGGTTGCCTCACGATGTTTTCCTTCACCGTCAGAGCAGTCGGTAAATGTACGTAAGTCTTTCGAAAAAACCGAATAACTCATTGGTACATGACATTGCATGGTTTCGAACCCGGACCTCCCGCATGGGAGTCCGGCGTCCTAGCCACTGTGCCACCGACGCTCCATATACATACATAATATATAGTGCTTTAAATGATAAAGAGGCTTGGTCCTAAATTCAGCTCCAGCTCTGCACATTGTGTACATATATGATTATATTCATAATTATTGTAAGATATATTTATTACAAAAGATGTGCTGCTGAAAGATTTTTGCGCCGCTTCTTTCCTTTCAGCTATAGCACCTTACGAAGCGGTGGTAGATTTTGATTTGACTTGCTTTGGTACTAAAACACTCCGTGTTCGATAAAGGTATTGGGCGCCGATCGCTCACTGTGTTTTTTTTTTTGATGCGGTGTTGCGGTGCTAACTTTGAGGGCGTGTCTCATATTTTATGGCGGTAATGGCTGACTCTTTTATCCTTTAAAATGCAAGCTTTGCGGGCAGAAATAAATAAAAGGGTCTACCTTGGCGATTTTGCACGGAGTTATGCCACCATGTGAATGTGATTTTTTCCGTCGTCGGCCTTGCACATTGGACATCTCACATCACACATCAGCGGTCTGCTCTAGTCCACTGCTGGACATAGGCCTCTCCCTGGGCGCGCCATTGAGCCCGATCTTCGACTCTTATCTTATCTGTGGGTTAATTATACCAAAAAGGCTTTCAATGCCCAGCGGATCCAATATAATAACGCCTTCAGGATGCTGATGGGGCTGCCGAAATACTGTAGTGCATCGGGGATGTTTGCAGAACCTCGCGTGGATGGCTTTCACGCAATTTTACGAAAAAGGGTTGCTTCCCTGATGCACCGAGTAAATAGCAGTCCCAACAGCATCCTGTTGACGTTTGCCGAGTCCCCTGACTTGACTCCCCGATCCTGAGGAGCTGGATATACCTGCATGTCAATGCGAAGTAGTCGTCTAGTGCTTCGGGGTCGGTACCATGGGCTTGGTATTATTTCTCTATATTTTTTTTACTAACTTAGCTTTAAGTAATATAATATACTAACTTATATATTGTATGGACTATGTCTGATTTAAATAAATAATAATAATAATTATCATCCACCTTGCGCAGATCGTCGCTCCATCTAGCAGGGGGGCGTCCCACACTATGCGTACTAATTCACCCCATTATAACCTAAATATATTTTATATAGCACCTTTTTATTAGTAGCAAATATATGGAGGAGGGTATGTACTGGTCATTTGTACCACTTTACACGAAAAAATAATCCTTCTACTTGTATGAAAATTTTCCATACTGAAGAAAAATAAACCCCATTATTCTGCGCCTTTGTGGGATAAACTCATTCATGTCGTTATGAATGAAACGAGTTTCATTCACACTTTTTACTTCAGTATTAGAATAGCAATAATTCATTCAAATGTAGAATTTTCAAACACATATTTCGTCATTTTTCTAGAAAATTAAATAAATAAATAATCTTTTTTGTCCATAGATGGAGTTCCTCATTTACCTCATTACGCTGGCTCATTTAAGATGGACCGATAAGAAAATCATGTCACTAAACCCTCACGGGTTCCTCGCAAGCCTCGGCGCAACGAACGCTAGTACTTACTGAGATTCCCTTCTCTACCTATTTTATTTTGTGGTGGTATACAGGGTGTCCCACTTTCAACATTTAGTGAAAAGGCCACGTGAATAAGTAACGCGCTGCATTCGTGCGCGACCTCTCTGGCATAGAGAGATACTGTATAGTTTAGTAGAGATTGGTAGAGATGAGAATAGTAGAGACCAAGTGGAGCTACATATGTACCTTTTGTATTCCTCATAAACTGTAAACTTAAAATAATTTTTAATTAATTGAAACGGTTACAATAAATTACTATAATTTCCGGCACATGAGGCAATCCATCTTAGTCCTCAAGGTTAGCAGCGCCTCAAAAACCCTCCAATAATAATACAGTGAGGTGAGATGGGACGGTGACCACTTACCATCAGGTGGCCCGTTTGCTCGTCTGTTCTCCTTATTTTTTTATATTTTTTTAGAAAACGCCACTAATAATAAATAATTTAGATAATTAACAGTAAATACTACAGAACAGATATATAATCACCCTTTATGGTGAATACGGTATTATGGTTAGAGCGTCGGTGGCGTCGTGGCTAGGACGTCGGACTCTCATGCGGGAGGTCAGAGTTCGAAACCAGGCTTTGCCATATACCAATGAGTTTTTCGGTTTTTTTTAAACTTACGTACATTTCCCGACTGCTCTGACGGTGAAGGAAAACATGGTGAGGAAACCTGCACACTGAGATAACCAGTGCGCGAAATGAGGAAGACAATGGCAAACCACCCCATTAAATCTGCCACGGGAGCGTTCTATGCGATTAATTCCTTAGAATGATCACGACCCTCAGCAATAAGGAAAACGACTTAGGAGAGAAGATGGTCAATACAAATATTTTGTTCCACCAGCTTATAAGGCTATTCTAATACTATACCCATCATCATCATCAGCAGCCTACTCCAGTCCACTGCTGGACATAGGCCTCTCCCAGGGCGCGGCATTGAGCCCGATCTTCGACTCTTCTGATCCAGTCGCTGCCAGCCACCTTGCGCAGATCGTCGCTCCATCTAGCAGGGGGGTGTCCCACATTACGTTTGTGCAAACGCGGTCTCCACTCCAGAACTCGTCTACCCCAGCGGTTGTCGGTTCTGCGAAAGATATGACCGGCCCACTGCCACTTTAGCTTGCTAATCTACATATACTATCTATATATACTATCTATACATACTATACCCAGCGTATAGGAATAGGTAGAAGGAATATTCTATCTATTCCTTGAAAACAGTAAAGGAAGTTACTACGAAGTAAAACAGGATAAGGAGACACAAAAGTGCTATTTTGTATCTCCAAGCTTCCCAGCTTCCGTACACCGCGACGAAAGTACGCAATCTGTGGCAAAAGACAACACAGCGGAGTCTGATTTAACACAGTTTATTTAATACACAGTAACTCTATTTCATACAAAAATCGGGCTTTAGCAGTCTGAGTAGATAGGCCGTTGATAGAGCTACGATGGACTAACCTTGGAACGATGTCGACTTCATCGTCCATATCAACCTCCTTGCCATCAATTTCAACCTCATTGTTAGCGTTTATCTCACCTCCTTTCGTGTTCGAATTTTTTCTTCATCTATATTTTCAAAATTCAAATAATATTCCCATTCAATTTCTAGATTCCATTATTCCATTAATTTCATTGTTCTTACTTATTCTCTCTCTGTATTTTTGTCCTGAACGGACATTTGTCCGTTTTATAAAATTGTCTTATACTAGTACCTATTTTCTACTATTGTGTTGTTCTGTTCTTGATAAATATAATATCTACTATTACCAAGTTTCTTCTAATACTTCATCTGCACACTGTCCTAGAACCTTGCTAGCCGGCGGCACCTAGAGGGCAGATTGTAGCAACCTTGCGAGCATATCAGAAAGTAATGAATAGATGTTGTCAAGATTAGAATGTAAATAAAAACGAGGGAGAGAATAAACTGATTAAAAGGCTGGTAGACTTAGTGGAAACAGTGATATTTTTAAATGATAGATGCTTACAAGAGGACTGTGACAAAAGGAAAAAGAGAAAAAACAAAAGCACAATATGAAAGACAGATAATGAACTTATAAAAAGAACAGAACATAAGACAAAGTTGGCACAGCCAGTAACAGTCCCAAATAAAGTGGACCCTCGTGACATTATTATCAGAGGCCGTGTGTTTCGGAGAACACGTAAAACTGTCGATCCCGGTCTAAGCCTCGTCAGCGGTCTACTGGCGGCCTGAATTGTGACAATGTTAAGTTTGCCATGACTAACCACGTGACAAAAAGAAGAATGGATTTCGCTCTAAACTTACAAATTTACAAAATGTGGCAAAATACAGAATTCGGACTAGCAGCGTCCTCTTGAATTTCAAAATCTGTCAAAAGAACTCTTTCCCCCTCGAATACCTATCAATTTGTCGATTTGCATACCTCAATATGTAAGCAAATTACCTCTTCTTTGCGATTTGCATATTTGGAAGAGCGTCGAAAGTCAAGTAATTCCATTTTTCCAACTAATTTGAAAGTTCTCAAAAAGACGGACGCAGCACAGGAGATCGATTCCACTAAATACTACCTAACTAAATAGAATCTAAACTGCATCGTCATGACGTGTTTCGTATGCTACTATCCACTAACGATCCAATTTCAGTTAAGTTAGAACAGTAACGTATTTGTGCATTCTAATAAAACGTTTAGTTTACACTGAATCGCAGTTGAACGGTAACAAAACGCTTCAACTGTCAAATATAACGATCGAACACAAGTTCCTCCCAAGGCACTTTTGCCCGATCCATAGTAAATCGAAAGGTGGCAGTGGTAGAGTTATGCGTCAGCAGAATGCGATTTGGTGTCCAAATAGAATTGGAACGAAAACTAAATTGAAATTTGATAGAAAGCTCAGAAAAATTACAGCTCTTCTAGTAATTTAATTTATAAGCCTTAAAATCACGTCTACCGTACACACTGTTAATTACAATAAGTTTATCCTGTATTTCCCTAAGCAAAGTGGATTGTATCCTTTTTTAGTGAAATAAATGTCTTAAACCGTAAACCGTAGAAATAGAACTACAAACGTTGTAATTTAGGCGAATTGGACTCCAGCACAGTAATATTATCTATTATCTATCTGGGACAGGTAATCACGTTAGTCAGATTCAGCCAGACTAAGGATCGACGAATCCAACTAGGATGGGCTGCATTTAGTAAATTGTCTGACGTGCTAAAAGACAAAACGATCCCTATCTACCTAAAAAGGCGAATGTACGAGCAGTGTATCCTCCCAGTTATGACATACGGAGCGGAAACCTGGACACTAACTGAACAGGCGATTGGTAGGCTCCAAGTGACACAAAGAGCGATGGAGCGTGCCATGATAGGCATTTCCCTCGTGGACAGAGTGCCGAATATCGAGATCCGGAAAAAGACGAGGGTGCCGGATATAGCCAGTACAGTGTCCAGGTCTAAGTGGAGATGGGCAGGGCACGTGTGTAGAATGCAGGACGATAGGTGGCCCCGAAGACTGCTCCAGTGGCGACCCCGAGTGGGGCGCAGAAGTGTTGGTAGGCAGCCCGCGAGGTGGACCGACGACATTGTGAAGACGGCGGGGAGGATGTGGATGCGAACGGTTAGAGATTGAGGAGAATGGCGTGCACATGGAGAGGCCTATACCCAACGATGGGTTACGTTAGGCTGAAAAGAAGAAGAAGAAGACAGTAATATTAAATCTAGTTTCTGTGGAATTGACATACTGTTTGTGCAGCATGTGGCTTAAAATAGCGACGCAATTCATAATTTTAACGCTTCTCGGCGACACTTAGTGTGTCCCGTAGTACGCCAGGAACCCATTCCGTCGACTTACTGTTTTGTCAATTGTAAATAGCATTTGCTCACAAAAGATAAATTGCTTTATAAAGAACATTTGACAAGATAAGATATTTTTGGACTTCTATTTTTGGGATATGGTTATCTTTAACTGGACAAATGAACATAAAAATGTATATAGTACGTATATTAAAATCATCATTTTAACTCTTACTATTATTATTTTTTAAATAATGAGACCTGATGTTAAGTGGTCACCGTCGCCCATAAACATCTCACCTCACTGTATTAATATTAGAGAGTTTTTGATGAGTTTGGTGCCGGAAATTACGCTGGCTCTGTTACCCTTCTAACCGAAACACAGAAAAGCAAGCATTTCTGCTTCACGGCAGAAATAGATAAGAGGGTGGTACCACCCCAGGCGATCCTTCACATTAGGATCTACCACTACAGTATACGAGCGGGGTAGACAGAGAGAACGGAGCGCCACGAATCTCTGTCTTGGCACGCTTCTCTTGCTTCCTCTAGTCATTCGTCGTTTCACGCATGCTCGCCACTGGGGTCGTCTGCCCTGTATATTAAAATCTAAGAGCACTCTGTCAATCTGATCTTTAAAGGTCAGTCTAGGACGACCCCGGCTTCTGCTTCCACTCACTTTCGCTTCATGTTTCGTTATTCGTTCAACACTCATTCTTTCTACATGCCCAAAACTACAGAGCATGCCCTTTTTCATCGTATTATTATATATCCTGTACAGGATAAGTAAAGTTACAAAAAGTTTCAGTAAAATGTCATTTAGGTTTTAAAACCGTTTCTGGATGTCGTTGAAGACATTCGAGACCCAGCGACACTACGACCCATAGATAGATAGATAGAAACACTTTATTGTACACAAATACAGGAAAAGTAAAAACTACAGGAATAGTAGCACGACATGTACAAAGGCCTTATCGCTTAAAGCGATCTCTAACAGACAACCTCTGAAGTTAATTGGACATTAAAGATATTAGCGACAGTGTAGAGTGAAGATATGAAAAAGGTTACTATTACTTAATACACAGTAAAGTTAGTAAAATAAAAGTCATATGAAATACATACATAATTATGTAGGTTTACTAAAATAGTTACATGCATAGATATTACATAATATAAATAAATATATAATAAATGAACACATATAATAGACCCATTGGGATCTTTTGTGTACAGTATGAACTTAACCTGTAGAATAATTAAAACTCACTCTGTATAATGCTGCGTGAAGCCCTACATGACCCTGCTTACCACCACTAAGAAGGAGGGACTTCCTAGATACAACCCTTGGTTGACAAAGAAGGGACAAAGTACATTACGCAATAGAGTTAAAGTACCGGAAAAACGCTGAAATAAAGGAGTACGTACTTTATGAAGGGAGTGGCTTTTAACAATCTCGAATGTTTTGGAAAGTGCTCGATAAATACGTGCGATGGCGCGTCGAGATCACGGTCGCTAGAGCAACAGGGCTGACACAAACTGGAAATTGATTTAGGATTCTATTAAACTTTTACTATATATATTACCTGATATTAATCATTATCAGGCCATGAAGCGGCGTTCTTGCGGCGGCGTTTACATTTGTGGATAACGTCTTTATCACACTGCCGCGATTTTGAAACGGTTTTTTCAGTTAATCTGTAACAAAACGAAGTTCCTCGTATTGTGTTTGACTGTAAGTAAGTAAGTAATACGTTTATTTCACACACAGCAATGACCGAAACAGTTATAATAATGATAAAATAATTATTTAGTCAAAGGTAAACATATTGAAATCATGTCTGATGGTCTGCTGTTATTGTGAAAAGGGCCTCAACTCATGTATGTACGTACATACTCGTATTTTTCTGTTTTCCTAAGAATGGTTTCGGTCCGCTTCCGTTACAAAATCGTTGCAGTGTTATAATGGAAGCGTAAAAGCCATGGGTCATAGAAAAAGTAGTAGGGCGTTCGTTCCTTCATGGTAAAAGCCCTACCCGATGAGCGACACTACGACCGATTACTCGGCAGAACTATAATGTATAGTTTTTAATACAAAATAATGATATATATTTTTTGTAATTTGGTTCGGTTAGGTTAGGTTGTTGGGCTCTTGTTTCCACATTTAGACTCGTACATGTAGGTTTTGCTAGATTTCCAGTCAATCTGCTCCGTCCAGAAGCTTAGAAGTCTCTTAAGACGTTCATAGGCTTCACGGAGCGTCCTTGATTCGCCAAGGAGTTATGCTCGATGGTCTGCCACTGCTGAGCAGTGTAACACTGTATGTGCGGCCTTTTCCTCATCCTTCATGCAACCTCGGCATAGAGGACTATCAATATTTTCACGTTTCAGACAAAGCTTTGGTCTCGTACCTACGAGTAAGTTAACTTTTCTAATATAAGAATAGAATAAGAATAAGAATAGTGTATTTGTGCAGTAAGATTACAAAGGATTCACAGTCCATACACCAGTAGGAACTTAAGCATATGTTATATTAAACTAAATAAAATTAGTGAGCAACCAGTAAGTTGTTATATTATACATTGCAGTATTTACCTAAGTGATAAATGAGTATACGCTATTATTTCGTAATCGGCGGCGCCTTAGATGTCTGTAAAGAAAATCTACGTAGTACTTATTAGCCGAAAACTTATTCTGTGGAAAGGCTTTGTTTTAATTTAACGAAAAAACCGTTGTAATTCGAAAATATCGAAAATAAAGTGTAGATTCAACTAAAAATCAAGTCCCTAATAATATTTCTTTTGTAAGTAGACAGCTCTTTAGATACGAGTAGCTTCTGGTCCCAAGAGAAATATCTCGACCGAAAATATTGTTCTACAAAAATATTCCTTGTTTTTTGCCTATTTATCTTTTCTACGAAACCCTATTTACCTTTGTGAGAAAATAATGTTTTTGAAGGTTGAAAAGGGTAACTTTTACAAGGACACAGGAATCCATTGGACGAATTGCTCCCTATTTTTCAAATTCTCAGTTCTTCCAATTCTGCACAATTGTAACGCTTCTGCAGCTATTTTTAAATGGAATCGGCCCGAACCCATATAAATCTAGAAAACCGAAAAATTCCGATTCCAAACCGCTTCAGTGTGTTAAAGGCTTTATTTTATGACTGTATTTTGAAACGCGACGTGATACAAACGCAATATACATGATAGAGCGATTGAATGCGAAAACGCGTTTTTTTTCCCGATATATTTATGCCAACATCATGGAAGATGAGCGAAGGTAGTGACTGTTATTGGCTGTATCCAAACGCGATTATGAAGAAATAGAGTTGTACAGAATCGCGAATTCATTCATTTATGAGCTTTCCAACAGACCGTCCTCGCCTCGGGTGACCTCAGGGCTTGCATGTACCTCGCACAAAGGCTTAGACTTGCGATCCAGTGAGGCAAAACGGTCAGTGTCCTGGAAACCATGCGCTCTCATGAAACCTAGACGTATTTAAGATTTGTTGTTACCCACGAAGGAACGGAGGAGGTATTTGCGTTTGACCTAAGAGGATGTTTGTTTGTTTGTGTGTGCATGTGTCTATTACCATCTAGCTTCGAAACGGCTGAACTAATTTCGATGCGTTTTTTTAGTTGTGTGTTTAATCCTGAAAATATTTTACATTTGTTTGTAAGTAAAACCGAATCGCGAATTATAGGACAGGGACCAATGCTATTTTGTACAACCCTGACCTGGTCGAAAACTCTAGGCATTCGAGAGCATGTTTAGAGAGCTCTCGCGACACGACACAAGCCTGAATCTGCAAACGTGGGTCTGAAGGGGGGCAACCCTGTCGAGAAAGGGGGTAACCCTAGTGAGAGGGGGTAAGGGAGGGGAAGGAGCGATCAGCAAATTACGGGAAGGAGCATAATTTAATTTTCAGTGTGATTACAAAATGCGTAGCCCTTTTCAGCTGGGTCTGATAGAACAATCACGAAATCAACCTCTCGAAAATGGTTGGTTCAGGAAAATGTACGTCAGTTATGATTTGAGCATAAAGTGATTCGTTATACTGAATTATATTAAAATCAGCTGATAGGGCAATGACGTAATGACATACAAACGTACCTATTTAAAGATTTTAAAGGGTAGGTAAAGATCTTGTTGAAACCTATCGAAATGTGCCGCTGAGATGCTATATTGGTGTATGTAGGTGGCCAGTTTAACTTCTACCTACCCTTTCAAGTAAGACTGTAACGTTTTACTCATTATTCATAGTTTTCAATTATGATATATTATAACGTCTGAACAAACTGGTGCCACGTGTCCAGATAACGTTCACCATTTTGTTATTTATTTTTAGCATTTAATATATGAAAAATCATATATTAAATGCAATAAAGCAAATCTTTGAGAACTTTAATAAAAGCGGGTATACTCTATCTATTGATCATTTCCCTTCCAACTGTCACTTTACTCTATACCACCAAGAGCTCGTATCCTAGTTGCGAGCACGGTCCTAAAATGATCGTGCAGGTTAAGCAACGTTGGGCGCGATCGGTACCAGGATGGGTGACCGGTAGTGGCATCTGAGCTCGTTAAGCAGTCGGTCCCGGTTGTTGTCGTTTGACAGCAGTCGTTAAGCCATGTCAGAGGCCTACGGGCGGCCTGAACAACACTGACAATAGGTTGCCCACTAACTATACGATAAGTAAGTAAGTACCACCATTGTGAAAAGGAGGGGAAGGGAGGGGGTCGAGCCAAATCTAACGACATTTCACCAAGGGTGGGAGGGTAGAGCCTGTGGTGACACCGTTGAGTCAATGGAACACTTGCTGTGCGAATGTGACTCGCGGGCTGGAGGGCGTATGAGTCTTCTGGGGGTAGCCTACCCGAAACCAGAGGACTATAGGCTCCTTCCTGTACGCTGTACAGCGTCCTTGATGCAAAGCATCTTTAAGGAATAGGAAGGAGACTAAGGTAAGGAATGAGCACAAAAGATCCCTGAGGGTCGAAGTGCCGCTGGGGCCGCTGCCGCCCCTGTCATAAGATAAGATAAGTACCACCAGTCGGTTCATGGAAACTTCTTTGAGGGTATTGTATTCAGAGAACCGCATTAGCACAATAATCCGTTCTACTTATTCATTGGCTGCTGTATTTTCTGTATAATTTTTCAATTGCCCTGGGTAGACAACTCGATAGAATAGTTGATTAGCAGCTGAAAATGATTGAAAAACATGTTGTTTGAACTTGCGTGCGCAGAGTTCGCTCCGACCGACCGCTTGCCGTCGCCGACTCGCCACAGAGAACGAACCGCGGCAGTGCGCGCTACTCTCTCATGCGGGCCGTACGGCTCCCTTACGTGTCACTCACGGCACTGACCCCAACTCACGACATGACTTTTTTTCACTACTTAAAAAAATCCGAAAAATTGTGTAAAGTGTGGGGAATTAATTACTGCTTGTAAAGTTTTTTGTGTAACAATAAAAAGTGTTATTAGTTATTACTTATAATACATTTTTCTAGAGTAATGTAAAAAAGATATTAAACCGAGGTGGTTGAGTGTACCGGGACAGTACAGTGATGTGACGTACATAGTTTTTGCGAGCCCCCGGATGACTCCACAAAAAAGGGGGGTGAATGGTTTTTGTGCGATCCAAGGGTGGCTGGCGAGGGGCCAGTGAGCGGCCGGCGAGGTTACAAACCGCATTGTCTAATATAAACCCTGTAAGTACCTTCAGAATTTAGTTTCAATTATCCTAAACAATGGACGCAGGACAGTTAAGTGCTGTCGCGTTCTGAGATACTTAACTATTATTTTATTTCTTACGTATCAGCGATGCTGACTGAGAATTTTCTAGAATTCTCAACAGTAAAGAACTATCACTTACATACTTGTAATTTTAAGCAATTTTGACTAAGTATTATTTAGTACCGAAGCCTGAAGCTTAAACTTGAAAAATACTTAGAGGTATTTGTAGTGTACGGTTGGGTAAGAAATTATGGGCACCCTTTTTGTCTTTGTCAAAGTAAAGCTGTAAATTTTATGCATAAATATGACAAGGTTAGTATGTATCGGTTATTTTTTCCACCACTATTTCTAACTAATACCTTGAGTTGAGATCAAATAGATGCTCATAAAATAGTCAGATCACGAAGCAAATGTGAGGAATATATTACGTGTTATAGTGTCTAGAATACGAAAATAAATCAGGTAAAAATATAATTTTGCGAATAAGGAATTTTAGAATACAAAATAAAATTGTTAAAACCGTTTTTTTATATACAGACAGCACTGTTGGCCTCTGTAGCTTCACTGGGCGAGTGCTGAAGCCGCTTAGATGGTTTAAGGGGATACAATAGGCTTAAGGCCGCCCATAGGGCAGGGGCCTATGTTTAGTCCACTGCTGGCGGACTGCATAACCGGAGAGACCGGTCAGGCTAACCATAGATTTCTTAATTTTGAAGTCTGTTAATAAAAAAAATGTATATTTCGTCTTCTACGTCGTATTCCTTATTGATGTGGAATTAACCACATAGAACGACTCTCTTGGCCTTTTATGGGGTGATTTATAATTGCATTCCCCATTTCACACTGTAGGGTTTCTTGAGAGGTGCAGGCAATAGAACATAGGTAGTTTTTGAAAACTTTTAATGTGTATTACTTTTAAATAAAAATAATTATGGTGAGCCGTGTAATGCGTTATCGATCGCGGCCATGTTCGAATTGAAGTTTTTTTCTTTCTTTTTCGTTCACAAATTGTGCATAAGGATGATGCTACACGAGTCCTCAACACACACACTTTTATCTTAGTGCGCGGATTTTCTCAGGATGATTTCCGTCACCGTTAGAGCAATCGGTAAATGTACGTACCTAAGCCTTAAACAAATCGAAAAACTCATTAATACATGTATGACTTTAAACCTGGACCTCCAGCATAGGAGTACAACGTCCTAGCCACTATGCCATCGACTCTCTTTCGATTAATTCGATCAATATAGATCACAGTGATCACAGATCACACTTGCGTGTTAACAAGGGCAAAATTAAAAAAAAATCGCCGTGAATCTACACTGTTGACAAGGGAGGCGTTATCATTGCCCTCATACACGACACGCGATGGCTCATGAATCCTGATGTTGCCGCGCCCGCTGGTCTGGCAAACGACCTGCCTACCGTGTCATTTCTCACATGAACACACATTCGGGGCACCGAATTTATCCGTGTCACCAGAAGACTAACAAGTGTAGAAATTTTTGTGGGTCAAGAAAATCTGAGCAATGACCTAAGAATGATGGATGTTTACATCGCTCGCTACCTACGTCGATATTGTAAACACGCATTCGGGACATCGAATTTACTGTCTTTCACAATCTGGATGTGCTCGGTAATCTTATGCCTCTACTGTGAACTACCATCCACACACATAATACCATGTAAATACACCCACACCATGCCATCACCCTCCCACACACTCATTACCTCACATACACACTAATATCCTCATTCATACAAACAAACACATTCATACATCACAACACGCACACACTGTTGCTTTCTTCGTCCGTGCAGTCACTGAGGGGCCAGCTGAAAATCAGCGCTGTGGCTTGCCTCAGCATTATGCTGAGCTGGTGTACCCTTTTTGGCACTGTACCACACCAGATGTTCTGTGCTGCATGTATTAATCTTTGTATACTTCTGTATTCTGGTGTTTACAGCGCTAAATAAACGTTTTCAATTTCAATATATCCGTGCCACGGAAATATCAACTTATTTTAATTTTTAATTTATTTATTAGGTACAGATTACAACCAGAGAAATTACAGAAAAATCAATATAAAGTTATGATATGCTAGGTCGTAACCCTTAACGTGTAAACACCGCATGGTTAGGAAGTAGAAAATTGATTGTTGTACAAAATTGAGTTAGGAAGGCAAAAAATACTATTTGAATGTAATGATTAAAAAATACCTATTGAAAAATAAAAATAATAAAGTAAAGACTATAAAGTAGGTGCGTGGATAGCTCACTTGAGGACATCCTCAACCCGTCTTTTAAAAACGAATGTCCTAGGATCGAATAAGTCTAACGATGGCTTATTGTTGCTGTTCGAAGAGATTTCGTTAAACAATCTACACATTCGCACAATAGGGTTATAGAATGATGTGTTGTTCTTAAAAACATATAATACAAACTATACAAACTAGTGCCGAGTTATCGTAGGTCGACAATATGAAGCAGCAAAATGGCTTGAATTCTGTATTACGCCCGCTTATCTAGCAAACGACATGAATACCGTGTCATTTCTCACGAAAACATACATACATTCGGGATACCGAATTTATCCGTCTCACCGAAAGAAAACTACGATTTCACTTAAATCGACAAATCTATATTATAATTTGAAGCAGCAACGACAGCTTGAATTTTGATGTTCACATCCCCTCAAGTTTGGCAAATAACTCGCCTACGGCGTCATTTCTCACGTGAATATACGAGTAGCTACTACATTCGGAAGTAAATATTATACTATAATTCGTAGTTAAAAAACTTTATGTTATTTGAGTTGGCGAGGTGCTTAGGTATTCTAAATACTTGTACAGTCGACCACGGGTAAACCTTTTTTTATATACAAATACAAAACCATTTATTACACACAAATACATATGACACGTACATAACTTGCCCTTACAATGTTGTATATAAACTAATTTGTGACAACAAGTAGCGTGTTCAGCTTATTTTATTTTATTTTATTGTATTGTGTTAAAACATTCCCTTTTTTACTTCTACTTTTAGTTTAATTTTCTGTTTTCTGGTTATTTTCATTTCATTTCTTTTCATTTTTTTAAATGTTTTATTCTGATTTTACTTATGTTTTTATAAAACTTGTAGGCACTATGGGTGTGTAACCTGACAATAAAGTTATTTTATTTATTTATATTTTATTTATTATGCCATATAAATATTGTACGACAAACAGGCAAACGGGTCACCTGATGGTAAGATGGTTACCATGCCCAGAGACACGTTCAAAACCAGAGGCATTGCTTATGCGTTGCCGGCCGTAGAAGAATATTACTCCTCTTTACTTTTTGAAGCAGCACCTACTTCAAACGTTTTTTATGAATCTGAAATATGCCATAAGATTGAGAATTGATCTAAGTCTCATAAGTATAGTTAAGTATGTATACGTTAGCTTATTGAAAGTAATCTAGCCTGTAATGGTATGCTGTAGCCTATCGAAACTTGATTACCTACACAAAATTAAAGTGAACATTCATATTTGCCATGTTTTGGCTTTTACTTCATCAGTCACTGTTCAACAGTCCAATGAGAACTGATTCTCAAATCAGCATATCTTGCCATTAACACAAACTTGAACACAAACTTAGTACTTAATAATATTTGATGTAAATAAATTGATATTTAAAATTAAATTGACATGTAATCATTATATTATTATTATGAATTAGTAATTTGTGATCCTTGTAGGAGTTATTGTCTGACATGTAATCTAAAGGGTATTGTTAGTCTATACCAATATTATAAAGAGGAAAGGTTTGATTTTTTGTTTGTTTGTTTGAATTGAATAGGCTCCGAAACTACTGAACAGATTTGAATAATTCTTTCACTGTTGGAAAGCTACATTTTTCCTGAGTGACATAGGCTATATTTCATTTTAAAAAAAAATGGGGATCCTTACTTAAATTACGATAAAGTGTAAAAAAATATCAAAAAACTTCCTTACATCGCGTACGCTGCGAAAACTATAGATGATAGAACAAAATGATATATAACATTTTTTTAGAACACACCATTATCAACAAAAAAATCAGCGGCAGCGTGTCTCTAACTATTATAGTCATGTCACAATAAGCGTTTTTTTTATTAAAAAAAAAGAAATTAAAATACCACCGCTACAAAAAGCTCTTTATTTGTACCTTATCAAAATAAATGATTTATTATTTAAGACTGCTTCAATACCTTTATATTACTTTTTAAATTATTCGATTCTGACATTCCATTCAAAAGATATCACGAGTTTAAAACTTTGAAAAAATAAACTCCATTCGGGTACATATGCGTTGTAGGGCGTCACTCGGATTTTTTTTTAATTTACTCTTTTTTAGGAGTTCGACGCAAAAAGGAGTGAATATGTGTGTTATATTATTATTATTATTATTATGAATGTGTTAAAATTAACAAATCTAAATGTAATGTTTAATGCCCGTGCGAAGCCGGGACGGGCCGCTATTTGTTATAATCTGCCCTCTAGGTGCCGGCTAGCAGGGTTCTAGGACAGTGTGCAGATGAAGTAATAGAAGAACTTGGTAATAGATATTATATTTTTAAGGAACAGAACAACACAGAAAATAGTAAATGTAGAAAATAGGTAGTAAAAAAATAAAACAGAGAAACGTCAGTTCAGGACAAAATACAGAGAGATAGTACAAAATATAAAGAAAACAATGAAATTAATGGAATAATGGAAATTAGAAATGGAATGGGAATATGATTTGAATTTTGCAAATATAGATGAAGAAATGAAGATGCCAACACGAAATGAGGTGAGAAAAACCCATACGATGAGGTTGAAATTGATGGCAAGGAGGTTTATATGGACGATGAAGTCGACAACGTTACAAGTTAATTCGCTTTATATCATTTTTTTCTTCTTCTTCTAATTGCTTGTAAAATGTATGTATCTATTATATAAATTTGCACACCAGAATGTGTTAGGATATGCTGGAACTACCTATGTAATTTTAAGATCCTTATTATATTCTTGCAAATAAAAATTCATTTCATTTCATTAATTTGAGGTTCAATTTAATGAAAAATGATTAGGTTTCAATCAACAAAGTCGTGGCCTGTCATTACAAAGTCAGACCTAGTATGATTCTACCAAGACTTCCTTCGTAAGAAAACCTAACAACGACTCAGCAGCGCTTGTTAAAATGGTAATAGAATCCTTTCGTTAATTCACTCCCGGGGCAGGTTCATTTCATCGAGTAATTGTATTTGTAGTGATCTAGGTCTCAATCAGAAACTGAATACCTATCTCAATCGGGCGTCAAAGAGTTTCGGTTAGGTTGATTAATTTTTGAACACTTTAGTTTGTCTATCTACTAGATGGTCTAGTAAAGTTGTGTTTTCGATTGATAGATAGATAGAAACACTTTATTGTACATAAATACAGGAAAAGTAAAAACTACAGGAATATTAGCACGATGCGACCAGGCAACCTCTTAAGTTAATTGGACATTAAAGGGATTAGCGACAGTGTAGTGTGAAGATATGAAAAAGGTTACTATTGCTTAATACACAGTAAAGTTAGTAAAATAAAAGAAATATACATAAATAATTATGTAGGTATTCTAAAATGCTTAAATGCATATAATACATATAATAGATAATAAACAATAAATAAGTAATCATACATAATAATAAATACACAACTACAAAGACAAATAATGATGTGAGACTCGCTTTAAACGAAGCCAGGGATTCCGAATACTAAATTCGACGAGGAAGTGAGTTCCATAGGTGTGCTGCCTGGACAGCAACGGAGTCAGTGTAGTATCTGGTACGACACATTGGAGCCTTCAAGATATTATCATGGCTGGATCTGAGAGCGACATCAGATCATTGAATTATTAAATATATATATTTTTTAAATGGTACAGTCAGTAAGGAAAATGCCCATTTCAACTTTTTTAAAGTCACATTTCAGGTGTGTATCAAAAGACTTTATCACAACATCTGAAATAAGAGTACTAGCCAGAGTAAAAACTAGTTTTTCATAACATTAGTATGAAGAAGAAGCAAATGAAAGTTGTAAATAATTGTAATTTTCTATTTTTTAACGCCAATCAGTTCTATAATAGCTGCCATTTCAGCAATAGCACCTTATGAAGCGGTGTTAGAGTCAAAAACATTTTTTTTTTGTACTTTAAAGTTACTTACTTGCAATAAAAATTTGACATTGACTTTGCCCCGTCTAACTTTTCACCCTGTATAATCAATAATAGAACATCAATGGTAACCGTAGCGTGTCAAGTTACCAATTTGTGTCCCGTAGGCGTCTACATAATGCGGCCTTAATAACATTTGTGCCATAAATTACATTAACTTATCTCCCGTCCTCTATCTTCGAGGCGATGGATCATTTTTTGTGGTACGGAAGATAAAATTATGACTTGGTTTGTGCTCCTAGATTGCCATCGTATTCCGCTTTAACGCCTATCTCTGACTTGTTTATAACCCTCGTCGAAACTCTTTCAGAAATACAGATAATTATCTGTTCAGCGCTACATAAAATAAGCTTTTAATTATTCTGTTTTTAGATATAAATTAATGTTAATTTGTTTTTAAGTGTACTGTTTATTTCTGTTTCATACTTACTACGCAGCATCGGAATAATTAATGTCTTGACTCTTGACATTTACTTTAATGCTTTAATGTTAGAATCAAAGGCAATCTACGATTTGGTTCGGATACAAAGGGTTTAAGTCGTGAAAATGTACTGGTAATACGAGGAATATTGGGAACATATTATCCTATAATGAAATTAATATCAATTTAAGCTTATCCCTAATAATATAATGCTTACACCTTTAAAGGATGATGGGTGATTTTATATGGAGCTTGGTACGCATCTTATGCTTATTTTATATGGGGCTTCGTTAGCGTCTTATGCTTATTTTATAGCTTTAGCTGAGCTTGCTAAGCATCTTATGCTTATTTTATATAGGGCTTCGTAAGCGTCTTATGCTTATTTTAAATGGAGCTTGGTAAGCAACTTATGTTTATTTTATATGAAGCTTGGTAAGCATCCTGTGCTTATTTTTAATTGGAGTTTACTTCAGATTAGGAAAATGTTTCAAATATCAGAAATAGTGCGATGTAGTAAGATGTATTTAACGAGTACACGCGTAGGCTACCAGTGTAGCCCAGGGGTATAATTTGCTTAATATTATTGCAACTGATCACCCTACAGCCATGACCATTCAGCTAAACCTTGTTGGTTTACCACTGGACACATGTTCGACGATTTGATTGATCTCATACCTCAGGAAAACGTTGTTTTTTAGAGGTTTTTGTTTTGTTTGACAATTATTACATGAGAAGGTTAATTACTTGTGTTTGTATTTAATTTCATTAATAGTCTATTTGTTCAATTATTGTTGTTTTATTTTATTAAAGATACTTACCTACTAATTTCTATTAAAAATCGAGTTCGAAATTGGCTCCACATATACCCCGCGCGAGTAACCTGCGCAAAATCGAGGCGCGTGTACTCTAGTATTAACAGTCGACCTTCAAGCCTACAGGATAATAAATATTAAATTCAAAATAAAATATCCTAAAATTCCTAGTAATACGAGTATAACATATACTTAGGACATAAGGCCGTTCGCTGCGTTAAGCGGAATCCGCGCGCGGACGATTCGATGTCGATGTACATTGCTGATTATCGTGTTCTTTCGCTGGTTCCGAAATGGGGGGGGGGGGGGGGGGGTCCGAAATCTGAAAGTAGGTAAACTAGAGCAAGGAGGTATATGAAAGGACTTTATTTAATGTTCTATAGATTTTGACTAATACCCAAAATTGTGCGAAAAAATTACCGTTCCCCCCTTATCTCCGAAGTTTGCAAATAATTAGATCCATAGAAAATCTCCTATATTTTACAGAAAAAATAAATCAAAGATTAAAAAAAGTATAATTTTTGAGATATAAAAAAATTAAATTATTATTTTTACGATAAAAAAAATTTGAAATAATTAGTACTGATAGAAGGTGTTAAATGTATTCTGAGAAAAATAAAACGAAGTCTAAATATTTATGATTTTTTCGAAAAAATTAAAATATATTTTTTTCAAAGCAAAAATTTGAGAACGGTACCCTCGTTGCGTAAGTCCAACTCGCACTTGGCCGGTTTTAAATTATTTATTTATATATTAGTATTTGTTCCAACATCACGCAAAAGCTATTAAACGGATTCTGATGCAGTGTCTACTAAGGTAGCTTAATAATATCATATCATAATAAAATACCAAAATGCTTGACTTGAACAGGTTCAGGAATGAGTTGTTCACATTTTTGGTGAATAAAATTTACTATACTTTAAATGAATTTTTGACAGATAAAATGTAATGACATACTTAGAATTAACAATATCTCCAGACACTATTATATATTTTTAAGATTGCATTAAATACTTATGTTAATATTAATTTTACTAAATATATACTAATTATACCTTTGCTTCTTATAATAATTTGCACGCCTAGTACAAGGCAAAATGTATTGGTACTTAACTAACAACAACATCCTTTAATAACACCTACATTTTTGCAAATAAAGATATTCTGTATTCTGTATAATCTAGTCGCCTATCTATCTTTCCACCTGTCCTTCGTACTAACGATGTTACGGGTAAAAACTAGTTTATAAATAAAGCAACGTTGCAGTATATCCAATTATTTTGCCTACAATCAGAACTAAAAGTTACCTGTACAAACATTGCGACAAACAAGTTTCCCTGAACATTTTGGACTACCCACAGCACACAACTAACTAACGATACACACAGTACGACTCCGTTTGCGCTTCGCTTATCACACGTGTACGAGGAACAAGTTCCTGCCAGACTCGTCCGGCAAATGATCAGATATTCACCGCAGTATATAAGGAACAGTATCATGTCTCAGTATCTGCTTCTTGCCAAAAAAATATCCGTTGTTTTATTTCATTTTAAAAATCGATGTTTACGAAACTGTACTTTAAATTATAGAATACACTATTGAATAATTTTGGAACAGTAAAACCTAACTCGTGATCCCACTAATTTGACCCACTAGTTGTACAGTATCTCTATATAATGGGCTCTAGTGGGATCATCAGTCAGCCGTAATGCAGTTGCTCTTGGTCCCACAATTTGGCCATTAACAATATCACAATATTTTAGGAACTTAACATTAATTGGACACTAGAAAGGCCCCATAATTAACGGGTTTGGCTGCAATGCCAAATGGTGCTTGAATTGCCACTAAGTAAGATTTTACCTTTTTTCTGTTTATTATTTGAAACATAATAAATTTGAATTTTGAGCAATAAAGAGTATTCATTCATTCATATTTAATAACAGAAAATGGTGGAGTGGGACCTCGATCCATAATCTACAACTATTACTGGTAGTACCACTTTATAGTGGGACCACGAACCTACATTTTCAGGCTAGTAGGACTACGAGTAATGATGGGACAATGTAGGTGGCACCACGAGTCACACACGAAACCAAAACGTAGCAAATTGTAGCGACAATTTGCCGTAGTAGCTCTACGAATAATTGCTACGAGTCCTTTACGCTCAGTGTATACTTACGAGTATGTACCTCTCTTTAAATAAATCGGAGTTAGAATTTTAATTGTATACTCAAGTATTTTTTAAAACTACAATATAATAATTAACACAGCTAGCTATAGTATATTGCTATTCGTTATATATTATATATATCGTGGATATCTTATGTTTCTATCACATCTTGTTTTTGAGGTACCTGCCGATAACTTATTTACCAACCCTCATTTTACGCAAATTGGTGAACGTTATCGTTATTGACGAAATATGTTTATTTGATGTCAGTATCTTTGTGATTTTCTATTTGTGAACATAATTGTTTTTTTTATTCTTCTTACAGACCTAAAATATGATAGCTATTTCAGATATACGAGTACATATGTTTTTAAGGGGCATATATAGAGTCGCTAATTGAAGTTTTTTTTGTCAAGCTCTAGCGACGACACGACCTTATAAGTTAGTATTTTGCATATATGTACTTCAAATCTCTATCAAGGTCTATGTTTGAAAAGTATTTTAGCTAAAAAGCTCCTCACAAAAATAGATAAGTACAACTTTATAATTATCGCGTGTTTGTGTTTCAACGACAATTTAATGTATTTATATTAAACTAATTAAGGTCCGAGTTTGACTAATTTATTGTTATATTGATTAATCTCAGAAATATTTGATGATTACCCGAAAAGCGCCTGATGATTTATTAATACCAATTTCACAAGTTTCATGGCCTTCTCTACATAATATTTTATTATCTGTAACCTGTCCATAGACGAGACTTCTCAACATAAAAATAAAAGTTATTTTTTTTACCTATTTTGTGTACAATTATTTGTTTTCAACCTTATATTTGTGTTTTATTATATATATAAGAATTTTTGTCGCCGGTTTCCTTAAATAAATATTATACTGGGTGATTACTTCTTGCCTTTTTTACTAATAACAGTGTCCAAATAATGGTACGTGTTAGAAAAAAATACGTATACATTCTTATTTAGCGATAAGTATAAATAAATAAACACGTAAATTGAAGAGGGTACGCAATTAGAAGGCTCTTAGCGATAAGACCGCCTAAATTGTACTTCACTATTTCCTTTTCTATCTCTTGTTTGTTGTTTTATATTTGTGCAATAAAGTGTATTTTACTTTTATTTACTTTAATTTTCAATTTTTTTCTCATTTGTAATGTAACATACGAATAGAATCTTGACAACAGATTTATTTAGCAAAAATGTAATGTAACATACGAATAGAATCTTGACAACAGATTTATTTAGCAAAAATGTAATGTAACATACGAATAGAATCTTGACAACAGATTTATTTAGCAAAAATGTAATGTAACATACGAATAGAATCTTGACAACAGATTTATTTAGCAAAAATGCGTCGTAGCTTTTGTTTTTGAACTTGGCGGACACACGTCATATGTTTAGATTAGATTTGTTAATTCTTTAAACTAGTTAATTTTCCCAATCGCTCTCCTATCGTTTATAAGTTTTATATGAAACAAAACATGTATCATGTTTATCTTATCCGTATTCTACAGCTGATAGAATTCTATAGCTTTCAAACAGATTAGCCAAAAATAAGTGACGCCTGAAGTGAAAGTGAAACAGCCCTGGAATTTCCCGAACAGAGAAAGTTCAGACGAAGGTCACCGCTGATCCCCGAGTCATTCTGACGTCATTATCCCCGAACTCCCGCGGTTACCCGCGCTTCGGCATGCCTCCTGCAGTAGTAAAGTTAAGAAGCAGTAGCTTAACTTTTTACGAAAATCTGCTGTCTCTTTTAACTATAAGTTCCTATTACGAAGCAAGCCGCAAAGTAGGTAACCGCGGGAGTTGGTGTAAAGGTGGCTTCTTTCCGTAAAAACATTTAAGACTCGCCTCGGAAGATTTCAGAGCTGGCGCGTACTTCGTTCAACGCCTTAGCCTAGCCGTTCAGCGGGGTAACGCTGCCAGCATCCTGGGAACTTTACCGCATGGGAGCGCCCTAGACGGCGTGTTCGCATTGTAAATATAGATAGGGATAGGTAGTTGAATATTGTAAATAGCTAATTGTCTTTATATTGTATATTTTATTTTAACATACTCTATATAGTGTGTATATAAATTGCAAATTAAGCTGATTATTTATAACATTTATTTATTATCAATGTTATTTTGTTTTCTGTTTTAAGTCTTTCAGACTAAATGAAATAACGAATTTCGCGTTCCCTTCCGACTCTTATATTGCCTGCTCTAACGAGGACGTCAAACCCGTCTCAGAAGAAAAAAAAATTAGTCGCCAAATCCGTATACTTACAATGAATGAAACATGGCTCGCAACTTGAAAAGCGGGCCTCCATATTATATTCTCCAAAATATGGACATAGGGTGAGTTTGTAATTCGATAACTACTGGAAAAGGTTTACTCGTACCTTTCAAAAAATAATATTTATCACATGGTTGATTCCCCGGTCAACTACACGCCACGCTTAATAATCACAAGACGGTAAACGCAGCATAGTGGTATTACTGGATTATTTGATCACTGTACTGCAGTCACGTTCCTTTGGACTTGGGATGCGAAGCGAAGGGCGTGCCGTAAATCAGCTGGCAGCGCGTTACTAATGTTTCCATCAAAGCGAATAATTGAATCTCACCTGTCGGGAAATGCGGAATTTTACAACTGACTCCGAAAATGGAGAATAGTGTAGGATGTAAAAAAATGGAAAAATAGTTGTATGCAATGCTATTGTTGTTGGACCAGCATGCTCCATCGTCGACCTCATCGTCGCTTACCATCAGGCGAGATCGAGGTCAAATGCGGGTTTAGTAGTCAATAAAAAATAAATAAAAAATCAGATTCTTGCAGGACGACTCAGGGGCGAAGAAACTTCATTATTAAATTTTATCGCTTGAACTGATTTTGATTTAAAAAATTTGAACTAGTCAAAAATCTAAATCCATTAGGTATTCCCCAGTCTCCACATTGGCCATTTCCTATCACAATGTATTTTGTTTTATCTGAATTCCAAACGAGTGTGGATCACGGGAACATGATACGGATTAATATAAAGGTGCGTCCAGCCAGTTGGACAGGAATAATCTATTGTTTTATCAATTAAAATAGTTATTATTTTTAAAAGGGCTACGAAAAGCAAATGATGGTAAGTGGTCACCATCTCCTATAAGCACGTGCAATATTTACCATGGGTATCGCTTTTGTGTTGCCGGCCATGGAGGGAGAGGAGTTTTAACGTTCCTTTGAAGCACCTCATGTCGTAGTGCTGCGGGAAAATGTCAGATGGAAGAGTGTTCCACATTAGGTACTACCGATGCTCTTATTTCTTCAGAACTTTTAATTTCAGTAATTAAATAATGACCTACGGAGCCGAAACGTGGACACTGACGGTGCGACTGGTTCACAAATTGAAGGTCGCTCAGCGTGCTATGGAAAGAGCTATGCTCGGAGTATCTCTGCTGGATCGAATCCGAAATGAGGAAATCCGGCATAGAACAAAAGTTACCGACATAGCTCATAAGATTAGCAAGCTGAAGTGGCAGTGGGCCGGTCACATCTGTCGCAGAACCGACAACCGCTGGGGTAGACGAGTTCTGGAGTGGAGACCGCGTTTGGGCAAACGTAGTGTGGGACGCCCCCCTGCTAGATGGAGCGACGATCTGCGCAAGGTGGCTGGCAGCGACTGGATGAGAAGAGCCGAAGATCGGGCTCAATGGCGCGCCCTGGGATAGGCCTATGTCCAACAGTGGACTAGAGTAGGCTGCTGATGAAATAATGTCGACGTAAGTCAAGGAAATAGGTTGAAGGTTAGTTTTACTTCTGGAATATGATAGTCATAAAATTAATTCGTCGGGAAATGTCAAATGCGTTAAATGTCAAGTCTATCTTTTGAGACGTTCCGAAATACAAAACAGTGTTTGTGTTTTATTATAAGTAGAATAAGGACAATATGTACAGTGGCCAGCAGATGAAACACTTAGATACTTTGTCGAATTATTTTCGTAGAGTCAGTCGATTTCCCGTCTAACAGTCTTTGAAACTGAGTCGTTACATTACACCTCGTGACCTTTCAAATCTATACACACTTTAACGTTCTATTTTAACGCTTCTCTGTGCCCGGTTTTATCCCTGTCCTTGTGTCGGCTGTCAAAAGGTCCTCCTCAATTTGTTTTGTTACCTAACCCTAAAGGAAACAAGCGTCCACCGCCACGGGATGGAGACAGCATTATAAAGTAGGTGGGTTGGTTGCGAATGGTCGAAGGTGTGTGCAAAAAGTGTGTCCCAAAGATGCGTTAGAGCTTGTATCTTATTTGACTAACTCCTAATTCAACACTTTCATTTTTCTTGACCCGAATGTCAGAAATTTTTCCATTTTATATTTCCATTTTATTGTAACGTTATAAAACTGTCACAGTTGTCAACTTCATAATAATAATTTCTGTCTAGCATAAGAGTTAAGATCAGCGAGAAACTGTAAACAAATTATTACACCATATCTACCTGTTTGGGCGTCTTACACACGCGAATGATTTTTCTTTCGCCAAAACGGCCATTTTTGGTGGAAATGCGCAACGTAACTTCAGTAATTCAAACAGGGTTATGAATGATAACCTAATAGAATGTGCTGTACCCTTCGGTGTTCACCTTGCTGAGTATTTTAAATAAAACTTAATAATGTAACAAATACCTATGATTTCTTTTCGATTGGCGGCGCTAGTGTGCGCGATTGATGCTTATTCAGGGCGGACTTTTTACTTCATGTCTAAATTCTAGGCTATAACCTGGGTTTTGCGTGACAACCATTATGTTTGTTATAGGTCTTCTAGTTTCGCAGCGTCATGCTATATCATTAGGTACCTACACCAGGGAGACTATGTCATGCTATAATCCAAGTTTCCATACAAACTTTACAGTAAATACAACAAAGGACGCTAATTTTGTAAGGGAAATTAATTACTGCGCCCACTTAAATCATGTTTTTTTTTATTCGTAGAGGTATTTATGTAGAGTTATTTATTTATTTATCGTTCAGTCGTCAGCATCACATAATGACACTATTATTTTACAAAGGCAAAATATTCTTCAACCATGCTATGGCTACGTCGTCCAGCAAGTGCAATCTGTCGATTCCTCCTGGTATGGCCCATATTTGGCAGTCCTCCGTTAGGTGGCTCATAAATGTAGAGTTGATGAAAGGTATATTACGATTTATAACTTTCATAAGCGAACTCTCTAATCTTAGATAGTCATTAGAACTAGGTAGTCTCAAAGGATTTAACCAGAATCTTGAATAGAATAGGAGATAGAGGAGGAGTCTGAACCCTACTACCCCTGACTTTGGTTACATTGCTACCTATTTATTTTTAGATATTTCTAACAATGTACGATTTATTTTCGTTCAAATTGAGCGCGTGGGCGTAAAATTTCTCAAAAAGCGTGGTACTTTAAAAAATATTTTCAGTTTCTCGTGCATGGTTAATTATTCCAATTTACTTTTCAGTGAATTCAGTTTGACGAAACTTGAAGTATCAGTTAGTGTAGGTGGAGTTCTTTTACAATATGCAGGTGGCGCGTTAAAGTTTTTTCAAGTACGAAGATAAATTATGTAAAATATACGAAAAAAATACGATTTATTGTCGTATTTAAAATTATACTTGAATATATTTCAACCTGTCACCTGCCTATTCTAACTTAACACCCCCTACACAAACTGCTTCTCTTTTCTTCTTAGTTTTATTCCTTATTGCGGAGAATAAGAATAGTTTATTTGTGCGGTAAGATTACAATGGATTCATAGTCCACCAGAAGGAACCAGTAGGAACTATAAAAGGTCGTGATCAGTCTATGGTATTTACCACACAGAATAACGGTCTTGACAGATTTAATGGGATGGTTCGCCTTTGCCTTCCCCATGCCACTGTAAGCTACGTTAAACTCAATCCATTGAAAAGTAGATTGGAAATCTTAACTATGAACGATAAATGTAAATATATTTTTAACGTACAGCGCTTTTCGAGAAAGTTCGCAGCCTTACGCCTACAAGCTCAATATCTATACCTACTTTAACAATAATTCTTTCCGATAAAAGCAGATTGACAGAGGTATAAAGGTAAACACCGGGGGCCATTTGAAATATATCCCTTTCATAAGTCTCATGAAAGCTCCCACGTCAAAGAAATTGGTGAAAAGATAAAGTGCTCTCAAATATCTTGAATTTTTGATACAAACGAAAGCTCTAGATTAAATTATAAATCGTTTTAGAATTTGTACAGTGGAGGGTTTTGTTTTATCTACGAGTATATAAGTGCCCTAATTTTAGGTAAGGTTAGGATTAATAAAACTAAAGTTGACGTTATTCCAAGGATTTTCTGTGCATATTATATTAATATAGAAAAATATAGTACTTTTCTAAAGTGGATAGAACACCGGATTCCCAGGCATGAAGGATCTAGAAGGAGGATTATATTTAGTAGTTATCATCCGGAGGGCCCTAGTGTCGGCCAACGTGCCGTGCGTGGTCGAGCCGCCGGGTCTTAGTCGCACTGACGGCAAAAGACCGGACGGCTTGACGTTAGTGCCATGGCGGGAGGGAAAGTGTCTGCTGTGGGACGCCACGTGCGTTAGTACGTTTGCGGCCAGCCATGTCAGACGCACGACACGAACGGCCGGGGCAGCAGCCGAGTTTGCAGCGGTCAAAAAACGGGATAAGTACTCCGCTCTCCAACAGAACTACCTGTTCGTCCCGTTCGTGGTGGAGACAACGGTTTGTGGGGGGGAGGAGGCGAAACAATACGCCTCAGGGAGAGGGGTTGTGACCCTCGCTCCGGGTCGTACCTGGTGCAAAGGTTGGCCGTAGCGATACAGCGCGGCAACGCCGCGAGCGTTATGGAGACGACAAGGGGCGGGCTATTTGATTGACGATAATTATTTCATTATTGGAAAATTATTATTATTATGTTAAGTTGATATTATTTGTAATTTTATTTTATTTTAAATATAGGTATTAAGTAGAGGAATGACAGTTTTTCGAAAATTTACATACATTTACCGACAGCTTTAAAGGTGAAGGGAAACATCATAAGCTAACCACACGAGTGACCCAGTGTGAAAATGGGGAAGACAATGGCAAACCAACCCCACTTTAAATCTGCCATGGAAATTTTCCTATATGGTTAATACAATAGAATGATCACAACAGATGAGGTTTACGACTACGATGAAGAAGAAGAAAGGTATTTTGACGCTAAGAGAAACAATAATCTGTACGAGTATGTTTATGTTTACCAAACACCAAGTAAGTGGAAGAGTAAACAAAAGGAACAAAATCAAATTAACTTTGTCACCGAGGAGAAATTCAAGCAATGTCAGCCAATGTGCTGGAGAAAGTATTAAGACTCCGGGATATCTGAATATATTATAATATTGAAATTATACGGACAAAATGGAAATAATGTTAGAGAGAGACAGAGAAAAAAGGATGCTAATGCATAAACAAATTCTCATCCTAAGGCTACATCAAACGTGGACGAGATTTCAACGTTTGAATTTGAATTGTATACAAACGCCTATAAAGTTTACTATTGATTATCAGCAATAGCACCTCCGTGCCCGCGCCACGTCGCTTCTATAATGTTTTACGCCAGTCAATGGTGAAATTTATATACGTTCGCATACAGTTCAAATTCGAACGTCAAGTCCGTTTTTCTTGGTTCCATTGTGTGTAAAAAAACATAGTGAATGTGAAGTTTTCGATTGGAAACGGAAAAGAATTAGATAAGAAATTAGATTTATTATGTAAGGAGCATTCCACCAAATTATAAAGACGTGGGAACTGTTTTTCACCCTGTCGTGCATGTATGGAACTGTGATTGAGGATTGTTATTGTTGTTATTTTTGTCACATAATAATAACAATATTATATTTATATATGTGTTTAATACCAATGTAGCATGCATTGGTATTTAAACAGTCGGTATTTACACACCCTTTCACACACACACATACACAACACACCCTCAAACTCTCACGCCATCACATTAACCAGCACTTGATTAACAAGAAGTCACAAATAACATTTAATACTCGTAAAAATATATGACATATTCATGTTAATTCATGTCAAGTCATATATAAACGAGGAAATCAGTAATTGGCCTTCTTTAAGTTTAATACATATGTAATTTTATAATTGTTAATAGCTGTAGATTTCCCTTATAAAAAAATATTTCGCGTATTTGGCATTTCGCGTATATTACTTTTGGCATTATGCGTATTTGGCATTTCGCGTATTTGGCATTTTGCGAGTTTGGCTTTTTGCGTACAAATTTTCGTTTTTGGCGTTTTGCGTTTTTGGCGTTCTGCGTCGAAAGGAAGGAGCATTCCACCAAATTCAAAATGAGATTATTACAGAACATTTGTAAAACAGTCACTCACCCACAACGCCTATTGTTAAGGAAATGTGATACTTTATCACCCTATCGCTTTATGTTCGTAAACCGCTGCCAAATCCAATATTTCCGAGTTAGAGAGCCTCAATCCGTGACGTACGGCTCTTCAAACTTTGAGGAGGTTATTTCTCAATTCACAACTTTATTTCTAAATCGAGTCTGTTAGAACATTGAATCCGCCTTTAACCCTAATTTCATCCTTACTAACGGACAAATGTTTTAAGCTTCCTTAAAATTATAGCTACCTGGAACTATAACGAAGAAACGAATGTAATACAGTCAGTGAGCTCTTAGGTTGCTACAATCTGCCCTCTAGGTGCCGGCTAGCAGGGTTCTAGGACAGTGTGTGCAGATGAAGTAATAGAAGAAACTTGGTAATAAGGAGATATGATATTTATCAGGAACAGAACAACACCATAGTAGCAAATAGGTAGTAGTAGGAGACAATTTTATAAAACGGACTTACGTCCGTTCAGGACAAAAATACAGAGAGAATACAAAAAACAATGAAATTAATGGAATTTAGAAATGGAATGTATGGAAATGTATAAAAATTAACATTTTACCGTAGAATTAGGGAATGAATGAAAAATAAAACGCAGATAAACTGAGAATCAAAATATTTTTTTATATGGGTTCTCATTGCCATAATCAGGTCACATTATAAAACGTAAAATCATCTAATAAGACTTAAGAACTTATTTATTTTGTAGGGTAAGCTAGAGTAGCACTTAGGATTACACAACATTTTATTTTTGAAGCACAAACATTTTGATGAACAAGCCTTTCTTGCAAAGGCACTTTTTGAATGCTTTTGATTGTAAGATTCGCAACTGAGCGTAGTGAAATGTCTGTACTAGGTATTCGTACATCCTTGATTTCCAGAATACCTCTTGGACAAACATTGAACTGAGATCTAGAGTACAGTTGTTTTATGATTCCATTCTTTGTACCAATTTGATAAAGCTCGTCATCGGTTTAATCCAAGACCACAACTATAATATTTCATGCATCACCACGACCTACGTATAGAATTCCTAGGAAATGTGTATAATAAAATTTATTTCACACAATATCTGTCGATTTTAGGCATTATATACATAATGACGGATTACATACTTTTCCTGAACAGTTACACTATCATAACATACTACGTAAGATAAATTCGTGTCGATTGATCGACAATATTTTACTTTGTAATTTGGCCCATACAATGGAACCGTATAATAGAATTACGTAGGAATCGTAGTGAGTTGAATTCATTATGTTTGTTTTCGTTATTCGATATCAAGGTCTTAAGATCATGAGTCTAGGAGATATGGTATTAATAAACTTTGTTGTTATCGACCAACTAATGAAGACATTTCTGGACAAGCGAATATATAAGTAATACTTACTACGAGTAAGCGTAGTGAATGGATCCGAATTAAAATGAAATTGAGTGATGTGGTCACTACAATAGCGAGAAGAAAGTGGATATGGATGACATTGATAGAATGGATGCAAGCGGATGAGCACGGTAAGTCCTGGAGCTGTTCGCTCGTGGTCTCCACTCCAGGACCAGAGCGCGAGGCCGGCCACCAAGACACTGGGCCGAAGACATCCGACGATACGGAGGACAGGATTGGATGGAGCGGGCCAAGATCGCCGGAAATTGAGGAGAGGGGAAGAGGCCTTTAACCAAAGCTGGATAGAAGATGGGCTATCATAATGATGATGATGATTCTTACTACGTGTATTAAAAATTATGAATATTTAGTTTAGCTTTAAAATTAAATGATCTAAGTTGTTTTGTAAACTAGTTAATAAAATTTTGCATGAACTTTCTGAGAATACAAATTATTCCGAGATGTAAAATTGCTATATAAAACCGAGGTAACAAAACGATGTCGCCAGGTATAATCGTACAGCGACACCTGTCGGCAAATTAAGATAAACTACTAAGGTACGGTATTAGACAACAGGTATCAACTCCAATTACATGAAAAAGCAATTATTTTATCTTGGCTATGACAGTTAACTTATTGAATTGAAAGTAATGTAAAATGATACAGATAAAGCAAAACTAAAATATTTCTTTTTTCTCGTGATTTGGCAGTTGAAACGACATCGACAGCCAATCTAGTTTAAATTAACAATAAACGTAATGGCGAATCTCATTATTTTTGTTTTGTGACAGTAAATATAACAGAAGTTGATTTAATACGGTTTGATTATTCTTCACAGCTACCAATGAGTTGCAGTTTTCAGAGGATAGACTATCATTCCATGACTCAGCTCTTTCCTAAAGATTCTATCGAGAATCCATTTTCTTAGTTCGGCTTTAGCTACTTCCCAGATTTGATTTACTTTCCCAGAAATAAATGGATTTGATTTAGATGTTGCGTATTAGAGCATCGGTGGCGTAGTGGTTATCACACCGGACTCCCATGCGGGAGGTTCGGAATTGAAACCATGTAATGTCAATTGTGTTGTTGTTATGTTTTCATTCCACTAAATAGTATATCACATAATTATATTATATATTATAATAGAGCGTCGGTGGCCTGGCTAGGACGCCGGACTCCCATGCGGGAGCTTTGGGTACGAAACCATGCCATATTTTTTATTATTATTTAAGTAGATAGGTCACTTAATCCTAGATAGGTATCTAGGATTAAGTGATTATACTTGACAAAATATCTACAAATTTTTCTCTTATTTACCCTGCTTGATTTGATGACATATGGTTTCTATGTGAGCGTCTTTCCTGTTGTCGTAGATTATCGATAATAATTGTAATCAAATTAGTATCATAGTCTTTATCACGAATTATATGTAGCCAACAATAAAGATTATAAGGTAAAGCTGCATCGATCAAATAAGTTTTGTGTGAAGTCCCTACTCCACTGTTATCTGCGATTACCCGCTGTCACCGTGAACAGGTTAGGCACGCCGCTCCGCTGCCCTCGCCGTTCCCGCCGCCACCCCGCCGCTTCAGCCGCTTCCTCCATGAAAACGACCTTAAGCAAGACTGGTAAGAACCCTGTCGGAAGAACAAAGAAAAGTGTGGCTGTAACTTAACCTACACAAAATATTAAATAAAAAAGCCAACGTAAGTGCATTCTTCACAACAACAACATCAAAAAAGGTCTTACGAGTGAAAAGTTACGAAGGCAACTAAACTAATTGATTGACTGATTGAGGTTAAAGGTACAAAGGTATAACACTATTCGCGAGAACAAATGGCATTGGGATTTTACTCAAGTGTTACAAAATTGATAAGAAAAGGATTGTGCATTTTTTACAACGCCGATGGGCCAGTATAAATAACATGGTTTGACTGTGTCAGCTCCGGGAGGGAGCTACTGGTCTTGGCTTTTAGATTACGCTCGGGTCACATTCCGTTAAATAAGTTTTTGCAATTAGTGGGAAGAGCTGCATCACCGTTTTGTAACAACTGCAACAAAATAGAAGACCTCACTCACCTCCTAATGGAGTGTGACCTGGTGAGAATTGAGAGGAAGAAATTTGGCCTCAATAGGCTCCAAAATGGGAGGCTCAATATTATTTTGGGTCAGTCCTTATCTTATAATATTAAACACTTACTGTTGTTTGCTAAGTTGGCTCTCAAAGTGAGGGCCGACTCTAATAATACTTGAGCTTCCCTTCCCTTTTCTTAGTGACCCTAACGAGGCTGACATGGTCACCTTGTCGTGTACCAAAGCCTCTAGAGACATAAAAAAATAATAATAATAACGTGACGTAGGCAATGTCTTATTTGATTGATGTTAATGGTACCTAGAATACTATTTGGGGAAAATATGGTAGATAATGTAAAATTACTCAAGCTTTACAAAAATGGTAGAAAAACAAAAGGATTGTGCCTTCTTGCAAGTTTACGGAAGAAAAATCTGATTGATTGATGATAATGGATACAGCACTATTTGGGGGAACGTAAAATGTAAATGTTTTTAAGGGTTACAAAGTGACCGATGATGAAGAAGAAAAAATAAAAGGATTGTGAATTTTTAACAACGCCGAAAGGCAAGTGCAAATAACGGAAAGAAAGCAACCGAAATGTCTGATTGATTGAAGTTAATTGTAAAGCATAAAAGGGTTATGGATGTTCGTATATTAATAATATATTGTGATAAAAAAGATGCGGGTAATTTTAACATCTTAATATATGTATTGATTATTTGTAGGGTGTTTCAATTTTTTATCCGTTATGAATACTTTCCCTGTTTTCAGCGGATTATTGAACTTTTGTTCGACATGAAGGTTGTCCGAAGCACATTTGACCGACTTAACGTTGCTATCTTGACATTACATTTGGAATCTGATGTCTTTCACTCACCATTTATTGAATGGAATGCAGTGAATTAATTTAGTATTGTTGGAATTATACCCTGACCAGGAACTAAAAAACCTTCGCCACATTGCGGATTTAAATGGTACATTTTTTTTCATAGCGAACTCATGCAGATTATAAAACGGGGAATTATGTATAAAGCAAGCGACCAGAATTTTATGGGGCGACAAAAATTAACATCCTTTAATGTGTAAGCGACGAGAAAATAATAACGCTTCTAATAAACTAATTCATATTTTTTTGAACTAACTGATTATTACGAATAAACCATTGTGTAAAGAACAATAATTATTTTGATTCAGCGTTTCGATTAATAAATTAGCCTGTAAGTTACTAGTCTACTGACTAATTTGCAGCGACCGAAAAAACTGCTTGCACATTCTTGTCTGCAAACTAACATGTCAGAGCGAAACCGACACGGATGGGTTAAGTTGAAGGCTAGGGCGGCAGCTAGCTGCGCCTTATTGCCGTCCTAGTCTTCGTTAGGTTATTTTTTTATAACAACCCAGAACAAACTGTTTCCATATGCGTGCCTGGGGGATGAGGGGGAAATGTCAACGACCGGGGGCGTCAATAATTCGGGTCGAAAATTCAGAGGCTATCATCTAAATTACCATGCTGAGGTTATATTAAATCTTTCCGTTTTGAGAATATTTACTCGCAGAAATAGTAATTTTTAGATGCCCATAGTTGGTCGCAAAACTAGTGATTTAGAAGTTTGGTTAACCCTTATAAAACTACCAATGGCGCCCTCTTAATCAGGGTTTTTTTTAAATTCCTGGTATAATGTTGATTTACAGCTTTCCTCCTTCATTTGATTTCCTTGACAAAGTCGTGTCTAACTATTGTTCGACACTCCGTTGTCCAAAGTACTTTTGACCGACATAAAATTTAACCGACACAACATTTCGAATCTGCTGCTTTTCTCTCACCAATAAATTATTAAATATTGAAAGGATTACATTTTTCCTCGTTCCTTTTTATTTCCTTGATAAAGTCCCATACTTACGAAGATTTACGCCTTCACGTAACCTTTTAATGCGCAGATACCTATAAATTAGCTTCACCCAAATGCCGCTATGAATCATAACCTCCCCACACACGCATGTGGAGCTACGCTCCCAAGGGAACAATACGTTTCATAAAATATTGTATGAATCCCTTGAGCGTTACATGGGGCGTTTGTTTGCGTCTAATATTATGCCAAGATTTTAGGACCGAATGAGAGTGATGACATTATGAGAAAGCGAGAGGCACTTATTTTCTCATTACCTAATAATAACACTTTCTATCTCAAAGGTTCCTTCCTAACTTAACTTGAAATGTTTGTTTTAGAAGCCCCTACAGTTTTGAACGTTACTGACCTCTTTGTCCTTAGGCTAAAACTTCACGGGTCCAGGGTCCGCGTCGGTTCCAGCCCCGGTTCGGTTCGCTGCAACCAATCACATGCGTTCCGTCCGCCTTCTCCCACTTAAAATCAGCGCTTTGTGAATGCATGCAGCAAACTGAACCGGAATGGAACAGACCTCGTGTAGTCCGAGGCTTATACAAAAAATACTTACTCCGCTGGCTCAGCGACCCAAAGCGGATTTTGGCGTCTGCAACCAAGAGACGCCATTTCTCCCTGTTTTGCGCAATCTCCTGCCAGTTGGAGTTCGCACAGGTCCTCCTCCACCGCGTCTCTCCAGCGATACCGGGGGCGGCCGATCGGGCGACGTCCGGTCGGCAGCCCCATGTATGCTCTCCACGGAGCCCGATCCTCCCCCATTCTTTGCACGTTTCCAAGCCAGCGGAGTGTTGCAGCCTTTGTCTCTCGAATTTTGTTGGGTTCCGACACTAGATCTTTTATTTCTTTGTTCTTTCTTAACCTCTATCTACCATCTTCCACTTTAACTGGCCCCTATAACTTTCGCAAGAACAATAAGAAATATAGACACTTAAAACAAACTGTCATTTACCAATTTCTATAGAAATAGAGCGTGGGAGAGTATAAAATTATATCCAATATATTATATGATAATATCGATGTCTATTATAATTATAATCCTTTTCCCTTTTGACGTCAGATTACAGATAATCTGACGAGATCAGAATCAACAATGAGCGAATATACATTTTATTTTCATTGTATCAATATCGGTTCTTGCCTCTTATGTGTATTTATAGATGGCAAATGGCTTCATTTTGCTAAGAAACGATATTTGTCTATGGATTACTTACTGATGAATAGAGCTAGAAGTTGTCGGGGCAGAATTGTCATATTTATAATGATAGCATTATCGATAAATGCGTACTTATCGATAATTACAATGTTCTATATTTTTGCGACTCACTTTTTCCTTTTCAGTTTAACAGAATTTAAAGAAGAAATAAAATGTTATGTTTGTAAAACTGTTATCTTCAATTTCTAACATTAAAAATACAATTACCTGAGTGTTTTTTATTATCTCACTGAAATGTTTTAAATTAACATTATTTGGGGATACGTATTTTGTAATACGGAATTTTGGGGTTGAGTAATTCATCTGTTCGGTTTTAAATATTTTTGGTTTTTGAATAGTCGGCTTTTTTATTATTTTAAATGCGAATATTTTGGGCTAAGACATTTTAAATTACGACATTTTGATTTTGGACATTGTGATATATGAACCTACCCATTAAATAGCAGTGCTACAACATCAATATCTAGAAAAGTCGATAAAAACAGCATTCAATCCCTAACAAATTTTAGATCGTGCCCCGACAATTTCTAGCTCTACTGATGGACGTCGAATGTCTTCCAATTAGTTTCAACTTATATTGAAGGCCTTGGTCACGGAGAGTGTGAAGCGCCTGTCGACACGGCGGTGGCTTACTTCGCACTACGGGAAAGTGCTGGACGCGTAGATTAGTTCTAAAATTTCTATAGGCCTTTATTAATGTATGGCGGCTGCACAAAAAATACTTTTTAAGTACTTAAATTCCGAACCATTTTGCCTTTTTAAGCGACTGATATAAATTGCTTCCGATAATAACATCATTAAAGAAAAATAAAAGTTTTACGTAGGTATTACTTCTACTCGAAGAGCTCGTCGAGGGAAGTAAATCAATTATGTTCAGAAGATGGTAATGGACTCTCCATACCGGTGAAAAATTCGCCGTCGCCGCGGTAATATCCGAATTCACGCCGCGCTTGTCTAGTCTTAAGGCGCCATGTCACCTCTGATAATATTGAGGCAGCGATTTTCGCTCTGGTGTGGGAGAACCCTTAATGGTTCATCGTCTCAGTCGTGATGACGCGTCGATGAATTGGAGTGAGGGAGACGGACTATTGAAAGAATATAATTGATGACAACGATCGGGCCCTGAAACGGTTTGTCCTCGTTTCGGGAATTTTTCTCATTTCGGAAGTTATTTATATAATTATGGAAGCTCTATCTTATGGTGTAATCTTAACAATGTAACGAGAACCAATTTGAACGACTTTGCTTTTAAATGTTCTTGAAATTCAAAATTCGACTTCTGTAACCTTTTTGAACCATTGAACGGTCAAAAAGTGGAATAAATACAATATACCTACATTAATTAATGTCAATATATTTAGAATCATCATCAGCAGCGTACTCTAGTCCACTGCTGGACATAGGCCTCTCCCAGGGCGCGCCAATGAGCCCGATCTTCGGCTCTTCTCATCCAGTCGCGGCCAGCCATCTTGCGCAGAGCGTCGCTCCATCTAGCAGGGGGGCGTCCCACACTACGTTTGCCTGCTGATGATATTTAGAATTAACAATAAATTAATATAGGTACATACATTTAAAAAAAACTGTACAGTCATTACCTACTATTCTCGATCCTGAATCGACCCCCATCCAAAGATACCCATTACACTGGCAGCATTACCTCGTTGGATAGCAAGAGAGATCCTTTGGAAGAGCGGGAGTCACCGCCCCTCTCTCTTAACCGTCGACCCAGGTTCCTAACAAACGCCCCTGCCTCGCAACCCCACGTACCCGACGTCCTTCCTACATAATACCTAATGTATATGTAAATACATAATACATTTTTTAAATATTAGACAGTTTTATATAAGATATACCTAGCAAATAAAAGCGTACTCATAGCCTGCAAAATATAAAAATGATATTACATAGAGAAGACAGCGACAGCGCTTGTATCTTTTTCTCATTCTTAATGAAACTTCACATACTGGGAACATCCCAACGAGGATGTTATGAAAGGCGACTAATTATTATCGACAGGCCTAATGAGAGATTTGGAGTACGTCGACGTGAAGTTAATCACCCCGTTATGATTGATGCCCATTCAGTAACGGAGCGTAGTGACTGTTCTTGACATTCTATGACTTTATCTCTTTGCTATTGAAACGCTGTGCTTCTAGGAAAGAAGTCTTTTATTATCCGCTTCAATAATGCTTTGGTTTCTTTCGTAATTTGTTGATGAAGATCTAGGCACACATCTACATACCATCTACAGTTGCCAACTACAAATCTTCTGCATCCGTGAACTATAATTAATTTTTTTTTAAAGTAGGCTTTATTATATGCTTCAATTATGTTTTGATTTGTTTCATAATTTGTTGATCAAGATCTATTGGACAGTTTCCAACTACAAATCTGTGAGCTTTATTTCAATTTGATTTTTTACTTGGCAAAAATAATAATTTACAGTAGAAAAATTCATAATCGTTTCATATACGCTTCCTCCTCCATAAATGTAAGCTAGAACAGCTTGGGTAAGTTCCATAGGTTAAGAAAATGACGTGGTTTAAAACTACAACATACTCGTAATTTCATATATCTTCTATAATTAAATTTAGAAGCAAAAAGTCGGTAGATAACCTTTATTCATCGAATCTTGGTTGTATTGTAACTTAGTCGATATCTCCGCTGCTAAATAGTATAAAAACTCAAATAATGCGGATTTTCAATAAAAAGAAAAGTCATTAATAAACGAACAAAAGTTTGTGAACTAAAGCTATTCAAAGTTAGAAGTAGAACTATTCAAAGTTAGAAGTAGTAGTTGAAAATGAGAAATCAAAAGTCGGTTTATAGCGCACAGAGAGTCCCGCAATGCATTAGAAAGTAGCTAATTATCTCGACGGCAAGTCAGTGGCAATAGTGATGCGAAAAAGTAAGTCAAAAGTCATTCTTGGTCTTGCACATTATCTTAGAGTTTCAATAACAAATCAAATTGGAATCGTTCATGCGCAAGCACAGCATTAATTTTTGTACTGTGAAATGACACCGCATTTCATTTAGCAAGTAGCTAAATAACTCGGCATCAAGACATTGGTTAATTGGTTATAGTAATGTGAAAAAGTCAGTCTAAAATCAGTCTTGGTTTTGCACTTTTCTTTTTACAATCCTAATAACAAATCTAATTGAAAATCAGTTTATGTCACAAACACCATTATTTCCTGTACTGCCTTAATGCCTTAGTAAGTAGGTAATTGACTCAACGCCAAGTCAAAAGCATACCTCAAGTGATGTGCAAAAGTCTGTCAAAAATAATTCCTTGGATCTTATTCTGAAGTTCTGATACATAGTTCTGACTTACAAAATGGTGAAGTTAGTTCCTTGGATCTTATTCTGAAGTTCTGATACAAAGTCCTAACTGACAGGATGGTGAATACCTACAATGACCAAAGACCAAGAAGATTGTAGATTAAATATTGGTGTTTTATTTTATTTTCGCTTCCATTTGAACACTATTGGCGACCTACTGCTCCCGTCTGGGGCTGGGTCAGGCCACCTGAATCCCAGTGTCTCTCGGTGAGACAAATATACTCGAGCGGTGCAATATTAATGTACCTCCCCTCCTTCCCCATTCCATCACCACTTTGGGTCGCAACATTTCCATTTATAATATCTACTTTCAAATTCATTCTTTCATGTCCTTTTGAGTTCAAAGCCCTTTAAGTGATTGCTTCATTTTTTAAGCAATGGCTTTTTGGAGGTAAATTTTTCAAGGAGATTTTTTTGTGAATGTTATGGTGAAAAGTTTGGTACTTTTGTTAGGTGTTTGATGAGGTTGGAGAAGAAAGAAAGGTACTATTTTTAGATACAATACAATTTGCCTAAGTTAGTATAAGAAAAAATACCTGGTAGTAAAATGACACGATTGATATTTGGTATGGTGAATCGATGGCTCAATTAAATTCATTTATAGTTCTTTATTTTCTTCCACGTGGTATTCAAGGACAAAATTATTAAAATCTGGAATGAGTCATCTATATGCCTTTATAATCTATAGAAACACCTTTGCTTTCTACAATAATTATATTTACGAATAGACATTCGCTTATTTAGAATAATTTAGATAGGATGCAATAATTCGTATCAGTATCGATAAATGAATAATTACCAAGCTGAGCAAATTTACAAAAACATCAATGACGCAATATTATTTTCACCAGCTGATCCATTGTACCTGCCAGATACTAGAGAAACAAAGTTTTATTTAAATTTCAAAATGTTATACTTGCCAAACGTTGCTCATTTAAGTTATTCGCCCTGTAAGAGGTAAGAGGTCAATGCACATATTTTGTTACACTCTGTAGAAAAAAAACCAGTCAAATGCTACGAGTCGGGGCTCGGGATTTAAGGATCAGTCCGTACTGAGCAAACAAAATTTTCATATTTTGATTATGAATAAAGTCAAGGAAATCCACCCTATGTGAAATTTAAAATCTAATTCCGTTAACTAGGTTCCGCTAGCTAAAACGTGACCGACGGACAGACACGGTTTAACAGCAATTTCCCCTTAGGGGTACAGATCTCTAAAAAGTACCACCACAATAGATGTAAAATACGTTACAGAAGAACGGTCGTAAAAACTGGAGTTTATTTACAGACTTAAGCCGTCGATTTGAATTTTCCAGAAACCCATGGTCTTCCTTACATTTTCATGAATTTCAAATAAGCTTGTTAACTTGGATTTCCATTCAATATTACTTCAGTTAAAGTATAAATAAAGATATGTCGAATAAGTAGGCTTTAATTTTCTCTGGAAACGAATATCCCTCATTTTAAGTAGGAAAAAGATGGTATGATAATGAGGGGGTTAAGAAAAAAAAAACGTGGGAAATCTATATATATAAAAAATAATGTTTCTTTGATTGTACTCTATGCGTTTCTATACAATTCATCCGATTGCGATAAAACGTTGGTAAGTTGTTGTGAGCACGCCCGGGAACGTTTCTGAGTCCAAGGCGAGCGAAGCCGGGTCGCAGCTAGTTATTTATTATATTACAAGAATGATCATCATTTAACTATTTTAGTATACCTACATATTTATTAATGTATATCATATTACTTTTATTTTACTATATTTACGGTATATTAAGTAATAGAAACCTTTTTCATATCCTCACACTACACTGTCGCTAATCTCTTTAATGTCCAATTAACTTCAGAGGTTGCCTGGAAGAGATCGGTTTAAGCGATAAGGTCGCCTTTGAACATATCGTGTTATTATTCCTGTAGTTTTTACTTTTCCTGATTTTGTGTACAATAAAGTGTTTCTATCTATCTATCATTTGATCCAACTCCTCACAGTCAACCTCGAATTATACTTCTGTAGGTATTAAAACTTAATCTGAACACTACTCCATCAAGAAACAGAAAGCTATCTGCTTTCACCATTACCCGCTATCTTAGTTTCACCCCGATATATTCCCCTAATTTTGCCATAAAATTGGCCGATTTTTTTACCCGAATTATTTTTTGGTCCTAAAGTATGTATGATAAGGTATATGGGGTTTTAACAAGCCAATTGCAAAGTTTTGAATTTAGGGCTATTCTTTTGCATCGTCCTTTTGAATCGACTTTCTATCAAACCTATACAGTAAATAAATTGTCCCTTCTCGGAACTCGAAACAAGGTATTATCCGATCAGAAAGCAACTTGTTATTTCTCCCGGATGCTATGAACTGCGAATAATAATCGAGTGTTTCTGACAGTGCGATTAAAAACCCCGACTTCCAGTAACCGAGGGTTAAATAAATCTCTCAAAGAAGCAGCATGAACAGAAATAAAGTTCGATTTGGTTGGAGATTAGATTCAAATGTTCTGCAAAATGGCTTTTATTTTACAAATATGTACAATATATTTAAATTGAACATCTCTAAAGTCCTGGCATCGTCTCCATAATCAATCGCAGTGAACAAGATCTTGCTGATGCCGTTTCCCGCGTATTATTAAAGGCAATAATACGAATATACGTTATATTTGCCCTCTGCCCCGATGTGGGGACATAATATATAACATAATATTATATATAACATGATAATATAATATAAATAAATAATAAAATAATGATAATTAAATATCTCATAAATACCTTTTATAAATTGATGTAAATTATTAGATAAGAAAATTGAACCGTCCTCTGCGATACAGGCTGTTGCCTAGTGCGGAGTCCAACGTTTAGCATAGTTTTATGTAATGTAATCATGAAAATAAAGATATTTATTTATATTTAATATAGGTCGAGAAGAAGCCAATCATTATTATCGTTTATAACTGCCTAATAATTGCCTACCTGTTTTCTCTCAAAACTATACAAGACTTGACGTTGACATCAAATTACAATACCTATCAGCAATGTAGAAGGAAAAAATATTCCTCTTTCCCCCCTCGTTTTTCCTAGACATCTGTTCAAAGCAATCCGCTGAATCTTCATAATGTTTAGAAATTAATGCGGTGTTGTCCAGAAAGCCTGTGCCCATAAGATTCACCCTTAATAGACTGTACCGGATATGTGACAGGCTGGGCGGGGAAAGGTCCATTGATGTCTCATGAAGCGGAATCACCCCAATCAAACTTGGTATTTGGGAGTTTATGTTTCCACTGGAGCCTGTAATGATTGCAATGCTATATTTAGGTTAGGAAGATGGGAAAATTTCTACATAATAAATTTTGTCTGTAAAAAATATGAATGAGAATTTTAACTAAAGCTATTTTTGTTTTTTTATTGTAGATTTGATAGATACTGAAGATTTGACCGTGATAAATTAAATGATGGCTTTGATTCTATGAATTTTGCCAACTATATAATTAAAGAACCCAAACAATATTGAATTAAAAGTTCTCTAAAAAATAATGGAGTCCTAAAAATAAATGACGCCATGAATAGATTTAGAATTGATTGAGAAATTTCCAGCACATGAGGCAATCCATCTTAGTCCTCAAGGTTAGCAGCGCATCAAAAACCCTCTAATATTAATACAGTGAGGTGAGATGTCTATGAGCGACGGTGACCACTTAACATCAGGTGGTCCATTTGCTCGTCTGCTCTCCTTATATAATTTAAAAAAAAATATTTTCTTCCTTGTGAATGAAAGTGAATTCCAAGTGCTTTGAGTTCTACCTATAATGTGTATGACCTAACTCACCGTCAGCCTGGTTTTGGGGTAGACCTTACCTCCTTCACTGTCTATAGTAGTAATTAAATTAAATTCTTTATTAATTACAACGGCAAATGCATATTTATTACAGTAATTAATTAATTAAAGAAGATAGCTTTAAATTTACATTATGAATGAAGTTATAGTAAATTTTGATAATATATATTTGACATTCTGACATAACCTTCGACCATCCATCCTCACATTCAGGCCATGCGTCCAGGAGCGCGTTGAGCGCGGTGAGCATGCGGCACACCGGGGACTGCGCGCGCGCCACTGTGCAGCGCAGCGGGGCCGCGAACAGACAGTGGAGGCGGCTCGGCCGGTGCCGCGTGTAGTTGGCACAGCTGACCGTGCAGAGCCGGGGAGTCGATGACCCCGCGTAGAACTTTAAGGGCTGTTATGATACACCCCCTTAACACCTTACAAACACACCCCCTTACACACCTTACAAACACCCCCCCTTACACACCTTCACATACACAAACACACCTTATTACTCGCCTTTAACCACATATTGTAATTCTATTTCTATTTCTTCTATATATTTAGTTAATTAAAATTATTTTTTAGTTATTGTGTAATTGGCGTTATAACTTTTTAAAACAAGTACTGTTATTATTGTTTTGCTGTACAATAAACTGTAATTTAAAAAATAAATAAAAAATGAACTGGTCCCTAGCTCTTCTAACCTCCAGTGAGTTCATTCTCAACATACATAGTAGTAGTATGTTACATCGGTTATATCTGGTTGTTTTTTATGATCACACGCTCATGAAATTCTACGAAAAGTGTAAAGCGCTGGCGGGTGTTCAGAAGTAAACGCCAAAATTAGAGCGTTACGTCATATAAATTAAACGCTTTATATCTATGTTTTATAACTTGCCTTTATGTAGACGTTTCACAGAAGTTGTCATGAACCAACTACATAATTTAATCTTGAAGATGAATAGTCAGGCGTAATTTATAACTAAATTACATAGATACTGGTTTTTAGTGATGCACTTGTGTTTTGGATTCGGCCTCATTATGCCTCGATATTGGTATCGAAATTCACCTGGGGTATTATTAAAGTAAATAGGTATCAGTTTCAACTAGAAATGGATCATGGAAATATCTATATCTCTCCGTGGAAAAGAAAGTTTTCATGAATTACTCCTTATATTTTTCAAAAGTCTATACCTAAAACATATCGGTAAACGCGTTGTCATCCGAACGGCATGCATCTATTGGCATAGATTAAAGAAAAAGTATTAAATGTTCGTTTCTTCGTGTCTACTGGTGGATTATGTAGAACTGGAAGGCGATTCTTGCAGCGTTCGACATACAAAAGTCGAGCGCTACGAACGTCTTGTCACGCTCACACATGTTATGTGAGCGAATGAGATAGGAGTAATGTCGAATTCGATATTCCACTACGAGAATCGCCGTCCTTGTACTATTGTTCCAAATATTATTCCATGATATATTTTCCATTTACTATGAAAAAGTTATGTTTTTCGGAAACTGCCCATCTAATACCTATAGTTTCAGCTTCAATTTTACCTTTGGTAGAACATCACTAGCGATTTCTCAGTAGGTGCCAGCAGTGCAGCACAATGTATGGTCGTAAATAAACTTAAATTTGATATATTAGCTTAATATTACGTTAGGTCGGGCTCATGTGGACCTTTATAGACAAAACCATCCCCAGAAGGGTGGGTTTGTGGGTGGGTGTGGAATGAGGTTCATAAAATGAGAGTCTTAATTGAATAGATCTCTACTATTATGTTTGATTTATTCAAAATACTTAATAAACGACACAGAAGACAGAGAGACTTATACTTTTAAAGGATAAACATATACTAGTGGTTGATGAATTTCATAATATTTGCACATTACAATACTTTATGGACACACAATATAATATACCATAAACTCTCTGATTTGATTTTGCCAAATATACATTACCTATAGTGCTTTGTTATAGTGCTTTGTACTTTAATTTTAAATTTATATGAGTATTTGGCAATAAATGTATTTCTATTTCTCGTCCATAATCCCTGAGGGGGTAGACAGAGGAACCACTTTCAATCACAGGTAGTTCCCACTTTTTGCTGTAAGATTTGGTGGACAAACGAGATTGGTGGCATGCCAACCGCCGTCTACTAGGTGTAAAATAGTACCAATAAGATCCTTAGTCGCCTCGTACCACACACGGGACGAGTTGGGGTGGTGCTATTCTTTAGGGCTGGTACCACACAGCATTTATTCTACTCATTAAGCATGCTTACCACTTAAAAAAACGTATATAGAAAGCAGTACAACACCTGTTAGTAATTTAGTACCGAAGTCGTGTCCGAGTACATTAACACAATATTCCATTAGATTCGGTGCACATTAATCTGCCCTCAATTTATCACGGAACCAGGAAACACTGTTTAGTTTTCTCTGACTTCTGGCACCTGTGCCAACTTGATCACTGTTCCGAACTCTGGCTTCCTCGTAATTTCAAACTTTGCAACTGTTCGTAGACAAATTCTATACAGTTCTTTTTCATTTTCATTTTGTAAAGTGAAATGAATTTACATTAGATACAGATCCTCATAAATTATTTAGCTACGGACTTCAGCCTGGTTTTAAGTTAAAGAGCTTTCTAACGACAGAAGCTTTGAGTCACGTAATATAGTATGTTAATATAATATGTGGTATTACAACAATTCGGGGTGGAGACCTTGGGGCCGTGGGGGCCCGGAGCCCACTGCCTCTACCGGGAAATTGCCAAGCGCCTCGTAGAGACATCCCGGGACCAGAAGGCTGGCCTCTACTTCGCTCAGCGTATAAGCCTCGCCAAACAGCGGGGAAACGCCACCAGCCTCCTCGGGACACTACCTGGGCCAGGTCTTTTACTTGTAAAATAGTTAGGTATTTTGAAATTTTAGCTTAAGTATGTATTTTAATGTTATTTTAGTATTACCTTATTTTGAATAAACCTTCTTTGTTGTATTACAATTATTTTGTGTAGGTACGAGTACTACAAAAATAAACTGTCCTCTTTAGTATCTATGTATGTAAGAAGGTCGTAATGGAAATTATAGTATAGTAACGTCTACTTTAAAAAAAGTCTACTTTAGTAGAAAATTAGCCGATATTTCATCTCTAATTTTTTCTTCTACGTTGCCAATGCAAATAATATAAGGACCTATCATGAATATCCATTGCTTTCAATAATGAAAGGCCATTGCATCGATCACCTAGGTCGTGTGAACTTCCTATTCCTTTATATTTTTAATTGTTTATTTAGCCACAAAAAGAATGTCTTAGCGACTATGTACCTAATTGATTTATCAGGAAAATAATATTTACATATTAGGGCACATTAAATATTTACGATAAATGAGTTGTTCACGAGATGGTAAAACTTGAAATAAACAACATTTCGTAGGTACGTGGAACATGCTTACGATAAATGCTGATACAATTATGTCCTTATGCAGACGAGCCTTAACTTTTCGCCGTAATACAATCATATACCATATTCAATAATACATTCATAACATACGTATGTCAATTGAGTAGACGCTTGGATCACCCTTTATACGAAATTAGATTCCCGATCTCAAAAGGACGAGAAAAACTACGATTGGGCGAACACTAGACCGAATAAATCACTCGAATTGCGTATTTTACGAGTTACCAGGTGAATCACTAGGTCTACTTCAGCTTATAGATGTAAGGAGATGTGGTGTTGAAAGCAATTTAAGTGTAATTAATTAATGACCCCTGGCACACAGACCCGAAGTGGAAGTTGGCCTCTGCCAGAAAAAAGACATTGTTATTCCCTATGCTGTAGCTCTATAAACAGTCGCTTGAAATAAGAGAGCTTACGATTGAAGCAAGCTTCATAACTAAACATAGTTTTTATGATTAACAAAGCTAAAGTAGCAATGAGTATTTAGGTACAAAAATAAAATATTTGCCAAATAAAGTTATTTGGTAGGCTCAGAAACTTTTTAAGTATATGGAATTAATGACATAGAACGACTCTCTTGACAGATTTAATGGGCTGGTTTTCCATTGCCTTCCTCATTTCACACACTGGTTATCACACTGTGCATGTTTCCTTATTGGTACCAATAAGTTTTTCGGTTTTTTCGAACCCGGGCCGCATGGGAGTCCGGCGTCCTAGCCACCACGCCACCGACGCTCTATCTATACATATAATATACTCCTGTCACGTAAACTGACCCTTCTGACCTATTGTTAAAAAAGTTTTAAATTCACGCCCCAATTGCGACGAAAGCGACTAAAATATTCCCCAAAAGTTATTTTGTTGACATTTTCGACGTCGAAAGCAATCAATATCAAATTCACGGAAAAGCGGGACATTTACTTATCTATCCTGTCAATGTGGCCATCCGTCCGGTCTTCGGGGGAAAATGCCCATATATTTCCGTAGCAATAGGTATCTAATAATATTCGTATAAGGATAAATAATATCCGAAACGTTTGATTGATAAAGGACATGTTGCCTAGACGTAAAAACAGATATTTTCTGGGAGATGTATGTAAATATCAAAAGCATGAAAAGTATAGGTTAAGCGTTTTCACTCAAGTGTGAAGGTATTCGAGATAGGATAGATCATAAATAAACAATCGAGCACTGAGATAGATGTAACGTTGACATTTATTATTGATATGACATAATACCATGTAAATACACACACCATGCCATCACCCTCCCACACACTTAGTACCTCACATACACACTAATATCCTCATTCATAAAAACAAACACATTCATACAACACAACACGCACACACTATTGCTTTCTTCGTCTGTGCAGTCACTGAAGGGCCAGCTGAAAATCAGCGCTGTGGCTTGCCTCAGCAATATGCTGAGCTAGTGTACCCTTTTTGGCACTGTACCACACCAGATGTTTTGTGCTGCATGTATTAATCTTTGTTTACTTCTGTATTGTGTAGCAAGTAGCAAGTATACACACACATATTCTGGTGTTTACAGTGCCAAATAAACGTTTTCAATTTCAACTTCAATATATAATAAGTATCTCACTACTTAAGGCGAAAAGTGATTATGTTCCTCTGTCTACCCCCTCAGGAAATGTGGACGTGAGATTTATGCTATGCTATGCTATATATTATAATTATGTTCTAGCAAGATTGGTAGGTATATGAAATAGCCACAACTATATGGAACTAAGAATAACTATTCAATAGTCTTGTATAGCAAGAATACATACCAGGCTATTTCTAGATTTTCTAGGCGACAATGAATACTTATAGACCCGTCCATAGCCTATTCTGTCTTTAACTAAATGATAAAAATTAGTAACAAGACCTTATAGTATTATCGAACCATGAATGTTCAGAAAGGTTGAAACTTATCATTTCTTAAAATAAATTATCAGCAAAAATTTCGCCACACTATTTTAATCTTAGTCATTTTTCGTCGGGAAACAACCACTATTGGAAATAGTCATTTTAAGAAGTGGTTAATATAGGAAAAGATGTGGTTATTTTAAGAAATTATAATTTCAGCAACTGGTCAATTCATAAAGTGGTAATTTCCAGATGTGGTCGTTTCCGAACGGTTTCTGGACGGTCATTAACAGGAACTGGTCGTTTCTACTTAAATAAAACCTCAGCAAGAACTGTGTCATCAGGAATAATCCAGAATACCGCAGAACTTAGTTTTGATCGGGTATTATATAACATAACGGGGACCTGTTCTTAACTATAAGTGAGAAGTTTCTTCAAGAGTGTCTTTAGGTCGATCTCACATCAACATATAACACCTATCTTCAAAAGGTAGAGGATACTTAGTAAGGGCTTGTGGTCAACTTGAGAATGGATCTGAGCGTACTTAACGTGGTAGGGGAAAGAGGACGCCTAATTCAATTTAGTGCGGGGCACTAAAGGTCTTGTTGAATTGTGAGACCAAAATTTTTCAAGACCAGGGTAGTTATTACCGTTCTCAAAACGATAAAATGATATCATAGGATGGCGTGCTAAACAGAGACAGCGCTATACCTACCAACGCGATAGCGTCTCTGTTTAGCACACCATTTCATCGTTTTGATAACGGTATTAACCTGTTTTCAGAAGACCCAAGGATTTAAGCAGGCAAAATATCAATGAAATAGTGATTTTGATTGTGAAATAATAATATAGCGCATCTGACTAGTAAGATGGTCAATTAATTACTCCAAAAAATCTACCTACTTTGATTCTGAACATTTGATGCTGCGTTTATTTTCTTGTGAAAAAAGTAGACGAATAATAATTGAAATTGCTTTTGATCCCAGGAGATTACAACAAGTTAGCGCCTGTTAGAGGCACTTCAGATGCCACAGAGATTAACTGAAACCACAAGAATGAGAACAAGATTCTAACTTACCAAAGTGACGTACCTTAGTAAGTTTATTGTTTACAAAACAATTCTTTAAGCATTATCCTTATCGTAATACGTTATTTGTATGAAAAAATTATAATAATTGGCAGTTATTATATCTCATATGTTTTTTGATCTCTTCCATCCCATTTGCTACACCAATGTGAGACAAAACTAGAACTCCAACACAATTTTGGTCTCCGCCTTTTGCCCATCACTAAGTGGGGCGAGTCTGATTCAATTAGCCGCCGGCCAGTATCGGGCGCTGAGCGGGGCAAGCGAGACTACAAAGTGGAATTAGGGACCTAAATGTTTGTTTAACGGAAATTAGAACGCCTGTGTTGCCAACTTACGGCGTGGTAAATATTAATGACGTCTATTTCCTTCACGAAAGAAATAAGTTGTTATTTTGAAACGGTGTTATGTAAACAGTATTGAAATTAATTTCGTTTACATCAAGGTCCGACCAGTACTTGGCCAGTATTTTAAAGCTTCATGATTAGAAAACTGTCAGCATGAAGAAACGGAAAATCTTTATTATCAAAATTTTATCCAACGCAGTAGAAGAAGGAATTAGGCAATTAGCCGCGATCACTTATTTATTTCCTTAATTTCACAATACATCATAACAATTACATAAAAAAGCAGAGACTTCAAGAGTTCCTAACCTCCCGTCTCTTCAAAAGCTATGATTGAAAGCTTTTACGGAGCGTGGAGACTTTTCACAATATTAAAAGGCTTACCTCGAAGTTTTCTCATATAATGTTTGTTTACACGTTGTTTGATTACATCGACATAGCAGGGAGTCTGTTTTACTGCCAAGATTATTGGCTCCGAGTCAGGTTCCGATTGGAATGTTCAGTGAGGATGTAAGAGTGTGATTGCCTACATAGATAGGGTGAGGTCGGGCACAGTGTAAAAGAAGCAGTGGATCTACTGAATGATACAATTTTATTTATTATTATTTATTGTCAGACAGACGTTAGACACGGGATTCTTACCACGGTTTGAGGTTGTTTTGAGCTCCCGATATTTTGGCACAGTTGCATGCGCCATGATCGCGGGTAGACAAACAACAGACAAAACAAAAACAACAACCCCAAACCGTGGTAAGAATCCCGTGTCTAACTATAGTACTGAATAATACGTTTAGAAAAATAGTTTGACGGGCGCTAGTTTCTTCCTATTCTATCGTTGATTAGTGTGTGCACTTATGGCCTAGTATTTTTGTAATTCACGATATCGTTAGTAGAAAAGAAAAAAATGCTAAGCGCCAAAATGGAGGTTTTGGGAAATGAGATTTATTGAATATACTTTTTCTTCACGAAGTAAAGTGTTGCTAGCATTTACATAAAATAATCGAGAACTTATTATACAATGTTAATGATGTTTAAGGCACTTAAATAATTATTTGCATGATTGTTTTGTTTAAGCAGCTTAGATATATAGATAGAAACACTTTATTGTACACAAATACAGGAAAAGTAAAAACTACAGGAACAGTAGCACGATATGTACAAATGCCTTATCGCTACCAGACAACCTCTGAAGTTAACTGGACATTAAAGAGATTAGCGACAGTGTAGTGTGAAGATATGAAATAGGTTACTATTACTTAATACACAGGTAAGTTAGTAAAATAAAAGTAAAATGATATACATAAATAATAATAGCATTTTTAATTATTCATAACTTCTAAGAGTTGTACTGTACCTACTATAGAATTTACTAAAATAGAGTAATTATTGAAGTAAACCCACTGTTAATCCACTACACTACGCCTCCAAGCATACGAATTCTTGAGATTCCGTTGTAAACACGAGATTTGTCGAACTTTATTGCCTCCATACTCCACCTCCACTCGGCGGGGAGAATGTACCTTGCCAATATGAGTGGTTCGGCCTCAATGTAGTAATTAAAGAGATTAATCTCGCACCAATCGCAAATTTATCGAGGGCGATGCCCCAAAAATCCCCTTGTTTGTTTGTTTTAAAAGATCTTATCTTATATATCTTATCTTATGATAGGGGGCTGGGAATAACCCAGCGGCACTTCGACCCTTGAGGATCTTTTGTGCCAACCCTATTTAACACACTGGTCATCTCAGTGTGCAGGTTTCCTCACGATGTTTTCCATCACCGTAAGAGCAGTCGGTAAATGTTCGTAAGTCTTCGAAAAATACGAAAATATCATTGGTACATGCACGGTTTAGAACCCGGACCTACCGCATGGCAGTCCGGTGTCCTAGCCACTGTGCCACCGACGCTCTTACCGCTGAATATTACTTTCAAGTAAATTTCTATCCAGCAAATTTGGACGATTTGCTTTTCTGACGTTATGCTACGAGCGAACTGCTTTTTAGATCTTTGACATTTTGCTACTTGGTCTTCGAAAGTCTTCGAAAATTACGGAAAACTCATTGGTACGTGGTATTGCACGGTTTCGAACCTAGACCTCCCGCATGGGAGTCCGGTGCTCTAACCACTGTGCCACCGACGCTCTTAAAAGATCTTTATTTATCTATTAAACAATACAGACTCACTACTTAGTCTACATTAATTTTCCTAAGTGTAAGTTACATAATTTAAAACAGTTTCTTAGGCTAAAATCCCCACTATAAACTTTAGAGCAAGATAATAAAAATTAAAGGGGTTGCAGGGGGGGTCACCACTGTCCTCTCCTGGCCAGGCTTATCTCGGATGAGAAAACTTCTGGTAAGGGTCAGTCTTTCTTTTCGATGTTCTACATGTTTACCAGTCTTTTATTGATTGAAACACTCAACAAAATTATCTGTTAAAGAAAATAATCCATGACCAAATCAGATCAGATTATTCATCTCACCAAGAGTCAGATGCCACAGGCATAAAGACAAACCGACAGACAAACAGACAAACAAAAACAGGTATAAACATCAAACTTACAACACCCTTTCCTTTTGGTCACGGGTTAATACTCGGAATCGTATATCTTTAACAATCTTAGTCAGTAAAGTTACAAAAATAAAACACGTAATTGTGAAAAGCTATATTGTGTCTGTTTTTTATAGATCCTTTATACAACAGGAAATTCATATAGGTATTCCTTTATATATCTTTTCCTACTACAGGTATTTTCAGACTCTTGATATAATGACGTCTATAATTTTAGATACAAATATAAATGTCGAGTCATAAATATTTTTTCTACGAATTCTGATAAAATAATTTCATTCTAGAAATCAGTGAAGTAATTTTTAGCGAAACATAATTTTCTAAGATTATTGCTAGTGGCATAGATTGTTAAAAAACCATGCATTTCGAGCAAAGAATGTAAAAATTAGCACACGTATTACTTCAATTGAATAGTGAATATATTTATCAAATAATGAATTAATCATTCTTTAGTCATATAAAAACGATACCAAAAATGCCCTGGTAGGTGTAACGATGTCATTAAAAAAAATATACTGGAGCGCGGAGGAGGGACATTTTGACCCCTCGTAGAGGAACAGTGATCTGCGTGGGCTCTAATCTTTAAAACAATCCGTGTCCTAAATACGTGTGCAAATTTTCACATTCTTTGTCTGAACTGCATGATTCATTATGAAGCTGTGTAATATACATACGTGGAACTAATAAATTGTTTGGATTCCAGATAACTTGTCTGCCTTCTCTATCAAACATATCTTCTGAGTATATTGTGGAAAGTAGTGGAAACAAGTCGGAAACTAAACTAATAAAACCTGACTATACGGTAGCAATGTTTGTTTCCAGTTCGACTAAGAGTTGTATTTAATTTTGTTTCTATTGAAGTTGTAGAGTGGACATCAGGCTATGTACATTCTAGCTTTAACTTAATTTTTTTTTCAGAGTATTTAACGTTCGAGAAATTAATTTTCGTGGTGAATGGACGTTTTGGGAATTTGATCTCTCGGACTGAATACACCGTAGCGTGAAGCGTAGAAGCTACGCTACGCTTCACGCTACGGTGTAGACGACAACCGCAATGAGGGATTTTCCGGCAGCTTCTAATCAACTCAACAGATGGCGCTGATTGAATACTGGTGTTTAATAGACTTCGATAGACAGTGGATGGAGCTGGTCTGGTTCTTCGTTTCCAGGCATTACAATAGACACATAAGGAGTATACCGCTCACATTGACTGGATTTGAGCTGCGTCTCATGTAAAGGAGCTAGGCCACGTGGTGACCAACAGTTCACATCAGTTTTCTCACTAATCCCAAAGTTTTGGCTAGCCAATTTAGTTTGTCTTTCTATGAAAGATATTATTTTCCAAAAGAATGATACAAAAGAGCTTGCACTCAGATTTGTTAAATTAAGTAATAAAAAAGTCAATCAGTTTTGACTTTTGACAATTTTTATTATTATGGTGTTGACAACCTCGAATGAAGTAACCGATAGGTCCCAGATTTGTCGTACATAATAGCCAAAAACTCTGTAATCTGGTATATTCTATGATAATATGGAAACCGACATAATTTATGGATATTGTAAAGCAAGCAATTAAAGCGGGGGAAATTTATGTTAATTCATTTATCTCTTAAATTATCACAGCGCTGTTTGCCTAAATCTTAGCATCATTAACTTTTTATTAGAAAAAGCTGGGTTAATTGTTTTAGTAATTTTCACTTTATTCATTTTTTTGAAAGTAAAGCGGGAAATAATAATTTATCAAATATTGTTCTGCGACTTTTAATATTTTGCTTAAATATCTACTTTTACAAAAGCCATATAAAAGTCCAGTCAAGTCTCTAAAAGTCTGTAAAAGATAATAACACCAAACGCCAGAAAATCTAAGTGCAAAAAGCCATATCAGATACTAAGTCAGCATCTTTCAAAAAGAACGGCGACACAAGAGTATTGTCTGAACAGCCTGAGTGTAGGATTGTGTTGAGGTAGCATTATTTAGTTGAAGCTTTGATTGCGTTGCCGGCGACCACTGCTGAATGTGCGAAGGACAATTCCTTACCACTAATGATCGATTGAAATTCACCCTCAGCTCGGAACTTCTACTAAGCAAAACGACCAAGTAGCAAAATGTCAAAGATCTAAAAAGCAGTTCGCTCGTAGCATAACGTCAGAAAAGCAAATCGTCCAAATTTGCTGGATATAAATTTACTTGAAAGTAATATTCAGCGGTAAGAGCGTCAGTGGCACAGTGGCTTTTCGTATTTTTCGAAGACTTACGTACATTTACCGACTGCTCTAACGGTGAAGGAAAACATCGTGAGGAAACCTGCACACTGAGATGACCAGTGTTTGTAAAATGGGGTTGGCACAAAAGATCCTCATGGGTCGAAGTGCCGCTGGGATTATTCCCGGCCCCCTATCATAAGATAAGATATAAGAATATACAGCGGTATCCGTGCTTCGGAAAGTACGTCGTTAAACTATACTGATGAAAATGGAAGTCCTTCGACTTTTTTCGGACTATTAGAAATAGTCCGAAACAAGTCGGAGAGTGCAAAGCGCCTGTCGACACGGCGGCGTTCGCCTCTTTCTCACCGTGCCCTACAAAATTTACAGTTTTGCAATAAATGCCAATTTTTTAAACCTAGTATTCTAAAACCGTTGTGTTTTGTTAATGTAGAAAACTTTTAGGATTATGTAGATAGATACTTCTATCTAAATCTGTAATCAAGTCTTATTATGTAGATAAGTACGCAAGATTGAAATACGAACCGCATAATTTGCGTTCACTCATATTTGCATTTTAAACAAGGTCTTTACAGATGTGTAATAAGTACTTATAAAGTAACACGTATGACTTGGATTAGAAGTGGGTATTTTGTCTTAGGAGACGTTCCATTTCAGAATGCTAAAGTCTAATAAAGTAGATAAAATTACACATAGGGTACGCAAAAACTTACAGTTGATTCCGAAAAACTGCGATAATCATAATTTCAATACCAGAAACAAAAACAAACTTGCAGTCTCACGCTTTAGACTTAGTAAAGTAAACACATTAATTATGGGTCATTGTGTACGATTTTATAATAAGATACCTGATACTGTAATAAATATGACAGAGAAAATTTAAGACCAACATTAGACGGACCTTGTGTAAAAAGGGTTATTATAAAATAATGACCACTTAAATGATAAAGAGACTTGGTCCTAAATTCATCTCTAGCTCTGCACATTGTGTTGTATATGATTGTATTCATAGTTATTGTAAGATATATATTTATTTCAAAAGATGTGCTGCTGAAAGTTTCTTGCGCCGCTTCTTACCTTTCAGCTACAGCACCTTTCGAAGCGGTGGTAGAGCAAAACATGACGTTGTAAAAATGTACTTTAAGGTACTTGCTTACAATAAAAAAGCTTGATTTTGGTTTATACTTGCCAGATCAATTTTCTCAAAGATGCTTTGAAATTAAGCTCACTAAAGAGAAATCGTTAAACATAATTATGACTTATTACATGTTCATTTTATAACTACGAAAACGGGGTTTAATGCCGTCGGTATTTAAGTTTGGTTAAATGGACTGTTTTTTTTTACATTTTTTGACTGTGTAGTTAGTTACCTTTATTCGACGTTTCGCAAGAGTTGCATCTGTTTTTCATATTTACATGTTTTTTCTGCAGGATAAACTACAGGTTAGCGATAAATATGACACATTTTGGAAATACAGGACTTCTTGCAACCCTAATTACAAACGACAGGCGTTCGCAAGATGGAAGAACAGAAATGTTTACAATGTTCCATGCGATAAAACATTCTTGTCATGTTAGGCAGACTTGTGGGAGATAACTTGAGACGAGCCAAGTTGGGAAGTTACCTCTTTAGTGAACGCGTACTTCACTTGTAATCTCACACAGTCTACCCGCTATTTGCAGTGTTTATGGAAATTCTAAACTCTATTTTGATATTAGAATACCGTCGTCAAAGAATAATAAAATGTTTACATAATGTATTACGCGGTAAAACAAGCTGTCATAATATGAGACAGATTTGTGGCTTGAAAGAGATGACAGCAGACGACTTGGAATATGCCAAGTTGGGAAGTTACCACTTTAGTAAACACGTCCTTCATCGCGACTCTAGGCTATTCTCATACGCTCTATCCGCCATTTGCACTATTTACTTTATTTGCTGTGACGTCACATAAATTCAATTTCGAAATTAGAATACCATTGCAAAGAAAGAAAATTTTAACAAATGTACAATACAAATATACTTTATTGCACACCCGGGACAAAAACAAAACATTCAACATAAAGAGAGGTACAATACAATGCGCAGAAGGCGGAATTATCGCTTTAAGCGATATCTTCCAGGCAAGCTTCTGGTGATGGAAAAATCATGTGATACATAATATACGGGTGCATATGACGTATGAAATAGATACTACCCTCAAATAAATAAATAACAATAATAAAAAATGCAAACGCTTGCAAGCTGCAATGCAGTAGTAATAATATTACATAAATACTATAATATATACAGAAATATAATACTTAATATATATTCAAAAATATAATTAACAAATAAATAACACACATCATATTTCCCGAAACCTACAACCTTGGGATCTTCAAGGCCAGAGTGAATAGGCATTTACTGGACCCGCATGCACCATCGTCGACCTCATCGTCGCTTACCATCAGGCGAGATCGAGGTCAAATGCGGGTTTAGAAGTAAATAAAAAAAATAAAAAAAAATGAAACTACATTATAAAACAAATGGTTAGGCAGTGTACACACACTTAATTCGTAATGTTGACGAAGAAGGTTTTTAAATATTTGCATTGTACCATGCGTGATGCCCATGTGATAAAACATTCTTGTCATGTGAGGTAGATTTGTGGCAGAAACTTGAGACGAGCCAAGTTTGAAAGTTACTTCGCTCTTAGTTTTGTGATATATATAAACACAGCGTTTATAGGAAAAAAGACCTTATTATCACAGTAAAGTAACAGAAAATCCTGTTTATTACTAAAGAAAATGTTTACAAAATTTACCATGCGATAAAACATGCTGTCATGCAGCAGACAACATGAAAAGAAAGTCTAAGTCGGAAAGTTAGCGAACGGCTCCAGGCTGTTCTCATACGTTCTACTCATAATTTTCACTTTTATTTTAAGATATTAAGTTTTAAGTGGCACTGACCTCTGCCTCTTGTTAATCACCCTGTTTTTGGAACGCGTGCTTGGTTGTAATAGAAACTTGGTGTTAAGTAGTTCTAAACCATATCAAATAAAATAGATACAAGTAGCTTTGCAGGGATTAATAGGATTTTGCAGATTTTTTTTATTTTTTATTTATTCCTTTACACTTTTGTGTACAGGTGAGTTTAATGCCTTGCGGCATTCTCTGCCAGCTGACCTTTGGGCATACAGATATATTATGGCGAGAATTCCTATGTGTTGAATCCTGAAGTCAAGAATAATGTGAAATTTTTATCTTATTTTATTTTAATTGTAATAAAATCGATAGTTAAAAAAACTGTAAAGAGATTGTTGCTTTTAGATTTGACTACCTTCCCTACATATCTTTTAATAATAATAATTTAATAAGGAGCAAATTTGTAATTGTACCAAAACATTATTTTACTAGTTATTTGATTCTCATAGTGAGCCTTATATTCTGCACCATACAAAACGGTGGTATATTAAAAATAATGTTGCAAAAAGTTCTGTAAGCTTCTATTTGCAATATAAAACACTGACTTTGACTTCTTTTTTTTGTGGAGTTATTGAACAATGTTATTGTGTGCGAGCACACCTCGACTCATCCTTTTCACAACGCAGAAGCATTAGTACACTCGCTGTGTTCCGGAAACCGACGACGGCACCTAACGCGGTAGCATTTTTATTATGTTCAACTTTTTCTTGAATTCACTTCACAAAGTTACATTAGGAGCACCATTTTGTATTTTATCTTTAGATACAGTTTTTTTACTATAAGTATCACATCCTGTATACTTATAATTGGTATAATTAGTACACTTAGAATTCATTTAATACGATGTATTATTAAAAGAATAGATTTAGTATAATTAGATTTAAAACGACTGAAAGTTTCAAAAGGTACTTATATCCTTATTTTTTTTTACTTTTTCTGTGCTTCTTTCTTTCTTAAACGATGAAGACGTGTCCTCTCCGCTCCCGAAGTGGTTTTGGAATTTATTCTGTTAATTTTAGCCTTTTTTTATTTCAAACTTGCCATTTTCACTTGCAATCAACATCAGAACTTTTTTAATTTCGCAAACTGTATTTTTTTAACGTCAAACCGTTGCGTATACTCTATTCTTTAAAATACAGTTTATTTGGCCCAAATCCGTCGAGTAGTTTCGACACTCACTTTAAACTGAGCGCTAACCGCGTAACACCTCATTTTCAGTATTCACTTGCGCGGACTATGCCGCCACCAGAGGGAGAGGGGGAGGGGCACCCCCATGCGGACTCCCATGCGGTAGGTCCGGGATCGAAACCGTGCCCATGTACTAAATTTTCGTATTTTTAGAGGACTTACATACATTTACCGACTGCTCTAACGGTGAAGGAAAACATCGCGAGGAAACTTGCACACTAAGATGACCAGTGTGTAAAATGGGGTAAGCACAAAAGATCCTCAAGGCTCGAAGTGCCGCTGGGTTATTCCCGGCCCCCTATCATAAGATAAGATACGATGGTATAACTATTACTTTTCTAACTCTGAAACTTTCGTTACACGAAGCTCTCGAATGTACATATTTTTCGTTACCATTTTTTCTTGGATGACCCCTCTTAACCTAACGTAAGACAATAATTTGTATTCATTTCAAAAAATATTCAAACTTTAATGCTAACATCCGACATCTGTCCAGCTGTTCTAAGGTTCAAACAACACCTCCACAAGGTAAGCTTAACAAAACCCTATAAAAACGACATTAACCTCTCGACTCCGCTGCCCTCAAACACGTGGAAGAGTCGTTATGCGTCTTTAATAAGTTGTACTAAAACTTCCTCTAAATGATTATTTAATGGGCCTCAGTTCTGATACCAGCCAGTTATATAGAAACCTTGTGAAAACACGTATTAATGTTTATATAAAGTGTATGTTTTAAGTAAGAAACTTAACAGAGTGTTATATTTTGATACATATGTTTCTGCAATATTTTTTTCTATAAATAAGTAGAGAGTTTCATACAGAATATACATTTTTATTTATTATTATTTCAAAATGTTTGAATCCATATTAGTATTGAAATTATAACATAGAAGTTTTGTTTGTGAAATTGCTATATCTTTATGTGAGTGCACGTCTGTAATTGGATTATCAGAACTTTACCATATAAATAAACTCGAATTATCCTAAATGTATAATATGTTTATATGCCAAATAAAAATATATATGTAAATATCAAAATATAACTATACAGTAAAATAAATTGGAGTAGGGATGATTTACATTATAATATTGTAAAAAGCGGTTACATCTTGATATACAGGGTCGCCTGGGAAGCTACTATTCTTCAACCTATTTCTGCAAAGCTGCAATGCTTGCATTGCTGTGTTCTGGTTTGAAATGTATGAAACCCAGCGTAATTAATAGCACATGAGATCATCATCACCATCAGCCTATTAATGTCCCCACTGTTGGATACAGACCTCCCCTTGCACAAGGGGGTATGGGCCATGATCCACCGAGCGGGCTCAGTGCTGATTCACGCCTTTAGATATTTTTTATTTACTCAGACATGCAGGTTTCCTCACGATCTATTCCTTCACCGTTAGAGCAGTCGGTAAATGTACATAAGTCTTCGAAAAAATCCGAAAAATTTGGCATGACATGGTTTCGAACCCGAACCTCCCGCATGGCAGGCCGGCGTCCTAGCCACTAGGCCATCGACCACATGAGATACTCTACCTAAATCCTAACAGCGCATCGACAACTCTCTTGCAATATTTCAATGAGGTGAGATGGCTATGGGCGTCGGTGATAACTTACCACCAGGAGGTTCGATCTTCTGTTCGTTTGCTTCCCTTTAATATATACAAAAAAAAACATGAGCATTAGCTTTAATTATGTTTTTTGCAACTCGCCTTCATCTTCTGTGCCAAAAATATCTGCCAAAAATCAAAGTCTGAACTGTTATGGCCTAGGATCGCACGTACCTTATTATTTGTATTACTTAGGATTTGACTCGGCTCTTTCGCCTATCATGGCAATTCAGCGCCATCGTTAATAACCAAAACCGCCAATTTAACCGAATTCTTTCATTACAGATTTCGGTTCGATTCATGTTCCCATTATTTCTTCCTTCCTTAGTTATCTAACATGACGTATCTTAATGAACCAGCCTGTTAATTTGGACGTCAAATTAAAGTAAGTACCGTATAATACAAAGTTTTGAGTTGAAACATTGCTAAATTCTGCAGATGACAATCTCAACGACTGTTCCTGAGAGCAAAAGTTTCTTAGCAGTGTTCTAAAGACATAACAAAATGAGTTTGATCCAAGTTCAAGGGATGAAATTTTTAGCTCCAACCCTAAGGTATAACAGCCACCCGCCGCATTAGGGATGAAAAAGTATATTTTAGGAACCAGCCGGTGGTAATATTGAAACTGTACCTCGATGACACTTCTGTTGTAAACACTGCATCTCTATTTACCGATCGCATTGTCTTTTCTTTCACTTTGACAGCAACAATTCAAGAACTTGATTGTATATTTCGTAATAATAATAAATCTCCCTAATGAATTTTAAATATATGCAAGTTTAAATACATTAGTTAGTACAAATACGTTACATTAGTTTAAATGCATTAGGACAGAAATGTGTTTAAATAATTACGTATTTATATTTAATTTGAGAGGGGCGGTGGCGTCGTAGCTAGGACGTCGACCTCCCATGCGGGAGGTCCGAGTTCGATACCAGGCAATATCATGTACCAATGAGTTTTTCGGTTTTTTCGAAAGACTTACGCACATTTACCGACTGCTCTGACGGTGAAGGAAAACATCGTGAGGAAACCTGCATACAGAGATAATCAGTGTGTGAAATGGGGAAGGTAGTGGCAAACCAACCTGTCGGGACACTGTGTACAGGACACAGTGCCCACTGTGTTGTACATTGTGAATTATTATGTCAGCAGTTTTAAATGTCACGCGGCTGCGCCCGCGCCAGGCTAGTCGTTTCTCTACTACCGTCATGTATGATATACTGTTTGGAAATATAAGTATCGGTTAACAAGTCCAGTGTCTCATTGAAGATGACTCCTCGAAGACATACCCTGGCTAGGACGTAGGTATAGACACGTGCCGAACTCCTAGACCAGTAAAGAGGTGCAACTCGGTTGCCTCCTCTAAAACCCCATTAAATCTGCCACGAGAGTCGTTCTATGTGATTAATTCCTTAGAATGATCACGACCCTCAGCATTGAGGAATACAACTTAGAAGAGAGAGATATTTAATTTGAGTATACTTACCTCTCGATTCATTTCGCAAATAGTAGCGATCGGTAATTGACAGTCTGCGATTGCTCTCCCAATGGACCATATTTTCGCGCCCTTTCAAATTTCACCGGATGTGTCACCTTATTGAAAGAGATGGCAATATTGAATTTCATACATTTAACGAGAGAATGCTATACAAGAGCTATCAGTTTATATAATAATATAATTCTTTGCTATTATAACCGGTGCTGTCTTTTTTACATAGGAAGGCACGTCGAGCTTTTATAAAAACCTAAATAAAATACGGATTTTCACTGATGAATGTCGGAAGTCCTTCTCTGTGTATTATCTGTGACTCTGCCGATACTAATCGGAAGACTTCCAACATCTATCAATAAGAATCCATATTTAATTTAGATTTTTATAAATGTTAGATGTGCCTTCTTATGTGAAAAGGACTACATATAGTCCTTTATAGTCCTCCCCGTAGGGAGTAAATAAAATTAAAGTATTCGCATATGTCCCGAGATACGAGTACTGACAAATCAAATCAAATCAAATTAAAAAGTTTTTGTTGTTGAAAGTAGGTACATACAGACTCATATAGGCACCAACATACAGACTCACCTATCATTACAAATATTTTGAAGTATTTTCATTACTTTGGCACGAGTATTGTTTCTGTATCTACATCGATCATCACGTTAGAAAGGAATATGTACGCGTAAGTTGAACAAATGAGTGAATGAATGAGTGGGCGTGAAAGCACGAACAAATATACTCGTACCTTGCCTCAGGAGGTTTGTCCCTCAATCAACCGTGAAAAAGGAGACCGATTTTCCTACTTTAACCGTAACCTTTAACCGCAAAATTGGAAAGATAAAATAGTGAAACTGATTGAAACGATTTCAATTCGAATGCCGATGTTGTTATCGTTTTAAATTGTTCTTTATTACATAATAAGCACACTACATTGATATTTCCGGGAAATCTACTGTATTATCAATATAAATCATTGTTAAAGTTTAAAACCCAAACCGCGCCAAAAACGCTGTTTCTGTAATGCCGCTGGTCACATGACACATGTGACGTCACACGCAAGTAAACAAGTTTAAGCATTTAACGCTATTATTATAACGAGTAAAGTACATCAAACATCAATTAGTTATAAGTTGTGCTTTTAAAAATAAACTTCCGTTTAGTGTTAATTATCGTTTTATTCTATTGTATTCGTATTGACATCAAACTATTATGAATATAATACATCTTATACCTACGTCACGCTGACTTCTGAAAAAAATCATATACGACATTTCATTCTGGTGCGCGCGCGACCGGCTCCGCATGTGTGCGGCGCCACGCACACCTTTGTAAAAACGCAATTTCGCTCGATTGCCTGACCTGTTACCGGCTCGTGAATTTCATCATTTTTCTTCAAATTTATTGGATAGAATGGTGTATGAATAGCGTGTAGTGCCACAATGTACATACGCCTAAAAATTTGACTCCATTTTGAGATTCGAAACGAATATTTATCAAAAATGATCAGAAAACTACTTCATAAATAGCTCAAAGATCGAATATAAAACTCAGAAAATATAAAACGCTAACTACCATGAAGCCATGTTTACTTGCGTGTGACGTCACCAGAGTTGCAACCAAACACAGATAAAATTTCAAAAACTAATAATTGTAATTAATTATTAATAATTTTGTTTAAAATAAAGTGAAATGTTTTTTACGCTATTATTTGATGGATGACCACAATTTGTAGTATATTTTCAATGTTGTCAACTACTGTTCTTAAACTACCAACGCGAAAAAGCTTGCAAAAACGAGAAATTGCGCAATTATTGTGTGTAAAACGTGTAAAAGTCTTTACAAAGATTATTCCTATTCCTCTTCTAACTGTTTCGTGGTCGCAAACGACCAAAAGTCGTTTCTTTGAAGTGTAAATTGCCGTGATAATGGAAAACTTCCAGTTTGTACGGAATAACAAGTTTTAAGTCCAAGGAATTTCAGGGTTTTACGGTGTCACACGTTAAATTGAAAAGTTTGCGATGTACCATCTACAACATACAAAGCAAAGTCTAAGGCCGTATTGTACCAACCGTTAACTCTAATTTTAACTTTTAATGTTAAAACTAACCCGAGCGGTTCGTATAGCCTCAAATTGCCTTTTAACACACTAACACTGCTTTTCTAACACTCACAGACAAGCAACACGACAGACAATTTCCACTGGGATTCTTTTAATTTGCATAGTGTTATGTCTTTTTTCCATCCATCTTTTTATTTCTATCCTCGGATTAAAAATAAATAAATTGTAATTTGTCGAACTTTATAATTGGCTGAATATGTTTAGGATATATTTGTAGTTTTAAGTATAAAGTTCGCTAAAATAAATTATTTACAAAAATGCTTTTTAGACACGGATTTTAGGAATTTTGCGTTGACATAGCGCTTATAACGCGTTGCGAGCATTGTCGAAAAGTGATCGCGTTCGTTCCTTTACTAAGGAACAAGCGCGATCAGAACCAGTGGCTGTATTCCTCTATTTTATAACCTTTGTCGTTCTTTTCCAATTAAGTAGCAATTCATGACTTAATCCAGGGTTAAATCTTGGTTCTAGTCTACCTTAGACTAGCTTTTTTTTGTATTGCAATGTTTACGGAGATTGAAAACGGTAATAGCTGTCTTTTAGGTTTTGGCGGAAATTGGATATTTTATGCGTATGTTGATGTGCCGTCAAGCAAAATGTTTTCGTGTAACTGAAATACAGATACGACTACACGCTTTTGTGGGTAAGTAGTAAACCTTGGTGGAATTTTGCCGGCTGAGTGCCAATTTCTATGCTCTAAGCTCTAAACTTACAAAATAATTTCATTTTTACTGTAACGTGAAACTTGTCGTACGCGTCAAAAGACCCAAGAGCTGGCTCCTATTTGGCCCAGCGGATTAGCTTAGCTATCCAACGCAGCCAGCCTCTTGGGTGCACTGCCGGATATGTGGGACTTAACGAAGTTTTTTTTCTTCTTAGTCTAAGTTTAGTTTTAGCTTTAGTATTATTATAGATTTATCTTTTTTTTTATCAATTAACTAAACTAGGTACTGAATTCAGTCAAGTTTAAATGCATTCGGTATTTTTTAGTCGACTAAATCGTTTAATAGTTATTTATTAGCATAGCATAGCATAACTGTCAAGTCCATAATCCCCCAGGGGGTAGACAGAGGAACCACCTATAATATTTATTATCGACTGAATTCAGTGAAGTATATACCTATTCTTCTTCTTAGTCGTATTCCTCATTGCAGAAGGTCGTGATCATTCTAAGGAATTAATCACATAGAACGATTCTCTTGGCAGAATTAATGGGGTGATGGTTTGCCATTGCCTTCCCCATTTCACACACTGGTTATCTCAGTGTGCAGGTTTCCTCACGATGTTTTCCTTCACCGTCAGAGCAGTCGGTAAACGTACGTAAGTCTTCGAAAAAAACTCATTGGTTCATGTCATTGCATGGTTTCGAACCCGGACCTCCCGCATGGGAGTCCGACGTCCTAGGACGACGCCACCGACATATGGTATACCATAGTATACCATAGTATAAAAAGAACAGTATCATAACTTCAGCAATATCTGCATGAGGCATTCCCCTTAGCTCGTGCCGCAACCAAGTTCCTTCGTCACGACAACTAATAAATAGTATGGGACGGCAAAGCAGGACCCGCTCGTGTTATGCGCGCTGGTAGGTTTGAGTTTCTATTCTGATTTTTTTGTGTGCTGATACTTTCAAACATCTAACTGGCATCAGAACTAACGTGGTGACGGTGGTGGTAACGCCCCTCAAACCCTCAACCAACAGAAAATGGCGGACGCTTTGCAATTCTACGATCGCATTAAACTCCGCGGATGCAAAGCGAAGGTTTTTACGCGATTTGTTAACTGTCAGGGCTGCCATGGGAGATTATGGGAACAAGCTGTGACGTTAAATGCTGTTTGAACGAGTTGATGGTTCTTGTGTGTCTTAAAGGCAAATTCTTGTGTAATTTTGATGTCCTCAAATAAGCTATCCACGCACCTACTTTATAATTTTTACTTTATTATTTTTATTTTTCAATAGGTATCATTGTTATTTTTTGTCACCACATTCACTAGTATTTTTTGCTATCCCAACTCAATTTTGTACAACCAATTTTCTACTTTTTAACCATGCTGTGTTTACACGTTAAGGGTTACGACCTAGCTCATAACTTTATATTGATTTTTCTGTATTTTCACTGGTTGTAATCTTTGTATTAAATAAATTTTTGAGATTCCATTCCGTTTTATTTTTACTTCAATGTTAGCTGAATCTGAATTATAGTTTGAATTGCAGCTACTTATTATTTAGATATTTGCTGGTTCTCTAACCCTTCAAACCGAAATACAAAAATGCAAGTATTTCTGCTTTGCAGCAGTAATAGGTAAAAGGGTGTTACCACCTCAGGTTGATACTGCTCAGAGGCATACTACCTACACAGTCTTACTTGAACTTGTTTGTTAAGTAAAAGCAAGTGCTATTTGCAGTAGGGTATTTGACAAGTATCTAATATTAAATATACATAAATTGACGGTCAAATATGAAAACAGAATTAAAATCCGCTGAAAAATAAAATAGCTACAGGCAATCAAAAATCAGACGGTAGAGAGACGGCAATAGATAATTGTGACGTCACTGTTATATAGCGCCATATGAGCAAGACCTTGGCTACATAATAAGGACTGTTTTGCTAGAAAGGGACAGAGCATCCACTACTTACTTTAACCATTACTATACCTGATGTTAGTTGAGATATCGATAAACGGATTTCAAATCCATCTTCAGGATGTCCATGTAAGAATTGAATGATGCAATACAAAAATAATACGTCAAATACACAGGGTATTATTATGGACATTGACTGCCAAAAATTCAAAAACTAAGTTACCTACCTGTACTGTATCAAAACTTTCATTCATTCGGAAATAATTAATCACAATTTTGTCTAATAATATATTGTCTAGTTAAATAAATAATTATAGCAATAATGGCACCAATTCTGTGTCACCCGCTAAAAATAAATTCAGATTCAGATTAATTTATTTGTCCAGAATGTAAGTACATAATTACAAGATGATAATTTCTAAACAAAGAGTCGATACATTCTACTCAACAATAAGCATGGAAATATAAAAAATAAATAATATAATAATCAGATAAATTTTAAAATATAAATGTCATTTAGATCGTAATACCTACAAAATAATATCTATTATTCTTATAAATAATTATTAAAAAAATTATTAACCGAATAGAAACATTTATCCAGTAACCATTCAAATAATCTTCTTTTAAAAACTCTTATGGGTAAGTCGGCAAACTGGCGTGGTAATTTATTATATATGCGTATTGCCATTACATAGACATTCCTCTCAAACAATGTTAGGCGTATCCTGGGAAAACTCAGCTTATTCATGAACCTCACATTGGGTCTAATTACGACATCGTTATGCCATATGAAGCATTCTGGGTGTTGTTTTACAAAAATACAAATTTGATAAATGTACATAATTAAATGAAACGTCACTCTCACTTTTACACGATCTAGCTTATGTATTTTTTACTTTAGGTTTGGCGGCCATCCCGGAATAGACCCCATTGTCTTTTAAATTGCAGTCAAGCTGGCAACCCTAGGCAGTTTTTCCGCGAAATGGTTTATACGACACTTTCGTTACGCACCAGCGTCAGATGAACTGTAAATACCGTACTACTGGCTACCAGAAGATACTTTCTCCTTTTTATAGCAGCTCCAAGTTTATGTGTTTCCCCAATCACTTAACTAAACCGCTGAGCAAAGTCCTCGTGTAAAAAAACTGCTGCTTTGCTTTTTTTAACTATTGAAAAGCTTCGAGTTTCCAGTAATAGATGGAAACGTGCCGAAACCCGAGATAAATAGCGGGATAGTGTTTTTTTTAATGGCAATTGTGTTTAACAATTGTGTTTATCTCGGCACGTTTCAGTCTAGGTTTTCAATCGTTTATTTTTATTCCAAAAGAACATAAATTTGCGGATATAAACTTGGAATGTGGTGACGTTGCTGTTCTCAGAAAATATGTCAAATCAAATAATTTATTTGGCCTTTAGATCAGTAGTACCATTGACTAGTACCATTGATGGTACAAGTGACACAACTTTGTATCTTTAGTACCATCAATGGTACTAGGGACACTAATTTAGGATATAATATACCTATAAAACGAGGTATGTCCTATCTTTTCTTTAATGGTACTAGAGATACAAAGTTGTATCACTAGTAACATGGGGGATATCTTGACTTTTCTTTAATGGTACTAAAGTACAAAGTTGTCTCACTTGTACCATCAATGGTACTAGTCAATGGTACTACTGATCTAACGGCTTTATTTGTGGGTTGGTAGGCCAGAGGGCTTATCTCATAGGATTTTTTTGACAAATACGAAATGAAAATCTCCCTCGAAAAACGAGGTCTGAGACATACTGGGTATTTAAGGATTGCCTTTCTTGTCGCTTCGTCTCTATAGTCTAGCATACGGAAACCATCACAAAACCTGGTAGAGTAAAAAAGAATGACGTAAAAATGTACTATAAGGTTAAACTTACTTACAATTTAAAATATTTTTTAAGGTTAATTAATACCTAGTTTATTCAAAATAAAGTAATATTAAAATAACACTAAAATACATACTCGTACTTACGCTAAAATTACAAAATACCTAACTATTTTACAAGTAAAAGGTCGCTCCCAGCAGGGAGTGTCCCGAGGAGGCTGGCGGCGTTGCCCCGCTGTATAGCGAGGCTTATACGCTGAGCAAAGTAGAGGCCAGCCTTCTGGTCCCGGGATGTCCCTACGAGGCGCTTGGCTATTTTCCGGTAGAGGCAGTGGGCTCCAGGCCCCCACGGCCCCAAGGTCTCCACCCCGACGCGACGGCGCAAATATAAAATCACCAAAAAAAATTTTTTTACCATTTATCACACATTTCCGGCCATCTTCGGAAGTTTTTTAAAGGCATTGCCATAATTCGTTTGCCTACGGAGTTGTCTGGTATTTTTTCCGAGCTCGTACGGATGCCATTACGAAACCGTTTACCAGCCATCTCCGCCGGTCTTCGGTAGTCAGTCGGCAGTTTTTCGAGATGCATCACCTTGCTTCCTTGTTTCGCACTTTCATGAGTCGATTTTAAGTGATTACGAAACGAACGAAAACGAGAACTTCCTTAACTTTTGGAGTTATCTACAACTGCATTCACAGATTTTGAAAAAATGGTATAGTCAGCGAGAAAATGGGCAGTTCTCAGATTTCCTTTTTTGCAGGGAATCAATCCTGTTTCTTATAAGGTTGTCTAGTGTCCTACTTTAGGTCAATTTGCCGACAGGTGTCGCTATACTGGCGGCATCGTTTTGTGACCTCGGTTTTATATATTGTTTTTAAGGATTTCTAATAAATTGTACTCTTCGAAAGTTCATGGCTTTCATTACTTTTTTCATATAGGCGCCCTCTGCGCAAACAAGGTGAAAAGACTATATGGGACCAACTGATGTTTAGAGTAATAGAAAAGTCAGAAATCGCAAAGAAATTTTCTCATACTTTCTCATACATACTTTCTATTAAAAATGTTTAATGTGGAAAAATATAATTACAAATTGTTATGTACAATTATTTAATTTGAAAATTTGCTAGTCCAATCCTCCGTCCACTGTGTACATCTGCTCTGCCCCTAGCCTATTAGCTTAAAATTCTGTTTTAGTCAGGGTATTTGTGGCGGTATTGTATATGGAGCTTAGTTTTCGAGACCCGTTGTCAAAATTTTCGTTTCGTGACTGTCAAACTGAATTCCACGTAAGCCCTCAGATCAGTGGGGGGTTGGTATCTGGTTTCGTCACTGTGCTATAGCTGGTATGAAATTGAAATAATTAATTAATTAACAATTAAAAGAATAGATTACGACTCTACTGAAGTTGGCGATCAACAAAATTGGATCCGCGATTCGCGGAGTTAAACCCCAAAATAAAGTCGTCCAGTAAGTAAATGTCTAGTCGTACCTGGTGTTAAGGCTGTGAGTAGATCCAGCGGTCAGGGGTACCCCGTGTATCTTGTTTCCGCGATATAAGAAACACCACACCAGTCACTTTGTCGTATTACAGTCTCAGTAAAGTCAATTCACTAAATAATCCATGACATAAATGTAATCCCTGTTTAATTGTAAAGCATACGGTGCAAAGTGCATGTGCATCGCGTGGAGCGAGCGGCCGACTAAAATGACAGCGAGTCTAACTAATACCCTCCGATGTAAAATGTAAAAAATAGTAAACAAAGCCGAAACAAAAATAATACAATACTTGCATAGCTGTGTTTTGTAAGAGTAGCTATAAGAGAGCCAGAATAATTATTGGCACATTAGGAACAAGTCCTCAAGGTTAGCAGCGCATCGAAAACCCTCTATTAGCTTCATAGTAAGGTAAGATGTATGTTTGGTATCTCCCCTACTTTCGGTAAAATTTTATGTTTGTGGCAACCCCGCTACTTAACTTAGGTTTAAAAAAATACAACTGTCACTTTCACTTTCGCTTCCCTCTCGTCTCAGCGACACGGCACGAGCTCCCATTATAAATTTCGTCTTTTTATTAACTTAACCTAAAAATCCACACCCCTTGGTCCCTATTTTCACCCCTAACCGGTCCTACCCCTGAAACGATTCGTTTCCCTCCCAAATTCCACGAAAAGTTATATTTTGATGTGTCAGTGTTTCCAGCCTGCTCCTCGTCAGGTGAGTACCTAGCACACCTAAGTTATTACAACCCACTGCAAATTGAAGGGAAAACTGTCGCCTAACAACATCAAAAAGGGAAGAACCAAAATTCGCAGGGTTTGCTCTGAACCCACCCCCCAATCGCGGCCTATCCCAGGTGGTGCACCCTCTATGCTCCAGGGTGGACACAATTCCGGAACCAATGTCTATGGGCGATGATGACTACTTATATGCTCTATACAATAACACTCGTTTAATAAAAATACTTGAAAAAATATTTTTTTTTATTGTATGTAGGAGCTTGGAAAATTCACGGAATATTTCTATTATCATAGTGAAGAATCATGAGACAATACTGAACAAAGGGATGAATAAATTTCGGACAAACGAGGTAATTCCCCGCATATGGACGGTCATCGAAGGCCATCAGAGATGAAATATGCCACCCCTCCCTATATAGTTACGGAATCCAAAAAATCATATTCAAAGGTTTTGTTCCTGATACTTCTATAATTTTTCATTTGTTAATTTGACCTTCTGATAATAGAGTATCAAATCGAAGAGCCTTGGCTAATAGGTAACTGGATTATTTAGAATTCCCATAGGTATAAAATTATTAAGTACTTATTCTGAACTCTGAGGCTACGGTATTCTATTCTAGTTTTATTAATTATGTAATTTTTTCTTACTACTAGAACAGTACTGACGTAACTACTAGTTAAGGTACTACTAACTCTGATCTCTGTTTGTCACTGTTTTACTCTATCTTTTATTAATAACTCTCTTTAAAAAGTGGATTTTTTGTTAAAAATATGCGACGGATTGTAGACGGACGGCAAATGGGCCACATAATTGTAAGCAGTCACCATTGGGCTAGTGGCTAGGACACCGGACTCCCATGTGGGTGGTCCGGGTTCGAAACCATCCTGTGCCATGTACCAAAATTGAAAATGTTTATTTACCAATGAGTTTGTCGTATTTTTCGAAGACTTACGTTTGCCTTCACCATCAGAGCAGCCGGTAAATACATTTAAGTAAGTAAGTAATACGTTTATTTCACACACAACAATGACCGAAACAGTTATAATTATAATAAAATAATTATGTAAATAATGTTATTTAATTTACGGACGGAACACACAGTGAAGGAAAACATCGTGAGGAAACCTACACACTGAGATGAACAGTGTATAAAATGGGGTAGGCACGAAATATCCTCAAGAGTCGAAGTGCCGCTGGGGTTATTCCCGGCCCACTAACATAAGATAAGATAAGTGGTGACCATGGGCTAAAGACATCTTACCTCACTATAATGTTATTAGAGGGTTTTCAATGCGCTGCTACCGTTGAGGACTTGGATGGAGTGCCTCTTATACCGATAATTAAGCTGCCCCTCTGACCCTTCAAACCGAAACACAGCAATGCAAATATTGCTGCTTTGCCACAAAAATAGATGCACCATTGTTTCACACTAAGTTTTCGTGCAATAAAGTGTATTCATTATTCATTCATTCACCCCAGGCTGACTTTGCACAGAGTCATAAAACCTTCGATACACATTGCTTTATCTTACCAGCATGGTAGATATTTTCGCGACCCCCATCCCTCATTCCATCCCTAGTGGATGGCCAGAAGTTGTGGAGGTTTTATGTCACCGGATAAGATAACAGGCAATCTATTACAGAAGCCTGGACCGCTTTTATTTCCTAAACAAATTCACTGAATTCGCCACTCCAAGGCTAGAGTGTTTTCTTTTTCACGAGAAATCCAATTTTCATAAACCCCGGCACAGATTGTATGACTAAAGCTTTCGTTCAATTTTTCGGAAAAAAAGATGTGTATACTTATGACCTACTTACTTACCTTATTACTTACGTATAACATTATGTATAAAATGGTATTTATAAAACAAAAGGACATAAGTAATTTAAGTGACCTCAAGTATGTACACACCTCTTTCACCCTCTTCTACACAAACACGCTCACACACATTTCCAATAAACACTTACATAAACACACACACCAAAACTTATTTCTCCCTATAAGCATTATTTTAAAATAGGAAATCTTTAATTGGCAGTACCTATATTTTTTAATTGACTTATTTGTTTTTAATTTTAAGTCCTGTAGATTTTATAATAAATAAATTAAAAAAAAAAATTAAAAAAAATTTTTGCCTTGTAATTTGGAAACTGTATTACGATTATAGGAACTGAAACTGACATCGGATCACGTGAGCTATATCAAGCTACACAGTATTGGAGTTTTTTTTAATCCGTTTTATATTTCGCATTCGAGGGCTCCACAACCGGTATAGGTATATAGCAAAATCTGAATAGACAATTTGGAACCAGACCCGTAGCCAGGATCAGCGGTCGTGGGTTTCCATAGAGTTGATGAGTTTTCAGTTATCTATACCAATATTATAAAGAGGAAAGGTTTGATTTTTTGTTTGTTTGTTTGAATTGAATAGGCTCCGAAACTACTGAACAGATTTGAATAATTCTTTCACTGTTGGAAAGCTACATTTTTCCTGAGTGACATAGGCTATATTTCATTTTCAAAAAAAATGGGGATCCTTACTTAAATTACGATAACACTTTATCGTAATTTAAGTAAGGATTAAAAAAATATCAAAAAACTTCCTTACATCGCGTACGCTGCGAAAACTATTGATGATAGAACAAAATGATATATAACATTTTTTTAGAACACACCATTATCAACAAAAAAATCAGCGGCAGCGTGTCTCTAACTATTATAGTCATGTCACAATAAGCGTTTTTTTTATAATAAAAAAAAAGAAATTAAAATACCACCGCTACAAAAAGCTCTTTATTTGTACCTTATCAAAATAAATGATTTATTATTTAAGACTGCTTCAATACCTTTATATTACTTTTTGAATTATTCGATTCTGACATTCCATTCAAAAGATATCACGAGTTTAAAACTTTGAAAAAATAAACTCCATTCGGCTACTTATGCGTTGTAGGGAGTCACTCGGTTTTTTTTAATTTACTCTTTTTTAGGAGCTCGACGCAAAAAGGAGTGAATATGTGTGTTATATTATTATTATTATTATTATGAATGTGTTAAAATTAACAAATCTAAATGTAATGTTTAATGCCCGTGCGAAGCCGGGACGGGCCGCTAGTCTATTGTAGTAATAAAACACTAGTTATAATCAAAGTGGAATTGAGTGATCATTTTCGATCGGGTATCGTGTTTAGTTTTAGCGAAGTCAGATGATGAAAATATAATAATATACATAAATGTTATAAATTTGTATAAATGTTATGACTCATGACAATTCAAATATTAAAACCAGTTTCTGTTTTCTTATACGTACTTATATTTCGAAAAATAATATGTCGTAAAATGTTGGAGGTTTTACCTCCAAAACTATAATATGCTACTATTATAATATGTATAATATACCCCCAAAACTATAATAGTTTTACCCCCAAAACTATAAATGGTGGAGTTTTACCCCCAAAACAATAAAACTATAATATACAAAAAAAAAATATGTCGAAAAATGTTGGAGTTTTTACCCCCAAAACTGTAATATGCTACTATTATAATATGTATAATATACCCCCAAAACTATAATAGTTTTCCCCCCAAAACTATAAATGGTGGAGTTTTTACCCCCAAAACAATAAAACTATAATATACTAAAAAAAATATGTCGAAAAATGTTGGAGTTTTTACCCCCAAAACTCTGCCTACGACGGGCCGCTTGGAATATGTTGTTAAATTATTAAACAAGTTTGCAATTCATTATCTTTGTGTTTTGTTGTTAAATAACCTTCGGGTGTTTGGATTTCAATAATTTCGGCAACGGAATATCATAAAAATGATAGAATATTATTTTAATGTTGAACAATTCCGAAATTAATGTTGTAATTTATTTCTTTAACATTACGAAGGATCAGCGTAGGGGTAAGACCCGACATTTGGTAAATAACTTGGGAATATTAAATATTTTAGAAATATTATTACAGTAATTTCTACTCCCATTTCGTAATTTGTTCATTAGGAACCACAATCAATAGCATAAAGAGGTTCATTCGTCATGGTCGTGTGAAAATAGTGTTTTAATGAAATATTAAATAACAGTTTTCGATTGTAATATGTAAATTTTTCTTTGTTGTATGGCACTGCATATAACAAGCACTACATTTCACTGGCCAACAACTTAGTACTATAGCCATAAAAAAATCGACACCCGCGCCTGCGCGATATCGATAATACGTCAAACATATCTACGATTTCCATAGTTACCAATAACATGTTAACATGTCTGTCTCCGTGATGGTTTGTATTTTCTGTTAATGTTTCATGGTCGTAGAAAAGTATTATATGCAACACACGTAATGTCGATTTTAACACTCGAAGGATCTATTATGAAACTCAGCTTCGCTTCGATTCCTTCGTTTCATAAACAGTTCTCATGTTAAAATCGCTATCATTACGTGGCTATTACATATACTAGTATATTTAAATATCAAAGTTAATAATAAACACGAAAGTACTCAAAGTTCTAAATGTACATACGGCATGTAATATAATTTTTATTCACAAACTAAAATCTGTTACAAGACGTATGAATTCGTGGCGCTGGCTGGTTCGCCTGACACAAAAAAAATTATAAGATGTACAAAAAAGTTAATTAGGAAAAAACGGTTAGTAAGTATAGAAAATAAAAGCTACTGAATCAGTGTTTTACAGTAAATTTTTGCTGTTGGTAACACTCTATTTCATTTGGGCTACCAAGTGGCGATACCCTAATTTAAATTCCAATAAATCGGCCACGTTTACTCCAAGTTTTATCTCTGGCCGAATAAAAGGACTAGAGATGAGACGAGACCAAACCTGCTGTGTTTTCGATCTCTATATTAAACCAGAACCAAAAAGGAGTGTTATTACAAATTTGACGCGTACATTTGTTTGTCTGTGGCATCATACATAACTCAACAAACGAATGATTTGATTTGTACGTGGATTTTTTTATTTAAAAGAGAATTTTATTTATTTATTTATTATTATTATTATATATTTTTTTTTGTCGAGAGTGTTCTTAGCCATGTCTAATAAAAACTGGATCAGGGGTTTCCAAGATCTTGGAGTATCTTTGATGACAAATGGGATCTCTAAAACGGTAACAGTTTGGTGATTCGAGTTTGGATTAAAATGTTTAAGATAGTTCCCTTCCCACATCTGGAACCTTGAGGTCCTGATGATGACCAGGGAAATGTAAAGGGATCTCCACAATGGTAAGTTGGGGGTTTTAATTTAGAGTTATTTATTAGACATTCGGTCATATGAGCGTCGGTGGTGTCGTGGTTAGGACGTCGGACTCCCGTGCGGGAGGTCCGAGTTCGAAACCAAGCAATCTCATGTACCAATGAGTTTTTCGGATTTCTCGAAAGACTTGCGTACATTTACCGACCGCTCTGACGGTGAAGGAAAACATCGTGAGGAAACCTGCACACTGAGATAACCAGTGTGTGAAATAGGGAAGGCAACGGCAAACCACCCCTTTAAATCTGCCACGAGAGTCGTTCCATGTGATTAATTCCTTAGAATGATCACGGCCCTCAGCAATGAGAAATACGACTTAGAAGAATTAGAAATTCAATAATTGAATTATGTCACTGGTTTTACCATTCCCATTGTTGCCAAATACGAAATCTTTAAAAGTTACTTATATCTAACTTCATTTACCAAAAAAATGCTGACTAAACTACTAATTCACATGTTTTGTACCTTTTAGGCCAAAATAAAAGTTGTCAGAGGCATTCAAATCAGCATCAAATCGGCGCCCATAAAATACTGATTGACGAACAGGGCAAGGGCCGTGGGGGGGGGGGGGGGGGGATCTATCTTAGAAAGAAAGAAAGACTTTATTTCCAATAGCACACAGATACCTACCTACAAACAATTAGGTACAGAAGATAAAAATAATATTAAACAAATATATTACAAAAATAGATAAATAAAAGTAATTAAATAATATACTGTTTCACAGGTTTTTACTGTATTTTATTAATTTATTATTAATATATTATTAACCGGTTTCGCTTTACACATCTTCAGGTATTTGTATTTTATTGTATTTTAATAAAATACAGTAAAAACCTGTGAAACAGTATATTATTTAAGTCTCATCATGTACTACAAGTTTCACCAAGTACCAACAACCGCAAGTATTAAAAATTAAGTATTTAGTATTCTATCGAATTTTTCTCTCCTTACATTGATGTTCCGTCCGTATGTATATCTCATGACCTAATACGGTATTTATAACTCGAGTACGTGACGTAGGTTTTCATACGGTCTATAAATAAATCGGTCATCGTACTAAAAAAACATTGAGACCAAAATTAATATCGGCTACCCCTATTAAAGGACAGGGGACGTAATCTAGGGGCGTAAGGGCGGGAATTTCCAGAATTTTTCCGGCGTCAGGGGTCGCTTGAAAAGGGTTAAAAGTTTTCCCAATCTCGTTCATCGAAAATTACCCTACAATTACATTCAGCGATTAAAGGACATCGGGAAAGCCTTATGGGAAATATGGACCCAAGCCCTTTATAATTATGGGGATAACTTTAAATAATTATGAAAATGGTGGTACTTTTAAAATCGAGGTAGAAAATAAGCTCTAAGCGTTTTGTTCAGCGGTTACTTCCTTAAAATCACAATCTTTTGATAGGAGTTTCAGGGTCTGAATATATTGGTCGATTGACTCACCTGGCTGTTGCCGTCTTTTAGCGAGTTTATATCTGGACTATATTTCGTTCACTGGTTTAATGAAGAGGGCGTCTAGTTTCGATATAGCCGCAGTGTGCATCTCTAATAGTCCAAAACCCCCAAAATAAAGACAAACTGTTAAAAACTCTCGGACATCGAAAGCCGGAAATGGAGATGGGCGGGACACATTGCACGGATGGATAGGGACCGGTGGACCAGAAGAACGCTGGAGTGGAGACCACGGCAAAATACGCGGGGACAAGGTCGCCCACCTATGAGATGGGTGGACGACATTCGGGGAATAGCGGGCCACAACTGGATGCGCACCGCCTGCGACCGTCGGAAGTAGAAGAAGTTGGAGGAGGCCTATGTCCGAAGGCGGACCATACGTGGCTGAGATAGTATAGTAGTAGTTAAAACTCATTTTTCTAAATGCTGACTTTATCGCTCAGGAAAACCTTCACATTAACCGGTAGTGCTGATTCCTTCCACGTTCAGTAATGATCACTTTTTTAGCCTGATCGTCTACCGACCATACACAGCCTTACCTCGTTTCACAGGAATCGCTTTGCATTGCGTTTTTCCGCCGCTAAAGACGTACTTAGAGGTTTTTTCACCGTTTCACTAATAGCCCTCCGTTGAATAATAAAGTAAAGATTGAGGGTTGCAATATGTACCGTAAACGTGTTCTTATCGAGTATGACTACATGATCTTCCGAATTTGGACCGTAATAACATATTTTAAATTTAAATTTTAAATAAATTTTATTTAACGACAACACTATACAACGGAAAGGTACAATGAATACTACAAAAAATTAAATGAATAACATACATATTTCCTAATACCGAGCCTACGATTAGCACCCACACTAGGTAATCCTGTGTCGTGGGCGCTGTGGTGGGGAGTGTGTGTTGCGTTGTACCTAAATGTACTGTAAGTTATGTGATTTGGCGAAGAGGAATTGTGTGAGTAATATTGGTGTCTCTATTTGTAAAACTAAATGATTTGAAAAATAATTAACAGATAAAGCTATGCGAATTAAAAAAAAAAACTAAAAAGTAAATAAAGCCCAGTGGGTATTTCCCTAAAAATACCTACCCCATACCCAAACCGTCAAACAAGATGTACAATAAGAAAGAGGTCTGGGATGACAAATATAATATAAGTACTGGACATGTATATTAATTTCACATATTTAATTAAATTATATTTGACTAAAAATAACTAAGTAGACCACACAAAGACCAAAAACAGACATTATTTTTTTATGGTGAGAAGTTCTTCAGTTTCCTCGTAGGTTAGAGATAGAAGCCAATCAGGGATTTTAAACTTTGCTAGGCTAGTGCTACATTTTAACACGTTACTGGCTTTAAATTATTTTAAATTTTGCTAGGCTAGTGCTACATTTTAACACGTTACTGGCTTTAAATTATTTTAAATTAATTATGTGCAATATTTAGTTTTCGTTGGAGAATATGGTTAAAAATAATGTGATATGCTGTAAGATACAATACTTAAGAGCGTCGGTGGCACAGTGGCTAGGACACCGGACTCCCATACGGGAGGTCCGGGTTCGAAACCGTGCAGTGCCATGTACCAATGAGTTTTTCGTATTTTTCAAAGACTCACGTACTTTTACCGACTGCTCTAATGGTGAAGGAAAACATCGTGAGGAAACCTGCACACTGAGATGACCAGTGTGTAAAATGGGGTAGGCACAAAAGATCCTCAAGGGTCGAAGTGCCGCTGGGATTATTCCACATCCCCTATCATAAGATAAGATTTTTTATAAGAATTTGGAATTTTAGATAAGAATTTGGATTTTTTATTTTTATTTTGACCGTGAAAAATTAAGAGTTATATAATTAATAAAATTAACTGCGAAAAGCACTTTTTTTCTGAAAGTCGTCCAAGTAGTACTTACTTAGATTCTAAAATGTAAAATAGAAAATCTACGTGTAATTCTAACATACAAGAAGGTATTACGTAATTTAGCTGTAGGTACTTATTGTATATTTTTGTTACTTTTGTTGGCACAACGGAACTTACTGTCTGAATGTACGAGTATGTCACCAAATATTCCTCATAATTTATGACTAGAAAGTACACTGTACCGGAACACAAAGTAAATTTGTAACAGAAAATAAATCCATGTTTAGGAGCTTCGCATGGGTTGGACCGATAAGCCGGAAGGCGCAAGACTACACACAAGGGACGTGCCGTGGCAATGGATCGTAAGCCCATAAAACACACTATTTATTGACTAAAAAATAACATTTAAAACCGTTGCGGAAGAGGTTTTGTCATGCTTTAGTTGATACCTTATCAAAAGTGACATTCGCGTGGTTCTTCGGTGCCTCGGGCGCACCTAAATATTATACCCTAGAAAAGTAATAAACAATTATTCGCGATATTCGCCTTTGTGGCATCGCCGTAAGATCTATTGTTGTTCAAATATTTATTTGAGTTTCATTGTCTGAGAAATGTGTTGCATTATTTTTAATTCGCTCACAGTGGCGTGGGGTTTGGTACCATCGTTTACGGGAATTTTGTTGGAAGTTACTCGTCTAAGGTATAATATGTCGCTTCTCGGGCGCCATAGTCCCACTGCCCTCCCTGGATCCGCCACTACATACGTCAAACCATACAATTGTAATGTTACGTCACTCAAGCTTCATTTCTGTTAGATACTAGTCTATCTTTTGACCGGAGACACGGAGACTGATGAATGATGACAATGATAACCCTGACGGCATAATGAGTTATGATAATGATACTGCTGCAATAACAGAACAAATCTCTATTGTTAGTCATTAATAATAAAAAATGTTTTGTTTCGCAATAAATGTAAATCACCTGCCATCAAGCCATCTCAGGAACGTCGTAGCCTTAACGATATTAATAAGCAGCTTTAATATGTTCAGAATAGGGTTGATGAATTAGCGACGGTGGCCTAGTGGCTAGGACGCCGGACTCCCATGCTCCCCCTCAAAGTAAAATACACTTTATTGCACAAATAAAAAACAACAAACATGAGATAGAAAAGGAAATAGTGAAGTACAATTTAGGCGGCCTTATCGCTAAGAGCGATCTCTTCCAGGCAACCTTCAGGCAGAGGAAATGATATCGAGAAAGAGGTGTGCAAGGTTTATGGAAAACGTTAAATAAGAGAATTTAAGATTATTTTTTTAAGAGGTATGGGTTCGAAACCATGCAATGCCATGTACCAATCAGTTTTTCGGATATATTTTTTGAAGAACCGACTGCTCTAACAGTCATGGAAAACATCGTGAGGAAATCTGCATGTCTGAGTAAATTAAAAGTTTCCGAAAGCGTGCGAAATCCACCAATTAGCACTGGGCCCGCTCGGTGAATCATGATCTGTACCCGCTTGTGTAAGAGGAGGCCTGTGCCCCAACAGTGGGGACATTAATAAGCTGATGATAATGATGATGATGGTATGATGATGTTATCGTCTTTGTAAATTTTTTTATTATTTATTATTTTAATTTTATTTATTAATTACTACTGAACTCTCTTATAACAATATAAATAACACTAAAATAATACTAAAGCTAAATAAAACTAAACTAAGGCTAAGAAAACTAAAGATTAAAAATTTGGGTTAAGTCCCCCACATCCGGCAGTGTACCCAAGAGACTGGCTGCGTTGCCCCGTTGGATAGCTAAGCTAATCCGCTGGGCCAAATAGGAGCCAGATCTTGGGTCTTTTGACGCGTCGACCAGGCGCATTGCGAGGTCCTTGAAGACGCGGTGCGCTCCTGGGCCCCAGGGTCCCAATGTTTCAACCCCAAATGGCTCAAATATGTATGTTTCACCCATATTAGTATATTTGCGCCGTTTGAGGGGTTCTGCAGCAGCGGCCGCTAAGCCGGCTCTATAAGAAGTGGCTGGAAGATGAGACGGGGTAAGGGTGTCGACGCTGGTGGCGTCCCACACCAAAGGCCGTCCCATCTTCCAAGGTACGAGAGTCATTCCGTCGGGCCTCTTGCCATCGTCGCGCGTCAGTCCGCTCGTTTCAAGAACAGCTGGCGCTCCGGCGGAGGAAAGTGCCCGGCGTATGATGTCGTTGAGCTCGGCATGATTTCTTTGATTTTTTAATGTTTAAGTAAAAGAGCAAACGAGCCAGCTGATCGATCAAATGTAGTGTCGGACGTGAAACGGCGTGTCGGACAAAATGACAATCGATTCTCGATTAAGATTGTAAGCTGTCACTTCCCTTCATCTTCCCTAATAGCACAAAATGTTTAGAAATTATCTATAGAAACGAGTATCTAGGTAGTTCTCTAAAATAACTACTAAACATCTATTAGACATCTCTAGACAGTTCACCAAAATTAGCGAAATAGGTAGGATATCTGGCTGACAGCTTGTTTCAGGCTTCTTGCTAGAGCAAGGTTCAAGTGCATCTTTACACTGGCTGTCTTACTCTTCAAACCGAAATACAGTAATACGCTGTATAAATACCTATAGCGAAAAGCGTGGCATACCAAGCTTCGTGGTGGTAAGACTCTGCGCAGTCACCAGAGTCTTACCACCAGAAAACTGGTGCGTATTCAAAGCAAAGGTTGTCAGGAAGAGATCGCTCTTAGCGGTAAGACCGCCTAGATTGTATAAATTGCTCCGTACGCATTGTTTCATACTAAGTTTACGTACAATAAAGTTCATTCAAAGCAAAGAAAGAAAAACACATTTATTTAACATAGCATAATTAAACTTGAAAATAATTAAAATTAAAAAACAACACAACGTTAAAAGGACACATGCGCATGTGCTGCGGTCCGACCGGTACGGCAGAACCACAGCGCTGGTTTTCAGATGTGCCAGGGCGAAGGCATCGCGGGCGAAACAGCAGGTCAATGACCAAACCAAAAATATATAATATTAAAAGTACAAATAAATAATTAAATACCCAAAGGATCAAACCCGCATCTTCGAGTACAAATATTATCATCCTTAATACAACATCCTCATCTACTCTATTAAGACGTTCAAACGGCATCACGGCATCAAAGAAAAGAGCTTAGAAATTGAATCAAATGATTAAGTAATTTATGAAATTGGATAAATCTGCTATGTACGGTGAATGAGGAGATAAAAAGGAAACTGTAGGCAATTCTATTTCGCTGACCAATCTTATTACGAGGTCGTTGCCAATTGAAGTCGGAAAGGTCAAAGCCCTTACCTAAGTCTAGAACTGGCAAAGTTTATTAACAGTTCAAGCACAGAATACACGTTGAAGGTAATCAAATCAATTCAAACTTTTTTATTATAAGTACCTTAAAGTACATTTTTACAACGCCATGTTTTACTCTACCATCGCTTCGTAAGGTGCTGTAGCTGAAAGGAAAAAAGCGGCCCAAGAAACTTTTAGCAGCACGTCTTTTGAAATATGGCTCTGTGCAGGGTCAGTCTGGGAAGATACCACCCTTGTACCTATTTCTGCTGCAAATCAGTACCAATGCTTGTATTGCTGTTTCGGTTTGAAGGGTAAGAGAGTCAGCATAGTTACTGGAATATGAGGCATTCCATTAAAATCTTTAAGGTGAGGTGAACGTCAATGGGCGACAGTAACCACTTACTATCAGATGGCCAATTTGCTGATCTTCTTTCCTTATACAACAAAATTTTAAACAAGGTGCGGAAAATGAACTTTGGGAACCTGAAGATTATGACCTTGTGGAGGGAAGTTAATATCGATAAGTGTGCCTCATTTATCAAGCGAAACTCGAAAATATAAAGGCTCTCTACATACGAATCGATCGTGAGTCTAAATTTTGTATGCCAAAGGACAAAGGTATACGAATTAATGAACCAAATTATCTTCGCCATCAAAATAAAATAATAAATCATCTATCAAGTAGCCATGTTTAGCACATTTGTTTAATATACTTCGATAGACAGTGGCCATCCACTGTCTATCGAAGTATATTAAACAAGCTAGTCTGGTTCTTCTGTTAGGCGTTTCCAGGCATTACAATAGACCCATAAGAAGTATACACCTTGACTGGATTTGAGCTGCGTCTCATGCAAAGGAGCAAGGCTACGTGCTGTCTAACAGTTCACATCAGTTTCCCCACTAATCACAAAGTTTTGGCTAGCCAATTTATTACACATACATAGTTCACATATATATAACACATAATCGAAAGAAATTGTCCAGAAATATTGAGGAAAAACCACATAAACCGATTTTTTTATTGTCCGCCGTAGATTTTGTGTGGTCGAGGCAAGATGGCAGCCGACCGAGAGTCTCCCACCACTCGCACGCCCGCGTGTCGTGGATATTGTAGTATACCCACTATTCTCCCGCGATGCCTTCGCCCTAGCACAGCTGAAAACCAGCGCTGTGGTTCTGCCATACCGGTCGGACCGCAGCACTTGCTGAGCATGTGTCCTTTTAACATTGTGTTTTTTTTAATGATAAGTTTTTTTTAAGTCTAAAGTAATTATGTATAATGCATTGTTGAATAAATGTTTTCTTTTCTTTCTATAGGTAAATTATATTGCCCGAACAACATTATTCAAATCTTTCAAGCATTGAAAGTTCTAGAAACACATCATATCCTAATTCCAGCATCTCCATTCCGCCTTCGGACTACCAGGCGCGGGGAGGGGTTCCACCCTGTGTTGTTGATATCCCATCTGCCCGTACGAAGCGATTTGCTTCTTCGTTCATTATGCGAACGGCTAAGGAATGGAACAGCCTGCCGGCGTCTGTATTTCCCGAAACCTATAACCTTGGGATCTTCAAGGCCAGAGTGAATAGGCATTTACTGGACCCGCATGCTCCATCGTCGACCTCATCGTCGCTTACCATCAGGCGAGATCGAGGTCAAATGCGGGTTTAGTTATACATAAAAAAAAAGGATAGGTATAATCATGTAAGAAGTATTTCCGATTTTAATACGCCTACGACACGAGTGTCATTAAAAGAGTACAAGTTGTACATATCTACTTACAAAGAGTCTATCAGAAAACATAATATTCTCTCTATTTAAGTCAGTATTACAAATCTACTCAGTATTTTTATTTTTGGAAACATTCCCTTCACAACAAGTTCTTTTGTGTTGTTTCTATTTTTATCATCGAGATTCACACGTGTAATAAAAACTATTTTGATAAATTAGTACCAAAAATGTTCAAATATGTACTATTTTTATTCAGTACTTAAGTGTACATACAATGTAAGATAATTTCCAATAATTTTACACAATTATTATTATATTGAACAATAGTTTTATAGTCACTGTATATTGATTTTAGAAATCATTTCATCAATGGCGACAGGATTTTGAGGTCCCTACAGTCCTAATTTAGTTGTTAGGTTTAGTAGATTATGATTGAATCCCAGATTTTTGATACTGGTCGAGTTTCGGAAAATAATTCTGTGATATGAAAGGAGATGAGCTAACACGACAGACAAAGAGACAATATTGCTCTCTATAGTTATAAGTTGGAAAGGGTCAAGTTGAAAACCAGCGTCGCTAGATGTATAGGTATATTTTTGATTGATAATGTTCATTACACGTCAAAATACAGGTACTATACAAGAATAAGTTTGTGGCACCTTGTGCCATGGTGATACTGATCAGACACTTAGGCCCGGACTACACGACAACGGTTCCTGGGCCGGTTCCAGTATCGGTCGGTTCCATGGAACCGGTGCTTCATATAAACTACACGTAGAACGGTTCCACTTGGAACCGGCCTGCTCGGTTCCTGAACCGAGTGGGCGGGGTTTGAGCGCAACGCATGAGTTTGAATGCAGTCGACTACACGGCCGGTACCGGTACCCGAACTGTCGCTGGAACCGTCGTCGTGTAGTCCGAGCCGTAGTCGATCTATGGATACCTATATATCTAGCGACGCTGGTTTACCTATACATATAGCGACACACGATTATCTAGCGACACTCAGCTGAACTTGGCCCTTTTAATAGATCATATGTTTACTACATTAAGCCATACCATTTTAAAAACGTATACGCATGGTTGTAGTATTTTAAGCTAAAAAGGGTGTATTAATAAAGGATTTTATATTTCTATTTTTATTCCACTTTTGGAAACTTTCCCTTCACAACAGTTTCTTTTGTGTTATTTCTAGTTTTAACATCGAGTTTTACACGTGTAATGGTTTTATTTATGGATCAAACTTTAAATATTAAAATATTCGTAGGTACTCATTGATTGTACCTTTTGAAACAAACAATCCCTATACTTTTATTAAGGAGTTATTGAAGCAGTAGGTTTTTAACCCCCGACCGATCGAGTGAGCCCTCACTCGATCGGTCGGGTTGGTGTTATAAGATTGACACGTTTGTCTGTTTGTTTGTTTATGTGGCATCATAACTTGACAACATCATAAATTGACTTTATTTGGACCTGGTTTTTTTTAGAAAATTTTGTCGAGAGTATTCTTAGCTAGGTCTGATAAAAATTGGACCAGTGGTTTCCAAGATCCTGAAGTATCTTTGATGTCAGATGGGATCTCTGGAACGGTAATAGCTAGATGGTTAGAATTAGAGCTCAAATATTCAGGTGCATGGTGCATTACCGACATAATATTATGTATTTTATGTCACTATGGCAAATACACGCGACCTACGAGTACGTCGGATCGACCAAAACGATCGACGTTGATCTAATTAAGTGGTAGCTTCGGCTGATCGACGGATACTAGTCAAAAAACAATCGATCAACAATAATCGACAGTTGTATCACAATCAATCGTGATACACATCATGTGGGATGTAAAGATCGATCCTCGCGCGATGACGAATCGACTTAGGCTCGGACTACACGACGACGGTTCCAGCGACGGTTCGGTTCAGGTTCCGGTACCGGCCGTGTAGTCAACTGCAGTCATGCGTTGCGCTCAAGCCCCGCCCATTAGGGTCAGGAACCGAGCAGGGCGATTCCAAGTGGAACCGTTCTACGTGTAGTCGAGAGCTTTTTTGTTTAAGTTTATATGAAGCACCGGTTCCATGGAACCGACCGATACTGGAACCGGCCTAGGAACCGTCGTCGTGTAGTCCGGGCCTAAGTGTCTGATCACCATGCACAAGGTGCCTCAATCTTCTGATGCTACGATAACTTAGTAGGGTCGACCACTAGCTAAAGTATACCATCTGTCAAAAACCTACGATTGAATCTTCACCTTATGCCTGCGCAATATGGTATATTTCAGATACTCAAATTTTGATGTTTTGGGTAGGTTGACCTGGGTCCGACTGTACCTTATATCTCTCAAAATGATCGATCGCTCCCAATCTAATCTGCCATACAGCCAATCCGCTTACAACTGTATTTCAAATTCTCTTTGAGGCCCATCAGTTTCTCAGATGTTTATTGACATTTTGGTCCCTATTCCGAAGTTTCATCCGCTTTTGTTTGTTGACTAGGAAAAAGTAAGTGCACTTCAATTTCACAATATGAAACTGGAATAATTGGAAGATTGTCAGCCCGCCTAAACTATAATAGTTAGATGGGGTCTTCTCGAACTAAAGTTGTAGGGAATCCTGAGAGAGATTTTTATTTAAAGATGGCGGTGGCGGTCAAAAAAAATTATTCATGCAGACAGTATCTTTTACATTTTCTTCACTATAATACCCTGTGTTGTAAATTAAAATGATGTGGAACTAGGCATTTTAAGATATCCATTGCGAGGCCGAAGGCCGAACTCCGCGTAGGGCGTAGCCCGGAGCTTCCCTCCGCCTTCAGACGTCGCAGGTCTAACCAACTGAATGTTCTTAGCCATATCAGATGAAAAATGGATCAGTCGTTATAAGATTTTGGAGTATCTTGAAATGTTGGAGTATGATGGGATCTCTGGAACGGTAACAGTTAGGTGGTTCGAGTTTGAGCTCAAATGTTTATGACCATGGGACCTTCTTACATCTGGTATATCGTGACGGGGGTTTCTTAATTTTTTTATTAAGAATTATGATGTAACGACTACGCCAAAATGGACGCCATTACATACAAACTTTTGTCATTAGCAACATTATTAAAAATAGACTCATGGGTGAACTATCTATCACTGCCTATTTTGTACAAAGGCAGGAAGTTAGTAAAACAAAACTTTCCGAGCAAAAATAAGTTTATATAGAAACAGAAAGTAGTCTCTTATTCGTGAACATTACTTTCGCGAGCCAATTATTTGTTCTTAAGTAACTTTTAATGATCCTAATAAGTTCTAAGTGCGCTCGCAAATTAAGTAACTAAGTACTTTTTAAGGAAGGAAAGCTTTAAAATTTCTTTCATTGTATGTTTTTAAGGAAATGCTTTAAAATTTATTTCATATCTTGAACACAATAATGGTTGTCAACAGGAGTTTTAGGGGTTTAAACCTCCCCCACCCTCATAGAAAGCCTACTATCATCCAACCTCTCCCTCCGAAATTAATTTCTGGCACTTTTATCTACTGTTGTATCTTTAGATACAAATTTTATTTGATTGTTATATTTTTTTATGAAAATCCATTTTCGGGGGTAGTAAACTAACTAGGTAATGTTTCTTTTTATTCACGTTCACCAAAACTACTTAGGACATTGTTGGAGAATATTTTATCCCTCCATTTTGGCATTTATTTTCCTTTCGCTTTTTCATCTCACATCGTCAGTAGGCCGGTGAGAGGTCCAGGCAGCTGTGACATAATATAGGTAGATAGGAAACAGAAAACAAGCTCCATACTAGCGTTCTGGCATGGGGCATTCACGCAATCGTAAACCGCCGCACAGTGGGAACCCTCCAAACAAGAGCATATCGAAAATGGTTATGGTGAAACTCGTAATTTTAAGGACCTGTCGATGGTTTTACCTAATAGAATAGACCAGCTTATCGGCAGAAAGGCTTTTATATTTTTCAATTTAGTTGAAATTACCTAAAATTATTTTCAAACATAACACTTCGATAATTTCATGTTTTTCAAACTATGCATGGTGACAGTTAGACGTCAATTTCTGCTCATGTTGCTATAGACACTATAGCAAGATTATATATTTTTGGAAAGCTCAAGATCTCTAATTTATAATGCTGCAATTAATATTTGACTTTCATTTAGAAATAAAATGTTAAAAATGTATTCGTGAGAGAAGTCATTTTAAACATTTTATTATTTTCACTTGGAGTTTTCTCTGTTGCCGAAGGCTGCCGAAGTTGAGTAAATTATTGATAATGGTTCGTAAACTATTCAATATTGAGAAGAAAAAATAAAAACTTGCGCATATTTGCGCCATTTTAATTTAGAGCAAAAAATATGAGACAAGTAAAATTCTCAATATTTGGGAATTAATAAATATTAGTTCTTATTCTATAAACTGTTGAGTAATAATGATGAATAAGTATTTTATTTGACAAATGACTTTAGGTTACGTGCCAAATAATTAATTTAAAAAAAAATATCAAAATTAAAAATTTAAAACAATTTTTTTTTTTAAATGCCTCTGTTAAAAAAATATCTTGCGGTCATCTTTTAACCATTAAAATGATAAAAATATCTGTATTATATTTCTATATTGGTTAACAGATAGATAACAATGATGGTTGCATTTATTGCTTCGAATATCAATTAATTTAATTATAAGTTTTGCGCTAGACACTAATCTTGGAGTACTCTAAAAAGACCATCCAACCATTAAAGTGATCGGATCCTTTGATTCGTCATACAACTTTTACATACATAACAAAAACGAAATTACTGTGCAACATGAGTGAATTTGTTTGCAGTAGACGTGACTTGTGTACTTTAATCATTAACGAGAAAACTACTTCTGAAATTGAACAGTATTTAATGGTCAATTTTAATTTATCGGCATCAGAAATTAGTACTGTAGTAAACAGTATTCAAAAAAGTTTGGCCACGCCATGTAGACAACTCTGTGCGTTTAGCACAGGGTAAGGGCCAGAGATGTGAACAAAACTCTTTCCAATACGGACTCTACGTTACATGCTTGGATCAGATGTATGGAGAATTGGAGATGCCACTACACATTTCATACAATTTATCTTCTCAAAAGTGGTCAGCGTCAACACCTGAGAACAAAAGAAGTAAAGAAGAAAAGAAAAGGCTTGTGCAAAGACGTTTTCGTGAAGAACTTTGCTTGCATATAGACAAACCAAGACAAGGTACTGGTAATAGCAATGACGATAATACGTCAAGAAGATTCTTTCAAATCTATCAATGCTCTGCAGAGATAACGGGTGTTGACGAAGAATTAATAAGAAGACTATACATAACTCTTCAAACTATGTCATCAGGACTTCCGATTAATCCCGTAATATTCATGGCGCACAAATTATAGAATACTACGTAGTTTTGCCAATTGGTCAACTTTCTGAAGACGCCCAAGAAGCAAGGAATAAAGATTACAAGAGTTTTCGGTTGCATCATGCCAGAACGTGTTCCCGGTCAGCTACAAATGAAGACGTCTTCCACGCTTTGCTATGTACATCTGATCCATACATATCGAGCCTCTACAGACGAAGTTTAATAATATAAGAATTATTTGACGAAGCTAAAGAACTTCTAGATATAACTGTTCTCGAGTAGAGAAAATAATTATTATAAGTCTTAAAAATATACAACGTGGTTCTTTTTATGTTTAAAAGTATAGTTTTAGTCATAAAAATAATATTTTAATAGTGTAATAATTATTCCTATTTTTTAATTAATTTTATGGCAATAAAAATGAAGATTTTCATGTTTGATATTTTTAAATTAAATAATTAGTTGTGTTATAACCATGAATTTTTATTCAATTGATAGCCTATGTATTCTAGTATGTGTGTGTAAAATTTCAAAATAATATGTCAAGAAATAAAGAAATTATAGATTTATGATATGGAACGCACCGTTTGGGCCCACTGTGCGCCGCGCCGCGGTGCGCGCTGTGTCGATTACACAGAACATTCTCCTATCCAAATATCTTATTTATCTAAGCAAATCGAACATGATATCATGATAATCAGTATATTTAACCATCTCACTCACACTCATTATTTTTGCGATTTAATTTTGAATTTAACTGTTTTTCAAATTTTATTTATTTAGTTACTTGTTAAAGATTACTTAAATTACTATAGTTATAATTCTTGTTATAATTATTAAGAAAAATTTCGTATACTAAATATACAGATCCATACTTTTATGTTACAACTTGTGCAACCTGTATTTACGAATTAATAAATAATTTTAATTTGAATTTGACTCTCTTTTTCCTCAGACTTCACTACTACATTGACAGATATAGAAGCATGGCCAAAGTTTCGGACATTTTGCCATACAAACAAACTCGATAAACTCGAAATGTACTACATTCTCCATACTTTTTTCTCACCTATGTCTGCGTTTTGGCTACGCATATTATTTACGCTAATGTTATGTCTGCTCCTAATAACGCCTGAAGGGACTCTTGAGCTTCTTTTCTGTTAGTGCCTCCTTATCTAATTTGTGGCTGTGGGTGGAATGTGTTCGTAATCCGCCGCTGATTTTCCCAGAAGGCTAAACTTTTCGCATTCGCGCGTCCGGATTTACCCTTATTTTCCTTTAGTATTACTTTCAGTACTCGAAAGGGTTCGTTATGAAATGTGAAATAATTTTAATCATACGAGCGAATACCTATGTTGCTGTCACAAATTATTTTGTTTTTAGTGAAATTATTCAAAATTCAGTGTTATTTCTGTTTTACATTTGAATTTTAATATGGCACTCGTGTTTCAGTTTTCGTAACATTAACATTCATGGAATGAACGGGAAAAATGCTGAAATGTATTCTCGCTCGTTATGCGGCACTGTTTACGATTACGGCATCGTGACCAAAGCTGCTTTGCAAAATGTTGTGAAAAACCATGATGCCTCCAATAAAATGTTACCTATTTTGCTTTTATTTTTTCACATTCTTTCCCAACCGTTCGTGGACTCACTAATTCCCGTAATTCTGTTAACGAAATTTCAAAAATTAGTTTAACAAAACATTTTCCATTGTTTCAGGATTCCACACATACCACCTACACAATCACCGAAGACTACAAGTTAGAATGCCAAGAATAAAGAGAAGACACGACAAGAAGTACAAAGTGCGATGAAATCGTGTCGCTGGTGCCACCAGCAGTGACCAGCTCACAATATGCTGGAAGACGGTAGCCGGGACCTCACCAAGCGAGCCTACAGTGATCCCGAAGACTCCCAATGCTGCTTTACGAAACCTCTGGACGATTCTAGACTGTTCTGTTGCCGTTGCGCTCACAAGCGTCGAGCATCACCACTTACCTGCCTCGCAATATGTTTCCTTGTTCTAACATACAACCTTCTTGGAGGCTTCCTTTTTCTGGCTATAGAGGGAGCAACAACAGAAGAAACATCAGTTGCAGCGTCAAAGCCAAATCTGAGTCAATCGCAAGGTAGCAGCAGTGATCTACGGTCAAAGACGGTTGAGAAACTCTGGTCGATTACAGAGGATTTGAACATTCTTTACAAGGAAAATTGGACGAAATTAGCTGCGAAGGAGCTGATGGATTTCCAGAAGGTTCTTATTAAGACGATTAAAGGTGGTGCTGCGCTTGATCACAGACTTACTTATGAGCACGACGGAGATTACAGATGGACGTTTTCCAGCAGTTTTCTTTACGCACTGACACTCATCACCACTATAGGTAAGTTATGTGCAATGGAAGAAACAACAAGCTATCTATAGAACAGTGTTACAATAAGTTTATTTTAGAATTTCTTGACATTGATTTTAATGTGTCATGTAAGTTAAAGGGACAAAGTTCCAAACTTACTACGTACGACTAGTTGTACAACTTGTCGTACGTACTATCGTAGTTGTACAACTTGTCGTACGTACTATCGTAGTTGTACAACTTGTCGTACGTACTATCGTAGTTCTCATTAATGAGTATCGTGATCATGCTATGGAATATATAACATAGAATGACTTTCTTGTGCGGTATGGTTTGCTTTCACACTGGTTATCTCAGTATGCAGGTCTTATCATTGAAAAATAAGAAATATCTATTGATAAATGGCTTACCTGAAACGAATTCAGACCTTCTGCATAATCATCTGGAGTCGTAATCACTACGCCAACCAAAACTATAATTTAATATCTAGCTTAGCTACTCGTACGCATATAAACAGCTTCTTTATTACCTTCCTATGTAATTTTGGTAGTAATAGTCATTTATATCCGAATTTTTCGTACAAAATATATTCTAACTCCCTAAATGCCAATAAATAAATGGAACTACGAAAATAGAAAAATACTCAAGGAAAGGAAATAGTTACTAATCCCTTGCGGTAAGCTCCGAAACACTTAGCGCTGGTTAAGGTTTTCCCACCGGACATAAACCTAATGTTATTACGTTTTCTTGTTTGTGGATTCGACCATTCCTTCGACAAGATATCGGGGAAAACGTACCAAAGTACCCATAAATATAAACAACGAATGGGAATGGTTTGTAATGGAACCGTTACTGAAACATACCAGATGATTACTGATAATTTATTGAGTGTATTTTATTACGCAGGTCACGGCAGCGTTACGCCGAAGTCATCAGTGGGGAAGCTGGTTGCGATAACATACGCATGCGTCGGGATACCCATCATCATGCTGTATCTCTCTACCATCGGCGACGCCTTGGCAAGGAACTTCCGCATCTTCTACTCCAAGATCTGCCCTGCCAGGCTCACTGGCAACTTCCACTCCAAAGCGGACTGTCTGAACCGCTACTCCTTGCCAGCCGTCGAGTGTAGACAATTCACAGACTGTGATAGAAACAAGTTCGATAAACAAAAGCGGACTCCATTTCAAGCCGCGTTAAATCTAGATAGTTTCAGTGGCGGTTATCATTGGACGTGTCGGGACCATACGCGTGTGCCAATTTTTCTCAGTTTACTCCTTATAGCGTTGTATATAGCCCTAGGGACGTTTCTATTTCACACTACGGAAAAGTGGAACTTTATCGACGGATGCTATTTCTCATTCTCGAGTCTTGCAACCATCGGCTTTGGGGACTTGAGACCTGGACTCTATGCGAGCACAGTGTCACCTAAAGCTGAAGATATAGCCATAGGAGTGTGTTGTATTTATATTTTAGTCGGGATCGTTGTGATCGCAATGTGTTTTAATTTGATACAGGAAGACATGAGCTCAGCTCTTCGGACATTTACGGCTTTGTGTACAGGAAGCTCGACGTCTCGAGCGGTGCACAGTGCAGAGAAGATCTGTGATGATAAGATCGCGATGTCAGTAGTGTCCTGACATAGGGAGTCGGCTGAGCCTGGGCCGTCAGTCGCTTTCACCGCCTGCCAGGAGAAACGACAACAGGTTACCTTTAAGATAGACAGTCTGAACCCGACTAAGTTCAACAGTCTCCCGCGGAGAAAATCTGCCAATTGCGGCGAGGAGAGCTTCCAAAGGAACACTCCCATTCGCCGGTCGGCAGGACACTCCGCTGCCGAAAAATGTGTAGAGTACTTTGTGCCAAGGAGTCTGAGTGAATTTAATCTTAGTGGCATGGCCGGTGAACTGTACGATTTTTCATTTAGTGATAAAAAGGGCGGAGAGAGCAAAGTTCAAACTAGTGGGGGGAAAAGTCGAGATAAAATGGTGACGTTCGAAGATGACCGGCCTCCTCCTAGCAGTGGCAAAGCCCTTGGTGATGATGTTTTTATGTGACGATGCCGCGCACACATTTACATAGGTTTGTTGGTTTGGACATACTTTGTTACATAATAAAATACGAAATTTTACAAAAAAATTGATGTTGTTATTCTGATATTTGATCCCTAAAGTTTTCTAACGCTGCTTGGAAATGTGATTAATTTACAAATTCGTCTAGTAAAGTTTGAGTTAGAAGTTTTGTTAGTAAACATCGGTAAACTAAGACTGATTTGATTAGGTAGGAGGTTTAACCGAAAACTCATCAAACTCTTAAATGAAAGTATGATGAATAATTTCGCCTTTCCACCGATTAGCAGGTTATGAATTTTTGATACAGATTACAGATTACATTGCATAAAATCAATTAAGTGGAAACTTAGATCTCACAGAAGTTATCGAAACCCATAGTTAGCAGTTATAATGTATCTATATTTGCAACATAAAAAAATACCATCAAAGTGCTTTTACGGCATAGATAGCTTAAGGAAAACCATCCGCCATGATTTTAACGAATTGTGAACAGCTTACGAGCATATACGAAAGTATCTTATTGTCACTTCTGTTATTGTTCATGAAATCCCACCTGTGGATATTTTCCAGAAATGAGTTGATGAGTTAATGGAACAGATCTGTATTTACCGAAACCTACAACCTTGGGATCTTCAAGGCCAGAGTGAATAGGCATTTACTGGACCCGCATGCTCCATCGTCGACCACATCGTCGCTTACCATCAGGCGAGATCGAGGTATAATGCGGATCTAGTAGACAATAATATATTTTTTTAAAAGAGTTACCATCCAAGTCTTCAAGGTTAGCAACGCATCGAAAACAGTCTAATAACATAAAAATTAAATGAATTTACGTGAGGTGACATGTATATGGGTCACCACTCACCACCAAGTAGCCCGTTTGCTTATCTGCTCTTATAGGTACAAAAAAAAACCTCTTAATTACACAACACTATTATGAAGGTAGTAAAAAAAGTCCCAGTAAAAAACAAACTTACGACTACCTTCAGCGAACGAAGAGATAAAAATTCCATTTATGTTGCTGTTTGGCGCGCTGACAGTAGCAGATGCGTGCGTGAGCCTTTCGGGACAGGATATCACGTTATTTTATTTCTGTTTTTTATATCCCATCACGTGTTAGTGTCTTTGCGAACCTCGCTACTTTTCATCTACACAACCTCCTGGCAGAAAAGATTGTTACATCCTTAATTTACTTCCGCAGTTAACCCCGTTGGAAAGTAAATCTACTTTATTAATTTTCAATTTTTCATTTGGTTCAAGAATTGATTTGGAGACACCGACTGGTGATGAATTATGAGCAACTGGTACAATTTCTCAATTGGTAATGTTCTCAGTTCATCACTAAACTTCTCTCAAACCGGAATGTTGAATCAGGATTCACGATTTTATTTTTGATTCTACATCTGCCTTTAAGGGTGCCTTTGTATCACAGAAATCGAACGTAATAAGGAAGAAGAGAGCTAATAAAACTTAAGTAAGTATTAGTTACTACTTAAGTAGTAACTGAGTCACCAAAGAAATTCACCCTATGCGTTACTGGTCCGACTTCTATGTAAGTAACTTTCTTCTCATAAGAGACAAATTCTTTGATGCGGTCATTGCTGTTACAATTTGTACCAAACAACCGTAAAAAATCTCCAATGGTTGCGGTGTCAGAAAGTCCAGCAACCACTACGACATGAATAATTCACACGAATGCCATACCGACGACGGGGCTTCGACTGTTTTATACTCCACTTGCAGCTGAGGTCGAGTGGTATGTTCTCTTTAATATTATTATGACGTGAACAATGTTTCCTAAAGAATACATATACCTACAAGGTATGGTGGGATCGGTACAAACGAATGCGCGACGGTTTTCAAACTTTATGAATGTAACTGCAGTTGCTATTAGAAAGAAAGAAAGAACGAAAGAAAGAAAGAAAGAAAGAACGAAGAATTAAAGAACGAAAGAAAGAAAGAAAGAACGAAAGAAAGAAAGAACGAAAGAAAGAAAGAACGAAAGAATTAAAGAACGAAAGAAAGAAAGAACGAAAGAAAGAAAGAATGAATTTATTGCCAATACACACATACAGAAATTAGGTACAGAAGATAAAAATAATATTAAACAAATATATTATAAAAATAAATTAACAAAAGTAATTAAGTTTGATGAAGGCGGTGTGCAGCACCGGAAAAAGGGGACTGCCTCAGCCTGTTGCTGCAGCGGATTTAGCACTGCGGCGCTGATTTTCAGGCATCACTCAGATTATTTCCAGAATTGCCAAACGAAAGAAATATAGTTTCTAAATAACTCTAAATTAAAACTTTAAGACACCCCCGAAGTACCAATGCAGAGATCCCCGTACTCTTTCCTGGTCATCATCAGGTCCTCAAGATTCTAGATGTGAGAAGGTCACCATAGTCATAAACATTTGAGCTGAAACTCGAACCACGAAACACAAACTGTTACCGTTCCAGAGATCCCATCATACTCCAATATCCCAAGATACTCCAAGAACTTAGATCCATTTTTCATCTGGCATGGCTAAGAACATTCGGAAGGTTAGACCTGCGGCGCCTGAAGAGGGGGACGCTCCGGGCTACGCCCTACGTGGAGCTTAGCATTCGGCCTCGCCATGGCTGTCTTAAAATTCCTAGCTCTACAACATTTTCATTTATTTTTTAGCCACCATCTTTAATATTTTTTATCTTATATTGTCCCATCTAACTATTATAGTTTCGGCGGGCTGATAATCATACAATCCTTCCAGTTTCATATTGTGAAAATTATCTAGATGTTTGAATCGGTTTATATTATGTAACTAAAAATAGATATTCTATTTAGCTTCGTTCTAAGAACTTAGATAAGTTACAAAACGACTGATCGGAAATCTTAAATACTTCTTAGGAATTTTCTAAGAAAATCCTAATATATTTGCAACTTTAACGACTTTAACTTAACTTGAGATAATTCTATTTCCACATTGATTTATTGCAAAAATAAGACAAGATTAACATTGAAGATACAATTTGTTATAATAAAGAAGAAGGGATACTAAAATAACACTAAAATACATAAGCTAAAATTACAAAATACCTAACTAAACCAACCGAAATTTCCTATCATAATAATTTTTTTAGAGATTCCCATTGCTGTTTTAGATGAGTTTTTCAACATCCTACATAAAATGGGTGACCAAAAAATATAACTCTTTAATTTATAATGTAAACTCTAATTTTATCACCCCTACTGGTAAATTACAACAGTAGATTATTACTTCTTACACAGAGTATGTAAAAATATATACAATATATTTTATTATAGACAATTAGCTTTATACACCTATTTACAATATTCAACTGCCTATACCTACCTATATTTACAAAGCGAACACGCCGTCTAGGGCGCTCCCATGCGGTAAAGTTCCCAGGATGTTGGCAGCGTTACCCCGCTGAACGGCTAGGATGAGCGAAGTACGCGCCAGCTCTGAGATCTCCTGAGGCAAGGACCAGTCTTGTCGAAATGTCTTTTACAATCTTTTTTGTGTCGGACGACCACGGCCCCAAAGACTTATTAAGAGGGTTTAAACCCAAAGATATAAACAAAGATATAGAATTTCAGAAAAGGATTTGTATGCACATATTACAACAACTTTGTCAAAAACTGTATTTTGAACAAAACCAACCAAATCAAGAGTATTGCACATTAACTCAACGGAAGAGGCTAGGTTTTGATTACTTTCTTAATCCAATTCCTTGGTCGTGATCACTCTATGAAAATTAAAACGCAAAACTACTTTATTGGCAGATTGTATTTGGGAACGTAGGAACGTAGAGGAAGTAGCAGTAGGAACTATTGTAAACGGGTAGTATGCCATTGCCTTCCCACGATGTTTTCCTTCACCGTTAGAACAGTTGATAAACGTAAATCTAACGTAAACCTTTCGAACTGACAATTATTTTTTTAAAGTTTTTCCATTTGTGGAGCCCTCTTTTAAGAGTACACCTGTGTCAGAGGGCCACGCTCTTCCATAAATCTTTATTTTTGTACCTATTTACTAATATGTAATTAAATTTATTAAAAGTACAAGAAAACTTCACGGTTGCGAACCCAGACCTGCCTGACAGTCCAGCGTCCTGACGCCCCGACACTCTGTAAACTTAACTTACCCAACAATTAAACTATTAAATTGAACAACAATCGTTCATGTGCCGGGTCCTAAACCTTCGCCGGAAGCGGGGTGTCCGGTGGCGTCCGGTGGCAGATTCCGACATGAATAATTCACGCGACGTGACACCGAAGCGACGCGCAGTTTTCAGCTTCACCTGCACCTGCGAATGGCTGGTGTACTCTCTTCTGGGCCTTTTGAAGGTTAAATATATAGTGCTCTATGGTATTATGTTGCCATATTATTACATGTAAATATTGTGAGGGAGACATTGGGGTCGATTGTGGTCGCCAAACCTAAAGTTAATACTAAATGAAACTGGTTACTTATTTATTTATTTAACACTTTAATGCACAAAAATAGTACATGAGGCAAGCTTAATTCCATGCGGCATTTTCTATCTGCCAACCATAAACTGTTACGCTTACTCATATATAAAATTGAGTTTCATTTAGCAATTTAGCGAGTGACACCGCAAAATTGGTGCCTTGGAATGGTTATTTATGAACCATTTACACCTAAAGAATAACCGTCTAACTCCTATCGAATGTCGATATTTTATTCCTGTAGTTTTTACTTTTCCCGTATTTGTGTATAATAAAGTGTTTCTATCTATTCTTTACATTGAAGCTTTGATAATCGGATCGTCCGCTGGGCAAAATTGTATGAAGTTGTATGTGACGAACTAACCGCGAACGATCCGCTTCGCTTTCATGTCACGTACCATACAACCGCATACAATTTTTCTCAGCGGACGATTCGCCACGGACGCGCCGCCGCGGACGCGCCGCATGGACTATCCGCTTTCTATGTCACGGGCCCTTGTAACTTAACTTTTCGGGGAAAGGGGCATCTTACCTTTTTGGAACATAGGTACAGGACCGCAATTCTCGTAGTGGAATGTCGAATACGACATTAGTCCTATCTCATTCGCTCACATTTCATATGGGAGCGTGACAAGACGTTCGTAGCGCTCGATTTTTGTATGGCGAGAATCGCCCTCCAGATGCGTTGGGTATCTCGCTACTCCTTTGGCTAGCAGCAGAATGAAGGCTATATTTCTTTCCCAAAGTTCTGTTGTTAAGGTTTTGCATGTTACGAGTAATTTACTTTACTATCGGGCGCTGTCTGTCTGTATAGTGATTGAGAACCTGTGTTTCCCTGAGGCTGGCAAGCCCCAAAAAACAAATAAGTACATTAAAAAAGTTTCGAAAACTATCGTGGGTTATAGGTTAGATTGTATGAAAAAAACTTTCGGTCAAATTTTCTGTAAAAAAATATTTTTTGTATGACTCTACTAATAACGACCAAATCTGGCGCTAAAGCTAGATATTTTTCTCAGGAACGGATATTAGTGGGAAATAGTAGAGACTCATGAAAATAGTGCGGTATAATTGGGAATTGACCTCTCGAAGGTTCGGATTAGCATCGGAGACACAGACGGGTCGGGTACTAAACTTTATAACGGATAAAATGGAATTGCGACAATGAAATATTACAGAAATTTATACCCACTTTAACTCGAAAAAGAATAATTCTAGGGTTTCGCGTTCAATGCCCTACTTACATGGAAAGGATTTTATTGAAGCTGAAAGGAGAGTTTGTTGAAAATATGTTGAATATTTTCAATTTCCTGCTACTCGTAGGTTTGTTTTATAAAATAAAGGAATGTAGAGCAAATACTCTAAGGTAATGGGTAAAATACTTATAGGAAAACGATTCTGCCTTAATTTCTTTTAAAAATTACATACTGTTTTGCAAGAAATATACAACTGTTGATCTGTCATACGTTTTCACGTGCATCATTATTCAATTTCAATTCAATTCAATATTTTTATTTATCGGATAACTTGATCCATAAGTATATTTGTATTTGTATTTGTATCCATTGAGTTAGTGTACTTAAAAACTATGTTAGTAAATATATTCAGCAATAAATACGAGTTTTTACACTTCGATCAGTTACTGATCAAAGATAATATCATTCGATCAGCACCCGAACGAAGTGTTTAAGGATAGGGGAATCGTATATATCCGCTATCACATGCAGGATGCTGTTGGAGCTGCTCCGTAGCCTGCAAAGCAGAGACGCAGTTCTTTTGCGCATAATGGCGTGAAAACCATCAGCATGTGCGTGCGCAAACATGCCGGAGGCACTGCAGAAACGAGGCAACCCCATCTACATCCTGAAACCATTATTATACTTAATTATGTCCACTTAAGTTTCCAAAATATTCACTCCTCTATACTATCACTATATGGGCACATCCCAATGCTTTATGTGTGCATAGTCCCTCAATAATGGATGCTTAGTTAGTTACACCTCCTAAATTAACAGCATTCTAGTGTTTACGAGACAAAACGACCCTTTTGTCCCAACCTGTCCGCAGTGACCAATAATTACGGTCCATATAAATCACGATGACGTCACGCGATGCAATCAAGCGCGTCTGCTGCAATAAGCGCACCAATTAGTCATCGCTGACATGACGTGATGCCGTGACGTCATGCCGCGGTGTCACGCAACACCGTGTTTGATTGGCTGCGCTCGCTGCGGCTCGCGTTATAAATTCTGTATGTCAAAAGTTCTGGACTGATGTTGACAGGTCAAAATTTTCCAATTCAGAATTTTTACTTTTCAAAATATTAAGGCCGTGTTACACCGACCGTTAACATTCAGGTTAACACTAACCCGAGGTCAATCTTATAAGAAACAAAGGTTGATAATTCGTGAGTTAATCTAAGATTAAATGTAGGCGCTAGTCTATCGTACTGAATTAGAATGAGAACGCAATGAACTGTATTCTATAACTATTGTTGGATAATATGAACGCGTTCTTGACCGGAGACCGCGAAACGCCGCCTACCTTTTACACCTTTAGAACACTGCAGTAATTTTGAATCCGGCCGTAATCACAGAAATCTTTAAAGGAAACCGAAAACAAGATTTCTATGGGTTCGGTCTGCTTCGGTTTCAAAATCGCTGCATTGCCTCATAAGCAGGTTATCATTCATCAATTAGCTTGAAGTAACTGAATGAAAAGAGCCGAAGTTCGAGATGGTGATAGTGATGATTATGTAATCATATAAGTCAAAAAATAATTAAATTAAATTAATTAATATAAGTCATTTCGGAGAGTGCGCATCGGAATTGCACGACCTAATTCCAGCATCTCCATTCCGCGTTCGGACTACCAGGCGCGGGGAGGAGTTCCATCCTTATGTTGTTGATATTCCATCTATTCGTACGAAGCGATTTGCTTCTTCGTTCATTATGCGAACGGCTAAGGAATGGAACAGCCTTTCTTGTACAATTGTCCCTAAAAAAGACGACAGGCGCAGGGTGTATGATGCTACAATAAAATATGGAATCATTTTACCGTACACTTTAATCAAACACACACGGTACAGTTCACAAAATGGTAATTACAGTTCACTTTAAATATACTACAACAACGGCCGTTCGCAGACAACTGGCTGGCCGGGTGCTCTCACACTAGTTTTATTCCCGGACCCACGCAAGGATCCCCCGCTACCTGAAGTCCATGAGCGGCGAGACTTACTATTAAAACACCGGTACTCTATGTTAGTAACAATAGTGCTTACGCTAGGTTAATATTTTAACCTAGGTACAATACAGTAACGTGGGGCTGTCGCGCTCCGTAACAGTCCCCGTACAAGTCCTTATTTGTAGTCAATTCGTGGAGTTATTCATTATAATCTGTTTTATTTTTATCATCATTCTTAGCTATGATCATTATCCCGGTCCCCCGGTCCCGCTTTACTCCAGTCTTTGATCGTAAATTCATTGCCCCCGAATAAACGATATTTTTGGCGGCAGCTCCCTTAACCGGCACCAATATTTTATTCATTGCTCCCTTACATGTTTTATTATTTCAATTTTTATCCACGGTGACTGCAAACATAGAGCTTATTTTTTGTATCTATCCATATGGCTGCAAATTCATTTCAACTACCACAAAACCTTATCCGTAGTTTTTTATGAGACATTTAGTAGTATAGTAAGCTCTTTTATTAGAAGTATTTTATTGTTCCCGTTTATCTATAATAAAATCCTAAAATTCTGCGACATAAAAATGCTCTCTCTAAGGGAAGCTAAGCAAAAAATTACCAAATGGTTATTAACACTGGATTACAGTGCTACGGAGGCGACTTTGGGCATTCCACAATAAGAGGACAAATCATTTGATTTAGATCACACACACACACACACACACACACACACACGCGCACACACACACACACACACACACACACACACACACGCACGCACGCACGCACGCACGCACGCACGCACGCATACACAAACATTTGTAAAATACAACTGAGTCCAAATTTGTTAATTTAATTTATTGTTAATGTGATTAAGGATCGCCGCGACACAGGGTCTAGTGCGGGGTCCAACTGCAAACTTTAAAACATGTAAAAAAATTATTATGGTAAATAAATTATTTTGTATTTGTATTTTGTATTTTTTTGTATTCTTTTTTCACTTATCGACGCTATTTAATCATGGATTTAAACTTTTTAGAAATAAACATTAAAATAATTCTCAATTATATATATGTTCAGTTTTCCATTTATTACGTTATAATATATATTGCTTAATTTTACATCGATCGATACTTTTTATAATCATGTTTGTTTTCATTACTTAATAAATCTTTATGTAACACCTGCTCGAACGCGACCTTTTTCTTGTACGGATAAATCTACTTACAAAATTTATTTCTAATAAACAAATGTAAATATGCTTTTTAATACAAAAAGTACTTCTATATATTTACAACTTAAAATTATTTATATAATAATTACAGAAGGAAAGAGAAAGTACACAAATAAAAATGAAATGTTATAAAATGTCTTAAATTAGGCCCGTGTGGTAGGGTATCAAGGATGCTGGCGGCGGTGCCCCGACGGATCGCTCGATCAGCGATCTTGATCTCTCTGATCGATCTGGACGTTATAAAATATATTGTTTAACTTTACTTACATCGATATTTTTTATAATCATGCTTGTTTTCATTTGTAATAAAAAAATTATCTAATTATTAGATTTTTTCTGAATTAGGTGTTACATAAAGTTTCGCGATGTTATGCTCGAGATGTGACCAAACACTCGGGCGATAATATGGCCCTTAGCGCACTTATTTGATCTAGAAACATTGTCCGTTCTCTATGAGTTCATTGACCAACTTGGCGCAATCGCGTCTATGCAGTTTCCCACTGTGCCCACACGGCAGAGTATTAACAAAGGCGATCCCGCCACGAAGCTGTTTATATTCCATCAGTTGAGCTGTAATGAAATAAAATGAGTTGACAAAAGTATTACCTAAGATATAAGAAATATCACCTCACTACCAAGCGTTAATACAAAATTCTTCTTATTATGATGATCAAAAGACTCACTATTAACAACTTTGTGTATTTGCTCCCTGGTAACGTCACTGCCAGGTTTGACTATAACAGCAGCTGCAGCGCCCTTCTCACTGTCACACACCACGCAGTCCTGTACCCCTGCTACTTGGCTGATGACTTTCTCCAATTCTTCTGGTGATATCTGTGTGAGAATTACAACATAAGTATCTATAGATAAATCCGGGGTCTTCCTAGATTAACCTTTAACTTACTTACTGTTCAAACAAAAACTTACTAACAAAACAAGCGTGAGGTCGCAGCGGCGAACATGCGTGAAACGACGAATGACTGTAGATGAAGCAAGATAGGCGTGCCAAGATAGATGCTCCATTCTCTCTGCTTATACCGCAAAGGACATAGCATGAAGATAACTTCATACATCATACATAAGTATGTATGTACATTGCATATATACGTATCTTTACATAGGCGGTCGACCATGGTATAAATGGACAGGCAACTGGCAGGAGATTGCGTAGGACAAGTAGCAATGGCGGAGGTCAAGATCCACTTCAGACTGCTACACCAGCGGAGAAAGTAAGTATCTATTTATATAGACTAATGTAACGATTAATCTTTGTCTGATGAAGTAGAGACGAGGTAGGAAGGAATATAGCAAGTCTTAAGAAAATATTAAGCAGCTGACTAATACGGGCTACATTAAGATGATAATGGGATGCAATAAGTTTCCACGGAAATAGACAGCCGTTACAGAAGACTACGAAATGTATAAAAGGAGTAGTAGTAGTAGCTTACATGATAATTGAGATATTTGAACCAGAACTTCTTTCTCTCGACAAACCAAAAGTTGTCATTGTCGTCTCTGTAGAAAACGTCTCCAGTCTTCCACCAGCCATCATCAGATAAACATTCACGGTAAGCTGCCTCATTATTGAAATAGGCCTGAAATATATATTTTTACGTGACTGAATAGTTAGCATCATTTTATACGTAGACCACTTCATCGCGCCAGCGGTATCTCCGCTATCGGTATCGTCCGTTAGGGCGTCTCACATACGCTCGTTTAACTGCCCGATCCTTCCCCATCCTAGTGATGAGCTGATCTGCATGAGCGCCTGAATGGCTCGAGACTATGCACGATAGAGAGCGATGCCGCTCTTTGGTATCGGAGGCCAAGATCCGCTTCGGGTCGCTGCGCCAGCGGAGTAAGTAAGTAAGTTATACGAAGACCATTGGAAAGAAGAAGAAAAAGAGGTAGATATGCTATCTGATAGTAAGAAGTCGTCGCCTAAAGGTACTTGCGATATCAGGAGGTATTTCTACAGTTCATAGACTTAAAGGTTTCTAGAAAATATGTCATAGTTATATTACCTTGATCATACAAATTGCCTTCACATAAAGCTCTCCATTTCGGTTAACTGTTATCACCTCGTTTCCATCGTCGTCGACTAACTAAAACAGAATTGTTAATTTTTTGGAAAATAACTGAAATTACTTTGTATACTTATTTTGTTAAATTGTTCAACAGAATTTGAGAGCGATGAATAAAAATACTGATTATGTTGACTTGATAATATCGTCGGATAAAGTAAGATAGAACAGCATCTAAATCTATGATTTAGTGCCTCAGAAATTGTCAATCATACCTTATAATCAAATATATTTAAATCTTTTCCAAGAGATCCATAGGGTGTATCATTGTTCGGTATTAGTATGAAACCTTGAGCTTCCGTCATACCGTACGAATTGCAGACATTAGTATACTTGGGAAATTTTGTCTGCAAATAAATTAACATTGTTGTAAAAGTGGTATTATTAGAAAAAAAAATCTGAATTTAGCTTTATTTAAAAATATGTTGAAAAATACGAAGGAAAGCAGAACAGTAAGAAGGGAATGCAAAAAAGTTTACGAAATACCTAGCATGGTGTATCATTAATTTGTACAAAGAAAGAAAAAACACTTATTGTCAAGAAATATAAAGATGCGCGTAAAGATTTCCATGAAGCTATTGAAAAAGCTGAAATTATATTACCTTAAGAATATCCATTGTTTTTTGATTAGGAGCAGCACCTGTAAGTAGAACCGTCTGTAACGATGTGATCTGATGAGGCTTTACCAACTCTGCTATCGTTGTTGCAACAATCGGCGGCGTTAGAACCCATGTAGGCTAAAACAGAAATAGAATTAAAAAGTGATTTTAAATATTATGAAATACAAGAAAATATTGGAAATTAACGAAAAAGGGAAGTCTCTTACTCTGAATTTCTCAAACAACTCTATAGCATGTTCTGGAGTTTTCTTCGATGATATGAGAATAGGTATATCATAAACTGGAGATCCTGTCAGCATGTTGGTATACGTCATCCATTGCGCTGACGATAAGAACATTGCTAGATCCGTCGGTCTTGGGAACCGAGTGTGATGTGACCTGTGAGAATTAACATTTCAAATCACTGCTACATCGACTTTAAAATAATAAGAAACATAATAGTTTATTTAACTAACTAACTGTTAATTTATAACTAACTTATTTAGGAAACTAGATGTTTATATGAAAAGGTTTGAATAACAGTAACGTAATATTTCAAAATTGTTATCATATAATTCAGAAGCAATGCCTGGCTGGCTCACCATATAGACGGTAGTTGTGCTAGCAAGCCTTGATTAGTCATAAGTGCAGCTTTAGGTAGACCCGTTGATCCACTTGTAGGCAGCAGTACAGCTGTCGCTTCTGGTGATGCATCTGACACTCTGGATGATAGCAATAGGTACGATATGTTACCCTAATATCTAGTCCTCTTTGCTAATCCGTTGAAGTTTTCTCAAAAACGAAATGTTCAAACTAAAAAATCTATACTGATACATAGAGTAACACCAGTGAAAGAATTTTTATAATCAAACTAGTAGTTTTTGAATAAAGAATGGTCCTTTGACCATTGTTAACTTTTAAACTTTTACTTTTAAAGAGGGAGGGTCAGGTAACAGACTGTAATAATAGGAACAGGTACCTCATTATTTTATATTGATTGGAAAAGAACGTGATATTGCTGTCGTTAAAACTAAGCAAAACAATAATTTTAACTTAAGTTTTAATCTTAAAAAGAGATACCTACCTACTTACAATTAATAATGTGCGCTATGTTACGAGCTATGTTACGATCACCTGTATTTAGATTAGAAAGTGACTTATCCTAGTGATCTTATAAGTTCCCCAAAGGTTAAATAAATGAGTATTTGAAATACGATATAATTAACTCTTAAAGTAATTTAAATTAAGATAATTTACGTCAAACGACAAAGATGAAACTTTTTGTTCAACAAATATATCATCTATTTACTCAATAAATCTTGGAAAAAATTTAGTTTATCAGATTGCATATGCAAAGAAGAATAATATTAATAATGTTTATTGAACTTGATAATGCTGATAGTCTAAATTCTCCAGTACAGACAATGACTGGCTAAATAAATCTATCACACGTCTGTTGTATAGAAAAAGATAAGATGCTGGCATATTCGAGTCAGTGCGTCTTATAGAGATAAGTGTGTTTAGCCTAGTCAAAAAGTCAATCTGTTTTGCTATTACTATTATGAAATAAAACTTACTTGAAACTTTCTAGGTCATCACTTTGCCCCGAAACGAACTGGGACATTTTATCATCAGTGATTACTCTCTTTGGCTGATGAGTTGATTCCTGGATAGCTTTTTGTAAATCATCGTATCGGTCATGGTCACAAAATACGAAGTATGGTGGATCCAATTCCATAAAATAGCGCAGTTCATCTAAATTAAAAGAGTTAATTTGAATGAAAGAAACTCTTAGGTTAATCTTAATGATATTCTGTATTATAATACAGCAACGTCTTTTCATTCTGTTTTAGAAGATTCAACTTTTGAATCTGATTGCACATTTTATTGTGGATCTTCTAACTTTGAGAACATAGATTTATTTTATAAAATTGCGACATGTGTCTGCAAATCTCTTGAATGGTCTTCTACATACCTATTATAATTGAGTTTACTCACATACAGTAGAATTGGGATCTAACATCAATATTTTGACTCCAGCTAAAATACTCCCGTAGTATAGAGAAATGAGACGTTCATTATTCTTCATCACCACCATCATTACCTTCCCTTTTGCATCATTAGCTGTTAGACTTCGTGCGATCGGAATAATTCGCTGTAGCATCTCTTTGTTGGTAAATTTCTCGCTTGTATATCCATTTATCTGCAAGTTTAAATATTATAATAACATCTGTCAACCCTTCTTAAAATTTTTGTGGTAAATAAATTATTTTGTATTTTTTGTTTTGTTCGATTATCATCAGCGTTTCCTCTGTATTATTTCTCGATCTTTTAATAACATTGGTGTCAACAACAAAAGACAAAAGGATTGGTTATATCAAAAATAGCCCCCGGATGTATATCGAATTTAATACATAATTTTATACTAACCATAAGAGTGGAATTAGGTCTTTTCCGCATACTATAGTAAAGCACTTCAGCCATATTTACACTATCCCGTTTTCTTTCATGGCGTCCTTTATTTTTTATTTCTTCTAGCACTTCATCTAGCACTGTATCTAAATATATTTGTGATGCTGTAGGCTTTCCTCTCACTATTGCATGCGACACTAAAAATAAAGCAAACTTTTAACAAATAATGTTCTTTTTCATTGTACCTACGTGACGTCATAAAATGTAACTAAAGGTTTTGTTAAAATAGTTGAAATGAAACAGATTTTTGGTCTTACTTTTTATGTTTCAACGCGCTACCGTCCCTGTTATTATGAATGTACTCTGTGATCACAACAACTCTAATATAATAAAGTGGAGTGACATAGATTAAACTACAAGGAGAAAAGGTGTTAGGCATTTAGTAGTTTTTATCGACTGCGCCTCGTTTTACTTCCCTTTACACCAATGTCGTGATTTGGTCAATACGAAACTACAATCTGTAACACAAAGTGATTCATTCCATGTTTATAAGCCGTCAATAACATAGCCGTGTTAAAAGGAAATATTAGTCAGCATTTTACTAGGGTAACGTAAGTTAGTAAGTTAGATAGATAGATAGATAGAAACACTTTATTGTACACAAAAACAGGAAAAGTAAAAACTACAGGAATAATAACACGATATGTTTTAGTTATATAGTTTATAAGTTTTTATGGAATTGGAATTCAATGAAAGAGTGGAAATTGGACATTGGACATGGACATTGCGCATTGGACATAGGACACTGGACAATTCAATCAAATGTTCCCCTGATGGCTGTCAATGCGCATGTCATCGGGGGTTAATTCCCACCGAACAATGACATGTGATGTGATATCTACTTGTCCACCAGAATTTCCAGTCACTTTTTCGTGTTCGTCGTGTTTTTCGTTCGTTTCGAATTTATTTTAAGACATTTTTTCTATTAAATATTTCCATTGGAAGTTCATTTAGCTTTTCCCCTCGCTGATCGCGCTGTAACTGAGGCTTATAATGGAGGCATGGAGGGGGAGTGAGGGCTCGTACCACCAAAATCCCCTCTTCCCACTTGTGTCTTATGCGGAACCTAGAAAATATTCCACTGGAGTGACCAAGTCATAGGCAGTATTTTTGCTTATTGACTCATCTGATATGTTTTTGTTCATCAGCAAAAGTGATATATCATTCAAGTAGTATATTGAATGACATATCACTAATTCAACACGAGTCTCAATTTTATCTTCTGTATACGTGCATCTAAATGACCTAATATTATATCACCGTTAGTGTGTATATTATGTTCTTAGAATACATATTTTATATGTCTGTAAATAAATATAATTATCTGCTGGCTGATATCAAACGGAGAGCTCCCAGAATTTAAATTTTAATTGCGCAAATGGTGCTATGAAAACTTATTACAGTGTCACTGAGCATTTCAGAGCTCAAGCATATAGGTCATTACAAAAAGAAAATTACTCCACTAAAATCTTGTCTGAAAGAGATCGCTTTTAGCGATAAGGCCGCCTAGATTGTATTAATTGTACGCATTGTATCCAAAGAAGCCGACAGAAGAATTCAGCTGGGTTGGGCAGCATTTCGGAAGTTACGTCACATCTTCTCGTCGCCCATACCTCAATGTCTAAAGACAAGAGTCTTTAACCAGTGCGTCCTACCAGTAATGACCTACGGAGCCGAAACGTGGACACTGACGGTGCGACTGGTTCACAAATTGAAAGTCGCTCAGCGTGCTATGGAAAGAGCTATGCTCGGAGTATCTCTGCTGGATCGAATCCGAAATGAGGAGATCCGGCATAGAACAAAAGTTATCGACATAGCTCATAAGATTAGCAAGCTGAAGTGGCAGTGGGCCGGTCACATCTGTCGCAGAACCGACAACCGCTGGGGTAGACGAGTTCTGGAGTGGAGACCGCGTTTGGGCAAACGTAGTGTGGGACGCCCCCCTGCTAGATGGAGCGACGATCTGCGTAAGGTGGCTGGCAGCGACTGGATGAGAAGAGCCGAAGATCGGGCTCAATGGCGCGCCCTGGGAGAGGCCTATGTCCAGCAGTGGACTAGAATAGGCTGCTGATGATTGTATCCACACTAATTTTGTGCAATAAAGTGTATTCATTCATTCATTCATTTCTCGTGGCTTCACTAACAATGACAAATTTAATTGACATTAATATAACATTATTTTCATGACATTATTTTACGCCTAGATTAGGTATTTTGTTATATAAATACTATATTTTTAAAATGTGACCTTGTAGATTTACTCACAAACAACAATAAATAAATACATTATAAACATAATAAATTAATACAATAAATAAATTAAACAATAGTACATGATTAGACTTAAATAATATACTGTTTCACGGGATTTTACTGTATTTTATTAATTACAACGGGTTTCCGTCGTAATTAATAAAATACAGTAAAATCCCGTGAAACAGTATATTTATTATAAACAAATACCTGAAGATGTGTAAACGAAACCGGTCGTAATTAATAAAATACAGTAAAATCCCGTGAAACAGTATATTGTTTAAGTCTAATCATGTACTACAAGTACCAATAATCGCAAGTATTAACCATTTAAACAATAGTAGTTTATATTACTGCCAAGCAATGATAAATATTGTATAACGAGTGTCTTTTTATCCTCAATTTGAACAACAAAATACTAAAACTTGCAATGCCTGCCAGTGCCACGTTCAAGATATATTAATGTACCTACAGTTGGACAACCGACAGGCTGAACAGGCAACATGGTTGAAGCAGGGGGAAAAAATAATTCCCCGTAGTCCAACTAGTTGGACATTGCGATTGTACCACAGGGAGCAACCCAAACTTATCTCTATTATTGTAAGTTGTGAGCAAATACATTAAAAGAAAATTTCACTCAATACTTACAAAATAATAGTTTTATACTATAAGGCTTATAGATAGTATGGATCCCTAAAGATATCAGAGTAGTCGCCTCCCAGTGTGTGGTGGGTTTGTGGTCCTGGTGGATGTAACAACTCTAAAGGAAGACAAACCCACTGCACTGGCATACCCCAGTAACTCGGTTAGTAACTGATATGAAATTGAAATTTAAAACGTTTTTTTAGCACTGTGAACACCAGAATATAGAACACATTAGAGAAGTATACAAAGATAAGATAAGTAATACATGCAGCACAAAACATCCGGTGTGGTACAGTGCCAAAAAGGGTACACCAGCTCAGCATAATGCATATATACATATAATGGGTGGACTGGGGCTACCTGCTCCGAACCACAACGGTTTCGCAAGAGATCATCACCTTTCACGCCCTTTCGTCCGCCAGCATAGCCGCTACTACCGCTGGTGGAGATAGATCCTGCCTGATCCGGTCCACTAGGACGGCTAGGTCCCGCTACTCAGAGTCATTCTTCGAGTGTGTGCGTGAGTCATTATGCAATATCCTGATCCCGTCCGCAATGGTGGTATTGCGTCGTCGCTTCACGTCAGATTAAAATTGAAATTGAAAACGTTTATTTAGCGCTGTAAACACCAGAATACAGTACACAATACATAAGTATACAAAGTTTAATACATGCAGCACAGAACATCTGGTGTGGTACAGTGCCAAAAAGGGTACACCAGCTCAGCATAATGCTTAGGCAAGCCACAGCGCTGTTTTTCAGCTAGCCTGATTAGATTCAGGTACTCACCAAAATACTTATGTTTGATGGGTACCTGAATCAGTCAACTTCGCCTTCGTCGCTTCCTCCCTTCCTTCTCGCCTGAGCCAAGCTTCGAAGCTTGACAGAATCGCTTCTACTGTGTGATTGCGCGAAATTCGCGGCTCATCTAGCTGCACACACCTCTACTAAACTAACGAACGCAGATGCGTCCACCTCCTGAACACCTCGAGCTCCCATGTGCTGGCAGGACGATACTGGCTCTCTGGCAGATGGCTCAAGTCTCTTCATAGTCCCGGTGACGATGACCAAATAGTGAGTGCATGACCTAATGTCAGCTTGTCGTACGTGGCGACTAAAAGGCGTGAAAGCACGCCTGGTGAAAGCAGCAGCGTGCCATGATATAGTGAGAAAACTTTGACAAAATAATTAATCTCACCTGGTCATTCACGACATCGTCAGAAAATATTAATCTCACTAGGTCATGCAATGGTCATGCATGACGTGGTGTGAAAAAATTCAAGCATTACCTAGTGAGCGCATGACCTAACTTATTTATTACAAAAAATTGCACAGCAATACAGTTAAGACTAAACACTGTAAATTCATATGTTTGACATTGACACAATACAGGACTTAATGTATATTACAGTGTCGTACAATAGATTAAATATAACAATAATATATCTATAAAGATAAAACAACTTTGGGAAGTAATGGGAGTACCTACTCCGAATTTTGCTTTGTCATCCTCTTATTAGTTACCTACTATTGTGCAATAGGATATCAGAGATAGCGCTTGTATAACAACACAGAAACTGATATCATTTAAGTAGATACTCTGAAAACCAGACTGAGATAATAGGTTAACATACGATGATAATATTTTTTTATCGAATCTTAAAACGAGGAGCAATCAAAACAACATAAGTACCTAACTTTTTTTAAATCTACTTCATAAGAAACTTAAGAATTTTTTTCACGTATATATTTGTGTGTCACATCACAACCAAAGATTTTGAAATTCACCCTATATAAATTGCTCGCTAGAGAAGTTTTATATGAAAACCTCGTCTGCCGATTGTCGGGCATTGAAATGGCTAATGTATGGAACTATAAGTGCATTTGCACAAACCCTTTGGCTCACTGTCAGTGCTCACATCCTCATTCTAGAGGAGAGGGCGCTACTATTCCGATTTCTGCATGTGGTCACAACGTAATAAAAGTCTGGGAGCCCTGTGAACTGCTATAAAGTCGAACTCAGAAAAAAAATACGCCTTGACTTTGAAGGAGGTCCGAATTAATATATGACTCTCGTCCTCAGAAATCCGAACCCTTCAGGTCGAAACGTCCATTCAGAGTATTAAAATGTCCATTGTGTCAAAATGTCAACAGCAAAGTATCATCAGGTCCAAAGTGTCGAGCACAGAAATCGAACAATACTAGCGCCCTCTCCTCTAGAACCATTGTTCTAGAGGAGAGGGCGCTAGTATTGTCATTACGTGAGCAGTGACAGTAAGCCACAGAATTGACCCATAGGTCATATTTTCATACATTTAATATTGTTATGCCCGTCTAATGTATGGGAAAATACTCAAATCGCATGCGCGATCTGGCAGACGCGGTTTCCTTATACAATTCTCTAGCGAGCAATTTACAGAGGAGTGAATTCAAAATCTTTATAGTGACAAACTTACAGTGGTAAGTTACAGCTGATGCAGAATTAAGTTCAGGAATTTAAACAATAATACATGACTTTCATGCAAAGTATAAGTATAGACAAAACACTAATAGGCAGCAATTTTTTTTCGCGTGGGCAATTATCGGTGGGCAATCATAGTTGTAGCTGTTGCCCACTCATGTTCAAAAAGTTAAATAATATTACATGACTTTCATGAAAGGAATTAAGACAAAACACTATGACACCTAGCACGGCGTAGAGAGCGTCAGTGGCTAGGACGCCGGACTCCCGTGTGGGAGGTCCGGGTTCGAAACCATGCCATGTACCAATGAGTATTTCGGATTTTTTCGAAGACATACGTACATTTACCGATTGCTCTAACGGTGAAGGAAAACATCGAGAGGAAACCTGCATGTCTGAGGAAATTAAAAGTTTCCGAAGGCGTGTGAAATCCACCAATCGGCACTGGGCCCGCTCGGTGGATCATGGCCCATAACCCATTGTGCAAGGGGAGACCCGTGCCCCAACAGTGGGGACATTAATAGGCTGCTGAATGACGTACTAAGACACAGTTTTTTTGTCGTGTGGGCAATCATAGTCATATTTTTCCTAACTGAATAGAATATAATGAAACTGAATTGAATTGTGCGAACGTAATGATGTATATAAAAACTATTTACGTAAATATAGAAACATATTTTCCGACACGAGTATGAAAGATGACAACATTTCTGCAGACAAAAAGAAAAACACCACCATTTTTAAAGTAACGATATTTTTTTCTGGAAAATAACAAGTTGTCAACAGCAATGTCAGATATGATTACAAGGATATTAATTCAAATATCGAGAAAGACAACTTATATTAATGCTATTGAAAATTTGTTTGACAAATAAAACAATAAGAGGGTTCAAGTGTATTGAATATAGAGCATAGATATACGGTGATAAAGGCGTCTTATCAGACGTCAGAATAACACTTTTGAAACACTTGATTGAAACAGATGGTGTTGAAGCTGCTTAAAGTTTGTACAGGTTACGACTCATGTCCCCACTAATTTGACCCACTGGTACAGTGGTACAGTATCTCGATATAATGTGTGGTCCCACTGTCTGGTGGGATCATCAGTCAGCCGTAACGCAGTTGTTCTTGGTCCCACTACATGACAATATACAATTATAATATTTTGTGAATTGTGATTAAAGTGGCCAGTATCTGAAGGACTTAGTTACACTTGGAAATAAAAATAGAGTGGGACCACGACCCGTAATCTACAAGTATTACTGGTAGTCCCACTATGCAGTGGAACCACGAACCGACGTTTTCAGGCTAGTAGTACGTTTCCACATCCATAATCCCGAGAGGGTAGACAGAGGAACCACCTTAATCACAGGTAGTTCCCACTTTTCGCCGTAAGATTTGGTGGACAAACTTGATAGGTGGCGAGCCTATCGCCGTCTTTTAGGTGTAGAATGGTATCCACTAAGACCTTTTCGACCTGTCGCCGTTCGACACTCATGGGAAGAGTTGGGGTGGTAGTATTGTTTATGCTCGGCGCGACGATACTGCACAAGTTCACGGTAACACGGTAGAAAGATAAATTAGGTAATATAATGTTAGATACTATAAATAAATATTTGGTTCTGGTTTTAATTCCAATGTAGTTTATTTATTTAATTTTCTGAGAAACCGTACAGCTATATAATGCCTGAATTGTTCTTTTTTTTACATGCGTGTAAGCCAAAAAATAGGTCTCCTTAATTTATACAAAATAATAATAATTAGTAACAGCTAATAAAATATGGAGGTGGGAAAGTGGAATAGGGAGTGGGGAGAACAAAGAAAAGGGTATGTGTGTAAGTATGTAAGTTGTAAGAGTGTGTAATTGTGTGTGTTGAAAGGGTGTGTGTGTGTGACAGAGAGGGAGATTTCTGTTATGTTCTATAAGTATTATGTTCTGTAGTATTTAAATATGTAGCTTATTCTCAAGCTTTCTATGATCATTGGTATTAAATTAATAAAAAACAATATTTGATTTAGATCTGAATCCAATAAGGCACCACTTGGAGTCAGAGTGCTTTTATAACATCATTGCGGGGAGGCTACCTACCGTAATCGAATAGAACACCTAATAATGAAAGGAACGATGGAATTTAAAATTGTGTAAAACATGTAAGTACTCGCAGTACATATTGATCAATAGCGGGATGTTTTTGAAGGCACTTTAAGGTGATATAACTCTGTGCAGAGCCAGCCTGAGCCAGCCAAGATCATATCGTTTTATTGGTGGAAAGACACAAGTGCAAAAGCGATACTTTAATAAAAAATACTATAATATGTACATTTCATAAATATATTTATATAAAAGTTATGTATGTTAGTCTGTATCTATGGGCCTTTTGTAATAATAAGTTGTTACATGCAAATAAAGAATTTTATTTTATTTATTGCTATAATTGTTGTTGTTGTTGCTATAATAAGTTGTTACATGCAAATAAAGAATTTTATTTTATTTATTGCTATAATTGTTGTTGTTGGTGCTTGTTGTTGTTGTTGCTATAATAAGTTGTTACATGCAAATAAAGAATTTTATTTTATTTATTGCTATAATTGTTGTTGTTGCTGTTTGTTGTTGTTGTTGCTATAATAAGTTGTTACATGCAAATAAAGAATTTTATTTTATTTATTGCTATAATTGTTTTTGTTGCTGCTTGTTGTTGTTGTTGCTATAATAAGTTGTTACATGCAAATAAAGAATTTTATTTTATTTATTGCTATAATTGTTGTTGTTGCTGCTTGTTGTTGTTGTTGCTATAATAAGTTGTTACATGCAAATAAAGAATTTTATTTTATTTATTGCTATAATTATTGTTGTTGCTGCTTGTTCTTGTTGTTGCTATAGTAAGTTGTTACATGCAAATAAAGAATTTTATTTTATTTATTAATTATTTATTATATGTATTGATTATTATTTATTGTCATATTTCTCAGTTGTTTTTGACATTTCATTACATATCAGTTTTGGCATTTCATGCTAGTTTTGACAATCTATGTCATTTAAAAAAATAGTAGGTAATTTTTATAAAACAAACCACACATTTTTTTTAAAAAAATCAGTGGCAGCCCTTATACTCTTTTCCACCAAATCGTAATAGCATATGTTCAGCACTTTTTAACAATGAATGTGCAACGACCTTTGAACAATGAGTGTTCAGCGACTTTTGAACAAGGAATGTTCAGCGACTTTTTTTACTGCCAAAGGTTCACAAATATTGGTACATCACACTGTTCAGTAACATGGACCTTTTAGTGTGCAAGTGTTTTGTAAATTTGGATCTGTTCATGAACTTTCGTTGCCGACTGTACTTACCTATTGATTTATGTTTGACTGTTATATCTTTGTTTTTATCTGATTTACAATTTTTCTGATTTATTAATTTTAATTTTACTTAAGTGACGTCGTTCTGTGTATTGTTCTGTTCTTATGTGTATAAGAATTATAAATAATTATAATGTAACCTATGTATATTTCAAAATTTGTAGAATATAATAAATTATTCTATTTTATTAAACTATTTATACTGACTGTATCATCATCGGCCTATTAATGTCTCCACTGTTGCGGCACAGGCCTCCCCTTGCACGATCCACTCACGATCCACCGAGCAGGCCCAGTGCTGATTGGTGGATTTCACACGTCTTCGGAAACTTTCAATTTTCTCAGACATGCAGGTTTCCTCACGATGTTTTCCTTTATCGTTAGAGCAGTCGGTAAATGTACGTAAGTCTTAGAAAAAAAACGAAAAACTCATTGGTACATGGCATTGCATGTTTTCAAACACGGACCTCCTGCATGGGAGTCCGACGTCCTAGCCACTAGTCCACCGATGTTCTAACTGACCGTATAATATAATACTATTTCCACCACCAATGTGTGCATTTCTGCCACGCGTTATAATTTACGTAAATTTGAATTCTACTTCTTATATACCTAAGCACTTCGAGTCCCACAATACAAAGGGTGTTTATTGTTTCGGAAGGTCTGCGAACTCGACTCGATTTTGATAGTAAGTAGCCACCTAACTTGTTAAATTTATACACACACACAAACAAATGGGCGTAAATGTGTAACATAATGTTAACATATGCTTAAATTGAGCATAGGTGAGAATTTAAAGGAAATGTGGGTAGTTTTAGAAAGCGGTATTGAATTAGCAATTAAAATATACGGTGTTGAGTTGTTGTAAGTGAAATCCCATCAAAAACATAAACATGGAAAAAGGAGTTCGATGCAAAGAACCAGTGGTGGGCCTGTTGGCTTCGCTATTAAAAGAAATGAGATCGAACTGGATGCTAAGTTCAATTACAGAAATATATAAAATTGTTTAAATATAAAAAATATTTCTTGCTTAAAACTAAATCCTACCTTGGCAAGTTTTCACAGAAGACTCGAACTCTTTTCTTCTCTTAAATGATACTTGTGTGAAAACTTGCCAAGTAAGGGATTTAGTATCTTGCTCTATCTATAGCAGTGTTTATATAAGTATAGAGTTTTTATAATAAATGTTCAACTACCTACATAAGCCAGTTTTAACATTTTGTACATAAAATGGCTCAGAACCAACCAAAGTAGACAAGTCGAGTAAAAATAAAGTATGTAGTAAAAGTAGACAGCACATTTCGGTCGTCGTTAAGCATTTATCCGAACCGGAAAAGACCCGTTGCCATGGCAACCTCACCACAGATGTAATTGACTATTCACACGCTACAAAACTAGTAGGCAGCTATTGTAATTCGGACAATGTCTCTGCCTACTCCTTTCAAGAATAAATTCACCGGAAAATGACATTTCCCTTAGAATTTCTGAAAAAATAGGTAGTAAGTGAGTGGATTCTTTGAAACGTGCACATCACCAAAATTAGGATCTATTTTCTTTAAATTAAAATTTTAAGTTATGCAAAGTTTTCTGTTCTGTAATAGTATTTTGGGCACTGGTACTATATTTTAGAAAATTAAATAAATAAATAAATAAACTACATTGGAATTAAAACCAGAACCAAATATTTATTTATAGTATCTAACATTATATTACCTAATTTATCTTTCTACCGTGTTACCGTGTTACCGTGAACTTGTGCAGTGTCGTCGCGCCGAGCATAAACAATACTACCACCCCAACTCTTTCCATGAGTTTCGAAAGGCGACAGGTCGAAAAGGTCTTAGTGGATACTATATCTAGTAGACGGCGATAGGCTCGCCACCTATCACGTTAGTCCACCAAATCTTACGGCGAAAATGGGAACAATTTTTTTTTTTTATAAATTAGCTACGACAAACAGGCAGACGGGCCACCTGATGGTAAGTAGTCACCGTCGCCTAGAGACACGTGCAGTACCAGGGGTATTGCTTGTGTGTTGCCGGCCGTGGAGGGAGAGGACTTTTTTAACGTTCCTTTTGAAGCATCCCATGTCATAGCGCTGTGGAAAAACGTCGGGTGAAAGAGAGTTCCACATTTTGCAGGTGCGTGGCAGAAACGTTCGTGTAAAACGGGTCCGGGTAAAATTAGACCAGTTTAAAAAAGTACGGATATTTTTTTCAAAATTATCGATTAAATACATGTGCAAACCTACAAAATGATAACAACAGAAACCTATGATATATCTATTTAGTTCCATTCCGTTACCATCATGTAAATGTTAGGTACTATATATTTTCTTTGGTAGTAAATGTAGTAAGTAGTCTAAAATTGCACAATATTTTTTAAATTAAAGCAATGACATCCTTCCAAAATTTAAATATATATATATGTTTTTTTCTTATTTATGGAAATATAACATATTATGTAAAAAAAAATTATAGGACAGTATAGTGACAGTTTCGTAAAGGCATTGGACACACTGAGTTCAGTTTTCTCATAGACATAGAAAGAAATACTGTACACAATTTCACTTTTACCACAAATATAAGTTACCACGCAACCTGCGCAGTAGTCATTTTTTTGATTAGCGCGTTAACATTTTAGCCAATCATAAATGTTTGCGCGGGAAAAATCTGCATTGCTATTGGTCGTAGAACGCGCGTTACTGCTGCGTCCGCAATTTGTCTCTACCGTACACTTGAGGACAAACGATGAGCCATTTCAAAATGTCTTCGCTTAAAAGAGGACGGTCTATAAAAAGTCGAACCAGACAAATAATAAAGAGATATAATTAAAGTGTATGAAATGGGAAACAATGGCTAACAATTAAACTTACCCAGGAAATCGTTCAATGTGATTAAATACATAGAATGATCGCGGCCCATGTAGGAAGTTTTTTTTTACTTCATCTTATCTTTCGTAAGTATAGCTTGACTTATAACGAGTATAAACTACAAATCTGTTTATATGGAAAGTTTTGGACGCCTGAATCGGTTTACATTTTAAAACGTCCGCTCTAGAATTTATAATATTACATGAAAAGTTTGACAAAACTCTAACATTTTGGGTATAGTTGGCCCTATTCCAACCACAAAACTTACTCTTATGTTGTAGGTACAACGAAGTTGGTTAATGTTCAGTACATACGATGGGCTGTGGCTACTAAATGGACTGGAAAATAACTGAAATGGTTACGAAAGTAGATTTCGTGTTAAATATTGAAAAGTTAAGTTAGTTAGAGCTCGAATCGGTTCCACTTGGCTTAGAATAACTGTACTTAGAGCGAAGTAGAGAAGCATAGGAGAGGGCTACATCCAGCAATGAAAGAAACGGCCTGAAAAAAAAAGAGAGAAAGATGGAGAAATTAGTAGGGTAGGGCGGGTCTAGTTGAGCATAGGGGCTTGTTGGGCAATTGAAATATCTCGAAAACTAAGCATCGCACGACTACACTTCAAATGGCGGAAAGACGGGTATGAGGGAGGAGAACACATCACGTGACCGCCGGTTGCTGCACGGTGGTCGAGCGAGGACACTTTGTTTATTTTTTTATAGAAATGTACAAAAAGTGCTAAAAAAAGTTATTAAAAGTGCTTTTTTTTTGTAAAATTTGTTATAATGTATTTGGCAATAAATTTGATTCTATTCTATTCTAAGTAAAAAAATAATTTCCTAGTCATTTTACGCCTGGACTCGTATGATAATAGCTATTTACGATCACGTAATTGTTAAAATTTTACGTACTTACTGAGCTTTCGATTATAAATTATTGTCTACTCCCAAGTCTTACTATTTATTTATAACCTCACTATTATTTCGGAAAGTCGGGGTCGGGGCTAGTTGAGCAGATGTTCCTCAATTTGTCCGACTAGGTAATGTTCCCTAGAAAAAAAAAGTTTTTCACTCCGGTTTAGGATGCGGACGTACTCCGTTATATATTTTATCTCATAATTAATACTATTAATATACAACTTTAGGTACAAAGTGAGTAATAATTATCCAAATATTCAGAATAAATTATTTTGTTTAACTTTGATTTTATTTTACTGGAGGAGTAACACTTTTTATTTCACTGTAGAATTAGTACTGTATATATGATTGTAGACTGCAGATTTATTCAAGATTTATATAATTTCTATATCACTAGTGAGCCCATTCCTTCCGTTGCTCAACTTGCCCCATACCCTTGCTCAACTTACCCCACCCATGGGGCAAGTTGAGCACGTCGGTACTGTCTCGCATTAAAGACAATAACTACTAAAATACATCTGAATTAGTTTTTTCTTCTGAAGACTGTAGGTATTAAATAGATCTGATGAACCGTTTAAGAGTTATGATAGATTATGTGAAAAATAGCTCACCTAGCCCCGCTAGAAAGTAAAATGTAAGAAATTATGTGGCAAAGATTCAGCATTTTTTTATAAATACCTAGGTGTGGAAACTGATTTTTTTATAAATACGTGTGGTGTGGTTATTTGATTTCACAAGATGTTAATAAATAAAAAGGAAGCGTCCTTAAGAAGCTGTCTACTGTTTTAAATATGGAGCACTTGTGCGAAAAACACAGTTTCATTAGTATTCCCAAAAAGCCTTAATATTTCCCAAAATACCTACCAGTGAATTATAAACTCCGAATTTTTTTAACATCATTATTTATTCTGTTTTATATTCATGACTTCTTTCATCCCTTAAAAGATTTAACCATGCAACAGTGAATTTCCCCACGTGGCAGTAGCTCTGTAACATAATTTACCTGGAATTCGATTTAAAAATGCAAAAAACACATTAACCCGTCCACTGCCGCGTGATGGATGACTCCAGTGGGAACAGATCCAACTCGCACCAACACGGATATATCAATTTGGCACGTAAAAAGTTTTCTAATGAAATTTTATCAACGACCTCATTCATCTGGAGTTGCGTCTCGACGTGTTCGAAAATGCTGGATATAAGATGTAAAAGTATTAATAATTCAGTGGCTGTGTTTACCAGAATATGTGTGTAGGTACTAGAATATGTATAAAGTAATTAATTTATTGAGTAAGATTGAAAACTTACGTACATTTACTAACATCTCTAACGGTGAAGGAAACCTGCGCACTGGAATGACCAGTGTGTAAATGGGGTAGGCACAAAAGATCCTCAAGGGTCGAAGTACCGCTGGGTTATTGATGGCCACCTATCATAAGATAAGGCATAAGATGCGATTTGAAATTATTTTTGATTGCTTGTAGGGATCTGAGATATCCAGTACCAACCGTTAACTAAATAACCAGTAAATAATTTTGTATAAACTAGAATGATAAATACTTACAATTAGTTTATTTGTTGTACTTCAAAATTTGAACATCAAGTTAATTTATTTGCACTGTCTGATTCCAAATCAATTTCAGACAGGAATTGGAAAAAAGGTAGTCGTGAAATAAGGTAGGTTTTTTACAAGTCACTGAAATTAATATATATTTTTTACAAGTAAGCATATTATTATTATTGTGTCTTCCTAATGACAAAGGGACGTGTTGAAAATCAGCGCTGTGGACTCCGTTCATAGCATAAGCTGAACACACTCCCTGTTGCCACAAATTAGTTTATGTACAACACTGTAAGGGCAATATATGTAGCTTTTGTATTATATTGAGTATTTTTAAAATTATCGAAAAACATAATTTGTTTCATTCGTAAATACAATTAGAAAGCGTATCCTTTTTCCTCACGTCATCCACCCGAGACGAATTCGATCAAGTGATTAAAGTGAGGGATGAGACCCTCGTTAACTGCCGTAGTTTGTTCTAACGAGCGGTCGTCCGATGACCGCTTCGCACGAACGGGATAAAAGTGCCCCGCACCGCCTCTGACAGGTTAACTTCTACTTGAACTCTATTTATTATTCAGATGCACGGATGATAAAATCTTTGAGGTGTGTGACAGACTATTTTATTTTTTATTTAACACTGTTTTTTAAAGCCTCCCCTCTTCCTTTCCATTTTTCCCTATCCTCGGCGTCCTTATACCATCCTTTTTGGAAGTGGTCGATATCGTCCTTCCACCTACGCCTGGGTCTGCCTCGGCGCCGCTCTCCATCTTGTGGCACCCCGTGCATGGCGATCTTTGCCCACCTTTCCGGATGCATGCGGCATACGTGGCCTGCCCACTTCAATACAGATGCTTTAGTGATTGCATCAGCAGTGCGTGTTTTGGAGCGCAGGGTCGTGTTCCTGACGCGATCCGTCCTTTTCACGTTTAGTGTGCTACGCTCCATAGCACGCTGGCAAACCTTGAGTTTGGACTTTTGATGTTTTGTTAGCGACCATGTCTGAGCACCGTAGGTTAAGATACACATGTCGACGACACTTTAATGCACAAAAATAGTACATTAGGTGAGCTAAATGCCATGCGGCATTTATTTTCATTTTTACGTATCCGTCCGTACCCGTATCCTGTACCCCGATTTCAGACCCATACCCCGAAGTACAAACGGAGCCCTATTGATGTTGCAACTCCGTCAGTTCGACCGTCCGTCCATCTGTCACGAGGGTCTAGCGCCTAAACGGAATAAGAGATACAGACTTCAAATGGCGCACAAAATATGTATTCCCTTCACCCAAATCCGAATATTGAGGTTAAACTTTTGAAGAGTTATATTTTAGTGGTGGTCTCATACAAGTAAAGGGATCGATAAAAAATTATTTTGTCGTCTGTATCTTATTCTGTTTAGGCGCTAGATAGATGGTTGGACGGACACACGACGAAGCAATAACAACAGCTCCGTTTTCCGGATCCCTGAAAACAACACTGAATTTTAATTTCATCAATTACTTTGAGGTTAAAAGGCTATAGTATTTACATTTAAAACACCACATTTTAATGAGTAACAGTAGGCAGGCGGCACTACCCTTTGCCAAGTGATGCAAACATTTTAATTCCCCCCTCCCTCCAATTTCCCCCACCCTGTAATTACATGCGAACTGAGTACAGAACCACAGGATATTAAGATACAGAAGGTCCGCTCCGGGCGTATGCGATTTTAATCACCTCCCTCGATCGTAGAAAAAGAAGAAGAGAAACACTTTATTGACACAAAAAATACATATTGAATTCACTCCATAATACAATTGGAATAGACACCTGGCTCAGCTAATGCTTGAGTGAATACACTTGCGTGTAAACACACAGCGCTGATATAAAGTTAATCAACTAACAACTGCGACAATCTAAGTAATTATTAGCGGTAAAGCAGCTATAGTTCCCAGGTTAAAAGAAAGAGCCTTGTGACAATTGTTTCCGGCAATGTATTTCATTTATTTTAAGGTCGAAAATAATTCCTACCACTCGATCACGCCACAGCTCGTGTAGTTCGCGACTGACTTCGTCTGATTCGATTTGAGATCGCTTGTGCGCAGAGCCCGCGTGTGCGTGGGGTGATATCGCGCGTTTGTATTGAGCGGACTTTCTGTATCTTTATATTTTGTGACAGAACGAACGGCCGCCAGTAATTTACACTCGAACACTGACACTGATGGGTATGTATTGTAACGTGTTATTTAAAATAATGTTGACAATACATATAGGTAAGTACGTCGTAGTGATAGAGTCTATCAAATGAGTTAATGCTCATGGGCACCCCATTTTTGTAAAAATAAAAATCGACAGTAAATAAATAATTATTAAAATATTATTGGGGGAAGAAGGACCCGCCACTCACCCTCGGATCGTACTCCCCAACGATAATCAAATCCAGACGGACTACAACCGCAATGGATAACAAATCCGACCTTCTAAGGATAGTGATAAGGATTGAGGAAGTGTAAACGAAATATTTTAAAATTCGAGAAGAGGGCGCTATTAGTTCGATTTCTGTGGTGAAAACCTTGGCACTATTACTATAAATTACATGAGTAAATACTGTAATTAGTATTATTATACATACAACCTCATGGCAAATTTTTATATTGATTGATGACTAATTGGTAGCCAACTAATATATGTATAAATGTTACTTCTAAGGTTTGTCCTTATTTGGCTAGAAACACCGAATTTCACTAATTTATTGGGGTACCATTTAAATAATACAACAGAAAATTAAATTTGCCCTGAGCACTACTTTTTACCTTTTTTAACCCTTTTAACAAAGCAGTAATTATTTCTTTTGTATAATTAATAATACGACTATTAAGAAGAACGTAATTATTTATTCCTTTTTAACCCCTTTTCAAATTACTTTGATCTATAAAAAAGACTTTGATTTATTAAAATATTAGCGTTCTTTTAATTTAATTAATCATTTAGGTTGTTTTATTTCATCGTGTACTTATATTAATTCAGAGATGAATTTATGAGTATAACTTCATTAAAGCAGCTGAGATGGCTAAGAAGCAGCAAAAAACAAAAAGCGTAATATAGCATTTTAATTTTATTCTAATTGAAATGGTTTCAGCGAACGCGGGCGAAAACAAAACTTGGAGCAAAATGGCACAAAGTTAAAGCAAAAAGCGATTTATTTCAAGAGATAATGATGATACAGAAAGATAGCAGATGCAGATGCAGATGAAGAGAGAAAGAAAGAGGAGACGATACCACTATGGGAGTTGTAAAGTCACCGGCCACATTAAAGAGATTTAGAGCGCAGCCACCATCGAAGTAGTGTAACGACGACATCTGGAGGCTGTATAAGTATTCAACTTTATACATCGGCCGGAGCATTTTTCCATTTGTATTCCCGAAACCACATAAAGCAAATTGCATGAAGCACTCTCATACACGTTAACATAAGTCCACTGTTTTTTCTTCTAGAAATAGCATTGTAAGTTGCCTTGTCCTCCTTGATAATTATTACTTGGCACACAGGTGATGCCTGAAAATCAGCGCCGCAGTGCTAAATCCGCTACGGCAACAGGCTGAGGCAGTCCCCCTTTTTCCGGTGCTGCACACCACCTTCATCAAACTGAAATATTTTTGTTTATTTATTATTTTTATCTTATATTTGTTTAAAAATATTATCATTTTTATATTCTGTACTTAATTGTTTGTATGTGTGCGCTCTTGGAAATAAAACCTTTCTTTCATTAAATGATTAGAAATTCTATTGTTCTGATGTTATTTAATTACTTTTGTCATCATCAGTTGGTCGGTAACCATTTAAATAAACTTCGCCAAGCGACTAGTCTCTATCGCTCAAAGTGCCTATAAAGTATGATTTTATAGAAATAGAAAATCCTTTATTAATAGACCAATTTTGGCTTGACCATGTTTTTATTTCACAACAGACCGCTTCAGCTCGTCACTTCAACCCACTATGTTCACAAGTCTGTTTCCCGTCTAAAACGAGTAGAATCTTGGTTATTAATTGCCACAAAATTTGGCTGAGCTGCTGAAATCCTAGGTTTTTTGCCTAAAATATCGCTATAGGAAGGAAAGTGTAATGTTCCCATTAAATATGCATTTCCAGCTTTAATACTTGCCAGAGGTTTTGGGATAAAAACTTTTGTACAATTTTATATTTTTGCAGCGGTGGGTGGGATTGGCGTTTTTACAGAGAACTTTCTTTTAATGTTTTTGTGGAAGATTTTCACTTAATATTACTTGGAAAAGTAGTTACTTATCTGAAACCTAACCAGTAAATTGAAATTGCTAAGACCAAGCTTAAGAAATGCCAAGATAATATCAAGAAAAATCTAAAATAGTTTCAGTTACAGTTTAAAGCGACGATACGAAAAAAGTGGCCAAGTGCGAGCCGGGTCTCGCCATATTTATGGGGATCCGTACTATTTGTAAATAGTATTTATTTGTAAATATTGAGCAAAAAAATGTTTATATTTTTTACTCACAGTATACAAACTATTACAAAAATACCAAGTTTTAGTTTGTTGCTTAAATATAGTGGATAAAATATAGTGTTTTCCTAAAATTATAAAATAAAATACATACATACACGCATACTTAATTATTTAATTAATTGCATAACCTTACCTTGCTTTTCCACTGCCCGAAGGTTGCCTGGGAGAGATCGCTCTTAGCGATAAGGCCGCCTAAATTGTATTTCACTATTTCCTTTTCTATCTCATGTTTTTTATTTTATATTTGTGCAATAAAGTGTATTTTACTTTTACTTTACTTATTATGTCATCATAATATAGATATATCGGAAGAGACTGTCCCCCACAACACAGGGTATCCTAGTGTGGGAGCCAGGGAAATCTGAGAAAATGTAAAAGATTCTGTCTGCATGAATAATTTTTTATGTTATTTTAAAATTTATTATGTTTTACGACAAAATTAGTTTTTTATTTAAATAAAGGAAAAAAAAAATATTAATTATATTGCACCCAATTTTCCATTTGAACAACAAATAGGTACTAAATCTTGATACAATTATGTATTACTCGTAGTTTGTCAGGTGTGAGTAACGCTATTTAGTTCTTAGAAATAGTCCTTATGATTAGACTTAAATAATATACTATTTCACGGGTTTTTATTATATTTTGAAAATGTGTAAACGTAACCGGTCGTAATTAATAAAATACAATAAAAACCAGCGAAACAGTATATTATTTAAGTCTAATCATGTACTACAAGTTTCACCAAGTACCAACAACCGCAAGTATAATAGTCCAATAGTCCTTATAATTAGTACGGATCCCTTTGTATATGAGAGGCTCAACTCTTACAAAATCTGTTTTTATTTACTATAGGTATCTTCGGACAATAATACCCTTGTTCTCCTATACAGTAACAAAATTGAAATACAAACAATAAATAACCTAAGCAGCGAAAGGCAATATAACCGTCCGCGCAAATCCGACGCCGATTGTACGGAACGGAAAGAGATTTACTGGTTTATGGCATTTTCTATGATAATGGCAAAGATGGTGGAAAACAATAAAATCAAAATACCCTATTTTATTAGGATCAGAGGGTAACGTCTAAGTCGAGTCTGTAAAAGAGTTTAAGTTAATGGTGACTCAAACATTAATGGAATGAAAGTATTTGTAAATGTAAAAAAGTATAAATAAAATGGTACCATCATTATCATCATCAGCCTATTCATGTCCTCACTATTGAGGCACAGGCCTCCCAAGCCAAGGGGGTACGGGCCATGATCCACCGAGCGGGCCCAGTGCTGATTGGTGGATTTTCACACAACTTCAGAAACTTGGAAATGGAAATTTCGTCAGAACCTAACTGTTTACCTGATAAATATTTTTGAACAAACTTTTTTAATTTGAGCCCGGGTCCGGACTACATTATTCCGGACCTACCTATGTCGTTATCTGGTACCCACAACTTCCTTGCCGAATGTGCGATGTTCTCCAAACCGAGCTGGGAAGCCTATGGCAGGGACAGCATTGGAGAAGAAGAGTTATAAAATCTGAACTACGGAGATATCCTGAAAATCTGCTAAGGTACTGGGAGATCCAGCGGCTTATAGGGATCTTATGGAGAGAAAGAGAGAGAGACGTTAACCCGCCCTGTATCCACCACCGCCGGGAATACAATCAAAAGAGCACATGTAATCTTATCTTATCTTATGACAGGAGGCCAGGGATAACCCCAGCGGCACTTCGACCCTCAGGGATCTTTTGTACTCTCCTTCCTGTACGCCCCTGCTCATGTAGTCACTGCCTATACCACGGAGATATTTCAAATAACTTTTTAAAACCAGTTAGATCCTATATTATTATATATACACACACTATACAGAGTATGTTGTAAAAATACAATATACAATATAAAGACAATTAGCTATATACAATATTCAACTGCCTACCTTTATTTACAAAGCGAACACGCCGTCTAGGGCGCTCCCATGCGGTAAAGTTCCCAGGATGCTGGCAGCGGTACCCCGCTGAACGGCTACGCTTAGGCGTTGAGCGAAGTACGCGCCAGCTCTGAGATCTCCCGAGGCGAGGACCAGGATGTTCTTTGTAAAATAGAACTTAGTTGAAAACCCATAATTAATGAGGTGGTGTTAGCACCACCTCAATAAAGTTTCCAACAGGGATCATCTGAGCAACTAATTAAAGTAAGAATTACACACAAACCGAACCTTCTTACTCGAAACAACAAGAAAGCCCTTAATGAACAGAATGGTTAATTAAAAAGTTTTATATTATTAGGTCTAAAGCGTAGACAGAGCTTAGATATAAATAATCCCAAATTGAAAATTCTCGTGGAGATTCTCTTACTTATTTATTCAGATCCTCAAAGCTCCTGATATGGGAAGGGCACCATTGTTCTAAAAATTTGAGCTCTAATTCGAACCATCAGCGGTAGTACCGCTGACATCAAAGATACTCCAAGAATTTGGAAACCACTGGTCCAAGATTTATCATACACGGCTGAGAACATTCTCTCAAAAATTTTCTGTAAAATGAAAAAAACCGGGTCCAAATCGAATCATACAGTTATTGAGTTATGATGCCAAAGCCAAACAGACAATCGCGTCATACTTATACAGTCTTCTTCGGTTGGTCGGGGGTTAAAAATACTTAAGTGCTGGTGTGTAACCAACTTTACGTTCAAGTTAAGGTCGCTGCGTCTGACGTTTACCCTTTTGTCTCCTTTTTCTTCGTTCGTCGTTTATTTAAAGCGTGGAATGATCAGATAAACACGGAGACATAATAAAGGCTTCCTTTATTGTTGATTCAAATGTCTAAATTGCATTTGTCTGTGAAAACTCATCATTTCTGTAATTTGATGATAGTCGTAATTCGATAAAAGAATTACTTGTGTATCTACCAGTTATCCTGTAGGACTCTCCTGGGAAACGAATAGCACACTGCGAGATTGCTTATGTTGCTACCGAGACAGCTCTACCAAGAGCTTTTGGACACATTTGTGTCCGCGAGTTTAATCACCTACACTCGACCGAAGATTAGTGGGTTGCAGTAATTTTTTTTTAAAGTAATTTTTTTTATACATATTTAGTTCACTCCATAATACTATTGGCAATGGGCACCTGGCTCAGCTAATGCTTGAGTGAATACACTTGAGTGTAAACACACAACGCTGACGTTCAGTCAGTCCTTATACAAAGTTAACAAACTAACAACTGCGACAATCTAAGTACTGCTTTATGGTATGTGCTCATTAAATAAATTAATAAACTACAGGTAGGGTAGGTGTTACTGTACATAATTCCAATATACGTAGGTATATGTATGTGGGTGACAATGCTATTACACGCATATTAAAAAAATTTAAATGTTTAATTTATCTATGGGCTTGCCAAATTAAAATAATAAAAATAAACTAGTAACGTTGGAGTAAATATTTATTTTATTTGATTTTTTAGTAGAATTGAACGATATTTCGCTTCTATTTATTTCTTTCTATCTGACTCTCTATAGTCATTAATCTGATTTTATTTGAGATCGCATACACGCGGAGTCCGCGTGCGCTAATATCGCGTGTTTGTATTGAGCGAACGTTCTGTATCTATAAATCTTGTGTTTTGGATAAGAAGTAGAATTTCTTGCCAATTTTAATATTAAAATAAATAAATACTTAGATTTTATCCTATGATAGGGGGCCGGGTATAAACCAGCGGCACTTCGACACTTGAGCATCTTTTGTGCGTACCCCATTTTACACACTAGTCATCTCAGTGTGCAGGTTTTCTCACGATGTTTTCCTTCACTAGAGCAGTCGGTAAATGAACGTAAGTCTTCGAAAAATACGAAAAACTTGTGGTGGCTTCCCGCCACAATGACGGCGCATGCGCGCTGTGCAGTCTGCGCGTGCTGCTGACGTCTCAAAACAATCGCCTCCGCTTTTCTCTTACTCGCGCTGTCACTCCTCTTCCTTTCATCATCGCAATATTGTAAATACATTTCATCTTCGCATCAACATGCTGACTTTCATTCAGTGGGGCATACGGCCCCATAAACTCATTGGTACAAGTGAGTCCGGTGCCCTAGTCACTAGACGCTCTAATACTTAGATAATTTCAGTTTTGTTGGACGATTAAATTAAAAGACAAGTCAGCCTATTCAAGAACAACAATATATCTCATTGATTCTATGACATCAGGAACAAACAATGCTTGCGCGAGAATCGTGTACAACAATGAAACTCTTACAGAATATTTTAAATATGTATCTTCTGACCTGAAAATGTCTCAAGAGCTTTCTGTTATGCAAAGCGGTTGTAAATTTTCAATCTACCTTTATTTAAATCTGTTAAAATTTTAGTCTGCTTAGAGAAAAAACTGGCATGAAAATGAAGTAGAACCTAAGTCCTCGATAAAGTTATTTTCGAAAAAAGAGATTTTATCGAAAATAACGACTTAAAGGAAGCTCTGCATGGCAAAAAACCGGTACTGTTCTCAAAACAAATATTTTTCCTTTAAAAAATATAACATTTTAATTTGTTATCTCAAAAATAATAAATATTAAGACTGTTTTATTGTCCCCGGCATACAAACAATACCGTCTATGAACACTAATTATTACGGATTTATCTCGTTAAAAAAGTATTTTTTTTAAATTTCTCAAAAAGTATTTCAATTTATATTTGCTGTAAAATATAAGAGATTATCTACGGGTCAGAATTATTACAGATTTTTCAGAAAAACAGCTGTGACATACAGACGGACGGACGGACACCGTAGTCTCACCATAAGAGTTCCTTTTTTACCATTTTGGTACGGAACCCTAAAAGCACGAAATTGGCAGAATCCAACTTGGCACACGCTTGTAATGTTTAGATGACAAGTTCTGACTCCAACTGACTCCAGTTCGATGCTCGTCCGTTGTGTTTTACTGGAATAGATAGGATTTTTGACAGTCTTATTTGTTACCCTCAAGGCCCTAGTCAATTTGTTTTTAGCAAATACAATCTTTTGTTAAATTATCAAGATTAAGAAGAAGGTGACTACTGTTTCAAAAATTTACATAATGTAAAGCTTGAAAGAACTGTGAGCCAGCATCAAGATATTCCCAGGCACTTCATGGGCTCATAGCCTGACTGCGAGCATGGTCATAAAGTGATTGATCGTGCAAGTTAAGTCACGTTTGGCGAGGTCGGAAACAGGACAGGTGACTGCTTGTGGCAAATTTAATCTGAGGATAATGGGGATCTTGGGATAATGGGGGGGAAATGAAAAACAGCGCTGCATATTTGGTACCCGAGTATGTCAGCATTTGCTGACTTTCCCCACTTTTGCCAAATATACATAGATATTTGTGATCTGTTTGTTCTCTATTTGTTGTCTGTTGTTTTCTATTTGTACAATAAAGTGTATTTTACTTACTTACTTACTGAGCACCTCCGTGTTTCGGACCGCGTTAAAAGTCGGTCCCGGTTAGTGTCGTTCGAAACCAGTCGGGCGACCTGAACAACTCTGACAATAGGTTGGCCGCTTCTTTACGATCGTCTCTTACTTTTTCCACACAGCTAGACGAGAAGTGGATAGATAGCCTTAAGAAACTCGTGCAAAGTGGAGGGTAAAAGGCCACAAAGGTGTTCATTGTGACGATGATCAGACCAAATCAGAAACCTATAATGCTCGTTAATACGCATTATGACATGCCGAAAACCGTGACCAATTGATAAACAATTGTGTGCTTGATGACTGATGAATACGACCTTCAGTAATGAAGAAGCAACTGAAAAGAAGAACCATACGATGAACAAACACCAAGGTACTTAAATTTCGTAGTTACACGGCATAGATTTCAATGTTTTGGTATACCTTGATGTGTTGGCTTGGCCCCGTACACAGTTCAATTAAGCTGACACGTGACGCCATACGATCACATATCGGAGGAGAAAATCTGCGTCGGCATAATGAGGGTTAACCCAAATTCGGGATAACTACTCGCTTTGGACTCCGAATGGGGGAAATATTGATGACCCGAAACCTGTCGCCATTGTGGACCCTTATGGGACCCTCACTTTTGCATTCAATCCAATCGCATTCTATTTAGATGCAGATTTTGGCTTTTGATCCATGAAAGGTTTTTCGAGATTTGTAATAATGATCTTGTGCCATCCAGGTGGAACACGAGGAATGACCTATATCTAATTCTAATATTGAAGAAGTTTTGTTTGGAATCGTATATAGGTGGATTTCAACATTTGCTGTTATTGAAAAATGTTGTTTCGAAAATCAGTCTTTTAGAGGCTTTAGTACACGACAAGGCATCCATTATTTCGGTTTATTTAACTTGTAGGTTCTAAAAATCATTGCATAAACAAAAATGAGACAGCGCGATAGACCGGTGACATTCAGAAAGCAGTCGGCAATCAGTGGAGTCGTGATACCACTAGAAAACCCGAGGGTGAGAAATAGGGAAGGTCTATGTACAATACTGGACTCAACAGGGCTGCTGATGAAGATAATGAAGAAGTAAACAATAAATACTATAGGTAAATCTACCTACTTATGATTATAGGTAAACCGCTTAGCTGTGGCGGGCGGTGTGTGTGCGCGGCGGAAGGGGCGCGGGGCGGGACGTCACAGGATAGATATTTCGCGATTCGAATGAGTGTCTGTTAAACAAAAAGGATAACAAATAGAAAATCTCTGGAGAATTCAAGTTCAGATCCGATGAAATCTCATTGTTCTGACAAATTAAAAGTTTTGCAAGATCAAAAGAACCCAATCCGGGTGACATCTTGATGACTTAGCATCAGCGTACGGATTCTTTTGAAACTTGAAATTGAATTAGAACAAATCATAAGAGCCCCAAGTTGTTTGTTTTGTGCCAATTTAGACACTTTGTTCTCACAGGTTCCACTGATTGCTTGTTATTTATTCATTGCGTCATTCTACAACAGGTATTTTTAGCTAAAATCTTCACAGGGAACCTAGACACAAATCAAACATTTAGGTTCGTTTTATCGATTCAGGCACACTTGATGTTTTTTCTTACGGCACAGGATCATCTTTTCGTTCTCCTGATCCAGCAGGTACACATTATACCACAGCTGAAAACGTATCAACTGTCGATCCATCTACGAACACGTCGCGGTAATTCTGCCAATAGAGGGGTGATTTCAGTTGCTTTTTTTCATTTCAGGATATTGAAGAATGAGACTGCGCGGTGGGTTTGTGAGCCATTAGCGTTCACCCGTTTCTGACGTCGCCCAGGTAGCTTAACTTGCACGATCATCATGTATGTAGTCGTTACATGGACATGCTTACGCATATGGAGTACCAAATTTTAGTATAACGGACAAAGCCCTGCATACCAAATCGCTGTGATAAACCTACTCGTAGGAGAAAAAATCCAATTAAGCTGCTAATCTATCTAATGGTGTAGTAGCCAGCTATCTTGCAGGCTTGATGGTAATTATCAGTCGATAGGGGCTCTGTTAGCATCTGATTGACAAGGGTCTCGGCTTGGCAGAGTGGTACCGCTCCGAATGCGGCTACAGGAGCAGCGAGTTACTCCGACATAATAATTATTTGTGAGCTTCCAAGCGTGGCCTGACATGCGCGGTTACTCTTACCGTATATTGCAAGAAACGTCTTTAATATTAAGGCTTCCTTAAGTCCTTTATCTAGAGCTATGGCGTATTTTCCGATTTGGACATGTCGCGATTTGGACGTGTAATTTTGAGCCTTGACAATATTCTACCACTTCGATATTTCGCGACGAATGAGGATAATTAGTATCTGCATTTTCCCCCTCTTGTTTTACATAATTTGTACACGTATGTATGTCTACTTATCGTACTAAATTTCTCTATGTTAAAGGTCTAGCTGGAAGAAATCTCTATTTTAGAGATAAGCTCTACCTGTGTACGTCAAATTTCTTGTTGTTGTTTCTTTTGTAATTTATGTGTGTGCAAATAAAGTATAAATAAAAATAAATAAGTATAGACAGGTATGTATGTAATTCAATGAAGACTTAACTTTAAGGACATTTGGTTTAACTGACGATATAACATTGCTCAGTAAGAGCCAACGTTGTACGAAGTGTACGCGGTCGATTCGATATCGACGTACATTACTAGCAGTTTATCGTGATCATTCGCTGACATTTTATCTTCATAACAAGCAATGGATATCGCATGGCAAGCTCAAATACACTTTATTGCACAAATAGAAAACAACAGATAACAACAAATAGAGAACAAACAGATCGCAAAGCACTATGTATATTTCTATGTACGTTTGGCAAAAGGGGTAAAGTCAGCAAATGCTGACATACTCGGGTACCAAATATGCAGCGCTGTTAAGATAAGATAAGATAAAGAGATTATAAGATTAAGCCCGCGGCACAGAGTGAAGCTTGTTGGTCATTGGCATCTCTGTGTAGCGCGTTATTTCCTTCACGAGCGAAGGATCTTCTTTAGATCGCCGAGCCAGACTAAAGGTATTTAGTAAGGCGAAAAATAGTAAAATTTTAATTTTTTTTATAGAAACGACCGAAGTAAATTAAGAAGAAGTAAATTGAGCTAAATTGTCGTTAAAATGGGTCTAATTGAAAAACAAACTACGAATTGAATTATTTACAATTAATTTAAAGCGCGGTCAGACTCTGAAAGTTGTGTCCAACAACAAAGTTTGTGTTCAACCGTGAATAACTTGTCGGAACAACAACATTTAACGAACAGATACAAAACAAACTTGTGTCCGAAATAGGATACTTCAATAAACACGGAATAAATAATTAGGAGTAAATGACTAATTCTTAGGAAGTCTTTTGCAGAATTAAAGTAAAATACACTTTATTGCACAAATATAAAACAACAAACATGAGATAGAAAAGGAAATAGTGAAGTACAATTTAGGCGGCCTTATCGCTGAAAGCGATCTCTTCCAGGTAACCTAGTTTAGTTAGTTGAGTCTGTGCGGAAAGAAAACCGACGTGGGATAGAGGACACTTTTCTACAGTTAGCAACTACATATTTTAAGCAAGGTTATGTAGTATGACTAAAACAATTTTCCTCTTGGATTAAAGAAAGAATAGTTTCCCTCCCCGATGGATAGGTAATGAATGTTATTTTGCATCGGGAGTTCGGGACCTATATCACCAGGTGTTCGTTCCTTCATGATTTTGCTACTCGAGTTTCTTTTATTGATTGACAATTTTGACAACTGAAAAAGTGTTGCCACATAAATGTTTAACGTTAGTTCCCATTTTAGACTCTAGTTTTGTGTTGATACCTGATGATCTCTGAGCTCTGCTGACCTGACCGCAGTGCGAGGCGAGCCGACGCCGTGTCGACAGGCGTTTCGCACTTTCCATGACCAAGACCTTCGAAACTTATCGGAGGACTCCCGATTTCCATCAGTGAGTAATCCGTATTTAATCATATATCCCTTGACTGGTACCGTTGTAGTAGACTCTAACTTCAGGGCATCTAACCTTTCTGCGGTAGCAAAAACTCCCAATGCATTTTCCAAATATGACACTGTTTCTTCATCCAACTGATCAGTATCCCAAAAGAATCCGCTCCTCTAGTAGCCTCGGCATTTCAACCCCTATACATAACAATACATCACCTTCAAATCCCGCTGTTCCCTGCAGCGATTCTCTGTGTTACCAATCTCGCGAACATTACCAGATTTGTTGTTACAACGTTTTGCATTTAACCTTTGCGGGAAAGATTGTTCTTAGGGAGCGTGTACATTGGAGTCGACTAAGCATTCCGCGATTAGCGTTCGCACTCTGATTGGTGCGTTCCATCGACCGCAGAACTTTGCGCCAATCAGAGCGCTGAATGCTTGTTGTAAAATGCTTGACCGGCTCCCATGACCATGAAATAATAAATTATCACATACCTAGGGCGATTCATAAATATTTAGTGAAATAGAAAATAAAAGAAATATTACAAATGTTTATTTACAACTTTTCAAAGTATTCCCCTGCCGCATCAATGCACTTATGCATTCGACTGAACCAGCTTTCAAAACCTGTGAAAAACTGTTCTTGCGGAAGGTCGAAAAAAAGTCGCCTTAATTGGCTGATTTTTTTCGCGATTTCAGTGTTGGCCCCATAATGATATGTTATTGACATTGAACACCTATAGATGCCCTATAGAGGGGTTTTTTGTTAGACCCTGGATATTTGTGAGTACTCGATCTATCCGAATACCTACATGAAGTATACCTAATCTAACCTACACAAGCATCCGACTACAGTTAAGTCAGATAACAGGCGAATTCCAACAAAGTGTAGAGTATGTTAATAAAAGCGGCACTACACGCTGCGCTCTTTCATTATCGCAAGAAATTTACAACACCCGCGTGCTCAGCCGGTGGCGTAAATATTTTCTAACTTTACCATCGTTAGTGTTTATAGGAAACACTTTAAGGGTCTCTAGTTAGCCTAGTTTCTAGTACGCTTGAAGTGTTCATGAAGATTAAATAATAGTACATTATGATATAAGTGCGGTAAGTTGAAAATTACAGCCGAGGCGATATTGCTAGCCCGAGCCGTAGGCGAGGGCTATAAGGAAGCAGAGGCTGTAATGTTCAAAGCGCACGTATGTCATACGACGTTTTATAACATATTTACGAGGAAATAAATAAAACTTTGACTTTCTTAAACGAATAAATCTTTAATTACTTGTTAAAGCAGTTATAGAAATTTGAACAATTTTTAAAAGTGATTGTTACGTTGCCAGTTGCTTTTTAGCATTGAATAGTAGCACCACAATGAGCTTGACTTATATTTTTGAGAAAGTTCCATGAAATATGCTAAAAACACATTTTCTGAAAATGAATTTGCATCTTTGCTTGTTTTCCATATGATGAAATTTTGATACGCTTGTAAGTATCTATCGGTCGATTTTTCAGGCAAGAGGCTTAGAGTAGCCTTTTTCGCTGCGTTTAAGACTTGTGGCGGTGTCAAATTAATAAATTCATCACTACTTGACGACATTTTCAAATAAAAACAATACAGCGAAAAGAAAAAGCGCGCGGAATAATTTTACTTGTCCACAAATTAGCGATGCGCGCGCATCAACTTTTTTTAGGTAAAGGTACAAAAACAGCCAGTATTACTAATAAAGTAAATTAATATTTTTGTGTTTTTGTTACAGATAAATGGTTGTAATTTATTGTCAAAATTAATTAAATTAAAGAATTAAATCTTTATTTATTATATTTTATCTCCCAAAGTTAATTTTATTCATAAAATATTGACCACTTTTTTAACATAAAAACTCTTTGCTAAGATTTTAAAAAGTATCATTCATTTTTAGACGGAGCATCTTAAAAAACCGTACATGTTACTTTATTTAAAAAAACTCGTGCGTTTCACATTACTATAACGCACAAGTGCGTAATGAGATACATTACGATATTGAATTTGGTGTAATTACAGCCACTTTACGAGCAAATATGTTATAAATAAATTTATTTCACGACAACATTGTATGCAAATATACAATGGAAGGTGCAGATAAGGTGCAGATAATTTCTAATTTATTTAAGAGAGCCTATAGCATTGCTTAACACTTATTGGATAAGGTAGGATAGGAATACAATAATTATTACAAAGTAAAAAATAAGTAAATAATTTAATACTGAGATAAGTACAAGTTTCGCAAAGATAAGTTCCGAATTTCATACTCACGAAATTCCAGATTCGAAAATTCTGTCCAATATGACAGTTCTTTCTGGTATTCGAAATTGCAACCCGAAAGAGCACCGAGACACGTCCCCTGGGGTGTTCGCTTCAAACGTAGCACGTACTCCTAGAAGCTCGTAGACACGTAGCACTGCAGCTACGCCGTAGCACATCCTAGCCGAGAAGCTACGATTGCTCTTGATGGCGGTTGATTTGCGGTGTTTGGGTATATTATGATTTTGTAAGAATTCTCTCAAATATGCTCTGAAATGTGCTCAGTACGTTGAATAACTCTAAATTAAAAATTTAACTAACCCTTGACTACGTATCAATGTGGAGATCCCCTTACTTTTTCCTGGTCATCATCAAGGTCTTCAAGGTTCCAGATGTAAGAAGGTCCCTAGGTCATGAACATTTGAGCTCAAACTCGAACCACCTAACTGTTACCGTTCCAGAGATCCCATCATACCTACTCCATTAGCTCCGGGCTTCGCCCTATGCGAAGCCCGGCCTTCGGCCTCGCCGTGCCATACCATGGCTGCCTTAAAATCCCTCTCTCTACAAATCTTTTATTTTTATTTCTGACCGCCATCTTTAAATATATATTTTTTCTCTTGAGGGGTCTCAGGATTCTCCACAACTTTAGTTCGAGAAGTCTCCATCTAACTATTATGCTTTCGACAGGCCGATAATCTTCAAATTCTTCAAGTTTTATTCTGTGAAATTGAAGTTCGCTTACTTTTCCTGGTCATCACCGGATCCTTAAGGTTTCAGACGTCGGAAACTCACCATGAACCTTAATATATGAGTACAAATTCGAACCATCTAGCTATTACCGTTCTAGAGATCCCATCTGGCATCAAAGATACTACAAGTTCTTGGAAACCAGTGGTCCAATTTTTATCAGACCTAACTAAAAACACTCTCGACATAATTCTCTATTACATTTTAAAAACTGGGTCCAAATCGGAACATCCGTTGTTAAGTTATGATGCCACAGACTAACAGACCGACAAACAAAGTTTCAAACTTATAACACGCAGCCAGGAACCTTCCTAATTGACTCAGAGTGCGCAGCGAAAGGCACGGTGACGGCGACGTGTAGGACAGTAAAAATAATAATGAAAAAGCTTAATTTACTTAAGGACACGGTACAATACGAGGACTTCTGACATACAAACTATTTTTATAGACCTGGACTTGGTCTTAACCTGTATCTTGAAAGTCGAGATTCCGTCGCACTTTCCTGGCAAGTGTTATTACAAAACAACAATAATAATTATACTATAAACAACAAGATGTAACAAAAAAAACCCTTGTAAGCCAAGGGGTGTTCAGTATCGATAATTGAACAACGTTAAAGCAACAAGGTACTAATAAATATAACTTGATGTGTGGACCACTGTAAATTCGTAGTATATGTAACTAAAAGCTGAACTCCAAATCCTTCTTAAAGGAAAGATCGTCTAAAAGTCCCAAAGTTTCCAGACAGCAAACTTTCCTTCGATAAAGGGCTAAGTCATTCACAAAGGTGTTAGTGCTAAGTTTTAGAAAGTTACTACTTACTAAGTCTAAGAACTACAAATGTCATTTAATTCTTTAAATAGACTGTATTTTCAGTAATGTTGTCCATATTCCTGGGTATTCTCACCGTTTACAAACGGTATGGTTCGTGTTTCTTAAACCCTGTATATTCTGTACATTCCTTCAGCTATTCTTAGATTACAGAATAAATGTCTCATAGATGTATATATAACAATACGCGGGACCATGGGGCTCCGAGGCCAAGGATCTGATTCGCGCTGTGGGGAGGCGAATTAAGGAGAGAGGACGAGGTGATCCGCGTGCCGGCCACTTTTTGGTACAGCGCATCTCCCTCGCCATTCAGCGAGGGAACGCCGCGAGTATTCTGGGTACTTTCGGCCAGGGGGCACTTCGCGGGGGGCTGTTTGACTGAAGTTATATTGTATAATTTTTGCCTAGTTATAGTATGACATTTTACTAATTAGTTTTTTTATTGTCATATTATAATTAATTAAGTTGACATTATTTGTAATTTAGAGTACATATATTATATAACAATGAATGTTTCTTTGTTACTTTCTCTATACGTTCCTATACCATTCATCCGATTGCAATGAAACTTTGGTATGTTGTTGTGCGCACGCCCGGGAAGGTTACTGAGTAAAAATCAAGAAGAATGGAAGCCGCCACCGGGGCGCAACTAGTTATCAATAAAGGATTGAATATTGGTTTGCCATTGCCTTCATTTCACACGAAGATGAGCAGGTTACCTCATAACGGTTTTCCTTCGCCATTGGAGCAATCGGTGAATATACGAGACAGTAAATCTTCAAAAAAATTACAACTCATTGGTACAAGAAAGAAAAACGAAAGAAGGTATTTATTTCCAATACACACATACAAACAATTAGGTACAGAAGATGAAAATAATATTAAACAAATATATTATAAAAATAAATATGCAAAATTAATTAAGTTTGATGAAGGTGGTGTGCAGACCGGAAAAAGGGGACTGCCTCAGCCTGTTGCCGCAGCGCTAAGACATTGTATGCTTTCGAACCCGTACCTCCTGCATTGGAGTTCGGCATGCTACTATGCCACAAATCTTCCTTACATGATTATTCGAAGAACAAATAACAACAAGGAACCTTATCTTACTACCTTCTTTGTAATCGAACTAGATTTTACTAGTCGATACGCTGTGATCATAGCATAAATTATGCTAATTGAATGGAGCAATTTGCATAGTTTGTCGACTGTTGGCTATTCATGCAGTAAATAGGGAAATTCTTGTGTAATGGCTGCAAAATCATAGAACAGTGGCTGATCGAAGTCAACGAAGACAGACGGTAGATAAAGAAAATAATTAAAATGTATTTTGGTAGAAAGACTTATTACGATATAATTAGTAGAGTATGACAATTTCACTGATGATTAGACTTAAATACTATACTGTTTCACGGGTTTTAATTGTATTTTATTAATTTGACCGGTTTCGTTTACACATCTTCAGGTATTTACCTACAGGTATATAATACCTGAAGATTACCTACCTACAGGTGAAGATGTGTAGACGAAACCGGTAGTAATTAATAAAATACAAATAAAACCCGTGACACAGTATATTATTTAAGTCTAATCATGTACTACAAGTTTCACCAAGTACCAACAACCGCAAGTATTAACTAATTTCACTGTTATTTTGTAATTCTAATAAAATGATTTCGTGTTCATCTTAGAGTTTAGGTAGATTTTATTTATTTTAGTAGTTAGTGTAAGTGTTGTATCTATATAAGTGTTTATAACGTAATAAATTCCAGTAGGTTATTTATTGCTGTTTCGCAATTAGACAAATTCAAATTCATTCATTTCATTTTTGACAATACCCCTTTATAGCAGCTATTACTGTTTAAGTATTATTATTTTTAATTTTTGATAGGTACTTATAGGATTAGTTTTATACTGACTGTGGTGCCTCTGGTGCCGTACGGTTTACACACGTACATTTTTATATTGCTTAGTCAACAACCTACTTTAGCCGCGATTCGTGTAACTAATTTTAAACATTTTTACTTAGAGTGCAGTAAGAACTGACAGAGAAGTCGCCACTGATAGTAATTGTTATAATAAATATATTATTTCATTATACGTTCTACATTACTTTAAAGTGATCTTTCCCTGCTGCGCTCTCAACAACTAACTTGAACTATCCACAACTCTTTGCAACTGAACTTATTACTCAATTTACCATAAAAATCTGTGGAGCGATTTCCAACTCTAACAACATCATGTGCAGCAGCAACTCAACTATAACTACAAACATCTGTTCTAATGTACAATACCGTACAGGCGCATTGTGCTGACGAGCCAGATGTTAGTTTGTATACCTACACTATAAACAATAAGTAATAAATCTGAATTAATTTTAAGTACTGTTTACTGACATGTTTAAGTGTGCTGTAAGTACCAAAAGACGAAGTAAACGAAATGAAATGGAAAATTCTAATCTTGTCAAATTCTTGAGTGGAAAAAGCCTTAATTTGTAAATTACTCGATTGTCTACAAATAATATTTTTTTAAATCTCGTTTTAGAAGCTTTGGTGCACGACAAGGTGACCATGTCAACCTCGTTAGGGTCACTAAGAAAAGGGAAGGGAAGCTCAATATAAATGTTGAAATAAATACTGAAATCTGTACATACTACATATCATACTATTACGGTGTACGCGGCGGCCATAATCCAATTAATTCACGAATTATCTAACGCAGCATAACGCTCGGACACGATACGGCCTGTGTGTGATACGGCGGGGTGAGCCCACCACCACAAATACGGTACTCCGTACAAATGCGGTGCTGTAGTTTATCGGACTTTTGCTAGTAATATTTTACGTATATTAGAACATTTTAATGTCATAAATACACGTGCAAATCACATTATTTAGGTTATTTATTGCAGTTTCGCAAGTATATTGACACTCCTTAAATTCTAATCTTGTCAAATTCTTGAGTGGTCAAACCCTTAATTTGTAAAATACGCGATTGTCTAGCTTCTACATATTATATTGAAATATTGAAACAAATGTTGAAATCTGTACATACTACATATCATACTATTACGGTGTACGCGGCGGCCATAATCCAATTAATTCACGAATTATCTAACGCAGCATAACGCTCGGACACGATACGGCCTGTGTGTGATACGGCGGAGTGAGCCCACCACCACAAATACGGTACTCCGTACAAATGCGGTGCTGTGGTTTATCGGACTTTTGCTAGTATTATTTTACGTATATTAGAACATTTTAATGTCATAAATACACGTGAAAATCACATTATTTAGGTTATTTGTTGCAGTTTCGCAAGTATATTGACACTCCTCAAATTCTAATCTTGTAAAATTCTTGAGTGGTCAAAGCCTTAATTTGTAAACTACGTGATTGTCTAGCTTCTACACATATTGAAATATTGAAACAAATATTGAAATCTGTACATACTACATATCATACTATTACGGTGTATGCGGCGGCCATAATCCAATTAATTCACGAATTATCTAACGCAGCATAACGCTTGGACACGATACGGCCTGTGTGTGATACGGCGGGGTGAGCCCACCACCACAAATACGGTACTCCGTACAAATTCGGCGCTGTGGTTTATCGGACTTTGCTAGTATTATTTCACGTACCTATATTAGAACATTTTTCATCAATTTTAGAGCGTCGGTGGCGTCGTGGCTAGGACGTCGGACTCCCATGCGGGAGGTCCGAGTTCGAAACCAGGCAATGCCATGTACCAATGAGTTTTTCGTTTGTTTCGAAAGTTACATAAACGTACATTTACCGACTGCTCTGACGGTGAAGGAAAACATCGTGAGGAAATCTGCACACTGAGATAACCAGTGTGTGAAATGAGGAATGCAAAGGCAAACCACCGCATTAAATCTACCACGAGAGTCGTTCTATGTGATTAATTCCTTAGAATGATCACGACCCTCAGCAATGAGGAATACGACTTTGTCATAAATACGTGTGCAAATCACATTTCTTACTCTAGGTGTAAAGTCGTCCACAAGCTATAGTATACCATTTGTCAAAAACGTTTGATTAAATCTCACTATTATGCCTGCGCAATATGATACATTTCAGATTCTCAAAATTTGACCAAAAGGTCAAAGGTCTACCCAAAAGGGTAGGTTGACCTGTGGTGGATTGTGGTGAATTTTCGAATTCCTTGGGTAAAAATATTGGCGTGTTTTCGCCCAAAATATTCCATATTCCACAGCGATAGATTACACTCAGCTATCATCGCGGAAGAACGTGTCGACGCCGAATATCGGATTTTTATAGCAGTGTTCAATAAAGAGTATCGCAAGTGTTTTTATCACAATCCACATCTTCCAGCCGTCGTGGCACGCCGGATATTAAATACGACATACTGAATCTACACACAAGTCGATAAAACAATATTTATAATAGTGAGACGTTTGACCTTAAAATAGAATACATAACATATTCTTCCTTAACAGGTTTTCTACTTGCTTGCTTATCGTATGGTTAGTCAACCTATTTGTCAAAGTTGTTCAGGCCGCCCGTAGGCCTCTGAAATGGCTTAACGACTGCTATGAAACTACAACAAACTAACAACTCCGAGGCACGGAGCAGCTTAGATGCAAATGCCACTCGAGGTCAGCCTGGTACCGACCGTGCCCAACGTTGCTTAATCTGCACGATCACTTTCGGACCGTACTCGCAACTAGGCTACGATCTCCTCAACTACTACTCATACTCTTTATTAAAACCGTTAGGGACAATATAGACCGCTTGGTTACCATGAATTACATCTTATTGACGATATCTATAAATATATAGTGTACAAGTTCTTATACGTGGCGAAACAAACAAACGAAATACCTAACTTACCTACTGCATAGTGCAGTAGGTAAGTTAGGTGTTTCTATATTTGTTTAGTAGGTTTAAAGCGTAGTTTGAAAGATGAAAAGTTCCATGGAAATTCGATTTGTTTTTAGTAGATGGATGAAGGTGAAACCCCATAAAAACCCGAGAAGTAATTTAAAAAAATATACTTTATATTAATTATAATTTAAGGCTAAAAAGCCTTAGCAGACGATCAGACGAACAGACAAACAGACGAACCATCTGATGGTTAGTGGTCACCGTCGCCATCTCACTTCACTATAATGTTGTTACAGGGTTTACAAAGCTCACTGACTGACTATAATTTCCAAAATGAAGGCAATTATTAAAATACAAAATAAAGAATTTCGACCGTGTGTATCAAGGCTCTTAGCGTCAAGACACGACAGACAAGACCTACTGATACACGTACAATAGGAAGTGTACCAATTTATGGGATCATCACATCATAAGTATGTTGATGTTGGACGAAGTTACGAAAAAACCAGCTAAGACCGAGTCGGGCCACGCTCTGTCTATAGGGATCCGCACTAATACGCTAGATCGGTTATGAGCGCTATGTCTAAATCGCAAAATGTGTCTATGTTCTAAGTATAATATTAACTTACACTTACAAAGAGCGTCGGTGGCACAGTGGCTAGGACACCGGACTCAATTGCGGAAGGTCCGGGTTCGAAACTACGCAGTGCCAATGAGTTTTACGTATTTTTCGAAGACTTGCGTACATTTACCGACTACCCTAACAGTGAAGGAAAACATCGTGAGGAAACCTGCACACTGAGATGACCAGTGTATACATTGGGGTAGGCACAAAAGATCCTCAAGGGTCGAAGCGCCGCTGGTTTATTCCCGGCCCCCTATCATAAGACAAGATACACTTACAAAGTTGTATGAATCCTACGCTAAGTGCCAAAAACGCAAATGACCAAAACACGTATTTTTGACCATTTGCGTATTTTAATAGTACGCAAATGGTCAAATCAGTAAAGTGCCAAAAACGCAAATAACCAAATCAATATGTATCATGTTTTAGTATTTGTTGTTTAAATACTTGTAGAGGACAATATTGAAGACGAGACGACGGGAGACGAGAGGAGACGAGAGGTGACGAGAGGAGACGAGAGGAGACGAGAGGAGACGAGAGGAGACAAGAGGAGACGAGAGGAGATGAGAGGAGACGAGAGGAGACGAGAGGAGACGAGAGTAGACGAGAGTAGACGAGAGGAGACGAGAGGAGACAAGAGGAGATAGGGAGCTGTGAGAGAGACAGTGGAAAAATTTTGGGCAGTGGCCATCTTAAAGAAGACCATATTATAAAAATAATAACTATTATTATTAAAGAAGACTGGCCATATCGATCGGTGACTCTTACGTTGCGATGGTGTTTGTGTTTGAAGTGGCTGGATATGTCATGTACTCATGTCACATACTTACTTTGTTCCGAAACATGACATTGACATATCGTCAATGTCATGTTTCGGAACAAAGTAATTTCCCTTTTATTTCCATTTTATTCTACATTATACTTACGTTTCGGTGTGACAGTCGGTTCCCCTCTGTTCGAAGTGTCCGCTCGAGTAGCCCCGTCGTCAACTTTAAATCGAATTCTCGATCTAGACTGCAGCTTAAAAGGCTCTTTGATTGAGGAGTTACTGGACGCCATCTTCACTAGGAACACTCAAACTTCGTTTTTCGATCAATGATATTATAGACTTTTCTGATTCTGATTTTTTTATCTCTACTGGGATCTGAAATCAGAAACATTCATAGGATTTTTTCAATAGAGAAAGAACCTGAAGCCTAAATACCTACGATGTCCTTAACACTGATTATCAATAATACTGCTCATATTGCAAATATTTTCGCAATTTTGTTTATTGTTTAACAAATAAACTTTAAATGCAAAGCTAAATGTCGTCAATTTAAAAAAAAAGACATGAAAAGTCAAAAATTCCGCCCCGTGTCGACCCCGGCGCAAAGGTCCCCATGACGCTCGCGGCATTGCCACGCTGAATCGCCACGGCCAACCTCTGCACCAAGAACGACCCGGAGCGGGGGTCACAGCCCCTCTCTCTAAGGCGACGGCCGACCTCCCTGACAAAATCCTTTGCCTCCCCCCCCCCCCCCCCAACAACCTGTCGTTTCAACCGCAAATTAACAAATATGTAATGTATAATTAAATTAACAAATATGTAATGTACGTAATGTAGAGGCGTACACAAAGAAGTTACAGATACAGAATACAGATGCGCATCGGAATTGCACGACCTAATTCCAGCATCTCCATTCCGCCTTCGGACTACCAGGCGCGGGGAGGGGTTCCATCCTTATGTTGTTGATATCCCATCTGTTCGTACGAAGCGATTTGCTTCTTCGTTCATTATGCGAACGGCTAAGGAATGGAACAGCCTGCCGGCGTCTGTATTTCCCGAAAACTACAACCTTGGGATCTTCAAGGCCAGAGTGAATAGGCATTTACTGGACCCGCATGCTCCATCGTCGACCTCATCGTCGCTTACCATCAGGCGAGATCGAGGTCAAATGCGGGTTTAGAAGTAAATAAAAAATATAAAAAAAAAACAAATCCTCTGTGATAATGACTCCTGAAGATTTTAAAACTCAATCCCCAAATAACATAATCAGTTTATTAAGGTTTATATTCGCCAATGATGTTGAAGGTGTTTATGCCTTGCCTCCTGCCGAAGGCACACTTACGCAAAATCCTGAGCTGAGGAGACATAATCTATATCTAAAAACATGTTGAATGTTAGTGTATATCGCTATAATAGTAACCTTGGATTTAAAGACATCTTAAGGGCATTATATAATATTCTTAGAATCTTTGAACTAGACTAGATCTTTATAATATCTAGGCATCATAGGAACGTTCAATATCTTCGGACTCTTAATCACAGCTTCAGGAACAGCTGAACGATAAGAACTTGCAGTATGGGAGAGGATTACGTATTCCAACCGATATTATCTGGAATTCATAGGTTACGAGCTTGTGTCTGGGCGATTATCGGAAAAGCATTTGATGCGACTTATGACTTGTGTGAAGTTGACCGGCCCCAAAGCCGTTGCCCGCAATTCACCTATGCAGGTCGAAAGTACTCGGTAAGTACTTTTAAGTTCTGTGTAACTTTTCGTTAGTACTCTTACGCAATTCGATTATTTTTAAAAAACTTTTTGGGGCCGGCCAACTTCACACTCCCGGCCCAAAACGACTTTTTCGACTTTTTTTTTCGCCAATCGACAGACAATCGTTAGTACTCGATTGTTCCAAAATATTATCGTTAGTACTCTGAAACAGAATTTTAAAAAAATAAATTGAAATGGGGTGGCTAACTTCACACCTGCCGCCCCATATGCAATTCACAATCAACAAAATACACAGGCGAGGTGTTATCGTTAGTACTCGATAGTTCTGCAAAACTTTTCGTTAGAACTCTCACCGTAACGAGAGAAAAAAATAAAACAATTAAATTACTCAAAATTTCAATAGGTAATATAACTTTACTCAACTTCATACTTCAGGAAAGCTATTTCTACGGCAGCAGAACCAAGTAGTGACTGACACAGATAATATTAAATCATCAACGTATACCAAAAATTAGCTAATTAATTAAGTAACACCGAATATTATTATATTTAGCACACGCATAAAACAGTCCATTTGGAAAAAACTGATACATGAAATACCTATCTCATGTCTTGGAAAAAATCTTTAAACGTGCATTTGATGAAATTCATTAGAGTCAAGCCCGATAATTCAGTAGTGGTAATAGCCACCCCGGATATTTTCAGTATACGTAGACAACAGCCCATGTGGAACACTCCTAGTCGACTAACAACGTTAGTACTTTCATCAACTAGTGGAAAATAAACATATTCTAAAAAAAATTATACCCTTATTACTCGGTAGCGGAGATAGCCACCCCGGATCTTTTCAGCAAACGTAGACAACAGCCCATGTGGAACACTCCTAGTCGACTAACAACGTGAGTACTTTCATCAACTCGTGGAAAATAAACATAATCTCAAAAAAATTAGACCCACATTACTCGGTAGTGGAACTAGCCACCCCGGATCTTTTCAGTATACGTAGACAACAGCCCATGTGGAACACTTCTAGCTAACTAACAACGTTAGTACTTTCATCAACTCGTGGAAAATAAACATATTCTAAAAAAAATTAGACCCTCATGACTCGGTAGCGGAGATAGCCACCCCGGATCTTTTCAGCAAACGTAGACAACAGCCCATGTGGAACACTTCTAGTCGACTAACAACGTTAGTACTTTCATCAACTCGTGGAAAATAAACATAATCTCAAAAAAATTAGACCCTTATTACTCGGTGGCGGAGATAGCCACCCCGGATCTTTTCAGCATACGTAGACAACATCCCATGTGGAACACTCCTAGTCGACTAACAACGTGAGTACTTTCATCAACTCGTGGAAAATAAACATAATCTCAAAAAAATTAGACCCACATTACTCGGTAGTGGAACTAGCCACCCCGGATATTTTCAGTATACGTAGACAACAGCCCATGTGGAACACTCCTAGCTAACTAACAACGTGAGTACTTTCATCAACTCGTGGAAAATAAACATATTCTAAAAAAAATTAGACCCTCATGACTCGGTAGCGGAGATAGCCACCCCGGATCTTTTCAGCAAACGTAGACAACAGCCCATGTGGAACACTTCTAGTCGACTAACAACGTTAGTACTTTCATCAACTCGTGGAAAATAAACATATTCTTAAAAAAATTAGACCCTTATTACTCGGTGGCGGAGATAGCCACCCCGGATCTTTTCAGCATACGTAGACAACATCCCATGTGGAACACTCCTAGTCGACTAACAACGTGAGTACTTTCATCAACTCGTGGAAAATAAACATAATCTCAAAAAAATTAGACCCACATTACTCGGTAGTGGAACTAGCCACCCCGGATTTTTTCAGTATACGTAGACAACAGCCCATGTGGAACACTCCTAGCTAACTAACAACGTTAGTACTTTCATCAACTCGTGGAAAATAAACATATTCTAAAAAAAATTAGACCCTCATGACTCGGTAGCGGAGATAGCCACCCCGGATCTTTTCAGCAAACGTAGACAACAGCCCATGTGGAACACTTCTAGTCGACTAACAACGTTAGTACTTTCATCAACTCGTGGAAAATAAACATAATCTCAAAAAAATTAGACCCTTATTACTCGGTGGCGGAGATAGCCACCCCGGATCTTTTCAGCATACGTAGACAACATCCCATGTGGAACACTCCTAGTCGACTAACAACGTGAGTACTTTCATCAACTCGTGGAAAATAAACATAATCTCAAAAAAATTAGACCCACATTACTCGGTAGTGGAACTAGCCACCCCGGATCTTTTCAGTATACGTAGACAACAGCCCATGTGGAACACTCCTAGCTAACTAACAACGTTAGAACTTTCATCAACTCGTGGAAAATAAACATATTCTAAAAAAAATTAGACCCTTATTACTCGGTGGCGGAGATAGCCACCCCGGATCTTTTAGGCATACGTAGACAACAGCCCATGTGGAACACTCCTAGTCGACTAACAACGTGAGTACTTTCATCAACTCGTGGAAAATAATCATATTCTAAAAAAAAATAGACCCTCATGACTCGGTAGCGGAGATAGCCACCCCGGATTTTTTCGGCATACGTAGACAGCGGCCCATGTGGAACACTCCTAGTCGACTAACAACGTGAGTACTTTCATCAACTCGTGGAAAATAAACATAATCTCAAAAAAATTAGACCCACATTACTCGGTAGTGCAACTAGCCACCCCGGATCTTTTCAGTATACGTAGACAACAGCCCATGTGGAACACTCCTAGCTTACTAACAACGTTAGTACTTTCATCAACTCGTGGAAAATAAACATATTCTAAAAAAAATTAGACCCTCATGACTCGGTAGCGGAGATAGCCACCCCGGATCTTTTCAGTATACGTAGACAATAGCCCATGTGGAACACTCCTAGCTTACTAACAACGTTAGTACTTTCATCAACTCGTGGAAAATAAACATATTCTAAAAAAAATTAGACCCTCATGACTCGGTAGCGGAGATAGCCACCCCGGATCTTTTCAGTATACGTAGACAATAGCCCATGTGGAACACTCCTAGTCGACTAACATCGTTAGTACTTTCATCAACTCGTGGAAAATAAACATAATCTCAAAAAAATTGGACCCTTATTACTCGGTGGCGGAGATAGCCACCCCGGATCTTTTAGGCATACGTAGACAACAGCCCATGTGGAACACTCCTAGTCGACTAACAACGTGAGTACTTTCATCAACTCGTGGAAAATAATCATATTCTAAAAAAAAATAGACCCTCATGACTCGGTAGCGGAGATAGCCACCCCGGATTTTTTCGGCATACGTAGACAGCAGCCCATGTGGAACACTCCTAGTCGACTAACAACGTGAGTACTTTCATCAACTCGTGGAAAATAAACATAATCTCTAAAAAATTAGACCCACATTACTCGGTAGTGGAACTAGCCACCCCGGATCTTTTCAGTATACGTAGACAACAGTCCATGTGGAACACTCCTAGCTAACTAACAACGTTAGTACTTTCATCAACTCGTGGAAAATAAACATATTCTAAAAAAAATTAGACCCTCATGACTCGGTAGCGGAGATAGCCACCCCGGATCTTTTCAGCAAACGTAGACAACAGCCCATGTGGAACACTCCTAGTCGACTAACAACGTGAGTACTTTCATTAACTCGTGGAAAATAAACATAATCTCAAAAAAATTAGGCCCACATTACTCGGTAGTGGAACTAGCCACCCCGGATCTTTTCAGTATACGTAGACAACAGCCCATGTGGAACACTCCTAGCTAACTAACAACGTTAGTACTTTCATCAACTCGTGGAAAATAAACATATTCTAAAAAAAATTAGACCCTTATTACTCGGTGGCGGAGATAGCCACCCCGGATCTTTTAGGCATACGTAGACAACAGCCCATGTGGAACACTCCTAGTCGACTAATAACGTGAGTACTTTCATCAACTCGTGGAAAATAATCATATTCTAAAAAAAAATAGACCCTCATGACTCGGTAGCGGAGATAGCCACCCCGGATTTTTTCGGCATACGTAGACAGCGGCCCATGTGGAACACTCCTAGTCGACTAACAACGTGAGTACTTTCATCAACTCGTGGAAAATAAACATAATCTCAAAAAAATTAGACCCACATTACTCGGTAGTGCAACTAGCCACCCCGGATCTTTTCAGTATACGTAGACAACAGCCCATGTGGAACACTCCTAGCTTACTAACAACGTTAGTACTTTCATCAACTCGTGGAAAATAAACATATTCTAAAAAAATTAGACCCTCATGACTCGGTAGCGGAGATAGCCACCCCGGATCTTTTCAGCAAACGTAGACAACAGCCCATGTGGAACACTCCTAGTCGACTAACAACGTGAGTACTTTCATCAACTCGTGGAAAATAAACATAATCTCAAAAAAATTAGACCCACATTACTCGGTAGTGGAACTAGCCACCCCGGATCTTTTCAGTATACGTAGACAACAGCCCATGTGGAACACTCCTAGCTAACTAACAACGTTAGTACTTTCATCAACTCGTGGAAAATAAACATATTCTAAAAAAAATTAGACCCTCATGACTCGGTAGCGGAGATAGCCACCCCGGATCTTTTCAGCAAACGTAGACAACAGCCCATGTGGAACACTCCTAGTCGACTAACAACGTGAGTACTTTCATTAACTCGTGGAAAATAAACATAATCTCAAAAAAATTAGGCCCACATTACTCGGTAGTGGAACTAGCCACCCCGGATCTTTTCAGTATACGTAGACAACAGCCCATGTGGAACACTCCTAGCTAACTAACAACGTTAGTACTTTCATCAACTCGTGGAAAATAAACATATTCTAAAAAAAATTAGACCCTTATTACTCGGTGGCGGAGATAGCCACCCCGGATCTTTTAGGCATACGTAGACAACAGCCCATGTGGAACACTCCTAGTCGACTAATAACGTGAGTACTTTCATCAACTCGTGGAAAATAATCATATTCTAAAAAAAAATAGACCCTCATGACTCGGTAGCGGAGATAGCCACCCCGGATTTTTTCGGCATACGTAGACAGCGGCCCATGTGGAACACTCCTAGTCGACTAACAACGTGAGTACTTTCATCAACTCGTGGAAAATAAACATAATCTCAAAAAAATTAGACCCACATTACTCGGTAGTGCAACTAGCCACCCCGGATCTTTTCAGTATACGTAGACAACAGCCCATGTGGAACACTCCTAGCTTACTAACAACGTTAGTACTTTCATCAACTCGTGGAAAATAAACATATTCTAAAAAAATTAGACCCTCATGACTCGGTAGCGGAGATAGCCACCCCGGATCTTTTCAGCAAACGTAGACAACAGCCCATGTGGAACACTCCTAGTCGACTAACAACGTGAGTACTTTCATCAACTCGTGGAAAATAAACATAATCTCAAAAAAATTAGACCCACATTACTCGGTAGTGGAACTAGCCACCCCGGATCTTTTCAGTATACGTAGACAACAGCCCATGTGGAACACTCCTAGCTAACTAACAACGTTAGTACTTTCATCAACTCGTGGAAAATAAACATATTCTAAAAAAAACTAGACCCTCATGACTCGGTAGCGGAGATAGCCACCCCGGATCTTTTCAGTATACGTAGACAATAGCCCATGTGGAACACTCCTAGTCGACTAACATCGTTAGTACTTTCATCAACTCGTGGAAAATAAACATAATCTCAAAAAAATTGGACCCTCATTACTCGGTGGCGGAGATAGCCACCCCGGATCTTTTAGGCATACGTAGACAACAGCCCATGTGGAACACTCCTAGTCGACTAACAACGTGAGTACTTTCATCAACTCGTGGAAAATAATCATATTCTAAAAAAAAATAGACCCTCATGACTCGGTAGCGGAGATAGCCACCCCGGATTTTTTCGGCATACGTAGACAGCAGCCCATGTGGAACACTCCTGGATAACTATCAACGTTAGTACTTTCATCAACTCGTGGAAAATAAACATAATCTCTAAAAAATTAGACCCACATTACTCGGTAGTGGAACTAGCCACCCCGGATCTTTTCAGTATACGTAGACAACAGTCCATGTGGAACACTCCTAGCTAACTAACAACGTTAGTACTTTCATCAACTCGTGGAAAATAAACATATTCTAAAAAAAATTAGACCCTTATTACTCGGTGGCGGAGATAGCCACCCCGGATCTTTTAGGCATACGTAGACAACAGCCCATGTGGAACACTCCTAGTCGACTAACAACGTGAGTACGTTCATCAACTCGTGGAAAATAATCATATTCTAAAAAAAAATAGACCCTCATGACTCGGTAGCGGAGATAGCCACCCCGGATTTTTTCGGCATACGTAGACAGCGGCCCATGTGGAACACTCCTAGTCGACTAACAACGTGAGTACTTTCATCAACTCGTGGAAAATAAACATAATCTCAAAAAAATTAGACCCACATTACTCGGTAGTGCAACTAGCCACCCCGGATCTTTTCAGTATACGTAGACAACAGCCCATGTGGAACACTCCTAGCTTACTAACAACGTTAGTACTTTCATCAACTCGTGGAAAATAAACATATTCTAAAAAAAATTAGACCCTCATGACTCGGTAGCGGAGATAGCCACCCCGGATCTTTTCAGTATACGTAGACAATAGCCCATGTGGAACACTCCTAGCTTACTAACAACGTTAGTACTTTCATCAACTCGTGGAAAATAAACATATTCTAAAAAAAATTAGACCCTCATGACTCGGTAGCGGAGATAGCCACCCCGGATCTTTTCAGTATACGTAGACAATAGCCCATGTGGAACACTCCTAGTCGACTAACATCGTAAGTACTTTCATCAACTCGTGGAAAATAAACATAATCTCAAAAAAATTGGACCCTTATTACTCGGTGGCGGAGATAGCCACCCCGGATCTTTTAGGCATACGTAGACAACAGCCCATGTGGAACACTCCTAGTCGACTAATAACGTGAGTACTTTCATCAACTCGTGGAAAATAATCATATTCTAAAAAAAAATAGACCCTCATGACTCGGTAGCGGAGATAGCCACCCCGGATTTTTTCGGCATACGTAGACAGCGGCCCATGTGGAACACTCCTAGTCGACTAACAACGTGAGTACTTTCATCAACTCGTGGAAAATAAACATAATCTCAAAAAAATTAGACCCACATTACTCGGTAGTGCAACTAGCCACCCCGGATCTTTTCAGTATACGTAGACAACAGCCCATGTGGAACACTCCTAGCTTACTAACAACGTTAGTACTTTCATCAACTCGTGGAAAATAAACATATTCTAAAAAAATTAGACCCTCATGACTCGGTAGCGGAGATAGCCACCCCGGATCTTTTCAGCAAACGTAGACAACAGCCCATGTGGAACACTCCTAGTCGACTAACAACGTGAGTACTTTCATCAACTCGTGGAAAATAAACATAATCTCAAAAAAATTAGACCCACATTACTCGGTAGTGGAACTAGCCACCCCGGATCTTTTCAGTATACGTAGACAACAGCCCATGTGGAACACTCCTAGCTAACTAACAACGTTAGTACTTTCATCAACTCGTGGAAAATAAACATATTCTAAAAAAAACTAGACCCTCATGACTCGGTAGCGGAGATAGCCACCCCGGATCTTTTCAGTATACGTAGACAATAGCCCATGTGGAACACTCCTAGTCGACTAACATCGTTAGTACTTTCATCAACTCGTGGAAAATAAACATAATCTCAAAAAAATTGGACCCTCATTACTCGGTGGCGGAGATAGCCACCCCGGATCTTTTAGGCATACGTAGACAACAGCCCATGTGGAACACTCCTAGTCGACTAACAACGTGAGTACTTTCATCAACTCGTGGAAAATAATCATATTCTAAAAAAAAATAGACCCTCATGACTCGGTAGCGGAGATAGCCACCCCGGATTTTTTCGGCATACGTAGACAGCAGCCCATGTGGAACACTCCTGGATAACTATCAACGTTAGTACTTTCATCAACTCGTGGAAAATAAACATAATCTCTAAAAAATTAGACCCACATTACTCGGTAGTGGAACTAGCCACCCCGGATCTTTTCAGTATACGTAGACAACAGTCCATGTGGAACACTCCTAGCTAACTAACAACGTTAGTACTTTCATCAACTCGTGGAAAATAAACATATTCTAAAAAAAATTAGACCCTTATTACTCGGTGGCGGAGATAGCCACCCCGGATCTTTTAGGCATACGTAGACAACAGCCCATGTGGAACACTCCTAGTCGACTAACAACGTGAGTACGTTCATCAACTCGTGGAAAATAATCATATTCTAAAAAAAAATAGACCCTCATGACTCGGTAGCGGAGATAGCCACCCCGGATTTTTTCGGCATACGTAGACAGCGGCCCATGTGGAACACTCCTAGTCGACTAACAACGTGAGTACTTTCATCAACTCGTGGAAAATAAACATAATCTCAAAAAAATTAGACCCACATTACTCGGTAGTGCAACTAGCCACCCCGGATCTTTTCAGTATACGTAGACAACAGCCCATGTGGAACACTCCTAGCTTACTAACAACGTTAGTACTTTCATCAACTCGTGGAAAATAAACATATTCTAAAAAAAATTAGACCCTCATGACTCGGTAGCGGAGATAGCCACCCCGGATCTTTTCAGTATACGTAGACAATAGCCCATGTGGAACACTCCTAGCTTACTAACAACGTTAGTACTTTCATCAACTCGTGGAAAATAAACATATTCTAAAAAAAATTAGACCCTCATGACTCGGTAGCGGAGATAGCCACCCCGGATCTTTTCAGTATACGTAGACAATAGCCCATGTGGAACACTCCTAGTCGACTAACATCGTAAGTACTTTCATCAACTCGTGGAAAATAAACATAATCTCAAAAAAATTGGACCCTTATTACTCGGTGGCGGAGATAGCCACCCCGGATCTTTTAGGCATACGTAGACAACAGCCCATGTGGAACACTCCTAGTCGACTAACAACGTGAGTACTTTCATCAACTCGTGGAAAATAATCATATTCTAAAAAAAAATAGACCCTCATGACTCGGTAGCGGAGATAGCCACCCCGGATTTTTTCGGCATACGTAGACAACAGCCCATGTGGAACACTCCTAGTCGACTAACATCGTGAGTACTTTCATCAACTCGTGGAAAATAAACATAATCTCTAAAAAATTAGACCCACATTACTCGGTAGTGGAACTAGCCACCCCGGATCTTTTCAGTATACGTAGACAACAGTCCATGTGGAACACTCCTAGCTAACTAACAACGTTAGTACTTTCATCAACTCGTGGAAAATAAACATATTCTAAAAAAAATTAGACCCTCATGACTCGGTAGCGGAGATAGCCACCCCGGATCTTTTCAGCAAACGTAGACAACAGCCCATGTGGAACACTCCTAGTCGACTAACAACGTGAGTACTTTCATCAACTCGTGGAAAATAAACATAATCTCAAAAAAATTAGGCCCACATTACTCGGTAGTGGAACTAGCCACCCCGGATCTTTTCAGTATACGTAGACAACAGCCCATGTGGAACACTCCTAGCTAACTAACAACGTTAGTACTTTCATCAACTCGTGGAAAATAAACATATTCTAAAAAAAATTAGACCCTTATTACTCGGTGGCGGAGATAGCCACCCCGGATCTTTTAGGCATACGTAGACAACAGCCCATGTGGAACACTCCTAGTCGACTAACAACGTGAGTACTTTCATCAACTCGTGGAAAATAAACATAATCTCAAAAAAATTAGACCCACATTACTCGGTAGTGCAACTAGCCACCCCGGATCTTTTCAGTATACGTAGACAACAGCCCATGTGGAACACTCCTAGCTTACTAACAACGTTAGTACTTTCATCAACTCGTGGAAAATAAACATATTCTAAAAAAATTAGACCCTCATGACTCGGTAGCGGAGATAGCCACCCCGGATCTTTTCAGCAAACGTAGACAACAGCCCATGTGGAACACTCCTAGTCGACTAACAACGTGAGTACTTTCATCAACTCGTGGAAAATAAACATAATCTCAAAAAAATTAGACCCACATTACTCGGTAGTGCAACTAGCCACCCCGGATCTTTTCAGTATACGTAGACAACAGCCCATGTGGAACACTCCTAGCTTACTAACAACGTTAGTACTTTCATCAACTCGTGGAAAATAAACATATTCTAAAAAAATTAGACCCTCATGACTCGGTAGCGGAGATAGCCACCCCGGATCTTTTCAGCAAACGTAGACAACAGCCCATGTGGAACACTCCTAGTCGACTAACAACGTGAGTACTTTCATCAACTCGTGGAAAATAAACATAATCTCAAAAAAATTAGACCCACATTACTCGGTAGTGGAACTAGCCACCCCGGATCTTTTCAGTATACGTAGACAACAGCCCATGTGGAACACTCCTAGCTAACTAACAACGTTAGTACTTTCATCAACTCGTGGAAAATAAACATATTCTAAAAAAAATTAGACCCTTATTACTCGGTGGCGGAGATAGCCACCCCGGATCTTTTAGGCATACGTAGACAACAGCCCATGTGGAACACTCCTAGTCGACTAATAACGTGAGTACTTTCATCAACTCGTGGAAAATAATCATATTCTAAAAAAAAATAGACCCTCATGACTCGGTAGCGGAGATAGCCACCCCGGATTTTTTCGGCATACGTAGACAGCGGCCCATGTGGAACACTCCTAGTCGACTAACAACGTGAGTACTTTCATCAACTCGTGGAAAATAAACATAATCTCAAAAAAATTAGACCCACATTACTCGGTAGTGCAACTAGCCACCCCGGATCTTTTCAGTATACGTAGACAACAGCCCATGTGGAACACTCCTAGCTTACTAACAACGTTAGTACTTTCATCAACTCGTGGAAAATAAACATATTCTAAAAAAATTAGACCCTCATGACTCGGTAGCGGAGATAGCCACCCCGGATCTTTTCAGCAAACGTAGACAACAGCCCATGTGGAACACTCCTAGTCGACTAACAACGTGAGTACTTTCATCAACTCGTGGAAAATAAACATAATCTCAAAAAAATTAGACCCACATTACTCGGTAGTGGAACTAGCCACCCCGGATCTTTTCAGTATACGTAGACAACAGCCCATGTGGAACACTCCTAGCTAACTAACAACGTTAGTACTTTCATCAACTCGTGGAAAATAAACATATTCTAAAAAAAACTAGACCCTCATGACTCGGTAGCGGAGATAGCCACCCCGGATCTTTTCAGTATACGTAGACAATAGCCCATGTGGAACACTCCTAGTCGACTAACATCGTTAGTACTTTCATCAACTCGTGGAAAATAAACATAATCTCAAAAAAATTGGACCCTCATTACTCGGTGGCGGAGATAGCCACCCCGGATCTTTTAGGCATACGTAGACAACAGCCCATGTGGAACACTCCTAGTCGACTAACAACGTGAGTACTTTCATCAACTCGTGGAAAATAATCATATTCTAAAAAAAAATAGACCCTCATGACTCGGTAGCGGAGATAGCCACCCCGGATTTTTTCGGCATACGTAGACAGCAGCCCATGTGGAACACTCCTGGATAACTATCAACGTTAGTACTTTCATCAACTCGTGGAAAATAAACATAATCTCTAAAAAATTAGACCCACATTACTCGGTAGTGGAACTAGCCACCCCGGATCTTTTCAGTATACGTAGACAACAGTCCATGTGGAACACTCCTAGCTAACTAACAACGTTAGTACTTTCATCAACTCGTGGAAAATAAACATATTCTAAAAAAAATTAGACCCTTATTACTCGGTGGCGGAGATAGCCACCCCGGATCTTTTAGGCATACGTAGACAACAGCCCATGTGGAACACTCCTAGTCGACTAACAACGTGAGTACGTTCATCAACTCGTGGAAAATAATCATATTCTAAAAAAAAATAGACCCTCATGACTCGGTAGCGGAGATAGCCACCCCGGATTTTTTCGGCATACGTAGACAGCGGCCCATGTGGAACACTCCTAGTCGACTAACAACGTGAGTACTTTCATCAACTCGTGGAAAATAAACATAATCTCAAAAAAATTAGACCCACATTACTCGGTAGTGCAACTAGCCACCCCGGATCTTTTCAGTATACGTAGACAACAGCCCATGTGGAACACTCCTAGCTTACTAACAACGTTAGTACTTTCATCAACTCGTGGAAAATAAACATATTCTAAAAAAAATTAGACCCTCATGACTCGGTAGCGGAGATAGCCACCCCGGATCTTTTCAGTATACGTAGACAATAGCCCATGTGGAACACTCCTAGCTTACTAACAACGTTAGTACTTTCATCAACTCGTGGAAAATAAACATATTCTAAAAAAAATTAGACCCTCATGACTCGGTAGCGGAGATAGCCACCCCGGATCTTTTCAGTATACGTAGACAATAGCCCATGTGGAACACTCCTAGTCGACTAACATCGTAAGTACTTTCATCAACTCGTGGAAAATAAACATAATCTCAAAAAAATTGGACCCTTATTACTCGGTGGCGGAGATAGCCACCCCGGATCTTTTAGGCATACGTAGACAACAGCCCATGTGGAACACTCCTAGTCGACTAATAACGTGAGTACTTTCATCAACTCGTGGAAAATAATCATATTCTAAAAAAAAATAGACCCTCATGACTCGGTAGCGGAGATAGCCACCCCGGATTTTTTCGGCATACGTAGACAGCGGCCCATGTGGAACACTCCTAGTCGACTAACAACGTGAGTACTTTCATCAACTCGTGGAAAATAAACATAATCTCAAAAAAATTAGACCCACATTACTCGGTAGTGCAACTAGCCACCCCGGATCTTTTCAGTATACGTAGACAACAGCCCATGTGGAACACTCCTAGCTTACTAACAACGTTAGTACTTTCATCAACTCGTGGAAAATAAACATATTCTAAAAAAATTAGACCCTCATGACTCGGTAGCGGAGATAGCCACCCTGGATCTTTTCAGCAAACGTAGACAACAGCCCATGTGGAACACTCCTAGTCGACTAACAACGTGAGTACTTTCATCAACTCGTGGAAAATAAACATAATCTCAAAAAAATTAGACCCACATTACTCGGTAGTGGAACTAGCCATCCCGGATCTTTTCAGTATACGTAGACAACAGCCCATGTGGAACACTCCTAGCTAACTAACAACGTTAGTACTTTCATCAACTCGTGGAAAATAAACATATTCTAAAAAAAACTAGACCCTCATGACTCGGTAGCGGAGATAGCCACCCCGGATCTTTTCAGTATACGTAGACAATAGCCCATGTGGAACACTCCTAGTCGACTAACATCGTTAGTACTTTCATCAACTCGTGGAAAATAAACATAATCTCAAAAAAATTGGACCCTCATTACTCGGTGGCGGAGATAGCCACCCCGGATCTTTTAGGCATACGTAGACAACAGCCCATGTGGAACACTCCTAGTCGACTAACAACGTGAGTACTTTCATCAACTCGTGGAAAATAAACATAATCTCAAAAAAATTAGACCCACATTACTCGGTAGTGCAACTAGCCACCCCGGATCTTTTCAGTATACGTAGACAACAGCCCATGTGGAACACTCCTAGCTTACTAACAACGTTAGTACTTTCATCAACTCGTGGAAAATAAACATATTCTAAAAAAAATTAGACCCTCATGACTCGGTAGCGGAGATAGCCACCCCGGATCTTTTCAGTATACGTAGACAATAGCCCATGTGGAACACTCCTAGCTTACTAACAACGTTAGTACTTTCATCAACTCGTGGAAAATAAACATATTCTAAAAAAAATTAGACCCTCATGACTCGGTAGCGGAGATAGCCACCCCGGATCTTTTCAGTATACGTAGACAATAGCCCATGTGGAACACTCCTAGTCGACTAACATCGTAAGTACTTTCATCAACTCGTGGAAAATAAACATAATCTCAAAAAAATTGGACCCTTATTACTCGGTGGCGGAGATAGCCACCCCGGATCTTTTAGGCATACGTAGACAACAGCCCATGTGGAACACTCCTAGTCGACTAATAACGTGAGTACTTTCATCAACTCGTGGAAAATAATCATATTCTAAAAAAAAATAGACCCTCATGACTCGGTAGCGGAGATAGCCACCCCGGATTTTTTCGGCATACGTAGACAGCGGCCCATGTGGAACACTCCTAGTCGACTAACAACGTGAGTACTTTCATCAACTCGTGGAAAATAAACATAATCTCAAAAAAATTAGACCCACATTACTCGGTAGTGCAACTAGCCACCCCGGATCTTTTCAGTATACGTAGACAACAGCCCATGTGGAACACTCCTAGCTTACTAACAACGTTAGTACTTTCATCAACTCGTGGAAAATAAACATATTCTAAAAAAATTAGACCCTCATGACTCGGTAGCGGAGATAGCCACCCCGGATCTTTTCAGCAAACGTAGACAACAGCCCATGTGGAACACTCCTAGTCGACTAACAACGTGAGTACTTTCATCAACTCGTGGAAAATAAACATAATCTCAAAAAAATTAGACCCACATTACTCGGTAGTGGAACTAGCCACCCCGGATCTTTTCAGTATACGTAGACAACAGCCCATGTGGAACACTCCTAGCTAACTAACAACGTTAGTACTTTCATCAACTCGTGGAAAATAAACATATTCTAAAAAAAATTAGACCCTTATTACTCGGTGGCGGAGATAGCCACCCCGGATCTTTTAGGCATACGTAGACAACAGCCCATGTGGAACACTCCTAGTCGACTAATAACGTGAGTACTTTCATCAACTCGTGGAAAATAATCATATTCTAAAAAAAAATAGACCCTCATGACTCGGTAGCGGAGATAGCCACCCCGGATTTTTTCGGCATACGTAGACAGCGGCCCATGTGGAACACTCCTAGTCGACTAACAACGTGAGTACTTTCATCAACTCGTGGAAAATAAACATAATCTCAAAAAAATTAGACCCACATTACTCGGTAGTGCAACTAGCCACCCCGGATCTTTTCAGTATACGTAGACAACAGCCCATGTGGAACACTCCTAGCTTACTAACAACGTTAGTACTTTCATCAACTCGTGGAAAATAAACATATTCTAAAAAAATTAAACCCTCATGACTCGGTAGCGGAGATAGCCACCCCGGATCTTTTCAGCAAACGTAGACAACAGCCCATGTGGAACACTCCTAGTCGACTAACAACGTGAGTACTTTCATCAACTCGTGGAAAATAAACATAATCTCAAAAAAATTAGACCCACATTACTCGGTAGTGGAACTAGCCACCCCGGATCTTTTCAGTATACGTAGACAACAGCCCATGTGGAACACTCCTAGCTAACTAACAACGTTAGTACTTTCATCAACTCGTGGAAAATAAACATATTCTAAAAAAAAATAGACCCTCATGACTCGGTAGTGAAAATAGCCACCCCGGATCTTTTAAGCATACGTAGACAACAGCCCATGTGGAACACTCCTAGTCGACTAACAACGTTAGTACTTTCATCAACTCGTGGAAAATAAACATATTCTAAAAAAAAATAGACCTACATTACTCGGTAGTTGAAATAGCCATTCCGGATCTTTTCAGTATACGTAGACAACAGCCCATGTGGAACACCCCTAGTCGACTAACAACGTGAGTACTTTCATCAACTCGTGGAAAATAAACATAATCTCAAAAAAATTGGACCCTTATTACTCGGTGGCGGAGATAGCCACCCCGGATCTTTTCAGCATACGTAGACAACAACCCTTGTGGAAAACTACTAGTCGACTAACAACGTGAGTATTCATCAACTCGTGGAAATTTATATATAGAAATTTATTTTCTAAAAAAAATTGATGAAAGTACTCACGTTGATAGTCGACTATGAGTGTTCCACATGGGCTGTTGTCTACGTATGCCGAAAAAATCCGGGGTGGCTATCTCCGCTACCGAGTCATGAGGGTCTATTTTTTTTTAGAATATGATTATTTTCCACGAGTTTTTGAAAGTACTCACGTTGTTAGTCGACTAGGAGTGTTCCACATGGGCTGTTGTCTACGTATACTGAAAAGATCCGGGGTGGCTATCTCCGCCACCGAGTAATAAGGGTCCAATTTTTTTGAGATTATGTTTATTTTCCACGAGTTGATGAAAGTACTAACGATGTTAGTCGACTAGGAGTGTTCCACATGGGCTATTGTCTACGTATACTGAAAAGATCCGGGGTGGCTATCTCCGCTACCGAGTCATGAGGGTCTAATTTTTTTTAGAATATGTTTATTTTCCACGAGTTGATGAAAGTACTACCGTTGTTAGTTAGCTAGGAGTGTTCCACATGGGCTGTTGTCTACGTATACTGAAAAGATCCGGGGTGGCTAGTTCCACTACCGAGTATTGTGGGTCTAATTTTTTTGAGATTATGTTTATTTTCCACGAGTTGATGAAAGTACTCACGTTGTTAGTCGACTAGGAGTGTTCCACATGGGCTGTTGTCTACGTTTGCTGAAAAGATCCGGGGTGGCTATCTCCGCTACCGAGTCATGAGGGTCTAATTTTTTTGAGAATATGTTTATTTTCCACGAGTTGATGAAAGTACTAACGTTGTTAGTAAGCTAGGAGTGTTCCACATGGGCTGTTGTGTACGTATACTGAAAAGATCTGGGGTGGCTAGTTCCACTACCGAGTAATGTGGGTCTAATTTTTTTGAGATTATGTTTATTTTCCACGAGTTGATGAAAGTACTCACGTTGTTAGTCGACTAGGAGTGTTCCACATGGGCTGCTGTCTACGTATACCGAAAAAATCCGGGGTGGCTATCTCCGCTACCGAGTCATGAGGGTCTATTTTTTTTTAGAATATGATTATTTTCCACGAGTTGATGAAAGTACTCACGTTGTTAGTCGACTAGGAGTGTTCCACATGGGCTGTTGTCTACGTATGCCTAAAAGATCCGGGGTGGCTATCTCCGCCACCGAGTAATAAGGGTCTAATTTTTTTTAGAATATGTTTATTTTCCACGAGTTGATGAAAGTACTAACGTTGTTAGTTAGCTAGGAGTGTTCCACATGGGCTGTTGTCTACGTATACTGAAAAGATGGGTGGCTAGTTCCACTACCGAGTAATGTGGGTCTAATTTTTTTGAGATTATGTTTATTTTCCACGAGTTGATGAAAGTACTCACGTTGTTAGTCGACTAGGAGTGTTCCACATGGGATGTTGTCTACGTATGCTGAAAAGATCCGGGGTGGCTATCTCCGCCACCGAGTAATAAGGGTCTAATTTTTTTGAGATTATGTTTATTTTCCACGAGTTGATGAAAGTACTAACGTTGTTAGTCGACTAGGAGTGTTCCACATGGGCTGTTGTCTACGTATGCTGAAAAGATCCGGGGTGGCTATCTCCGCCACCGCGTAATAAGGGTCTAATTTTTTTGAGATTATGTTTATTTTCCACGAGTTGATGAAAGTACTAACGTTGTTAGTCAACTAGGAGTGTTCCACATGGGCTGTTGTCTACGTATACTGAAAAGATCCGGGGTGGCTATTTCCACTACCGAGTAATGAGGGTCTAATTTTTTTAGATTATGTTTATTTTCCGCGAGTTGATGAAAGTACTAACGTTGATAGTTATCCAGGAGTGTTCCACATGGACTGCTGTCTACGTATGCCGAAAAAATCCGGGGTGGCTATCTCCGCCACCGAGTAATAAGGGTCCAATTTTTTTGAGATTATGTTTATTTTCCACGAGTTGATGAAAGTACTCACGTTGTTAGTCGACAAGGAGTGTTCCACATGGGCTGTTGTCTACGTATGCTGAAAAGATCCGGGGTGGCTATCTCCGCCACCGAGTAATAAGGGTCTAATTTTTTTGAGATCATGTTTATTTTCCACGAGTTGATGAAAGTACTAACATTGTTAGTCGACTAGAAGTGTTCCACTTGGGCTGTTGTCTACGTATACTGAAAAGATCCGGGGTGGCTATTTCCACTACCGAGTAATGTGGGTGTATTTTTTTTAAGAATATGTTTAGTTTCCACGAGTTGATGAAAGTACTAACGTTGTTAGTTGACTAGAAGTGTTCCACATGGGATGTTGTCTACGTTTGCTGAAAAGATCCGGGGTGGCTATCTCCGCTACCGAGTCATGAGGGTCTAATTTTTTTTAGAATATGTTTATTTTCCACGAGTTGATGAAAGTACTAACGTTGTTAGTTAGCTAGGAGTGTTCTACATGGGCTGTTGTCTACGTATACTGAAAAGATCCGGGGTGGCTAGTTCCACTACCGAGTAATGTGGGTTTAATTTTTTTGAGATTATGTTTATTTTCCACGAGTTGATGAAAGTACTCACGTTGTTAGTCGACTAGGAGTGTTCCACATGGGCTGTTGTCTACGTATACTGAAAAGATCCGGGGTGGCTATTTCAACTACCGAGTAATGTGGGTGTAATTTTTTTAAGAATATGTTTATTTTCCACGAGTTGATGAAAGTACTAACGTTGTTAGTCGACTAGAAGTGTTCCACATGGGCTGTTGTCTACGTTTGCTGAAAAGATCCGGGGTGGCTATATCCGCTACTGAGTCATGAGGGTCTAATTTTTTTTAGAATATGTTTATTTTCCACGAGTTGATGAAAGTACTAACGTTGTTAGTTAGCTAGGAGTGTTCCACATGGGCTGTTGTCTACGTATACTAAAAAGATCCGGGGTGGCTAGTTCCACTACCGAGTAATGTGGGTCTAATTTTTTTGAGATTATGTTTATTTTCCACGAGTTGATGAAAGTACTCACGTTGTTAGTCGACTAGGAGTGTTCCACATGGGCTGTTGTCTACGTTTGCTGAAAAGATCCGGGGTGGCTATCTCCGCCACCGAGTAATAAGGGTCTAATTTTTTTGAGATTATGTTTATTTTCCACGAGTTGATGAAAGTACTCACGTTGTTAGTCGACTAGGAGTGTTCCACATGGGCTGTTGTCTACGTATGCTGAAAAGATCCGGGGTGGCTATCTCCGCCACCGAGTAATAAGGGTCTATTTTTTTTGAGATCATGTTTATTTTCCACGAGTTGATGAAAGTACTAACATTGTTAGTCGACTAGAAGTGTTCCACATGGGCTGTTGTCTACGTATACTGAAATGATCCGGGGTGGCTATCTCCGCTACCGAGTAATAAGGGTCTAATTTTTTTGAGATTATGTTTATTTTCCACGAGTTGATGAAAGTACTCACGTTGTTAGTCGACTAGGAGTGTTCCACATGGGCTGTTGTCTACGTATGCTGAAAAGTTCCGGGGTGGCTATCTCCGCCACCGAGTAATGAGGGTCTAATTTTTTTTAGATTATGTTTATTTTCCACGAGTTGATGAAAGTACTAACGTTGATAGTTATCCAGGAGTGTTCCACATGGGCTGCTGTCTACGTATGCCGAAAAAATCCGGGGTGGCTATCTCCGCCACCGAGTAATAAGGGTCCAATTTTTTTGAGATTATGTTTATTTTCCACGAGTTGATGAAAGTACTCACGTTGTTAGTCGACAAGGAGTGTTCCACATGGGCTGTTGTCTACGTATGCTGAAAAGATCCGGGGTGGCTATCTCCGCCACCGAGTAATAAGGGTCTAATTTTTTTGAGATCATGTTTATTTTCCACGAGTTGATGAAAGTACTAACATTGTTAGTCGACTAGAAGTGTTCCACTTGGGCTGTTGTCTACGTATACTGAAAAGATCCGGGGTGGCTATTTCCACTACCGAGTAATTTGGGTGTATTTTTTTTAAGAATATGTTTAGTTTCCACGAGTTGATGAAAGTACTAACGTTGTTAGTTGACTAGAAGTGTTCCACATGGGATGTTGTCTACGTTTGCTGAAAAGATCCGGGGTGGCTATCTCCGCTACCGAGTCATGAGGGTCTAATTTTTTTTAGAATATGTTTATTTTCCACGAGTTGATGAAAGTACTAACGTTGTTAGTTGACTAGGAGTGTTCTACATGGGCTGTTGTCTACGTATACTGAAAAGATCCGGGGTGGCTAGTTCCACTACCGAGTAATGTGGGTTTAATTTTTTTGAGATTATGTTTATTTTCCACGAGTTGATGAAAGTACTCACGTTGTTAGTCGACTAGGAGTGTTCCACATGGGCTGTTGTCTACGTATGCCTAAAAGATCCGGGGTGGCTATTTCAACTACCGAGTAATGTGGGTGTAATTTTTTTAAGAATATGTTTATTTTCCACGAGTTGATGAAAGTACTAACGTTGTTAGTCGACTAGAAGTGTTCCACATGGGCTGTTGTCTACGTTTGCTGAAAAGATCCGGGGTGGCTATATCCGCTACTGAGTCATGAGGGTCTAATTTTTTTTAGAATATGTTTATTTTCCACGAGTTGATGAAAGTACTCACGTTATTAGTCGACTAGGAGTGTTCCACATGGGCTGTTGTCTACGTATACTAAAAAGATCCGGGGTGGCTAGTTCCACTACCGAGTAATGTGGGTCTAATTTTTTTGAGATTATGTTTATTTTCCACGAGTTGATGAAAGTACTCACGTTGTTAGTCGACTAGGAGTGTTCCACATGGGCTGTTGTCTACGTTTGCTGAAAAGATCCGGGGTGGCTATCTCCGCCACCGAGTAATAAGGGTCTAATTTTTTTGAGATTATGTTTATTTTCCACGAGTTGATGAAAGTACTCACGTTGTTAGTCGACTAGGAGTGTTCCACATGGGCTGTTGTCTACGTATGCTGAAAAGATCCGGGGTGGCTATCTCCGCCACCGAGTAATAAGGGTCTATTTTTTTTGAGATCATGTTTATTTTCCACGAGTTGATGAAAGTACTAACATTGTTAGTCGACTAGAAGTGTTCCACATGGGCTGTTGTCTACGTATACTGAAATGATCCGGGGTGGCTATCTCCGCTACCGAGTAATAAGGGTCTAATTTTTTTGAGATTATGTTTATTTTCCACGAGTTGATGAAAGTACTCACGTTGTTAGTCGACTAGGAGTGTTCCACATGGGCTGTTGTCTACGTATGCTGAAAAGTTCCGGGGTGGCTATCTCCGCCACCGAGTAATGAGGGTCTAATTTTTTTTAGATTATGTTTATTTTCCACGAGTTGATGAAAGTACTAACGTTCATAGTTATCCAGGAGTGTTCCACATGGGCTGCTGTCTACGTATGCCGAAAAAATCCGGGGTGGCTATCTCCGCCACCGAGTAATAAGGGTCCAATTTTTTTGAGATTATGTTTATTTTCCACGAGTTGATGAAAGTACTCACGTTGTTAGTCGACAAGGAGTGTTCCACATGGGCTGTTGTCTACGTATGCTGAAAAGATCCGGGGTGGCTATCTCCGCCACCGAGTAATAAGGGTCCAATTTTTTTGAGATTATGTTTATTTTCCACGAGTTGATGAAAGTACTAACGATGTTAGTCGACTAGGAGTGTTCCACATGGGCTGTTGTCTACGTATACTGAAAAGATCTGGGGTGGCTATTTCAACTACCGAGTAATGTGGGTGTAATTTTTTTAAGAATATGTTTATTTTCCACGAGTTGATGAAAGTACTAACGTTGTTAGTCGACTAGGAGTGTTCCACATGTGCTGTTGTTTACGTTTGCTGAAAAGATCCGGGGTGGCTATCTCCGCTACCGAGTAATAAGGGTAATTTTTTTTTTAGAATATGTTTATTTTCCACGAGTTGATGAAAGTACTAACGTTGTTAGTCGACTAGGAATGTTCCACATGGGCTGTTGTCTACGTTTGCTGAAAAGATCCGGGGTGGCTATCTCCGCTACCGAGTAATAAGGGTCTAATTTTTTTTAGAATATGTTTATTTTCCACTAGTTGATGAAAGTACTAACGTTGTTAGTCGACTAGGAGTGTTCCACATGGGCTGTTGTCTACGTATACTGAAAATATCCGGGGTGGCTATTACCACTACTGAATTATCGGGCTTGACTCTAATGAATTTCATCAAATGCACGTTTAAAGATTTTTTCCAAGACATGAGATAGGTATTTCATGTATCAGTTTTTTCCAAATGGACTGTTTTATGCGTGTGCTAAATATAATAATATTCGGTGTTACTTAATTAATTAGCTAATTTTTGGTATACGTTGATGATTTAATATTATCAGTGTCAGTCACTACTTGCTTCCGCTACCGTAGAAATAGCTTTCCTGAAGTATGAAGTTGAGTAAAGTTATATTACCTATTGAAATTTTGAGTAATTTAATTGTTTTATTTTTTTCTCTCGTTACGGTGAGAGTTCTAACGAAAAGTTTTGCAGAACTATCGAGTACTAACGATAACACCTCGCCTGTGTATTTTGTTGATTGTGAATTGCATATGGGGCGGCAGGTGTGAAGTTAGCCACCCCATTTCAATTATTTTTTAAAAAATTCTGTTTTAGAGTACTAACGATAATATTTTGGAACAATCGAGTACTAACGATTGTCTGTCGATTGGCGAAAAAAAAAGTCGAAAAAGTCGTTTTGGGCCGGGAGTGTGAAGTTGGCCGGCCCCAAAAAGTTTTTTAAAAATAATCGAATTGCGTAAGAGTACTAACGAAAAGTTACACAGAACTTAAAAGTACTTACCGAGTACTTTCGACCTGCATAGGTGAATTGCGGGCAACGGCTTTGGGGCCGGTCAACTTCACAGAGGTCGACTTATGCCATTGAAACTTGGTTACAAACTACTGATTGCTCTTGGCTGTGTCTTTGTATGTGCCAATTATATCTGAAATGTAGTAATACTTTGCTCTATGAGTTCAGATAGAAAATGGAAAAAAGCAAGTGTTTTTATTTGAACAGAGTTTTGTAACGTTAACGGTAACATAACATCCAAAACTACAGACGAATCTTTAATTTAAGTATAAATGAAACTTTTAAGTAACGTTACCACGAAATAAAATTGGTTCCTTCATTCACAATTTTAAGTAAAAAATTATGCGTTAATGGTGCGAATCCGGAATACACAGTTTTCATCAAAGCTGAGATTCTTATCTCGTTCGCATTTTAGGCACCATTCAGTAATACATTTTCGTACGAATCAGCAATTTTAAATACGAGCTACTTTTTAAGCACCAATTCAGAAAGAATCGAATCGAAATGTCGCATTTGAAGGATAATTTGATCAATTTGTGAAAAGGGATAGACTTATCATCAAATCTGGATCCCCAATTGTCACAACAAACATTCACTTATTGTATAGGAACAAACTTCACATTAGCGTAAATAATGCGTGGCAAAAACGCGTACATAGTATAGCGTTGTTTTTTCAAGTAAGAGAAGTGTCAGGCTCAATATGCCCGCGGCTGCTCGGTATGTCGGTGAGCGCGATGATTACATATATGGTTTTGAGTAGGCACGGTGATCTCCTATTATGTTTTTAGAAAATCAACCAATGGAGTTGGTTTAAACAAGAAGTTGAGCGAAAGACAGTTTATACTAACTGTGAAAGGTATAATAAAATTAAGAAATCACCGCTCCCATGGACCTCACAGAATTAAATAAAAAGTATGGTTTGACTTCTGTTAAATTTGTTTTAATATACGACCTTACGATTAACTACTTACAGTTGTACGAAAAATATGATTTACACGAGATAAACAGAACGACAAGGTCCATCATATTCTGTTGGCCGGAAACACCACAGGATCATAACACAGGATTATGGTTTACATAGACAGGACTGCAGGTATCCTTCCTGGTTGGCCAGGGACATCTTTCCGTCAGCATTAATGTCAACGAGAACGTAAACAAACCGACAGATAACCTAGACATTCTGAACATTAAGATAAAAACTATGTAAAACAGTGCAATTATGTGGTATTTGTATGTAACGACAGCTTTCGGGATCCTGTCGAAGCGTATCGTTACAATAGGACCTGAGGGAAATATGAAATAAGTGGTATATTTTTTGCTTAATAAGTTATATTTGCATGGCAGACTATCAGAATCTTTTGCTACGCTTCGTAATTCTGTCAATATCTATATGAAATATAAAAACTAAAAACTATAAATAATGTGAATATTTTTAAGCGTAAACTAAGAGCTCTACTTATTGAAAAGTGTTGCTATTCGATAGAGAACTTTTAATTATTGTTTTCTTAGTATGTGACATATCTAATATTGCATAATGAACTTAAATTTAAATTTTTACTTTGACATAATTTATTACTTAACTTTATTAGATACTAGTTTTAGTAATTTGACATTTGTAATTATTAAATTTTTAATTAGTATTAAGCTTTAATTCGCACACAATATATATTGTTATTCGAATAAATTAATTGAAATTGAAATATACAGTAGTGAAGGGTTTGACGAATGTCGGTCCTACCAAGGGCACCTACACGTCGAGACAAGGATAACCTCATTGAATACCTATTATAATGGGTGTATGTGTAATGGTTATATTATTATGAACTCAGTGTACACGCTTGGAATATTGAATCAACTATTCTAAGTGTACACGTAAATTCTGCTTCATATTTCATGTGTGTGATTATCACCAGCCCTTATTACTATGTCATGCCCCTGTATAGTTATCGAGTTTGAAAACTAAACACAAGTTCACAAAACGGTTAACTCTTGTAAAGGGGTAGTTGGAAATTCCCCACACAATGAGTAGGTAGTTTTCAAAGACATGGCTTTGTCGGTTCGTTTGTCGTCAGAGCAGGGCTGACATGTTTTAAGTTGTTGTTCTGAGACTATGGAAGTAATGTCATTCGATTGAAGTTTTGTCTAATGTTGATACAAGTATTTTGTTCGGTCGGGTATCATAAGCCCTCGAAAATTATACTTACTCCGCTGGCGCAGCGACACGAATCGGATCTCGGTCTCCGATACTAAACAGCACCGTTGCCTTCTGTCTTGCGCTGCTTCGCGACAGTCAAATGCCTGAAGACCTGAAGCTCTCGCTGGTTCTTCTCGACTTCATCTCGCTAATGGTATCTGGGTGTTCGACTGAACGCCGTCTGTTCGGGCATAGAGAATATACTGAGGTTAGAGCGTCCCACATATGCTTGTTTTACTGCCGATCCTCCTTACGAAAATATTAACCTTTTTAAATCTGGTATCGGTCACAACTGTCGGAGGCGGAGGTGTAGGCTTAAAATGAGATGAGACTAGGAAATTTAGATGGATATACGATTTTATATAACTACCTATATAAAACTAAAGAATAAAAACATACAATGAAAGTCGAAGCGAAATAATAAACGGGCGACTGAAGAAAGAAAATAGATAAGGGAAGGAAGAGAGAGAATATAGTGTGAAGCCTTCAATAGTGATCAATAAATTGAATAAGTATTAAGCATAGATATTTGGTAACCCTATAACGCCCTGGTAACAGTATGGCGTAGGAATCCCGTACAAAAGCGATAAAATACTAACATTTATTGGATACGTGGACAAGTGGGCTTATAAGATACATTGTGTGTGACCGTGCGATTGTTCCGGACAAAACCTTGAGAACGCGGCTTATTTCCTTTGAGGTCTTGTCTAAAATGGTCTATTAATAAAAGATTTTCAATTTTTATTTCTTGTAAAACGTAACAGTTATTCACTTACCTTAAGTAGGTATAAAGCCGATGGAAAATCCAAATTATCTTTTTACTAAGTCTGTGTAACGAGTTTTTGGATGATCTAGATGTATAGTCAATTTTATGATTTGTAATTTGGCATAAAACTCTGGCACGTATTTCCCGTCATTATCATCATTACCAGCTCTTATTTCTTACTCTTCTTCTCTCATCCTATTGCAAGGTAAAATTTAAGTCAGTCTTTTTAGTAGGTAGGTACTTACACTTCGTTTTTTTAGCATTAGAAAAAACGTAAACAAAGAAACAGTAACCTGAAATGACGTTTATGCAAAACAAAGTGAGTGGTGGTCATGGGTAAGCGCATGGTTAGCGACTAATTTTAAAATCATTCAACGTACTAAATATTTGACAGATGACACGACATTCTAAATTTAAAATAAACGTTCGTTTTATGTTTAGTTTCTTTAGGTCTTTTATAGTGCAAGTTTTTGAAAACAATTGTTGATTTTATTATCATTAGACGCATAACGTTTCAATATTAAGAAATACGTATAAAAGTAACGTATTAATTACTTAAAAGGTCAGACATTGACGGTGAGGTGTTTATGAAAAAATATGTAATTTTTAGCGACTTTATTGAAATTTTTGCACATCATATTATAACGTGCTCGATAAAATACCTAAAACTTGCTTCTGTCTAAAGCTAAAAAAATGAAGTACCTATAGTAAGTCGCATCCAGGTCTTCCTTATTACTTTTCTGGTAATATCGTCAAATTATTTATTTATGTAATTCGTTAAAAGGAATAAAATTGCTGTTTAGACCGCAGGCAAAGCTATTACACCTATTCGGCGATCTTAATTTGAACAAACGTACCATTTTCACATATAAAACAGTATAGTCAGATACTTATGTATGTACCTCATTCATACAGACAAACACATTCATACATCACAACACGTACACACTGTTGCTTTCTTCGTCCGTGCAGTCACTGAAGGGCCACCGGAAATTAACGCTGGTGCTTATGCTGAGATGGTGTACCCTTTTTGGCACTGTACCACACCAGATGTTCTCTGCTGCATGTATTAAACTTTGTATACTTCTGTATTGTGTTCTATATTCTGGTGTTTACAGTGTTAAATAGACGTTTTCAATTTTTCAATTTACCTACTTCCTTTGTTTCTAACATTGATGTAGGTACTTGTGTAAGTTATATCTTTTCTCGGTTCTGGAACGAGTCCAGGGTTCACACCGCTAATTTGTTCACAGCAGGTCACTCGCCACTCAAATCAAATTGTCGCCTCGCCTGCACTAGCTGTGACACCAATCCGTGTTTGTTCATTCGGTTTGACATCGAGTGTACTGTCTACCACGTTACCATCGCCGTCTAACGGATTATCGTTAATTTTAATTTTCATTGCGGTTTTGGGTGCAAACATTTCGGAGCAAGAGTGTTAAACTGCAATGAATATTGTGGTAGAAGTGTAATAGTGATGTAACTAGGAATGGAATGTAATCAAATAGCAATGCACGCCGGTCATGAGACTTGTACAATGTTAAAGAGGACTTTGGACGTGTTGGAATTATTTTGCCTTTTGATGGATTTTGTGCTGCATTTATTAGAGAGGTGATTATTGATGTCAAAAACGATGAGATTTAGAAAGCGACTTTTATTTGGATGGGAGGAAAAGTCGCTGGTAACAAAAGTTCCTGAACGTATTGGACGTTGGACGTATAAATAGAAGCAGCTTCAAACATGAAGCAGGAGCGCAAAAAATAGAGAAAAAATTTACTGTAAACGGGAAAAGGGAACAATTTGTAAATAACAAATAACGAGAAACATTATTGAATGTTCTTAGATGACAAATAGTTATACGCTAATACCCTGAACACTTCCATCATAGAACAGAAGAAGAAGAAAGCAAATAAAAGCAAGTTAGAAAGAAAGGAAAGCGTAAGCTTAACGTGAACTGATCAAAATTTGTCGCGAAATATTCAATTCATGTGAAAAACTCGATTTTCATGAAAACATGGAACATTACAATTAACGAAATCGTTATCCTTTCCCATTAAGCTCACAATATATTGAGTAGAATGTGAGAGGAAATATGTTCCGGCCATTCACAGAATTGAATCGCCATCATTAACGGGCTTCAAAACAACATAAGCTGAATAATTGAATGTTGTGCAAAATGTTTATTTATATTTAACACGTTCGCGCGCGGTAACGGCTAATGCCGTTAAAATGTGTTTAAAAAATTACAGTACAGTCATCGCTGGCAAATCTGTACACCTTTCTTAAAAGCACTACGGTTATAGGTGACGATTTTCTATGAACTTGGTACGTAGGTTGGTACTGCTATTCTGCAAAGAGTGCATAACTTGTTTCTACTGGCAAAACTGCGGGATTTATAGTTGTTCCTTTTTGGACATGACTCACACATACACAGGTACTAGTACGGACATGACAGCTATTCTATGTATCGTATTACAGCACGGCAGTTAGTGATGGTATGCAATAACTTACTTACATTAATTTCATGCAGTACGGCAGTGAAGATTGGTACTGCCAAAATGAGAAAAAGTACCGTTCGCGAAAGTGTTAACTAACGCTAAAATAAAAAGGTTTTCTGTTTACCCGTTCATTACAGATTACCAGTGAGTAATAGGCATTGATAATTTGATTTACTTACTGCGAACATTGCGACTGTTCGTAATTTTGTGAATAAATTCGGCATTCTCAGATTTTTGCAATAAATTATTTTAATCAAATACCGGTAGCAGATACCGTTTTTTAACAAAAGTATTTATTGTTATCTCTACATTATTAGCACCCATTTTGTGTTTAATTTTGTATGTGTAGCAAGTTTGCTTCTGTTCTGTTCCTAGTTAGGAATCAGGTAACCGGTTTTGATCCATTGTTATAATAATGATATCCAAATGGAAACCCCAACAACAATACCCATATCCTATGAGATAGCTGTAGGGTGGTTTACATAATGGTACTAGCTTTCTAGGGTGGTTTAACAACCTTATTATGCTATCCGCATTGCGGCCGGCTGCATAGTTTTATCAGTTTTCAGTTACCTACATTATTAGTTTCAGTTATATTGTTTCGGTGATTAATGGCTCATGTATACTGTATATCTACCCTTCAACTATATATGTCGTAAACATATACCGCAAAGCCGCAATCGCAAAGTCGCAATCGCAAAGTCGCAGTCGCAAAGTCGCAAAGTTAAGCTAAGTGTAGAGCTATCCACAAAGGTAATTCAATACCATTATGCTGTTTGCTAACATCTGATTTACAGAATCTAACTTTTTAAGCACTTCGTGAAATGCCTAAGCTTACGCACTTCGTGTAATTCGCCATTACGCTATGTGTTCACGATATATATATCATCAGATCCTTATTAACTAACCTATAGAGATTTGTCCATAATCATCTAATTGAAATTCATCTATAACCGTCCCGATATATCACCGGGGACATTCACAATTAACTGATTAGGTTTAATAGGCTAATTCGGTAGCATAGCCACCTTAATTGAGGCACATTGTGTCATGGTTGCCGTAAAACTATATGTACAAGTATGTACGAGTATAGTAAAATTAACGAAAGAATGGAATATAAAATCCCTCGCCTTTTTTTCAAAGCGAACTCCATAACACAGATTATAATTATTATTACATTCTTACACACCCACTCATCCTCTCTCACACATGCACACAACCTCAAACACACTCACACACACACATACACACACACACACACAATGCATTCCCACCATCCCTTATATTAACCTTTATTAAGAGTTATAAAAAGATATGTGACTAGACCAAAGGCGTTTTTATGCTTAAGGACTTTAAGGTACTTCTATGCAATTTAACGATTAATTGCATAGAAGTACCTTAAAGTCCTTAAAAAAATGTAAAGCATATAGACAGAGATTAAGCAAAATCTTCTCTCTAGATAACGATGCTAGCAATACATATTATTGAAACCTATTAAACTACTTAAATCTTACGTCATGTTTAGCAGGTACTTCGATCGTAGATGCTAGCATCTACAAGCAAACAGCACACGAGCCAATATTATCTTGCTAACATTTACCTACAAGTGTACACAACAGAGAACCTGCATTAATACATAACGGCTGATATTCGGAAATTAGCAGAGGTATTTCGGCTATCCAAATTGATTGGTGCAAGGATTGTATTTCCTGTTTAATCATTTTCAGATCTCTGACAGAAATATACAGATGCAATAAGTATTTCTGAAAGAGATAATCAATCCAAAAATTGCAATATTTAGAGATCAAGAAAGAAAAACACATATATTTAACATTGCATTATGCATACATCATTAAACTTAAAAAGACTTGAAATTAAAAAAAACAACACAATGTTAAAAGGACACATGCTCATCATGTGCTGCGGTCCGACCGGTACGGCAGAGCCACATCGCTGGTTTTCAGCTGTGCCAGGGCGAAGGCATCGCGTGCGAAACAGCAGGTCAGGGACGAAAGTAAAAATATATTAAAAGTACAAATAATAAAAGTACAAATAAATAAATACCTAAAGATGAAATAGATGACAATTAAAACTGGAGAGAAAAGGGATAGGAATACAGAGTGAGTCCATTATGCGGCTCGTCATTCCGATGGAAAGCGGTTATGGTAAATGCATACTGTAACTTCAGGAACTCAAACAGGGTTATTAATGGAAACTTAAAAATACTATTATCCTGTCGGAGTGAAAAACGATGACTTTTTCTAAATAAAAAGTAATAATGTAGATGACAAAAACTTTGGAAAAAATGGCTACGAAGTGACATATTTCACGGGCATTTAAACAAAAAACAAGTTAATTTCGACAAACCCTTTAATGTCTTCGCGGATTATAGTAACTTTACTTTTAATTAAAACAACGAAGCGTCGCGTCTTCGGAGGAAATTTTAGACACTTTAAAATGCTGGAGTTGAGGCTTAATGCACAATGTAAATAAATACCAGAAGGACAGTAGGTACTATACTAGCGTTAGCGGCGTGAGACGTAATCGTACAGCGCAGCGATAGCTGGGGGTGATTGGACCGATAAAGAAGATCCCGCCTGTGTAAATGACTGCAAGAGGCATGCTAGTAACGTGTGTCGTGCGCGCTAGTACATTTTTCTTTCTGTATCTAGTTATTTATTGTAAGACATTGTTTATTATATGGTTTTTCGATTAGTCTTACAGTATATATAGCGTAAAGACAAACGCACAATTCCCTTTATGGGTTTGACATTCACGTCAACCCAAAATTCCGTTTGGTAGAAACTTTATTTAAGTAGTAAAAATTCTACTACAGAATTTTTTTCTATTTTTTCTTCCCACAATCTTCGCCTTGGCCTCCCCTCTCATCATACTGATATCTACTCGTACTCGTTCACTGTTCACGCAGCCCGCCTTTGGAACAATCTCCCAGTAGATATAAGGAAAGCCCCGAATCGCTTTGTGTTTAAAAATCAAGTTCGTAGCCACCTTTTGAGTTCCTCATAATCCCTAAAACTTTATATTTTACATGTCAATATATTTGTGCATAATATTTTATTATTTTTCGTATGTATTTAATTATATTGTCTCAAAATCTTCGCCTTGGCCTCCCCTCTCATCATACTGATTTCTACTCGTACTCGTTCACTATTCACGCAGCCCGCCTTTGGAACAATCTCCCAGTAGATATAAGGAAAGCCCCGAATCGCTTTGTGTTTAAAAATCAAGTTCGTAGCCACCTTTTGAGTTCCTCATAATCCCTAAAACTTTATATTTTACATGTCAATATATTTGTGCATAATATTTTATTATTTTTCGTATGTATTTAATTATATTGTCTCAAAATCTTCGCCTTGGCCTCCCCTCTCATCATACTGATTTCTACTCGTACTCGTTCACTATTCACGCAGCCCGCCTTTGGAACAATCTCCCAGTAGATATAAGGAAAGCCCCGAATCGCTTTGTGTTTAAAACTCAAGTTCGTAGCCACGTTTTGAATTCCTCATAATCCCTAAAACTTTATATTTTACATGTCAATATATTTGTGCATAATATTTTATTATGTATTTAATTATATTGTATTTATGTATATAAGGTAATTATTATATAGTATATTTCTATTAGTATTGTATATTAGTATACTATGTAAGAGTATTGTTATTTTAATAGTGTTATTTTATTATATAAATTTCACATATTATTAAGTAAGTTTCTTTGTCATTTTTATTGCCACTGCACCGCCATAACATATCTGCATGCCCAAAGGTCAGCTGGCAGAGAATGCCGCAAGGCACAAGCTCACCTATACACAAAAGTGTAAAAGAATAAATAAATAATTAATCATTTACATACATTAAAAACAAAATGTTGAAACTTGCAGAAAATTTCAAAATTATATTACTAGTCTGCAAAGTTTATTTTAAAACCGACAATGTTGTGTTCGAAAGTTCTGTTTATTCCACTAACAAGTACTGTAAACATCTTTCTCAGAATTTAAAAGATTTCTTCCGGAACCCGGTAAAGTTTCCTTGGTGCGGGATCCCTGAAACTTTTCTGCGGATTATCTCGTGCGATATGAGTTTCTACTTTCTACGAAAACAGCTAATGTACGGACGAAGTAGGTTATTTATATAGGAAGATCTGCAACCTACTTATCATATAAGTCAAATATTTAAGCTGTAATTAATAATTCATTAACGTAAAGTAGGGTAAAGTTTTCGCTTTATTGATTTTCTTCGTTATTTCACAGTTCAGTTCTTTTAACTATTTACAAAAATCTTACTCAAAATCATAATCGAGAAAAAAATCTGAGTTGATCGATACATACATTTTAATAGTTACCGTATAATAAATAACAATTTCAACATTAAATATTAAGATATCCTGGTCACGGCACAAATTGTAAAATTCTACGAAAAATGTTTTTTTTTAATTTAACACCTGTTTAAATAAAAAACAGTTAAAGTTAAAATACAGTCGTCAACATAGCAACATATCTGCTTAATCCGCTCTCTCTCTCTCAACCGTACAGTCAGTCTACGATGCACAATAAACCCGCCACGTTTCGAACATTCCCATATACTTGCAACAAAACTCCGCGCGCAGCATTTTCTACGGAGCTATTGTCTGAAGCTTCTAGGTTGTTACAGAAAGGCAGCCGTGGTATAAACTTACTATGTTCTCTTTGTTTCACATATTATTATTCTTATGCAACAATTTTCTAAATCTGATATCTTTTCTGATTATTTTGTGTTATTGTCTTTGAATATGAAATTTTCTAACGTGTGGTAGCCAATGTCAAGAAACTGCCAAACGTTGTCCAAAATATACTGTTCTATAAGTATGGAATTATTCTATCTAACGTATATAACGGCTTCAGGAACGATATATGAAAAGTAAGGTAAGAAAGTAGGTATCATAAAATTAATTAAGTGTAAATAAGCAACAGTTGTTTGGCGCTCTTCTCAGAAATTCTGGATGGATTATTGGCCTATAAAAGAATACAATAAGGTAGTAAGAAAGAACAAGAAAAAAGTTTCAATTTTATACTATATGATTTATTTGCACACGCATAAATTACAAAAGAAACAACAACAAGAAATTTGACGTACACAGATAGAGCTTATCTCTAAAATAGAGGTTTCTTCCAGCTAGACCTTTAACATAGATAAATTTAGAATGATAAGTAGACGTCTACATACGTGTACAAATTATGTAAAACAAGAGGCAAAAAATGCAGATACATAAAGGGTGTCCAGCGAAAAATTTTCTACTTTAAATTGTAACTGCTCGAATACTAGCGGGGTAAGGTTAGTGGGAGGGGTACCGTTCGATGCGCGGGGCGTGCGGATTCGTCAGTCACCATGAGTCACTGGTCGGGGGCACACCGTGCGTTCGCAGTCGAACAATATCTGAAGAGCGACGAATCACTGATTCGTGCGCGTCGCGCTTTTTGCACTCATTTTAATATCCGACGAGTAAGTGATGGGCCAAGTACGCAACTTATCTGGTCGTGGGTGCAGAGGTTTAGACAAGAAGGGACAATGGTCAACAGAATTGGTCCAGGACCATCAACGTCAGCAGCGACGCCAGAACATGCGTCTCAAGTTCGACACGAAATTATGCGGAATCCGCGTAAATCAATAAGGAAGATTGCGGCCTCCACGGGAATTAAAAAATCTACAGTGCACGTTATTTTGAAAAAAAAGTTAAAATTACATCCATACAAAATGCAAATCGTGCAGGCTCTCCACGAAAATGACTATCTTTTGCGAGAAACCTACGCAAGAACAATGCTCGAACGTTTCCGAACAGCACGGACTCTTGGAAACATTGTTTAGTGACGAAGCACATTTTCATGTTGATGGCTACGTCAACAAACAGAACATGCGTTACTGGTGTCCTAACAATCCAAGAGAACGCCACGAAAAACGCTTACATAGCCCAAAAACGACGGTGTGGTGTGCAATTTCTGCCCAAGGAATAATTGGTCCTTATTTTTTTAACCAAGGAGAGACGGTTACTGCTGAGGTGTATTGCCAAATGATAGACGAGTTTCTGGTGCCGCAATTGCAATTGTTACCCGGATACAACAACAGAACGCTATTTCAGCAAGACGGCGCCACGCCTCACACGGCTAGAGCCTCTATGGAGAAGTTGAGGGCAATTTTTCCGAGGAAAGTTATCAGTAAGTATGGAGATATTCCTTGGCCACCTCGCTCGCCGGATCTCACACCATGCGACTTTTTTTATGGGGATTCCTCAAGTCGAAGGTTTACAACAATAATCCTCGAACAATTCAGGCCCTACAAGACAACATCCGCCGAGAAATTGCCGCTATTGCACCAACGCTTTGCTCCCGCGTATTTGCAAGTGTACGGGTCCGGCTGCAAGAGTGTCTCACCAGGAACGGGCGTCATTTAGACGATATTGTTTTTAAAAAGTAAAATCCGCATTGTCACACTACATTTTGTTAAAATAATTTTTTTTAAAAACTCTTTACTTGTTTTTTAAATCAATGTTAAACATGTAAATTTCCCGCTGGACACCCTTTACTAATAAATTCTCAATACTTAACACAAGAACAAAATTGTACATAAGCTAAACAAAATTACTTGAATACATTCATTCATTTGTGAATTAAGTTGTTTTGTGTTTTGTATGTGTGTATAATAAAGATTATAAGAAGATAAAAATAAATAAATTAATACGTATACTATAATAAAATCCACTTGAAAGAATTTAGCTACGATCAAACCGAGAAACTATTACGTGCACAACAATAATACTTCACTCATCTACAGCTTACACACATACGTACTTTCACACTCACCCTCTCACACATAAACATACACACCCTTACACACACTCCCACCCTCACACACACCCTTTCATTCCCCCTTACATACATTCACACGTCTTCGGGTATAAAATTATAATTATATATATATATATAATAATAAATTGTAATATGTGACTATTATAGCTTGGTGTTTAGTAGGGGGCGGTATTTGTCCTATGGATAGCTACCAAGTTGTCTATGGGATGAATGCTGACCGTTATTGAATACCTTCTTTTTGGGAAAGCACTGTCTCCCAAGATACAGGTTCGCCTAGTTTGGGAGTCAGGGTATTGTTCGATTTACTTATTTTTTATTTATTTATTTAAATAATACTTATACTATAATAATACTTATACTATAATACTTTTGCTGTTTGCCAATCCCCACTAAGCCATCTAGGCACTTCTATCGACCTTCTTATATCTGAACTCAAGTTGTTTGCACAAAACCAAACCGCTTTCCACTTCCGCCCAACTTCTCCTCTTATTTAACTTCCTTTCACCGTCCTACTTAACTTAAAACACCTATTTGACAATAAAAACTCGCAAATCTGCTGTTGTCGTCCCATTATCTTTATCTCTTATGAAAAGAGTCGCTTATTTAACGTTTCAGTGGCATTTTTAAAGTTGCCAGTTGATAAGGGCGCGTTCGCGGTGAAAAGACTCTTTAATTAAAAATAAATAGCGTTCTCTTTTCAGTGCAAAGACGTGCCGACACAAAGGCGAATTAATTTTATAGACGGAAAATGAATGGCTTCGTTGTTCTAGATGAGATGTTTGAGCCGAGAATTATTATAGAGTCTAAAGTATGAAGGCTATATATATATATTGATTAGGAAATAAAAATTGTCGGAAAAATTTAATCCAGTAGCTGGCTGTGATTGTGTAGTGAAGCTAGCAGAATATTCAGGAAAAAAAAAGGAAAAAAAAAAGGATTATTTGTTAGAGAATTATTATTTATTATTATAATTAATTAAAACGGTTACATAGTTACACCACTTACATTAATTAATTAGCTAATTATCAATATCATATTTACAACTTATAATTATATAATAAACATTCATCTCACACTCTCACAGTAACACAGACATGCTCTTCCGATACTCGGCCATGCATCACAAAATACGTCACAATCACTGTTGGTGGTCAGGAGCTCGTTCGGAGCGGTCTTCGTGCGGCAGATGGAAGGATTGTCATAGTAGATTTGATACCCATAAACACTGTAACGATATCGACTTCATCGTCCATATCAACCTCCTTGCCATCAATTTCAACCTCATTGTTAGCGTTTTTCTCACCTCATTTCGTGTTGGCATCTTCATTTCTTCATCTATATTTTCAAAATTCAAATCATATTCCCATTCCATTTCTAAACTCCATTATTCCGTTAATTTCATCTTCAACCTCATTGTTAGCGTTTATTTCACCGCATTTCGTGTTGGCATCTTCATTTCTTAATCTATATTTTTAAAATTCAAATTATATTCCCATTCCATTTCTAAATTCCATTATTCCGTTAGTTTCATTGTCTTCACTTTCTCTCTGTATTTTGTCCTGAACGGACGTTTCTCCGTTTTATAAAATTGTCTCCTACTACTACCTATTTTCTACATTTACTATTTTCTGTGTTGTTATGTTCCATAAAAATATAATAATAATCTACTATTACCAAGTTCTTCTATTACTTTGAAATTGAAATCGTTTATTTAGCGCACTTCATCTGCACACTGTCCTAGAACCCTGCTAGCCGGCACCTAGAGGGCAGATTGTAGCAACTCAAACGTAAAATATGATGACCTTGGGTTACTTTATAGTTATGTAAAATTTTAATAATATTTTATTTTTAAATATTGATAATTAGTAATTAAATATATCTTACACACCTATTTGTATTATAATAATTTATATTAGGTGAAGAAAACTTATGTACCGGCCTCCGCGATACATGCTGTCGCCTAGTGTGGAGTGACCTCCACGTTGGCACGTTTTAGAATAAATTTAATGTGACAATGTCAATAAAGATTTATTTTTTTATTATTATTTATATAGTTTAACAAAAGTATTTTGTCCTGAATGTCAGGAGATTTTGACTGAAAGACAAAGGATCAAAGGTTCTATGCAAGGAAACAAAAAAAACACGAATGTAGTTTGTGTGTTAACTCATAACAAGTAAAATAAAATGGAATGTTTACGTTCTGTGGATGTTTTTTGATTACATGTTAGTAAAAATGGATGGATACCAGTAATTGTGGTATCAAGTATGTATTATGTTAATAATACTTACTTACTTACATAATACATACTTGATACCACAATTACTGGTATCCATCCATTTTACTACCATGTAACCAAAAAACATCCACAGAACGTAAACCTTTCATTTTATTTTACTTGTAACCGTAAAAGTACAACAGCGAGCCTAAAATTAAACCCCATTTTATATCTGTTATTTGATTTAGTCCTTAATAAAGACGCGCTCAGACAGACCCGCGCGGTCGGACCGCGACCGCAGCACTCGGTCCGCGGTCGCGAGTTCCACGACAAACGGGTGCTTGTAAACACCCTTTTAAACTTATTATCCGAAGGGTAGGTAGGCACAAAATAAACATAACATACAGAATGGAATCTCAATATTAACGTTTGCCACATGCCGTAATTTACATGGGATAATTTTAATCGATCTCTCAGTCAATAGCGATCGCTTGTATTAATGTGATAGCGACAACCCTAACCGTAACGAGATTCTCTTCTGTATTTATTTATTATGTGGAGAAGGCGAGATAATTATAGGGTATTTATAATTCATTGTTTCAGTATTTTAGTGAAGTTGAAATGAAATGATTGCTCCATTGTTTACTTGGATTTAATGAGAATGAATGAATGAATACACTTTATTGCACAAAATTAGTGTGATACAATGCGTACGAAACGATTAATACAATCTAGGCGGTCTTATCGCTAAAAGCGATCTCTTCCAGACAACCTTTTGGTGGACTAATTTTGGTAGAAAAAGGTAGGTTGTGCACCGTTTACAATAATATATATTATATAATATACACATACAAATAAATATATTTATATAGGTATACTTATATATAAAATTCTATATATACACACACATGCATATATACATACATGCATACATAATATTAAAATGTAACTAGAAACCAATGTTTGTACTTATTCATTATTTACTCATTCTGTAGTAATTACGTACGTGCCATAATCACTACCCCAAGTCCACAAATATTTCCGGCGAGTAAATAATAACACGCGTTTTAAAACCACATTTGGGTACTGACTTATACAATTTTTGTAAAACACAATAACTAATATTTTTCAACATTCCCAGCTGTTTTATCCTGTTTTTTTCCTTGGTTTGTATGTTAAACCCAGGAGAGTTATTAATTTAGAACCCCTAAGTGAAATTTCACACCACATCCACAACCAAGTCAAATGAAACAGCGCAACTTTGTTTGTATTTCGCATTTAACAAACCATGTTTAACTTGTCTAATTTACTTTGTTTCACACATTCGTCCTCTGAAAGAGAATTCAAAAAGTTCGACTCACGAGTTTTACAATTATGAGTTGTGAGCAGGTGCGGAGCTAGGCAGTGTTGCGATCACACCAGTAGCGCCCTCTCCTCTAGAATTATGTGAGCACTGACAGCAACCCAGAAAAACCAAGGTTTATGGAAATGCACACATAGTTCCATCGTCTGTTGGGGCGCAGGCCTCTCCTTAACCAAGGTGATACGGGCCATGATCCACCGAGAGCGGGCCCAGTGCTGACTGGTGGATTTCACACACCTTCGGAAACTTTTCATATCCTTAGACATGCAGGTTACCTCACGATGTTTTCGTTAGAGTAGTCGGTAAATGTACGTAAGTCTTCGAAAAAATACGAAAAACTCATTGGTACATGGCATGGTTCCGACGTCCTAGCCACTAGGCCACCGACGCTCTCATATAGTTCCATACATTTGACAATTCAATACCCGACTAATGTATGGGAAATGCTCACATCGCACGTGCCAACTGACAGACGCGGTATCTATAGGTATAAAACTTCTCTAGCGTGTATCAACATAGGGTGAATTTCAAAATCTTTGGTTGCGACCTTAACTTTCTTTGCAGTTCTTACGCATTTGCCATACTGCAGCGATTTTGAAACGAAATCAGACTAAACCCATAGAAATCTACTTTTCGGTTTTCTAGATTTAGAAAGCCGTTCCGCTTCGATTTCGTTTCAAAATCGTCGCATCCTTACCAATGAGGGCCGACATACCGTTCTAACTTTCTGGATAAAGAAGGATGGCGAATATAAATAATTTTGGGGCGCCGCGATTTTTTTTATTGGGCAGCCAGTATTCTTTCTGTCTATCTGAGATCAGACCATAGATTTCTACCCTTACTAGATAGATAACTGTCATTAAAAGTAAAAAGGAGATTAAATCTTATCCCCGTCTGCTCTAGGTTGTTTTGTGCTTTGACATAACCCAAAGAGGAAAAACGGGCCCGAAACTGGTCCAGTTATAGTAAAAGGTCCTTGGGTCGACTGAATCAATTGCGTTTTGTTATTGCATTTTTCATAAAAACATTCTACAAACTACTTAGCACAAAATTATATTTAAAACTATATAAGAACCTATCTACATAATTTATGAAGAGGTCTTCGTTTATTTTATAATATCTGGGCCCTGGGTCGCCGTTCTTCTTTCATGGGATGATTTGCTTTTGCCATCCATCATTTTACACACTGTGTGCAGGTTTCCTCACTATGTTATCTTCACAGTTAGAGCTAAATGAAAGTAAGTCTTCGGAAAAACTAAAAACCCGTTACTTTGAAGGGTTTAGAATTTAGACCTACTAGCTATGGCGCTACCGAGGCTCTTCGTAGTGAATATTATAATAATAAATAATAAAAAACAATTTATTTTTGAAAACTATTTGTACAAATTACACTGTAAATTTGAACTTCGAGCTATTTTTTTTACAGCTATTCCAGTAACAAGAAAGTTGTTTAATTATACGTGGTAGCACCTTTGGGGTGCCAAAGGTCTTTATTCCAGGCTGTGTAATTTGAAATACTAAAAAAATATTATCAACTTAACTACCTATACTGTGTGTAACAAGAAACCCTTATGGTCCCGAAAAGGGGGTGTCCAGAATCCATAACGGGACAACTTTTCAGCTTGTTTGTTTATCATAACTAAACAAATTCTTTAACTAACTAAACAAAGTTTTCAAGATTCTAATGTTTAACTGAAAGCTCAGGCACAAAGCAATTCCGTATAACTTTGAAACACTACATCAACCATTTGAGTTTATTAAAAAAAATTGCTGACGTCATTTAAAATTGCGCCCCAGGGGCGACTAAAGCCTCTCTCCAGAAGTAATTCTGTGCATATCGTGGGCCCAAAAGCACATGACGTTCATAACGAGCTTTACACAAATAAAAACCGTCTACAACCGGAATATTTCGGTTATTACAGCTTCGCTCTCCCAAATGAGGCCGTATGAAATATTTACTTGGATCTGGCTTTCTGGATAATTGACTAACTTTCGCATGCTCATACAGTGATACTTCTGTAAATAAGTATTTGTTTCATGACGGTAGCGGTAATGTAATCCTAGAGGATATATAGTACTCTGTGCTAGCGGTAAAAGTAGTGCTACAGGTATCCATAGATAAGGTCATTGTAAACCCTTAGTGCATAACATGTCGTCAAAAATATGGTTTAAATATCCCTCAATTGTTTTTAGCGTTAGTTTACATAAACAAAACAACGGCAAACATTTCTGAACAAATTAAATTGATATATTTTTTTGAGTTTCTCCCGCGCAACTTTGTTTCGTTTTGTCTTGCAAATTGTTTTACAGTAGTGCTTTTCTAGTAAGAATGGTGTTTCTTGCTCGAAGAACTTCGACAAGATGTGAATAATGTGTGGGACAGTGAAGTAAAGTCAAGTAAAGTCAAATGCAGCCCGATCCGTACTTGGCTGGATTTTGAAGAGCCATACTGCGTCCGGGACACCTTCTTCTTTGGTTCGGATGGTGCAGAAGCGTGGAAGATTCTCCCAGATAGCATTGAAATGTGTCACACCAGCATTTTAATGAAGACTTGAAAGAGTTGTTTACATCAGACATGGCAGTATGGGCTCAGTTCCCTTTGCCTTAAAAAAACAAAAAAAACAATGAATTTTTTTTATGTTCAGATATCTTTTAGGAAAATATTTATTAGTGGTAAGAAATCCCAAAGCGTTTGTTTAAAATACCTAATACAAATATAATATTATTGCATTTTTTGTATAATAACTATAGACATACAGAAAATCGTCTGCACTGTCATCGGTATATGACCGGCTGGAAAATTGTAGGTTCCTTCTAAATTTGAAGATTCTGAACGACACGATACTAAGGTCATATGAATCTGTCTATAGATGTCTGTGGATTGGAAGCTGTTTCGTCATAGAAAAAGAATGATGATGTGACTGACACAAGCCAAAGCCAAGCGCACTCACATCACATCGCATGCGCCAAAAGGCAGACGTGGTTTCTCTAGAAAACTTCTCTAGCGAACAATCTATTTAGGGTGAATTACAAAATCTTTGTGTTTCGTACCTCCACATTTTTAGTCAATCTCCAATTCCAGAGCCAGTACAGCGTGTAACTAAGTCATCAATATAATTCACATGACATGACACGTCGCTTTGCGTCTCTCAGTGACAAAGAGTAATGGTTCAGATCAGCCAGTTTAACCTGATCTTTTTACGGTTCTTCCCTAAAGAAAAACTTGGTGTGGACTGGGAAATTGTTGGGTAGAAAATAGGTCAAATTATACTGGTCAATGAGTGGAGTGGGCTGTCAAATTTTTCGTGTTTCTCTATAACGTTTTAATGTAATTCTATCGACCTGCCATTAGAGTGCAATTTAATTGAATTTTTGAAGAATTGATCGATGCCGAATTGTGCCAATTGAATTCCTTTCCGTTTTCACCAATGTGCAATAACGCAAATTCGGGTTTCGAATTTCCAGTGTTGCCAGAATAATAATTAACAATTTAATGAGGATTAAAACTGAAAGCTGAATCAACTGGTTTCAATGTTGTTTTAATTTAAATTTGCTTATATTTAACTTCCGAACAAAGCTGTTGCTATACTTACTAATGAATCACTAATTCTGTTGTTTGATGACACTAAGCTTTCTTATATAATGATTTCGCTGTATTTGTAATTTTGTTATCATAAAAGTTGTACTGTACGTTACGTACGTTCCCATCCAGTCGCTCTGCCAGCCACCTTGCGTAGATCGTCGTTGATCGTCATCCTCCACCCTCCGTCTTCCTTCTTGACTGGTCCCAGAATCTTCCTCAATATCCTCCTCTCGGTCACCAAGAGTCTGTTTTCTTCCTTCAGTTCAATTAATTCAGTTTTAGTCCTTTCGATATTAGTTGGCACACTGATAGCCCTCTACTGCGTATTCGATCGATCGATAAACGATACAATGTTAATGTATCAGTGTTCGATAATTGAGTCTCACTACATAATCGATCGCGGTACCGGCGATCTTTGCTCATCGTAATAAGCATGTATCGTAAACGTTTTCACACTTTATTGCTATTGAGCTGTGCCAACTAATATATAAAGAACGAGTTGCTATCTTGTAACGAAACAAAGTTTTACTTTGATAAAGGGCTCGGCTAACACCATTCCGTAGCAAAGTTTGATTACTTCTTTAATTAAATCTAAGAGGTTAAAGACCTTTTAACGTGCCATTACGGGTACTCTCAAACGTAAAGTCATAAATTAGAGTAAACCTGTTTCACTGAAATATTGTTTCAACAATATTATATGGGATAGATCCACCCCCAGGTAGCAATTTAAATTCGTTTAAGACTTGCTAAAAGTTGAAGTTTCAAACAAGAATTTTGATTTAATATGTGTGTTTAATATGTGTGTTTAATATGTGTGTTTAATATGTGTGTTCAATATGTGTGTTTAATCAAACTTTCACTAATAAAGAAAGAAATGAAAGAAAGAATTTATTTCCAAGAACACATTTACACATGCAAACAATTAGGTAGGTACAGAATATAAAAATGATCATAATTTTAAACAAATATAAGATAAAAATAATAAATAAAAGTAATTAAGTTTGATAAAGGTGGTGTGACAAATGAAGAGGTACTGACGAGAGTAAAAGAAAAGAGAAACATCTTAAAGGCTATTGAAAATAGAAGGGGAAATATGGTGGGCCACCTTATACGACACGACGAATACATAAGAAACCTTATAGAAGGAAAAGTTGAAGGCAAGCGGGGAAGAGGAAGACCGAGGATAAGCTACTTCGATCAAATCAAAGAGAAGGCTGGCGTTGCGTCGTATAAGGAGGTCAAGGAAAAGGCCCTAGACAGGACACAGTGGCGTTTACTACACCGACAAGAGCATAGCTCTTAAATTGAAGAAGAAGAAAGGTGGTGTGCAGCACCGGAGAAAGGGGACTGCCTCAGCCTGTTGCCGTAGCGCTTTTAGCACTGCGGCGCTGATTTTCAGGCATCACCTCCCTTTTTTTAAAGCCTATAGACTGTCCCACTGCTGGGCAAAGGTTGTTATAAATACCATTAAAGAATATTAATAAGCTGAAGTAAAATATTAGGAAACGAAGGATTATACTAATATATGACCTTGTCATACACGATATTTACCCAGTACACTGAAAAAAATAACTTGTTTGATTTAGAGCATTTCAAGTAACTTTATTCAGTTGAACACAATACTTGATAAAGATACGACTAAGATCTTGGTTGAAGTAAACAATTTCTTGTTTGAAATGAACAAGCCGACTTTATATGCTCATGGGAGCGTCGGTGGCACAGTGGCTAGGACACCGGACTCCCATGCGGGAGGTCCGGGTTCGAAACCGTGCATTGCCATGTACCAATGAGTTTTTCGTATTTTTCGAAGACTTACGTATATTTACCGACTGCTCTAACGGAGAAGGAATACATCGTGAGGAAACCTGCACACTGAGATGATCAGTGTGTAAAATGTGGTAGGCACAAAAGATCCTTAAGAGTCGAAGTGCCGCTGGGATTATTCCCGGCTCTATATCATAAGATAAGATTATATGCTCATACATTATGCGCAACAAGGGTTTGTTTGAAGTAAACAATCTTTTCTTTCAGTGATTTACCCAAGGGTGGGTATATAAAACTATGATAAATTCCCGTCTCCGGCACCGGTGCCCTTGGTCCCTAATGACACGGTTCGAGCACGGTTAGCCCCTGATTGGGCAAAACCAAAAATCGAAAATTGAAGCCCTTCACTTCGTAGACGTTTATAAAACATATCGTTCTAAAACACAACTAATTCGCAATCTACACACAAGAAACGTGGCACGAACGGGGCACGGGCTCGACGTTTGAATTTTGAACTGTATTCAAACGCTTATGACGTTCACTATTGATTGGCTCAAAACATTGGAAAGGAGGTTTTGTTGTCATGATTTTGGCTGACTGAATCAAAAGTGAACTTGATAGGCGTTTGCATACAGTACAAAATTCAAATGTCGCTTAGCGCCCCGTGTCGCCTCTGCACCAGACCTCTTAGGTTCACATTTTTGAAACGCGGTACAACATTTTTGCAGAATTTTAATTTCAGACTCCAAATAAAGCGATAAAAAAGAAAATATTTACCCTCGTCGACCAGGTAAGGGACAGTTTGCTAAAGATTAAAAATTCCCTAAGCAAAAAAATACCTAGTCTGTTATTAAGTTTACACTTAATTTAAATTTTGTTACACGGCAACATTTTAAAAACAAATATTTACTCCTTGGTTTCTCTCCTTTTTTTAAGACCAGTATGTATGTATGTTTGGCTCAGTATGTTCTGCGTCAGGGTTCTGAAGTAGGTAAGTAAAACTTTCTTCAAGGCTTCGAGTTTGTCACGTATCTTATCTTATCTTATGATAGGAATAATCCCAGCGGCACTTCGACCCTTGAGGATCTTTTGTGCCAATCCCATTAGACATACTGATCATCTCAGTGTGCAGGTTTCCTCACGATGTTTTCCTTCACCGTTAGAGCAGTCGGTAAATGTACGCAAGTCCTCGAAAAATACGAAAATCTCATTGGTACATGGCACTGCACGGTTTCGAACCCGGACCTCCCGCGTGGGAGTCCGGTGTCCTAGCCACTGTGCCACTGACGCACGTATACTTTTTGGATACTGATACTATAATAGGATTTTTTAATTGTATAAGTAGAATCCGAAATGAGGAGATCCGGCACAGAACAAAAGTTATCGACATAGTTCATAAGATTAGCAAGCTGGAGTAGCAGTGGGCCGGTCACATATTATTATGTCGCAGAACCGACATCCGCTGTGGTAGACCAGTTCTGAAGTGAAGACCGCGTTTTGCAAACATAGTGTGGGACGCCTCCCTGCTAGATGGAGAGATCGTAGAAGAATAGGGAGATGGAGGAGATAGTGAACAAGCCGAACATCATAGGAGAAACGAAAGCAGCTCGACTCCGATGGCTCGGACACATCACTAGGATGGGGGAGGATCGGGCAGTTAAGCAAGCGTATGTGGGACGCCCTAACGGACGACGTCCGGTCGGACGTCCCAGATACCGCTGGCGCGATGAAGTGGAGAAAGATCTGCGTGAGCTCCGGGCGCCTGACTGGCTCGAGACTGTGCAGGAGAGAGAGCGATGGCGCTCTTTGGTATCGGAGGACAAGATCCACTTCGGGTCGCTGCGCCAGCGGAGTAATTAAGTAAATAAAACTGAATTATGATTTATGATCTCGTCTCTTTGCTTAGGTTTAAGACAGAGTTAGGAGCCCCAGCTCCGGAATGATGTTGAACCGGCTTATCGAATGACACTGAATCGCATTTACACTGCGTTAATTTTAGAAAGAGCTCGTGTCATAAGATTCTTCGGTTATTGATAGCGATACGCGAATGTACTAAATAAAATAAATAAATAAATAAAATATCTTTATTGTCAGGTTATACACCCACAGTGCCTAAGTTTTATAAAAGCAAAATTAGAATAAAACATAAAAAATATTAAATTATAAAAATAAAAAAATTGTTAAGAAATTAAATGTAAATAAAGAGAAAACAGAAAATTAAATTGATTGAATTAAAAACTAAGATTGTAATAAGACATAGACCGATTTTACCCGATACCCGAATACTCCTACTAAGAGCTCACGAACTGTCTTAACTCAGCATGGTGTAACACTTTCTTCTCTTTATGCTATCCATAAAATGAAGAAGGCAAATGGCATAAAGCATCCCAATAAAGCCCAGGAAGTTATTCTATGTGGTTAATTCCACAGAGATCACGACCCTCAACAATAAAATCCGTCTATAAGGCCAAATAAGGCATGCCTTCGACTGCTAAACGCGTTATAAGACGTTGTCACATCAAAATACGAAATATTATACAAATATTTTTTCATCTCCAGGTATGATTAAAGGTAGAAGATTTAGGTTACAATTACTGTCTAAGCACGGAAACTAACGGAAGCTACGATGTGAGGGGAGCGTGAGGGGAGCCCGCGCCGCCATCGTCAGACCTCTAAACTACACACTCGCCGCGAGTGCACGATGATTTGTCAATTTTTATAAGCAGCCATATTGTGAAGCTCGCACATTAAACTTATATTTCATCGAAGAATCATCTTTAACTTGTTCCCAAAAATTACTTTTGGAAACTAACTTTTAAATAACCATATCAAACGACCAAACAACGTACAACGTACGTACATTGCTCACAAATCATAGGAACGGGCTTCAAAAACGAACAATTATACCATAAAAATACATTATTATTTTCCAACAATGAGTGTAGTCACAGAGTAATATGACCCGCAATTAGTACAGTAGAGAACAATGTACAGGCCAACGTAAACTAATTTACCTCGGCCTTTGTCCATTGCTGTTCACCGGCCTTTGTTCGTGACTGTTCTCTTTATGAGAGTAATTGCCTACCTTGACGTGGGGAACAAAATAATATTGAAAGAAAAATTAATTATGGTTTTATCGTCAAGAGGTGCTTTGAGTTGAGCCTATTGTTGATGTATGGATTAAACTTCCGGAGTAATAATACAGAGACCAGGAAATTAGCCATCGTGAAGGATCAATTTGAGAGTCCGGGCCGGAGGCAAGGACTTTTAAAGACACGAGGCCAGCCATCGCTATTTCCGCAGAATCGAAAACAATATTCACATTTCAATTACATTTCAAAGCATCTTTGCGAAATACTTCTGTTTCTAAACCCTGTAAATAGATCTTTTTAGATCCGCCAATAAATATATTTACAGATAAATATAAGTCTTTACGAACCCATTCTATATCTACAACTTGCGTCGTGATCTACAATCCATTCATTCGTTGGGGGCTTTATTATAGTTATCCACGATTTATTTCAATAATAGAAGCAAACAAGTAAGGATTGTCTGACTCACAGACGTTATCTAAATAAAAGTCGTATTCAAGAGTATAGGTACAGAATTTAAAAATCCTTTCTATTTTGATATTGAGCTTAGCTTTAAATTCTCAAACATACTCTTATGACATCATTTAAATCTAAACTTTTAGGTAAGCCTACATAAAAGTAGAAATTAAAATATAAGATCAATTAGATTAGGATCAAGTAAGTAAGTAATATGTTTATTTCACACACAGCAATGACCGAAACAGTTATAATTATAATAAAATAATTATGTAGTCAAAGGTAAACGTATTGAAATCATGTCTGATGGTCTGCTGTTGTTGTGAAAAGGGCCTCAGCTCAGCTTATTGCTGCAGACAAAAATACAGCGCAGCCTACAGCGCTGGTATTGTATTGGACTATGACCGAAGGCTGGCCAAAACCTGTCCAACAAGTCGTATCTTTTTAAACGGTGAACTAATAGTATTACCTACACGAGCGTTACCATTTAAAGAAATGAGATTTACCCAACATATAGATCATGCTCAAAATATTTTGAAGGATTAATAGTCCCCAATCCATCAGCCAGTATTATCAACTGGTACGTTAGATTAGGAACTGGATTACCGACAACCGTAACGCCCTGTCATCGCTCTATATCTACTCGTATCAACACAGTTTGTGACGAATTAAACCACTAGGTAGTACGAACATATTGTGACGAATTAAGCCACTGGCAAGTATCAACAGATTGTGACGTAGTAAGCCACATCGACCACTGGTGCAGTGCAGTATGTCGTCAGCATTCGGCATTGTGTGACAAGGGCTTAACGACTCAATTCTGACGTTCGACTAAATCCGTGCTGATGGATAGGAAGCTATTGCAAAAACCATTGATGTTCGTATTGAAAATAAGCTGGTATATATGTTTGTATTGATAATGGAAATTCGAATGGATATCGACAATAAAATAACTTATTTAAGGATGAAGGGAGGCCTTCGTCGAGCAAAGGGATACTGTAATCTGATACAATGATCTCTTACAACTTTCGCAATTTGGAATGCACGATTCATATGTACAAGATAAAAAACCGCATAAATATTTAAATATGTACTTTACGTTACTTTAGGAACACCTATAATTGGCATATGTTTAGTTTCTTAAGTTTGGCAAATTTGTTTTAATATAGCTATTGGTAAATATATAAAATAAATGATGAACAATCAAAGTGACATAAACATAAGGACTAAATAAAACAAAATGACATGAAACAATTTGGTATGTGACTAAAAAAAATAATTCCATCAATCAACTTACATGGACATCCTGAAAAAGGATCTAAAATTCGTTTTTCGATATGTCAACTAACATCAGAGAATTTAAATTCTGTTTTCACATTTGACCATCAATTTATGTCTATTTCTTAATCTTTAAGAAATGCATTTAATATTTGTTCCTTGGAAACTACCCCTAGTCGTCCCATGGTGCAAAAGTGCCGCTTGCGGCATTGCCGCGTTGTATCGCTATGGTCTAAATAAATTATTATGACCATGTTCTTAGGGATATGTTGTTTGCTGTTCTTCCTTTAGTTTCAGTATTTCGGTTATTTTATTTGCACCGAACTATTGAAACCCTTATCTCAACAATTCTGTTTTTCACATGTTCTATTCTGCACAATCCAATTTTCACAAACCTGTTTCAACACAGGGTAGAGTCGCAATCCCAAAACATACCACAAACATTTTTATAATCCTTTTGCGCCCAGAGCAATTTTCTTTTCATTAGGTATTTGACTGAATGTATTTCTTGAACTTGACTATCCTCTTTCTTAATCAACAACACCCCTTACCTAGGTTCACTGTGGAAAAAAAACCAACTCCATACAGCGAGGCAGATCTTTTTCTTGTAAAATCCGTAACATGTTATTTTACGAGTAATTTTAGCTTAAGCATTTTAGTGTTTGTTATTTCAATATTCCTATTTAATTTTAAATAAACATTTATACGGCGTTTCATACGGCTATCTATGTTTTTTTTCTCTTTATTTAATTAAAACGAATTACATTTCTTAAAACAAACATAAGCCTCAGGGCTTGTGCCCCAGTAAAGGATTGTTCGTACGTACGGTGTGACGTACATATGTACTATATGTATAGTTCGAAAAGTAGGCAGTAAATACTTGCATTTATTAAGGAATTAGCGGAGTTATTCGAAAGTCAAATGCAAGGCGCAGTAAGCATAGTAATGCATCGATCTTAACCGCACCTTCTGACAAGACGCACGAAACCGGTTGAACCGATCGGAACTATATGACGACGGTTCCAGCGACGGTTCGGTTCAGGTACCGGTACCGGCCGTGTAGTCGACTGCATTCAAACTCATGGGTTGCGCTCAACGCCCACTCGGTTCAGGAACCGAGCAGGCCGGTTCCAAGCTGAACCGTCGACGTGTAGTCGACAGCTCATTTTTGTTTGCGTTTATATGAAGCACCGGTCTCGGGAACCACCCGATACTGGAACCGTCCTCGTGTAGTCTGAGCCTAAGCTGTCGCTCATATACAGGCTGTGCATTTGTGAGCATTGATTTGCTGCTTGCCGTTTATCTCACGTAAATGTACCGGGGGTGATTTAGCAGTGTTGTTATTAAATATTTTGTTATTCTTTTGCCAAGGTTGGGACTATAAAATCACCCCGCCATACCATTCTAGTGACTTCTTCGTGGCGATTTTAATTTCTTAAATCCTCTCGATAATAATTTTCGGTTAGGATCTGTAGTTGAGTTTTACGGAAAACATCTAGGCAATTGCAGTATTGGAATAGTTTATCAACTTTATCTTTGAATTTAATTTTGACGGTAAGTGGGACAATAGTTTTAAGAAATCGTAACTTTTGCAGGTAAGTATTATATGTACGGCCATAGCTGCTAAGGCCGTAACAAATAGTGCTTTATATAACATGACTAGTGTTTTTGTATTTTTATAGGCGGAACTGGCCCAGTAAGACTCTCACCCTCACACATTCTTAGACAACTTTCCTCTCTATTATTAGGTATATTCTAAATTCCTTTTGATTAACTTGTTCGAAATTCCTTTTAGGTATAGTATATAGTTACTAATGTAATGTAATAAATTGTAATATGCTTGCACGGAAAGTGCGACGGATTCCCGACTTACAAGATACAGGTTTCGACCTAGTTTGTAACTCGGAGGTCTTATTATTGTGTCTTGTAATAAGTAAATAAACCTTCAACCTTTTCAGTTTTTCACACAGTTGTTCAGTATGAATTTTCCAATTGAATCTGTTATCTATTAAGATCCCGACGTATTTGTGGCTCTCATTTGTGGTAACATAGTTCTAGCTTCTTGCACAATACCAAGGTGTAAATTTTCTGTTCTGACACTGCAATAGTTCTATCCAGCGCCGCAATATTCTTTCACTTCTGAAAATAAAGCACAAAATTCTTTTGAAGCGCTGTAATGAAGTGCAGTGAAAGTATAAAGCGGAGGTGTTCCGCGATATGAGGCGCGAAGCTTTTAGTGCAAATTGTGACGTGCACCGTAGTGTACGGCAAAGGCGTTGGAAGACTCGCTTCTTTTGTTGGCGGAATATTCTCGTGTTGATGTTTGTGGAGCTCGGTTGCAATTTATTTTTATTCTTTACCGAATAGATAAGGCAGGGCACAATAAAAATAAGAACAGTAAAGAATTTCAAGACTATACTCTATAGTGTTCGTTGCTCGAGTTCGCACACAATCTCACGCCGCGCCGGTAATGATCGACCGTTATAGAAGATCCCGGAACTAACAGCTGCCTCAAATATGTGTACCTAACCTGACTAGCGACTGTACTAAATTCTTTTATGTGCACTTGGTGTGGGTGGAAGAAATTGGAAGGTGGAAGAGAGCATGCTATTATGTGGATACAAATCAAACATCATCCAGACCGCTAATGGTTAAAGCTCCAGTACAACAATTGACAGAAAGTAGCTCAGCAATGACGTCTCTTAGTGGCGGAGGACAACAGTTAACAAGAGTTCGTTAGACTTTACTTTAATAATCACTAATTTATCGAATTCCCGGGAATTCCCGGGAAATGGAGCTCGAGAATTCTCGTGACCCGAGAAATCGAGAAGGTCGAAAAATGACTCGCTTTAACGTATTTGACATATTATACGAATGTCAATGAATCATAACAAATACTTATTGCGATATGGTTATACAGAGTATAGCTGGAAGTGTTCAAATAGTGGAGACATAAGTAAACCACTCCTTAGACATTCTATTATTTTAATAAACGTTGCAAATCTTATCTTTTCTTATGACAGGGGGCCAGGGATAACCCCAGCACTTCGACCCTCAGGGATCTTTTGTGCTCACCCCTTTCCTTAGTCTCCTTCCTGTTCCTTAAAGATGCTTTGCATCAAGGACGCTATAGTCCTCTGGTTTCGGGTTGGAAGACTCATACGCTTTCCAGTCAACGAGTCACATTAGCACAGCAGGTGTTCCATTGACTCAATGGTGTCACCACAGGCTCTACAGGTGGGATTGTCTGCCAGTCTCGTCTTGTATATGAGGCTCTTAATGCCAAAATGGCCTGTGAACAATGAGGCGTCTATAATGAGGCGGGTGAGACTCCTGCTATAGTTGTAAATTTTCCTGCACCCAGCCGTGCCACCATTTCCAATGAACCTCTTAGAATGTTTTAAGTTGGTCATTTTGCACATCTGACTCTTATTTCCTGTGTGTTGTTGTTGTACTTCCTTGTCAATGAAACCTAAAATGTTCCGTGGAATCTCTGGCTGTAGGTGCAGTAAACATAGTAAGAACCACGTTTTATGATCCATCAATAGTTTTGCGACCCTCTTCAGAGGTTTCTTTAGTACCCTTAACATCTTTATACCCGCCTAAAACTATAACCTTCAACTCTTACTCTTGACATTTTACTATTTGCTCTGCTTGCACATTAAATTATTTAGTAAGGAAAACATTACATAAGTGTGTGAAGAAAAATATTTTTGTTGATTTTAAAATAATGTGGCGACCGTGCATAGTAATCTGATTGATATGATTGCATAGAAATTTTAGGTCTAGGGTGTCCAAGTGGAATTGTGAGTATCCGTGGACCCCCCGGGGGTCCAGACTCAGGGTTCAAGTGTGTGTATCTGACAAAAGAATTACTATGTAGGTATTAATGTCCAGATAATTAATTACTTTGTACATGTAAGTGCAAAATGCTTTAAAAATTCTTTACATAGGTAAAACATTACTACAGTACATTCAAACAATAGTTGAAAGATAAATAAGTACCCTCTTTCAAAACGCAACATCAAAAGTCTTTGTATGTATAAATGCAGAGTTTAAATGAAAGGGGCAAAGCGTTAATATTTTTATTTTCTATAGTGGAAGGTGAATTTTACTCTACCCTTTTGAAATGAAACCACTTGACTGCTACGGAGTGAGAGCTTTTACCATTTCATATACTTACCACATTTTATAACTCATGGTAAGCACTTTTAACTTTTGTGGGGCGCATGTTACTTATATCTTTAGTTACATAGAAATGGTTTAAACTCGTAAATAAGTAAATAGCTTTTTTAACCCCCGACCGATTGAGGGAGGACGTGTTATAAGTTTGACACGTTTGTCTGTTTGTCTGTCTGTTTGTGTGTTTGTCTATGGCATTATAACTTAAAAACAAGATCTTGGAGTATCTTTGATGTCAGATGGGATCTCTATAAGATCCGACGTCTCTGGAACGGTAATAGCTAGATGGTTCGAATTTGAGCTCAAATATACAGGTCCATGGTGCGTTTCCGACATCTGAAACATTGAGAATCTGATTTTGATCTTCGATTTTGTATCGATCTTCGACATCATCATCATCAGCAGGCTTCACTGTATTTTTAACTTTTTTAATTGGTATTTCTCTCTTGTTTAGAGTAGGAAAGTTATTTGGGGTTGAAATGTTCCAACTAATTGTTCTTTGCCATTCCAATATTGACCCTTTCATTGTTGTCATTGTGTCTATTATCGTTTGGACCATTGTGGTGGATACGCCTTTCCATCAATGCAATTGTTATCGATGCAAACTTCGAACCGGTATCTTCTCATCGGCAAATCAGTCTGATATTGCACATCACCCTGTACCACGTCCACAAAGTGCGCGCGCGCAAATCCAGAAAAGACTACAATTCGGTAAGTCCATCCTTGTTATTTTCCTATACATTTTGATTTCTTTTCGCTTCTTGGCCTATGCTCATCTATCAAGGTTTTTATTCCAAAATTTGAACCATTTTGTTTTGTGTAAAACCCGCGCCCAGATTATGATGATTGACATATTAACACATTATACAATAATATTTATACTAAGCACATATATGACATTTAAATTAATTTTATGAATAAATTATGATTATGATCATCATGGCCCTGTGTAGGTACATTAATTTCTCAATGCACGTCTAACAATGTATTTGTATATTTGTACCGAAATGTTGTCCCCAAATCGGCAAAATTCCAACTGTCCGTAACAGAACGGAGTGACATAATATAGGAGTCGCACTGCTCGTAATTTTGACGCAGTCTGCAGGTTCGAAACGAAACACTAGTGTACAGCCTATATCATTTCCTTTTTCTTCGCAGTCGTTCAACAAATGCTTCTACAGAAAACGGAAGCGGTTAAAAAAATTAACCTAGGTATATAAATATTATCAGGAGCAAACATATAATGGTTAATACTTACGGTTGTTGGTACTTGGTGAAACTTGTAGTACATGGTTAGACTTAAATAATATACTGTTTCACGGAATTTTTATTGTATTTTATTCATTACAAATACCTACCTGAAGATGTGTAAAACCGGTCGTAATTAATAAAATACAATAAAAATACCGTGAAACAGTAAATTATTTAAGTCTAATCATTAAATATTTCTTTCTATCTTTCCACAAAATCCAATAAATCTGACTCTCATACTTTGTACGGTAGAGAAGAATATTATTGGGCACACTTTTGGACCTTGTCGAATTAAATGCCAACTTGACATCTATTGCAACGCTGACGATGCATGACGATATGATAATGTTGTAAGATGTATCTATTATTTTTTCCGCCACTGTACTTTGTATAGTATTGCATTGAAGTGACTAATTTGTAGTAAATACTTATGCAATAGCCTATTATTTTGCACCATTAAAAATTATTTAAGAAAAAGTAAACGTTTTCCTTCATTCTCTAAGTATTATGAAACTGCGAGATATGAGCATGCCTTCAATTGCAGGTACTGAAACTATTTTTCTCACCTTCTCATCTCTCATGTCCCTTCAATTTCAGGAGCTGAACAATCGCGATTGTTGTTCTCACTCTCTCATCTGGTTTCTATCGACACTCCCACTTTCCTAAGCATCGGCTCACTGTATGCCTTCTACACTATAGCAACAGTAAGCAGAAAACGAATGAAAGGTACCGTAAAATTCTATGTGCTCGTACCTCATCCTTTGAAGTGCTAATTCCAGCGGAGCGTTAGACGGCCGGACGCTGCAAGCTGCGCTTTGCGGGGAAATCGAGCTGAAAACTGTAAAACACGTAAGCACCTAATCTACATCACTTTGCTGGAAAGATAGATTTACTGAAACTTCGGTTTCGACTTTGAGTACTCTGAACGATTTTCTACATATTAATACACCATGCACCTGACTTCATCCATTATGTATAGCTACATAAACGGGTAGTTATAACAGATGGATAATAAATACATGTCATGTAATAAGGTGAAGAAATAAAATATTTAAGTGATCTGTCTATGATCGAATCAGAATAGACGGTGGGCACTTTTGGTTCGCGGTCAGTTCAGGAATGAAACGAAAGCGCTTTAGTCGTGAACGAATGAAAAAATGCGGGTAGGCGCAAGACCCACCCGTGTCGGCTTGTCAGATATCAGATTCTCAAAATACCAGTTTCTTAAAACGTACAGTCGCGGTCAGAAAATGTTTACTATCCTCAAAAGTCCAAGTGCCCAATGTGGAAGTGACTTGTATGGAGGGTTGTATGAGTTGTATGGAAGTTGTATGGAGGTCAATGAGTTGTATGGAGTTTGTATTAGATGTATGCAGGTTGTATGAAGTATATACAACCTCCATACAATTCATACAACCTCCACACAACTCATACAGCCTCAAACGATTAGTCATTTTGACATTTGTCACTGTCATTATTCACTTTGTCATTTGTCACATTGGCAGTTGTCACCTCGTCATTTGTAACTGTGAATCATCATCACTCATCATTTTTGAGAATAAGTATTTTGATTGCGACTGTTCAATATCTGCTATTTTGAGAATCTGCTTTTTGAGAATATGGAATATTTTGAGAATCTGCTTTTTGAGAATTTGGAATATTTTGAGAATCTGCTTTTTGAGAATTTGGAATATTTTGAGAACTGCCGTCATTGACACTCGACACTTCTGTTTGTTCGTGACCAACTTAGTCAAAACGTTGAACAAAGGTAACTACAGTCTAGTTTACCAAAAGTAAATACCGACGCATTTTCATAGTTAAAAATGAATACAAATCGAGTAAGTTTTAAATCGCATACAGTAACATAACATGTGCTACGAAAAACAGTTCACTCCCATTCATTCTGCAAGAAGTCCTTTACGTAACTCTATAATGAAAAGATTAACTTATTGAAACAAAAAAGAATTTCCGCTTCGTATTTCTCACGTACAAAGCCGCAACTCATTCTCGGATGCGGTGGTACGCCGCAGATTCGAGATCCAAGGATAGTGTTGGGTTTTTCCCTATGTGGAAAATAATCTAGAAAAATTGGAAAAAACAACTAAAATTAATTTGAAATATTTTTATTAAACGTGGTGTCACACCGCTTAAAATAGAGTAAGTATAGATAAGAGTAAATACTTAATTTTAATAGAGCCGATACTTTTTAAGCTAATAAAAAAACCTGTTTCATTTGCGACCTCATCGTCATTTACTATGTTTTAAAACATGTTAAACAATGCTAATCCAGAAAAATAATATTTTCGTATAAAGTAAATATCATTTTTAATTATAATAATCATTGTAACAATTGTCAAAGTCAAACCTATTCTGTTCGTAAGTAACCAATACCTCATGTAACCAAGTCTGTTACGGGTGATCAATTAATACATTTAGGTAATTTCATTTCATATCAGGTAAAGTTTGAGGTCAAAAATTAGTCTGTCTATCTATCTATCAGCCCGTGTCTGTCCACTGCTGGACATAGGCCTCTCCCAGGGCGCGCCACATTACTCGGTCCTCCGCCTTCCTCATCCAACCATCGCCAGCAACCTTCTTCAGGTCGTCGGTCCACCGGGCAGGGGGCGTCCCACACTGCGATTTCTTGTACTCGGTCTCCACTCCAGAACTCGTCTACCCCAACTCAACTTGCTAATCATATGAGCTACGTCGGACACTCGCGTTTTGTGACGGATGACTTCTTCAAAAATTAGTAATTCAAGTAAATTAAGTTTCTTATAATTCTTGTAATTTACTGAATCTTACTCGATTTTATTACCAACACCTCCAAAATCCAAAATTTCTACCCAAAATTTTGCCTGTCGCCACATCACTACTCGCGTAGCTGTGCGGATGTAATCAAAGTTCTGACTTCGTACCGACGCACCTGCTGTGTAGCTGATGCTACGAGTTTTATGGTCTTACTTTGTGGGCGTTGATGGGCACATCCCTTTTGAAATGAGAAACTCTGTTCTCATTTTGCCCACATTACTATTAGCGACGTAGCAACCTACGAGCTGTATAGCATGTCTATGTCATAGCCAGATGTGTAATATTTTGCTTTGCAAAGTGCATGATCGCATTAGTGAAGTGGGACCAAAATTAGCCATATAGTGGCATCGACAGCGTGACAGCTTCAATTAAGGTTAATTGAATTGACGAGCGTCGGTGGCCTAGTGGCTCGGACTTCCGTACGGGAGGTCCGGGTTCGAAACCGTGCAGTGTCATGTACCAATAAGTTTTTCGTATTTTTCGAAGACTTACGTACATTTACCGACTGCTCTAACGGTGAGGGAAAACATCGTGAGGAAACCTGCACACTGGGATGAAAATGGGGTAGGCACAAAAAATCCTCAAGTGTGGAAGTGCCGCTGGGTTATTCCCGGCCCCCTATCATAAGATATGATGCAATATTTAACATTTTTAAACAACTTTATTAAATCAACAAATATTTACACTACCTGAGGAAACCTGCATGTCTGAGGAAATTAAAAGTTTCCGAAGGCGTGTGAAATCCACCAAACAGCACTGGGCCCGCTCGGTGGATCATGGCCTCTACCCCATTGTGCAAGGGGAGGCCTGTGCCCCAACAATGGGGACATTAAAAGGCTGATGATAATGAAACTGTCACGCTCACTCATATGCTAGATTGTTAACGAGTGAACGGGATGTTTCGTTGACACAGTTGAACACAGTTCAACTTACCCAAAACGTTAAAATTTGAGACTCTGAAATGCATTATACTGCGCAGGCATAAGGTTGAGATTTAATCTAAGGTTTTTGACAGATGGTATACTATAGCTTGTGGTCTACTGGACTCACCATTATACGCTCAGTCCACTAAGGTGGACAATGGGCATGTTTTTTGCCCACGGAAATGGATGCGTGAAGTGCCAACTTTAAATCTCGGGCAACATTAGGATTAAGTGTGAATTTTTATTTATTTATTTACACTTTTATGCACAAAAAAAGGTGTACATGAGGCGAGCTTAATGCTTTACGGCATTTTCTACCAGCTAACCATGGGGTTATGCAGAAATGTTTAGGTAGGTGCATACAAAATTGAAGATAGCAATTCATAATACATATTAAAATACATATACATATATCTTTAAAAAATGCATACTAATATTAAGTATATTGTACATAAGAATAAGAATTGTTTTATTAATGCGGTAACATTACAATGGAGTAGGAACTTAAGCATATGTTACATTAAACTTAATAAAATTAGTGAGCAACCAGTTATCCTACTATAAGCGCTGACCTCCGAACTAGGAAGTTCCTGTATCTCGGAGGACAGATCTCTTCTTTGACCAGTGCAAATGAACATGTAACAGAACTAACATAATATATAAACATATAAATACTAATATATTATGATGTACAAATAAATATATAATTATAAATATACTCGATAGCTAAACAGATAAATACGTAAACTCTATTGAATTGTATTTAACAGTGAACTACTACATTAATACCTTCTGGATGCAGAATTTTGAATTTGATTTTTTTTTTGAATTTTCATGCAGAAAACCACTTAACCCGACTTTAATCCGAGATCTCATGTTGGTACAAGTGGCCTTTCAAGTTTTGTGAGTCGTGGCAAAATAAGCGAAAGTTATAATTTTGGTAATTACAATATGGCAGGGATATAAATATGATAAGGTTATAATATAAATGTCTTTATAACTATTTTATCTACCTAAGTGGAACGCACCAGGATTTCTGTTACGCAATATTATTCCTACGTAATTAACCCTTACATCACCTCACCCTGAACATGACTCAATCTCTCTCGGTTTGATTATTCACATCCCAGAGTACAGCGTGTGGCGAAGATTTAAAATGACATTATATTTAATGATTTTTTTATTTTTTTATTTACTACTAAACCCGCATTTGACCTCGATCTCGCCTGATGGTAAGCGACGATGAGGTCGACGATGGAGCATGCGGGTCCAGTAAATGCCTATTCACTCAGGCCTTGAAGATACCAAGGTTGGGCTTTTTCCCTTCAGAGAGATCAATGATCGAATCACAAGTTGAATACTTGAAGCCCCTTTTCCCCGAATGAGTACAACTTTTTCCCGTTTCGTAAAATTTTAATTAAATACTTAAATATCTAATTAATTAGTTCAAAAATTGTTTCCAATCCCGTATTAATCAAATATTTCAAACCCTCGTTTGAATGAGTTTGGAGACTTCTGTAATATCCTCACACACTTTCTTGAGAAAGTGATCCATTGATCATGGATCTTTTAACTAACTAGACTTCACTTCATCCATCTTTCATGAACCTACGACGATAGAAAAACGCAAAAAATTACAGAATCTTAATACACTCGGTGAACTTTTAGCATAATTTTCCACTTTGTTAAAAATTACACTATAAAATCTTATACGAACATAAAAGTGGTAACCCAAGTGGTCGAATAAAAGCCAGAAGAACGTTTTTTATATAGCCTATTGCTATTTTTATAGTCGTATAGTGGCGCTGTAAACGTTTACACAGGCGTTACAACGTCGCAGTAGGCGCAGTTTTTACGGCTTTTCTGTTGTGTAGCAGCTTTGTAGTAGCTGTCTATTATGCTTTTAAGTTGGCGAATATAATTTATAAACAGATTTTATTTGGTTTAAAATTATATAATTGTTTATTTTCGCAGTTAAAAGTAATATTATTTTAAATTGACCCAAAGATACACAATACAATTTATTAGGTAACTAACTGTGAATTTATTTTTAAAAATTTTAAATTATAAAATCTAATTATTGCACAGCGAAATACAGATAAGCTGCCTTTTATTAAGCTTATGATGAAATAAAGCTAATTAGCTATAAAATGTGCCTGTATCAAAGTATATACTGCATAAATCGCGACAACATAACTTTTACATGACTTTATGCTATTTAAGGAACTTCTTAAATGGCATTTGTGCTGGGAAGTAGCTTCTCATAGATAGAGAGACAGGCCTTTACCCAGACGAATTATAATGAAAAATAAAACACCTAGACACAGAGTCTCTGTTTACCAATATAGATAAGTATGAGCTTGATCTCAGACTCAATTCTATACCTTGTCACTAGTGATAAACAGGCTTATCACGCTTTCTAATCACCAATTAATTATATATTAAATTTCATTAAATATTACAAAAAAGAACGTAACATGGAGTGGAATTTTATCAGACTTTTATCACTAGTGACGAGCCAATGGGACATGGACTCACTTCACCTACCCTCACGCCGAATTTCCAATATCCTATTAGGCTAGGATTTGCAGCCACGGTCCGGTTCGGTGCAACCAATCACATCTACTGCGTCGTCCCTACACTTGAAATCAGCGATTTGCTGGTAATCTACACCAATAATTATCTTCGCCCTCGCCTCTCAGTGTTTTTTTTCTGACAGCCTTGATTAAGACAATCTTATTACAAACTAATTTTGATTTTTTTGTTTGACAGAACTGTCGATTTAGATGGTTATGCTTATTTCCTGACACTGACATATTCTGTAAATTATATTACATTTAGTATGGTATGTGATGTAATATGTATTATTTTTTAATAAAATTTAATTAATTACAACTAGCATTATAAGGAATGATACTTACTTACTTATCGTATGGTTAGTGGCCAACCTATTTGTCAGAGTTTTTCAGGCCGCCCGTAGGCCTCTGACATGGCTTAACGACTGATCTCGAACGACAACAACCGGGACCGACTGCTTAACGTGCTCTCCGAGGCACGGAGAAGCTCAGATGAAATATGCCACTAGCGGTCACACATCCAGGTACCGACCGCGCCAACGTCGCTTATCTTGCACGATCACTTTTGGACCGTGCTCGCAACTAGACTACGAGCTCCTCATGAAAAGAAAGAATAATATATAGGGATTTTGAATTTTAAATTTAATATCTAAAATTAATGTTGTTTCATTATTTAATGGTCATTTATTTACTGGACATTTAAATGGTTTACAGTGTAAACGTAAACTTTACACGATTAATGACATTATGTATAGGTAGTTACGTAGTTACCTACCAATTTATTTTAACGATTTATTTGCATTATTTTATTTTATTAAGAAAATGCTTTATGACAATATTTTAATCTAATTTACTCATTAATAATTTGACGATCGTTCCACAAATAAGACATATATTTAGACATATATATTTAAAATTGTGTAGTATGAAATAAATAATTATATTCTATTCTATTTACAGAAGTGAAGATTTAGATCTGTTACATCCTTTGAAGCTAAAGCTCAAACTTTGACGAGATAATTCGGTGTTGCCAGCTCACAGATTGCTACTGTTTCAACGTTATTTTGGTACATCTTATCTTGGGGAAGAGAGCCAGCTAATTTACCGGCACATAAGGCACTACATCTATGTACGTCCTACATATATACATCGATAGCGCATCGATGATTTTCTAATCCCGTTATTGTTAAATGAGATCTCTATGGGCAACGGTTACCACTTATGACCTGTTTCCTCGTCCTTATACAATAAAGATACATTACCATTATATTTCTAAGTTACCGTGGATTTAAACGAATTGGAACCTCCTAACTGGACGCTGGCAGAAATGGCCAAAGATTGCCATTAAAAAAAATCCTTATTTTTATTATTAATTATGGCCCCTGCTAGTGCACACACTGCAATTTGGCCAATTACCATGTTAGAATCTTGAAAATCACTCGGAACTTTATGGCGTCTGTTTTGAAAAAAACAGTTTAGCAACGTCGAGATTATGGGAGAGTCGTATGCATCAGGAATGCCTAGTGCCTTGCATTCCAAGTACAATTGGAGGTTAGGTTGCCGAATTCACACCATCTATAGTTTTTAACTCCCATTTCACTGTCTTATATAACGTTCACTTATCACGGACGATTTTTAGGTAAAGTACACTAGTTTTACGAAAAAATGACCACTGTAAACCGTTGTTAAACAATAAAATATGCCGAATACGCCATGACAGCATAAACGCTCAACATACTCGTAACCTCTTAATAATTATACTTATACAATAACTAGCTACATTTGTCAGTTCTTCTTGTTCAAACCAACAAGTTTTTATGGGCAAGTCAGTTCATCAGCAGCCTACTCTAGTCCACTGCTGGACATAAGCCTCTCCCAGGGCGCGCCATTGAGCCCGATCTACGGCTCTTCTCATCCAGTCGCTGCCAGCCACCTTGCGCAGATCATCGCTCCAAGTAAGTACTCGTACTTACCACGTTTTCAGAAATCTGATATGGCAACACCGTAGACAGTTATCATGTTTATTCATCAAAGCTAGTTCCGCCGAATGTTTGTAATGGAAGATAGTAGTTGCCCTTGTGCCTCGATACAGTTAATGGCTTGAATAATAGAACTAACCAGATTCGATAAATTGGACAAAAGGTACGATACTAAAGATACGAGTAGTTCATAGACCGTAGTTTGATAAAGAGATCAAACCGCGTCCTTTGAATCAAAATTACATTTATTTATTTTATTATTAAAACATGATTTTTTTAAAACGCTAAAGTACTATTTGTTATTCTGTTTGTATGTGAAGATAAAGGGCTCTGAATATCATCATAGTATTTTGTGTACGTTTGGAAGATTGCTATATTATCTTATATTATGATAGGAGTATAATCCCAGCGGCACTTCGACCCTTGAGGATCTTTTGTGCCTACCCCATTTTACACACTGGTCATCTTAGTACGTAGGTTTCCTTACAATGTTTTCCTTCACCGTCAGTGCAGTCGGTAAATGTAATTTTCGAAAAATACGAACAACTCATTGGTACATGGCACTTCACGGTTTCGAACCCCGACCTCCCGCATGGGAGTCCGTTGTCCTAGCCACTAGGCCTCCGACGCTTTTTGGTAGATTGTTGATTTTGTGCATTTGCTTAACAACCGCAGCTGTGTGAATCTTATTAGCCTGTTTGGATTATGAGAGATGAAGAGGAATGTGGTCATGATATGTACGAGTGACTACCGTGTCTTATAATTATACCTTCTATAGTAGGTATTCTATCATGCCATAACCTCCTTAAAGGAGAATTAAGATTACGAAAACTAATATAGCTTGTAAAGTGGTCAATGTGTGTACCTATGTAATCTCCACGACACAGGCAACGCCTAGTGTGGAGGTTGCAGTTTAATGTGAAATGTTAATTAATATGTGGTAAAGGAATATTTTTTTCAATGTTTCAATTTTCAATAAACTTTTTATTTAATAACGGGGAGCGAGAATTAACAGGGAACGAAACGCATTGCATGCTTTCTTGCCAAAGTACCTACTCATTATTACGTTATCTAGTTGTTTCCATGGTCTAAGGTTAACTTCATTAAACTTCAGTGAGATGTATTGAGTTACTGTAGTTTACGTACTGACTTACAGATAGATTAGAGGTAGTGTGTTGTGTAAATAGTTTATGATTGCGTAGGTCGCAGGAATAATTATGATTAAAATTCATGATATGAATAAAGTAGCATAGTTGTTCGCAACAGAGCACTAGTTTATTGATTGTATCCAAACTTCAATATGTGACTTTAAAAAGGTAAAAAATAGCAACTTCCTGTTCGACTTTAACCACCTATAGTGGAACACGTTTCTTGTAATTGAAATTGAAAACGTTTATTTAGCACTGTAAACACCAGAATATAGAACACAAAACAGAAATATACAAAGATTAATACATCAGGTATGGTACAGTGCCAAAAAGGGTACACCAGCTCAGCATAATGCTGAGGCAAGCCACAGCGCTGATTTTCAGCTGGCCCCTCAGTGACTGCACGGACGAAGAAAGCAACAGTGCGTGTTGTGTTGTATGAATGTGTTTGTTTGTATGAATGAGGATATTAGTGTGTATGTGAGGTACTCAGTGTGTGGGAGGGTGATGACATGGTGCGTGTGTATTTACATGGTATTATGTGTGTGGATGGTAGTTAACAGTAGACGCATATGATTACCGAGCACATCCAGATTGTGAAAGTCAGTAGTTGCAGGGCACCTAAGGAATGTACGGAACAGTGTCCGATTTTTGTAAGTCAATTGTATAGATTTTCTCTGTATTTAATTCCAAAATAATTACTTTTATCGCCTCTATAAGGTTATTTAAATGTGTGTGGTGTTCAGCATCTTGTGCTTCAATAAAAAGCTAGAAATCAAAATTTTCTGTTTCCATACAAGCGAAATTACCAGCCGCTCTAAACATCGTGAGGAACAATGGTGGTGGTGGTGGTGATAGCTGCGCTCCATAACACGCATTGCAGATACATAATCACCAAAGCATCTGTTTTAAACTTGGACTGGGCAAACATGTATCCCCATGCCCCAGAAAGGTGGGCAAAGATCGCCATGCACTGGGTGCCACAAGGCGGACAGCGGCGCCGAGGCAGACCCAGGCGTAGGTGGAAGGACGATATCGACCACTTCCAAAAAGGATGGTATAAGGTGGCCGAGGATAGAGAAAAATGGAAAAGAGGAGGAGGGGGGAAGAGGTAGTGGGGTAATCTAAAGGCTATAATAAACATTGTGGCAAGTTTTGCACATTGACTTAGACAGTGACTGGACCAATAATGTTATCTATTACTGTGTTTTTTAATGTCTAAAGTGGCGGATTTACCAGCAGCACTGAGTAGGCTGCAGCCTAGGGCGGCGGCAAATTTGGGGGCAATTTTTTGGCGCAAATGGGAGTATTGTGCATAGTAAGACATTATGTCTCACTCCCACTTGTGCGGAGTCAGTGCAAAGTCAATTAACCACCATTGAATAATAATACGTTATGCATAATGATACGCAAGAATCAACCCATATAGATTAACCTCAAATAATCGTCACGTATCGTTCGGTAATGTAGTTACGGGCCTCTACACGCCTCTACTGGTAGTAACATGAGTAGAGAAACGCTCAGCCCCCCAGCTATGCTCATATTGAATAAACATTAAGCCTTTCATCGACTTATCCCACGTTATACGCTGAATTATAGCAAGGTATACGGCAGGGCTGTATTAAGGACAAGTTGCGTCCAAAACTGGGCGGAAATTACTAATCTTCTTCTTGTAGTCCGGTGGTTGGCGACGTACGATGCGCCACTACGATTAGAACTTACTCACATGTAGAACGCGCTATAGAAATTTTCCTGGGACACACCTATACCTATTGTCAGAACTGTTTATTGCGCCCATAGGCCGCTTACATGGCAAAATGACTGCTGTCATTTTATGCGACTGAGGAGCTGAGATGAAAATGTGTATTAGGCTAGATTGCTTTGCAGTTGCTTTACTCTGAGGTTGGTAATCTTTTATTATCAAGACCACAAAGGAGGTCTTATTAAAATCGTCGCGTATATGGAGGCACTAAAACAACCATGGATTTCGAAATAGCAGTAATGGGCATCTTGAAAAGTTGCATTTTATATTCAAAAATTGCAAGATTCAGAATTAGAAAATAGTATTTGTGGTTTTTGCTGAAATGAGTGAATTTTATTTGCAAGAATATACGTCATGTATGAAGGATCTTAAAATTACATACTCGTAGGTAGTTCCAGCATATCCTACCACATTGTGGTGTGCAATTTATATAAAAGATACATTCATTTAAAAAGAAATTGGAAAAAATATATGATACAAAGCTAATTTGTCAGAAAAGAAGCTGTCCATTCAAGTCTTGTTCAAATCGGACACAGGAATCACAAATACGAAGCAAAGTGCCTTCTAATATTATGTAGAAATCAGAGAATTAGCGCCCCGATAGTGACGCCCCAAATGACATTCACTGATTTAGTCCCTGTTGTGCAGACTGAAGGATCGGAAGAAGAGGGTTCGAATAGAAGGCAATAAGTTATTGCAAATGGTGCGACCCGACTATGGTGAATATACTTTACGTGGGAATGTGGACAGTTTTCAGGGTAAAACAAAATACTTATCTGTATTGCTTAAATTATGTTGTATCTATTTTTTCAGAGGTAAGAAGTAACATTTTGCTCGGTGAAGTTTCGAGAATAATTTTCTGTTTTTGAAAATATCCCCAGCTCACCACAGCCTTTTTATTAAGAATCAGTAGGTACATATAGCCATGAGATAATGGTAGCCAATGCTTTTTATTTTTTTACCCCGAATAAAAGAGTAAAATTATGTACTTATTTATTTTATTTTATTGGGTAGCTTATATTCTTATTTACAAGTTGAACATGCATAATTTGAAAGCCTTTATTTTTATTTTTATTGACTACTAAACCCACATTTGACCTCGATCTCGCCTGATGGTAAGCGACGATGAGGTCGACGATGGAGCATGCGGGTCCAGTAAATGCCTATTCACTCTGGCCTTGAAGATCCCAAGGTTGCAGCCTATGCCATTTATAAGCTTTCACACATTCATCAGATTAAAAATAAAACTCTTCTTTAACATTATTGTAGGTATGGATTGTCAGAGGAAAAATCGTAACCTATTTAAAAAAAATACTAAAAAAAGGTTAAATCAACCTAATTTTACTCTATTTCCAGTGTTACAAATAATTATTAGGCAAACAAGAAGAAGCAGTCCGAAAACATAGAAAAGTTCTTAAAATATTTATTTCAATTTCAGTAAATCTTGTACAATTTTAGTTAATCAAGGCGATAAATAAAATAATCATAGACTTCAGTTTCATAAAATCCCGTAGCCACCCTGATTTCGGTCCAACGCTTTTGATATTTATAACACCAAATCCGTTGACCTCCGCCGACCTTCTCCTTTAGAAAACCCTTGGGCCATTGAAGGGGAAAGATAGTACAAGACAGAGGTCAAGATATTCTGGTCGGTTTAGAATATAGGGTGTGTTTTGTGAAAAAATTATGCAACGAACCGTACTGAGATTAGTACGGATTGATTTCATTTTAGGGAATTTTCGGATTATAAAATTAGAAAAAACCTAATACAAGGTGGAACAGCTAAACGTTTACAGGCTATTATTTCAACTGATATTGCAGAGACAATTTTGTGCTAACTTTTTTGTTCAACAAAAACCTCAAAAATTGCAATTTTTGGGCATATAAGAAGGCATTTTTGGCAGCATCCAAAATAACCATTTCAAATCTACATTTACTCAAAGATGCTCCGAAATGTGCACAATACTAAAATTTTTAAAAATACATTCGAATTTTGAGTCTTGGGAAAATCATACTTCCTGTCTCGAAGCCAAATACTAATTTAAAAAAATATCCCCGAGCAGAGGCTCGGGGATTATTTATATTTATAATCTAACGTAGTGCGAATCATCTAATTTAGAGAGAATCTGACATAGATAAATTAGAAATAAGTCGCTATAGTTTAGTTGTTTAGAGCACAAACAGCAAGGTTCAAACTCTTTTGAACCTGCGACCTTACCGTTCCGTGTCAGTACTCTAAACAACTAAACTATAGCGACTTTTTTCTAATTTATCTATGTCAGATTCTCTCTAAATAGATGATTCGCACTACGTTAGATTTCGACTAACCAATCCGGGTTAGTCAGAATCTAACGTAGTGCGTAGGAGCGGATGTAACGTCAAATTATACCGAAAATACCTACCTCGAAACCAATATAGTTAAACAAAGATTACAATCGCCCACAACGCACGCCTGAGTAAACAAAACAGTACAATACAATACAATATGTCGCCGCAAAGCTATCTTATTGAATCGCGAGCTCATGAATACGAGCCGCGGATTGCCCTGTGTGCCACGCACGGTTATTGGAGGGTGGCTTAAGAACATAGAGACTATGAGACAGTTCCTTTAGACAGTTTCTTTTCACGATTCTAATAAAAAAATATAATATCTAGACAAACGAGAGTGTGTCCGCCACTTGGCAAACTTTTCGGGCAGAAAAAGGGCGACGTCGCACTACGTGTGTTATATAATATTACAGGAACCATTTCGGGCCATTTTCGACCCCCCCATTTAACCACTATTTAACCTATATACACACACAAGAATCATTCAAGAGAAGAGTTTAAGATTCAAGAGAAAAGTTTAAGATTCAAGAGAAAAGTTTAAGATTCAAGAGAAAAGATTAAGATTCAAGAGAAAAGATTAAGATTCAAGAGAAGAGTTTAAGAGTTTTGTGTAAAAACTTGGCAATTTAGGGATTTAGTTTTAAACAAATAATAATTTTCATATTTTATTCACACACACCAAAACTTATTTCTCCCTATTCCCTATAGGCGTTGTTTTAAAATAGGAAATCTTTAATTAGCAGTATGTTTTTTACTTGACTTTTTTGGTTTTAAATTTAAGAGCTGTAGATTTTGTAATAAATAAATAAAATAAAATAAATATTTTAACAATGTTATATATTTCTACTACCTATGATGAAGGTGGTTCCTCTGTCTACGCCCTTGGGGATTATGGACGTGAGAGTTGTACTATGCTATATATTTCTATAGGTAAGTTTGAAGGAACGTTAATTGAACTTGGCATCCAGTTAGATCTCAATTCTTTTAACGGCGAAGCCGACAGGCCTATTGGTTTCTTTGGCATCGTTTTTCACATTTATGATTTTGGTGGGATTCTACTTATGAGAGTCGGTGGCACAGTGGCTAGGACACCGGACTCCCATGCGGGAGGTCCGGGTTCGAAACCGTGCAGTGCCATGTACCAATAAGTTTTTCGTATTTTTCGAAGACTTACGTACATTTACCGACTGCTCTAACGGCGGAGGAAACCTGCACACTGAGATGACCAGTGTGTAAAATGGGGTAAGCACAAAAAATCCTCAAGGGTCGAAGTGCCGCTGGGTTATTCCCGGCCCCCTATCATAAGATAAACTAAGATAGATTGTCCAACAATCTTGTTTAACCAAAAGGAAGGCGTGTTATAAGTTTGATTGTCTGTGGCATCATAACTCAGCAACCGATGGTCCGATTTGGTCGCGGATTATTTTATTTAACAGAGATTTTCGTCGATGGTGTTCTAAGCCATGTCTGAAAATTGGATTAGGGGTTTCCAAGATCTTGGAGCATGTTTGATATCAGATGAGATATCTGGAACGGTAATAATTAGGTGGTTCGAGTTTGAGCTCGTATTTTTAGGACTTTCCCACAGCTGGAACCTTGAGGACCTGATAATAAAAGTAGGAAAAGTAATGGTATCTTCACAATGCTAAGAAGTTTCTTAATTTTTTTATTTAAAGTTATTTTAGATTATCAGAATTTATGACTTAATTTTCCAAGTTAATTTGAGGACACAACTAGACGTTACGGCGCGGTGATACCTACACTGGGGAATAACCTTTGATTGATTGATGATCGTCATCGTTTCATCATTATTATCAGCCTATTAACGTCCCCACTGTTGGGGCACATGCCTGCCTTTGCACAAGAGAGGGTACGGACCACGATTCAAATTGCGTAATGCCGTTTCATTTCGCATAAAATTATTCTTTTTTATACTTACACTAGGTTTGTTTAATACAAAAATACCTATTTCAACATTTTAAGAGCCTACCTACAAGTGTACCTATGGCACATCTGCTTTCTTCGTGATCATAAATAAAGTACTCAACTGTAACTGTAGGGCGATAGTACGTGTTTTTGTTCACAGAAAAATATTTTTCCCATTTTCAGAACCAGATTGATCCGCTGTAAGCTATCTCGAAAACCGTTCAATGTTTTATTCAGTCATTTGGTTAATTTGCTTTCATTTTCTTAGAAATGTTGACAAACAAAATAATTGGAAAGGTTATTTATGGCTTTGACAAAATTATCGGTGTAGCTTTAATTAGAAACCCAACGCGAACTAACTCTCAACAGAATCGATGTTATCACAAACAAATGGAATTTCATTCCGTATGTGCACGTATTTGCCGTTTACCCTATTCATGCCATCGATGGACTAGAAACTAATTCTCATTTGCAAAATGACTATTAGTGCTGGTCTACACGCGTCCAGTTCCAGACCCGGTACGGTTTGCTGCATCCAAATCACATGCGTTCCGTCCTCCTCCCACTTGAAATCAGCGCTTCGTGATTGGATGGAGCAAACCGTCCCGTCGCTAGAACCGGATAATGTAGTCCTAGCCTTACACTCATATCGGTAAACGATATTGGCTGGTTCAAACCAAATTCGAATACAAATACCATAAAATTACAGCTTATGGGATGGTTATACAAGTAATATGGCTTTTATTGTAGGCAAAACAAAATATTGTAGCAGTTTATTTCAATTTGGTTGTGCCGAAATGTTGTCTTATTTAGTTTTATGGTTGGTCTGATTTAGTATTTCCGTATTTCTGGAAAAGATCGCTATTAGCTATAGTATAGTAAGTAAGCATTGTATCGGCTACATATTATACATACATACAGACATATCAGGAGCTCGTAGCCTAGTTGCAAGCACGGTCTGAAAGTGATCGTGCAGGTTAAGCGACGTTGGCGCGGTCGGTACCTGGATGGGTGACCGCTAGTGGCTTATTTCATCTGAGCTGCTCCGTGCCTCGGAGAGCACGTTAAGCAGTCGGTCTCGGTTGTTGTCGTTCGACAGCAGTCGTTAAGCCATGTCAGAGGCCTACGGGCGGCCTGAACAACTCTGACAAATAAGTTGGCCACTAACCATACGATACGATAAGCAAGCAACCCCGGCATCACCCCGGCACCTGATCAGCGTCGCCTCAACTCGAGCCGTTCAGTATTATTTGTATGAAACTCCATACTGCAACGCTCACTATTCAACTTCGTAACGGCATCGCTTCGCATGGGGACAAGCTAGTGACCCGCTCGCAGTTCGTGGTCAACTCGCAGTCTTACACGCTTAGTAAACTTCAAAAATAATAACAAAATCTTTTTTGTTGTTTTTTTTTTGTTTTTCTTATATAATACTACAATACAATATTTAATACAAGTAGGTAGGTATCCTTACCCTTTTTGGCACTGTACCACACCAGATGTTCTGTGCTGCATGTATTAAACTTTGTATACTTCTGTATTCTGTATTCTGGTGTTTACAGCGCTAAATAAACGTTTTCAATTTCAATTTACAATTTCTATTTACAAAAATCAACTCCTGGCACCTGCACTAGCCAACGGCTGTCTTGCAGCATGCCAGTCCTCACTAAGATAGCCAGCTGGATATGATACTGTGTGTATACAGGAGTGAGGGTGTATGAGGTTGTGTGGGGTGGTGTTCCAAAACCATTATAGTGGAAAATTTACAACATATACCTACTATTACCTACAACACTTACACTAAGAACTAAAATAAATAAAATCTACCTAAACTATAAGACCAGGTCCCAGGAATGTGTCATAGCCCCCAGGATGATGGCTGCGTTACCTCGCTGTATGGCAAGACTGGATCTCTGAGCGAGGTAAGCGCCAGCCCTAAGCTCACCGGAGGCCAGGACCAGCCGGGTGGACAAATCTTTTTTTTTTTTGTGTCGGATGACCACGGTTGAACTTATTTATTAGCTATTTCCTTTGTAATTTCGTTACAAGTAAATGCTAATTCACTATGTACCTACATACAATTAAATCCTTAACCAATTTGTAAACGATGGTCCTGAGATCTGTGACGGCATTACAATCTGTCAGTCGAGACAACGACGACGGTCTAAATCCCACCGAAAATGCACAATTAAAGCGCCATCCGAATTAGTTCAATGTCCAACGCTTCAACTATCTTCTACTGGCTCCTAATTTGTATTCGCTGAGGGTTCCGCAGTAAGCGACGGAAGTTGTAAGTGTATATTATGGCTAGTTGTGGCATGGATGGTCGAAGCAGCTGTGCGATGCGTTTCATAAGAGGTAGCGAGATATTTTTCAAAATAAAGAAAGATTCAAATCGAGGCAGTAATAGTAATATGGTATAGCGCTGTCTCTGTTTAGCACGTCATCGCGTGGTATCATTACATCGTTTTGAAAACGGTAATTAGTTATTACTAATAAGAGTTTTGGCGGGAATGTCGCTGGAGAAGGTTCTACGGTGTTCATTTTATTGCTCAAAAATTGTTTTTTGGTGATTTTGATAGCTAAAATCGGTGTAGTTTTGTCTAGCATCAGTAAGAAGTGACAATGTGTAGAACTCTTAAAATAAACTTCTCGTTAGTGGTTCGTTGTGTAGTTTCACTCTGTGATTCTGCGGCGGGCCATGAGAATTCGCCAGAGACTAGACCAGTTGAAAGTTCCGTTATAACTCCTAGGAGTGTTAAAATGTGTCTACACCACAACATTTTGATGCTGAAAAACTAAAAACTGTTTTAAATCGCTTAATGTTTAGGCTGGCGGCCTGTGTTACCAATGCCTAGTAAATTAAAAAAAAACCCTAACTATTACCCAGGTTATTATAACACTAGTCATTGTAAACCTGAAGCGATAAAATGTACATTGTGGTCGTATGTTTGGACAAGAAATGAAGCGGGTTTTTATTGCTCTAAGATTGTTGAGAATGAGGGTAAATACAGATCGAAATTTCTATCCAACGCAGTCTTATCCTAGGATACTCTGGTACTCAGATGTTTGAACTAATTAGTTTTTATTGGCATGACGATGGCGTACGGCTTGATTGTCTACTTGTTTAAAATGAAACTAAAAATATTTATCCTTTCAGGTATGTCTAGGGCTCTCAAAAACAAAAACCCTATACCTAGTTCCTTCTTCAATAGTTTCCACAGTACATCTTATCTGTAGTTGTATAGTTCATCTATCCTCTATATCTATAGTTCCTCTATCCTTCTATAGTCCGTCATGCATGACACTGTCTTTGTCTCATTATTCAGAATTTCTCATCAGTGATCTGATCCTTGCGTGGCCATCTTCTAAGACTTTAAAAGTAATATCATAATAATGGTGGTTTTAACCGCTCTATATTTTTCCATTGGACCAAAAGGTACTATTGACGGGTCTAATACAATTTGTTCCCTTACCCTACGTGAACGTTGACCGAATTTGTCAATGATACCCGAAACGTGAGTTGATTCATTACTTTTGATCTTCCCCGTTCAAATTAATTTGGGAGAAATTGGATCACCTTTTAGTATCTTTTAATTACATGATTTGATTTCTTTTGATTAGGTGTCAAGGTTTAATGGGCGGACATCAATTAATTAATGATAATATACACTGGGACGCAAAAATAAAGGGTCACTTAGAAAAACAGTGGTATCACCCAAAGTTGTAGAGATAGATCGATCTAAGTAGATCAGGTAGGGTATTTTCGGCCAGGGGGCACTTCGCGGGGGGCTATTTGAATGAAATTATATTATATAATTTTACAAAAAAAATATGACATTGACATGATTTTTAATTGTAAATTAATTGTATGAATTATTTATATAATTGAAGTATTATTATTTTACAATTTATTTTGTGCAGTTTTGACCAATAAAATAGATCAGTAGTGAGTATTATAAACCTCAAATGAAGACTAACAGCATGCCACATCATGTCACTGAAGTTACATGGGCTTAAACGTTTATGAGGCAAACTGAGATATGTTATTTTATGTTGCCATAAGTTAGAAGTGTATTTTTACGTTTTTTTAAAATTAAAATTAAATAGTGTGGAAAAGGTTTGTGTACTTTTTTATGTATTAATAAGTCAACTTCAACATACTACAATTTCAGGAATCAATCTCATATATTTAAGGAAATATCATAGTTTTTATAGGTGACCCGTTATTTTTGCGTCCCAGTGTATTTAGATTAATCGATTGGTTTATTCACTTTTATCACTGATATATTATATTTACTGTGAACGTTAGAACGTTAAGTCTCATGTCATCTCTATCTAGAGCTATGGCGTAGAAAGGGACACCATGTATTTTAATGAAGAACTTTAAGAACGTTGTCAAATACGAGTAGTTATTAAAACTGAGTCACTGAAAAATAATTGATCACATTGGTATTTAATTCAAAATCATATCTAGGTTTTATTAGTATTAATAGAGCAAGAGATACTACGGTAGCATGATCCACGGACCAAAACTATGACTGAACAGAAAAAGGGTTTGAACCAAAAAAAATAGCACATAGAATGATTATGTAAGCACTTACAGGAGCCAAGGGTTAACATTTGAAATTTCAATGGTGAATTTGAAAATGTGACAGTCCCGGGTTGCCATTCTCCGAAGAAAAAATGTTTAAACCCATTTGAGTCGTGGTTAAAAATCCAACTGTGTAAGAACCTAAATTTCATTTCAATTTCACGAATTTTATTTCTGACTGTACCGTTACCCATCATGGGCGTATAATACAACTCTACATAATATACGAGTAGACTGGTATCCTCAGTTATTCTGAGAGCCCATCCTTTGAATACAGGTATTTTGCTTCAACCCATACATTTTGATGTGAATTGAACGTATTCCCTTTTCCGAGGATATTCCGGATTTCAATCTAGCGAATCGCTGTGGTAAAATACCGGATACCCTTTTTTTCTAATATCCGTTCACTGAAAAGCCAAACAAGTAACACAGATTTTTGGAGATCCGTTTGAAGATAGAAACATTGTAAGATGAGATTTCTAAGCAGTGAAAATATAAAAGAAAAAGATTTGTGTGATATTAAAGGTTAGGTATATAGGTACACAGTTCTGTAGGTCATTAAATGAATTAGATTTTCTTATGATCCACAAAGCTAGAAAAAAAAATATCTCAAGGCGTTAAGCTCGTTTATTTTCCAACTTTGTGCATTAAAGAATAAAAAATATCTCAGTAATAGAATATATTTGGCCTCACAATTAGTTTGAATAAAAAAATTAATTAAAAGACTTAACGCTTTTTAAGGGTTAGCTATATAGGTACACAGTTCTGTAGGATATTAAATGAATTAGATTTTCGTATCTTATATCTAAATGACCCAAAAAGCTATGAATAAAATACCGCAAGGCGTTAAGCTCGTTTATTTTCTAACTTTGTGCATTAAAGAATAAAAAATATCTTAGAAATAGCACCATCTTTGGCCTCACAATTAGTTTGAATAAAAAATTTAATTAAGGCTTGACGCTTATATATTGATCGCTCCCGCTACCGCGCTTGAAGTCTATCTCAAACCACACAGAGTACCATTAAGGCCGCCATTATTCCTTTAGCGAACATTAGCGGAATTCAGGGTGTGTCCCCGTGATGCATTGCTAGGATAATCTACAAGGCTATTCGGCCTTTAAAACGCGTTTTTCTTCGATGATCGTGCAATTAGGTGGAGTAAATGGTTTTCTTTTTTTCGTGTGGGCCCACCAGTGAAACTGTAACGCCTGAACGACTTTAGCTTCACTGCAGCGATTTTGAAACGAAATCAGAGCGAACCCATATAACTATTTCGGATGTCTAGATTTCTATAGATTCGTCTCGATTCCATTTCAAAATTGCTGCAGTATCTTAAAGGCTTCTTATTCTTATCTTATGATAGGGGGCCGGGAATAATCCCAGCGGCACTTCGACCCTTGAGGATCTTTTGTGCCTACCCCATTTTACACACTTATCATCTAAGTTTCCTCGCGATGTTTTCCTTCACTGTTAAAGCAATCGGTAAATGTACGTAAGTCTTCGATAAATACGAAAAACTCATTGGTACGTGGCACCGAATTCGGACCCATGTGGGAACATGGGAGTCAGGTGTCTTAGTCACTGTGCCACCGACGCTTATCTTAAAGGCTTAGGCCGTTTGAAACCTAATGCAGTTTGTGGTGAAAAAATCGAGCTATACGACTGTGCTATATATGTAATCAGTGGCTACGCTGATCCCTAGATGTTGAGCAACCTAGCGATCATACATTAATCTATAACTCAGCAACCTGATGCTCCAGGTCAATTTATCTAAAGACATTTCTTGTTTGTACATATAAGTGTCCCCTACCGATATTGTGTAGATTTCACGGGTGGCCGCCGTTTTGGAACAAAACAAAATGGCCATCCTCCAAACAAAAATCTTCGAAACCCTTTCTACGACCTTTCTAAAGCCTTTTTGACTGTACAGTAAATTGGTGAAAATTGCAATTTCTCTGCAATTCCGCTGCACTTGACTTTCAAAGGACTAAAAGATGAGCAAAATACTTTACCTGATAGAATCTAGTATCTGGTAGTTAGGAGAAAAAGGTAATCCGAAGATAAAGTAAGTAGGTCACATCACATTCGAGCGGTTGCTATTTAAAAGTGATTCAATTTTGTAGTAAAAGGTTCTCAGGTTTTGCGAGACTCGCATGAAGCAGTCGTTTTATAGTTATTGGAGACTCGTGTAGGCAGATGGAGGAAACAAGCGTCCTCCGCCGCCAGTACAGATATAACATGAAGCACATTTTATGCGCCTTATTTTTATTGACACGGGAAAAACAACATTACAATGTCAATTATAAAATTTTATTATTAGCGTCAATTCTGCGGTGGCCGCTAAATCTTAAACAGGCATTAATGCCATTTTATATTATTTTATTTTTTATTTTTGCCAGTTTCATTTAAATGAAACTGTTTCGCTCACTCACATGCTAGATTATGTAAGAGTGAAGAAGATGTTTCATTTAACGATGTTTTAATTTAGCAGTGATACTTCAGAAAATCAATGAACAATAATAAAAAAATAAAAAATTACATGAGAATCAAAATCAAGTACAACAACTGAATATCTCTATCTAACCTATTAATTAAGATTGGAAGTGTCAACAAATATATCTTGTCTCCCATTTACCCCTCAATAATTCGAGACAAAGCCGGAACCGGCTTCTCTACAAATACACGTATGATGCTTACTCCTATCGGGCGGGAAAGTTTCCTTCAACGGTGCAGGAAAGTATTTAATAGTTACTAGCTATGACGTAGACAAATAAGATTAAGCTGCTGGATTCGGGCTTTTCAACCTAGGCACAAAAGCCTGGGCGCTGGCCAACGAATGAATATTTCATTTTAAACTCAGTCACCTTTCCACTAAAGCGGTATATCGAAACTAAATTCATATTTTAATAAAATAAAATGAAAAAGAATTTTAGAAAAATAAAAGCTTCCTTAATTCATGTAGGAGTGCTATCGGCACCTCTCTTTACTTATTCGGATGAAGATTAAGAAGCCTTCAGATGATTATCGACTGATTCAACCACCAACAACCAACCACCACCAACCACCAATCATCACCAACCACCAACATGTAACCACCAACACCCAACAACTAACACCGACAACCAACCAGAACCAACACCAGGACACCAGAACCAAGACCAGAACCAACACCGGGATCAACACCAACACTAACACCAGAAGCGCAAGTAGTAGCAGAGGTGGAAGCGCAAGTGGAAGCGGAGGTGGATGCGGAAGTGTAAGTGGAGGTGGAGTCTCAATAGGATCTACATTGCAACTACTTAACATTGTTCGTATGCCCACTAGTGAATTGGTCGATGTTCATCACATTCTTAGTTTTTCCAGTTCGCGATTCTGCACTATTCAAATTTTTCACAATCGCTCTTTAGCCCATTCCGGTTTCTGCTTAATCGCAATTAAGCTCCTGTCACACAGGATGCTCCGCAGTTTAGAATATTTTTATAAAATATTAAACAACAAAAATATTGTTGATATTCGCAAAATTACGAAACTGTACGCCATTGTTTCTTTTACGAGAAAGTCGACGTAAAATGAAATTCCATCTGATACGTAAGGAAGGATCAGTGTCATATTTGCGACGTTATTAACGAATTCTTGATATGTTATGTAATTTTGTAGGATCTATGTTTTTATTCAAATTAAGTTAAAAACTTGAAGAAGGCATCTTATGGAAGACAATGGCAAATCACCCCATAAAATCTGCAAAAAAAGCCGTTCTATGTGGTTATTTTTATAGAATGATTACGATCCTCATCAATGACACACACACACACAAACGCGCACACACACACACACACACACACACACACACACACACAAACACACAAATAATGCATTCCCACCACCCCTTACATTGTCACTCTTTCAAATTTTGACAGTTTTATATTTTTCCATGTTCATTTGCACTGGTCCCAGAAGAGATCTGTCCTCCGAGATACAGGAACTTCCTAGTTCGGAGGTCAGCGTTTATTGTAAACTAACTTGTTGCTCACTAATTTTATTTAGTTTAATATAACATATGCTTAAGTTCCTACTGGTGTATGAATACTTTGTCATCTTACCGCACAAATAAACTTATTCTTGTTCTTAATGAAGGATGATAAATGACGTCATTCTATCAGGAAAAAATATGATATATTACCTTATTGCAATATATGATATTGCTATTGATACTATTTTACGAATTTAACCTACCTTTTAGCAAGGCATAACGGCACAAGAGCATGCTAAAGATTCGTACCATTAGTCCACTTTCGTAACTTTTTTTTCTCGTCTGAAGTGATGAAATTCAACTGGAAATAGATAAGGATGCTCATAAGAGCACCGCAGGCTAAACATACAGCCGAAAAAACTGGCTGCAGATTCTGCTTTGAGGAGAAGGAAATGCCTATACCATGCTTATACAACTGGCTGCCCTTGACTCAGTGGAGAAACGCGCTAAGCGCCTTATAGGTGACGAATCGCTGGTGGAAGCTAGATTGCAAAGTCTGGAACATCGGCGCAAGGTTGCCTGTCTATCGGTATTTTATAGGATACATTTCGGAGAGTGCGCATCGGGATTGCACAACCTAATTTCAGCATTCCGCCTTCGGACTACCAGGCGCGGGGAGGGGTTCCATGCTTATGTTGTTGATATCCCATCTGATCGTACGAAGCGATTTGCTTCTTCATTCATTATGCGAACGGCTTAGGAATGGAACAGCCTGCCGGCGTCTGTATTTCCCAAAACCTACAACCTTGGGATCTTCAAGGCCAGAGTGAATAGGCATTTACTGGACCCGCATGCTCCATCGTCGACCTCATCGTCGCTTACCATCAGGCGAGATCGAGGTCAAATGCGGGTTTAGAAGTAAATAAAAAATATAAAAAAAACCAAATCCTCTGTGATAATGACTCCTGAAGATTTTAAAACTCAATCCCCAAAGAACATAATCAGTTTATTAAGGTCAATGAATAGAATATAATTATTTATTTCATACTACACAATTTGAAATATACATGTCAAAATATATGTCTTATTTGTGGAACGATCGTCAAATTATTAATGAGTAAATTAGATTAAAATATTGTCATAAAGCATTTGCTTAATAAAATAAAATAACGCAATAAATCGTTAAAATAAATTGGTAGGTAACTACGTAACTCGTAAAATAATCGTGTAAACCATTTAAATGTCAAGTAAATAATTGACCATTAAATAATTAAACCGGAGCGTCGGTGGCCTAGTGGCTACGACGCCGGACTTACATGCGGGAGGTCCACTTCGAAACCATGCACGTACCAATGAGTTTTTCCGATTTTTTCGAAGACTTAGGTACATTTACCGACTGCTCTAACGGTGAAGGAAAACATTGTGAGGAAACCTGCATGTCTGAGGAAATAAACAATACCAAAGGCTTGTGAAATCCACCAATCAGCACTGGGCCCGCTCGGTGGATCATGGCCCAAAACCGTGGGGACATTAATAGGCTGCTGATGAATTAATTCAAAATTTCAAGTTTCATAAATTCTTTAACTGAATAAAATTCATAATTCAACAAAATGACCTTGGGACGAAGTTGTAACTAACAAGGGACAGCAACAACAGATCCTTCAGATCGCAGTGGCGTATAGGCTGTAACCCTACCCTTAGATATAAATAACAATATTACTTTTTGTCAGCAATAACTCTAGCTTAGGATAGATAATGACGTACTTAACATGATACAATCTGTCCTCTAGGTGCCGGCTAGCAGGGTTCTAGGACAGTGTGCAGATGAAGTAATAGAAGAAACTTGGTAATAGTAGATATTATATTTATCAGGAACAGAAAAACACAATAGTAGAACATAGGTAGTAGTAGGAGACAATTTTATGAAACGGATATACGTCCGTTCAGGACAAAAATACAGAGAGAGTAAGTAAAAACAATGAAATTAATGGAATAATGGAATTTAGAAATGGAATGTGAATATGATTTGAATTTTGAAAATATAGTTGAAGAAATGAAGAAACGAAATGAGGTGAGATAAACGCTAACGATGAGGTTAAAATTGATGGCAAGGAGGTTGACATGGACGATGAAGTCGACATTGTTACAAACATGTTCACAGTCCCCATACAAAATTATTTGACAAATTCACAAGTCCAGCTAATTTAAATCTATTGTTATGTGACCCAACAAAGGAGGCATGGACTCCTTGGATATGCACTTGAGTGCCCCAGGGTGGAGGCACTGGACTGTGAATGTGTTAAATCTTAAATCTTGTTGGAGAGAAGAAAGAGAAATGTTTACATCTAGTAGATTTCCATCGCAAAATCTCTTAATATAGCCACAATTTTCTCTAACCGTAACCAATCCAACATGGAACGACCTTTAAAATAGTAATTACAGTTAGAATTAAAGCAAAATTTCTCTTGTCCCTTCATTAATTTGTATCTGAAGGGCACACGGACGGAAACGGACGGGTTATCATTAAACAAGTTTTTGGTATGATAGAAAAGATAGATCACTGATTTCATGTTTATTTAAGCATGAAATCAGTGTTTGATATAATAATATGGAATATAAGTATTGTTACTCATATTGTCATGTAAATTGAAATTGAAAACGTTTATTTAGCGCTGTAAACACCAGAATATAGAACACAATACAGAAGTATACAAAGATTATTACATGCAGCACAAAACATTCGGTGTGGTATAATGCCAAAAAGGGTACACCAGCTCAGCATAATGTTGAGGCAAGCCACAGCGCTGATTTTCAGCTGGCCCCTCAGTGACTGCACGGACGAAGAAAGCAACAGTGTTGTGTTGTATGAATGTGTTTGTTTTTATGAATGAGGATATTAGTGTGTTTGTGAGGTACTGATTTTGTGGGACGGTGATGGCATGGGGGTATTAAACGTAACATACTAGGCTTTGGTATATTGATGACCTAAAACATATTTAAATGCATAATATAAGAATAAGAATAAGAAGAGGTTATTTGTGCGGTAAAATTACAGTGGAGTAGGAACTTAAGCATATATTACATTAAACTTAATAAAATTAATGAGCAACCAGTTATCCTACTATAGGCGCTGACCTCCGAACTAGGAAGTTCCTGTATCTCGGAGGACAGATCTCTTCTTTGACCAGTGCAAATGAACATGTAACAGAACTAAAAGTACAAAATTTGGAAGAAAGAAAAATAAGAACAGTAATAAAGGTTAATAAAAGGGGTGGTGTGTGTGTGGGTGTGTGTGTGTGGGTGTGTGTGTGTGTGTGTGTGTGTGTGTTGGTTGTGTGTTTATTATTATTATTGTGTTACCTTTAAAAGTTTCTCCGTGCTCTCGTGATCAAGACCACTAAGCCAATCTCGTACCATTTTCTTTATGACGTATTTTGTTTTCGAAGCAGTTTGCGAGTTACCAGATTGATTGAGTTGTCTATAAAGGAATGCGAATTGACGTTGTGCAAAGCTAGTTTTAATCTGGGTCGTAGGGTAGTAAGCACGTCTACCCGTCGTAGTCGTAAGTTTTGGTACGGTAAAGGTGTGGAAGCGAAGAATACTAGCATTGATGTAAAGGTGTCTAACTGACATAAAGCCTGTTTCCTTGTAGAGAAGATCAGTAGGATACCGACGTGGTTTTCGAATCATGACCTTAATTACAGCTCTATGCGCCCGCTCGAGCTCGAGCAAATGTGTACCAGCAGCACCCCCCCAAACATCAATGCAATAGACCAACAGGGAATGGCAGAGAGCCATATAAACCTGTGACAGGAGTTTGGTTTCAGCTACATCGCGGAGTTCTCTAAAAATAGGTATCAATCTCCTAATTCTCGAGGTAAGTGCTGATATTTGTGGCTGCCAATATCATATTTCTTTAGGTGGCATCAACAGCCTAATATCTTCTTTTTGCTGTGATCTAAGAAAGATTAAAATTTGGAGTCCTCGTTTCTAGTTTTGAGGTGCGCTATCACTTTGTGGTAAATTGGTGGTGAATTACAAAGGACGAGTTTAACGAAATTGTGTTTCATTTAATTTAAACTACTTATAGGTTGTTTATTTAATTCGTTTGATTTGTTCCTGTTGCGGCCCGGGTTTTCGGCCCACATTCTTGTCTCGTCCCACATTATGTGAATTTCTTGTTTCGCCCCACTTTAAGTAACCATGTCAAAAGTACAGTCAGGACACTACAACGATCACCAACACCTCAACCACCGCCACAGACCACACGGCACGCTGTAGCGAAGCGGGGAAACAATGTTTCAATTATTGTTAGGTATAGTTAGAACGGCGCCGAATGACTCTATCCAATGGTACAACTTCCATTTTCATAGGTTAAATAGTACAAAAGCCAGTGGTATGCTGAAAGTACACATTCTCGTCACGCTGACTCGACACAAGTTCACTCACATACGAGTACAAAGCGAGTATGTATCATATCTTATTTTATGATAGGGGGCCGGGAATAACCCAGCGGAACTTCGACCCTTGAGGATCTTTTGTGCCTGCCCCATTTACACACTGGTCATCTCAGTGTGCAGGTTTCCTCACGATGTTTTCCTTCACCGTTGAGCAGTCGGTAAATGTACGTAAGTCTTTCATAAATACGAAAAACTCATTGGTACATGGCACTGCACGGTTTCGAACCCGGACCTCCCGCATGGAGTCCGGTCTCCTAGCCACTGTGCCACCGACGCTCTTAAGCGAATGTGTAAGAATGAAATAGATTCCATGACAAAATATCCGTATTTAAAGTCACTAACTGCAGTGACTAGAAAAAGTCTTCAGTCAAGAAAATCCAAGTATATCTGTTTATATATCTCTATCTGTTTCGGACGGACTTACTCGAAAAGGGTTAATAAAAAATTTAAATTGTAACAAAGAGATAAAGTGCGCGTTTAAGTCAACAGAAAGAGGGAGTATAATGGTAGAAGGTACTTAGCCCTTTTTTATGGTGCAGATTAAAAATAAACGCGCCATTATATTCGGTAAAAGCCGCGCTATGTTAAAATTAAATGACACAGTATGCTGTGTTTTTTACTTTTATTATCGTTCTAAATAAGTAGGTGGATAGATAAACTGGATGCAATTTTACAGGGATTCTACTGTCTTGGCTATGTTTTTTTTCAATAACTGCGCAGTTTCATACTACCGTCGAATCGTCTAGAGCAGCCTTTCCCAAAGTGGGCGATAACGCCCCCTTGTGGGCGCTGCAGGCCTAAAGGGGGGCGGTAAGAGACCCAGAAAAAAATGGGGGCGTTGTGTAGAGGCTTGGGGGGTGATTTGTAATTTCATTTAGCTAAGAGGCCTCTTAGACACCGACTGCATGAGCTCTCGACTCTCAACTACAACTTATGAACATCAACTAATATTAGATAAGAGATAAAAGATACTCTGAATACTATAAAGTTGCGTTTCAATAATCATTCTCATTGGCAGGTGTAGCCCGTAAGAGTTAACTTGAGACCTGAGCGCTGTTGTGTATTACCGACTGCGCTCAGGTTTCAAGTTAACTCTTGCGAATTATAGTAAAGTCTCGTTTAGAATTAATGTTTAATCTCCGCTAATATAGCTCACAATAATTAATTAATTTAATTTGAAGTTATAGTCGTTTTTAAGTAGGGGAAAAAATGGGGGCGCTAAAAATAATTTATTCTCAAAGTGGGCGGTAGACAAAATAAGTTTGGGAACCCCTGGTCTAGAGATTGACTCAATGAAATCGACAATTATTGTATTAAAATCTCCAAACGATTATTTTTCCTTGAAATTGTGATGATGGAAAGTAAAACTCAAGAATGTCACGACAAAAAATCTGAAATAATTAGTATTAATAGAAGGTGTGAAGTGTGTGTGTGTGGTGAAGGTGAGGTCAAATGCGGGTTTAGTAGTAAATAAAAAAATAAAAAAGGTGTATTCCGGGAAAAACAAAACGACGTCTAAACATTTATGATTTTTGAGAAAAAAGGTTAAAATGTTATTTTTTCAAAACAAAAAATGTTGAGAATGGACTCGATGCGCGAGTCCGACTCGCATATGGCCAGTTTTTTTTAAATGGAATAGAAATTAATTAATCGAAATGTAAATCGATCTTTTAAAGAATCGGATCGGTAATGATGCGATCCCTGTATGATACGTCAAACAAACTTCTAAAAGATCATCCGAAAATGAATAAGGTATAATATAGGACTGTTTTCGGACGCAATCTGGACAGATTCAGTGCGATTTCATGGCCTGAATGTTTTATTACAAGATATTTATATGCGAGCAGCTTATAAAATTAAAGACCTAAGCTTAGTAAGATTATCTCTAGCTTCGAGGAAAAAGAAACGCAATTCCGTTCAAGAAGATTCTTGAGAAAGGATATGTACAAAAAAACCGCACAGAATACCTCCTACAATTTATATTACAAACTGCGATTTAACAAATGTTTACCAATCCATTTTATGATTTAACAGAAAAGCCCATTAGAGCTAGTAAGAAAATGAAGGAACAAAATTAGAGCTAGTAAGAAAATGAAGGAACAAAATTAGAGCTAGTAAGAAAATGAAGGAACAAAATTAGAGCTAGTAAGAAAATGAATTAACAAAATTAGAACTAGTAAGAAAATGAAGGAACAAAATTAGAGCTAGTAAGAAAATGAAGGAACAAAATTAGAGCTAGTAAGAAAATGAAGGAACAAAATTAGAGCTAGTAAGAAAATGAAGGAACAAAATAACCACATTCACATAACGTTACTTTATTGCTCATAGTAACTAAACTCTATTTTTTCATTAACAGCAGATACAAATAACAGAAGTCTTCAAAGAAAATTTCGTAGAAACACATATCTTATTGATGAAAATTTATCAAAATACCTAATGTATAATATTGCATTTTAATGCCGAAATTTGATCATTTTTTGTACAAAAATATGTATTTCATATAAATAAATAACATTTCAGTGTGACGGGTATATCTGCAGCTAATGAAAAAATGGAGTTTACAAGACATAATATAAACTATAGGATTTAGATATATAAGCTGTCCCAGAAAGTATGGATCAAATGAATCAGGGTGATGGCTGAGGTCATTATCAACCAGTGATCCATTTAAATATGGCGTACCATATAAGATTATGGTGGTTTAAAAAATCATGAATTAAATTTAGTACATGCTAGGAGATAATCGATAGTAAATCGAAAGGTGGCAGTGGTAGAGTTATGCGTCAGCAGAATGCGATTTGGTGTCCAAATAGAATTGGAACGAAAACTAAATTGAAATTGGATAGAAATAGAACTACAAACGTCGTAATTAAGGCGAATTGGACCCCAGATCTGAGGAATCAGAAAATAAGATAATATACACGATAAAGAAGAGATCTTCAACAGTGGCCCGGGAGTTGCTGCTATAAGGGTTATAAAATAAAAAGACAGTCATCGGACTATTAAAAAAATAATTAATTTTTACAGACACAATACACTGAGTCATGTTACCACAACGGAACCGCTTCTCGTGACGATGCAAAATCTTAAACAATGCCTTTTGTATGGCCGCTAAGTTCGCGAAGAGATTGCTCCCAAATGCTTTGTTAGGTGTGGCAGAATCATGATTTTTAATTAATTTTTTAACGCCAGAGAATAGGGGTATTGAATTCCCCCGGGAAGTTTAGAGTTTATTGCTCTCCCTGATCCTTTGAAAACGTGAAGAATGGAGAGAAACAACGCACTTTTTAAGAGACTACAAGAGCAAACAAGTGAGATATTAGATTTCATCGTACGTCAATTGTAGATATGCTATTGATTTAATTATTAAGTAAGTATGAACATTTATCAATAATGTAGAATCTGGTAAAAGGTAAACATAATCAGATATTTTTCTTCGATAAAATTATTTACTAAAAAAACTCCGTTTCTACAAAATTTCGCTCAATACTTCGAAATGGGAATGGTTTATGAATGGCATACTGAAACATTATAAACATTAGAAAAATCTGTCAAAACAAAAAACATTTCGTTCATTCGCTTTTATTTCCTGACTTTATCTTTTATTACCTTTAAGTCGCGGCATTCCCTATAATGCTCTCTTTTTTTTTCACGGATGGGTGTATGGTGCTACCCATTGCATCATTCCTCGTCAGACGCCCCGTGACGTGAGTGGTCCAACGTTGACACCACTGTCACGTGGACAGTGGTGTCAACGTTGGACCTGTACAGCTTTGTCTCACCCATGAACAAAAAATTATTGTTTGATACGAATGTGTTCGACTTTGCACTGACATATAATATACATTTTGTTCATTACATTGTAATTCATAAAAGGAGAACAGTAATTTTAATATGTTTACAATTAAAAAAAGGATGTAAAATGTCTTCTTCCGCAAAATTTTAAACATTCAACTGCTTCCTTGCAGTTTATTTATTTTGACTACAACACTTAAAGGAATAAGCGTTATTTGCACTCAAGTGGCCTCCACGTTTGATATCTTAAATAGGTGGTATTTTTTATATTACACAGTCTGTGATTACCGATGAAATTGGAGTAAGTATTATTTATATTTGAAGATATTTACTTCAAAAGAAAATCTATGTCCCAGATACGTAACTCCCAAGTTCTTTTGTGGAGAACTTCCTCCAATGTAAATACATTATTACAAGTAAGACTTCCCAAATAATTTGATATAAACTTGGTCATTTAAAGCGACAATGGTGCAAGTTGGGTAGCTTTCTTGTAGCTTATCAAGCTACAATAGTAACACATCAAGTAGTTATTTGGATCTTTGATTTTCGATATTGTCAACTTCACAAAGGTCGAACAAAGTTTGTTTACGTTGACAGATTCGTTACCTTCGATTTCTTATTCTTATTACATTATTGACATTTCTCTTTCAGATTGAAATTGAACTATGAAAGTGTTTTCGAAAGCTACAGAAAAATCCATTACTATATATAATTCGTTTTCTCAAAATGTAATGTGAGCTAGTAATTTGATTCTAAATATAAATTTGGTCTTATTCAACAAGAGGTCAAATTGAGATCAAACTTTGGCCTGAGCCTCAACCTAAAACCAATATTTAAGGTTAAAAATATCAAAATTTTACTTCATTTTTATTTTTTATCCTGATCAGAAAAAATATATTTTCATAATTTAATTCATTAACATATTTCATTATTTATTCGTTTATAACTGCCTCCGAAGAGCTCGTAGCCTAGTTGCGAGCACTGTCCGAAAGTGATCGTGCAGGTTAAGCGACGTTGGCGCGGTCGGTACCTGGATGGGTGAACGCTAGTGGCTTATTTCATCTGAGCTCCTCCGTGCCTCGGAAAGCACGTTAAGCAGACGGTCCCGTTTGTTGTCGTTCGACAGCAGTCGTTAAGCCATGTCAGAGGCCTAAGGGCGGTCTGAACATCTCTGACAAATAGGTTGGCCACTAACCATTTTTTTTTTTTTTTTTTGGTAACGGGGGGGAAATCTTCGAAAGATACCCAGCCTCCTGGGGGAGAGACTGGGTTATGTGAGATTTCCACTCACTAAAACCCCCTCGATGGCCGGCCTCGTGCTAATCGGAGGGCTCCGGGATCTCCAGTGGAACGCACCGGTGCCCTCCTAGCATTTGCCTTGGGCTCCTCCTGGGAGGTGTACATTCCACCTCCCGGTTCCTCCCGTTACAGCAGCGTGCGGCCATAGCACGTTGCTGCCTTCCCCAGGGTCGCCCGCCAATGAACGGTCAAAGCCCCCACTTTGACCGCCCGCGACCCTGATCCCTCCTTTTAGTCGCCTTTTACGACAGGCAGGAGTTACCGTGGCTCTATTCTTCGCCCGAGACTACAGGGCTGACGGACCAGGACGCGCGTCACCGGCGCCCCGGCGTCTCCGTCTCCGTCTCCGAGCGGGGTCGGCCCTCTCCCGATCCCGCTCGGCGGTCTCCTTCCGAACCATAACGGTTTCACAGAAGGAGACCACCGCCTTCCAGGCTCTGTCGTCCGCCAGCATAGCCGCTACTACTGCTGGCAGACAGAGATCCCGCCCGATGCGGTCGACCAGGACTCGCCGCTCGGAGTTCCATGCAGGGCACTCCGCGAGCGTGTGCTGTGCGTCGTCCCGGTCCCCTCCACAGTGGTGGCATTGCGCCGTCGCTTCGCGCCCGATTCGATTCAGGTACTCACCGAAACACCCGTGCCCGGTGAGTACCTGAGTCAGCCGGAAGGTGACGCTTCCTCCCTCCCGCCGGAGCCAAGCTTCAAAGCTTGGCAGGATCGCGTCGATTGTGCGTTTGCGTGCATTCCGCGGCTCGTTGAGCCGCGTATGCCACAATTCGATCACATGTCGACGCGCCCTCCTCCTGAACACTTCGAGCTCTCTGTGCTGGTCGATCCCGCCTCTCTGGCGGATGGCGCGGGTCTCATGGTAGACCCTCGCGTCCATGTCCGCCAGAATGACCAAAGGCGGGAATCGCGCCAGGACAGTCGCCGCCTCAAAGGATATCGTGCGGTATCCCCGTACGATCCTGATGGCCATCATGCGCTGAATGCTATTCAGCTTGGCTCTACTGCGCCGTTCACGAGCCAGTCTTTCCGCCCAGACCGGCGCCCCGTAGAGGGCCATCGATCGTACCACCCCCGCATAGAGGCGGCGGACTCCTTCCCGGGGTGGCCACTAACCATACGCTAAGCAAGCAACTGCCTCCTAAAAGCTCTGAAGTCACTGGAGTCGAGAGGCAAGTGTGAACTGATGCAATTTGACGACAACCAAGGTGTCAAGTTCTTTTAAGTGCTCTATGAGATTCTTAACACTACTGCATTACCTAATCAATTATTGTAATTACATTATTTTCGATATAATAGCAATGTTGAAAGCATTTTGTTAAGTTATACATATTTATAGTTGGAATAAATGATGTAAGGTCACATTCTAACCATTGGACGTCTTAAATCAATGAATAATAAATAGTTCCACGATTGCTAAATGATAAACCTCTAATTGATTAAATTCACTACTTTAAAACACAAAGCAGATTAACAGGTGACTACACGTCTTGTTTCGCATACAAATTCTGCTATTCTCCCATTGTCAGCCGGTTCACTGCCAATTTGACTGCCAACGAGGCCATTATCTTAATTGGATCTACTAGCTTCTTATCTTGCAAAGGGAAAATAAGACTTGGCAGATACTGAGACAACTTAGCAGCTGCACTAACCCGATAAATGTATCTTGGTTGAATTCAACAAACCTACTTGGTAGGCTCGTAATCAAGTAGGTTTGTTCACTTCAACCAAGAAATTGTTCACTTCAGCCTAGATGTTTGTTGTGTTTTCCAAAGATCTTTGTTGTGCTATCAAAGATAAAGTGTTTAACTGATCAAAGTTACTTGATAGGTCAAAATCAACCAAGCGTTTTCTCAGTGTAACATTGTGTATTTGAATAGATGTATCGTCAACTGATCGTCGACTCTACGCATCCAATTACTTCCAGTTGCCTTTCTAATAAATTAGACAATTATTTAATGGCAATTATTGTCACTCTGTCTGCTCTGAACTCGATGATTTCGCTGCCTACACTACATTTAACACACAAAGGCAAAATGTGTATTTTGACGAAAAGCACCTTTTCCTCGATCACTATTAAAAATTAACTAATAAATTGTATCAAATAAAACGGTTTAAAGATGATATAGAAGATCGAAGTTTGTCGAATCTTTACATCCATTTTTTTTTCATCTATGTATATATCAATTAGATACTTATTCTAAACTATACGTACAGAAATGCTCTTCCTTTTGTAAGCAATTATTGAACCCACATTGTTCATCTATAAACGGGACACTGTTGTTATTTAAAACAATTTCACCGCCAATACGAATGGATCTTAAATCGTTTATTTAAACCGTTCTATCTTAAACGCCTTCTGACATTTATTACCTAAGTGTCTGTATTTTATATGTATTCATGTTACCAGTACAAAGGTAACAAGGGATCCCCTCCCGTTTACCTCCACCTTTCCCTTGACACCCCTTGGGCCGCATTTGTTTGCGGATCCTGAAATAACTTTACAGACCTGTCCACTAGCTGTAGCTTTACTTTCGTTCCAGTTTCATTTAACATCTACTACGGTTTTCAGGAAAAGGAGGAGGCTTATACCCTGCTGTGGGACGACATGGGCTGATGATGATGATGAGGTTTTCAGTATTTATATGTTTAGTGAAATTGCATCGGAAAAACATTGCGATTTGGCATTATAGCATATATCTATCAGCCCGTGTCTGTCCACATAGGCCTCTCCCAGGGTGCGCCATATCACTCGGTCCTCCGCCTTTATAATCCAGCCATCGCCAGAAACCTTCTTCAGATCGTCGATCCAGTGTAGTAGTGTATTGTGGTTGGCATTATTTACATTATACAGGGTGGACCAAAAGTCCGTTAACATTTAAAATGGTTATAAAAAATACAAATGCTACTTTAGTGAAAAACTGTTTATTTAATAATAAAGTAGACAAATTAGGATTTCACTTTTTAAAAATAACATCATTCAAATGTGACCCTTGTTCATCCTGGCACACCTGTAACCGGGAACGGAAATTTTGCATGACCGCCCGACAAGTGGTTGGTGAAATGTTCTGCATTTCCTCGCGTATATTTTCTTTTAATTCCTCAATAGACACTGGGTTGCTGATGTAAACTTTACTTTTGAGATATCCCCAAAGGTAAAAGTCCATTGGAGTTAAATCCGGGCTGCGGGGTGGCCAGTGAATGTCACCTCTTTTGGATATGACTTTTTGGCCAAAAATTTCACGAAGTGCTGCTATAGAGTCATTGGAGGTGTGACATGTTGCCCCATCTTGTTGGAACCAAGAGCTTCGATTAAAGCCTGAGAAGTCCTGTAATGCTGGAGCAAAAAAATTCTGTAGCATCACAATGTATCGCTCTGTATTAACGGTGACGGCGCGGTTTCTCTGATCTTCATAAAAATATGGACCAATGATTCCGCTGGCTGACAATGCGGCCCATACAGTAACCTTGGGCGAGTGTAAAGGTTTTTGGTGCTTCAAGTCCGGGTTAGTGTCACTCCAGTATCTGCAATTTTGTCGATTGACATGTCCATTTAGGTGGAAGTGTGCCTCGTCTGAGAAAAAGATGTTATTGAAGCTCGTAAACCTCTCAAGCACTTCGTTAGCAAACTGCAGTCTCTGAGCAGGGTCATTTGGCTTTAAAGCCTGTACAATTTGAATTTTGTAAGGATGTAAATGTACATCTTTGTGTAGAATGCGATTTAGAGATGTTCTGGGCACATCTAAAGCACTAGACCGCTTTCGAGTAGAGAGACCAGGTTGTTCTCGAACAGACGCTCGTACACGCTCTATGTTTACTGGATCGCGCGATGTCCTAGGTCGGCCGGATCGTGGTTGACTTAAAGTTGAACCTGTTGTTTCGAACTTCTGTACCCATTTTTTAATCGTTTGAATTGTTGGTGCTTGATTTCTGTTCCGTATATTGTAATGATTACAACATTTCCGTTTAGCTTCGGTCGTAGAATCGTTGTTTCGATAGTACTCGCGTACGCAAAATGCGCGTTGCGCTCCGCTGAATGACGCCATGGTACTAAATCCCTATTAGTAGCTCTCGCTTGTAGTAACACCCCCCGCGCCAATACCCCGCCCGCGCCGACGCAGCGACCTATTCAAATGTTAACGGACTTTTGGTCCACCCTGTATCTCTCATAAAATAAAATTTACATCATCAACATACGTTGTCTTCATAGACGCTTAAACGATTTTCTTTATTAGAAAAAATAGTATTTTGATATATGCTGAAACTAACATGAAAAAAAATTCAATCAAGCCCTTAAAATGCCGCTTCAATTGAAAAACATATAAGTATTTTGATTGTTTGTCTGTGCTCTCGACAAAACAATAAAAATCCCACTGGGATCTTCGCAAAGTGGTATAATCCAATCATTGGGAACGCGGCATTGTTCCAACGACGATCCGGAATAGTGAGCTTACAAAGTTACAATTCTACAAGTCTTACGTCTTATTATATTATGTCTTATGTCGCTTTAGGTTCACAATGATTACTAAGTATATTATGTATTAAATTACCATAACTATTAAATATTTGTGCCTAAAGGTAACACGAAAGCTCGAGTAGTTTTATCACCTTCTCTCTGTAATCATTTATTTATCATTTATTTAGACTATTTGACTATTTTTTTATTCCATCAATCAACTTATCTGGACATCCTGAAGAAGCATCTAAAATTAGTTTTTCGATATTTTAACTGACATCAGAGATATTAATGATTTAAGTTATATTATGATTTAAGTTATACAGTTCTTTATATTATGTAGCCAGGATCTGCTATTACACAGTGATGTCATAATGTAATATTTCCGTTTCTTTCTATTGTCTGATTTTTGATTGCATGTAGCTATTTTATTTTTCAACGAATTTCAATTTTGTTTTCACATTTGACCATCAATTTAAGTAGATTTCTTAATTTTTAAGAAATTCATTTAATATTTGTTATTTGGAAACTACCGAATTGTAATATTTTACTGTAGCAGAAAATAAAAATTCGAATCTCAAGTCCCAAATATTAATAATACTCGCTTTGCTATTATTATACTCGTATACTTACTGGGACGAGTATATAAGCAAGCTCTAAGCTATGTTATAGCTAATGCGAAAATATCTCTGGAAAGTAAGTATACTAAGGACCAAATATAGACGTAGGAGAGAATGAACTGATTAAAAGACTGGTAGACTTAGTAGAAATAGTAATATTTTTAAATGATAGATGCTTACAAGAGGTCTGTTAGAAAAGGAATGAGAAAAAAGTCAAAAGCAAACTATGAAACGACAGACAATGAAGTTATTAAAAGAACAAAACATAAGACAAAGTTGGCACAGCCAGTAACAGTCCCAAAAAAGTGGACTCTCGTGACATTATTATCAGAGGCCATGTGTTTGAGAGAACAAGTAAAACTGTCGATCCCGGTCTAAGCCTCGTTAGCGGTCTACTGGCGGCCTGAATTGTGACAATATTAAGTTTGCCATGACTAACCACGTGACAAAAAGAAGAATGGATTTCGTTCTAAACTTACAAATTTACAATATGTGGCAAAATACCTAGTACAGAATTCGAACTAGCAGCGTCCTCTTGAATTTCAAAATCTGTCAAAAGAACTCTTTCCCCCTCGAATACCTATCAATTTGTCGATTTGCCTACCTCAATATGTAAGCAAAATACCTCTTCTTTGCGATTTCCATATTTGGAAGAGCGTTGGTAAAACAAAGTTGGCACAGCCAAAAAAATAAATGTTGTTGTTGTTGGCATACCACAAAAATTTTCAATGTATTGTTTAAAAAAAAACACAAATTAGATCACTGACTTCAGTTTGGCCATATCCAGTACGCATTCTAAAAAACAAATGCTACTTTGCACACAATTGTAACTTGTACTTCCTTGAAACGTGACGGGATTGGTAACAGTCCTCCATATCGATTGTCGTGGTCCCGTCCCGCAGGACGCATCGTCGGCCCACAGAATATGCCCGCCAACTAGTTCAATGCTTCTGGGAAAGTAGTAATGTCCGACCGAAGCTTCGGCTTCGGGTTTGGCCACCTTCGGCCAAAAAAACCACCTTCGGCCAAACCTTCGGCTTAGGCCAAAATGGGCCGAAGTTTTGGCCGAAGCCGAAGGTTTCTAACAAACGACGAATTCGAACGAACTTTTACGAATGAGAGGAGATATATTATTTCGAAATGTTATTATTTTTCACAAATCGCAAGGTAATTTTGATTACCACTAGATCAACTTTAGGTAAGGTAATTTTGATTACCACTAGAATTACTTTTCTATATTATATTATACAGTAGATATAAAACCTACAATTTTAAAGTTTTAAAATCAAATCATTTAAATTAGCTTGTATTCAATCTTGAACAAAATTCTTAGAGCTTTTAAACCTTCGGCTTCAGCTTCGGCCGAAGGTTGTGCCGATAGCCGAATAATCGGCTTCGACTTCGGTTTCGGCCAGAAATCGACCTTCTACTTTCTACTACTTCGACTTTCGGTCGGACACTAGTAAGTAGGGAAAAACTCTTTTGGGGATTCCTTTGGAGGGTTTCGTTGGAGATACTTTAGTTGAATAGCCACTGTGTATCTCTTTGTCCGATATCTCTTTATGTGTTGAACAGATTGTAAGTATAGCGGTTCGAAACATAAAAGTGAAAATACTATTTTATTTTCATTCACCGTCCAATGCATTATTAGGTCTACTTATTCTCTGCATGCATTACTGCATTTTTCCATAAGCATTATAGATACAATAAATGATCAGTAATGTCTTCTAATACAATACAAATTAAATTAAATTAATATTGTTAAAGTTAAAGTTAAGTTTATTTAGTTTGTATGTTACACAATTGACATAAAGTTCATTATGCTATGTACAATTACGTTGCGAAAATTCGCTTCCATTCCATTCCGCGGCAATGTAAATTGATCCTTAAACAAACCTATCCTTGATTTATCAACATTAGACGATCAACCATAGTCATCGTTTGACTAACTCGAGCGTGGGCGGTATTTTCAATGAACGACACGATTTTATAATAATACCTTATAAACAGCTGAACTTTGACATTCAATGCCAGTTAGGATATCGCAAACACTGAGATTTATTTATTTTTGCCAAGGAATTTCTATAAAGGTTTACTACTATTTACCTAGTACACTATCTTCATTTACGACTTGTTTCGCGGGGTAAATACAAAATAAAACCGCTTGTTTTTGTCAAGTCAACCAGTAACTAAATTAGAATCGCGATTGGGTGTGGCAATTCGCCCGGGAACTCCAGTCTCCAATCTCCATACAACGTCGCGTCGTATATCATATACGATGTGCACAATTTGCTGGAGTATGGGCTTGTCTCCATTATACGATTATGTTACAAGTGCGTCCATTGTTATCATTACAGATCGTACAAGTTTAAAGTTCTTTTTATTAGTATCGAAGGTTCAGAGTGTTTAGAAAGACCTTGTTTTTGGCCTCAGAAGACTATGTTACTACTTGTTACAAGATGTGGTAGATCTTCATTCTTCTTACCATATATGGTTAGGCAGAATTATGAGCAATTGCTGCAGTTAATTACTTTTGTTTATTTATTTTTATCTTATATTTGTTTAAATTTATCATCATTTTTATCTTCTGTACCTAATTGATTATATGTGTGCGTTTTTGGAAATACATTCTTTCTTTCTTTTCAATTTCTTAATTGGTAAAGTTCAAAGTAGATCTGATCTTGTTGTACAGACATAGAATATCTATTTAAATTGAAAATAATAGTGTTCTTTTGGCATTCTTCATCCTCTCTTCTTCCTTCTCTTATCCCATCTACTTGGGGTCGGGTTTCCTTTACAGCTTGCTCCATAATTATGTGGTTATCTGGACTGTAGACTCGTATAATTCACTGGCTTTCATATCTTTGTGGATATGGGACGTTTGGTTATACTTCATCAATGTTGCTAATGAGTGGTGATGTTTTGATGAAGGTTTACGAAGATAGGCACTAGCCTACTACTAGCAAAGCTACTAGCTTTGTTACCTTCAATATGTTGCTTATTGATATCACGATCGGGGGCCACTAATTACCTAAAATGTTGATTGTCTAAGTATCCTGGATGCATAGTCTTTCAGTCCTTCTCTAAATCTTGCTCTTCGTTTCTTTCCCTAGATCTGTCGAATAAATCAATCTATTTTCGTCAGTATGAATCGATCTACAGTTCGCAGGTAACCGGCACGAATTGTCCTATTCTTACTATTGATTCTTCTCACACAGAATTGTACAAAAATAAGACTTCTTACTTGTTCGAGGTAGGAAAACAAACTGCGTCAATATTGATACGAACCGTTGGAAGTATACCCGTCGCACTCCAAGACGGATATCTTCGAACAAACACTCCAAAGGCCACTTGTCTAATAAAACGATTTGATGGGTAAAAACTTAGGTAAAAACCATTTCTCTATTGTTTATATTATTTATTTTTACACTTATATTCTAACGGCTTTATCTATATGCCTAGGCTAGGACCCTAGCCTAGGGATCCATCCAAATATGTCAGTTTAAAGATATTGTTGGATGATATTTCATGTAGGTATTATTCATGTACCTAATTGTATTACGCTTCGACATGGTATGCTTCAAAAAGAACGTTAAAAAAGTCCTGTCCCTCCACGGCCGGCAGCACACAAGCAATACCCCTAGTATTGCACGTGTCTCTAGGCGACGGTGACTACTTACCATCAGGTAAGCCTGCCTGTTTGTCCTGTCTGACAATTTATATTTTTTTAAATGATTAAATTGTAATAAATAAATAACCCCTACTCTCACAATTAAAGATTTGTTCAATAAGACATAGCCGACCAATCAGTAATTTAATTTATCATCGATGTGTTCCAATCTCGTGTTCGGATATGAAATGGACAACAACAGTGAAGGTAAATTTCCTGATAAAACAGTTTATTTGTCGATCCAGTGCTGTTTAATCACTGGGCATTATCTCTGTGATGCATGGCAGTCAGGCACGAGCTCCGGAATATAAAATATGGCTGTGGAGACTCCGTCATTTTTCATGCGAGCGCAAATTTTATGGAGCTAACATGACTTAACCGGGATCCAGTAATATTCTGTTAATCCTTTTTCCGAACGATAAATTTCCAGGGGGAATGAGGGATGTGCAAAAATTTTGATGGGACACAAATTTGGATATAAAATTTGGGTCAGCAACAATAGCGGAACCGGTAACCTAAAAAGGTTTTATGTCGTTAATTATATTATATTCTCAGAATTATGGTGGTCATTTCACCAAGTTATCGACATCAATATCTTTACCGTCTGTTTTTACTTTTAAAACCACTATTCATCCAATGTATGTGAGGAGAATTTAATCCGAAAAAAAGACAAACAAAACTAAAGGGCTTTATTCCACTAGCCAAATGCGAGCGTTCCAGCGAGAGTATTCCATCCACACTTTACAGTTTTCTATATCTCTTTTCTAATATCTTCGACAACTAAATAAACCAACATAATACCAGCGCTATAGACATTTTTGTCTGCAGCAATAAGCTGAGTTGAGACCCTTTTCACAATAAGAGCAGACCATGATTTCAATATGTTTACCTTTGTCTACATAATTATTTTATTATAATTATAACTGTTTCGGTCATTGCTGTGTGTGAAATATACGTATTACTTACTTACTTCTTCTTTTCAGTCTATCGTAACCCATCGTTGGGTATAGGTCTTTTCCTTACTTACTTACTATTAAACAAATAAGTACTTATAGCTTTGAAATAAAACATAGCTCTACCTATTGATAGATAGATAGATAGAAACACTTTTTTGTACACAAAATCAGGAAAAGTAAAAACTACAGGAATAATAGCACGATATGTACAAAGGCGGCCTTATCGCTTAGAGCGATCTCTTCCAGGCAACCTCTGAAGTTAATTGGACATTAAAGAGATTAGCGACAGTGTAGTGTGAAGATATGAAAAAGGTTACTATTACTTAATATACAGTAAATTTAGTAAAATAAAAGTAATATGATATAAATAAATATGTAGGTATACTAAAATAGTTAAATGCATAGATATACATAATATAAATAAATAAACACATTTAATAGATAGTAAACAATAAATAGGTAAATATACATAATAATAAAAATAAAATGCACAACTACAACAAGTAATGATGAGTGAGACCCGCTTTAAACGAAGTCAGGGATTCCGAATGCCGATTTCGACGAGGAAGTGAGTTCCATAGGTGTGCTGCCTTGACAGCAAAGGAGTTAGTGTCGTATCTGGTACGACACAGTGGAGCCTTCAAGATAGTATCATGGCTGGATCTGAGAGCGACATCATGATCAGAGCCTAGGAATGTGAACATCGATTTCAGGTACGCGGGAGTGATAAGACTGTACAGGACATTATAAAGGATTGATTACACATGGACATTAGAAAGAATATTCCTATACATGTTACAATTGATCCGATAGCTAACGTCGCGTCTTCCGGCAAAAAAGCTTCCTTCAACTTACAAAAACTTACCACGTTATGTCCACCCTACTCTAAACAGACGGCCTATTCAAATTCGCATTAACCCTCCATTTTATGGACTTAACGAGCTCAATCTTTGTTGCTCCGACGCCGCTAATCTATTCCGTTTGCGAATACCTTTACTAAATCCGGCCCATTAAGGGGCCTCCGATCAAGAGAAGTACAAAGGGCTATGATGCAGTCGCTTGTCTAGCGAATTACTTAAGGGCCTACATAAAATCTCGGCTTTTGTTGAAGACAAACTGAGCTGGAGACAAAGCTAAGGAACATCCGGATGCCTTTTAATATAGATCATTTTCCGTTATGTATGAATAATCTTAAATTAACCAAAAAAATTAGTGAAAATAATGGTATAATACAATCTTCTTCTTCTTCTTCAGATCCTAGATACTAGAACAGTGGTGCATAGGGCTTGGACAATATTCTTCCACCGCACACTGTCCGATGCCGCAGACTCTATGGTTTCCCAGGATACTTTAGCCGCAACCTCATTTATTTAGGTATAATACAATACAAGTACGTGTATTTTACTTTTACTTTACTTTACTTTACAAATATTATTTATTGCACACAGGGCAAAAATACAGGACAGAAGAAAAGATACAAAATACAAATATTATTGGCGGCCTTATAAGGGCGCCAATTATATTCGTTATGACCATACCATACCAGCTATAGCTGGTAAGGTATCGTCATAACGAACCATTTGAAGGAATTAGCATGTGCGGGTTATGCTGCTGTTGTGGTCATGGTCTGTTTTAGTCATTACTAACTTACTCGTAAAGTAAAGTAAAATACACTTTATTGCACAAATATAAAACAACAAACATGAGATAGAAAAGGAAATAGTGAAGTACAATTTAGGCGGCCTTATCGCTAAGAGCGATCTCTTCCAGGCAACCTTCGGGCAGAGGAAATGATATCGAGAAAGAGGTAGTAGGTGTGCAAGGTTTATGGAAAACGTTAAATAAGAGAATTTTATTTACAACAATATATCGTATTCAATATAATATAGTGTATTGAATTAAATATTAGTTCAGTATATAGTGAAGTCATCTTGCGCTGATTATCGCTTCATCTCAGGGCTCTATCATAAGTTAATAATAAATGTGATGAATTAGAATTGTACATGTTGTGGATTTCGGAGGATTTGTTAATTTTATTTCTAATACAGGTACAGACGACCACTGTATTATACCATCGGTCAAAAACCTTCGATTAAATCTCAACCTTATGCGCAATATGATTCATGTCAGATTCTCCAATTTTGAGGTTTTGGGTAGGTTGACCTGTGGTCGACTACACTAACAGTTATACGAAGCGAAAATTAATGGAAGGAAAAGCCGTGGTTATCCTAGACTTGGTCAGTCTTAAAGATTAGATTGTGCTCATAGATTTTAATATACAGAGCAGACGACACCAACGGCGTGCATTCGTGAAACGAAGAATGACTACAGTCATAACAAGATAGGCATGCCAAGACAGATATTCGTGGCGCACCATTCTCTCCGCCTACCCTGCAAGGGATATAGCGTGAAGTTATGTATGTACATATGTGTATTTCAGATAAATTTATGTAGTTACGAAATTAATGTAGCATATTTTATTGTTTTCTGATTTACGTAGTCCGTTTCTCCACCGCTTTTTTGGAAATTAATATTAACAATATATGAAATAGATTGATTTTATTTCGCTAACTGAATCGCTGGCGGCGGAGTGGTGACGTTTGAGGAAGCAGGAGGCGGGGAGTGACTCCTTGGAGTTCCTGAGTAGTACAGTGAACAACACATCACTCTACTCTTTAGCACTTTGTCATCAGCAGCCCACTCTAGTCCACTGCTGGACATAGGCCTCTCCCAGGGCGCGTCATTGAGCCCGATCTTCGGCTCTTCTCATCAAGTCGTTCAATTGTTTTATCTTATTTGACACATTCTTTTAAAAAAAGCATTCAAAAAGCACTTTAGCCACGATTAGACTCAAATAATATACTGTTTCACAGGTTTTTACTCTATTTTATTAATTACGACCAGTTTCGTTTACACATCTTCAGGTATTTACACTTTAGTGACGTTGCTGAGACTGAGCTGAATTATTATGTTATTTGTATGTAAGAATTAAATTAGTGTATTTTAGTATTATTTTATTTTGAATAAACTCCATTAATAATAATATCATCCTATACTTCCTATTTCCTATAATGTTGCATGTTTGATAGTATAAAATTAGTGTATATAATTATATTTATATATTATATATATTCGTATATATTATATGTATAACAAATTGTATGTATCATTATAATTGTTGAGTATGTATTTTATTTATCTACTATATAATTATTGTAATTTATTTATGCTTATTATTTATTGTACTCCAAACCTTACCCACCATAAAAGTAGTCTTAACTGTCCTAAACCAAAGGTTGGCTGGAATAGATCCCTATGTGATAAGCCCGCCTTTTGACTACAAACAACACTGCTGCACTGCTCACAGTAGTAAATGCTACAGCGCGGCGCCTTAAGTGGTCGTCATGTATCACACGTACTAAATTTGGCCAAAGGTTCTATCGCTATCTTGGACCGTATTTATACACCAAGGTAAACAAATTACTCAAAATTGTTAATCATACACGATATAGGTGCAAACAATCTTTAACCACCTGGCTTGCAACCTTGGACTATGACAGCACTGAGAAAGTATTGGAAATTGTCCAATGAATAAACACACATATACTAGTCATGCAGTCACACACCCGCACACTCTCACACATCCTAACACGCACACTCTCACACACCCTAACACGCACCCTCACTCTCACCCTCAACAAACACACACCCTCACCTTTCCACACCCCCACACCAATACGCACACATGCACACAAACTTTCACTCCATGCTTACATCTTAGTATCTAATGATAATTTTAAAATTGTATACGTTTATTTTAATTTTATTTTTTCCCTTTATATATCAAAATTGTTCCAACAATAGAAGAGCCTAAATCCCGCGACACAGGGTATCCTAGTGCGGGATTTAGAGCATCAACCATGTATTAATTGTAAGTTGCAAAATACATTTATTTATTTATTTATTTATTTATTTATTTTTATTTATTTTACAAACAAACAAAACAACAAGGCCCGATTTTAGACACCAATCTATTCAATCTTGAGCATTTCACAACCAATTTCCTCCGACACACTTGCTCAGGTCACCTGCCCATAAAGAGTATGTTTAAAATATTGAAAATGTCTATTGAATTTTTACTAACTTTTGTAAGTAAAAATAAAACTTCACGAAAAAAAAACTAACTTTTGTAAGTAAAAATAAAAATTCTACATTTTTTTCATCAATCTTATGTTACAAGTATATGTATGTACTTTGTAACTCTGTAGGGATGAATAACCAACTATCCTGCTGACTCCATCTCGCTGCCAATTTGTCAGAGTTGCTTTCATATCCTGAATTCTTTATAAAAAAGTTGTGAGTTTATTTTCTAACCGCGATGAGAGGCGCTTTTGTTATTTTTTTAGTTTAAATTGCCCATAAATATTATATGAACTCAGAAAAAGTATCCATTGCATACTTTTATAAGACACCAATGATTTTGAAATTAACCTTATAGTCCCGATTCCTGTGATCTCTACCCAATAAAAAACTATGGACCCCAGACGGTTGTCAGTGTCTAAGTGTCAAGTTTCGTCTGTGGTTCGATTTATGGAATTGCTTTTAGAAAATAGATTAAGAATCCAGTCTAAATCTAGTTAATTCATATTCAACCGAAGACCCATATTCAGGGGACATCTGCGTAGGTATATATCTTTTCTAAAAATAAAATTTCTAGAACAAAATTCGGGTTTTCACTGCAAGTCTTAATTTTCCTTAAAGATAGACCAAGTGCGACTTTAAAAGATTATTTCTTTTCTACATTTTCAATAAGAAAAGTCAATCTTTCAGACAAGCAAAAGGCAGTTTTACTGTCAACATAACTTCCTTTTTTCTATTACCGGAAAGAAAAACATGGCACAGAAACAATATCCATAATTACAACATAAATGAGGGGGACGTAAATGTCGAATATAAAGCAAGAAAATATAAAAATTAATGCGCCTAGCGTCGCTGAGATGTCGTATAGTTTGGTACAGGATGGCTATCTAGTCTGCCTTTATTAGGTAAAAGAGTCTGTCTGGGGTGTGTACGGTGTAGCTGTAAAGTGTATTGCTGTGTTCAAATGTCATGAATGACTTTTGTGCTGCATTAGTAGCTTATCATGGCCATGTAGCGTCAGTGCTTAGCTATGGTCTTATCCTGTGGGGCGACTCTACTGAGTCTGAGAGAGTGTTTAGACTGCAAAAGAAGTGTATTAGGGCAGTCTGCGGAGCTAAATTTCTGGACAGTTGCAGACCACTGTTTAAAAAACTAAATTTACTTCCCTTGCCGTGTATGTATATTAAGGACATATGCTTATTCGTTAAAGCCAATATGCTTCATTTTACAAAGCGGAGCGACTTGCACGTCAGGCAGACGAGGCCACAAATAATGAACAAGCTATGGCAGCCCCCGTGCCGGAAATACATATACACAAGAAATGTTTATAACATGTGCATAACAGTGTACAACAAATTACCTCATGATATAAGGGTGTTAGAGGGTAGACTCTTTAAAACTGTATTAATGAAATGGCTGCATGAAAATCCTTTCTATAGTGTGAAGGAGTATAATGAACATTCACATTAGCACTAAAATTGACATTATTTTAATTTATATTCTTTGTAGGTACCTGACATTTTGTACGTCTTTTAACAGGCTGAATACTTTGACTTTAATATATTTTTAAGATATTTTACTTTCTATACAGTATTCTGACAAATAAAGTATTTTGATTTGATTTGATTTGTAAATAATAGTATTCCTATCATATTTTCAATTAAATTTATTTGTGTCGTATCTTTGTCATCTTGGACAGGTTTTGGCCAGCTATCGGTCATGGTCCAACAGAATACCAGCGCTGTAGGCATTTTTGTCAGCAGCAATAAGCTGAGTTGAGCCCCTTTTCACAATAACAGCAGACCATCAGACATGATTTCAATATGTTTACCTTTGACTACATAATTATTTTATTATAATTATAACTGTTTCGGTCATTGCTGTGTGTGAAATAAACATAGTACTTACTTATTTACTTTTCCCGCTTTTAAGTTTTAAGTTAATTACCTTTTTTTCCTTTCATTCTATAAGCTGCATTATATACAGCAACTGACAAACAATTCAAATTCAAAATTATTTATTTAACCAAAATATAACATGATGATACACAAAGTTACCTTTGGACCCCACACTAGGCTAAGCCTGTCCCGTGGGGACCATTACATTATTAACCAGGAATTCAAATACGGCTTACAGTACATACACTAAAACGGGAAAGAGAGAATGGACGGGGAGGAATATATGATTATGGGTGTGAGTGTGTGTTGTATGTATGTGAATGTGTATGAGTGCAAAGTGAGTAAGTGAGTGAGTGTAGTCAGTAAAATGAGAGTGTGTGTTGTGTGATATTGTGATTGGAGTGAAAGATCATTAAACACAAGAAAGTTAAGCAGTATAACAGACTTATTTTTCTACCCTGAGTAGAGTTTCCATCTCTTCCTAATTCAGGGTTGCTAATAATTTTGTAACTTTTTGCTATAGTTGACTTACAGTACAGTGTCTTTGACTGTACTGCAAGGAAATTGTGAAAATTAATTAATTTCTTGCTACCAGATTGCTCAATATTATACAAATTACTCCGCAATTTGGTCTTTTCAGTTTTCTTATCTTTCTTCCTGAAATAACTGCCTGCGATAAAATGTTGTTCTTTTTATTTTGCAAAAGCGTTGAATGGAAAACAGAGTGGCAACGGAAACCTAAACATGACAGGTAAAGCAAGTAAAATACACTTTAATGTACAAATAGAAAACAACAAACAAAGGATAGAAAAGGAAATAGTGAAGTACATTTTAGGCGACCTTATCGCTAAGAGCGATCTCTTCCAACGTGCATTCGTGCAGATGAAATGATTTCGAGAAAGAGGTAGTAGGTGTGCAATCAATGTGGGAAAACGATATATAAGAGAGTTATATTTACACAGCAATAACATACTTATAAATACCAATGTAATTAATTAATTAATTTTGTCAGTTTTATATTTTCCCATGTTCTGTTACATGTTCATTTGCACTGGTCACAGAAGAGATCTGTCCTCCGAGATACAGGAATATCCTAGTTCGGAGGTCAGCGTTTATTGTAAACGAACTGGTTGCTCACTAATTTTATTTAGTTTAATATAACATATGCTTAAGTTCCTACTGGTGTATGGACTATGAATCCATTGTAATCTTACCGCACAAATGAACTATTATAATTCTTAATTACTAATTATAAGGTATTTGTATACATTAAAAGATCTTATTGGTTGTCAGATACATTCTCTATCAATTGTACTGCGCACAGACACCCTTTGAAAGGATCTAGACATGACATTCGTACTCTCTGTCGTTTCTTTCTTCTTTATACTCGTATATCTTTCCTTTTCGTTTTACAATACCTTATTCGGTTCTTCTGAACCTCTGTCAGACATGCATATGAAATCCCAACGAGTTATCTGTTGACAACACAGTCTCAAAGTATAACATTTCTATTCCAACAATATTAAAAGTTTAAAAGCTCTGGATTCCATTTCAAGCTCCACGGCGCAGACTTGCAAAATGCAGAGGTTGTTTCTTGCTTATATTTCGTGACTTTAGCCTGAGGTTTATCAAAGTCGCCATTTGGCGAAGAAACTTGGAAGAAACTAATAAACATAATCATAATTTATTCATAAAATTAATTTACATGTCATATATGTTCTCAGTATAAATATTATTGTACGTGTTAATGTGTCATTTTTTTTAAATTTCGTCTATATTGAAAAATGCACAGCCTAGTAATCACATTTTTATTTTATTTTCAACAGTAATGACACTATCTGATTTTTTTATTTCATTGGGAATTTTATTGTAAATTTTAGGCTCTAAGGCGTGGATTTTTGGCCGTAAGGCGAGACATGGTTTTGATAAATTACTATAAATATCTAAGACTTTATTTATTGTTAGGATGTCCTAAAGGACAAAGATTACGAGTGTACTTCTCTAACTGCGGTGCTAAAGAAGGATTAATTATTTGATTGAGTAAGTTTCGCACCACCATTACTTTACGTCAAACATCCAGGGGGTAATACAACCCCCCTAGGTTGTAAGACCCCTATAGGGCGTGAAACTCGATTCACTCTTGACAATTTTAGTACTATTTTCCGATCTCAGTAACATGCCTGAAACGATACAATTCAAATGTCATTTTATTTAATCGAATTTATTTCAATTTTAACTACTAACCGCGACCTGCAAGAAAGTTCCTTAACGTTAAAGCTTCCTTAAGTCTCGTGTCATCTCTATACAGCTATGGCGTAGAAAGGGGTAGCATGTATTTTAATGAAGAATTAACTTTATGTACATTTCGTGCAGCTGACGGTTATTGTCGCTATTAGACTTAACTTTTATTATTTATGGTTATGGGTCTACAATTTTTTTCAGTGATCTTGCTAAATCACCTTTATTTGACCCTAAACGCCAGCTCTGCAACATTTTGAACAAGTTCTGTTAAAAGTATTTAAGCCGCACACACGCAAACGTAACAGCCAGAAACGATCTTATTACATTACTAGTATTACGAGAATGTAAGTAGTGCCTGGTGGAGAAATTTGCGAAAAGCTAGCTAGAAGGAGCTAGAAGGAGATGAGACAAGACTTACTTGAGAAGCTCCTGGATCTGATCTCCGGCGGCTGGTTTCTTCTGGATTCCAAAAAAGTTTGAAGGGTTGAGCACTTAGAGCACTCGCGGCGATAGTTCTATTACAAAATTAGAGTAATTAGCGTGGAAATTAATTAATTCCGAGGAGCGTTTGTTTTGCGTGACCGTTGCGACAGAAGTCATTTCACGAGTGAATTTGATTGGCAGATGACATTGTGAAGTCATCACGGTGCGCGTATTCTTTCGGTCTTGTCTCTTAGGTGATAGGCAGGAAAGGAACAGGTATAATTATATGAATATTATAAAAGTACAAATGTGTATAGTGTAGTTTAAAAATAACGATATATGGCGTTAACAGTGCCTATTTATCTGATAGAATAAGATTATTTTTATATAGACTCCCAAAAAAGAAAAATAATATTTTTTCATGCAATAGTAAGACTAGAACTTCTTTCATCAAGAGAAAAATACAAAATGAAGCTTGAATTTATGAGAAAAACGTCTGTATTTTCTTCCTAACTTCACAGCAAGAAAGTTCTTTGACTCGTACAATGTAAACCTGAGCAAAATGTTTGAGTTTCGTCTGGTTACATCGTCGCTGAATAAAATTTAAATCGTCTGGTACTCTCGGGACCTTTAGTACAGTTTTATTTCTTCGTGCTTCATTATTCTTCGTTCGTGTTTTATCTAGATATATTTAAACAAGCATTTACTTAGAGGCAGCACATGATAATTGTTGCGCGTTATTGTGTTTTTCGAAACCTAAAACCTTGGAATCTTCAAGGCGAAAGTGAATCAGCATTTACTAGACCGGCGTCCTCCATCGTCGGCCCCACCATCGTTTACCATCAGGCAATATTGAAAACCATCGATTAGTTTTAAGAAAAATTCAAAAATATTTTTCTGCTCGAAATCGTACCACTAATCTGAATTCAATGTAAAGGAACATTATCCAAGCCTATATGATATTAGTGATACTGCAGTATCTATCCAAGATTCTGGGAATCCTAGAGAAGGTTGTATTTTGTATGAAATTCTATCTCAAAAGCGTTGGCCATCGATAGCGCCAATTCAGCATTTAGTTAATCGAAACCCCTCTGAGTTCACTCGATGTAGTGAGTGTTACTGTATCAGTGAGCATTCGATCTTCTGTTTATTCGACCTTACAAGCCATTGTAAAGACGAGCTTTTCCAGTGATATCTCTATCTTATCCTACCTATCGGGTTTGTTTGCCCAAACTTATTTCATCCAATCGTCATTCAACCTTGTGTAGGGAACCCGTACAAAGAACCTCAGAGGCTCTAAATCAGAGCGCTTGAAAGGTCGCTTTCGAAAATTTCGTTACTATTTTGTTTGCGCCTATTTTATCCTTCCATATTTTCACTGTATGTTTATAGGGAATTCTAGATCCGGTACCCTGCCTCCCCCAACGGGATTCACAGCCTCTTTCCCTTCTATCGCCCTAAGTCACAAGCCGGGACTGTTTGTTCAAATTCGCAGCAACGATAAGGAGGTGTAGTTTGCTCCCGACGAGTGATCTAATCAAATTGTTACCATAAACATAACAAAATCTATGATGGTTGACGACAAAAACGTAAATATGAATAGAGAAATAGAAAAACATTCAGCATCTGAAACAGGAAACAGAAATTATTACTTCATCAATAGAGAGGAAGCTGAGGAAATGTTACGACAAGACTCGGGGCATGATGTGACGGTAACTAGTTCATTCATTAGTTCTTCCGGTTTGAGCTCAGCACATTGATAGAAAGGTATGGCTAATTAATATAGAGAGATCCTTAGTAGATGGAATAACATGTTAGTAACAATAAGATCTTAGAATATACATTAATGAGACATGTCATGAACAAACCTGCCACCAGCCAATGGTACGGCCAACATTCCGGTTATAAGGATCGAATCACAGGAGATGCACACAGTACTTGCGGAGGCTCCTTTCCGCGCGCACTTTTCTATGCTCCTTACAAATTCTAGAAATAGTCCCGTCTACCTCAACTCTCCCCCTTCTGGGGCTGACATGTCATGAACAGTTAAACGTTTGAAAATAATTCTAATTCTTGAGGAAACCTTAAGCCTCGGGTTTTATGAGTCCGGTTCCATCAACGGTTCAGTTCACATGCGCTCCGCCATTCCCCTTATTTGAAAGTAATTTAATTATGCGTGTAGAAGCACAGTCACCCACATACATATACCTACGTATATCAGAATTATATACAGTTTACCTCTCCCTGTAGTAACACCTACCTGTTGTTTATTAATTTATTTAATGAGCACATACCATAAAGCAGTACTTAGATTATCGCAGTTGTTAGTTGGTTAACTTTGTATAAGGACTGGCTGAAAACCAGCGCTGTGTGTTTACTCGCAAGTGTATTCACTCAAGCATTAGCTGCACCAGGTGCCTATTGCCAATAGTATTATGGAGTGAACTAAATATGTATTATTTTTTGTGACAATTAAGTGTTTTCTTTCTTTCTTTCTAAATCAGCGCTTTGTGATTGGATGCAGCGAACCAAACCGTGGTTGAAACTGGACTCGTGAAGTCCTAGCCTTAGATATGTCAGTATTATTGTATTGTATTGTATTTATTTATCTTATAGTAACTGAAACCGTTACAAGATACGTCATTAGCAACAGTATTAAATATACTCTAACAATAATACAAATTCAAACTATATAAAATCAAAAGTTTTAGTTATAAGTGTCTGTCAAATATTTAAAATGAAACATAATAGTTAGGTACAGTCCTGTACACCGTCAGAGAATAGAAATAAAAAATAATATTACGTTACGTAGTAACTATTAGGTAATCTGTGATAACGATAACAGAATAGCAACACCAAGGCTAAGTAAACATAGGTCAGTCACATAGCATTTTTCTGGACAGATCTAGCTACTGTATGTAAATGTAAACCAGATACAGTTTATATTTATTGCCAAGGCGATGAAAATAGTCACGAAACGAAGCTTGTACAATATCGAAAAACAATATTGGATGCCGCAAAGGGATAGACATAAGGCTGAGTTCAGTATGATGCGGAGATCGCAACCTACCGAATAAGAAAACTACCGTATTTGTAGTAACACAAACCTATCATCATCAGCAGCCTATTAATGTCCCCACTGTTGGGGTACAAGTCTTCCCCTTGCACAAGGGGGTACGGGCCACGATCCACTGAAGGGGTCCAATGCTGATTAGTGGATTACACATACCTTTAGAAAATTTTCATTTCCTCAGACATACAGGTTTCCTCACGGTGTTTTCCTTCACCTGTTAGAGCAGTCGGTAAATATACGTTAGGTCTTCGAAAAAATCCGAAAAACTCAATGGTACAAGGCATTCAGCATTGCATGGTTTCGAACCCGGATCCGCATGGGAGCCCGGCGTCCTAGCCACTAGGCCACCGCCGCTCTAACCGACACAAAACTATAATATTATCTATTCCGGCCAGTATGCTAAACTCACCACATTTGTATACAGATTTAAGTCCTGAGAAAGCGGACATTCTGGACCTAAAGGAAACGGGCGACCAGACGATATTTTAGACACTAATCATATGACAAGAAGAAAGAAATTATTAAATTTTACGACTCTCTGTTTTGGGGTGGGGCGCATAGGCAACCTTTGGCACGTAAATGTAGGCTGAATGGCGGTATGGTGGAAAATAAGCTTTAGAGACTTCGAAAACTTTATCAGACACAAAATCTTATTCGGTACCTTCTACTTAAATTGTGTAAATATTTAAATTTTAATAAATAGGTGTCAAAAAAGACGCCTATATAAAGATACTTCCAGAAAATATTTTTATAAACAGTTAACGCTACAAAAATATTAGTTTTTCATAATGTGGACAACTCTGAAAACACCCTTATGTAACTTCACGTTTTCCTTTCGATAAGGCAATATATCTTATTGAATCTATTTTAGGACACCAGTAAAAAATGTTATGCGCAATGCGTGATACGTTTAGTTAGTAAAAAGGGTTCCGTACCGTACATGTCCTAAGATATATTTTTTCACCAATTAGGTTATCTAGATCTTTTAATTTAGTTTTATAGCATTGGGAACAAGCCTTTTGATTCTTTTCATAAATCTTTTGTCTTTTAGCATCTTCTACTAATACTCGACCCGTATGAAATTCAGATATTTTTTGTATACAAATTATAAGGCACCCATTTAATTAAACTAAAAGGCCAATATTTAAGTGCGATAAAATAAATTAACTTTTAGCAATATCATTATCTTCGAAGCGACTAATAAGCTTGAGCGTCGGAGGCAAAATGGCTAAGACACCGGACTCGAAACCGTGCAGTGTCATGTACCAATCAGTTTTTTGTATTTTTCGAAGACTTACGTACATTTACCGACTGTTCTAACGGTGAAGGAAAACATCGTGAGGAAACTTGCACACTGCATCTCAGTGTGCAGGTTGCGAGATTAGTGCGGAGGCATCGTCGGATCGAATCCACCTTTGGATCTTTGGCCATTGACCACTCCTAGCAAAGGCATTTTAGCCTGATTAGAGTAGTTAATGAAGAATATTGGTATAATGTGTAAAACATTACATTTTTTTTAAATGTAGATACTTACTTACTTTAGGTAGGTATGTATTTGCTACCAAAAAAAAATGAAACCTAAAACATAAAACATCATTGCAAAGTAAAACTCCACATAAAGCTACAATGTCTCCGGGAGACAATCTTATTGATTCTATACAATACTAGCTTACAAGCTAAAACAGTACTCCAACTCTCTAGTTTGCTTATATCATTGTATGGAACGAAAAAAACAAACGGATGCGAGCAAAAGAGATGAATTGATGATGAAAGGGAAGAAGCGGTAATCACTCAAAATCCAAATAGTTTTTTTACAACGTTTTTTTTATGCATACCTATTAAAATAAAAAGTAATTAATTAAAAATGTACATTATGTATGAAGTTATAATATATTTGGATAATATATTAGTATATTCATACCTCTCGCTCGTAGAACCTTTGACATACTGACATAATCTTCTAACCTAATTCTTCTTCTAATTTATACCAACTCTTGGTAGATAAGTATAGTTCAAAATGATAAAAATCTCATACCGCTTTAAGCGGTGTCACAGAATACTAAATAGATTATTAGAACCCCTGAACCCCTGTAGGGTTCTCTGTGATATTCCTCGGTTAAATAAAAGAAAACTGGTGCAAATCGGACCATCGGTTGTTAAGATGGCCCAGACTAACAGACACATGCGTCAAACTTATAATTCCCCTTTGTCGGTCGGACGCGGGTTAAAAATTCACACATCACCTTTTCTGTGGGCTCAGTGATTGCGATGGTAGTGATGCAAATGTTCAGTTACAGATGAATTAAGGTTAGAAGGAAACTATGTGCAGGATCAGCCTGTGGTGGTACCACACTTTTACCTATTTCTGCAATAAAGCAGCAATGCAATTGCTGTGTTTCGGTTTGAAGGGTAAGATAACCAGCGTAATTACCGGCACATGAGGTGCCCTGCTGTCCTTGACACTCCATCTGAATCGTCAAGGTCAGCAAGGCATCGAAAACACTATAATAACATTGTCATGAGATGATGTGGTGGTACGCTTGCTCGTCTGCTTTCCATATACGAGTACAATTAAAAAAATGACGATAACAGCGGGTTTGTAGTTCCAAATTATACCGCTTCAAAGATAACGAGGTGTCACTGGTCTACATAATGTTAGCGATGTACCTAATTATTTGTAGTTGAAACATTGTACTAAGTAGGTACACAGATTCAAAAATGAAATTATTAATGTTTATTTACCTAACATTTATTGTTTGTAGTTCAAATGGTTACAAGATTTTGGTGTTTTATACTTTGCCCGTAAGAAGTATTAATTTATTGGGTGAAGGAATTGTGAAACATCTTCTGAAAGCTGGTCATGAGGTAAGGTTATCACTATTAGAATACTAGTAATATTTGCGTATGGTTTATTAACCATTCTTACCAATGCTCAGATCAAAATATCAAATATATACAATCAAAATAAAATTTTACATAGTTTTAAAGGCGATATATATTCACATTTGGGTCTTATATAATTTATTATTATATTATAAGTACTTATATAATTTTGAAGTCCTTATCTTATTCCTTTTATTAGCCAAATGCGGCAGCAATAGGGTTAGTCATTGCCCTTAATGGTACGGAACCCTAAAAATGGCTTTACAAAAATTAAACTAATGTATAATATATAAATTGATTTTGATTTGATTCTAAATAATTAAAATGTAATATTTTAGGTAACTTATGTAACAGCGTATCCATTGAAAAACAAACCGGAAGAAAACTTTCGCCAAATTGATGTTAGCAAGAATCAAGAAATGTTTGAAAGTAAGTACGCGCAAAGTCAATTAACGATGTTTTTTTTAAAATTCATTGGAACCACTGTTTACTTAAGTGTCCTATTTTGTCTAATTTATTTCTTTCTTTTATAGATGTTAACGCTGCGTTTAATGTTATAACAACAACAATGGATGGTCAAAAAAGTACAATGACTTTACAAGCTTTTCTAGAGATCACTCTGACATTTGCGACCTTAACATTTGAAAACGAAAACGTGCAACATTTTTTACAAGAAACAAGGGAGCATTTTGATGCCGTGATAATAGATTTGTTTGAAACCGAGGTTTATTCCGGGTAAGTAGAAACTGAAATGGTACCCACCAGGTAAACGCAAGCTTGAAAACCACGTGGCACCGGTGACATAAATGTGAATAAGTGTGTATAAAGGCGTTCAAATATTTCCAAGGTATAGATAACCTTTTATAAATATGGTGGGAAATACCCACGGACTTATTAAGGATTAACTTATTTGACAAATTCATACGAACGTCAAGGAAACGTAATAAAAACTGATTGCGACAGGGTTTCATCGAGTATAACTTGATATGTCTTCCAGTACGGGATAGGAAGAGATAATGTAGGACCATCTCCTGTGCTTCATTAGATAATTGAGAATTTAAGATTTAATGGTAAGCCTAGTGCTATTTCTGCCGCAAAGCAACAATGTTTGAATTATTGTGTTTTGGTTTCAACGGTAAGAGAGCCAGCGTAATTACCTAAATATTATGCGGCATTCCACCTAAGTCCTCAAGGCTAGTTGCAACGCATTTAAAACCCTCTAATAACATGCGGTGAGATGTCTATGGGCGACGGTGATCATTCACTATCCTTATACAATTTAAAATATACATCTGATTCTTTTCCCAGACTTGCAGCTCTATACGATTGCCCTTTGATTTGGTCTTACTCCATGGGTGCACATTGGAACGTACTAAGACTTATTGATGAACCAACAAATCCTGCTTACGCCTCTCATTACTTGTCTCCATATGTTCCTCCTCTCAGTCTCTTACAGCGTATTGAACTGTTGTGGACACAAATCAAGTGGAATGTTTTAAAAAGGTATTAATTTAATTTATTAAAATATCGCTACGGCGGTGATTACGACACCGGGCGAATTTCATCATAGCTTATTTCCTCATATGATTTCTAGACAGTTTTAATACGTTGACAGTCCCCTTACAAAATTGTTTGACAACTACATAAGTCCAACTAATTTAAATCTTTTGTTTTGTGACCCAACAAAGGAGACATGGACTCCTTGGACAGGCACTTGGTGTCCCTAGCGAGGATGCACTGGACTGTTGACGTATTAAATCATCTACTACATAAATTGTTAATTTTATTGGTAGGATTTAATTATTATTTGACTGCTGAACTAGAAAATAACTGATGTGAGAAGATTTCATGAAATAATGAAACTGGAGAGGTTATAATGAAAGAAGAGAAATCATTAGATTTGACTATATTGGTTAATGATGATGAGAGTAGTGGATTAAAATATGAATATTATAATAAAATATTTTAAAAAAATACTTAATATAATATAAATTCTGCTTTATTTTAAAGATTCATTCTACCAAAAGAAGAAGCTGCTTATGAGAAATACTTCAAGCCACTTTTAACCCAACGTGGAAGAACATTGCCTTACTACCAAGAGCTAATTTATAATGCATCACTTATATTGAGTAACGAATATAATTCGTTTGGTAACATTCCTAGCACACCTCAAAATTTCAAATTTATCGCTGGCCAGCATATAGAAACGCCTGTCAAACCATTGCCAGAGGTATTGGAAAATTCTTTATTGTTAAACTGAAGGTACATTAATTATGATAAATGAAAGTATACCCTCAGTATACTTTATGTTATCATTTTGTCACGAACTAGAGAAAGTTGGTTTGACCAAATCAAGAACGTTATAGGCTATCGTATTCAAGAGATAATGTACCGGACGCAAAACAGAACCCTGCGGGAGACCATAATACGCGTTCTCAATCCTTAACAATAAGGAAACGATGAAGAAGAAAAATAACGTTATAATCATCTTTAATGCAGAGGTTTAATTTTTAATTTCAGGATCTCAAATTACTGATGGACAATGCAAAACATGGCGTCATATATTTCAGTTTAGGCTCAGCTTGTAAAAGCAAAGATATTCCACAATTTATAACGGAACGTTTGCTTAAAGTATTTGGGGAACTAAAGCAGATTGTTATTTGGAAATATGAAGAAGACTTACCAAATTTGCCAAAAAATTTTCACATTATGAAGTGGGCTCCTCAACACAGCATTCTAGGTTAGTTTGGAGATTATGATAATACACAAAATCCGATTTTTAATCATCTTTTAATATTTATCTTACAATTAGTCACCTACTATACTTATTGATATTTATTAATTATGAGTCCGACGCTTTATAACCCCCGACCGATCGAGGGAGGGCGTGTTATAAGTAAGACGTTTGTCTGTTTGTCTGTCTGTCTGTCTGTCTGTTTGTCTGTTTTATTTAATAGAGAATTTTATCGAGAGTGTTCTTAGTTAGGTCTGGTTAAAAATTGGATCAGTGGTTTCCAAGATCTTGGAGTGTCTTTGATGTCAGATGGGATCTCTGGAACGGTAATAGATAGATGGTTCGAATTTGAGCTTAAATGTTCAGGTTCATGGTGCGTTTCCGATATCTGAAACCTTGATGATCTAATGATGACCAGGAAAAAGTTATTGAACTTCAATTTCACAATATGAACCTGGAAGAATTGTAAGATTGTCAGCCCGCCGATACTATAATAGTTAGATGGGGTCTTTTTGAACTAAAGTTGTAAGGAATCCTGAGACATTACAATAGAAAAAAAATAAAGATGGCGGCGAAAACAATATAAAAATGACGTGGAGCTAGAAATTTTAAGATAGTCATGGCGAGACCGTTCGCCGAGCTCCACGAATTCTGGAGCGTCCGTCCGCCTTGAGACGCCGCAGGTCTAATCTGCTGAATGTTCTTAGCCATGTCAAATGAAAAATGGATCAGTGGTTCAAAGATCTTGGAGTATGAGGGGATCTCTGGGACGGTAACAATTAGGTGGTTCGAGTTTGAGCTCAAATGTTTATGACCACATTGGTGACATTCCCACATCTGGAATTTTGAGAACCTGATGATGACCTGGAAAAAGTAAGGGGATCTTCACAATGGTACGTCGGAGGATTCTTAAATATTTAATTTGGAGTTATTTGACGATTTAATGACGAAATGTTACTTTTGTTTCAGCTCATCCAAACTGTTTATTTTTCATATCCCATGGTGGTATTTTATCTTCAACTGAAGCTGTTCACTTTGGTGTTCCTATTATAGGAGTGCCTGTTATGATGGATCAATATATCAATGTTGAAAAGGCTGTGGCGAGAGGATATGCTATCAAAGTTGACTTGAATTATGAATTGCCTGAAAATTTGAAAAGGGCTATTGCCACTATGCTAAAAGATGAAAAGTATGTATCTAATGTTAGATTAGATGTGAAATAATTTACTCTCATGTTGTCTTTGTATCAGACAAAGGTTAAAATTTACCCTATATATTGATAAATGCCGCTTTTTCAGATACAGAACAAAGGTGAAGGAGTTCTCCCTGGTGTACCACGATCGCTTGGTGCCCCCTGGCACGGAGCTGGTGCATTGGGTAGAGCACGTGGTGCGTACGCGCGGCGCCCTGCATCTGCGCTCACCAGCATTTCACGTACCCTGGTACCAGAAGATGTATCTCGACCTTATGGTCCTCATTGTGGCTGTGATTTTGATACTAAAATTTGTTGTATTTCGCGTCTTTTGTTCGAGTAAAAAAACTGATTTAAGAAAGAAAATTAATTAAATTTTCATCTATGCTTAGTTAGTTATTCGTTGTATTTATTTCGTTCTGTTCTCACATTTTTATCAGTAGATATAGTTATCAGCGTAAATGTGCTTACCTAGTATGAATTGAAATATTTATTGAACAAACTATGAATTGTGATTTTTTGTTGGAAGTTTTTTTTACTGTTATTGTGTTTACTTGACGATAGCGGGCTTGTACCTAGGTGTGTTCGTTAAGGTTGTTACATTGTAATTTTATTTTCCTTTAATTACTGTAATTACTTATACCTAATTATATTCAACCACCAAAATGGAATAAAGTACCTATTCCCTAGGGTGCACGACTTCGGCGCCACCTAGCGTTCGAAACTTTGTTGGCTCTGACGTTTGTGTCAAAATTTTGTTATAAAATAATAAAGTTAATAATTATATGTAAATTACAATATATTTCACTGTATTGATCTAACTTGTGTAGACTATTACTTGTGAAACCGTTTCCGTTCAATAAAATTAAATGAAGGAAGTAAAATTTATAAAAAAAGTGTGTTTTGTTTGGATACATCAGGGTTTGTTTACTTCATGTTTATTTGTAGTTTTGTTGTGAAACAAGAAAAATAAGGCTATGTTAATGATTTCATTGAAAATGATAAACATATAAGTGTTCCTGTATCTTTAGTAATAAATTAAATATCGTTTTCAGCTCGAAATGAGTATAATCATAAAGACCGGCTTTGTGAGTGTCACTCACAATATAATATTCCAACCACAAACTGTATCCAAAGAAATAAATTAAAGGTAAACAATTAATCTCCGTTTGAACTCATAATCAGTTGCAATTTACAACACAACAACTATTAGATCTGTGATTGTGACCCATTTTTATTTGCGGAAAAACGCGAAATTAGTTTCTGCATAGATTTGTTTCACAGAAATAGGTACAGAGCCAACATAATTTCTGTTTTTGGCCACTGCGAGCGCTGCGATCGATTCCATTACCCCCCTAGTACTTTGCACCCAGCGAATACGAGCATGTGCCTAAATCCTGCAATGTATCTATGTCAACAAATGTTTAGTAATAGATAAAAAAAGTAGATAATATTTTAATCTGTGTAGATAACGATAGAGTTAGAATTATTGCGATTTTTGATATAGATAAGAATAAGAAACAACTAGTGTTAGATAATTAATTAATTAATAATTCTTTAGAGCGTCGGTGACCTAGTGGCTAGGACGCCGGACTCCCATGCGGGAGGTTCGGGTTCGAAACCATGCCATGTACCAATGAGATTTCGGATTATTTCGAAGACTTACGTACATTTACCGACTGCTCTAACGGTGAAGGAAAACATCGTAAGGAAACCTGCATGTCTGAGGAAATGAAAAGTTTCCGAAGGTGTGTGAAATCCACCAATCAGCACTGGGACCGCTCGGTGGATCATGTCCCCTTGGTCAAGGGGAGGACTGCGCCCCAACAGTGGGGACATCAATAGGCTGATGATGATGATGATGTTGAATAATTCTCTTGGATCACTCATTATGCTACGAGTATATACGCAAAAAATGACATTTAGATCACCTCTACGAGTAGTCTTCGTTTATGGACAAAATGAATGACTAACTCGTCATTAGCAGAATTCGTATATCTTCGAAATTGCCATTAACCGAATAGAAAGAAGAAGATTAGAAGTATTAAGTTATGTAGTTCTTAACATGTTAATTTCTTAAATAGTTTCCCAAGATTATCATCAGTCAACGATAAAATAAATTAGGCAAGTGAGCACTATATTGCTTTAAAGCTAAATGTGAGCGATTTCATGTTTTAAAACATTAAACATTTAAGCTCCTTGGATGTTAGAACCTTTGTTAGATCTTAGAATAGAAAGTAGTCATTTTAAACGTTTTAATCATAGAGCGTCGTTGGCGTGGTGGTTAGAACGCCGGACTCCCATGCTCCGGTCCGGGTTCTAAACCATGCACTTAGTTACTGTCATACACCAATGAGTTTTTCAGTTTTTTAAAAGATGTACGAATGATCTAACAGTTGAGGAATACTTCGTGAGAAAACCTGCACACTGAGATAATCAGTGTATGAAATGGGCAAAGCAATGGCAAACCACCTCAAGAGTCGTTTTTTGTGGTTATTTCCATAGAATGATCACGACCCCCACCAAGAAAAAGACTATAATAGTGATTTTAATCCTCTTTGGTTATTAGATCAGTAAGTATACTCAGGCCAGGAAAATAAAAACCCTGCCAAGAAGGCTCCATTGGTACTTTTATAAACTGTGTTATAGAGTTCGCTATATATGAAAATATTGTTCCATTTAATTCCGCAGTACGGCGAGGTTTATTTTTAGTCAGGGTATAATTTCGGATCCTTGAAGTTGACATACTATTTGTCATGAGCTACTATAACACCAAAATAGCTCCATCGCCACAAAAACGCGTACAAGAGTGTCAATAAACGTCGTGGGTTGCGTACTGTGCATACCAAAATAGGACGAGGGTTCCGTGTCACAAGTATCGGAACCCTCCAAGCCCCCTTGTCAAACGAGTCATGCCGTGTCCCTTCGTTCCAATATCACCAATAGGGTATTTTGGCTACAATTATGTTTAAAAGTTCAACCCGGTAAAGGCGATTTCAGAAACCTTGATATTTGATGATTGGAAATATTTTACTTTTATTTTACGGGCATCTCTTTTACAGATATTTTTTTTTGGTCTCGATTGTAGTTTTCAGAATATTCTGGAAAAGAATATCATAGGCACGAAACGACTACCTTGAACAATCCAAGTCATTTATAAGTGTAAGACCCTCTCGAAGGATAGCTATAAATATCATGAGATGGCGGGCTAAACAAGAGACAATGGTATCGCGTTGATATAGCACTATCTCTGTTTAGTCTCTTTGAGATGGATCTCATGCTATAATATCATTGTTTTGAGAACGGTAACAGCTACCCAGGTTATAACAACCTTTATTGTCCTAATTGTAGTTCTCTTGACTTTGGCTTTGTTATATTCCGACATTGTTGAGGAGATTTTTCTAATCCTGTATGCTCTATTTCCGACCACATCATCACTTATCAACTTACTACCATCAGGTGAGAGTTCCGAAATCTCTACTGATAAAGGAGGCATCATGAGGCATGGTTAAGACAGTTCGAATTAAATGATTAATACAGAATTAAAGTAAAAGCTGACAATGACATTAAGTCCTTCTAATAAATTCACGAAAAAAAATATATATAAAATTACATTATCGTGCAAAAAGTCGAGGGTTTATCGTTACAATTCTATTTCGGGACATGAAACTTTGCGGGGCGGGACACTTGACATCCAACCCTCCAACTCGGGACAAGCCTGACGGACGGCGGGACAAGATGTGAAAGGAATGACAATCGACTGAGGGTCAGGGGAGAGTGTAATGAATAAAGAGTATGTTAACGTCCCTTAAGTTCGATTGTGGAAGTAGCTTCTTAAAGGGTATAATCGCGCACACTATAGTACTGTATTTAGTACATAATTACGGAAAAATCGTGTGAAATCCACCAATCAGCACTGTGCCCGCTCGGTGGATCATGGCTCGTACCCTCATGTGCAAGGGGAGACCTGTGGGGACATGAATATGCTGATGATGATGATTACGGAAATGCGTTCACTGAAAAAACAGCTTGTTTGATTCTGACCACAACTAAAGTAACTATATTCAGTTGGAAAGTTTTTTGATAGATACGGTAAAGATCTTGGTTGAAGTGAACAATTTCTTGGTTGAAGTGAGCAAGTCAACTTTGTATGCTCATATTCAAACAAGTGCTCGTTTCTTGGTTATTAATGCTAGTCTAAAATACTACTTATCATGTCCAGTCGGAGTGTAACTCGATAAATTTTAGAAATAAAACGTAATAAGTAACAAATATGATTTGTTTTCGATTGGCGAGCAGTGTGTTCGATCATACCCCAATCTGTATTCCGATCGTTTCGTTACACTTCGTATTTGTGGTTGTGCTATCTTAGTCATTTGTCGTTATCTTGAGTCTTATCTATTCTTAGTCCACAGAGCGCCCGATCATCAAAATAATCCTTACCGGCCGGCCGCTTTACTAATCGACGAATCGAGTCGCTTTGTTCTAATCGACGGAGGCTTTCTATGTTTGCTTTCAAACATCGAACTAAATACCTAATTAAGTACAGTGTGAATTATAGAATCTTTGCATTTACGCCATCATCTAGTATCAATTGTTGTCATTTCTGTAGCAGATTTGAAAGCGATTTCACAATTTATTGTTAGTACTTTCCGAAATGGAAAAGTAAACCTGGATCCGCCATTCTTCCTGGACTGAACTTCGTATACAAGCTGCTACGACAACGATGCTCTGATCCCTTGGATGAAGAAGAAATCCCTTTCGTACAAAATTTGAATGATTTTTTGTAAATGTCACCCAATCCATTGAGATTTCCCTAATTGAGTAAACATTTCAAGTACAGTTGGACCTTTTGTATGGTGCTAAAAATGGACCCTGGACGCACAAAAAATATGAATTTTAGACTTAGCCCTTTCTCCTTTTTTTCTTTATTTCTTTCTTTCTTTCTTTTATATTATGATATAACTGATGAAATAAGCGCCTGTAAATATTTAGCTCTTCTACCCTGTATTCTTACCTCTCTATTCCCAATATATCTGTATACTACGTACGAGTGTAATATTTATATTATATATTTGTAGGTATTTAAAGGAGCATATATTCAGCGCCATGACCTCTTTTACCCATTACCCGGATATTCCCTATCGGAAGCGGGTTGAGGGCGTTACGGACTGCCGGAGCAGGGTTAAAGTAATTACTCGCGACGACAGAGTGACGAACTGGTAATGGCTGCCAGGTACTCGTAGTTGGCAAAAGGATGTTGCCAGAATGTTGGCAATGCTTTTGATATGTAACTAATAATGAAAAGCGAAACGGTGAATGTGTCTGTATCACGCCTCAACCGCTGAACAGATAGAATACTGAGTCAAATATACAGATTATTTTAAACCATAACAAAAATGCTCCCCAATTTGTGTCAAACGAAATCAATTATTTTGTATCGGAGAGTGCTAGTAAAAGGGAAATTACTGTTGTCTGATATATTTCACGCAGAATAGCACAATGACAATTCCAGTGAGCTTCGTAAAACACCAATGCAACGTCAATGCCACCGCTCGATGTGGCCATCATCGTGGATTATTATGACCGCTGCTCGCTCCACAAAGTTCCTACTCTCTCTCTCTCATACTCTCTCTCCTCTCCTCTCCTCTACTCTCCTCCTCGTGTGCTCTCACCAGCTCCCTACCATCTTGTGTTCAACTCCCGTTACAATTTATTTGTGTATCTTATAGGTATTCCGTTTAAGAACTAGAAGCACGTTACAGAGGGACAGATGGACGGACGGACAAATGGATTCCCGACTGAACCGGATCGACAGTAATAGGGTTCTGTTTCTCCCTTTGGAGTATGGATCCCTAAAAATCAGCATCACTCTCCAAACTGCCTAAATCCGGTTCTAGTCTGACGAATACCTCCTAAATTAAATCCGAGACGGCTAAAACAAAAGCCTAGGCAATCGATACCCCATTTCGAGTCGCTTTGGTTCTGGCTGACCTACATGCACTAATCATTTGACCGGAAAGGTTGGCCGCCCACCCTAAATCAATTATAGGTATACTGGTTTGTTCTGATTGCACAGATGCACTGTTGCTTTTCTAACGGTGCTAGCAAGTCAAATTAAACACCAGTTCTTGTTTGAAAATCTTCTTGGAATTGTGAAGCCCTTGCAGATTGGTCTGTGGGGCTCTCAGCCTAATTCCAAGTCAGAAAGTGACCATGCGAGTCAAACAGCATGCGGTCAGAGCCAGAATAGATGGCACATTTTCATCTATAACCTGTGACCTTTTCTGTACTCACCAGATAATGATGTAACAAAACCAGATATCGAAAAATTTCATTCAATCAATTATTATTTATTTGTCATTACAGGTGAGAATCTCATATATGCTATCGCGTATATCTGATGTATCCATCAGATTATCACCTATAATTATAATGCTCCCGGTTCAAATATGATATTTGACAAGTATCGACAATTAAATGCATTCCATAAACAAAACAAAAAGAGAAAAATTGATGGTCAAATGTAAAACAGAATTGAAATTCGTTGAAAAATAAAATAGCCACAGGCAATCAGTAATCAGAAGGGAGAAAGAAATGGCAATAGCAATTTGTGACGTCACTCTACTGTTAAAAGGGACGAAGAATCTCCTTTACTAACTTTTAACAATAATATATCTGGTGTTAGTTGAGATATCGAATAACTAATTTAAGATCCATATTCAGTAAATCATAGTCCATGTAAATCGATTGATACAATAAAAAATAGTCAAAAGGGTATTTATTGATTTTACCACCTCAAAGCCAAGTCACCAAATGTGATCACCGTGTCGTGAGTAGGCTGTACGTACATTTTAGAACATTAAAGCAAATATTACGTGATCACATCAAAGCGATGTCTTTATTACGTCATCGCCATGCAAATTCAGTTATGTATGTAATTACCTACGCGTTATATTAATGTTCATCAATTTTCTTTGCCTTTGTGATGTATAATGTTACAATTAACATGCTGTTGATTTTTAAAAAAGAACTTACTTAACCTAAGGTAGATCAAGGTATAAGTTTAATGATAAAGTTATATTAAATTTAAAAATAATAATTAATTAAAGTTTAATTAACGGATAAGTAGTACATTGTAGTACAAGTGCAGAAAGTTTATATGTAATGTAATTTTCTTGTAAAAAAAATAACGTGACCGCCGATGCCAATCTCCTATCTGCGTTCAATCCCATTCATATGAAAGTTACCAAAAATGAAAGAAGCAATCATATCTATATTTTTTTTAAATAAGGAGAGCAGACGAGCAAACGGGCCGCCTGGTGTTAAGTGGTCACCTTCTCACATCTCACCTTACTGTATTAATATTAGAGGGTTTTTGATGCGCTGCTAACCTTGAGGACTAAGATGGATTGCCTCTTGTGCTGGAAATTACGCCGGCTCTCTTACCCTTTAAACCGAAAGACAGAAATGCAAGCATTTCTGCTTCACAGCAGAAATAGATAAGAGGGTGGTACCATCCCAGGCGATCCTTCACATTAGGATCTACTACTACTAAGTTATCTATTATCTTCGTTATGATATGAATTGTATTTTTATTAATGCTAAAATTTTAAATTTTGTGTTGACATTACTGGACATCTTCTTTATTGATATATTGACATACCTGATTCAAATATTTAGTGTAAGAAAATAAACGCACCGCACACATTATATCCACCAAATACGAGTATGATAACCTACTTTCCCCAGTTGTCCCATGCACTTTTCGATTTCCAAAATCCTATTTCCAACAAAAATATGTTTCCAAATTTATTTTTCATACAATAGATGCGGGTAAGCAAGTCCTGTAACTGTATCAATTTTCAAGTCGATATCATTAGTAGTTCCTGAGAAACAAAACACAAAATAATTTATATACCACAAAAAATTTACAATTGTTTTTAAGTTTACTATTGTGTGTGTGTGTGTGTGTGTGAGAGAGAGAGAGAGAGAGAGTGAGTACCGTCAATCACATCACCTTTACTGTGCGGTCAGCGATTGCGATAGAAGGTGAAGGTTAGAAGGTAACTATGTGCAGGGTCAGCCTGTGGTGGTACCACACTTTTACTTATTTCTGCAATAAAGCAGCAATGCAATTGCTGTGTTTCGGTTTGAAGGATAAGATAACCAGCGTAATTACCGGTACATGAGGCACTCCATCTGAATCGTCAAGGTCAGCAGGGCATCGAAAACACTATAACAACATTTTCATGAAATGAGATGTCTATCGGGTGACGGTCACCACACACCCTCAGGTGGTCCGCTTGCTCGTCTGCTCTCCATCTTCTCTCTTCTAAGTCGTGTCCCTCATTGCTGAGGGTCGTAATCATTCTATGGAATTAAACCACAAAGAACGACTCTCGTGTCTGATTTAATGGGGTGGTTTCCCATTGCCTTCTTCATTTCACACATTGGTTATCTCAGTGTGCAGGTTTCCTCACGATGTTTTCCTTCACCGGCATAGCAGTCGGTAAATGTAGGTACGTAAGTCTTTCGAAAAACCGAAAATCTCATTGGCACATGGCATTGCCTGGTTTCGAACTTGGACCTCCCGCATGGGAGTCCGACGTCCTAGCCACGACGCTACCGACGCTCATCCAATCGACTGCTCCCCATATACGAGTACAATTAAAAAAATGACGATAACAGCGGTTTTGTAGTTCCAAATTATATCGCTTCAAAGATAACGAGGTGTCACTGGTCTACATACTGATAGCAATGTACCTAATTATTTGTAGTTGAAACATTGTACTAAGAAGGTACACAGATTCAAAAATGAAATTATTAATGTTTATTTACCTAACATGTATTGTTTGTTGTTCAAATGGTTACAAGATTTTGGTGTTTTATCCTTTTCCCGTAAGAAGTGTTAATTTATTAGGTGAAGGAATTGTGAAACATCTTCTGAAAGCTGGTCATGAGGTAAGGTTATCACTATTAGAATACTAGTAATATTTGCGTATGGTTTATTAACCATTCCTACTCCTACTAATGCTCAGCTCAAAATATCAAAATATAATTTTACAAAGTTTTAAAGGCGATATATATTCACATTTGGGTTAAGAGAATACAATATAAGTACTTGTATAATTTTGAAGTCTATATCTTAATCCTTTTATGAGCTAGATGCGGCAGCAATAAGTTAATCGTTGCCCTTAATGGTACGGATCCCTATAAATGGCTTTACAAAAATACTGGCAAGAAAAAAAAAGATTTTGATTTAATTCTAAATAATGAAAATGTAAAATTTTAGGTAACTTATGTAACAGCGTACCCATTGAAAAACGAACCGGACAAAAACTTTCGCCAAATTGATGTTAGCAAGAATCAAGAAATGTTTGACAGTAAGTATGCGCAAAGTCAATAAACGATGATTTTTTTTAATTCATTGGAACCATTTTACTTTAGTGTCCTATTCTGTCCAATTTCTTTCTTTCTTTCGTTTATAGATGTTGACGCTGCGTTTAATATTATAACAACAACAATGGATGGTCAAAAAAGTACAATGACTTTTCAAGCTTTTCAAGAGATCGCTCTGATATTTGCAACTTCAACTTTCGAAAACGAAAACGTGCAAAAATTCTTACAAGAAACAAGGGAGCATTTTGATGCCGTGATAATAGATTTGTTTGAAACCGAGATTTATTCCGGGTAAGTAGAAACTGAAATGGTACCCACCAGTTAAACGCAAGCTTGAAAACCACGTAGCACCGGTGACAATATTATGAATAAGTGTGTATAAAGGTGTTCAAATAATTCCAAAGTATAGATAACCGTTTAAAAACGTTTACGTGCTCAGTCCATCAGGACTCGTCTCGCCCGCCTGCTGTACACCAATCTCGTCCACACCAACTATGCGCAGAAATCGGTACTCCATCGCGCAGTTCTCACATATGAGAAGGAATTCGCCAGCCTCGACATGTTCTTTTTTATTTTTATTTTTTTATTTACTACTAAACCCGCATTTGACCTCGATCTCGCCTGATGGTAAGCGACGATGAGGTCGACGATGGAGCATGCGGGTCCAGTAAATGCCTATTCACTCTGGCCTTGAAGATCCCAAGGTTGTAGGTTTCGGGAAATACAGACTGGCAGGCTGTTCCATTCCTTAGCCGTTCGCATAATGAACGAAGAAGCAAATCGTTTCATACGAGCAGATGGGATATCAACAACATAAGGATGGAACCCCTCCCCGCGTCTGGTAGTCCCAAGGGGGAATGGAGATGCTGGAATTAGGTCGTGCAATCCCGATGCGCACTCTCCGAAATGTATCCTATAAAATACCGATAGACAGGCAACCTTGCGCCGATGTTCCAGACTTTCTTCCTCAAGCGCGGCGAATTCCTGAACCTGAAGTAGTCAAGACGCTCGCTCCCTCGCAACATTCCGCCACACACAACACACACTATTCACCACACACCATACACACCTTCACCCACCCTTACTCACCTTCCCACGCGGACTAGTAACTGGAAATGACTGTTATTATTATTTTATTTTATTTTCTCTTTCTGTATTGATACGTTCCCTTTACCGTTTTCTCTCTATTTAATCATATATATTTTTCTGTTGTACATCTTAATTGGCCTTACTCTCTTTTAATATAAGTATATTGTTTAATGTGTTTGGGCTGTGATGTATCGTAATAAAATCAAATAAAAATAAATAAATAAAAAGTGGTGAACTCATGCACAAATGGGGCTTTAGAGCTGACCCCGCGTGCTCCTGCGGGGCCGTGCAAACAATGAGCCACCTAACGGAGGACTGCGAAATATGGGCCATACCAGGAGGAATCGACAGATTACACTTGCTGGACGACGTAGCCATAGCAGGGCTGAAGAATATTTTGCCTTTGTAAAATAATAGTGTGATTGTGTGATGCTGACGACCGAACGATAAATAAATAATAAAAAGTGAATTTATAGGACAGGGTATGGAGAGAAATAATTACCCATGGACTTATTAAGGGTTAACTTATTTGACACATTCGTACGAACGTCAAGGAAACGTAATAAAAACTGATTGCGACAGGGTTTCATCGAGTATAACTTGATATGTCTTCAAATACGGGAAAGGAAGAGATAATGTAGGACCATCTCCTGTGCTTCATTAGATAATTCAGAATTTAAGATTTAATGGTAAGTCTGGGGATATTTCTGCCGCAAAGCAAGAATGTTTGAATTATTGTGTTTTGGTTTCAACGGTAAGAGAGCCAGCGTAATTACCTAAATATTGTGCGGCATTCCACCTAAGATAGATAGATAGATAGAAACACTTAGTCCTAAGTCCTCAAGGCTAGTTGCAACTCATTTAAAACCCTCTAATAACATGAGGTGAGATGTCTATGGGCGACGGTTATCATTCACTATCCTTAGACAATTTAAAATATACATCTGATTTTTTTCCCAGACTTGCAGCTCTGTACGATTGCCCTTTGATTTGGTCTTACTCCATGGGTGCACATTGGAACGTACTAAGACTTATTGATGAACCAACAAATCCTGCTTACGCCTCTGATTACTTGTCTCCTTATGTTCCTCCTCTCAGTTTCTTACAGCGTATTGAACTGTTATGGGCACAAATCCAGTGGAATGTTTTAAAAAGGTATTAATTTAATTTATTAAAATCTCAGAAATACTCGTATGCGATTCAAAGAAATTCCACCGGTGGGATTTGAATACACATTTTCAGCTTAACCATTACCAGCGAGTTATCCAATTTCGCTACGACGATGATTTTCGACACCGGGCGAATTTCATCATAGCTTATTTGCTCATATTATTTCTAGACAGCTTTAATACGTTGACAGTCCCCTTACAAAATTGTTTGACAACTACATAAGTCCAACTAATTAAAATCTTTTGTCATATGGACTCCTTGGACAGGCACTTAGCCAGTCCAAGGAGGATGCACTGGACTGTTAACGTGTTAAATCATCTAATATATATATTTTTTTAATTTATTGGTAGGATTTTATTATTATTTGACTGCTGAACTAGAAAATAACTGATGTGAGAAGATTTCATGAAGTAATGAAACTGGAGAGGTTAAAATGAAAGAAGAGAAATCATTAGATTTGACTATATTGGTTAATGATGACGAGAGTAATGGATTAAAATATGAATATTATAACAAATTATTAAAAAAAAATTAATATAATATCAATTCTACTTTTTTATAGATTCATACTAGCAAAAGAAGAAGCTGCTTATGAGAAATACTTCAAGCCACTTTTAACCCAACGTGGAAGAACATTGCCTTACTACCAAGAGCTAATTTATAATGCATCACTTATATTGAGTAACGAATATAATTCGTTTGGTAACATTCCTAGCACACCTCAAAATTTCAAATTAATCGCTGGCCAGCATATAGAAACGCCTATCAAACCATTGCCAGAGGTATTGGAAAATTATTTATTGTTAAACTGAAGGTACATTAATTATTACAAATGAAAGTATACCCTCAGTATACTTTGTTGTTGTTTGATTTTATCATCTTGTCACGAACTAACCAACTGTTTGACCAAATCAAGAACGTAACAGGCTATCGTATTCAAGAGATAATGTACCGGACGCATAACAGAACCCTGCGGGAGACCATAATACGCGTTCTCAATCCTTAACAATAAGGAAACGATGAAGAAGAAAAATAACGTTATAATCATCTTTAATGCAGAGGTTTATTTTTTAATTTCAGGATCTCAAATTACTAATGGACAATGCAAAACATGGTGTCATATATTTCAGTTTGGGCTCAGCTTGTAAAAGCAAAGATATTCCACAATTTATAACGGAACGTTTGCTTAAAGTATTTGGGGACTTAAAGCAGATTGTTATTTGGAAATATGAAGAAGACTTACCAAATTTGCCAACAAATGTTCACATTATGAAGTGGGCTCCTCAACACAGCATTCTAGGTTAGTTTAGAGATTATGATAATACACAAAATCCGATTTTTAATCATCTTTTAATATTTATCTTACAATTAGTTACTATACTTATTGATATTTATTTATTATGGGTACGACGCTTTATAACCCCCGACCGACCGAGGGAGGGCGTGTTATAAGTTTGACGTTTGTCTGTTTGTCTGTTTGTCTGTTTGTGCGTTGTCATAACTTGACAACCGATGATCCGATTGGACCCGGTTCTTTTATTTAATAGAGAAGTTGGAGTTTCTAGAAGTATCTTTGATAACAGATGGGATCTCTGGAACGGCGATAGATAGATGGTTCGAGTTTGAGCTGAAATGTTCAGGTTCATACTGCGTTTCCGTCATATGACACCCTGAGGATCTAATGATGACCAGGAAAAAAATAATGAACTTCAATTTCACTATATGAAACTGAAGGAATTGTAAGATTATCAGCCCGCCGAAACTATAGTTAGGGTTTTGGGTCTTTTAGAACTAAAGTTGTAGGAAATCCTGAGACATTACAAGAGAAAAAAATAATCTAACCTGCTGAATGTTCTTAGCCATTTCAGATCTAAAGTGGATCAGTGGTTCTAAGATCTTAGAGTATCTTGGGATGTTGGAATATGATAGGATCTCTGGAACGGTAACAATTAGGTGGTTCGGGTTTGAGCTCAAATCTATGACCACGGTGATCTTCGCTCGTCTGGAATCGTGAGGACCTGATGATGACCAGGAAAAAGTAAGAGGATCTAGGTTAAAAGAGGAGTTATTTGATGATTTAATGACGAAATGTTACTTTTGTTTCAGCTCATCCAAACTGTTTATTTTTCATATCCCATGGTGGTCTTTTATCTTCAACTGAAGCTGTTCACTTTGGTGTTCCTATTATAGGAGTGCCTGTTGTGGTGGATCAACATATCAATATTGAAAAGGCTGTGGCGAGAGGATATGCTATCAAAGTTGACTTGAATTATGAATTGCCTGAAAATTTGAAAAGTGCTATCGCTACTATGCTAAAAGATTTAAAGTATGTATGTAATGTTAGATTAGATGTGAAATAATTAACTCTCATGTTGCCTTTGTATCAGACAAAGGTTAAAATTCACCCTATTTATTGATAATTGCCGCTTTTTCAGATACAGAACAAAGGTTAAGGAGTTCTCCCTGGTGTACCACGATCGCTTGGTGCCCCCCGGCACGGAGCTGGTGCATTGGGTAGAGCACGTGGTGCGTACGCGCGGCGCCCCGCATCTGCGCTCCCCAACGTTTCACGTACCCTGGTACCAGAAGATGTATCTCGACCTTATGGCCCTCATTGTGTTTGTGTTTTTGATACTAAAATTTGTTGTATTTCGCGTGTTTTGTTCAAGTAAAAAAACTGATTTAAAAAAGAAAGTTAATTAAATTTCCATCTATGCTTAGTTAGTTATTCGTTTTATTTATTTTGTTCTGTTGTCACATTTTTATCAGTAGGTATAGTAGTCAACGTAAATGTGCTTACCTAGTATGAATTGAAATATTTATTGAACAAAGAAGGGATACTAAAATAACACTAAAATACTAAATATTAATTGTGATATTTTTGTAAGTAGTTTTTTACTGTTATAGTATTTACTTGATAATAACGGGGTTGTACCGATAGGTATATTCGTTAGGATTATTTAATTGTAATTTTATTTTCCTATTTACAGTAATTACTTATACCTAATTAAATACAGTATAGCACAATGACAATTCCAGTGAACTTCGTAAAACACCAACGCAACGTCAATGCCACCGCTCGATAAGGCCAGTCATCTTAGATATATTATGACCGCTGCTCGCTCCACAAAGTTCCTACTCTCTCTCTCTCTTTCACACACACACACACACACACACACACACACACACACACACACACCTCTACTATACTCCATTCTCCTCCTCATGAGCTCTCATCAGCTCCCTACCATCTTGTATTCAACTCCCGTTACAATTCATTTGTGTATCTTATAGGTACTCCGTTTACGAACCAGTAGCACGTTACAGACGAACAGACGGACGGACGGACAAATGGATTCCCGACTGAACCGGATCGATAGCAGTAGGGTTCCGTTTCTCCCTTTGGAGTATGGATTCCTAAAAATCAGCATCACTCTCCAAACTGCCTAAATCCGGTTTTAGTCTGACGAATACCTCTTAAATTAAATCCGAGACGGCTAAAACAAAAGCCTAGGCAATCGATACCCCAGTTCGAGTCGCTTTGGTTCTGGCTGACCTACATGCACTAATCATTTGACCGGAAAGGTTGGCCGCCCACCCTAAATCAATTATAGGTATACTGGTTTGTTCTGATTGCACAGATGCAGTGTTGCTTTTCTAATGGTGCTAGCAAGTCAAATTAAACACCAGTTCTTGTTTGAAAATCTTCTTGGAATTGTGAAGCCCTTGCAGATTGGTCTGTGGGGCTCTCAGCCTAGTTCTAAGTCAGAAAGTGACCATGCAATTCAAACAGCCAGAATCGATGGCAAATTTTCACCTGAGCTCCTGTGACCTTTTATGTACTTTACAGATACTCGTATTGACGTAACAACACCAGATATTGAAAAATTGCAATCAATCAATCTTTATTTATTTGTCAGTACAGATGAGAATGCGATACATGGGATTATCACCCATAATAATAATGCTCCCGGTTCAAATATGGTATTTGACAAGTATCGCATTCCATAAACAAAACAAAAAGAGACAAATTGATGGTCAAATGTAAAACAGAATTGAAATTCGTTGAAAAATAAAATAGCCACAGGCAATCAGAAATCAGAAGGGTGAAAGAAATGGCAATAGCAATTTGTGACGTCACTCTACTGTTAAAAGGGACGAAGAATCTCCTCTACTAACTGTTAACAATAATATCTCTGGTGTTAGTTGAGATATCGAATAACTAATTTAAGATCCATATTCAGAATGTCCATGTAAATCGATTGATACAATAAAAAAATAGTCAAAAGGGTATTTATTGATTTTACCACCTCAAAGCCAAGTCACCAAATGTGATCACCATGTCGTGAGTAGGCTGTACGTACACTTTAGAACATTAAAGCAAATATTACGTGATCACATCAAAGCGATGTCTTTATTACGTCATCGCCATGCAAATTCAGTTATGTTTGTAATTACCTACGCGTGATATTAATGTTCATCAATTTTCTTTGCCTTTGTGATGTATAATGTTACAATTAACATGCTGTTGACTTCAAAAAAGAACTTACTTAACCTAAGGAAGATCAAGGTATAAGTTTAATGATCATCATCATCAGCAGCCTACTCTAGTCCACTGCTGGACATAGGCCTCTCCCAGGGCGCGCCATTGAGCCCGATCTTCGGCTCTTCTCATCCAGTCGCTGCCAGCCACCTTGCGCAGATCGTCGCTCCATCTAGCAGTCCCACACTATGTTTGTCCAAACGCGGTCTCCACTTCAGAACTCGTCTACCCCAGCGGTTGTCGGTTCTGCGACAGATGTGACCGGCCCACCACCACTTCAGCATGCTAATCTTATGAGCTATGTCGATAACTTTTGTTCTACGCCGGATCTCCTCATTTCGGATTCGATCTAGCAGAGATACTCCGAGCATAGCGTTTTCGAGTTTAATGATAAAGTTAAATTAAATAAATTTAAAAAATAATAATTAATTAAAGTTTAATTAAATTATAGTATTTTGTAGTACAATTGCAGAAAGTTTTAATGTAATGTAATTTTCTTGTGAAAAATAACGTGACGGCCGATGCCAATCTCGTATCGGCGTTCACTCCCTTTCATATGAAAGCTACCAAAAATGAAAGAAGCAATTGTATCTTATTATCTTATCAATATTATTATCTTTGTTATAGCGAAGGCAAGAAGAAGGATCACTAAATTAATGAGAGAAGAAGGCCATAAATTTTTGCAATAATTATAATACTTATGTCTTTAAGGTTAGCCTAATATCCATATTATGGAGTCGTCTTCGAGGTTGAGAGAGGTCTTCAAGTGTAGTACATACCAGTTACCACTGTCTATAGTGAGACTGTCTCTACGCGATATTCCGAATTATCGCGAACTCCCGATCATTTCGAATATTTCGCGAATTTACAGATTACGTGATCATGCGCTAATATAACTGATAAATTTACCAATATTTATTCATGTCGGACACGGATTATTTTATGAAAGATAGATAGATAGATTAATACTGTATTTCACATAAGAAATTTACGTAGGACAGGAAACATAGAATAAGTTTACAAAGGCGGCCTTATCGCTATATTTACAGATTACGTGATCATGCGCTAATATAACTGATAAATTTACCAATATTTATTCATGTCGGACACGGATTATTTTATGAAAGATAGATAGATAGATTAATACTGTATTTCACATAAGAAATTTACGTAGGACAGGAAACATAGAATAAGTTTACAAAGGCGGCCTTATCGCTATATTTACAGATTACGTGATCATGCGCTAATATAACTGATAAATTTACCAATATTTATTCATGTCGGACACGGATTATTTTATGAAAGATAGATAGATAGATTAATACTGTATTTCACATAAGAAATTTACGTAGGACAGGAAACATAGAATAAGTTTACAAAGGCGGCCTTATCGCTATATTTACAGATTACGTGATCATGCGCTAATATAACTGATAAATTTACCAATATTTATTCATGTCGGACACGGATTATTTTATGAAAGATAGATAGATAGATTAATACTGTATTTCACATAAGAAATTTACGTAGGACAGGAAACATAGAATAAGTTTACAAAGGCGGCCTTATCGCTATATTTACAGATTACGTGATCATGCGCTAATATAACTGATAAATTTACCAATATTTATTCATGTCGGACACGGATTATTTTATGAAAGATAGATAGATAGATTAATACTGTATTTCACATAAGAAATTTACGTAGGACAGGAAACATAGAATAAGTTTACAAAGGCGGCCTTATCGCTATATTTACAGATTACGTGATCATGCGCTAATATAACTGATAAATTTACCAATATTTATTCATGTCGGACACGGATTATTTTATGAAAGATAGATAGATAGATTAATACTGTATTTCACATAAGAAATTTACGTAGGACAGGAAACATAGAATAAGTTTACAAAGGCGGCCTTATCGCTATATTTACAGATTACGTGATCATGCGCTAATATAACTGATAAATTTACCAATATTTATTCATGTCGGACACGGATTATTTTATGAAAGATAGATAGATAGATTAATACTGTATTTCACATAAGAAATTTACGTAGGACAGGAAACATAGAATAAGTTTACAAAGGCGGCCTTATCGCTATATTTACAGATTACGTGATCATGCGCTAATATAACTGATAAATTTACCAATATTTATTCATGTCGGACACGGATTATTTTATGAAAGATAGATAGATAGATTAATACTGTATTTCACATAAGAAATTTACGTAGGACAGGAAACATAGAATAAGTTTACAAAGGCGGCCTTATCGCTATATTTACAGATTACGTGATCATGCGCTAATATAACTGATAAATTTACCAATATTTATTCATGTCGGACACGGATTATTTTATGAAAGATAGATAGATAGATTAATACTGTATTTCACATAAGAAATTTACGTAGGACAGGAAACATAGAATAAGTTTACAAAGGCGGCCTTATCGCTCAGAGCGATCTCTTCCAGGCAACCTAGCGATAGAAGAATAAATTAAAATTGAAAGTTTAAATTTTCAACGTTACACGAAAGAGGAAGAGGGTCCAAATCAAAAGTCAGCCCACTTCTGATTTGGACTCTCTTCCTCCTTTGAAATAGACTAAAATTCAAAGAAACAGGTATCAATAAACCAGAAACGTTGAGAAAGAAAGAAAGAAAGAAAAAGAAAAAGAAAAGAAAAACATTTTATTGAGATCCACCGTATTATTTAAAATACTAAGTTTAGCCCGTTTGGGTGCTGAATGATCCGTGAAACGCAGAAACGCGGCCAGTATTTTAGATACGTTACCGAATGTTGCACTTAGGCCATTTTTTATCTATAACATCTTTTGTTTATATCGTTTTTTAGTCTATTATCTAGGTTATTTTTAGCTTTAGTTATAGTTCCTAAATAGTTTTTCTTAGTTTTTTGCTGTATAATAAATAAAGTACTTTAAAATAATTCGTTTTATGTATTATATTCTTACAAAGCCCAAAAATAATAAAACATCCAATTACTCATTTTGCTCGCGACAAAACTTATCTCGTAATTTAATGGACTCGTTTCTACTCAACATGCGACAACGACTCATAAAAAAAACCGGCCAAGTGTCAGTCGGACTTGCGCATCGAAGGTTCCGTTCTCAAATGAAATATACTTCGCCTGGAAAAAAATTTGCTGTCAAAACCATAAATATTAAAACTTCATTTTATTTTACCCGGAATACATACAACACCGTATGTCTATTTGTAGTAATTAATTCAGATTTTTCGTCGTTAAAAATTAATAATAATTATCATTATTACCACTTTCTCTTATAAATTGATTTGTTTTGAAACTTTGTTTTATTTTATCTGTAATATATAGAAGATTATCTATGAGTCCGGACTGTTTCAGTTTTTTTTTGCGTGCAAAATTCGGAGAAATTCGGCGACGTCTATTTTCTTTTTTTTTTGCCATGAGTCAAAAACTATGGCACATAAAATTAAAAAATAGGAAAGTGCAAACTAAACACTTTTATTGCGGATCCTCCTCGGGAGGATTCTTCCTTTTTTATCTATTGTATGTATTGTCTGTAGTGACGAATATAGATAGGAGAATAAAAGACGGTGGTTTTTCCTCATGTGCTTTATCGTTTCATTGTTTTAAATAAACGCACCGCACACATTATATCCACCAAATATGATAACCTACTTGCCCCAGTAAAGTTGTCCCATTCACTTTCCGATTCAACTCCCTATTTCCAACAAAAATAATACTATTTCCAAATTTCTTTTTCATAGCGAAGATGCAGGTAAGCAAGTCCTGTAACTGTATCAATTTTCAAGGCATTAGTAGTTCCTGAGAAAAACGACTGTGATATACGGACGGATGGACACCGAAGTTTCACCATGGTTCCTTCTTTACCGTTTGTTTACGGAACCCTGAAAACCAGAGTCAAAGCACAAAGAACGTCCTAAATACCGCCGCGCCGCAAGATGACTCCGCAAAGTTCGAGCCCGAGCTTTTACCGTATAAAATGTCTTCCTTTATAAAATGCAGCGAGTTTTTGGATATTTTTCACCTTCCCTTTGGTGAGGGCGATTCAATTATTTTTCCATTAAGCTTTTAGATGTGGGCTACTGAAACAGCGGCTGTCTAGCTTTTTTAATTCTATTTCAGTGTTTTTATTATTCGTGACAATTATAGGTGGAGTGTGATCGAATATGGGTAGAATTAGAATTCCGAGTAATGGAATGAAATTCATGAATAAATCCATTAATCCGTTAATTGTTTCGTGTACAAACAATATGTATACAGCGTGGAATCGCCAAAATTTTATCGCAAACTAGAGTCATTATATCATCAAACTAGTACAACAACTAACAATATAATATCGCCGAAATTTTATCGCAAACTAGAGTCATAATATATCATAAGTTCAATATGTACTCCAAAAATGTGAAAAAATTGAATCGTACAGAGATTGGTCCTTTATTTTATATGATGTGAGTTGAAATTTAACAATCACGAAATTAAGATTTTAATTTTGTTCTAGCAATGGCTATAGTATTTCTGTAACTGTTGGAGTCTTGACAAATAAGTTGCTGGCACAGAAATCGGACTAGTAGCGCCCAATTGGGTGGTCTTGCCACATCAACGAGTACAACACACGTGCATCTACCTACTTAATGCTCCCTCCATGTCACAGCACAGCTGCTTTAGGGGTAGTTTCAAGTATGCGGCATCTAAGATTTGGAATACCTTGCCACCTCCTATTAGAGACGTGCAGACTCTTGACACCTTCAGGAGAAAACTTATAATCTATACAATTGACCTACAAAAATCGGACACTGCTCCGTACATTCTTTAGGTGCCCTGTAACTACTGTCTTTCACAATCTGGAAGTGCTCGGTAATCTTATGCCTCTACTGTGAACTACTTACATGGTATTATGTGTGTGGATGACACACATAATACCATGTAAATACAACCCGCACCATGCCATCACCCTCCCACACATTCAGTACCTCACATACACACTAATATCCTCATTCATACAAACAAACACATTCATACAACACAACACGCACACACTGTTGCTTTCTTCATCCGTGCAGTCACTGAGGGGCCAGCTGAAAATCAGCGCTGTGGCTTGCCTCAGCATTATGCTGAGCTGGTGTACCCTTTTTGGCACTGTACCACACCAGATGTTCTGGACTGCATGTATTAAACTTTGTATACTTCTGTATTCTGGTGTTAACAGCGCTAAATAAACGTTTTCAATTTCAATTTCAAATTCTTTGGATGCTAATTATATCCACTAAAAAGTAAACTAATAAGATAAGCAGTGATACGCTACAAAAAAGTAATAAACGGGGACGAAGTCGCGTGAAAAATCTGGTGTATAAGAGCGGCGCGGCTGTGGGACGATGTGCACTCTAAACAATAGCAGAAGGAGGTTTATTATCCATAATCTAAAGAGAACTGCTCTATTTCGTAAGACGCTTTCTGCATTCGACGCGCCGTAGTTTCTACGACAACGCAACGGAGTTTTCCGCGGCGCGGCGATTTATCCCGGCCCTCACACCTTTAGCACACTGCAGCTATTTGGAAACAGAATCGAAACCCATAGAAATAATTTTTCAGTATTAAATACTGCAAAGGAAAAGGCGTAATAATTTCACTGGCTTCCCAGAAGAACCTCGATTCTTCTAGCCCCAGTATTCTTATTACAGCGTCCGTCTTGGCGGACGCGGCGGCCACGGGCGGAGTGATTAGCATTTTAATTGGGAGCACAGCCGCTTATAATCATCCTGTATTATCTCTCTCGAGACGAAAACTTATACTTTACTTACTTTAGACTTCACTGTTGTGGTCTTTGCTCCAAGTTGATGACGGACTAAGCAAACTGTTTTGATTTGTTGTTTCGTTTCTTTGGTCATAGCTTATGACCAAAGAAAAGTCATACGTTATGATGACTATGGCTCATCACGGAATGGTTTAAAAAAATAGGTATTTTTTATTTACCATTACACCCATAACGCCTGATGGTAAGCGACGAAGGTGCTAGGTAAAATGTAGTTGAGTTGATAGTTTGTGAGTTTACATAATGTCTTCTACGAGTAATATTATTCGTAACAATATTGTTACGAAAATAGTCAAAGACGTTCCCGGCATTCCCATCATACTCCAACATCCCATACTTTAAGATCTTAGAACGACTGATTCAATTTTCATCTGACATGGCTAAGAACATTTAACGGGTCAGACTTGTGGCGCCTGAAGGCGAGGGAAGCCCTACGCGAAGCTCGGCCGTCGGCCTCGCCATGGCTATAGCTCCACATCATTTCCATTTATTTTTTGGTCGCCATCTTTAAATTATTTTTTTCTGTTGAAATGCCTCAGTATTCCCTACGACTTACGTTCGAGAATACCTCATCTTACTATTATAGTTTCGGCGGACTGATAATCTTCCAATTCTTCAAGTTTCATATTGCAAAATTGAAGTCCACTTATTTATTCCTGGTCATCATCAGATCCTCAAGGTTTCAGATGTCGGAGTTTTTATCAGACACAGCTAAGAACACTCTCGCCAAAATTCACTATTAAAAAACCGGGTCTACATCGGACCATCCGTTCTCAAGTAATGATGCCACAGATAGATAGATATATAGACAGACAAACACAAACAGACAATCATGTCAAACTTATAACACGCCCCTCCCTCGATCGGTCGAGAGTGAAAAATAAAACTCATTAGTAAACGGTGGAACTGAGGCGGCTGGTACCTCCATGGCCTAGGGCGGTCAAGACAGCGAATTTGCATCCGCTAAGAGGTTTGTAAGTTACGATGACTGCCATTCGACTGTTTACGATCATCAAACAAGTGATCGTTATTGTGCACAAAGTCGCGTGTAGTGTATCACTCCTTGAGACCGAGATGCTCCGAACATCCCACCCTCAACGCTACAGAATGTCTTCGCTAATTAAATCTGCCATCCGGGGTCGATTCGCTTTCAACGAAATCTCTACCTTCCACCAAGCAGATATAGTCATTTTCACAATAACCAGCTCTCGAGTGTTAAATGAGGAAATACACGTCCGATAGTTGTGTCCAAAACCCAGCAAGCAAGCTAAAATATGTATAGAGAGGTGTAATTCCATACTAGAAACAAACTACAATTTCCACATCCATACATTACGGTTCTAATAAAAATTACGGTGATGATTGGCCAGGAGGGATGCGTCATTTCGTGGTGGTTAAAATTGCGATGACATTAATTTTTCGCACCAATCACAAGTCATAAATATTTAATTCCGCCGCATTTGATTGGGTGCCATTTTTACGCTTCCATTATCAAATCAATTAGTTCCTATATCCTGCCTATTCCGGTACTTTAATGGCATCCGCGTCATGCATTAGTTTTAGCCAAAGCTGGACAACTTATCGTTATTCCGTTAATCGTTAACTAGTTAACGTTTATCAGCTAACGTTTTCTTAAAATTGTAACTTTTAAATTACATTAACGGAAGTTGAACTAAGTCCAATTTGTGCAGATCTGCTCAAATCGATGCTAATTTTATCCGTCATGGGTGCGGGGATGGAACATGGGGTGTGCCTTGTCTTGTTATGACATAAACGCCGCCTCGCAAACAAGCATATTATCTTGGGACTTTTTGCGGTGTTTGTTGTTGCGGTGGCAGTTCTAAAGCTAAAGGAATTATCCGTGGGCCCTCGTATACTGCAATCCTTTAGTGGATGCACCCGTGGGATGCACTTTTGGCAAGGATTAATAAAAGGTTTGGGCCCCTTCTAGACGATGAACATTGCCAATTGACTGCTGCTTTCCAACCTAAGTTTCGCCTAATATGGTTGGAGAAGTATAACTGTACGAAAGTCGCCATTGTCAAGTAAAATATGGAGGTTAAGGTTGAGGAGGCCATGAAACGGCAGGCCGATGAAATGAGTCGGAGCACCGGATCTAGCAGCAACGATAATGAGGCCAATGATTACTTTTTGTGTACTGTCACTCAGCATAGAGAACACAGTGGAAGTAGCTGCGTCTCACGCAAGAACAAAGCCAAAAACTTGATCAAAATCTGGCTAGAAACTAATTCCAAGGATGTTCTAACAGATGTTGCATTCTTGGGCAAGCAAGTGCTCGTGTACTTGTTTCTCAACTTTAACACGACCATTCCGTCTAGCGCTGCAATGGAGCATTTATTTTCTATGGGAAATGACATTTTGAGAGCTAAGAGAACATCTCTCTGATGAAAACTTTGACATGCTTGTTTTCATGAAGGGCAACGTGCCTTTTATGGACAAGCTGTATCCAGTTTAATTTCCTCTTCATAAAAATGAGCATTTCTCTGTAAATACTAAATAGATAGATTTGATCAGTTATCACTATTACTAAATGAATTTTATTAATTGAATCATTTCTTTCTTTTCTTCCTAAACCTGTGTTCATTATAGTTCATAAAAAATCAGATTGAGGTATAAGAAACGCAAATTACGTTAATTAACTTCCGTTAATTATTTTTAGATCATTAACTGTTTAACGAGTAACGAAGTTAATTTTGGAGTAACTGTGCCCATCTTTGGTTTTAGCAAGACATACCTACACGTAGTGTGATATGTAGATCCATAATCGGTTACAAGTATCGAACTTTCTGATCTGGGTACTCGTATCAGGCGAGTCGGAGATAACTTTTCGACGTATATTTCCGCTCTTTAAGGGTTGGAGTGATAAAAAGATAGTAAGCTCGTATCTTTCGTAAATAAGAATTTATTTTATGTATGTGTCCAGGCCTTGTCGAAGCTAAGGCTTAATAAAGTAGGAGATAGCCAGGAAAAATATAATGAGACTCTGTATTAAATATAGCGGAAGAGGAAATAGCTGTTATCTATGTTAGACCAACTATATAGAAAACAATTTTTTTTAATACCCGTATCACGAGTCAGTAGCGATTACGGTATTAGAATCGCAAAGAATTATACTAAAAATTTACAACTCCTGTCAAATATAGCTTTATATCTCGGTTAAATATTCCCAGAAGATAACGTGTTTGAATTACTATTACAATTAATATTTTTGTTCGCTTTCTTTCAATTCCCATATTCGCCAATTCTTAGCGTTATTAGTAGTCATGTCAAGCCAACTTCAAGGTTTTTTCCATTAGTACGTGGTATTTATTTCCGACAGGATAGCAAAGAATACTTATTAGTAAGTAGATTAAGTAAATTAGTCTTAGAAATCGAAAGATATCTGCATTTTAATTAGGTATATTTACGCAAAGGTACCCTTTAGGTAACACATGAATCCACACTTAACTCGTCATAGCTGCTCTAGACATCCTGCCGTATGCAAGAACGTGACTACTCAAACGATATCTACATCCATAACTGGTTGAGTAGCGAGAATTGGATCAATGAGTCCTTGGCTCCGAAGTCGAGAGGCGATGTAAAGCGAGCTGGGCAGAATTCGTAGAGTTCTCGTTGATAGGCAGGCGGTATGCCAATCTCGTTTCTTGGACAGGGAGGGTTTTGAGAAGACAGTACCCCCCTTGCCTTATAAATTAATGCTATGTTTGTCTTTGCGATACTGGGTCAGCAGATCGGTAAATGTCCGCAAGGCTTGTATGCTCTCTACGACGGCGCCCGGTCATCTTCCATTCTTTAATCGCGTCTTTAACCTACTGGCTCGGACGCGATTAAAGAATGGAAGATATATATGCAAGACTCTACTGAGTCTTGCATATATTTTTTTTCGTACTTACAATTGCTGTTGGCTCTAATGACCTTTGCTGACCTTTGTTCACCGGGGTTTTTGGGGCGAGCGCTAAGTGCGCTCCAGCCTGGAGGACTTAAAAACTACTATAAGAAGCGACTGCCTAAGGGCACCCAGGTGGGTACGGACCTCGGCTTAGGACGTCGCTGGGGAGGGAGGGATCGGGGAGATAGGGTCTTGCAGATTTCGTTTCTCCAATTATATTGGGCTCTTATAGTAGCAGAAACGCGGTGGAGAAAGATTTGCGTGACCTCCAAGTCAGCAACTGGCAGGAGTTTGCGCAGGTTAGCCTGTCATTCTTCGCTTTTGTGTTTTGTAGTTCGTTCTAAAACCAATCCTTTTGAACCCCCCTTCAAAAGCTTCCTACTGCGGCCCTGTACTTTGCTAATGCAGGGAAGACGCAGCAACCTCTGGCATTGTAAACGAATTAGTGACTGAAATTGTATTACCTATGTTCTAACGTGTATCGGTACTTTGTGAAAGGTGCTCATAAATTATACAATTTTGATTATGGGCTATTTTATTTCTAGTATCATTGAGAAGGTGGTAGTAGTTGGGATCCTGATGTGCAGGATCGCTTGGGGAAGTACCATCCTCTTACCTATTTCTGCTGCAAAGCAGCAATGCTTTCATTTCTGTATTTCGGTTTGAAGGGTAAAGTTAGACTTACATTGATCGCGGCCGATGCAGCTGACGCGCGCGGACGTCGGCTGACGCGACAATACTAAACACTATAAAAATGTATAGCAACGCTTCCGATAATCGCGGCAGCGCGCGAACGTGTCGAGACCTATCGCGTGCGTGAGTATATTCCTCTCGCTTCCTCATGAACTGTCATGTCAGCCTGTTTTGACAGCCGCGCGCGGCTAGCCGCTGACATCGGAAGCAAGGTGTATCGTCGGCCGCATCGGCCGCGATCAACGGAAACAAACCGTAGTCGGCATAATTACAGGCACATGAGGCACTACACCTAAGTCGCACTTAGCAGCGTAATAAAAAACCAAAAATATTAATACAGTGAAGTGGGGTGTCTATGGACGGTGATCAACTGATCACTTACCATCAGGTGGGCTAGGACACCGGAATCCCATGCGGAAGGTTCGGGTTCGAAACCGTGCAGTGCCATGCCACGAGTTTTTCGTATTTTTCAAAGACTTACGTACACTTACCGACTGCTCGGTGAAGGAAAACATCGTGAGGAAACATGCACACTGAGATGACCAGTGTGTAAAATGGGGTAGGCACAAAAGATCCTCAGGGTCAAAGTGCCGCTGGATTATTACCGGCCCCCTATTATAAGATACGAGTAAGATACCATCAGGTGACCCTTACTAGTCTGCTCTCCGTATACATAAAAACGATTCAATGATTTTCAAAGATTGTCGTTGTCATCTTGATGCTATTTTTCCGAAAAAGAATGCAAAATAGTGAATTGACCAGAATAAGAACATTTCTGCATTAATAGATTAAGAACATTCTTGAAACGCTGTACGTCGCTTTAGAAACACTTAGACAATAGCATTACAGAAATGAGACACTTCGGGGACTCTACTAGCACTCCAAGTAAAGCCGCTTTCGGGGATTTCACTGAGTGCTGACTTTTAAAATCTAGACTTCAGTAGACTAGACTAGACTTCACTTTTAAATTCTTGACATACTTTATCTAATTCGAATTTTTGATGCGGATAAGTCTAGCAGTTTGTAAATTATCTCTATGTAGAGATTAGAGAGAGATATATTAACTCTATGCAGAGTCAGCCTCAGGTGGTACGACCCTTTTCCTTATTTCTGCCGCAAAGTAGCAATATTTGTATTGCTGTGTTGCGTTGCGTAATTACCGGACCATGTGGCACTCCATCTATCTAAGTCCTCAAAGTTAGTATCGCATCGAGAACCCTCATAGTGAGGTAAGATCAAAACAAATATTAAATCTGGTATACAAAAGATTTCGTCAGTATGTCTTACTTTTTCTTCAGTATGTCTTATCTTCTTATACATTATGTCTGTGTAAATCTGAGAGCAATAATGCATCCACCAAGAATCTGTTATTACAGTTTGGCGGTAAAATTCTGTAGAGACAAAATGTAAATGGGTACATAAATATTTTTTTCATTTTATTTTCTTTTCAAACTCAACAGAATTTCTTAGGGTCAAATAAAGGTCAAATTCATATTACTCTCTATTGTATACACTCAATACAAAGTTATACAAAAATATGTGAAACACAAAGGGCGTGACTTATCTCTAAGAGAGATCTCGTCCAGCAAACCCCAATTTAAACTAGATCTGATAGATAGATTGACTGATAGAGCTAGGTCGGTAAAAAAAATCTAGACAAGTGACCAGACGAAAGCTCACGGGCTAACAACTAGTTATTTATAAACGTACGCATTAGAATAAAAATAATTTGAAATATTTTTTCGTGGAAACGCTACCAAATTCAGACACTTGTCGAATAGATCATATTATAATGAACTCGAATGCTGGCAAATGGAATATTCTCGCAAAGCTTTCAATGTTATATGAGTTGGCATCTTTAATCCATGCCATGGGAGATGAAAGAGTGCTATTTTTAAACAGAAATATCGACTCTTAAATCTGCGGCCAAGATATTCCTAAATCCGGTATTTTGCGGTGTGAAAAATCTTACTGGTTCTACTTATACCGGTATTAATTATTCCATAGGAATCAACGTTCTCTTGAATTCCGTATAATATTCGTGCTTCTAGTAAATACGAAATAATATTTAACGGTATTAATTACGAACACCAGCTGGTCACTTTCAGTTTCCTTAATTCCGGTATTTATTAATACTGCTATTGAAATTAATTAATTATTATTCTATGCTTTTTGTGAGCCTGATTCACATAATAATTTATCAAATTGTTTATCAGTCACCTTCAGAAAGCGTGGTAAACTGTTCACTGTCGTTTTCTTATTACATGAACGTAATTCAATTTTCAATTCAATATTTTTATTTTTCGGATAACTTGATCCATTGTGTTAGTGTACTTAAAAACTATGTTAGTAAATATATTCAGCAAAAATTACGAGTTTTTACACTTCGATCAGATGCTGATCAAAGATAACATCATTCGATCAGCACCCGAACGAAGTGTTTAAGGATAGGGGAATCGTATTTATCCGCTATCACGTTCAGGATGCTGTTGGAGCTGCTCCGTAGCCTGCAAAGCAGAGACGCAGAACTTTTGCGCATAATGGCGTGAAAACCATCGGTATGTGCGTGCGCAAACATGCCGGAAGCACTGCAGAAACGAGGCAATATAATATAATAACGGCTTCAGGATGTTGATGGGGATCAAAATCCTGAAGCCGTTATTATACGGTATATGCAGGGCATTGAGCGATTTTTTGGTGTAATTGCTCCACAAGCTGCTCATGTAGGTCTGGCAGTAGGCTTTAAAAAGCGTGATTTTAACTTGATCATTACAACGAGCAAACCTGCGGGCCAGCATATTACACCTACCGCCAATGCCCTGCGTTCCCTTTCAATGTCAACTTGATCTTTAAGGTCATGGGTAACACAGTGTCCTAAATACTTAAAAACCTGAACCCTCTTTAGTTTAGTAATGCCTTCAACGGTTTTTATCTGAGACCTTGCTTACTACTTCGTAGAATTTGAATTTGTTCGTTTGAAATTGAGTTGGTTACTGATTACAGATCAGGGGACCAATTCGCCTAAATTACAACGTTTGTAGTTCTATTTCTATCCAATTTCAATTTAGTTTTCGTTCTAATTCTATTTGGACACCAAATCGCATTTTGCTGGCGCATAATTCTACCACTGCCTTCTTTCGATTTAGGTACTATCGATCGGGCAAAAATATCTTGGGAGGAATTTATGTTCCATCGTTATATTTGTCAGTTGAAGTTTTTTGTTACCGATCAACTGCGATTCACAATAAACTAAACGTTTTATTAGAATGCACAAATACGTTACTGTTCGATCGATCGTTGACTCGATCGGAACTTAACTGAAATTGGATCGTTAATGGATAGTAGCATACGAAACAACGTCATAACGATGCAGTTTAGATTATATTTAGTTACGATGTATGTAGTGGAATCGATCTCCTGATCCTGCTTCCACCTCCCTAAAAAACTATGTACAATTTTATACGAAATTGTGTCAGTAGGAATACAAAATTGAACTACTGCTTTGGATATTATACATCCAAGTCTCAGAGGTATTATTAATTAATCGGTAAGTAGGTACTTATAATAAAAATACAATATTTACCGGTATTTTAGTACACGTTTGAGACCGAATGTGTAAAGTAAGAGAGCGTATGCACACACGTGACAGTCGAAATAAAAAAATATAAAAAAAACTAAATTAAAAATTTAATTTATTCGATATGACTTGCTAATGAATTCACAAAATATTATTTCTGTTCTTAGATTATTCAACATTCTTGAGGTGGTTTAGGGCTGGGGTGGATAGACCGTCGGATTACCGTGCGAGTCCGGGTTCGAAACACGGCAACGCCATGTACAGTTGCCCACTAGCTAAAGTACACCATCAGTCAAAAACCTTCGATTAAAACTCAATCCTATGCCTGCGGTTTATGGTATAATGCAGATTCTCAAATGTTGACGTTTTGGGTAGGTTGACCATTTGTCGACTGTACCAATGAGTTTCTCGGGTTTTTACGTACATTTACCGAGTGCTCTGACGGTGAAGGAAAACATCGTGAGGAAACCTGCACACTGAGATAACCAGTATGTGAATTGGGGACGGTAATGGCAAACCACCCCATTAAATCTGCCACTTGAGTCGTTCTATGTGATTAATTCCTTAAAATAATCACGACCCTCAGCAATGAGGAATACGACTTAGAAGAAGAAGCGGTGGATTCGAACTAATCGGTGGGGGTATAAAAGTTCTTTTAAATCTCCATCATCATCAGTAATGTCTATGATTTAGGCTAAGAGTTTTGAAACTAATGTAATTGGTTTTTGAGAATTTAGGTTAAACCCAATACCGAATACTGTTGTATTTAATGAAATATCTTGTCCTTCATTATTAATAATATTATTACTTTAAAACTGACTATACATTTTCCGTGTAACCACAGTACAAAGATTTTAAATGAATGAATACAATTTATTGCAGAAAAAAAGTGTGATACAGTGCGTACGAAACGATTAATACAATCTAGTCTTATCGCTAAAATCTATCTCTTCCAGATAAACTTTTGGTGGAGAAATTTTGGTAGAAACAGGTACGTTCTACCTACTATGACTGTGTTGTCACAAACAATATTCCAGTTGATGATCCGAACTATATTTTTCGAATGAAAACTGGTAAAAAAAAGATCTGCAAAATCATTGAGAAAAGATAGCATTATCGTAAACGGAGCTCATAGCCTAGTTGTGAGCACGGTCCGAAAGTGATCGTATAGGTTAAACGACGTTGGTTAGGTCGGTACCTGGATGGGTGACCGCTAGTGGCATATTTCATCTGAGCTCCTCCGTGCCTCGGAGCGCACGTTAAGCAGTCGGTCCCGGTTGTTGTCGTTCGACAGCAGTCGTTCAGCCATGTCAGATGCCTACGGGCGGCTTGAACAACTCTTACAAATAGGTTGGCCACTAACCATACAATAAGCAAGCATCGTACACGAATATGGTCATATCTTAATTATCAGCAGATAAAAATAAAATTTTACGTCACTAAGTAAAAATGAGACAGCGATGACGATGTACTTTTCTGATTGTTTGAGTGTTAAGTTTCATTCTACGGGACATAGTCGATGCCATGGAATGTAACGATGTAGACTTCATCGTCCATATCAACCTCCTTGCCATCAATTTCAACCTCATTGTTAGCGTTTATCTCACCTCATTTCGTGTTGGCATTATCATTTCTTCATCTATATTTTCAAAATTCAAATCATATTCCCATTCCATTTCTAAATTCCATTATTCCATTAATTTCATTGTTTTTACTGATTCTCTCTGTATTTTGACTTATGTCCGTTTTATAAAGTTGTCTCCTACTACTACCTATTTTCTACTATTGTGTTGTTCTGTTCCTAATAATACTATTACCAAGTTACTTCTATTACTTCATCTGCACACTGTCCTAGAACCCTGCTAGCCGGCACCTAGAGGTCAGATTGTAGCAGGCATAACCAACTACGGATTGCACGATATTCAAGTCACCGCACCCTTGTGCTTAGTAGTTGATATGCATGAAGGAACGAACGCCCGAGGGGAGACTATATTCTTGTCATAAATGTTGATATGCCTTTCTTGTTGTGCCATGGTTGATACAATCTTTATGGCTGCGCTTGACGTGATAATTTTGAGTAAACTGAACCGGATTTCCGTATATATTTTTTTCCGATAACCGACATCATCGTTACGTTATCAGATAATATTTATCAGTTAAATATAAGACCTATGATACCATTTAAATCAGAAATTTTATTTATATGACAGAATAGAATAGAACGAAAATTACGTCACACGTTAAGGGGATGGAGGGGGTAACAAAGTGTGACATCGTGTGACATTTGGGACAAGTCAACGTCACATACGTAAATCTAAAAGAAGTCATAAATAATATAAAGGAATGGGTTCAAAAGCAATGGACACAAGATGAATTTTGACACAAGATAAAAATATTAAATTTTGTATCGTTCATTTGATTGGATATTATGTAAATTTTGTAAAATGTTTGATTTATTTTGGAAGTGCGGTTTAAATTTAATAATTTATAAATTTTAGGGGGTCTCCAAAATCATGACATTCGTAAGTCGTAATATATGGATAGCTCCTTATATCAAACTAAAATCAATTAATATGTGCTACTTTCTATGCCTTGATCAAACCAATAAATATTTCATAACAATTTGTTAACATAATGAAAATTACTTAGCAGTGGCACTGTTAGTGCTAGACTACATGCACCGGTTCCAGCGCCGGTTCGGTTCGATTATATTGTTTGTTTGTGTACAACAAAAAAAGAGAATAACAAAGAACGTTTATGATTGGCTGCACCGAACCGAACCGGCACTGGAACCGATGCATGTAGTCTAGCACTAACAGTGCCACTGCTAAGTAATTTTTTGTTTTACTTTACACGGCACTTTAAATTATCATCAATTTTAAACAGCACATTGGCGAATACAGTTTTGTTGCTCGAGACCTACTGTTTCGTATATCTACTGTGACCGCATTCGGGGGTAAGGCAAAGAACTTTGTATCGGCCAAATTAAATTTTTAACAATTTGTCAGGCTTTGACGCCGATGTCAGAGGTTCGGCCACAATTTTTAGAGCTCAAGCATAATGGATGAGGCGAAGCAATTTTCTCTTTTGACCTTTTGAAACTTTGTGTAAGTACTTGTGATATTAAATTTTTACGTCATTCATTATATTTCCAACAAAGTTACGAGTACGTTGTTTTGAGACAAGTTCTTTTTTACTTATCGTCAGCGAAATATGTAACTACCCTAGAAATGTAATAGACGCACGCGGGTGGCGCCACAAAATGTGTACTCAGATAGGCGGGGTTTAAAACGTAGTATGTCAAATGACAATTCGAAAAGGAACTAAGTAAGTAGGATCGTCGATCTGGTAATTACAGGTACTATAGGTACAAAGCGGAGAGTTGATTCTACCAACTAAATGATAGAACTTTTTTGTTGAAATGTGGCAGGACCTTAGTCGAAATGTTAAAACTAGAATCTCCCTACGAACAGCGGTATTATCAAACCACGGTTTATCTTATCTTATGATAGGCCCGGAATAACCCCAGCGGCACTTCGACCCTTGAGGATATTTTGTGCCTACCCCATTTTATATACTGGTACCATCACGATGTTTTCCTTCAACGTTAGATCAGTCGGTAAATGTACGTAAGTCTTCGAAAAATACGAAGAACTCATTAGTACATGGCACTGCACGGTTTCGAACCCGGTCCACCCGCATGGGAGTCCGGTGTCCTAGCTACTGTGCCACCGATGCTTAAAAAAACACGGTTTACATGGGGGACGCGATAGTATGGTCTTGTACCGTATACCCTTCTCCACTGAGCTCTCTTTAAAAACGTGTTTCCATTTTTCCAAGCACAGAATTTCAGCAGCAGGAATCAGCTCAGTTGCTAAGGGCTTACATGACATGTCAAGACCATCATACACATCCTCGTTCGCCAGACTATCTGCCCTGTTATTACCAATGATCGGATTAGGTAGTGCAATTTTGCGGGATTCCTTGACGAAATATGAACATAGACATGCCCAACAAGTGACAATATCCCGGGATTACAAATTCGTTAAGAGCTGGTTACATTGGACACTAATATCTATCAAATTCAATTCTTATGAGATTTTTACGAGGATCAATTTGCCGCCATATTGTTTTTTACCCTTGACAAAAAATCTTAGAAAATGTATTGTTACGGCATAACAAAGGCGACGACTGATAAGAGCGTTCTGAGAAAGTGTGAATGTGAGAAAGAGACAATAAATCCCGAATATTAGTCCTAATAGTGGTATTTCTTTGTCTCTCTCTCTCGCAAAAGGGATGATGAGATGATTTCCTTTTGGAGCTCCCATTGGGAGAAAAAGTATTTTATATATACAGAATATTTCCTAAATCCCGCAATGGCGCGGTCGTATCCATATTAATATAACGTTTGAGGTAGTTTAACCAAAATTACACTACCTAATCCGATCACTGGTTACCATCGTGTGTGTTAAATCAGACTATATTCTAACTCTGTTCTAAAAAACTAAGAGAATATGACAAGATTGTAAGTAAGACACCAAGAATTAGTTATTTTATCAGTACACCCTCCCTGAAACTGAACCACACACACACCCACAGGTCATTAGTGTTATTTATTTTTATCAAATTCTTACTATAAATTTATCTAAATTCTTAACATATTTAATCTTTTTGATTTTTAGTTTTTAATTATTATTTGTTTATCCACAATACTATCGCTTCCACTAACATCTTGCGATTATTCGTGAAATTTAAAATAGCGCTGCTTAATTGGTACCCGATTATGTCAGCATTTGCTGATTTTCCCCCTTTTGCCAAATATGCAAAAAAAAATTATTATGTATTTGGCAATAAATGTGATTCTATTCTATACCTACCTAGTAGTCCAGTACCTACTTATCCTTTGTTATATCCGCATCTAAATAGTGGTGGAAAAAATTTGGTGCATACTTTCTGCAAATCCGTGATGAATCGCAGGATTGGATTAACCTGCCTACGGCTCTGTAGAAGGAGAGGTCATACCCTGATACACTGGTCTAACATCGTAACTTCGTTCTCACAGAGCGTCGGCGAGGGGCCATTTAAAATTTACGCCGTCAATTTAACTTGTACTGCGTGCAGTAAATAGGTTAATACTGCTACTCGAACTGACGAACTAACTACGTACTCTAATTTAGAGTTCTCTTTGGCCTTTGATATAGTTGCTAGCTAGTTAGCTACATGTTGTGCATTTCCTCGTTCCCCAGGTGTGATGGAATAATATTGTGCGCTTACCTACGTTCGGAAAGGCAATTGTAAAAATGGCCGTAGAATGCATCAGCTATATACAAATCGATCAGCTGAATGGCTAATTGGTACAAAATGTACGGAACATCCCTTTTAAAAAAAAAGTCTTTCCCTTTTTTGGAAAAGGGATTTTTGGGAAAGGGAAAAACTTTGTATTCCAGAAATAACCGTATTGATGGAATAGTTTGTTAAAAAGAAATATCAACAAAACGGCTCCGTATTATTGACCTTTAATTAAGAATTAAAAATTTTAAAAAAATGACATGGAGACCAAGGGCTGGGACCAAGAGCGTGGGTCGACCACCAGCAGGATGGGCAGATGACATTTTTTTTATTTTTATTTATTTACTACTAAACCCGCATTTGACCTAGATCTCGCCTGATGGTAAGCGACGATGAGGTCGACGATGGCGCATGCGGGTCCAGTAAATACCTATTCACTCTGGCGTTGAAGATCCCAAGGCTGTAGGTTTCGGGAAATACAGACGCCGGCAGGCTGTTCCATTCCTTAGCCGTTCTTATAATGAACGAAGAAGCAAATCGCTTCATACGAGCAGATGGGATATCAACAACATAAGGATGGAAGCCCTCCCCGCGCCTGGTAGTCCGAAGGCGGAATGGAGATGCTGGAGGAAACTGGATTGGTAAAGCCCAAGATGGTGAAAATGGCGTGCATTGGAGGAGACTTACATCCAGCAGTGGGTGGACACCGGTTGAAGAGAGATAATTAAGACCTTGTAAGTCTGTTGTTTGGTTGATATTTCTTTTTAACAAACTATTCCATCCATTCCATAAATACGGTTATTTCTGGAATACAAAGTTTTTTTTCATGTACTTATTGTTTAATACAAAGGAACATGGTAGGTACATAAATTTTATCCCATTAGGCAAAACCTTGAAAGGTTTGTATGCCGACGAGTTCGCCATTATAGTAGTTAAACTATTATATAGCAGTTAAACTATTACATATCACAATATATTATATATGAAAATAAAAAAATTATTCAGTTATTACAAGGCACAAAAATAGGACCTCCGATTTACAAACTAGGTCGAAACCTGTATCTTGGAAGTTGGGACTCCGTCGCACTTTCCGTGCAAGCATTATTACAATTTAAAACATTACATTAGTGTAACTATATTTAAAACCTAAAAGGAATTCGGAACAAGTTAATCAAAAGGAATTTAGGAAAGAAAACGTTTAAGAGTGTGTGAGGGTGGGGGGGTGTTAGGTTGTGTGGGAGTATGTAATAATGTAAGTGTGCATCTGTAGTGTAGGGTGAGTGGGTGTGTGAGTGTAGGAAGTTAAGTGTTAATTAATAATATATAACTAAGGTAAACCTATACTATGAAGCTAGTATCTTTTTCTATATGTGCTTTTAATGTTTTCTTAAAGTTGTCACGACGATATGAGACCAAAATCATTTCGTATACTCCAATGTCATTTCATTTAATAAAAGAGTGAAGTGATGGCATCTCATATAGCAGAGCAGACATTAAATATAAAATCAAAAATAAGAACACTGGAAGTAAATATGTATACAATTGGTATTTACATATGGAAGTAGGTAAATAATACGACTTAAAGGTCACGTTGCCAAAGCTCCCTTTGACATTATACAGTAAGTAAAGTACCAATTTGTAAGCTCTATTAATGTAAACAAGCTTCGCTTTAAGCTTTAAGGCCAAAGAAATGTACTTAATATTTGAATTACTTCTGTAACTGAATAACGTAGTAATAGGGATGTTGACCAATTTAAAAAGAAATTTAGCTATGTGTGAGTCGGAGCCGCGTGGGTTCCGTTCTCAAAAGAAATATATTTCGTCTTGAAATAAAAAATCAGTTTTTCTACAAAACCATGTTTAGAACTTCGTTTGGTTTTTCCCACAATACATACAACACGTTCAATTACTAACTATTTCAGATTTTTCGACGTTAAAAATAAAATAGGTACGTACGTATAAATTGTTTCTTAAATACTGTAATGTTTTGAAAACAATGTTTAATTTATTTATATTACCGCACAAATAAACTATTCTTATTCTTATTCTTTTTTTTTCTGTAAAATATGGAAAATTATCTATGAGTCTGAAATATTTCACAGTTTTCGACTAGCAAACTGCGAAGAAAAGGGGAGGGAGGGACTGTCTTTTTTACACATTTTCAGCCATAAGTCGAAAAGCCTCTAAACTGAGATTTAACAAAAAAATCCAACACTATAGGTATTTAGGTATGATTCGTCCGTTTGGTGAGGTGGTGTGGTGTCGAATAATAAATCCAGTTCCACTACACCGATTTATTTACAACAGCACATAAAATAACAGTAGCGGATAGCGTACACGAAGTATAGGGAATAACACACAATATTTTAACGACTGACTGAAGCCAACTTGAGTGACATGCGCCTAGCCCTAAGTACGGTAGCGGACTGTGGTGCGGGGAGGGCTGCGCTGCGCGGGCGCTCGCGCGCACACCTGGCTTTAGTGTCGTGTGCAATACATGCAACAGGTGAGCTCGTGTCCACTGTCTTAACCGACTGCGGACAGGAAAGCAGGTAATGTATTTAGTCGTTTAAGTATGTGTTCACATGTGTGTAGATAGATAGAAAACAATAATATGTCTGTATTTATGTATGTATATGTATTTATATAAATTATTATAATTGTTTATTTATAATATGTAGGTGAGTAGCCTACAGGTATATAATAATAATAATACAGACTAACATACATAAATTTTGTATAAATACTCGTATAAAAACAATTTATTGTAGTGCGGCATAAGATGACAGTATGATGTTTTGTATAGTGTTCCCTCATTCCCTCATTTCAGACCCCGTTTTCTAATGTTTTTAGAAACCCACACGACGCTTTTAAAGTCAATATTATTACCTAGTAGGTAGCAGTGATATAACCCGCTTTTGCATTCCCTAGTACAACATATACTTTTTTCAATGTCCATTCAACAGAAACAGAGCACGACGAAAAATCCAGGAGCGAAAAATGATAGTACCATCCGGGCTAAAGGAGATAGGTTCACATCCCTGGCTTTTTTTTTTTTTTTCCAATAGATCACGTTCTACCGACCGATTTGTGTGAATCTTACATAATACGTTACCTTGTAAAATCGCGAGGTGGGATCGTATTTGTCCGAGGAAGTTACGACGAATTTCCATTTCATTGATTTGACACACATGTATAGTATTATAGTAGTATATCTCTCACGTCCATAGTCCCCGAGGGGGTAGACAGAGGAACCACCTTCATTACAGGTACCTAGTTCTTTTCGCAGTAAGATTTGGAGAACAAACGTGATAGGTGGCGAGCCTATCGCCGTCTACTAGGTGTAGAATAATATCCACTAAGATCCTTAGTCGCCGCGAACGATACCCACGGGAAGAGCTGGCGTGGTGATATTCTCTATAGCTGGAACGACACGGCTCGTGATGGATGTGATGGATGAAAATGTTTGTGATACAGTTTGTTGGATCATCAAGGTCAAAAAACGCAGGGTACTAATACTGGTACTAGGTCCATAACTGAACAACTTTTAAAAATTAAAAAAAAATCTTTTTTTAGACTCTGAAATCGGATCAAAAACAGTTCCATTCCACACCATACATAACCCTAATACCTACACGACCGAAATGTATCAAACAAATAGCTGTTCAGTTATGGATACTGAACACCTCGCTTTCGGCTCTATAGGGGGTTGTTGGTACACCCTGTATACGTTCCTTATCTTCATTCACACAAAAATATAAAGCATTGTACGAGTAGATTGGAGTTCTGGAATTCTAGGTATGTTGGTCACATGTTTAATCTTCTTTACCCACAATTTATTTGCGTGTGGTAGGTACTCAAAAGTCATTTTTTTATTGCAAGATTAGACTTAAATAATATACTGTATCACAGGTTTTCCTGTATTTTATTAATTACGACTGGTTTCGTTTACACATCTTCAGGTATTTGTTTATAATTATTTTCTTAACTACATGTAGGTAGATAAATACAGCTTTGCGTTTTGTTTTTGCAATTACTAACAAAATGTCAAGTTACGTTCCAAAACACCTCAATTAAATTGTATGTCAAATTAAACTAAAGTCAACACGGTCCAAAACTACTTACTTACAAATATTGTCAAAGTTATTAAAATGTGTCATACCTTATAGTATTATAATATAAAATAATTTAAAAGAGGAGATGAGGCTAACTCTCTAGTAATTGCAAAAACAAAACGCAAAGCTGTATTTATGTACCTACATGTAGTTAAGAAAATAATTATAAACAAATACCTGAAGATGTGTAAATGAAACCGGTCGTTATTAATAAAATACAGTAAAAACCTGTGACACAGTATATTATTTAAGTCTTCATGTACTACAAGTTTTTCACCAAGTACCAACAACCGCAAGTATTAACCAAAAATTAAACTTTTAAATTCCTTTATGATTAAATTTTCAAATTCCTTTTAGGTTAAGAATATAATTTGTAATTTGCTTGCACAGAAAGTGCGACGGAATCACGACTTCCAAGATACAGGTTTTCGACCTAGTTTGTAAGTCGGATGTCCTTTTTTTGTGTGCCCTGTAATAAGTAAATAAACTTTTCCATTTTTTAATTTTTATTACAAATATAAAGCATAAAAAAATGACTTTTTCCCATTTGGAGTCAGTGGATTTCGATACATGCAGGGAAATGAGTGTACTGAGGAGCTGGCTAAAAAGGCTCAAAAACCGTTTTTACGGGGCCTGAGCCTTTTGTTGGACTCTCAATGAGTACCATCAAAACATCCCTTGGGGATAAGATAGATACATCATTACTTAGGATCATTAGGGTATTATTATTAGTAGATATAATAGTATTTTGAGGTAGGTATGAGTAGATTAGAAGTACATCTCGGCGGTCCCTAATCGACACTTGATCCAGAACCCAAACAGCATAGTGAACGGTTTTCACCTGCCCAGATAACTATGGTCGAAACTGAACCGCCTGAGGGTCGGACAGGGACGATGTGGTGAACTCATGCACAAATTGGGGCTTTAGAGCTGACCCCGCGTGATCCTGCGGGGCCGTGCAAACAATGAGCCACCTAACGGAGGACTGCGAAATATGGGCCATACCAGGAGGAATCGACAGATTACACTTGCTGGACGACGTAGCCATAGCATGGCTGAAGAATATTTTGCCTTTGTAAAATAATAGTGTGATTGTGTGATGCTGACGACCGAACGATAAATAATAATTAGGGTATTGTTCGATTTACAAGTTTTGTGATTTTTTCAATAAAGATTTTTTTTATTACACCTCATATTGTTTCTCTTACCAATACAAAGTAAACTCGTCGATTTGTATTGGTGACAATAACACTAAGCCTATCTAAACTGGCAAACCATTCGACGTCACATAAACATTCATTCATTATGCTAGAAGCAAACTGGGACCGTATTCAGCGAATGCAGTTACATTTTACAGTTCACAATTCTACAAAATTACACATAACCATAAATCTCGTAACGGTCGTCATTAAATTCGACTTTACATCTCACATAAACATTGCTATAGCTAAATCACATAATAAAGTCGTCGGTAGATGATACAAATAAACATTGCTATAGCTAAATCACATAATAAAGTCGTCGGTAGATGATACAAATAGACCTTATGAAGAAGAAGAAGAAAAACACTATGTTGCCACCAAAAAAAATTAGATATTTTTTATTTTTTTAGTATGCACTCTATTGGAGTGGAGGCGCGGCGAATTACTTCGATAAAACTGTAAACTAAACCTTAACTAATACATTGTAATATGCTTTAAAATCGCATGCCTGCAATTTCGCGCCCTGCGCCACTCGGTGCCGCCCAATTAGCTTCACATGCCATTTTGAACGGTATTTTAGAGACATTTAGGTGTTCTTTAAATTGTTATCAATGTACTCTAGTCCACTGCTGGACATAGGCCTCTCCCAGGGCGCGCCATTCTGCCCGATCTTCGGCTCTTCTCATCCAGTCGTTGCCAGCCACCCTACAAATTTTTGCCGCTAATAAAATAGGACCCTATATTAAATTATATTCTTTGTCGGCCTATAAGGTATCATATTAAGGTAGTATTCGAACAGCCATCACTCGCTGCCCATAATCGAGCGGAATGAGCGAACGAATGCTGCTGACAGTTTATGGAGCGCTCGCCAATTTGTCGCACTAATCACCGTGCGATAATCGTCGCTGTATCGAATTATTTCGAGCGTATTTTCTGCTGCAAAAATATTTTAGCAATAAACGATCGGCGCCTATCATCCTCTCCACCCTTTAAAAATTTAAAATTAAAACAACCTTTATTTGCTTTCAATACTCACTTACATACTTCCTAGAACAAATTGCTCAAAGTAAAATTGATTGTCCTGAGCTCCTTAGCAGAAGTTCATTGATGGTTCCAAATCAAAATTTACGGAGTAGCAGGTTACTTCACGTCCCTAAGTGTCACACTAATTACAGAAAGAATAGCTACCTAGTAAGAGCATGTGCAGCATTTAACCAGATAAGCAACAACCCTACTATAGATATTTTTAATAGTAGTCCTGGTTCCGTAAAATCCTTACTTTTAATATTTTTATTTTTGAAATCTCAGTTTAGAGGCTTTGGTACACGATAAGGTGACCATGTCAGCCTCGTCAGGGTCACTAAGAAAAGGGAAGGGAAGCTCAAGTATTATTAGAGTCATACCTCACTTTGAGAGCCAACTTAGCAAATAACAGTAAGTGTTTCATATTATCAGATAAGGGCTGACTCAAAATAATATTGAGCCTCCCATTTTGGAGCCCATTGAGGCTAAATTTCTTCCTCTCAATCCTTACTTACTAACGAGTTTTCCTCTGCCTATCTGTAGTACCTACATGGTATCAAGATTAGGAGTTGTTTTGTTATTAATTTTACATTAACTGTGGAAGCTTATAAAAGGCTTTGTTTTATATATGCATATGTAACTTGTAAATAAGGCTGTAAGCTAAACAAATAAAATAATATTTAAATAAAAAATTAAAGTATGAGAAGAAGTCCATGTCTCAGCATAATGGCTGATGACGGGGTGTCGTCAACCGCTGGTATACTGCTATGGCCCGACATGATACAATAATGGAACAAACGAAATAACAAAATTAACAAAACAGAACAAACACACAATATTTTTTTATATGGCGACACCAGCGTCCCAGTATTGCTTCGTCAAAAGCCACCCCGAACTAATTTTTTTGGAATGAGGAACAAGACTTTGTCAATGCACTACGGACAGGTGGAGGTAGATCGTTCCATATCTTGGAGGCAGCGTGCTTAAAGCAACTTTTAGTCTCACGCTGGTAATAGGTAGGCACTAGAGTAGCTACAATACAAGTGTGTGCTTTCAGTTTTGATTAATGAGTGACGCGTACAACACTACCGCCTCTCGGGTTCTTGATGGATGAGGACACGCTGTATCACGTTACAGCCAACAGTGTCGATGAGCCTGGCTTAGCGACGTCTAGAAGAAGGGAGTACTTATTATATTGTCAAAATTTTCTCACTATGTCATGGCACGCTGATGCCTTCCCCAGGCTTGCCATCCAATGGACGGCCCACTTTGCCCGCGACCCCGATAACGCCTTTTAGTCGCCTCGTACGACAGGCAGGGGCTACCTGCTCTGAACCATAACGGTTTCGCCTTCCACGCCCTTTTGTCCGTCAGCATTGGATCATTATCCAATAATGATCCAATTTCAGTTAAGTTCCAATCGATCGAAAAGTAACGAATTTGTACATTCTACTAAAACATTTAGTTTATACTGAATCGCAGTTGAACGGTAATAAAACGCTTCTACTGTCAAATATAACGATCGAACATAAGTTCCTCCCAAGGTACTTTTGCCCGATCGATAGTAAAGTGGTAGAGTTATGCGTCAGTGCAATGCGATTTGGGTTCCAAATAGAATTGGAACGAGAACTAAATTGAAATTGGATAGAAATAGAACTACAAACATTGTAATTTAGGCGAATTGGGCCCCAGGATCTCCATCGTGTCTACCTATCAAATAGAGTGTCTAACTGTATAAAGTTACTTTACGTGCTCAGAATCCAACAAGCTTTTTTTTCAATGTAAAGGTTCTGTTTTTTTTTCATTTGAGGTTCTGAATGAATCCAAAAAACCGGCCAAGTGCGAGTCCAGTCTCGCACTATCTACAGAGATCCGAGATCCGTCTATCAAATGAGTTATATAGAATTCTAACAAAAAATATAAAATTAATTTTACAAAATATACAATGGATGACAAAATTAAAAAATGGATCGACGTTCGTAATGGGGAATACATTTTTTTAAGCATTTTAGGTAGAAATAATGAAAGGAATTTTCATTGAATATCGAAAAATGTTCAGTGTTGAAATATTGTAGGTTATTAGTATTAGGTTATTAAAAATAGCTTACCGGGTATTAGCAAAAAAAATTGAGTATTATAAAATACCTTTACGGAGAATTGTTTAAATATGGAAAATATTTGCTGTCCCTTCGCAAGGCGCACATTCCTTCAGAAAAATTAAGTGGAGAATAATATTATTTTCGAATTGAAACTATAGTAAAAACTATACTAAAAATTCCCTGGTAGGTGTAACGAACACGTTATCATAATTTTACTGGAGCGCGGAGGAGGGACACTTTGACACCCTCCCCTCGCAGAGGAGCGGTGATCTGCGTGGGCTCTAATCTTCAAAATGATCCTCATGGTGTCCTAACTACGTGTGATAATTTTCACATTGTTTGCTCGCAGTGCCATGGTTTTCCAACAATCTGCCAGCTATAGTGAGCTTTTTAAATTAAATTATAATTATTTACGGATTACTCACTGATGATTTCCCACTTTCATCATCAGGGAGTAATCCGTAATTAATTATAATTTATAATATTATTTTCGTTTACGCATTTTTAGGGATCCTGCATAAACTATGGTTAAAACGGAGCCCTATTGATGTCACACCGTCGCACACCCGTCTGTCACGCGGGTCTATCTAGCGTCTAAGGAAAAAGGTACAAGATACTTACAATCTTCAAAATTTCAATTCGAAATTCAATATTAAGATAAAATAAAAATAAAATGTAAGAAAGCAAAAAAAATATTATTAACTCGCGTATGACACAAAAGATTCAGTGATCTCTTCATGTGCAATGGGCGTTCATGGTTCAATTTATGTCTTTTTCTACCCATTTGGTAATTTGTTCAATATGAAACCACAATCAGCAACACAAACTACTTCATTCCTAACGGTGTTTACGTAATGAACGCCGTAGTGTCGTAATATTCATTACGACACCGCGGACCTACATAACGATACCGCCAACTCAATTAAGTACAAAGTAAATTTATTTATAGTATTATGAAATTTGATACCAAATTAGTAGATTATGAAAAAAAAAGTCACGTAAATAAATATATAAAAAAGTCTAACTTAAGTGTTACCATATTCTTCATTATATTAGGTTATTTCTGCTCTCGTGCGACAGGTCTCTGAGATCGTTGCTACGAAACCTGTCGCTATGTGCTACGCCATTGCTACGCCAACACCTATGCCGCGTAGCATTATGATTGCTCGTATTTACAATGAGTTATTTTGAAGACCCAAATGTAATCTGGAAACATATTGGAGTACTTTTCCATTCCATACTTTTAAAATCGTTAAAAAAAAGTGGAACCGCGGTACGTGTAATCGACAATGAATTTTTGTTTGAGTTTAATGAAGCTCCGGTGTCATGGAACCGACCGATACTGGAACCGTCGTAGGAACCGTCGTCGTGTAGTCCTAGCCTATTTGTACCTAGTGTGCCTATTTTATTTTCCAGGATCATCATCATCATCAGCCTATTAATGCCCCCACTGTTGGGGCATAGGCCTCCCCTAGCACAAGGGGGTACGGGCCATGATCCACCGAGCGGGCCCAGTGCTGTGCGGTGGATTTCACACGCCTTCAGAAACTTTTAATATTCTAAGACATGAAGGTTTTCTCGCGATGGTTTCCTTTAACATTATAACAGTCGGTATGTACGTAAGTCTTTAAAAAAATCCGAAAAACTCATTGGTACATAGCATTGCATGGTTCGAACCCGGACATCCCGCATGGGAGTCCGGCGTCCTGCGGCTAAGGCGTAATGGCGCATTTTCCTGGATGCCTTTTCTAAAACGTATATTAATTTATTTAACCTAATTAATAAGTTATCGAAGATAGAAGCATTTACGTCCCATCATCGTCACCATTCAACGGAAACTGCCAATCTCAGTAATGACATCCAGTTAATATCATGGGGATATTATTATATCGCATGTAGTGTGGATATTAGATAGAATGGGGCATTATTGGTAGTGACGTAATAATTTTGGGGCTTAAGCGTATTAAATTTATTAATTTGTGGTAGGTACTTATCCTACTTTGGACCTGATTACGGTGTACCATGAAGTGGTTTTGTAAAGCGACTTAAAAGTCATAAGGAATCCCGAATAATGACACTTAAAGGCACAACCGGAGTGAAACTAAGGTCACTCCTGAAAAAAAATTACTCAAAATAACATTCATAAAAAAGTGGAAAAAAGAATTGTTATACGGAGATAACTAAATCACTAAAGTTGATAGTAGGGTTTTTAGCCTAAGAAACTGTTTTTAAATTATGTCACTTACACTTAAGATAACAATGTACACTAAGTAGTGAGTCTGTATTGTTTACCAGATAAATAAAGATCTTTTTAAAACAAAAACACGGAGATAAGTTGTGTTTCTGATTTACCCGCACATGAAGCACACCGTCCAAGTCCTCAACGTTAGCAGTATATTGAAAACTCTCTAATAACATTACAGTGAGGTGAGATGTCTATGGGCGACGGTGTCCACTTATCACCAGGTGGTCCGTTTGCTCGTCTGCTTTTGTCAAGGCGTCAAGCTTTGACTCCTGCCGCTACCGGGCAGGCGTCTTTCCTTCGTCCAAAGTTTTCATGGATATAGATGCTTATAGGTATTTTATTTTTCTCTTAGTTTCTCTCTTGAAATGTACCATACTTTATGAATTTATGTCATTATTAGATATGACGGGTGTTACTCACTTCATAATTATTGCGGAGGTTGCTTCGAAGATTGATTTTTTTTGCAAAACAAAGTTACAGAAGTATATACATAAATCTGTAGGCCACAAAAATGGTACCACATTTGTAGCGTAATTTTAATTGCGTTATAAAGGTCTCCTGAGTTGACCGAAACGTCGAAGCAATCTTCGCGATAATTATGAAGTCAGTAATTTATTTATTAGGTAAACACAGCAGATTACAACCAGAGAAATTACAGAAAAATTATAAAGTTATGAGCTAGTAGTGGTAGATCCTAATGTGAAGGATCGCCTGGGGTGGTACCACCCACTTATCTAATTCTGCCGTGAAGCAGAGGTGCTTGCATTTCTGTGTTTCGGTTTGAAGGGTAAGAGAGCCAGCGTAATTTCTGGCACATGAGGAAATCCATCTTAGTCCTCAAGGTTAGCAGCGCATCAAAAACCCTCTAATACTAATACAGTGAGGTGAGATGTCTATGGGCGACTGTGATCACTTAACATCAGGTGGCCCGTTCGCTCGTCTGCTCTCCTTATTTAATAAAAAAAAGCTAGGTCGTAACCCTTAACTTGTAAACACAGCATGGTTAGGAAGTAAAAAATTAGTTGTTGTACAAAATTGAGTTGGGAAAGTAAAAAATACTAGAGAATATAATGATTAAAAAATACCTATTGAAAAATAAAATTCATAAAGTAGCGTGTGTATTATATCTAATAATACTTTAAAATATCTCACTTGAGTTTTAGTAATTATAATCTGTTATGAATCATAACTTTTTTTTTAATTTATTTTTTTATTTAACTTTTACACAGTACAATAAATACAGTAATATATAAGTGTATACCGCCAAACTGCTTATCAGTTTATCGGCGGACATATTGCTCCCTTTTATAAATATAGTATAGTATAGTAGTACACGTAGTGAGTACGCGTCAGCGTCACACACACACATAAACACATTATTTATTTATTATTTATTTAACACATTATTATTATTTATTAAACACATTATAGATCACTAATATTAACTAACCTAATATATAATTAATAAATAACCTAACTTATGATACACATTTCCCCAGCGTTCGAATACACAAATCAAGCGTTTAATTTCGACCGCCGCAAACCGGATCAAATCGGTTATTTCCCCGTCGAATGTAAACTACGCTACGTTAGCAATAACTGGGCACAATCAAAACTGAGCAATTTCCCGCGGGAACTGAACCCGGGACCACTTTGTAAACGATATGCAGCCGCAGATGATGATATCGGAAGTTGCAGTTGGATTTCGATTTGGTTTAGATTTAGAGCAGGGTTGATGCAACTTTATTAATAATCATAATTTTTATTCCTTTTCAGAATACTTCATCTTCATCTCATCAGCCTATTATGGTGCCTTTCCACCAAAGCTGTGCGAAGAAGCGAGGTGGTGAGCCGCCAATAGGATCGCTCCATTTTAATCGTCACGTGATATGACGTGATAATGGCGCGATCCTATTAGTGGATTTTTTCCTCGCTCACAGCCTCGCTTCCTCGAACAGCTTTGGTGGAAAGGCATTGCAACCTTGAGGTTCCAAGTGTTGGGGCCCAGGCCTTCCCTAGAACAAGGGGTTTACGGACCATGATCCACCTTGCGGGCCCAGTGCTGATTGGTGGATTTCACACGCCTTTGGAAACTTTTTTCGTCAGACATGCCGGTTTTTTTATGATGCTTTCCTTCACAGTTAAAGCAGTTGGTAAATGTACAAGTAAATGACTTTGAAAAAATCCGGAAAACTCTTTAGTAAATGACATGGTATCGTTCGAACCCGGACCTCCTGCATTGAAGCCCGACGTCCTAGCCACTACGCCACCGACTCTGTTTAAGGTATTTAGGTATTTTCAATTATATATAGGCCGTTTCATCTAATACTTGCGGTATTTTGACAAAAACTGGCCCAACTGAGTTTTCTCTTTAACCTTTCGCCGCATAAAAATACTGAAAGAAAAAATCGATCGGGTAAGAAAAGTTGAATATAGATTGAAGGGTTACCCCTTGATACGACGTTACTTCATACCCATGAATGTTCTTCAAGAATTATCAGAAAAATGACATTATATTATTGCCTTTCAACAGTTGTACGAGTAGTTATATTCTCGATTGAAGTCTCCCAACTAGTAGAATATAAAGCGAGGTAACTCAAACCGCTTTTGACGTCAAAACACAACTTCGTACTGCACCGAGAGCTCTGAGGAATCGTTTGACTATCGAACTTATCTCTCAAGAGAAATCATTCATATTCTATACAAGAAAGATTCTATGTTTTGTGATTGCAGCGTATGTAGGCACAGAATAAGTAGTTTTGTAATACTATGTAGCCAAAATAAATAATAAAATAACTACGAGTAAGTTTAATAAATAATAACATAGGCGATAGAGTCTGTCTAAAAAGGTAGTTTACACGGTTTTTTTTATTTAGCACTAAATCCACATTTTAAAGATAAAGTTTAAGGGTAAAGTCCGACCAGGATAATAAGAGTTGTGAAAAGGATGCCACTGATTCTTATTTGCGCTATGGAAATCATACTTACATACGAGTACATAAACTCACGTCTACAACTATACTACAACTTATTATCCCCGAGGGGGTAGACAGAGGATCCACCTACAGGTAGTTCTCACTTTTCACCGTAAGATTGCTATGGAGATCGCTACGAAAAAAATGTTCAGATTAAACTCCGCAACTTGGCGCACTCTATTATATTTCTGGTCGTGCTTTAATTGTAAAACAGAAGTTAGCGTTATAGCATTAAACCAACCTTTTAAGACTTTAGACGGACACGAAAATAACTGGAAATTATAATATTTTCACGAAGCTTAAGGGTTGGACCCCGTCTATGTAGATTCCTAATTTTCCATAAGTCTATCCTTTTCCGTCGATCAGAAACTTTGTTTGCTAGAGCGAGAAAGACTGTTTCCAAGCGTTTCCGGCATCGGCCGATTCCGTGGAAGCAGTCTTTCTCGCTCTAGCGAACGATGTTTTTGAGTGACGAAAAATGATAATCTTACGGGAAAATACGATTCCGTGCGGGTAGTTGGAGTCCAACCTTAAGGGTTGCCAATATGTCCATTTTAATTTCCACCAAAATACCAGGCTGAAACGCATCAATGATCCGTTTCAAGCAGTTCGGCATTTAAACTAGATTTTATAACTTTTTAAATATGAGTCTAGGTATCGATAACATGTTTTAACAAGGTGAAAAGGGTTTTAAATTTAAATAAACGTAAGTACTTTTGGTATCAATTAACAAAGTTCTAGGGATGGACTTTTGTGGAATTTGACCTCTGGTACCGACTCGATATTTAGAGAATTAGACGTTATATAAACTAGACCGATATTAAATTACATAAGTATCTAGCGGTAAAAACTTAGTTTACCATATTATGATAGCAAAGTTTAATAAAAGTCTTCAAAACTTCGTGATTTCCTGCAAACGTCTGACGTGCCATTAATTTAATGACGTTGTTAAAATATTTTAAGACTGTTATCAATTAATATACGATGAGATATGAAAAATCATTTTCAGATCCATCTTCAGAATAATAATAATAATAATAAAAATAAATAAAATCTTTATTTTCATTACAATTTTGTCTCCAAAGTGGTGTTTGGTGTCTCCTTTTAGGCAAGTAATTCCTGTGCCAGGAGGCACCGCTCTTCCATCACAATATTGTCTATAGATATTTTATATTTATAAACTATATCATATATAAAATATGGTTGTAAGTGTGTGTGTGCGTGTGTGTGTTTGTGTGTGTGTGTGTGTACGTATTTGGGGGTATGTGTGTAATGTTTATGTATTATGAAAACTATTTTAAATAATGTAATTAAGAAATGTATCCGTGTCCTCATAGCTTAAGCTCTCTATCCATGTAATAAGGAGTTTTTTACAGTCATGATAAGGTTTATTGTATATACAGGGTGAACAAAAAGGGTATTCCCAGTTTAGATGTTAAAATCATAAATGAAAATGGTTCTATTCTGTAATTGGTTTATTACTATCTAAAAGTACACGATTTGGAAAAATTAGTAAACAAAAATTATGTAGTCTAAATGACGTCCATTCCGATTTTGGCACTCTTCAAGTCGTGACCGTAAATTACCTATTACACGTTCACATAAACCATTAGTGAGTATCCTTTTTTCACTTACAATATTGTCCTTCAACTGAGTTAAGGTTGTCGGCTTATTTTTGTAAACTTGACTTTTGAGGTAACCCCATAAAAAATAATCCATTGGACTCAAGTCCGGACTCCTGGGGGGCCATTTAATGTTACCCTTTATCGTAATCAGCTTTCCTGGGAACAACTCATTCAGGGCTCTAATTGACCTGTCAGTCGTGTGAGAAAGTGTGGAATCTTGTCTTGTCGACTCATGCACTTCTTGAATGACTTCAGGCACTCTTATTTCTCGTGGACGACCGGAACCAGGATTTTTTACTGTCGATTCCGTAGCCTCAAACGTCTGAACCCATTTTCTAATAACCTTTGCACTGGGAGATAAATTAACGCCTCGCAAATTGAACTCCGCGCGATATAACCGACGCGCAGTTATTATTGAATTATTGTTTTGATAGTAAGCTCGTACACAAAATGCACGCTGTGCTCCGGTATATGACTCCATTGCAACTAAATTTATAAGAAATACTACGCATAACGACATAATTTTTTTTTTCATATCTACCCCATAATTACAATTTATGGAACTTTAAAAGTGCGAATACCCTTTTTGGACACCTAGTATGTATATGTCTATTCACTTTATTGTACAGAAAATCCGAACGTTTGTTGTACTGTATGCTTGCAAATGATGCACTTTTAGTTTTAGGGACAAATGTTACAACATATTTTATTCTTTTTGTTTCTATACTAGCGTCGTAAGAATGTCAATCTCAGTTAATGTTTTTGATGTTAATAATTATTCAATAATTTTTAAAAATGGATACAAGTTAATTGTAACAGCTCATTATGAGAATTATATCAAGATGACTTTACTATTTTTATTTATTTTTATTCAATGCTTGATTTGACTATAAGTGTAAGTTAATTGTTGGGTTTTTTTTGGGTTCAAAATAACCCTATATTTTTTTAACGAAATAATATGAAACGATCTTAAAGTAGCTTTGCTGTACACGGAAAATACACACAGACTAAAATTTAACTTTTCTCTTTTGTGCGTTCGGTGAATGGGAACGCTGGTAGGAGCTGAACAAACAAACTTTTGTGAATGATGTGAATACAGCCATTGTTTCTGAAGGTAGGCCCGACTGTTCCACTGTGAATGTTGAATTAACCGACTGGGGTTGACCTAGAAAACGTTGCCTTATTTTAAATGCCGAAGAGGATGTAGAGGCTACTACCAGCGAAATATTATAACCTAGAAAAGTAATAGACGCACGCGAGTGGCGCCACAAAATGTGTACTCAGGTGGGCGGGGCTTAAAACAGTGTGCGAGCAGCGAGTCAATCGCGCCTTGCGTTTGAGTTCGAATTTTGAAATCGATCTGTGCATCATAGGATCCTACGAGGGTAAAAAAAATCTTGTGTCACCATGACAATGCTCCAGCACATTGCTCAGTCATTGCAATGGAAAAAATCTACACATTAAAGTTCAAATTGCTTGAACATCCACCTTATTCGCCAGATTTAGCACCCAGTGACTACCATCTATTCCCTAACCTCAAAAAATTCCTTGAAGGACAAAGATTTCAAAGCAACGAAGAGGTTATTGACGCCGTAAACAACTATTTTGAGGAGCTCGACGAATCACATTATAGAGATGGTTTAATTAATTTAGAAGACCGTTATGATCAAAGCATTAGCCTTTCTGGATATTATGTTGAGATATTTAAAAAAAAATGTTGTTTTCATTATAAGGCCCGAGACTTATCAGCCGACGTAAGAGTAAGAGTTACGTAGACGGATATTCGCCTTTGTAACATCGCCGTAAGATCTATTTTTGTTCAAATATTAATTTGAGTTTCATTGTGTGAGGAATGTGTTGCATTATTTTCAATTCGTACACACTGGCGTGAGGTTTGGTACCGTCTTTTACGGGAATTTTGTTGGAAGTTACTAGTCTAGGGTATAATATGTCGCTGGCTAGTACCAATCCTTTTACAGTTATTTCGAATTTCGATCCAGTTGTAGTATCTTTTTTTTATTGTATAAGGATATTTATTGCAGGGGTAGCAGGTAGGTATGACAAATTAAAATTCTAGAATTGCCGCAGAATATCACGAAAGCAATTGAAGAATCTTTAAAGAATTGTGTACTTATTTACTTAGAAACAACACACATTTCATACATTGGCAGATTAGATGAGAAACGGGAGCACACAGAATTCAATCTCTAAAATGGATCCTTGCTCGTAGCTCACAGTGGATAGAATATTATTATTTCCCTCAGACTGACAAAATCCTGAGTTCTTGTATTGACTTTGTCTTACGACATGGCTAAACGACTGCTCCAAGGTACGGGTATACTCGTATTTATTATTATTAAAAAATCTTCCTCAGTGCGGACTTCTGGCCTGGAAGGGGTGGTTTTTCTTCGTTACAGAGAGACGACGACGAAAAATCTGCCATCATCTAACGCCACAATATGAATTTATTTTTAATATTTTACGGGCTTATGCAGTCTGAAAATAAAGATTATTGATTTCACTGGTTCGGGTGGTTCTATCTGTGTCTAACGGTATTTAAAGTAAATATGTAATCCCCAAACTAGATTGCACAGCGATACAAAAGGAGAGGAACAAAGGGACTCACCGGCTTTCGACAGGTTGCAACGATGTCGTCCATATCAACCTCCTTGCCATCAATTACAACCTCATCGTTAGCGTTTATCTCATCTCATTTCGTGTTGGCATCTTTATTTCTTCATCTAAATTCAAATCATATTCCCATTCCATTTCTAAATTTCATTACTCCATTAATTTCATTGTTTTCTTTGTATTTTGCACTTTCTTTCTGTATTTTGTCTTGAACGGACGTTCTCCGTTCGTTTTTGTCTCTTTACTACCTATTTTCTACGTTTACTATTTTCTGTGTTCTGTTCCTTAAAAATATAATATCTATTACCAAATTTCTTCTATTTCTTTTATTTCTTTTATTATTTCTTTATTTCTTCTTTCTCTATTTCATCTGCACACTGTCCTAGAACCCAGCTAACCGGCACCTAGAGGACAGACTGTAGCAAGGTTAACTGGGTTTTCAGGCTGCTCCAGCTGGGTGACCACCCTCTTCTAATCCTTGCTGCTGAAGTCTTCAGGATAGACACTCAAGAGCACACAAAACTTAGGTCTATTAGCGTTTTCCGGAAATATCGATTTATTGCAGTCAAATTGGATGCGACGCGTGAGACGCTCGGTTGGACACTGCTTACGTCACAAGGTAAATTTAAAAAAATGATCGCTATATGTAAATAGGTGGGAATGAGGGTTACAGGAAATCACTGTACAATTAATTATGCCCTATGCATACGATTATATCTTCGTATAACAAATGTACACAAGCGGCGCGGCCTATTATTGTATTGTATTGTATTACATATTGAATAATGAAATTTACAGCTATTTGTATGATCACGGGTCTAGAATTTGTTTCACCTATCTGACTGAAACAAGAACTTGACCTATATTTTGAAGGTTTATCTCCGCAAAATTTGAAGAAATTCTGGTGAGTTTGAAGTGAGTTAGAAATATTAAAACCGACAGAGAAGATCATTAAATAAAAATATTATCTTCAAAATATTTTCATCGACTTAAATTAGGTATTGTTATAAATATAATTTTAAGCTAAGTTATTTAATACAAGTCGTACATTTTGAGCGGTCGGGAATGAAGAATTTGTAGAACATGTTTTTTGGAACAAATGCAAAAACAAAACGCATCTGATTCAGTCCGTCTCAAGGATATTTACCCTAACTGGACCACTGACTCGTTTTTCCTTTTTGGGTGCGTGGGAATAAAATTTAATTCCCTTTATACTTTTAATGACAGTTATCTATCTAGTCAAGGTAGAAATCTATGGTCTGACCTGATAGACTGAATCCTGGCTGCCAATAAACCGTCGAAAACACAGGGCCTCAAAATATATGGGAGTTCGCCATCCTTCTTTTCTACGCGGTTAAGATAGTTCAGGAGTGCTGACATATTATTAAGTGAAGATAAAGGTGGTATCCTCGAAGTATTTATTGAAAAACTTGGATATCTCCCATCTACACGGGAGCTACTTAGCAAGTTGTTTGTTAATAGACTTCGATAGACAGTGGATGAAACTGGTCTGGTTCTTCTGTTAGGCGTTTCCAGGCATTACAATAGACCTATAAGGAGTATACCTTGACTGGATTTGAGCTACGTCTCATGCAAAGGAGCCAGGCCACATGGTGTCCAACAATGCACATCAGTTTTCTCACTAATCACAAAGTTATTACACAACATAGTTCACATATAATAACACATAAATCGAAGGATATTGTCCAGAAATATTGAGAAAAACCACAGAAACCGAATTTTTAATTGTCCGCCGTATTATCCGTGTGGTCGAGGCAAGATGGCAGCCGACCGAGAGTCTCCCACTACTCGCACGCCCGCATGTCGCGGATATTGTAGTATACCCACTTATAGGTAAATTATAATCCCCGAACATTGTTTGTGCAAGTAATACTTATAGACACCGTTGCTTTTTGTAACCATCAAAGAATGTCCACCATTGTTATATCATAAGCATACTGTTTAAAAACCTAATTTTATTGTAATGGATTTTTTATCACTGGTTTTGACAAATTATTATAAATTAGAAAATGGGTGAAAAAAATATTCAGCGAGCGGGATTTGAACCTGCAACCTTGCCTTCCTGGGGCACTGCTCTAACCAACTGAGCTATCACGGCTTACCCCACTGGCTTCAAATGAGTCAACCTACCCTACCCTTTCTCCATGTAACGTGAGTATAGGCGACTTGAATTCATATGAATTCAAGTCGCCTATACTCACGTTACATGGAAAAAGGGTAGGGTAACTTAAGTATATACTTAAGTTTTTATTTATATAGTTTGTTAGGAATTATAATTATCTTTAGTCCATAAACAAGTTACAGTTTTCTATAAAGCTGTAAATATCGATACCGCGTTCTATGATAAGCTTCTCATATGCATAGTCTTCTCTCGGGACCAGGAGATCGATTTCACTAAATAGAATCTAAACTGCATCGTTATGACGTGTTTCGTATGCTACTATCCACTAACGATCCAATTCCAGTTAAGTTCAGATCGAGTAAACGATCGATCGAACAGTAACGTATTTGTGTATTCTAATAAAACGTTTAATTTATACTGAATCGCAGTTCAACGGTAACAAAACGCTTCAACTGTCAAATATAACGATCGTACATAAGTTCCGCCCAAGGTAATTTTGCCCGTTCGATAGTAAATCGATAGGTGGCAGTGGTAGAGTTATGCGTCAGCAGAACGCGATTTGGTGTTCATATAGAATTGGAACGAAAACTAAATTGAAATTGAATAAAAAACGTTGTAATTTAGGCGAATTGGGCCCCTGTAACGACTTCTCTCAGCAAGTTACTATGGACAACTGACATCACTTAACATTCATAACTTCACGCTATGTCCCTTACGGGGTAGGCAGAGAGATTGGAGCGCCACGAAGTCTTGACACGCCTCTCTTGCTTACTCTAATCATTCGTCGATTCACGCATGCTCGCCATTGGGTTCGTCTGCTCTGTATATTAAAATTTATGAGCACTCTGTCAATCTGATCGTTTAGTCGTTACGTTATCAAGATGTTAGACAATAGTCATCAGGATTTCTCGACAAAGGCCCTGGAGAACGATCGGTAGCGAGCGCTAAACAAATTGGCAGGAACAATGCAAACACAGGGCCGGACGTATGGCGAGGATCTGTTTCCATTTCAAACATGCTTGAGTTACTACTTGCTTTTACAGGAGCCGAAGTATCTCTATTTGCCGACATTGTCTTCATGGTACTCGTGAAAGATAGAAATGGAACGCGGCACGTATCTATAAGTACGATACTAACAATTTTTTTATTTAGGATTAAACCCGCGTGTGACCTCAATCTCACCTGGTGGTGAGTAACGATGAGGCCGAAGATGGAGCACACGGGCTTAGTATCTTATCTTATGATATAACCAGGAATAACCCCAGCTGCACTTCGACCCTTGAGGTTCTTTTGCGTACAGAACTATTAAAATACGCAAATGGTAAAAAATACGTGTTTAGGTCATTTGCGTTTTTGGCAATTAGCGTAGGATCCATACAACTTTGTAAGTTTATCTTATTTTATGATAGGGGGCCGGGAATAACCCAGCGGCGCTTCGACGCTTGAGGATCTTTTGTGCCTACCCCATTTTACACACTGGTCATCTCAGTGTGCAGGTTTCCTCACGATGTTTTCCTTCACCGTTAGAGCAGTCGGTAAATGTACGTAAGTCTTCGAAAAATACGAAAAACTAATTGGTACATGGCACTGCATGGTTTCGAACCCGGACCTCCTGCATGGGAGTCCGGTGTCCTAGCCACTGTACCACCGACGCTCACGGGCTTAATAAGTGCCGAAGCGAAGATATTTTACGACGCTAGCCAGACGGACCCTGAAGGGGTCCTACCACCAGCAAGTTACTCGGGTTAATCGCCTCGTACGATACGCTTGCCCAGTGGCGATAGGAATATTCCAATCCGTCCCATACACTAAGACCGTTGCAATATAAGGTTGCTCAACTCTATGTCGAGAACTTCGTTGTCTAAATGGAACCTTCTAAGCATAACTCGTTAAATCGAGTCTATATATGCCATTTCTTCTCTAGATTGTGTGGCAACGTACCATTACCCGAATAACACGTGGCAATCACAGGCCTTAATAAATTTATACGTCTTTTGACGCAACCAGACCTTTTACTGTACCATTCAACCCATCAGTACCCGGTACCACGAAACTACCAGAACTTACTAACCCATCGCTACTTTTGAAAACCATTGCTGCGTCGCTTTTGTTTCAATGTTATTGAGTGTTTTAATGAGCAGCAAGGGTTACTGAAATAAGTAAATAGCTCATCGTATTTTCTTGATTAAGTGTGAAAGAAGCTAAATGTTCGAGTAGGGTAGGTGCAATAATAATGGTCTATGTACTTAGCGCTTTAATTAAGGATGTGAGGCGAGTCAGAGCTACTCATGAAGTTAAAAAGAAACTTCCGTCACTAGGATGGAGATAGCATGAAGTACGGCCTTGAAGAAATCTATCTTAGCAATAAGTCTGCCTAAATTGAACCTCGCTATTATTGTGTATTTTTGCAGCATTGTACACGGTATGACTGACATGACATTGCTTCATTCTGGACAAAATCTAGAGAGGATTTTTAATAAATGTACGATACAACAGGCTATAGATATATTAACGATATTTTATCTACATTAATAATTAATCATTATTAATTGTTTAAGTCTTTGCTGATTGTGAAATAAAAGTATTTCAAACACAAAAAAAATATTAATCTTTTTTCTGATTATGAGCGATGTATGACATTGCGTTTAAATTTTTCAATGTTATGTAATTTTGCAGTAATGTTTATCGGCTAAACTTACTTTCGCTGTTTCGGCAGCTGTTTGAATCGGAAATAGAAACCTTCGATCTAACATTTTTCTTTCAAACGTGCATCGGCGGCGTAACAAACATTCGTTGATATGATTATCGGCATTTTGTGTTTCGTGCTCAGATGTCCACTCATTACTCACCAATTTATTTAAAATCACTCAACCGGCGGACGCGCGACTTACTTTCACTAAAATACACGATTTCTTATTACTCGAAACCGCGATGACCGTGTATTTTGAAAAAGCGCGTCGCGCGGCGGGCGGTTGGCCGTTTCCATATAAATCGAACGTTACTATCTCCATCCTGTGCGGGACTTGTTTCCTCCACGAAGCTACCTAATTAGAGACGAGATAGGAAGGTAACTAGTTGGGTTCTGTAGGGGTTGTTTTAGAAGTTGCGGATCTCATTACAGATGCAAGTTAAATGGAGAGCCGAGTAATTTAGTCGGCTTCTAAAGTATGTTTTACCCTGGCTATGAATAAGAGAGTACCTGCCCTCTTAACCGACTATCTCATACGTAGAGGTTCTCAATTCGACGCATACAATATGTATTTGGATTTGTCTTGTTTGTCGATAACAAGAGGGGATGATTTTGATAGATTGTATTGTGGAAGGTAGAGCGTCGGTGGTGTCGTGGCCAGGACGTCGGACTCCCATGGAGGTCAGAGTTCGAAACCAGGCAGTGCCATGTACCAATAAGTTTTTCGGTTTATTGAAAGACTTACGTACATTTACCGACTGCTTTGACGGCGAAGGAAAACATCGTGAGGAAACCTGCACACTGAGATAACCAGTGTGTGAAATGGGGAAGACAATGGCAAACCACTCCATTAAATCTACCATGAGAGTCGTTCTATGTGATTATTTCCTTAAAATGATCACGATTCTCAGCAATGATGAAAAATACTTAGAAGAGAGATTGTGGAAGAACACATCACTCCTGCATTGGACTCTTCAGTCATGAACACAGATGTTGACTCAGCGCTGCCAAGATGTAAAAGGCCACTGACGACGATTGCGTTAGGTTTAATATTGTTTAAGACTTTGAGTTAAGCAAGTTTTCTGAATTATTATAAAAAATGTTAGACAGCAGGTAGACTTACCTGCTTTTATAAAAAATAATTGAAATTTATGAAATCCTGTACGAAGATAGCCAACCTCCTGAAGGAGAGGATTGGTTATGTACGGGGTTTTTATCTACTATAACCCCCTAGGAGGCCGACTCCCTGCGTTTCGGAAGGCTCCAGGATCTCCAGTGGGAAACAGCTGTACCCCCCCATAGCACCTTGCTTCCAGCTCTTATTCCTAGAAGTTGTATACCACCTTCCAGTGTCTCCGGTTACGCTGATTCGGCCAAGGCACGCCGCTGCCTTCCCTTTCAATCTCAATGATCTACCAAAGCTCCCACTTAACCGCCGGTAACCGTTAACCCCGTTTAGTCGACTCGTACAAAAGGCCGAGGCTACCGTAGATCTGTTCTTCTCCAAGAATAAGGGTCTAAGAAACCTCACCTACCAAAATACATGCCAGATCAATGGAACAGGTTGCCGTTTTTAGAAAAAACTCATCAATTTGAAGGTTACGCAAAGACGTAAAGAGCACACTAAAGCAATTTTGAAACCGGTTTTGAATCTATTCCGTTTTTAGCCCTTTTCGTTCCGTAATGTAAATTTAACTAAATTCAAATTCTAAGTCAATTTGATACACCGATTGAGTCGAATTGTAAATGCTTAGATACATACATTATTCAAGGACTGTCACTTTACAAAGTTTCAGACACAGCAGGTGGGGACCGCTTTGATCCTACATAGTTTGTTGACTCAGGACTCGAACCGAAACCACAGCGATGGAGCAGGAACAAAACATGAGTGTCGGCGGACGGGAAACTATGGTAAGTTGCGGTAAAGAGGGGTGAAATGTCGGAATTACATTTTTTCTATAAGTACTCGTATATAATAAATAATCTTTCTACTCGAGACGTGGTTGTTATGTCAACTATAAGCTATCTTCTTATTTTATTTTCCCTCACAGGTTTTCCATAAAGTATCGTGTGTATCACGTTCGCAAAACCATGGGTAGCACTCTTAGAGGAACGTCGCACTCGTGTGTATCACAAGGTGCGACACTACTAACGTTACAGGAAACCAGTTTGCTTTTCTGCATTATGTTTGTAACCTTTAATGTTAAGACGGACCCCATCAGGGTCCAACTAGCTAGCTACTACCCTTCTAATATAAAGTTCGTTGTCAAATATGCCTATTCGTTTCGGCTTATATTTAAAATAGAAGAGCCAACATTTTCTAAGCCCGTGTGCTCCATTCTTTGCCTCATTATCACAATCAGCTGAAATTAAGTTTCTTTTATTTAGCACTAAACCCACATTTGACCTCGATCTTGTAGGTATCAGGAATAAGACTCTGGCAGGATACCCATACCTTATCTGTTCGCATAATGAACGAAGAAGCAAATCGCTTCGTACGACAACTCGTATGAAGCGATTTGCTTCTTCGTTCGAGTTGGGATATCCACTAGGATATCCCAACGGATATCCTAGTGGATATCCCAACTCGTACGAAGCGATTAGACTTATGTAGTCATAAGGATAGAACGCCTCACCGCGTCTGGTAGTCGGAAGACGGAATGGTCAAAATCAATACAACCTGAAGATGTGTAATACGAAACCGGTCGTAGAATACTAAAAAACGTTTGCTCCCAGTAGTACCACAGAACTGTACCATGTGGAACTAGTCGGACTTTTTTGCCTCACTAGTTCCACATGGTGGTATAACGGGTTCCTCAGCAAAATAAAAGAAATCACGTAACATCGATGGGTATTTATTACAAACGAGGTTAACACATGTATTGCCTGTGACACCCGAAAACAGACTGGCGCGGGCGGGCTGAGGGCCAAAAAAACATTATGTTTTGTATAGTGCTCTAACAGTATAGTTGTATGGTACTATTGGGAATTAATTAGTCCTAGAAGTTCCATGATTCTCTGACTCTCAACATCATGGTACCATAATTTTGAGCTTTGTGGGTGGGACTTTTTTGTCTCACTAGTACACTGGGAACGAACCAAACACAAATAATTGTGAAACAGTATGTTATTTAATACAAATCAAGAATACAGGCTCAGTATATGTAGTAATAATAACAAAATGCTCATGCATCACAAATTCTGCAGTAAAAGTTCCTGTAAACTTTTCCACCAATCAAAACTTCCGGTGAAATCCCAACCCTGTGCAAAACGGTAACTTTTTAGCCCGGCAGCAAGCAGCGCAGTTGACCGCGCGCGATCATTGTTGTCATATGCAAAGTGTCGGAGTTTGCGGACTGGCGGACTGGCGGACTGGCGGACTACAAGGGTAATCGACCGGGATGACAGTGGAAAACGGACCGAATTTTCCGGGAATATGACTAAACTAACAGTGGCTATAGTATGATCACGGCCCTTAACATTGAGAAATATGACTTCTACATATACATAAATTTACGTCAACAACATAATATTATATATAGATATGTTGTGTCTATAATCCCCGAGGAGGTAGACAGAGGAACCACCGCGAGGTAGTATTATAATGGTAATTGGTCTTCAGGCATTGTGGCATTTTTCTGTTATAATAATATAGGGTGGGCCATGAATTAGTTAACAATTGAAAAAATCATATAAAGAAAACCATTTGACATATTTTTAAAATTGTTTATTTACAAGAAAGTTAGTTATTTGGAATTTATTTTTTAAAAATAACATCATCTAAATGACCACCGTTTCGATTTTTGCACTCTTCTAAGCGAACACCGAAATTTTCGAATACTCGTCGACAAAGAGACCGCGAGATCGCTGACATTTCTTCACTAATGTCAGCGATCCAGATTTAAGATTTAACGCCAGCAGACTTCTTTTTATGGGGTTATTTGAAGAGTCGTGTTTACACCCATAAACCAAAAACACTACGTGAACTAAAGGAAAAAATTAGTGAAGAAATGTCAGCGATCTCGCGGTCTCTTTGTCGACGAGTATTCGAAAATTTCGGTGTTCGCTTAGAAGAGTGCAAAAATCGAAACGGTGGTCATTTAGATGATGTTATTTTTAAAAAATAAATTCCAAATAACTAACTTTCTTGTAAATAAACAATTTTAAAAATATGTCAAATGGTTTTCTTTATATGATTTTTTCAATTGTTAACTAATTCATGGCCCACCCTATATAATATTTTATTGTGAATAAAAAAGGAACATGCGTAGGTATAGTGCGCCGACATCTGAATAGGCAGCCCTGTCTTAAAGATTCCAGTAGAATAGTCTATAGCGCTGGAATGATTCTGGATTCCAGCGCCCCTCTGGAAAATGACGAAGCGGCGGCTGAAGCTGGCGGGTTTGCTGGAAGAAATCTCTTTTAGAGATAAGTTCACCCTTTGTACAATGTCTCATTTTAATTATTTTTTTATTAAGTCTATTGTGGTACAACAAATGAAATGAAGAATAAGAAATTGACTATTTTTATACAACAATTGACAACAAAAAAATAACAATAAGTGGACAACGAAATATTGTTATTCTAAGTCGTATCCTCAATGATAAGGGTCGTAATCATACTATGGAAATAACCAGATATATGACTCTCTTGCCGGATTATAATGGGGTGATTTTCCATTGCCTTTCCTATTTCATACGTTATCGCAGTGTGAAGGTTTCCTCACGATTTTTTCCTTCATCGTAACCAAAGTTTTTAGATTGTCTAATTGTAACGTGAAAACAGTGACTACAAAACTATCGGTAACATGTAACTAAAGTCGCATATTTCACGACCAAATGAACTTTGGTAATGAGTTAACAAAGCTTTTTTTACAAGTATTTTATGTGTAATTGACCACTTTAAATGGATCACAATAGTAATCAACAGATAATAAGTCAAAAGTAAATTAAATGTCAAAAAAAAAATTACAATTAAAAATTGTTTTGTTTTGGTCATAAAATAGTTTGTTTGTTTATCCCTTTTTTACAATGTTCATAGCAAAGATTTTGAAATTTGAGAAGAGGGCGCTACTAGCCCCTTTTCTGTGGTTCATAGTTAGACTTGTAAAGGGAAAATTTTACTTCTAATATACTTCCACGAAGTTAAACAATGAGTACCGTTTGCTGACTCTTAATAAGGATTAAGAGATCTTAATAATGCGAGAATACTTGAAAATGCTAAGTAGGTAGAACAAGCTTAAAGAGTGGCAAAGTTCAACCCACAGGTTGTTCTATATTATAAAGTACTGTACTTTAACTTTTTTTGAAGGAAGTTCTGTTTTTTTATCATTATTTTAATTAAGAAAACCAACGGCTACAAGTATTGTACATTAATAATATATAATTTCTAGGCTTAATTGTGCCAATTATAGGCATACACAACATTATTGAGAACATTGTTAAGCATGCACTAAAATAACAAGAAAAAAAACAGATATAGATTAACTATACTTGCTTGCTTATCGTATGGTCAGTGGCTAGCCAATTTGTCAGAGTTGTTCAGGCCGCCCGTAGGCCTCTGACATGGCTTAACGACTGCTGTCGAACGACAACAACCGGGACCGACTGCTTAACGTGCTTTCCGAGGCACGGAGCTCAGATGAAATATGCCACTAGCGGTCACCCATCCAGGTACCGACCGCGCCAACGTCGCTTAACCTGCACGATCACCTTCGGATTGTGCTCGCATCTAGGCTACGAGCTCATCTATACAATCTATACAATAACTATACAATCTATAGATATTAAATTAACAAGAATGGTATTAAAGACACAAGAAATAAAAAAAATAAAGAAATTAAACTTAAAACTAACTACCACTAACCACTCGTAGTTCTGGTCTCAATGTGTCTCAGTATCGTACATACCGTGAGTTGCAAGAAACGCCCAAAATTCTCATTATCATCTCTATCTAAAGCTATGGCGTAGAAAGGGATGACATGTATTTTAATCAAGACTAAACTTTAAGGATGTTGCGTGCTATTGACATTGCGAGTACGAATTTCTTTAGATCTGGAATGCGATTCTTGCAGCGTTCGACATACAAAAGTCGAGTGCTACGAACGTCTTGTCACGCTCACATGTAATATGAGCGAATGAGATAGGACTAATATCGAATTCGACATTCCACCTGCGAGAATCGCCTTCCAGCACTGAAAAATACAATTCCAAATCCATTTATCTTTAAAATCAAAGTTACCTCACTATTTCAGTATACTGTGTGGTCAGCTTAAACTTAAAAAGATTACTTCGTCATTGAGTCGCACTTTAGTTCTATTTCCACAGTCTCGTTCGGTTTAAAACTTTTCAAAAACAGCTCTCGAATTTTGAACTTTTCACGAATAATATTTACATTGAACCTAAACTTTTTCAGAGGACGAGGAAGTCGCTTTTTCACAGGTCTTAGTGTAGCTGTTTTATTGTCTACTCTTTGGTTTTCGAGGCTGGATATAAAAGTTAGTTATTTGCAAAGAACTTTTATAATATCAGATATCTATATATATAAAAATGAATGATTCTTTGTTTGTCCCGTAAGCGTTCCTATAGGTACCATTCATACGATTGGGATGAAATGATAGTAAATTGTAATGGGCAAGCCCGAAAAGGTTTCCGAAACAAAAAAGCCGCGGGCTACAGCTAGTAGATTATATACTAAAGATTCTGCTTCATTTTGGTTGTAAATAAAGTATTCGATTTTTTTCGCGTTATTTTCGAACCCAGACCCGCAATGGGAGTCTAGACCCAGAGGGATGGACGGACAGACGGAGAAGCAACAGTACCTACTAGGTAGTAGGTACGGATTCCTAGAAACAAATAATTATAAGGCTGGCGTGCGCGAAAGTCGAATGAGAGTTAACCCGAGAGTTAGTACCTAACCTGGGTTAAATCACAAAACGTCTTGCACCAACGTTAACCCTGAAACATTTTGTATGAAAACCATAGACAAAACATGAGTTAAACCAAGGTTAACCCGGGTTGGGTTAGAATAGACTTTAAGAATTTAACCAGCACTTTCGCGCAAGCACTTTTAATTTCGTTATTGTGTAATGGTATATTACTATAGATATTGTGTAGTATTATAGTATAGATATTGTGCTAGGTATGTTTCTGTGACCTATTGTAGGTTTATAATTGCCAACACTTTTATATACATTCTGTATAGAACCCTGATCGATCATCATATCACCCTCTCAGTAATCCCTTCAATCACTTTAAACCCCGATCGAACCTTTAACAATTTTCATCAAATTCAACACCGTTAATCACCTTCACAAAGAACGCCGCACAATAGCTTTGTTCCAATATACAACAGATAAACTATCGATACTTTACAATACTTTCGACATTATCGATAATAATACTAATAAAAATAACTAATAGATCTCCCCAAAAATACATATATCACAAAGCAGAAAGCCGCAATCCTGAACACTTGTCGTATCGTACAAAATTTTACAGGATGAATCATCAGGTGAAATACTATACTACTAAATACTCAACTGACCCCGGAAATGGGAGAAATCCTAACAGGTTAGATAGTGATTAATATACTATAATTTCTTGTGTGCAACAAAGTATTAATCTATCAATCTATCTGTCTACTAATTTTACCTTCTAAGGCGATAGATATATCGCTTGATTATGTCGTTCAATATAGTTAAGCTAGCAAGAAACTAACACAACTTCCGAAAAAATTACTTGTATTGAGTTCTATAGATATCGATAATATTGCTAGCAGGTATAATTTATTAGTAGAAAAAATATCCACAATATCGTGTTTTTTAAATCTCAGTTTAGAGGCTTTGGTACACGACAAGGTGACCATGTCAGCCTCGTTAGGGTCACGACAGCCGGTGGAATTTTAAGGAGCATTTCAGGCGCCTAGCTTCGAAATTAATCGGGGCTGCCGGGGCGCTTGGAATGCTCCTTCCAAACATGGGAGGACCAAATGTTGCCTGCCGCCGCCTCTATACTGGGGTGGTGCGGTCTATGGCTCTTTATGGGGCGCCCATATGGGTAGACGCCCTGTCCGCCCATAACAAGGCCCACCTGCGGAGACCGCAACGGGCCATGGCGGTCAGGGTCGTGAGAGGGTACCGCACCATCTCTTATGAGGCGGCGTGCGCGCTGGCCGGGACCCCGCCGTGGGACCTGGACGCAGAAGTGCTGGCGGACGTCTACCACCGCACTGCAGAGATGCGGGCGAGTGGACACCATCCTATTCCGGAGGAGATCCTGCGGTGGAGAATTAACTCTCGCAGGACTCTCCTCCGGAAGTGGAAGGAGAGACTGGAGGAGCCGAGCGCCGGCCACCTCACCATCGAGGCCATTCGGCCTGTTCTTAAGGAATGGGTCGACAAGCGGCACGGGGTCCTGACCTTCCACCTTGTGCAGGTCCTCTCGGGACACGGTTGTTTCGGGAGGTACCTGTGCAGGATTGCGGGTCGGGAACCGACGATGGCGTGCCATCGGTGTGGCTGTCCGGAGGACACGGCGCTGCACACGGTAGCGGAGTGTCCTGCATGGGCGGAGCCGCGGGCAGATCTAGCCGCGGCAGTAGGGTCCAACCTGTCGCTGCCGAACATAGTCAAGGCTATGGTCGGCAGCGAGAGGGCGTGGGACGTAATGGTGGCCTTCTGCGAGGAAGTAATGGCGCAGAAGAAAGGCGAGGAGCGGATCAGGGAGGACGACCCTTCGTCCGACCCGATCCGCCGTAGGAGAACCGGGCGAAGGCGGCTGGCTCACGCTCGCCACCTTCCCCCTTAAAGAGGGCCTCCGGGCAATGGACACGGGGAGTCCATTGCCTGATAGCAGGTCCTCGAGTTGGTCTGGCGTGCCCGTGTTCTGGCACGCCACCACAAGCCGAATGGGGCCGTGAGTCCCCAGAGTTGAGTCCGTAATGCGGACACCCGCTGGCGAAGTCGCGGAAGTATGCGCAAGCGTTCCCGTGGCTTCGCCGTCAGGCGGTGCGCAGGAACACCGGGGGGTTTTTGGCCGGTAAAAGTCCGGCATAACCTCTTCGTCTCCCCCATGCGGCGAAGAGGTAAGCATGAGCGTTTCCCCCCGAAAAAAAAAAAAAAAAAAGGGTCACTAAGAAAAGCGAAGGGGAGCTCAAGTATTATTAGAGTCAGCCCTCACTTTGAGAGCCAAATTAGCAAACAACAGTAAGTGTTTCATATTATCAGATAAGGGCTGACTCAAAATAATATTGAGCCTCCCATTTTGGAGCCTATTCAGGCCAGATTTCTTCATCTCAATTTTCCCCAGGTCACACTCCATTAGGAGGTGACTGAGGTTTTCTATTTTATTGCAGTTGGTACAAAACGGTGATGCAGCTCTTTCCACAAAATGTAAAAACTTATTTAATGGAATGTGACCCAAGCGTAACCTAAAAGCCAAGACAAGTAGCTCCCTACCGAGGCTGACACAGTCAAACCATGGAGCCCAGGATGGCATGTAATTAAGTGTATTGTACCAAAGCCCCTTCACTTTAGCCAAATCCTCATATTGGTCTCTCCAGCGAGACATACAGGCAGCCCACGCTTTCGGATTGTACTCAGGCCCAAGCGGATCTAGATATTGTGTGATATAAAATATCACGTTGTTACCGGCAGAGTATCGATAGAATTTAGTTTTTGGTAACACTACCACATAATTTTGGAGACAAGACGTTAATCGAAGCGAAACTACGGCTGGTTTAGCATAAAAGGGTTCCATAGGTGCCCTTGAGGGTCCCGAACAAACAACTAGTGAATTAGTGGGCAAAGTTTGCCAATTTACCTTTATTAGTTATGCATTGACCTCTAAAGTGGATTAGGGTGACGTTAAAACGTCAAACCATGGTGGCGTGTGGTTTTGTAACATCAGGGGTCATCATGGGTAACTTAAGTTAACTTATATGATATTTTGATCAAACTGTAGATTCGAAATAGATGAGAAGATACATGGTTAATATTTTTTGGGTGCAGACTAGACGTCCCACCACGCCTGTCACACCTATTCTTTTTTCTTTTTCTTTAATGAATGGCGCCTGCTAGTGATTTACACTGCAATTTGGCCAATGACCGTGTTAGAATCTTGAAAATGACTCCAAAAGTTTTTGGCGTCTGTTTAAAAAAAAACAGTTTACCAACGTTGAGATTAAGGAAGAGTCGTGTGCACTAGGAATGCCTAGTGTCTTGCATTCAATTGGAGGTTAGGTTGCCGGATCCACACTATCATCTGTAGTATTTCACTCCCATTTTACATTTAAAGACTATGTCCGGACCTATTTAAATACAAAGGTTGTCTGGAAGAGTTCGCTCTTAGCGATAATACCGCTAATATTTTATTATTTTCTACATATTGTTCTAATATTTAATTTATGTGCAATAAAGTGTCTCTTATCTTAAAGTCAGGATACTTAAAGTTCATTGAACTTGGAATGTGTTTCATCGCCACAAGTCCGATTTCTGAGGGTTTTACTCATTGATTTAATAACAGGATATATCAGTTCAAGATCAGTTCATACATTTTTCACCAAAAAATTCGTTCAAAACTAATCGAAAAATTAAATCGCGACTGAAGCCCAATGCGTAAATTTTGACTGATTTGCCGACTATAAAGTACTATCTGAGGCACAGTCTGTTGTAAGTACCTACTATAGTCATATCCTAACTAGTCTTTGGTTTTAACTAGATTTGTAAAACTAATTATTTCTCTAAGTTACTAATTAACCTTTTTCAAAGGAAGCCTAAAGAAAATAAAGCTTTATTATTCGTACCAGATTTCAGATTCCAGATTTTCAATCATCATCATCAGCCTATTAATGTCCCCACTATAGGGGCAGCAGGCCTCCCCTTGCACAATGGGGTACGGGCTATTAACCTAAGATCCACCGAGCGGGCCCAGTGCTGACATTTGACTTTACATTTTCTCAGACATGCAGATTTCCTTAGAATGTTTCCCTTCACCGTTAGAGCAGTCGGTAAATGTATGTAAGTCTTCGAATAAATTCGAAATACTCATTGGTACATGGTATCCGTTAATGTATTTGTGCAGTGGATTGAGTGGAATAGGCCGTTTCGAACCCGAACCTCGCGCATGTGAGACCGGCGTCCTAGCCTCTGGGCTACTGACACTCGTTTGTTTTCAATACGAGTAAGTAAGTATAAATTGTGCATATTTTTGTTTACGCCTCACGGGCTTGTCTGATCCGGTGATAGTGTCGCTGTTGGTAGAAAAAAGTGTTAATATTAATAACGTTAGTTCCAGTTTTAACCACCGGAATAGATAAGTTTGTGCCACTGTGGACAGCCCGATAATATTTTGTGTGTTTATAAGAACACACAAAATTATCGTGCTGTCCACAGATGTAATTTTTTTTTCCGAGCTGCGGGTAACCAGAAGACGGTATTATTACCGTCTTCTGGTTACCCCCGCAGCTCAGAAAATTTACAGCTCAGATTCAGATTCAGATTAATTTATTTGTCCAGAATGTAGGTACATAATTATAAGATGAATAAATGCATAATGCATGCTCTTCAATTAGATAGATTAACCTTAATAACAGAGTATTATATACTAGAAATTAATGAGTAATAACCTTAAAGTCACCTCTACCGTACCCATTGTTAATTTAATTACTATAGAATAGAATAGAATTAATTATTTCATACTACATAATATTAAATATACATGCCAAAAAATATGTCTTATTTGTAGAATGATCGTCAAATTATTAATAGTAAAATTAGATAAAAATATGGTCATAAAGCATTTGCTTCATAAAATAATGCAATAAATCATTAAAGTAAATTGGTAGGTAAAACTACCTATACATAGTGTCAATAATCGTGTAAACCAGAAATGTCAAGTAAATAATTAACCATTAAAGTATAATATAAGTTTATCTTGTTTTTCCCTAAGCTAAGTGGATTGTATCCTTTTTTAGAGAAATAAATGTCTTAAACAATAAACCGTAAATTACAAATTCTGTCGCAAGCATCCCCAGCTATCCCCCATACACCCCGCGGACAAACCTTTATACGGGTTAGGGCTGTAATGGGCTATTAGCCAATTAGGTACTTCATTTTGTCGGCACTTAGATGTAAATTAGTCTAGTTTACTTGGCACTAGTGTGCCTAGGCTAGTGCCTAATTCCACTGTTTTACAATGTTTGTCTTTTATGTAAAGTCTGTCGTTAAATGTCTTCGCTTCGGCGTCGATGTGTTTCGGCGGTGTTTATAGAAAAGCCAGTACTTACTAAACTTGTGTGCTCCATCTTCGGCCTCATCGTCACTTACTACCAGGAGATTGATTCCACGAAATACAACGTAACTAAGTAAAATCTAAACTGCATCTTTATGACGTGTTTCGTATGATACTATCCACTAACGATCCAATTTCAGTTAAGTTCTGATCGAGTCAACGATCGATCGAACAGTAACGTATTTGTGCATTCTAATAAAACGTTTAGTTTATACTGAATCGCAGTTGAACGGTAACAAAACGCTTCAACTGTCAAATATAACGATCGAACATAAGTTCCTCCCAAGGTACTTTTGCCCGATCGATAGTAAATCGAAAGGTGGCAGTAGTAGAGTTATGCGTCAGCAGAATGCGATTTGGTGTCCAAATAGAATTGGAACGAAAACTAAATTGAAATTGGATAGAAATAGAACTACAAACGTTGTAATTTAGGCGAGTTGAGCCCCTTGTGAGATTGAGGTCAAACGCGGGTTTTATGTGTAAATATATATATTTTTTAAATTATCATTCCAACTTTAACTATAAATCATATTCTGCTAACACATATGAAGGAACCAATCGATCGTTGGATTAACCGAAACGAAAAGTTAATCGATCGGTTCGTAACTAATGGCATATGAAATACGTAAACGCTGCCATTAAGTTTATTTATATTGGAGTGTAACCTGGTGAAAATTGGGAGGAAGAAATTGGGCCTCAATAGGCTCAAAAATGGGAGGCTCAATATTATTTTGAGTCAACCCTTATCTGATAAAGTGAAACACTTACTGTTGTTTGCTAAGTTGGCTCTCAAAGTGAGGGCTGACTCTAATAATACTTGAGCTTCCCTTCCCTTTTCTTAGTGACCCTGACGAGGCTGACATGGTCACCTTGTCGTGTACCAAAGTCTCTAAACTGAGATTTAAAAAAATATATGTTTATTGATATTGAGATTACGTCGTTTTTAAATATAATGGTGCCTGAGGAGTGTTATCTAAGTTAGGTGAGGTACATTATTGTTAGCTTAGCTTTTGGAAAATAGATCCTCTTTGAACACTTTGTTGGCATTATTTTAGGTAGATATGGGTGTTTCCCGGGCTTTCCATTTACTGAAGGAGATTCGAAAGGAATAAAGTGAATCCCTGGAGATCGTAGTGGAATAGCAAGTGCGTTTAGTTCCCCTGGAGGATTTAAATTGAGGATCCAAGTGGAACACCCGGTATTGTATACTATAAGTAAAAAAATAGAACTTGGTAAAAAAAATAAGTATATTACAATTAAAAGTTTTACCACTTGGTAGTGTAGATTTATTAGATTTTTGATAGTTGAATGATAGGGAAGGCAATAATATTGGCAAACCATATTAATGCTGCCAAGGAAGTTGTTAACGCCGAAACGCGCCCTTCACTGGCTGATCGAGTGACGTCACGCGTGAAGTTCGCTGCGGGCTACGGAATCGCGGCCCGCGCCATTGTTTTCTGTCAATTGCTTAATACGAGACGCATCGTGTTGAAAATAATTATATTTACATCATTTTGGTTATTAAAATCATAGTAGAAGTCACTGGAAGTTTCACTAAGCTCTCCATCAAGACCCTGGCCCCAACAGAAGTCTTTCTACGTGGTTATTTCGTTTGGTTCCATTGTAAGTAGAAGTTGGACGTTACAGGTACAAAAAGAAGAAAAATAACAGGATCTCCTCACTTAACCCAGCAATACGATAGTTGACAAAGAAAGGTCCGCCGTATTTTTTTTATGTTGTGTAGAATCACAACTATTTATCGCAAGTTAAACTTTTATAACATAAGTTGTTGTTGTTTTTATTAAGGCAAAGGGAACTGAGCCCAAACAGCCATGTCTGATGTAAACAACTCTTTCAATTCTTCATTAAAATGCTGGTGTGACACATTTCAATGCTATCTGGGAGAATTTTCCACGCTTCTGCACCATCCGAACCAAAGAAAAAGGCGTCCCGGACGTAATGAGCATACCGTGCTTTAAATTAAATTATAGAGCGAGGTTAATGGAGAGACAAAGACAAACAGAAAATTTGAGGCATCCTTATAGATATACCGTACGGCTGGTTTCTATGCTGAAAGACTCCAAGAATTAGTTATGTTATTCGTTACAATTACACTTTCTCACGCACACAAACTGACACACCCTCCTGACATCCACAACACACACACACACATACGTAAACACACACACAAACACACACACAAACACACATACGCACACACGCACAGGTCATTAGTGCAATTTATTTATTTTTTTCTTTTTGGCAAATTCTTACCTTCTATTTGATGTTTAGTTTTTAATTTTAATTATTCTTATTTTTAACCCACGATCACTATCGCTCCCACTAACATCTTGGGATAAGGGGGGAAATGATAAACAGCGCTGCATATTTGGTAACCGAGTATGTCAGCATTTGCTGACTTTCCCCCCTTTTGCCAAATATACATTACATATTCATTATATATCATATTACAATTATTTGTACTATAATTTTAAATTTTAAATTGTTATGTATATTGGCAATAAATATATTTCTATTTCTATTTCTAGTATGGCTCTTCAAAATCCAGTCAAGTACGGATCGGGCTGCAGCCTCTTATTTGACTTTACTTCACTGTCCCACACACTATTCACGTCTTGTCGAAGTTCTTCGAGCAACAAACACCATTCTTACTAGAAAAACACTACTGTAAAACAATTTGCAAGACAAAACGAAACAAAGCTGACGTGGATGCCACAAAAGCGCAGTAAAAACTCCTTATAACATAAGTTTTTTTTATTATTTTATCGCCTGTTTCTGAGTCATAGATAAATAATACGAGCAAAAAGATCCATATCTTTTAATCACTTAGGTACTGGCAGCTATATACCAGGCCTTTTAATTCAGACCATCACCCCAAACCAAAAGTATTTTCAGGAAAAAAACTAACATAATACTAACAATAGATCTTAAATTCTACCTATAGAACAACAAATAAAATAATAAAATACAACTCCGGATGCATAAGAAAAATTATGGTATAAATTGACATCATAGATTACACATGTATCAATAGTATTCTAAGGAGATTCACTACCTTACAAAAAAAAGCCTAGAAATCGCTATCATAGTAAACATTTTAGTAAGGTAGCAAGTAAACTTTGCACTGGTCAAAGAAGAGATCTGTCCTCCGAGATACAGGAACTTCCTAGGTCAGCGCTTATAGTAGGATAACTGGTTGCTCACTAATTTTATTAAGTTTAATGTAACATATGCTTAAGTTCCTACCCCATTGTAATCTTACCGCACAAATAAACTATTCTTATTCTTAAACTAATGAGTAAACAATAGACATAGGTTGATTATTCTTATGATTTTTAAGTAATTTTGTGAGATTAATTACTTTAATTTAAGAAAAATACATTTTATTTTTAAATAAAATATATTGCGGTTCGGACATGCTCATAGAAGGCTACGGTGGGGTTAAGTGACGCGGTCCTGTAATTATACATACTGTATAAGGTAACATTTTTCTCGAGCGTCGGTGGCACAGTGGCTAAGGCACCGGACTCCCATGCGGGAGGTCCGGGTTCGAAACCTTGCAGTGCCATGTACCAATGAGTTTTTCGTATTTTCGAAGACTTACGTACATTTACCGACTGCTCTAACGGTGAAGGAAAACATCGTGAGGAAACCTGCACACTAAGATGACCAGAGCTTAAAATGGGGTAAGCACAAAAGATCCTGAAGGGTCGAAGTTCCGCTGGGTTATTCCCGGCCCCCTATCATAAGATAAGATAACATTTTTCCCAGTGAATTTGAATTATGTTTTTCTATATTTAAGGCTACATTTTAAAAGCGTACAATTAAATTAAGCAGGCACTATATACTTGTATAATTTTATTTATATAACATAATACTACATAATTAAAAAGGTGCTACCCTATACCTCAGCCTGAGCTTGATAATTTAACAAGATTTTGGGAACATTAATTTTATGAGTATCTTTCATTTCGTTTTAATTAATAAAATAAGTCAGTAATAATAATACAGCCTGAATATTCATTTATCGCGTATTCTCATCTGTTGTTGTCAACAAGATTTTATTGTGTACTTAAGGGCTGTTCTCACTTAGATTTTTGCGACTGGGAGTGTGTTGGCGCAGGCCACATTAAAGAGATGTGACACGGATGTTCGAATTTTGAACTGTATGCAAACGAATGTCTGTAAAGTACACTATCAAACTACTCATAACCTACATAAGAGTTGGTGTAAAAAATCCCCTATAGAGCCGAAAGGAAGGAGCCCGTTCAGTATCCATAACTGAACAACTTTCACTATGAGACCAACTCTGAAATCGCAAAAAATTTCAGCTGTTCCATAAAAACAGAAATAGTTGAATTTTTCGCGATTTTAGACACTCCCCTTTCGGCTCTTTCGGGGATTTTTGTTACATCATGTAGATGTTACGTGATGCGGGCGTGGAAGAGGCGCTGTCATGCTTTTGATTAATCAGTTGTGAACTTTATTTGAGTTCGCATACAGTTCAAAATTCAAACGTCGCGTGACCAGCCCATGCCTCGTACTCGAACAGATTATAATAAGTACCTACTTATCTCTTTTTATCATAATTTTGTAAATATTAATATTTCTTTAAAAACGAATCAACGGATAAGTGAGCGACAGCAGGCTCTTTTGCCCTTCGGGTACGGATCTCTGAAATTTTCAGGTTTTGTACTGGACTGACAGACGCCTAAGCAATGTTGCCAGCGACAACAAAGGGCATCATGTGCCCTTTGGCCAGACGTTTTCCTAAAAAGTTATTTTTATTTACCGAAAATTCAATTCAATTTTTTACTTTGCTTCCACCCACATGTAGATAAGATCTTAAGAAATTCTTATATGGACCCTGTATGTCGATCATGGATGGAAAATCATAATAACGAGAGGAACACATACATAAATACTTCACGCATGTCCCTTGGGGGGTAGGCACAGAAAATGGAGCGCCACGAATCTGTCTTGGCACGCCTCTCTTGCTTCCTTTACAAGTCATTCGCTGTTTCACGCATGCTCGCCGTGTGGTCGTCTGCTCTGTAAATCTATGAGCTGACTCTATCAATCTGATCTTCAAAGGTCAGGTCGAGTTTTAATAAAAATCTAAAATAGCTGTCAAACATTCACAGTAGGTACAGTCGACTACAGGTCAACCCACCCAGAACGTCAAAATTTGAGAATCTGAAATGTATCATAACATTACGCCTGGCATAAGGTTGAGATTTAATCGAAGGTAAAGTAAAGTAAAATACACTTTATTGCACAAATATTTATATTTATATTTTATTTATTAAGGAACGCAAACAGTTTACAAATAGATAGAAATACATATAAACAAAAAAATAAATTACACAGAAACAAAAAGGGTTCACAAATATTATAAACGTAAATAACATATTTCAATTCATGTAGACAAGACAAGTACACACTAGTTATATATAAACATAGAAAATTAAATATACAAAGGAAGTAAATGTAGAATAATGTAGAGGGATATAAAACAATGCTATTAAAACAAATAAACAAAATTATATTGGAGATAGGTTACTGCTAATCATCATAATACTATTTTTTATCTGTCCCAAAGAACAGTTGAAAAGGTCAACACTGGTAAATCGTTTATTGTAGGAGACACATGTTCGCGGAATAAAAGCATTCCTTCCATAATTTGTTTTTAACGGCGGAATATGAAAAAGACGCTGTATACGCACACTGCGGGTAGGACACGAAAAACCAATTTTACCCAAAAGATAAGGACTGTCAATATTATTACTTATAATTTTATACATGAAGACTTGATCCCTAGTATCACGTCGTGATCTTAAGGATACCATGGGGTTAGCTGACACTGGAAGGTAATTACGACTGATACGGTATTTAAGATGTTTTAAGAATTTATTTTGAATTCGTTCGATCTGATCTACATACACTGCGTACATGGGGTTCCACACAGTCGAAGCAAAACATCAAACATGAGAAAGAAAAGGAAATAGTGAAGTACAATTTAGGCGGCCTTATCGCTAAGAGCGATCTCTTGCAGCCAACCCTTTGGGCAGAGGAAATGATATCGAGAAAGTGGTAATAGGTGTGCAAGGTTTATGGAAAACGTTATGTTAAATAAAGAGCTGAACTCAAAGGCAGAGACTATCACCAGGCTGGTTTCCTCCTGTCAGTAAGCAATATGAAACTCTAGCTCACCTGAATAGTCAGTTATGCGTAGTCTAGACCATGCCATGCCATGCCATCAAAAAAGCTGTAGCGGATCTTGCGGAGATTAGTCCATACACAGCAGATGTATTATTGGTTAGTTCCATAACTAAATGTTAGTAAGCGGGTGTACACACACAAATAGCACAAACAATATCTTAAATTCACATAAGATAATGAAGTTTTCTTCAAAGCGAAAAAGCGCGGAAACTGCGCGTCAACCAAATACGTGTTTACGCAGGAGCCTTCAATGAACGACTGCCTTTGATTTTGCTCTTCTCGTTCAATATGGCGGACACGCGATTTCATTGTGGTTCGGTCTTGTGTTCCGTACATTCACTCGTTCCATGGCCAGTGGCGCGCGCTTTTAAGGCTAGCATCGAGCACACACTACTCATTGATCGAAAAACCACCAGCTCTGGCCCACACACGTTATATAAGAGACTTGGTATCGAAGGTTTTTGACAGATCGTTATACTATAGCTAGTGGTGCAGTGTCTGGCTTTATCAATTACAACTCAATCAATGCAAATTCTATTCGCTTCCAACCAGAGTCAATTTCAGACCAACCGCAAAAAACTACTTGTTAAAAAATAAAAAGTGGTTGAAAAGTTTTATTGGACTGTCAGCAGGGCGTGTCGGTCGCCGACATGAATAGCAATTCAGATCAGAGGCCTGGACAACAAGAAAAAAAATTTAGCTATTGTAGAAAGACGTCAGGAAATTGTTCCAATTACAATTTTACTACATTTTTTTGTATATTAGCTACGACAAACAGGCAGACGGGCCACCTGATGGTAAGTAGTCACCGTCTCCTAGATACACGTGCAATACCAGAGGTATTGCTTGTGTGTTGCCAGCCGTGGAGGGAGAGGACTTTTTAACGTGATTTTTGAAGCATCCCATGTCGTAGCGCTGTAGAAAAACGTCGGGTACATTATGATGTATAGAATATATATTATAGAATTTGCAATTTCAAACTCCCGTGGCCTGGAAAACGCTTAATCGCCTGCGAACCCAGGTTGGCTGTTGCGGAGATAATCTTCACGCTGGGTATTTCCAGCGATCAAGTAAAGTGTGAGTGTGGTGTCTCCCCTCAAACCATGGAGCACTTGCTCTGCTGTCCCGCGTGTCCGACCACCTGCACGCTGGAGGACCTTTTCGAGGCCAACCAGAGGGCTATAGATGTGGCTGCCTTCTGGTCGGGAAAAAATTAATTCAGATCATCAACTCGAAGGAAGAAAAGAGCTCGAGAGCTTGGTAAGAAATTGGATGGTTGGATGGGTGACCGTTAGAGGCACATTTTCATCTCTTCTCCATGCCTTGGAGAGCGCGTTAAATTAATAGAAAATCCTTTATTAATATACCATTTTTGGCTTAAATACCATGTTAAGTACCATGCGAATACATTTTTAGAATGGTATGGCTTAATGTAGTAAACATATGATCTATTAAAAGGGCCAAGTTCAGCTGAGTGTCGCCAGATGCATAGATACCTATACATCTAACGACGCTTTTCAACTTGACCCTTTCCAACTTATAGCTATAGTGAACAAAAATGTCGTTCTGTCTGTTTGTCTGTCGTATAAATGGCGCCCGCTGCTGTGATTCGAGGCCTAAGGGCAGCCTGAACAACTCTGTCAATAGGTTGGCCACACGACAAGAAGAAGGAGAAGTACATAAATTCTGAATATGTTTTCTTATGAGCTCCTTTTACGTACCCTAGACTCTAATTATAACGTAGATGAATGTACAAGATACTTACTAGGCAAGTACTTATTTCAAAGCAATTTTCTTCAAACAACCAGGTTTGTATTCCCTAGGTTAATAAAACTTTGACAGTTTTCAATTTGAAATGTGAAATAGTGGTAGCACCGAATTGCAATATAAAGCTGCGTTTGTTTGCTATCGTCTGTGCTGTAACTGAAATACCATGTTTGTCATATTTTTATTTCTATTTACGAACACAAATTCATACTTGGTCAAAGACAATTTTTGTTTGAAAACGGAGAAATTCCCAAAAATTAAGGCGTAAAATAACGCGTCGACCACAGGTTAACCTACCCAAAATGTCAAAATTTGAGAATCCATATTGCGTAGGCATAAGGTTGAGATTAATTCGATGGTTCTTGACAGATGGTATGCTTTAGCTCGTGGTAGACTGTAACTGTGTCCAAGGTGGCTGGGAGCGACTGGATGAGAAGAGCCGAAGATCGAGCTCAATGGCGCGCCCTGGGAGAGGCCTATGTCCAGCAGTGGACTAGAGTAGGCTGCTGATGATGAGACTGTACCTGTAGGGTTGCTACAGTCTGTCCTCTATTGCCGGCTAGCAGGGTTCTAGGACAGTGCGCAGATGAAGAAATAGGAGAATTGGTTTTTAAATAATATATTTTAAGAAAAAGAACACATAGTAAGTAACACAGAAAATAGGTAGTAGGAAATAAGAGTGAACGGGAGACGTCCGTTCGAGATGAAATACAGATAAAAAGTGAATGTACAAATAAAAACAATGAAATTAATGAAATAATGAAATTTAAAAATGGAATGAGAACATGATTTTGAATTTAAATGAAGAAATGAAGATGCCAATACGAAATGAGATGAGATAAATGCTAACAATGAGGTTGAAGTTGATGGCAAGGAGGTTGATATGGACGATGAAGTCGACATCGTTACAGGGTAGTACGCCAAAAAGAAAACAAAAAAACCAACGACGACGTTACACAATAACGTTACTTTTTTTACGTGTGTTTCCTCGTGGTCATAGTTTTAGAAAAATAACGATACAAAAATAAGGGCGGTAAGTAACTAAACATATTCATTTTAATATATATTGAAGAGCATTGAAAAGTAACCGACCCGTATTTTTTTATCGGCCAAAATTCATATTTTAGTAGGAGAAAGTTTTCGAAAATATGGGACATATTGAAATCAGTTTGATACATGTTGCAGAATTGACTCCTAATTAAATAAGGGGTAGGTATTAGTAATTACATTTCTATGTAGAACTGTACCCATATGAAAATACAGGCTAAATTAATAGAGTGACAAACAGCAGAATGACCACGGGGTTTTTTTCCCCGTGGTCATACTAGTATGACCAGTATGACCACGAGTAAACACACGAAATTCTCGTGTTCACAGTTAACACTAATCGTTTTGTGTCTTTTTAAGTATAACGTAAGTACCTAAGTATTATATGTAACACGTGTCCAAAACTATAGTAAGCTCACCCAGCACGTACGCCTGCTCACGCGGCACATGGCACTCTATAATAGCGCGCCCTTCCATATCGGAGACTAGTTTTTTCTTTCATCCAAGGGATAATCTTAAATAGGTGTATTACGACATTTAGTCAGTGCGTTGTAGCACGCAGCCCAATCTTGATGGCAGCCAGGAATTCCTCACCAGATGGATGGAGCCAGGAATTCCTCGCACCGGGCTTTCGAGGCCCGGCGGAACACGACAGGAGCGAGTCCCAAATGACGGCACAATGGAGTCCGAATTCACCATAGGTTGCCACCACCCAAACAGGCATATGGCTTCAACATTATGTGTTAAGAAACGTCAGAATTCCCAAATGTTGCAAGTTTCTTTCAAGGAATGATCGACACTGTTTCCTGGTTAACCGAAAATGATCCTTTCAAATCTGACACTTGTTTTTAACCACGAAACATAAGCTATGTCAAATTTCCTTTAAATTAAGGGTTTACCTACAACTACGATTCTGACACCCACTTGATTTAATATTGCGGCGCGGCTGTAGGTAGGCGTTGTATTATATGCAGCGCCGTAGTTAGGGCTACTAATTGACGCCCAGAATAAGATACGTGACTGCGCCTTGAAAAGCTCGATAGCCCTGGGCGGTTCCGAATGTTAAACCCCCTATTAATATTTTTAAATACGCAAACTGTTGAAAATAAAAATTGATTTCACATGGTAACAATATTTTTTTACCAGACAAAATGACAAACGCTATCACTGCGAGGTTTGTTCTTTCCTGTTTTATAGAGATGACGTTTAGCGTTTGCGACGGGCGGTGTATCAATTTCAATCTCAATTTTCCTAATTTCATTAATTCTGACCCATAACTGACTGATTTCGCATTATTCTACAAATATTCTTGATTAAGCACTGCAACACTCCTACTGCTGAGGTAAATGTCACAACAACGGTCCTCCACAATGATCTGTAGTGGATTGAATCCAGCGCGGTAGTCCCACGCCTTAGATATACACAAAATAAATAGTAGCTATTATCACTTCTTATTCGTAACTACTGGACGCCCTCTTCCATGGGTGGCAAATTGAAACAAACTCATATTGCAAGGATTATTAAAATACTCAAGAATTAAAATAATTTTTAATAATGACGCCGCTCGGGTATTCCGCTCTTTGTGCCACCCTAGCTACGGCTCTTGCTACGCCGGTAGTATAACGCTTCAAAGGAAGTTATTAATGATCTTAACTAATTGACATTTATTGTAAACCCTTGTCACGTTGATACAAAACCTGTCTAAAGCCTTAGATTTAGTAGAACCTAAGAACTGTGTCGCTAAGATTAAAACCGAACTATATCTGGAAGATTAATTTTGATTTTTTGTAAAATTATCATCAAAGGCTTCATTAAAATATTTTTTTATTGAATATCCACAGTTCGCCTTCGAGTATTTAGGGTCACTAAGGTGATATGAGCGCCGATGGCGTCGTGGCTAGGACGTCGACCTCCCATGCGGGAGGTCAGAATTCGAAACCAGGCAATGCCATGTACTAATGAGTTTTTCGGTTTTTTCGAAAGACTTACGTACATTTACCGACTGCTCTGACGGTGAAGGAAAACATCGTGAGGAAACCTGCACACTGTGATGACTAGTGTGTAAAATGGGGTAGGCACAAAAGATCCTCCAGGGTTGAACTGCCGCTGGGTTATTCCCGGCCCCTATCATAAGGTACTTTACTACTTTACTTTACTTTTACTTGAAATTTAATGGTTTTTTTTTCAATGAGCTTTGGCATATCTGCACCAAGTGTAACATCGCAGTAAGCAATGGCAAACCACCCTATTACAACTGCCACGAGACTCGTTCTATGTGGTTAATTCCTTAGAATGATCACGACCCTCAGCAATGAGGAACACGACTTAGAAGAAGAAAGGTGGTATGGCTTTTTGTGGAGTCAGCTTGGTTGCTGCATGCTGCATTTATGTTTCGGTCCAACGCGGGTTTAGTCGTTAATTTGAAAAAAAAAAGATCCAGCGTAATTGCCAGCAAATGATGCACTGCATCTAAGTCCTTAAGAAAAATCCTCTATAAATAACATTATAGTGGAGGTGAGATGTCTATACGATGGTGACCATTTACCATCAGATGGCCAGTTTGTTCGTCTGCTCTCTAATATTTAAAAAAATGCCAAAATTTTGCATATCAACGAAAGGATCTTAAAATATTCATATAATGTGAGAATAGTTCGTTTAATTTAAACTTAATTTATATACCAATAGTAGTAAAAGCTCTGTCCTAGAGGTAGGACAGGGACAAATACATCGCCGACGTGCGAACTTGGCGTTCATTACACGGCAGCTATTTGCGCCGAACGTGAATGTAATTAAGGTGACCGGCACTTACACCGTTCTGATTATCCGGTTAGAAATCCTCTTTCAATCAATCAATTATTTATTGGTCAGAATACACAATCTTACAGGTCTTAAAGTAATGCACATGTCACAGTATTCAGCCTATTTAAAAGGCATACAAAATATAAACGTTTACAATATTAATTACATAACATAACGAGAATAATAGTAATGTTTGGATTCAGAAATAATAATTTTATATATTATATTAGTAACACTAATTCTCGTTATGTTCGTGACATTTGTTATGAAATTAATATTGTAAAAATTTTTTTTAAATAGGCTGTATACTGTGGTATGTGCATTACTTTAAGACCTGTAAGATTGTGTATTCTGACAAATAAATGATTGGTTGTGTAAAACACACTGTGGAACCCTGTTGCAATAAGTTGTATTTTAATTGTAATTGAAAAACATTTATTTAGCACTGTAAACATCAGAATGCAGTAAGTACACAATACAAAAGTATACAAAGATATAATACATTCAGCACAACAGATCCGGTGCGGTACAGTGCCAAAAAGGGTACACCAGCTCAGCACAATGCTGAGGCAAGCCACAGCGCTGATTTTCAGCTGGCCCCTCAGTGACTGCACGGACGAAGAAAGCAACAGTGTGTGCGTGTTGTGTTGTATGAATGCATGTGTTGTATAATGTGACTATACCTCGCGATTCAGCTTGCAACACCAACGCAAAGGATCGCGAACGACGTTGTTGTAGTTACAGAACGGTGTGACGAATATTCGTCCACGTTGATGCTGTTAATAACTGAACTCGTCCATTTTCATTTTTACGGGCTCAGTGCTCGTGACGTAGCAATGAAAGTACTGCAATCAGTGACACTCTGGATTTTATGCTACGAATAGGCTGACGTGTTAAATTATACCGACTTGTCTATTTCGCAAAGATAGGGTCTATTCTCGCTTCATTCATCCTACCCTGATTTTCTTTTCATTTTGGCAACTATGGCCACCACAATTAATTCGTTTGCTCTATGCAATTACGAGTATAACCCTTCCTTTTGACTTTCGGTTATAAAATGGATGTTCACAACCTGAAAACAACTACAGTATACTTGCTCGTGTAATTATGCAAAGCTCACTTAAAATGCAAATCATCAGCTTCAAATTAGTCCCGAAAAGGTAGCCCATCGACAACGAGCTCATATGTATGGAGGAATAATGGAGGTATAAAACAGCAACTACCAAAATCGGCGGTGTTACAATACATACAAATGACTTGTGATTGGTGTGAAAAGCGAAAGTCGTCATAGACTCACCAACCAAACAGTGACACACTACTTATGGGGTCCATCAGTAGCCGTGAGTTTTATCCGAATCTTATGACAGGGGACCGGGAATAACCCCAGTGGCACTTCGACCCATCTTTTGTGCTCACCCCTTTCCTTACTCTCCTCCCTGTTCCTTAAACACGCTGTGCATTAAGGACACCGTGTAACATCTCTTAAGGAGCTTATACTCGGAAGAAACCAAAGGGTTTTGGGTAGACTACTCCCAGTAAGATCGTGCGCTTTCTAGCCAAATAGTCACATTTGCACAATGTGTTGCATTGGCTCAGTGGTATCACCACAGCCTCTGCAGATGGGTTTATCCGTTAGGTCTCCTTGCCCATAAGGACTCATTGTAGACCAGTATGTAATTGCGCTGTAATCCCACAGTCGGCGGTCGGCGGTTGCGCCGTGTTAATCCGCGGTTTAGCGAACATCAGCAACGCGTGAAGGGCTTATAATGAACTAAACTCCATCCTACCTTAATATGACGTCATTGAAATTATAAACTTAATTAGTGGGAATAGCTTTGCCATTGACTTGTAGACAAGAAAGTTGCATACTTGCTATATATAAATAATTACTACATACTTGCTAAATATAAGTAAGTAACTGTAATGTGATTTTTATAGATACAAAGTGGCCACCTTCGAAACCCTGTTTAAAAAAGTGAGATAGACTGGAGCAGGTATCTTTTTAATACAGTGACCTTGTAACCAATGTAAAAGAGACCGATACTGTACGGGATACCTACTCCAGTCTTTCTCGCTTCTCTTTTTTTAAAGAGGGTTTCTAAGGTGGGCTCTTTGTATCTATGAAGATTTCATTCCAGCTTTGAAAAATTAAATTAACCCAAATAACAAAAAATGTGTTATATCTTCAAGAATGACGTTACGTTATGCTTTTCCTTTTACGGAGTGTGCTAGTGACTCTATCTACGCAACGCTTTGCGTTTTATATCCTATTGGCAGACAATGAGGAAATCTATAAATCACTACTAATAACAATGTTACGAACGTACAGCTGTAGCACTTAGGTAATTAAACATGAGACATCTCGGAATCGGAGCAACCATGAATAATTCAACACCATCCGCCAACAATGCTACTCGTATATCAAACTAGATATCTGTCCAGTGGCGATGCCTGGTTATTTCTCAATTTTCCCGTTGAAATGTCATATGTTCCTAAATTTGAAAGTAGATATCATAAGTAACAAGCATTGATAAAAGATATAGTGAACAATGTATTAATTAATTTTTCGGCAAAGGACGAAAAACTCATGAAAAATCTAGTCAAATTGTGGTGAAAAGAGAAAACCTTCCACTAGGTGAGGTAAGACTGTAAAAATATCTGCGCTAGTCCAATTGTAAAGAGAATGATTGGAATTCATAGAATATCCGAGTCCAGTAAAAATATCGACAGCGCGTTCTACTTTTATATGAAAATATTGGCTTGACTTGACTTGATGAAGTATGCAGAGCAAACAGTGCACAGGCCGAACAATGACATCTGTTGGCGAAGTTATCTTGATGGCTTATTGGAACAGCTGAGCTATGATGCAAAGAATTTAAAAATTGAATATTACAGTCTATAGGATAAAAGGTGTTGGTGCAAAAATACACTTTTGTCAAAGCTGGTGTGCTTGTTTATCGTATGGTTAGAAGCCAACCTATTGTCAGAGTTGTTCAGGCCGCCTGTAGGCCTCTGTCGAACGATAACAATCGGGACCGTCTGCTTAACGTGCTCCCCAAGGCACTGAGGAGCTCAGTTGAAATAGCGGTTACCCATCCTGGTACCGACCGCGCCCAACGTTCGTTTCAGACCGTCCTCGCAACTAAGCTACGAGCTCCTCAAATGTGCAAAAGCTTTTTACTTTTTCCTCTAAGGATTCCTCTAAGGATGATGTCCTCCAGTACGTAAAACAAGAAGAACTATAGATAAATACGTAGTGGCAGGGACAATAACGCAAGTTAACTCATAAAGAACAAACAAACAACAGATAGTGTTTTATTACAACCGCCATGACAGAATGCGGGTGTTATTATCTCCTTTTGTAAAGGAACAGAGAGTATTTTTGTCTCTTTGATGGCATGGCAGTAACTTCCATTATTATAAGTAGCTAAATCATTAATTTTGAAGTATTCCGCTGGGATTCCCCTCCATTTGTCTTAAGGGTTGACTTAAATTGATATCTGGAATGTTACGAGTAACTTTGCAACCCTTGAAATGATTGTCCTTTAAACTAACAAAGTTAACAAATCTGGTTAGCAGCAAAGATTAATTAGAAAATTATTTTCGATGAAGAAATTACACTAGGCCTGTGTAATGTGTAAATAACAAAGGGAAACTAAGACAAAATACTACTTAATGTCTGGTATATATTATAGTAGTGTAGTGAAGCTAGAATTGATATAAACATCCAAGCTGTGAAAATCGATAAAAAGCGGTAAAAAGTAAAAATGCCAGTTTCGGGAATCAGTCTCAACATCAGTGAAAACCAGATCAAAAATTGTTTATCTCTTTGGTTTAGATACATATTTAATGAATCTAGTCTAACATAATTTCTAAACAAAGAAACACAAATGAAGCATTCATTAAATAAACTAAAACACGTCGACGCGACAACTAGGAAATAAAGTAGAATTTATATAACACGCGGGTTCATTAAAAGGTAAAAAGTAAAAATGACAGTTTCGGGTAGGGATGTTACGGAGCTTCGACTCCGACTCCGAAACTTCCGACTGATTTTACACCTCCGACTCCGACTTCGGCTCCGATAATTTCGAACCGGTGGTTATACCGAAGATTTGTGAGGAAACATATTCAAATATCAATATTATATTAAATAGTGTAGGACTACATAAAGGAATATGTTTTATTGCCTCAAACGTCATCATAAAAAATATTGGCCAGTTCGGCTATAAAAATTAAAAAACGGATTAAAATTTGAACTTCTTCTAAACATCTCTCTCTACCTCCGCCTTCGACTCCGGTTGTCAATCAAATTCGGTCGGAATTCAAATTTAAAACCTTCGGTTTCGACTCCGGTTCCGGTAAAACCACCTCCGTAACATCCCTAGTTTGGGGAATCAGTCTCAACATCAGTGAAAACCAGATAAAAAATTGTTTATCTATTTGGTTTAGATAAATATTTAATGAATCTAGTCTAACATAATTTCTAAACAAAGAAAATTCAAATGAAGCATTCATGAATCAAACTAAAATCAGCCTCGAGAATTTCCTACGAAGTGAATTTACGACAAAACATGCGGTTACACTGAATATGCAAACGATGGAGTTTAACATTTTACTACAGGAAGTTTGCTCGCTATTCCGACAGCTTTAGCGAGTTGTTGCTTACTGTTCTGGTTTTCGGAGGTTCGTCGAAGTCGAATACAGGTTGTAACAAAAACCCCCTAGAGTCCCGAAAGGGGGGTGTTCGTATCCATAACAAAACAACTTTCACTTTTGGGCCAACTAAGAAATCGCGAAAAAACAAATCGGCTGTTTCATACATTTCGGTGGTATGTTAGCTTTTGTATGGAACTGCTGATTTTTTTCCGCGATTTCAGAGTTGGCTCCTTACTGAAAGTTTCACAGTTATGGATACTGAACACGCCTTTTCGGGACTATATGGGGGTTGTTGTTACAACCGCTATAACGTAAATGGATACGAGGGAAATTTTGTCTTTAAGGACCACAGGAGTAACTGTCTCTGATTGAAATACTTCTGTGTTTGGAAGAGTCTGCCAAGTCTGTCATGCTGTCCTGTCACGGTCGCCATATGTTCTGTTAACTACTAAATAAGTAAGGAAATATGTTTTCGCAGCGGATCCAAAACAATTTTATTCGATCGTCTTTTCGATGTAATATTGACAATTCATATCAAAAATGTCATACAGAAAAATATAATATATTAGACCTCTTTGCGTAACACATGCAACAAAATATAGAAAGAAATGTTAATAATAATAAAATAAAAAATTATTGATGCAGACGGTATCCTTTACATTTTTCTCAGATTTCCCTGGCTCCCACACTAGGATACCCTGTGTTGTGGGGGCCGGTCTCTTCCGATAAATATAAATTATGAAAACATAAGGTAATGCAATAAATTAAATAGTTAAGTATGCGTGTATGTGTGTGGAGAGGGTTTGAAGGGGTGTGTGCCTGAGAGGGGGTGTGTGAGGGGTGTGTGAGGGGGTGAGCGTGAGATGGTGTGTGTGTGATGTGTGGTGTGTGTATGTGGTGTGTGTGTGTGTGAGGGGGTGTATGTTGGTAGGTGTAAGGGTCAGTATGCGTCCATTAGACTCATTTGTTTCATGTTGTCTGCCAATGTTTAGTAAATTATTACTTTAGTGTTGTTTGTTGTCGATTTCTATTTTCTATTACAAAAATGGGATACCTTAATTCATTTGACAGACTTTAACAGCCCAAAATCAAACTATTTTATTGACTTTAGACAGAAACGGGAAATTTTCGAAATTTAGTGAATATTAAAAAATAAAATAATGACTCTGAACTCAGTTATAAAGAAACGGGAATTTTCTTTCTAACTTCTGCGTTCTGAAGAAAGAAACAAACGGGAATTTTGTTTCTAACTTCTGAATTCTGAATGCCTGTAATTATTTCATTTTATCAATTAATTTTTTTAATATTCAATCAATTTCGATTCTGTTTTTACAATACCCATGTCTGTTTTTTTATATTAATAAAAACTATAAAATTTTCGATACTTGTTCAAAAACGGTAAGCATAAGATTAGACATCGACATTAAATTAACTTTCAAGTATTTTATCTAACAATTGGTGGAAGCCGTTTGAAGGATAACACACACTGACACATTTTAAATGACTAAACGTAATCCATCACAGCGGCTTAGAACAATAGAGTGTGTCGCGAGCTTAAGCTTAACTAGCGATTAAACCTGTCTTCGCGTTCACTTATCATTATCACCTAAAACTCTTCTCCGTGACTAAGTCTTATAAAGAGATTAAGTGAAGTTCTACCTATTTAGTTAAGCTACTTACTAAGCCTTGTACAAAAAGTATTTCAATAATTTATTAAATCATTTGTGAAATAAATATCTACAATCGACTTTGGTGAACTCGGTTTTTTTATTGTAACGATGTCGACTTCATCGTCCATATCAACCTCCTTGCCATCAATTTCAACCTCATTGTTAGCGTTTATCTCACCTCATTTCGTGTTGGCAGTTTCATTTCTTCATCTATATTTTCAAAATTCAAATCATATTCCCTTTCCATTTCTAAATTCCATTATTCCATTAATTTCATTGTTTTTACTTATTCTCTCTGTATTTTTGTCCTGATCGGACGTTTCTCCGTTTTGTAAAATTGTCTCCTACTACTACTTGTTTTCTACTATTGTGTCGTTCTGTTCCTGATAAATATAATATCTACTATTACCAAGTTCTTCTATTACTTCATCTGCACACTGTCCTAGAACCCTGCTAGCCGGCATCTAGAGGGCAGATTGTAGCAAAATGAGCAAGCAAACAGGCTACCAAATGACAAGTGATCACCGTCACTTATAGATATCTTACAAATATATTTTGTGGACTCTATAAATATTTCAGAAACCTTTCAAATAATCCGTATTACTTAGAAATATGAGCGTGGGTTTTGCTCTAAGGAAAAGTTCACGTCGGTCAAAAAATGATATCACAAAACAGCTTTGGATGAGTAATTTCGTTGAAACCCTCCTGAAGGGACACACATTGGTCTGTAAACACGTGAGAGAGCAACCAGAGACTGGATCAATACTATCAGACTTTACACGTGGCAATCTTGTTAGATTACGTGTCAACATAAAATTTCCAAGTATTTGGTTACCAGTTTCAAACCACGAGAATTAATTAGTTTACTTTTCTCGAAGGCGAAGTGTGGTGTGAAATTTAATATTATAAGAGACACCTTCAGAAGATGCTACGAGTATTAGCTTTGAATTTATCTCACATTTCTACTCTCCGTAATTCTTCTAAGTCGTATTCCTCATTGCAGAGGGTCGTGATCATTATAAGGAATTAATCACATAGAACGACTTTCTTGGCAGATTTAATGGACTGGTTTGCCATTACCTTCCCCATTTCACTCACTGGTTATCTCAGTGTGGAAGTTTCCACGCGATCTTTTCCTTCACCGTCAGAGCAATCGGTAAATGTACGTAAGTCTTCAAAAAAATCCGATAATCTCGTTGGTACATGGCATTGCATGGTTTCGAAGCCCGGACCTCCCGCATGGGAGTCCGACGACCAGGCCACCAACGCTAATGTCTAAGGAAATATTTGATTTATTTGACTAATGATTTTTTACACACCTTGCACCTTGCACACTCATCATTTCCTCTGCCCGAAGGTTGCCTGGAAGAGATCGCTCTTAGCGATCTCGCCGAAATAATTTGTACTTCACTATTTCCTTTTCTATCTCTTGTTTGTTGTTTTCTATTTGTGCAACAAAGTGTATTTTACTTTACTTTTTACTTTACTAATGTATTTTTAGAAAAGAGCTCTTAGTTGACACATTATAAGCTCTACTCTATGGAACCCTGTGTCAATAAGTTTCCGTTATGATTTCTCAACATTCATTTTAATATGTCTAATAAGTTAAAGTCACTAAGTACGAAAGTAAAAACCCTGATGTGTTGGCTACTTCACAAAGAGTAACAAAGTATCCTGCAAAGTAACCTGTTTTGATATAATTGCAAGACAACTCAGAACCTGTCGATAACTGAGCAACATTTGGCCTTTGGAAATTCGCAAAGAAATTCAACTCTACATCTGATCGATTTATGGAGTGAGATCCAAAATTATTTTCCTCACAAGTTGCTTGATACAAGTTATTTATCTAACGAATTGAATCGTCTGGTAAGAGGTTAATACTTACCCGTTTGTATACCTCGTAAATTCCCTATAGCCACTATTGAAATTCTTATAATTATGTATCTAATAGTTTCCATGTAGTATCACGTTCCAGCTAATAGATAGATTAAGAGGTGCTTCAAATTTAAGATAATGCACTAAGCTTCGATAGATTACCAAAACTGCACTTGCTGAGAGCTTTGCTACACTGTATGAAGCGAAGCTTTGCATAAATAACTAGAATGCATCGTAAAATCCTCTCACTTCCGTGAACTGATTATGAAAACCTCAATTTGTTCTTGGTCATAGGTTGGTTGGTTTTTATACAATAATCTAATAAACGTACTTTCTTCACTTATTGGCTCTTGGGCTTTACAGTTTCAATCTTTCTATTGTTTTTTTTAATTTTTGAAATCAAACGTTTATCTGGCACTAAAGGCTTGGATGAAAGATAAAAATATCTCCCCTAAAGAGTAATAATAGTCTCTTATGTAGTAATCGTCTCCATTTTTAGGGGCGGCCACGCGTCCCTTCCTTCATGCATGACTTAAGGCAAAACGAAACGTCCATTTATTAGAATATTTTTTTCAAAATGTTCATTTACGGATGCAACATGTAGTAAACAATTAGATAAAGTATTTTGATACAATCAATATGAAAGTGGTTCCGTGAAAGGCGCGATTGGGTTTCTGCCAAATATTTAACACCACCCATTCCAACTGTAACACCTTGCAGGTATATTTTCTCACGGAAACGAGAGCAATCATGATCGAGCCCACTTCGGCCGCAGTTGCAGTTAAGTGGCTCAGAAAATCTTCGCCACTAACGCTCGGGAGACGAAGCACAGTAAAAAAGGAACAGTACTTATAGAATCTTTAAGTGTAATGATTGAGAACCAGGGTTTCCTTATGTGGCTGGCATGGTCGGAGGCCAAATGGGCAATGGCCCCGGCCTCAAAAACAAACAGAAAATATATATTAGTACTTACTCGTATCTGCTCTTGCCGCGCGAGATTCTCACACACGCGTCGCAATTACACTACATTTACATGGGCGAGTTCTATTATTATTTCTCAGTACATCACCAGTAGCGCAATCGTCCCACATTCCCCAGCTTCTCGAAATGAGAGAGGTAGAAAAAACAATTCATTTATATTATAGAAAAATCTCAAATATGTCATATGTAGGCCCTGGTATACTTTTTATTTTATTTATTTATTTACACTATTGTACAACACCAGACTTAATAAAAACAATTAAAATGAGACATTATACAAAGGGTGATGGTTAGCAGGTGTTTGCTCAGAAGGCGCCTACATCAAAAATGAATGAAAGCCATTAACTTTCCAGGTACACACTTTATTAATAAAACTTAAAAGACCTAAGGAAATCAAGATCACCGGTAGTTACCGCGTTTTAATACCGTGCCGCGACATCTATCGCCAATTTAAACGGAACAAATTATAAATTATAATAGGGCATTCAACAGCAGGGAAAAACTCGAAACGAGTTATGCTATATATTTTATACATATGTTTGTTCGTTAATTAAATTGTTTTGTATTTTGTATGTGTGTATAATAAAGATTATTAAAGATTAAAGGATGAACTTATCTCTAAAAGAGATTTCTTCCAGCAAACCCCGCGTTTTTCTGTGAAGGTAACTATATCAAGATTCAATTCTGTTCTTTTCCTACTGTGTACTATGGCATGTGCCAAATGTGGGTTGTTCCGCCAATTTGTGCGCCTAACCCCAGGCCAATTAGCAGGTTTAAGGAATGTAAGCTAAGCTTGTAAGTACAGCAGCGACTTGAGGTGTGGTTCTACATTCACTCGACTTCAGCTGCGCATCGGAATTGCACGACCTAATTCCAGCATGTCCATTCCGCCTTCGGACTACCAGACGCGGGGAGGGGTTCCATTCTTATCTTGTTGATATCCCATCTGCTCGTACGAAGCGATTTGCTTCTTCGTTCATTATGTGAACGGCTAAGGAATGGAACAACCTGCCGGCGTCTGTATTTCCCGAAATCTACAACCTTGGGTTCTTCAAGGCCAGAGTGAATAGGCATTTACTGGACCCGCATGCTCCATCGTCGACCTCATCGTCGCTTACCAACAGGCGAGATCGAGGTCAAATGCGGGTTTAGTAGTAAATAAAATAAATAAAAGCTAAGCAATTTATGGCAAAAAGGACAGTCTAACTAAATCATAATCTTCCAAAAGGAACATACTATTTCAATGTGCCTCTAGCTAAATAAACAATTCAGTTCGTATAAATCGTATAGGTTGATATTTAAATTGAAAACGTTTATTAGCACTGTACACACCAGTCTTGGTTTTACAGTTTTGTATATTTTATCTTTTGATTTATTTTGGGTTTAGACTCCTGGTGATATTTCATGAATACCGCAGTTAGCAGAGGACAAAAGTGTACTGTCCCTCGTTTTTTTTCGTCAAAGCTTGCAAAAACAGCGAGGGGCACTCGAGCGGTGTTAAGTGGCTCGATTCAGCAACGACAGTGTCACGACACACTGGCGCGGAGCCAGCGTAGCAATTGAGCACTAATTGATACTACACAGACTTAGCCTCTTGGCTTCGGGATTGGGAGACCCTTTTGTAAAGCTGGCATCTATTGTTATGGTTCCGTGAAAAATTGGTAAGTAAGTAAAACATATTATGGTTTCATCATCATCATCAGCCTATTAATGTCCCCACTGTTAGGGCCTTTGTACAAGGGGGGACGGGTCATGATCCACCGAGCGGGCCCTGCTGATTGGTGGATTTTTTTAATATTATTTACTACTAAACGCGCATTTGACCTCGATCTCGCCTGATGGTAAGCGACGATGAGGTCGACGATGGAGCATGCAGGTCCAGTAAATGCCTGTTTACTCTGGCCTTGAAGATTCCACATTTCATTTCATACTTTATTCATTTCACACGCCTTCGGATACTTTTAATTTCCTCAGACGTGCAGGTTTCCTCACGATGTTTTATATTTATATTAATTATTATTATTATTATTTATATATTTTTCCTTCACCCTTAGAGCAGTCGGTAAATGTAAGTCTTGAAAAAATCCGAAAAACTCATTGGTACAAGGCATTGCATGGTTTCGAACCCGGACACCTCCCGGCGTCCTAGCCACCGACCACCGACGCTAATATGGTTTACTTTATAAATATAATATATTTATAATATATTATATTATAGTGAGGAAGGAACAACCACAACAAATTATACATTATTCCGTTCTGAATTATTTTCCAAAGTTTTAAAAAAAATTGTTAGGTGCGGTGATTGCCCAGTCATCGCCGTCATTGCCCACTGCAAGTTACAGCTATTGTCTATTCAGGAAGTTAAACACATCTACATGTGTTTATGTAAAAGTTCAGACAAATATTAAGTGAGAGGCGGAACAAAAGTTCGCGTGGGAAATATCTATCAACGAGAAATCATAGTCGTGTCTCTATAATTATGTATTTAAAGTACCTATCATATAGAAAAAAAATATTCAAATAATTGCAGTTTCATCTCTGAATAACAAAACAGACAAAGAACCTAGATAGAGCTTTCCGCCAGAGACTCTATTTCTCTATTTCAGGGAACTCCTGAAACTAATAATACGAAGAAAATTAGTAATGAAACTTACTCACTCCCAATAGCACGGAGTCGATGCAGATGCAACAGGGGTACTGTTGAAAAATAAAAAGAACCTCTTCTTTTTTTTGCCCTCGGTTGATACAGAATTATGGGGAAGGCAATGGCAAAATCTGCCACGAGAGTCGTTCTATGTGATTAATTCCTTAGAACGATCACGACCCTCAGCTATGAGGAACACGTCTAGAAGAAGAAGAGAATACAGAATTAGACTGATACAAATAAGTAAAAAAATCTGGGGCTTGATACATTGGATAATACATTCTCCGACGTTGGAGGGTACAATCGATTCGCTCAAGGGAATAAGCATATGCAAAAGTCTCTGAAGAACTTATCCGATACACTACAAACTGTCAAACAATGGGGGTCTCTTGTGTTTCGATCGCCGTCTTACACTGGGACGTAGGGGATCTATAGAACTTGGGTTGTTCTTCTGCCACAAAATAGGTAAATTACAGAAAAGACACTACCTACCTCAACTTACTTCGCTATTAGCGTTCTGGCGCGTGGCTCTCACACAATCGTAGACAAGCGCCGTGTGCAACGCGACGTGCGTTTGTGTGAGTTTCTAACATAGGTAGGCCAACGAGAGCCTATCCATAGTTACAGAGCCATACCATAGGTCTTACAAGCGAGGAGCGTGGCATGGAGCTGGATGGGTAACCGCAATCACAGGTTGTGACTAAACCGGCTATCTGCCGGTTTTCTAAATCCAATCATCATCAGCCGCCTTCTCTAGTCCACTGCTGGTCATAGGCCTCTCCCAAGGCGCGCCATTGAGCCCGATATTCGGCTCTTCTCATCCAGTCGCTGCCAGCCACCTTGCGCAGATCGTCGCTCCATCCAGCAGGGGGTGTCCCACACTACGTTTGCCCAAACGCGGTCTCCACTCCAGAACTCGTCTACCCCAGCGGTTGTCGGTTCTGCGACAGATGTGACCGGCCCACTGCCACTTCAGCTTGCTAATCTTATGAGCTATGTCGATAACTTTTGTTCTATGCCGGATCTCCTCATTTCGGATTCGATCCAGCAGAGATACTCCGAGCATAGCTCTTTCCATAGCACGCTGAGCGACTTTGTGAACCAGTCGCACCGTCAGTGTCCACGTTTCGGCTCCGTAGGTCATTACCAACCACTTGCGTTAATTTCAAGAATGGAGTGAGCAGAGTTTGAAACCAACTCATGTGATTTGATGTAGTGAACTGAGCCAGCCCGAACTGAGTTCGTATAGTCCGGCGTACTAGATTACGCTTCACACTTCTACATCATCATCATCAGCCTATTAATGTCCCCGCTATTGGGGCACAGGCCTCCCCTTGCACAAGGGGGTTATGGACCATGATCCACCGAGCGGGCCCAGTGCCGATTGGTGGATTTCACACGCCTTTGGAATTATTATTGCAAGTTTCCTCACGTTGTTTCCCTTCACCGCTTCACACTTATTCAGGCCGATACTCACTTTAGTAAAAACCTATCTAAGTAATCGACAATATGTAAATTACAGTGTGCGACAGAGTGGAGTGTGATAACGTGAGTGCCTTTAGCCAGAACCCTTGTGAGAGCTTCGTTTCTGTTGCTTTTCTGTTTTGTGTTTCTGCCGTGCAGTGAACACAATGTGACTGAAACAATGGCGGTCGTTAATGTCTTGAGGAGTTGTGACGTTGAGGCTTTTGTGGGTTCAATGTCATGACGTAGTCTAAACAAGAGATGTTGTGTCATCTGGTGAAATACTAGCTCAATAGGGTATTTGACTAATTGACAATAATAGAACAATAATAGGTATAGGTAGGGTATTTGACTAAAAGACTATTGCATCAGTCAACTTCCCCACCTTGATCTGAAATTCGTTTTTCGATATCTCAACTAACAGCAGAGATAGAGGAGATGCTCCATCTCTTTTCAACCTCCGACCGATTGAGGGAGGGCGTGTTATAAGTTTGACACGTTTGTCTGTCTGTCTGTTTGTGTGTTTGTCTGTGGCATCATAACTTAACAACTGATGATCAGATTTGGACCCGGTTTTTTATTTAAAAAAGAATGTTGTCGAGAGTGTTCTTAGGTAGGTCTGATAAAAATTGGATCAGTGGTTTCCAGGATGTTGGAGTATATTTGATGTCAGATGGGGTATCCGGAACGGTAATAACTAGATGGTTAGAATTTGAGCTCAAATATTAATGTTCATGGTGCGTTTCTTGCGTGATGTTGGAGTATGATGGGATCTCTGGCACGGTAACAGTTAGGTGGTTCGAGTTCGAGCTCAAATGTTTGACTATGGGACCTTCTCACATCTGAAACCTTGAGGAGGTGATGGAGACTAGGAAAAAGTAAGGGGCTCTCCCAATGTTACGTCGGCCAGTAAACAGTCCATAATATGTAGATTGTATGGCGCTACAGTAGAGTGACGTCACATTTTGCTAAATATTGCCCTTTCTTTCTACCTTCTGGTTTCTGATTGCTAGTATCTATAATATTTAATGTTTACAACGAATTTCAAATTTGACCACCAATTTAAATGCATTTAATTTTGATACGAGTACCTCTCAAATTCCCTATTATCTATGTATTAACATACAGTGGGGCACTGTCCATACTAATAGCAGGAACCCTACAAAGATCTACTTATAGCGCAAAAACACGCCTTTTTCCTCTCAGTTTGATTCACGGGATATCTACGAAAAGCCACTCATTGGGCGACTGCTAGGAAAAAAAGATATACTAGGCTGTGGCTTAAGTGTCCTCATGTTTGCTTGAAGCTTGGTCTAACACCTTTATAATACTGGACGTTGTTCTGCAATTATGTGCTAATCTAGAGGAATTACTGCTTTTAATCTTCCTTGGTGTTAGCTATTGCTATGCGCAATACGTGGAAGAATTGTTCATACACAATTATTTTTAACCCCTGACCAAATTAGGGCTGTTATAAGTTTGACGAGTTTGTCTGTTTGTCAATGCATCATATTACAATAATGGATGATCTGAATTGGACGCGGTTTTTTTTTCATTTAGAAGAAAGTTTTGTCAATAGTGTTGTGAGTCATTAAAACAGAGTCAGGGGCTAAATTAAAATATTAAGACACACCCGACAAAACGTTGTGGAGATTCCCATACTTTTACCACATGTGGGATCATTCCCACATACCATTTGAGCCCAAACTCGTATCTCCTAACTACCGATCCAGAGATCCCATCCGACATCAAAGATACTCCAATATCATGGAAACAAATGGTCCAATTTTCATCAGATCTAGCTAAAAAAAACGGGTCCAAATTGGACCATCCGTTGTTAATTTATGATGCCACAGACAAACAGACCGACATACTCGTACAAACGTGTCAAACTTATTACACGCCCTCCCTCGAACGGTCGGGGGTAAAAAAAAGCAAAGCATGCAGGGATTTTTATCTCGGGTACGCAGATTTTCTTTTATTTAAAATCGGTCTTGGAAGTGACATTTTTAGGGTTCCGTACCAGAATGGGAAATAGGAACCCTTATATAACATAAGGGTATTATTATTTACTTACATGACATAATCAAACGACTTATGTTTTTCTGTATATAGTCGAAAAAGAAGAAGAAGCCAGCGCCTATGCGTAAGGTTGTAGTACATTAATTAACAAGTGCAGAGATTTACCATATTAATATAGGTACATTCTATGGTTTTACGACAAGATTTTCCCAAAAATAAAGGTCTATTAATAGCACATTCACTCCCGCCCTTAATAACATCAAACTCCCATTATTTCTTGGTTGTTTTACTAAATTATGTCTCGTAGTTGACGTGGCTTCTAAAACAAGCTGGGAAGAGAAACGTCCATTCAAATTACACAAAAGAGGCGTACTCAAAAACATCAGGCTGTTAGGGTGGTGTTTTGTTGATGGGATTTAGCGGGCGAGGTAGCGGGCGTGACGTGGGGCGAAGGATTAGTATGTGACACTTTATTAAGGCATGCGAGCCGGATTATAACGGAGGATGGCCGGAGTGATGGGCGGTAACGGAAATTATGATTAAAAGGTTGTGGGGAAAAAAAAGTATGCAATTGAGTCAAATGAAAAAAAAATTAACGGCCATCTAAAGAAGTCGTGTGAAGGGCACTTTATAAGACATGCATTAGTTAGTGATACCTTGAAAATTATTAGGTTGAAAAATTGATTATTTAGCACTGTAAACACAAGAATATAAACAAGACAGAAATATACAAAGATTAATACATGCAGCACAAAACATCCGGTGCGGTACAGTGCCAAAAAGAGTACACCAGCTTAGCATAATGCTGAGACAAGCCACAGCGCTGATTTTCAGCTGTCCCCTCAGTGACTGCACGGACGAAGAAAGCAACAGTGTGTGCGTGTTGTGTTGTATGAAGTGTTTGTTTTTATGAATGAGGATATTAGTGTGTATGTGAGGTACTGAGTGTGTGGGATGGCATGGTGCGTGTGTATTTACATGGTATTATGGTTAGGTTATAGAACGGTTAGGTTATGTGAAATGTTAGAATAATACAAACAATTCGTCATTTTTCTTATTATTATAGAAAGCATAACGTAAACCAAATTGGGTGAAAGTTTGAATAATACTACTGTTTTATGTAACTTCTTTTGCTTTATAAAAACTATCACTACATTTTCTGTACTTACTTTTAGAGATATTGCTTTATGAGCAATCTCGTCAAATCTTTTGCCATAAATAATTACGCTGGAAAATGTAGTACATTGGGAAATAATAGTGTTTGTTAATATTACGTGGTACATTATTTTAATGTAGGGCTGGTAACGACTACTTATGTTGTGTGTTAATTCTGTTATTACACCGTTTATTTATTTATTTATTTACACTATATTGTACAACAATAAACTTAATAAAAACAAGCGTACCGTACCGTTCATTAATAATAAACTTTAAAAATAACACATCAGGTTTCTACGTCTTTGACCGTTCCGCAATATGTCTTGTCCCAACTGATACTAATGTATCAGTTGCGACAAGACATACATAAATGTATCGTATGTATCAAATATATAATTTATGTATCGTTGTATCATATATACGATGAGTCAGCATTCTGCCCCCGCGCCACTCCTAAGTATGGACAAACCTTACAATACACTGGAAAATTGTGTTTAAATTGAGTATGTTTTTTTTTTCAATTGGAGCGTGTACAATCCAACAATTTTATGTTGGAGCTGGTCTGCGTGGTCTACCGCGGAACATCCACGAGGCAGCCGCCATACCGTACACAGGCGCTAACATCGCTATCCTCTTCTTCCCGCTCACGCTACCGCCTATCACCACGAGCGCACGCTTGTATTCGCGAGCACGCCTGTTCGTTGTCTCATAGAGATTGAGCCGGGTTGCAGAAGACCCACGACGAAGCCGCCTGGCGCCCCAGCAGCAAAAACTTTAAGCCGACACGCTAACTCGGATTTAATAAACTCAAATTTTTTTCCTCGACCCTCGGTCCTGGAACTTTTAAATTGAAAATGTCCAGAAAAGTCTCTGAATAAACTCTTTACTTATTTTGTGACATGGATGTATCATTGTTATAGTCCACTGTGGGTGGAATCTCAGTAGGTATACGTACGTCATTTCATTAGTAATGATTATGAAAGTTATTAGTATCATTAGTATTAATAATATTGAAAAAAGGTAAAAAGTGACACTGGTAAGAAACACAGTCGAACAATAAAAAATACGGCCGAATTAAAAAGGTCCTTCCTTTTTTTGAAATATTGCTCACATTCATGCGATTCAAATCTGACGGTAATCAGACATAATTCTTCTTTGGCAACTGTGTAAATTAAATGCACTAACTTTACAAGTTCAGAAACTGTTTATGAGTTATTATAAAGTTAATTAAAAGCGTATTTCAAATCGTCAGTTGCAATCCTGAGAGGAAAGTTTATCAAAAGCTTTGGAATTTCAATGGAGTTCTACAGCTTTTTTATCGACACCGAAAATTAAAAAACTGGTTTTGTTTTTTTTACTCTCCCATAAAAAAGAAATAAAACCAATCCCTACCCTAAAGTTTTATATCAGTTGATAGCGTCGGTTTCCTAGTGGCTAGGACACCGGAATCCCATGCGTCCCGATCCGGGTTCGAAACCATACAATGTTCATATAATTTTTCGGTTTTTTTCGAAAAACTTAGGTACATTTAATGACTGCTCTAACGGTGAAGAAAACATCGTGAGGAAACCTGCACATAAGTGTGTGAAATGGGGAAGGCAATGGCAAACGACCCCATCAAATCTGCCAAGAACGTCCGCTATGTGATTATTTCCATAGAATGATCACGACCCTCATCTATGAGGAATACGACTAAGAAAAATATGTCAAGCTACCCTACTTTCTACTGGATTTTGTTAGTGTATTTGTTTAGATTAACCTAGATCCTAGACCAACTTTTGGGTCTACAAAAAAAATATCTTGTCGAGAAACAGCCATAGCTGATGATAAGTGGTTACCGTCGCCCATAGACATCTCACCTCACTGTATTATTATTATTAGAGGGTTTTCGATGCGCTGCTAACCCTGAGGAATTATATGGATTGCGTCATATGCCGGTAATTACGCTGACTCTCTTACCCTTCAAACCGAAACACAGAAACGCGAGCATTTCTGATCTGCGGCAGAAACAGATAAGTAGGGTGGTACCAACCAAGGCGATCCTGCCTGCACATTAGGATCTACCACAATCGAGGGTACCAGACTGATAAACCTTTTTAACAAAAACAAACTCTATTTTCATGGATCACAATCTTCAAGGCTCAAGACTAACATTTCAGACAAATGAAACCCAGCTCAGTCACCAGTCATAAAAGAAAGCTATAAATTTAAGCCACCGGACTCACCGGAACTCAAATGGCCAAATCGTGACACAGATTTATAAATAAAGGAGATGTGATTTTGTATATTACTGCAATATATTTATGGTATGGTTGTAAGGTGCCAGGTACTTCTGGTTAATAAGTCAAAACGCCTATGGGACTGATTATAAAATTTTGAAACAGATTATAAGTTTAAATTGTCTAAACTAACGGATCATACTATGTATAATGACCCATTTCAGGTTCCAGTACCCAGGACCCAGTATTTTGGTGTCGCATTAAGATTCTGCGAGTAACCAGAACTAACATTGACTTTTTAACTAATTATAGTGTCCAAACAAACTGACTAATTATAAATGGAGAGTGAGGGTAGAGCTTTACACAGATTTTTATCTAATCTTTTCTATTTTATTGGTCTCTCTCTCTCTCTCTCTCTCTCTCTTTGTCATTACATCAACGACAGGTAACGACAGGTAGAGTCTATAGTTAAAGTTTTAGGAAACCATTTTAACGTCTAAATATCGTACTGTAGATGAACAAAAGAGGCGTCCTCACCAGTAGGGATACGTATGGTACTACCCGGAGATTTGTGGTACTTCGATCTCTCTCTATACCCCGTAAGGAACATTACATAGATAATAAATTAGGTAATTAGTACATACTGTTCGTTACACAACGATTAAACGAACAGTTAACTTTGTTATTCTTTATGGTCGTTTTTACCATTTTTTATCTGTGGCAAATCAACAATTTAAAAAGTTATTTGCTTCCTGTTCAAAATTAACCAGTCATCTAGCATGAGCGTGTAATTATTAAAATTAATTTAAAATAATTAAAATACCCGTTTGTACGTTTAAAAATGTACTTTATTGTGCCATACAAGCAGTGTAAGCTATATAACTAAATTATCCCAAACAGCATAGTGAACGGTTTTCACCTGCCCAGATCACTGTGGTCGAGACTGAACCGCCTGAGGGTCGGACAGGGACGATGTGGTGAACTCATGCACAAATGGGGCTTTAGAGCTGACCCCGCGTGCTCCTGCGGGGCCGTGCAAACAATGAGCCACCTAACGGACGGAGGACTGCGAAGTATGGGCCATACCAGGAGGAATCGACAGATTACACTTGCCGGACGTCGTAGCCATAGCATGGCTGAAGAATATTTTGCCTTTGTAAAAGTAATAGTGTGATTGTGTGATGCTGACGACCGAACGATAAATAAATAAATCCCAAACTTGTATCCAAAAAAGGCAAAACAAATTCTAAAAAAAAGTAAGTAAGTAATACGTTTATTTCACACACAGCAATGACCGAAACAGTTATAATTATGATAAAATAATTATGTAGTCAAAGGTAAACATAAAGAAATCATATCTGATGGTCTGCTGTTGTTGTGAAAAGGGCCTCAACTCAGCTTGCTCAATTGCTACAAGTGTTACCGAAAACCAAGTTTCATTTCTACGAACCACATTTAAAAATGTCTACTGAATTTGTTCATGTGCGTAACATGGTACTTAAAATACCATCAAAAAATCAGGAAACACATCTTGTCATATGTAATTCTGTGGCGCCCACTATATTCCCCGTCCAAACAGGGTTATTTACGGCGGAACAGTCACGAGGTGATTGTTCAAATTGTTCTATTGAATCTGCGAAAACACCGCATGAAACTTATATTTGAGTGTAAACATTTTGATGTATAACTGTATTTGACTTCTGTTTCTGTGTTAGGGTTATGGTGGAGGGCTTACAATATCCGTTTGATTTTATTATCCGAATTAAAAGACTGTATTATCCGGATAATTCAAATTATCCTGATAATTTGTGAAACCAATAGAAAACCTTTTAAAAAAGAACACAAATTTTTGGTGTGCCAACCGTCCGGGAGACCGAAAAGTTACGAAAATGTGACATGTTCTGTTTTTATTTTATTGGTTGTCGGCTACTTACTTGAAGTAAGTACTAAGTTCAAAGGCTTATTGACACGAATATGATATCATAGTGTAGTATTTGTAATAACTTGTATATTTTGTGAATATTAGGTATTTTATTTAATGACAGAATGATACTTACATTATAGGACTAATTTTCTATCAAAATATGAATTCGGATTATCCGGATAACAAAGTGGTAGAAAACCGGATACGAAAATAGACGGATATCAAGATAATTTTGCTATCCGGATATCCGGATTGCATGCTTTAGGTGGAATACGGTTGCGCATTTGGAATTTTAAAATGGAGTAAAAAAAATATCGCCCCTTTTACGTGAAATATAGACAGTGGTAATGATAAACGCTACAACAATTTTATTCACCTTAGAGCAGGCCATATTCCCATGCAGGTAGTCCGTGTTCGAATCGAAACCAAGTAATGACATGTATCGTACCATGAATTTTTTGGGTTGTCCGTAGACTTACGTATATTTACCGACTGCTATAAGGCGAAGGAAAACATTGTGAGGAAACCTTAACACTGAGATAACTGTGTGATAAATGAGTAAGGCAATGGCAAACCACCCCATAAAATCTGACCAGAAATATGTTCTATGTGTTTAATTCGATAGAATAATAAAAATTAGAAATACGACTAATACTAAAACGACTGACGACATTACAGAAAATAAAACAACTCAAAAACAATACGACGATTTTGCGCGATTGAGTTTTATTGGTACCTAAATGAAAAGAATTGAATTTATTATATTATATGATAATGATTCAAAAAACCGCTTCAAATGTAATTTGTCGTAACCTCAAGTTTCTTGTTTACTTGTCTGAAAACCGGATACAACAAAAACCAACTCAAGCTATGCTAGAGCCGCCATAAATCCAATCTGGTGTCCGGCGACACAAATAATGCGGGTCATAAGGCACTATTGGTCCTTTCCCCAATATTACCACTACATTACGCTGGTTTAGGCTATCTACATACAGCGATATGTTGCTAGAGGCAGACCGACGTACCCCGTCTAACATTTTTTATAATTATTCAGAAAGTGAATAGATTTAGATTTATTAACTCGTCCTATTCCTAATTCAAACAATACCAATCCTACCGCAATACATTTCATCCAAATCGGCAATTTCGAGACAAATCCACATAGAATACAATACAATACAAATATACTGTATTGCACACCCGGGACAAAAATAAAACATACAACATAAAGAGAGGTACAATATAATGTGCAGAAGGCGGCCTTATCGCTTTAAGCGATATCTTCCAGGCAACCTTCACGTGATGGAAAAATCATAAGATATATAATTTACGGGTGCCAAAGGCGTATGAAATAGATACTACCCTCAAATAAATAAATAACAATAATAAAAAATAGCAAACCTTTGCAAGCTGCAAAGCAGTAATAATAATAGTATAATATTACATACATACATACCCGTCGAATTGAGAACCTCTCCTTTTTTTTGTAGTCGTTTAAAAAAAAATGTCTTCATTTCCCAATTTGCATAAGCATTAACCACAATAACTAAATACCATCGTCATGTCTCAGAAAAAGCCGTTCAAATAGCCTGGGTACCAATTAGACGGTGACGTCATCAGTTCCAGTGAATGGCGAAGATCCATGCAGCTTTCGGGCGTCGTTTATTGCCTAGCCTGGTGACAGGTTGATAAATATGGCAGTGTCGGTTTGGAATTTAAGGCTTTTGAGGTGTTCTGGACACCTTGAAGACATAAATTAGCAGAATGGTCGAACGGGTTAAAGCTGAATTCGCAGCAGTAGCGTATTTTCTGTCTAAATAACAACAGGATTTTCATCCGATCACAAATATACCCATTTGGACTCTGTTTTTTCAGTGCTTTTTTTGTATTAAACGACCACAGCCTGAACGCACACTTGGACGCTGTCTTTTTTGCGAATCGTTGGCTACTATATTGTATAGTCGCACGACAGAACACACTACGTTGCAAAAAAAGACCAGAAAAATTATGTTTATACAGGGTCAAATCTGCGGTGGCTAAATTAACCCTGAAAAAAATCGTGAAGGAGAATATTCTTACTTCTTAGTTTCGACCATTCTTGCGGCTTGCCTGCCGGACCGGATAACTCATTTCTATCAAGATTTCTTGCAAAAACTTTATTAATTGCGATAACGGCGGAAAACCCTATATCACTTTGTCAATAGCAATTTTGAATTAAAAACCGTGATTTCACTGAAGATCGTCTCCATCCATCAATTCATGACAACTTTTCAGCTCTCTAGTCTAGAAGCTCGTAGCCTAGCTGCGAGCACGGTCCGAAAGTGATCGTGCAGGTTAAGCGACGTTGGCGCGGTCGGTACCTGGATGGGTGACCGCTAGTGGCATATTTCATCTGAGCTCCTCCGTGACTCGGAAAGCACGTTAAGTAGTCGGTCCCGGTTGTTGTCGTTCGTCAGCAGTCGTTAAACCATATCAGAGGCCTACGGGCGGCCACAATTCGTGGCAAAAACACACACTCAACAGAACAAAACGGTGGGCCGGATTTAGGATATCAATTCTCCTGTCGTACATGAAAAGAAAATAGGCGTACATAAATTTAACTTTTGTGTCTGACAGCTACTCGTAATATCCCTGGTGTGTGACCAGCCTATAGGCAGCTCATACTAGGTGCAAACAGCGCCGCATATCGCCAAGTGTAATTTATGTGCTCAAGGTAATGGGCCGGCAAATTAAGTTCCACCAATATCGCTTGTAGAGGATCTAGATTAACAGTAACTCAACTAAAACAACTAATAGAGCGTTGGTGGCTAGGGCGCCGGACTCCCATGCGGTAGGTCCGAGTTCGAAACCATGCAATGCCATGTACCAATGAGTTTTTCCGATTTTTTCGAATACTTACGTACATTTACCGACCACTCTAACGGTTGCTTGCTTGCTTATCGTATGGTTAGTGGCCAATCAGAGTTGTTCAGGCCGCCCGTAGGCCTCTGACATAGCTTAACGACTGCTGTCGAACGACAACAACCGGAACCGACTGCTTAACGTGCTTTCCGAGGCACGGAGGAGCTCAGATGAAATATGCCACTAGCGGTCATCCTGGTACCGACCGCGCCAACATTGCTTAACCTGCACGATCACTTCGGACCGTGCTCGCAACTAGGCTATGAGCTCCTCCTCAACGGTGAAGGAAAACATCGTGAGGAAACCTGCATATATGAGTAAATCAAAAAGTTTCCGAGGGCGTGTGAAATCCACCAATCAGCACTGGGCCCGCTCGGTGGATTATGTCCCGTACCCCCTTGTGCAAGGGGAGGCCTGTGCCCCAACAGTAGGGACATTAATAGGCTGATGATGATGAACTAAAACAGTGATGAACATAAAGATAGACTTTACCGTGACAAAATATTCATCTGTATTAAGTTGCTACCATTATCCTGAAAACATCTGGTACGAGGTTATTGGTCGATCACCTTTAGTTAGCTGATGTTGGGCCGTTACTGTGGTCATTGTGGGATTTTTCGGTGGATATTTTATAAACTTAAGTCTTTTATAAACTAACTTCTCCGAGCTCATCGTCATGTCTACATATAACCAACTATGCCTCTGATATGGCCTGTACCTACCATCTTTTGCCAAATATACCATTACAGTTTTTCTTGAAGATCTTTTCATGACTTCCTAAATCTACCCAACTTTATTCACTGTTTGAAATCTACTGTGTCTTTGGCCTTTTCCTCGCCTAGAATTCCGGGAAACTAAGTGATTTAGGGTATGTTTATGAGTATGTATTGGTTTGTGCACTATCTTTGATGATATAATGCGAATTTCAGAAACTAGATTTATGTAGCAATGTACAAAGACAATTTACATGTACGAAATTATTGTATGTCCATGAAGTTGTCTACGTGTTATCTTTTACCTTATCTGTCTCTACTCTTCCTTGACTCTACTTGGATGAAAAAATAGGGCGTTCCTTGCTTCATGTGATCTTCTGGGTAACTCAATGGTTGACGTTTTGTCATTTAGGGAAACTTATTCTTTTTCATCCAAAGTGTGACGGAAATAGTTGCAGCCAATAACCATCAGCCTTCAGATTACTTGATGTACGTAGCGTTAATCAATGATTAAATCAAACTAAAATATATACCGCCTCCATCAGGCGTAGCTCTAGGAAGATATGTCATGAGACCTTTAATAAGGAAACCTTTTTCCAGTTGACCAATTTCCTCTTTGGCTCTTTATTCTAAAACATATAGAGCACGTTTGGAGTAGAAATAGTAGTTCAACAAGGCTATTCAAAATAGGTTCATGCGTAGAGCAACCGGTGCTCCATGATACCTACGTAACGTAGACCTCCATCACGACTTGGAACTCCCCACGATCGCTCAATACATGAAGTTAGCGTCTCGACGCTTCTACGAGCAAGCTCCCCATCACCCAAACCCTCTATAATAGGAGTAAGCGTCGCCGCTTACTCCACTAACGGTTTACCGACATCCCGCCGACGTCGTCGGCCTAGACACGTCCTAGACGACCCCGCCGACGCCATCACGATCTCCATCGCGGAAGCCACCCCCCCACCCGACAGTAGTTCACACACCGCATACATACATACCGCCCGCGCCGGCACGGGCGGCGACACGCTTCTGGCGCTTACACGCGCTATCCGCATATTCCAGGCCGATTCTCCCCGATCCCTCCCTCCCCAGCGACGTCCTAAGCCGAGGTCCGTACCCACCTGGGTGCCCTTAGGCAGTCGCTTCTTATAGTAGTTTTTAAGTCCTCCTCCAGCCTGGAGCGCACTTAGCGCACGCCCCCTAAACCCCGGTGAAGCTGTAAAGGTCATTAGGACCAACAGCTTTAGCAGCAGTTCGAAAAAAAAAGTTTTGGTGACTTAACGCCAATTCCCCGCGATCCTGCTTGTTTCGACCGATATCAATCATGTCATCGATGAACACACGTACGTCCGCTCCGAATGCCTAATACTCGGTGTCACAAATCAGTGCCAAGCCGCGCTCAGCGCAGAGGTTTCCAGTTTGATTTCCAAACACCATTGTTTTTGTGAGTCTGCACTTTTGTTCTGCAATTTACAAAGGTGACTGGGGACTTTTTTAAAGGTTTTTCCTTCCTTTCCCATAGAAATAAGGCGGATTGCTAATAGCGTAAGGGATTTGGTTGAAAATAAGGTATTTTCTTTGTCTGGCGATTGAATACCGCAGCAAAAACAATAACGGATAACGTGTATAAAATAAGGGTAACTGTAAAATTGTTGTATGATTTAATGGTTGCATAGATTAACTCACTCTGGGGTCACTGTGTACGATTTTATAATGAGATACCTGATAATAATGATGGCAGAGAAAAAATGGAAGACCCACATCAGAAAGACCTTAAGTAAAAAGGGTTATTACTTATTATAAAATAAATTACTATATAAATCATAAAAAGGTTTGGCCCTAAATTCAGCTCCAGCTCTGCACATTGTGTATATGTTTGTATTCATAATTATTGTAAGATAGGGCTGACTCTAATAATACTTGAGCTTCCCTTCCCTTTCCTTAGTGACCCTAACGAGGCTGACATTGTCACCTTGTCGTGTACCAAAGCCTTTGATATGAGATTTTTTTTTAAAGATATATTTGTTTCAAAAGATGTGCTGCTGAAAGTTTCTTGCGCCGCTTCTATCCTTTCAGCTAAAGCACCTTCAAAAGCGGTGGTAAAGTGAAAAAAGCGACAACGTTATAAAAATGTACTTAGGTACTTACTTACAATTAAAAAAATCGAATTTCTGATTAAATAAATAGTTTATATATTATTAATAGGTAACAAAAACGGTTGTTCTAAATATTATCTTCTGTACCAAATAAGCATTGAGAACTTGTATCTCCCTATAAGGCTGGCATAATGGGCCGAATTTTTAAAAAAACAAACAGATTAAAAAATAAGTATTTTAGCATAGGTATCTCTTTTAAAAATGTTTAAAAAGAATAAACGTACAACGATAGACCGTCTCAAGGAAACCATCTCAAAATTATGAAACACGAGTAAAATTTTCAGAACTTTGTCGGACTGCCTTCGTTTGTGACACGACCGCCTCGAGTTATGTCTTAGGAAACTTTAAATTGCACTTCTACTACTTAAATCGTATTTTTTGTCTTTCTCTATCCGTTTTTTCCTTAGTATATCCGTCCTTTTCGCACACAGTTCGCGAATGGTGTCCAGGGATGAAGGAATTGACCTAATTTATAAAGTTATCCTGTATTACAGGGTGATTGCTTTAAGACGGTTATAGATCTCAATCTGAATTCGTTCATGTATTATATCAAAGGAAACGTAGTTTAATCAGATTTAAAGGCACCGCAGCTTATTTACCTATAAACGTAAAATAAACGTGGTAAATTACTGTCACAGTATTTTGTCAATTAACTACTCAATTTTATGGCTGGCATTACACGGAGCGAGTTCGGCTATTTAGTATTCTGTGGTTCTCGCTCATTTTACTGCATCCAATCATATTGCGTTGATTTCATGTTGGGAGTGGACCGTGCTTGAAATCGGCACATGTGATTGGATGTGGCGAGTCGATCTGGAGTTCCTAGCCTATGCACCCAAGACTTTTCCACATAGAAAAGCACGTCGAACATTTATTAAACCTAAAAAATTACGGATTCTCTCTGATGAAAGTTGGAAGTCTTCCGATTAGTATCGGCTGAGTCACATTGAGAATACGTATTTTATTTAGGTTTTTATAATTTATTATAATTTTTTTTTTATCTCTTTAATGTCCAATTAACTTCAGATGTTGCCTGCAAGAGATCGCTTTAAGCGATAAGGCCGCCTTTGTACATATCGTGCTATTATTCCTGTAGTTTTCCTGATTTTGTGTACAATAAAGTGTTTCCAGTCGATGAGAATAGCCACTGGATGAGAAGAGCCAAAGATCGGGCTCAATGTGGCGCCCTGGGATAGTCCTATGTCCAGCAGTGGACTAGAGTAGGCTGCTGATGAAAGTGTTTCTATCTATCTATCTATATATCTATAAATGAGCGCACCGCGTCTTCAAGGACCTCGCAAAGCGCCTGGTCGACACGTCAAAAGACCCAAGATCTGGCTCCTATTTGGCCCAGCGGATTAGCTTAGCTATCCAGCGTGGCAACGCAGTCAGTCTCTTGGGTACACTGCCGGATGTGGGAGACTTAACCCATTTTTTTATCTTTAGCTTTCTTAGCCTTAGTTTAGTTTTAGCTTTAGTATTATTTAAGTGTTATATTATATTATATTTTCTATTTGTGCATAATAAAATAGTTTATATTATGTCATAATAATATCTAATTCAATTTAAATAATCATTAATAATAAGTATAGTAATAATCTATAATTTAATAAAGCATTTGTTTAATTAATGTTCACTTCAAAAGATACCCTTTTAACATGGTTTCAATCTTCGCCTATGTAATTTAAATTCAAAAGGGACAACCACAAAAATAATGATCGAAAAGGGGGTTTTATTTTAACTTCTAATTGGATTCAAACTATAATTGGGTATTCCAATTATTCTAACCAAACGTCAGATTCAAATAAAGAACCTTCTATTTCAATTACAACGGTATTTTAGAAGAATAAAGTTAGTGCAAGTTTAGGCACGCCCCGTATCGCTCGCCGTATCGGCTGCACAATACTTTTCGTTCCGGACTTTGTGTTGGACCAGGGTGCACTAGTTACCAGCAGTGGCATTACTTATACAATTGTGAACATTTTAGCTAGCAATTAGTGGATCAAACATTGTAATGGTTCTGTTGATCCAAAGGAAAAGGCCCAATTTACAATACATTTAAATTCATATAAAAATGTTGACAATAATTGAGACTCAAATCAACCTTAATAAAAGTAAAATCACAGCTGAAGCTGAAAAGGGCACCCTTTTCTTCACCCATTTCGTCACCCTTATCTTGACCCTTTGCCTATACTAGACTAACATATAGTTTTAGAATAGTTTCCACCAGTTATCCGCCTTCAAAAATGAATTTGCCCGATCAGGTACGTTGTGTCCTATTCCTGGAATATCTTGTCGGTCAATTACATCCCATTCCCCAGAATGTTCCATCCCCCGAAAGTCCCATTCCCGGAATATCTTTTTCCCGGAAAGTCCTTGTCCCTAAATGTCCTTTTATCTGTCATATCCTTTTCCCATAATGTACCACAAATAAGTATCCTTCAATTAAAATCGGTCATTTTAAGCCTGGTTCTGAAGAAGTCATTCATCTTTCGTTGAACGCTGGTATGCTTTTCCATGCCTTTGAAGTTTTGAAGAGCAAACCTTGATATTATACTCGTATTTAGCTTTAGCTTTCACACTTTTTCATTCATCTTTCTGTATTTATTTTATCTCTCTAAACTCTAATAATATTTCAAACAAACATACAAACAAACTTTAATTGTTTTATACTTACTTTAAAGAAAAGAATCCTAGTATGTGCTTAGGTTTACTGTGAGGTATGTGCGAAGCTCAGAGAAATGTTACAGCTTAAGAGGATTGTTCGAAGCTGGAAAACTTTCCTGAAGCAGTTTTTCAACCAATCCGCTTGTTACAGGGAGAAAAGCTTTCGATATCAAGCTGTAAGATATGCTCGTTGCAGAAGATATTTGTATTACTTAGTACACTTCCAAGAGTCCGACTCCCTTGGCAGATTTAATGGGGACGGTTTGCCATTGCTTCCTAATTTTACACACTGGGTGCCACTGGTTCTCACCGTGTTTATGTTTCCTCATGATGTTTTCCTTCGCTGTTAGATTCAGTCGGTAAATGTACGTAACGTAAGTTTGAAAAAACCGAACATTTCATCGGTAAATGAGATTGCGAACGGTGGCAAAAGGTGACATGGAAGTCCGACATTCTAGCTACTACGCTAATAACTAGACTGTTCCAGTTATCGAGATAATTCTAGTTTATCTTGCATGTCAAAGCATCTCTTGGAATCTGGGCACAGGCCTCCCCTTGATTTTTCTTGCCTTTGATTTGGTTTGCCAGCGTTTTATGAGTGGAACGTATATAGAATATTAGACGTGAAGAGGAAAGATTGCGTCAGAAACACGACCCTGCCGGTAAAAACATGCATTGGTGGTGTAGGCACAAAATCATCCATCTTAAAATGAAGAAAGATGAGCTAGATAATCCAGCAGGAATGGCACAAGGACGCCGAAAGATAGGGAGCGAAAAAAACGAGACGTAAGTATAAACTGACAAAAAGGATATTTAATTAATTAGGTTGATTGCTCACTGAAGAACGCCGAAAGTTCTCTGTCTATAATTTCGACCTATATTGAAGGCCAGGTGTGAAATGCCTGATCGGGTCGGCGTCTCGCCTCCTGTTGTAATGTCTCACCACAGACTATAGTTTTAATTCCATGACGAAAATTATGTATCTATTGCTATGTACGATACCTCTTAAGATTGCTTTATCAATACAATTCAAAATTCTAGTAATCTTAATAAGTTACCTATTGCACAATAAATTCAATTGTGATAATGTAGGTAATAACTCTTTTATTATAGTTTCTATCTAATCATTATACTTAGATAACTATGTCGGTAAGTTTACTGTGAATTGAAACTAACAGTTGGGGCTTAATTGTGCTAAGATGGGTTTGCAAAGTTTGTTTTTTATTTTAGTAGTAACTCTAGGATTCATAAGCGCAGGAAAACATGATATTTATTCTAAGTAAGTAAAAATTTGCTGTTTAATCTTTAAGTGTCAATCACCACCTTACAACGATCAAAATCACCATTTTAAAAGTCATGAGCTTTAAAATCCTTTTCATGTGAAGAAATAAATAACGTATTGTATCGGCTCAGAATTAGTATCCATTGCAGAATGTTAAGATCTTTCGGTACCTACTTAATTTTCTCTATCCACTTTCTATTGAAAGTAACCACTTAAGACCACAGCCCTTTACATAATTATCTAACACCCTCAGCCACTCAGTCCATGGCGTGAAACTCCGAAACCGGTCCGACCAGCAACTCGTCCTCGAACTAGAATATTCTCTAAAGTTGGATATCTGGCAATATGGCATGCCTGAGCGAAGGGATGTTTCAGTCATGCTCTCGCCTCAGAACAGAGATGCATTCTTAAACCAGCTGGATAAGAATGGTTTGACACACTATCTGGAAATCAGCGATGTAGCTACGTAAGTATTATCGGAAACTATTACGCTTCTATTCTGTGTGGTGCCGGCCCTAAAGAATACCTAGCACCACCCCAACTTTTGCCGTGGGTGTCGACAAACAAGGCGACTAATAATCTTAATGGATACTATTTTACTCATCTAGTAGACGGCGCGGCGGTAGGCTCACGTTTGTCTACCAAATCTTATGGAGAAAAGTGGGAACTACCTGTGATTGACGGTAGTTCCTCTGTCTACCCCCTCGGGGATTATGGACGTCAGAGTTTATGTTATGTATTACACTTCATCTTCTAGTTTTCTACCAGGCATCGCGTTTACAGCTTTGCTTCCACTGCTTTCTCTTGACTGACTCTTCAATCTCCTGCAAGAAAACTTTGACTACAAATTGCCAAATGGAAATAATGTACAAAGGTTTTGCGAAATGAAAATATTTCCTACGCATCATTAGCAGTGAATCTTGTAAGAACAATCGCGTTTGGTATTTATAAAATGTATTGTTTTCAGGGCTTTTGAGGAGTTTGACGAAGATCATGCTCGGTTCAAAAGAAACAAAGGTATTAGACAGCCTTTTGAAGACTATCTCCGATACAGTGAGGTTAGTTGTTCTTGATTAACTTTGCAAAACAATTTATATTTTCTCTGACTTTGTTGAAATAACGAGCACCTTGGAAAGCGGTAGACATGATTATTTAAAACCATCGACTGCCAATAAATCATCATTGCATTTATTAAACGTCATTATTCTCAGGTCGATGATTACATAGAAAGAATTGCTGCAGAATATCCAGACCTCGTCACCATTGTCAACGTTGGGAAGAGTTATGAGGGTCTCGACATCAAATATTTAAAGGTATGATTATAATATGCCTCTCTTTGTATACCTACTATTAAATTACTTACTTTTCGCAATTATTTATTGTATGAATATTACTGATAACTCTTTCTCTAGCTCTCTTTTTAATTTCATCTGGATCCTTTTAATTATAACTTTATCAATACGTACATTATGATCGAGTTACTTGCATTCTGCAAGGATATGACTTTATTTTAACAATCTTTCTACTAGTTTGGTTTGATTATCCGGTATCATTTTATTATCATGATCTTCAATAGCTTTAACACCAAGATGTTTTCTTTAGATATCCACAACAAATTTCGAGGATACCAGCAAGCCCATCTACTTTATGGACGCAATGATCCATGCCCGAGAGTGGGTCACCACTCCTGTTACTCTTTACTCTATTCATCGCCTGGTCGAGGAGCTGAGGGACGAGGACCGGGATCTGTTAGAAGACACGGATTGGATTATTCTGCCGTTAGTTAACCCTGATGGTTACGAATACTCTCACACTGATGTAAGTAGAATTTTAATAGGTGCTATGGATCATGGAATCTCTTTTATAGGTCAACAGCACTTCAACAATATGTTCAAAAGCGACAGCGATCACTTATCATTAAGTGTATTTTTTTTGGCTATTAAACCTACATTTGACATCGATCTCGCCTGATCGTAAGGGACGATGAGGTCGACGATGGAGCATGCGGGTCCAGTAAATGCCTATTCACTCTGGCCTTGAAGATCTCAAGGTTATAGGTTTCGGGAAATACAGACGCCGGCAGGCTGTTCCATTCCTTAGCCGTTCACATAATGAACGAAGAGGCAAATCGCTTCGTACGAACAGATGAGATATCAACAACATAAGGATGGAATCCCTCCCCGCGCCTGGTAGTCCGAAGGCGGATGGAGAAGATGGAATTAGGTTGTGCAATTCAGATGCGCACTCTCCGAAATGTATCCTGTAAAATACCGAGAGACAGGCAGGATTTACTCTCTGCTTATTTGCTGTTTCAATCATTTGAAATTTCTTAGTTTTAATTATTCTATTGACTCTCGGTAAAAGAAAACAACACGAGGCAACTTTAATGCACATTTATAATGTCCACCAATTTATATTGGGTTACATTCACAAGGTATTAAGACATCGGATAGGACTCCCATCCGATCGGATCGAAATTTCCCTGTAGGTAACTAAATCATGCATGTACAGTGGACAACACATCAGGCTACGCTTTGGCACTTTGTCGTTTTAACACATTAATACGTGACAGAGTTCCACAGAGAATAGCTCGATGTGTCTTTCACTGAACTTTAATAAAACTTTTTTCTAGGAGCGTCTCTGGCGTCGGACTCGCTCCATGAACCTCGAAGTCAACGACACCTGCGTCGGTGTCGACGCCAATCGTAACTTCGACGTTGCTTTCAACACCCTCGGTGTCTCCAGTGATCCTTGCAGCAACACTTACCCTGGTCACGCACCTTTCTCCGAACCCGAAACTGGATATGTCCGAGACATGCTTCACGAATATCTGGACCGTACACAGCTGTACATGAACATTCACAGCCATGGAAACTGGGTTCTTTATGGCTTTGGGAATTCAAGTTTGCCTGCTAATGGAGTTCAATTGCATCATGTCGGGGCTGTGATGGGGGCTGCAATGGATGCTGTAAAACTGCCTGAAGCTGGATTTTATGTCGTTGGGAATAGTGCCTTGGTTCTGTATCCTACGTCGGGATCTGCACAGGATTATGCTCAGGTAGGTAACCCAAATGTGTTTTTCTTTCACATAAGTGGTGATCACGGAAATTGGCCCATTGGCCTCTCCTCTAGAATAATGATGACGGACCGGGAGCTGAAGGTTTAGGTTAAGTGCAACATATTTTTTATTTGACATTGCAATGGCCGGCTGGGAGGATGGGGAGATACAGTGCACGCGCCAACTGGCAGACGCAGTTTCCATTTTAAAAGCGAAATCATTAAATTTTCTAATTAAAATACTAAATTCAGCACAATGTAATAAGACAGCCTTCAATATTTGATCTTTGATATACACTTGCACATTATTTACATCTGTCATATATTTTTTATTGAATAGGGAGAGCAGACGAGCAAACGGACCACCTGATGGTAAGTGGTCACGTTCGCCCATAGACATCTCACCTCACTGTATTACTATTAGTGGGCTTTTGATGCGCTGCTAACCTTCAGGACTAAGATGGATTGCCTAATGTGCCGGAAATTACGCTGGCTCTCTTACCCATGCAAACATTTCTGCTTCACGGCAGAAATAGATAAGAGGATGGTACCACCCCAGGCGATCCTTCACATTAGGATCTACCACTACAAAAAATATCATATAGTTATTAATCTTATCTGGTCTAATAATTAGATTATCGATAATCGCAGTTATATAGCAATATATCACATTTTAAACACCATTTCGACTAATCTATTGTTCGCCTTCGACTAATCTATTGTTCGTTATGGGGAAGGCAATGGCAAACCACGCCATTAAATCTGCCAAGAGAGTCATTCTATGTGATTAATCATGACCCTCAGCAATGAGGAATACGACTTAGAAGAAGATTGTTCGCTTAAAAGTATATGGTTAACGTATCGAACTATTACACTATAAATATATAACTATAGTAGCTGATCGGTACGCGAATTTAGTCATTTCTGAGGGTGTTGAAATGCATCTAGATCCGCTTGGGCCTAAGTACATTCCGAAAGCGAGGGCTGCCTGTATGTCTCGCTGGAGAGACCAATATGAGGATTTGGCTAAAGTGAAGGGGCTTCGGTACAATACACTCAATTACATGCCATCCTGGGCTCCATGGTTTAACTGTGTCAGCCTCGGTAGGGAGTTACATGTCTTGGCTTTTAGGTTAAGCTCGGGTCACATTCCGTTAAATAAGTTTTTGCATTTGGTGGGAAGAGCTGCATCACCGTTTTGTACCAACTGCAACAAAATTGAAGACCTCACTCACCTCCTAATGGAGTGTGACCTGGTGAAAATTGAGAGGAAGAAATTTGGCCTCAATAGGCTCCAAAATGGGAGGCTCAATATTATTTTGAGTCAGCCCTTATCTGATAATATGAAACACTGTTGTTTGCTAAGTTGGCTCACAAAGTGAGGGCTGACTCTAATAATACTTGAGCTTCCCTTCCCTTTTCTTAGTGACCCTAACGAGGCTGACATGGTCACCTTGTCGTGTACCAAAGTCTCTAAACTGAGATAAAAAGAAAATAAAAATAAACTATTACACTATTACTATTATACATATGATTTACGTATCGAACTATTACATGCTGTTTCGTTCATACTGCTTAGGCTTGGACTATACTGAGTCGAAGTAGCGTCGGAGTCAAACGGACTCTGTATACCTAATACGAGACTTACAGGATGAGAAATCACTACGCGGCTCCTACCCTACCCTTCAGGGTGAAAAATCTAGATGTACTCGAAATATACACGCGAAAATTAGTAGTTTCCGCAAAAATTGGTAGTTTAGGTGAAAATTGGTAGATTCCACAAAAATTGGTAGTTTAGGTGAAAATTGGTAGATTCCACAAAAAATGGTAGTTTAGGTGAAAATTGGTAGATTCCACAAAAAATGGTAGTTTAGGTGAAAATTGGTAGATTCCACAAAAATTGGTAGTTTAGGTGAAAATTGGTAGTTTCCGCAAAAATTGGTAGTTTAGGTGAAAATTGGTAGATTCTGCAAAAATGGGTAGTTTAGGTGAAAATTGGTAGACTCCGCAAAAATTGGTAGTTTAGGTGAAAATTGGTAGTTCAGGAGTTACATTTTTTTACATTTTTGCCTAGTTAGGCAAGTGTGAGTTCGCATTTCGGCGGGAATTGATGATGTCCAGACTTAAGAAAAAAAAAACAGTCTACCTGACTCTTGGGCAAACTAACAATTTTTGCGAAACATATAGGTACATGGGATGAATTCCAGTACGTCTAGATATGATCAGACTAGGTTTATCCAGTTGACATCACTATTTTGACCCTATGTACAGTCAACCGCAGGTCAACCTACCCAAAAAGTCAAATTTTTAGAATCTGAAATAAACCTTATAGCGCATAACATAAGGTTGAGATTTAATCGAAAGTTTTTTTGACACATGGTATACTTTAGCTGGGGGTCGATTGTACATTTATTTTCTAATATTAATATTACAGCTTGATTATCATCTATTTGCAGGACATTGGCGTACCATTCTCCTACACTCTGGAATTGCCAGGGTATGGAAGACAATTCCTGGTCCCTCCGGAGTACATTCCCCACTTCATCGAGGAAACCTGGCTTGGAATAGCTGCTACTGCTAGGCTGTCCAAGATTCATTACTCTGGACCTTATACTCGTAATTAGAGTCAGGCTGGCCTACACAGAAAAAAAATAAAGTTCTTGGGAAAAATTTGGGTTTTATTTTCCAACCTTAGTTTGCTCTAGTAATGGTAATTTACAACAAGCCGTAAGGGGGTGTTCAGTGTCTATAACTAAACAACTATGGGGCCAACTCTAAAATCGCGAAAAATAAACCAGATGTTCCATACAAATTTCACTACAGGACCGAAGAAATGTAACCGAATATATGAAACAGCTGACTTTTTCTTCGCGATTTCAGAGTTAGTCCCATAGTGAAAGTTGTACAGTTAGGGAACCGATATGATATTGTCAGTAAGTTAGGGATACTGAACACCCCTGCCTATCATATTTCATATTTTTTTTCATATTTATTCATATTCATAACAATGTAAATGTACATTTATATTTTAACATTATTTTTTTACATTATAAATTAAATTAATAATGTCTAAAGTAACTAATAAAAATATTACATAATCAAAATGTACAATAATAAAATAATACCTCAGACATTCCAAACACGTCAAATCCATTTATAATATTTATATAAATAAGTAGGTCGGTCAGCGTCCGTGGCCTAGTTAGTGGTTAGGACGCCGGACTCCCATGCGGGAGGTCCGGGTTCGAAACCATGCAATGCCATGTACCAATGTGTTTTTCCGATTTTATCGAACATATACCGACTGCTCTAACGGTGAAAAAGACATCGTGAGGAAACCTGCATGTCTGAGGAAATTAAAAAGTTGTCGAAGGCGTGTGACCGTGTGTGTGTGTGTATGTTGATGCTTGGGCTATTGATGATGATGAAATAAGAAGATAGATCAATGTCACGCATCATAATTGTCCCATAAAAAATCGTTTACACTATGTAGTAGCACTTTTTCAACAAGAATTCTTTGATCGATTTTGAATTTGTTATGGCTTTCTATGGTTTTCAATTCCGTAGGTAATATCTACTACTATAGAGTAGGTATATCCGCCCAAAGCACCAAAAGTCATGGCGGACTGACCTTCACACGGCTCTGTCACACTGGTGTTATAACCCCAAGCAAGAATTAATTGTTATCATAGATAGATACAAGAGTAAAGTTTATATCAAAGCTGTAAAAGAGGAGAAGGCGCTCCTTTCCGATTACTGTGGTTTATAGGTACCATAAAGATACGAAGGGGCCACGAGCGATATACTGGTACATAGCTGTTTATTGTATACCTAATTATAATTATCTACATACATTGATAGTGTAGGAGTAATACTTGCGCGTGCGCTTGCGAAATACACAAATGACGCATAATTACAACGTTGCCGCTGTGTGCACTGCACACACTTTACACTGTCTGTTTTCCAGTTTGACATTGTGTTGTCTTATTCCTACTCCGACCTACTTGTTTTCTGCATGTAACGGTGGCGCTACTGTCTATGTGAATCTGTGAAATGTGGATGTTTTATTAAGGTGTAAGCCTAGTTCCTTTTTATGCCGCATGTATCAGCTTTGACAGCTGGTAACTCGGAATTCTAACACAGAGATTTAGGTGAAAGTTTGTATGAATCAGAGGTAGCTCTATCGAGGTCTCGCTTGCTCTACCTGTTATTTACGACAGATAGAGCAAGATAAACTGTATTTCCGTCTCTACAAGCATGTGTTTCGCGATATTCATTCATTTCTGGGTGACACCTGACACGGATATGCGTGCCAAATTTTAGTGTTTGTGTTTACATTTTTTTAGTTAAAGGAAGAAAGTGAAATTGTAACAATGTTTGTAAGTTTACAAGTTATAGCCACATTTGGAGTGTCGGCGGTAAGTTATTTTACTTATGATACTTTGTTAAGGTATGACTTGTTTCTTGTAGAAGCGAATAAAACGTGACCAAACTCAACTGGTTTAGTGACATTGTTGTTTATAGTATTCTTTTGTTCCCTAACTATTAAATTAACTCTGTAGATATCTGATAGAAGTACGGTTTTCATAAGCAGTTCAGAAATGTGTCAAGATATTTTATCATAAGTCTGATGTCTTGTACATGTTTGGGTCTAAATCTAATTTCTAAGACGGGGCTCACAATTAATATATTTTGCACTAATTCCATGATCTTAAAGTTTTGTAAAATTTTGGTTCGTAGGTACTTAATTAGAATTTATTCGGGAATTCTCAGGTTTTCAGGGGAAGGGTTTAGGGTTCTAAAGAAGTGAGATGAGGAGATTCTCATGTTTCAGGAAATACAGGTTGAACCAGATTAACATATCTACTCACAACTAAAAAGATAAGGGTTTAAACCTTATGAGAAGGCGCTCCTGTCCGATTATTGTTGTAAAAATAAGGTTTTAAAAGCCTTAGGTCAATTTCGGCAATGAATTTTGGCCTCCAAATTTAGCATATCCCATGTCTATCCTATATAGTTATAGATAGTGTATATATATTTTAAATGAGCTCTTTTCCTGTTACAATGTACCTACCTACCTACTTGTATTGCCTACATACGACTAGGTATATTGTAACAGGAAAAGAGCTCATTTATACTATAATATATTAGTATAGTATAACTCTCAGGTCCATAATCGACGAGGGAGTAGACAGAGGAACCACCTTCATCATAGGTAGTTCCCATTTTTCGCCGTAAGATTTGGTAGACAAACGTGATAGGTGGCGAGCATATCGCCGTGTACTACGTTTCCACAAAGACACTTAGTTGCCTCGTACGACACCTAAGGAAGAGTTGGGGTTGTACCATTCTTTATGGCCGTTACGACACGGTACGAAAAGAGCGAAAAGAGAGCGTTACGTAGTTTTATATAAACTACAGTCGATATTTTATCCGTATAGTTCAAAGGTAATACAGTTAAGTGTATTCTTAGAATGGGCATAACAGTTTATTATTGTTTTAGAGAGACTTTCTTATTCCAAAGTGGGTTCTTGGTATTCAAGAAACAATAGTTGTTTTGATATTTTAATTAACATTGAAACAACCACTTGAATATTAATTCGATTGTTATGATTGCGCTATAAATGAATTCATTGTTTTATATTTATTCGTTATCATAAAACAATTAATTCTGTTTTCAGCACCATTTTAGCAAAATTGAAATCATTTATTTATGGATAGAGTTGCCATAACCAACTTTTAGAAAGTGATTCTGCAGGTACAGACAGACATACCTATTTCTATTGCAAACAGAGCAATGCTTACATTCTTGTGTTTCGGTTTGAAGGATAAGAGAGTCAGCGTAATTACTGGCACATGAGGCACTCCATCAAGTCCTCAAGGTTGGAAGCTCATCGAAAACCCTCTAATAAAATTATAGTAAGGCACTATGTCGGTGAGCGTCGGTGGCTAGGAACGGGATGCGGGAGATCCGGGTTCGAAACCATGCAATGCTGAATGCCGTGTACTAATGAGTTTTTCGGATGTTTTCGAAGACTTACGTACATTTATCGACTGATCTAACGGTGAAGGAAAACATCGTGAGGAAACCTGCATGTCTGAGGAAATGAAAAGTATGTGAAATCCACCAATCAGCATTGGGCTCGCTCGGTGAATCATGGCCCGTACCCCCTTGTGCAAGGGGAGGCCTGTACCCCAACAGGCTGCTGATGTATGTATGATGTAAGGCAAGATGTCTGTGTGCGAACGGTGACCACTTACCAGCTACTCTGCTAGTCTGCTCTCCTTATACATTTTTTTCATTAGTAATAAACAAGATACAAACTTCTACCTAGTTAATAAAAAAATCGTTCATTTTCTTTTTCAGGCCATATCCTTCGCCGTGTCAGCAACTTTGCTGCTGTTGATAGTAGCAAAGAGCGGTCTTCTACGTGTCGGCAGCAAACCTAAGGGTGGTCAGGTTCTACTTCCACCACCTTCTGAACGCATTCCAATATCTGCTGAACTCATGCCTCTAAAAGAGAAAATATAATTTGTGGAATAAGAATTACTAACACGGCACCATCAAAATTCTGTCCTATGGTAGCAATAAGAACACAAGGAAGAAAAAGCTAAAGTAATCGGCTAAAGTCATGCCTCTGAAACAGAAAATATAATTTGCGGAATAAGAATTACTAACACGGCATCATCAAAATTCTATACTATGGCAGCAAAGAGAACTAAAAGGAGAAAAAATTGTACTTTCTTCTTCTTCTACCAACAATCGGCTAAACTCATGCCTTTGAAAGAGAAAATATAATTTGTGAAATAAGAATTACTAACATGGCAGCGCCTAACGGACGACGTCCGGTCGGACGTCCTAGATACCGCTGGCGCGATGAAGTGGAGAAGGATCTGCGGGAGCTCCAGGCGCCTGACTGGCTGGAGACTGCGCAGGAGAGAGAGCGATGGCGCTCTTTGGTATCGGAGGCCAAGATCCACTTCGGGTCGCTGCGCTAGCGGAGTAAGTAAGTAAGTAAGTAACATGGCAGCGTTCAAAATTCTATGCTATGGCAGCAAAGAGAACTAAAAAGAAGAGAAATGCTACTTACTTCTTTCATTGTCTAAAACTAATAATCGGCTAAAATCATGCCCCTGAAAGCAGCAATATAATATATTACTACAGCATGACAGCATCAAATATTTCAGCTCCCACCCAAATTAGCAGTAAAAAATTTAAAAAATAAAAGCTCGTCAATCTGCCCTCTCGCCTATTCATTGCACATTGTCAATAACAAATAAATATAAATATTATAGAATTATTATTTAATAGTATTCTAATAGTGGTCTAGATCAAATGTATAAATGAAGACTGACAACACCGTATACATACTTAATTTTTTGGAAACCATTAATCTAAAGAAATAAAGAGGAAGAAATGTTATTTATATAAAAAATAACTTATTTAAAAATACAAAGTGCCATTTTTATAAATAACCGTCCAAAACACAAATTGTAGTTTGTAAAATTAAAACCACAAATCTGTTACGTGTGATATTTACATTGGTTAATTTTAATTTAAAAGTGTAATAAAATTAAAATAGAATAAATCGTATAATGGAAAACGTATTAAAATTTATTTATTTTAGCATTTAAACCCACCCTATAAAGTTTGGTTCCAGTAGTTAATAGTTTCATTACCTACCTATTTGATGGTATAGGAAGTAGCGTCCTTATGAATTTCAAAAAATAATGGATACACGCAGAAGTAGTAAAATAATTTCTAAGACTGATTTCAGGCTGGATAGGACGATGTATGTACAGTCTGTTACTCTACTATCTGATCCCCCCCCCCCCCCCCCCCCCCTATTCTAACTACTGTTTACTCAAAAACTACTAGTTCGATTATCATCTACTTTATGAGGAGATTGATAGGTGCTTATAAGAATTATTTCACTGGTGCTGGTAGATAGATTAGAGTTTCGTTTTTACAAAAACTTCTACAGTATAATATTAGGGTAACAGACCGTATAATTTGTTCCTTCGACAAAATATTCTTAGTTTTAAAGTTACATAAAGATGTATAAGTTTCTGAAGCTTTTAAATGATTAATAACTATATTTTATTGTAAAATGTCTCCATTTGAGCGTTTGTAATTCGGAGACAGGTGACTGAGGTTCGCATCCCATAAATCTGGTCACGAGCCCAAATCGTCGCACCTTTCTGTCAAATTACAAATCCTGGGTTCAACATTAGATGGCTTAGGCTCGATTATTTGGGTATTCAAAGATTAATTAATGGTTACTGTTATCTAGTTATGTCTGAAGGTAGAAGCGTGGAGGTTAGGACGCTGAACTTTCATTGACAGGTCCTGGTTCGAAACCGACTTTACCGACTGCTCTAATGGTGAAGGAAAACATATCGTGAGGAAACCTGCATATTATACCACACTCCACTAACACTCACACTACACTCACATATACTCAACCTCACAGACAAGCAACGCGACAGACAATTCCACTGAGATTTAGGTTAATTTGCATATTGTTGTCTTTTTCTTCAACCTTTTTTTAAAACCTTTCATCGGTTTTCAAAAATTTGTAATAGGTCGAACTTCATAATTGGCTGTATATGTTGGTGATATATGTTTAAGAGTATAAAGCTGTCAAGTTCGCGAATATAAAGAATAAAATTATCAACAGAGACAGTGATGGTGACATACTTTATAATTAGAAATACTTCTATCTACATCGTCCTAGTTATAGAGATTGCCGAAATCGGTGTTCTACTCCGAGCTCGCGAGTGGAAAACGCAAGTCTGAAGGTCAATATCTGAGGTATAAGAATGTCCTGAAGTGTTACTGTGCCTCCAGCGGTCTTGTGATACATGTGAAGAGCTTGCACAGCAGCGACTGGAATGGCGAAAGGCCGTCAAGAACGCCACTGACGACTTCGAACTCAAACGCCTAGAAGACCTTGACGCCAGACGCCGTGTCCGTAAAACGCGTCCGAAGCCCTGAGTTAAGTTACGTTTAGTTTATACTGAATCGCAGTTGAACGGTAACAAAACGTTTCAACTGTCAAATATAACGATCGAACATAAGTTCCTCCCACGGTACTTTTGCCCGATCGATTGTAAATCTAAAGGTGGCAGTGGTAGAGTTATGCGTCAGCAGAATGCGATTTGGTATATACATAAAATTGGAACGAAAACTAAATTGAAATTGGATAGAAAAAGAACTACAAACGTTGTAATTTAGGCGGCGTTTAATTTAACTCTAGCGGACAGCTCTACTGCTCTGTTTGTGACCGAGTCTTCAGGACGAAGTTTGGCTTCGCTAGCCACCTACGAGCGCACGCCAGGAGCTAAGCAGGGGTCGCCGTCGACGGATACGTCGTGGAGGGACATCATCATCATCAATTATAGAGGTAAACCCTGAGCAGTTAGTGATAAACAAGCATAAGTAATGTTCGTGCAATAACGGAATCAGCAAACTGCAAAGGACATAATAGAAGTAATGCTGAATGCTGAAACAAAGGCGAGGGTAATGCTGAAAACAGCTTAATAATTCACGAATGCACAAACTATCACGTCGTGCTGTAACTACATGGTCTCGGAGAAAATGTAAATACGTGTCTTGCATGACCGGGTAGTATTGTGTTCCGTGTGTTCCATGATCTTCAATACGGTGACTTTATTACTGAGCTTATTAAAGTCTATGGTTCGTTCCTAACCAAACCTTTATCAAATAATATTCATATTCATTTATTTCAGTAATGATCATACATTGTCAAAAAATAATAAAATTTCTTACTTAAAGTAAGTATAATGTCAAAAAGTGTAAAAAATAAAATAAAAATAATAAAATTTAAAAAAAAGTATTGCAGAATATAAATCTACAGTTTCAAACATCGTTCGTCAAGGAACTCGTTGACAGAGTAATAGGCCTTTTGGATCAACCATTTTATAAATTCAATAACGAAACTGTTGCACGTTTTAGTATCTCGGATAGGAGCTGGTATTTTATTGTAAATTCGCAGACCAGCGACGTGCGTGGACAGCTGGGTCTTTTTCACTGTCAATCAATTCGAGGTCCTGCTGCCTCATTTTTGTCAGTCTCTTGCCAACCAATTTCTTAGTAGGATAGTCTCTTAGATTTTTTCTGACATATTTACCTATCTATCAATACCATGGAACGAGTTAGAAACCAACCATAATAGGGTATATTATGCATGTATTAAAATGTATTATATTTAATTGGCACCTATATTAGTTAAAGTACCACTTTAGTAAGATTGTTTATTTAGGTATGCCAACAGTACATTATTATACATTTCAAAATAAAGTAAAATAAAATAAATATTTTTATGGTTTTAGTTGGTTGTTTACGTTGGTGCATTACCGTAAAATATATATATTTTTTAAATTTTTTTCATTAAACAGTAAAAAAAAAGTTTTTGTAAATAAGTATGAATATTTATTATAAAAATAAATATTTAAAACTGCAATCAAATCGGGCGATTTAAGCGCCTTCATTTTGGCGCGCTTTTTGTGACGTCAGCGTCTACAACAGAATTACTTGTTTGTTGACAATCCAACATGGACGCTGACGTCACGTTTCGGTCTAACCAATAGCGTGACGTTTTGCTATTTTGAATTTCTCTCACATTTTTCCCACTTTTATTCATTTAAATTCTTAATTAAAAAGCGATTAAATAAAAAAAATGGTATAGGTGGGTACAATTCTGTAGTAATAAAGGTTACAAAAAAAATACTTGACCTATATTTGAATCACATGGGCTAGTTCCCTGTAGTCAGAGATAATGTAATCAAATCACTACGTTTTACCCACAGAAATAAATCAAGAAAGAAGAGAAGTGACGTGATTACAAACGAAATACCTCCTTTCCGTCGTACCTGTTGTTCTTTACATTTACAAACCACACAATAAGGCATTTTAGCACAGCTGCTCTGAACTACTGTAAGATTTTATTCATTCAGCGCTTACAGTAGGTATATTGCAAGTACACCGCCCACTTCACCGGTCTATCTCGATTTATTTCTGTGAAATATTATTGAATTGTAAAACCGAGAAAAGAAAAGATTATGAAATCTTTTTCTTTTTCGGAAATTCTTAAACTGTTTCTAAATTCTCAAACGATAGCGTTAACTTCATAAAAATTAGATAGGAACTTACTGATTCACTCTGATATAGTTTCCCTGTTCCATGGCATTCCAAGGCTATGCTGCATGTAAATATTCATGTCTTCTAAAATACAGGTTGCAAATCTTTGAATATTGTGTACCTTTTCTCTCCGGTATTAATTGTTATCTACTTCATCTTTAGGTATTTATTTATTTATTTGTACTTTTATTATTTGTACTTTTAATATATTTTTGGTTTTTTAGCGCGCTAATTATAATAAAACTCTTGTTGAGTGTAGAGAAGTAGAAGGACTAATTTATTTACATAAAGTGCTTACATATATGATACAAGAAAGGCTCTAACTAGTGACTATATACAGAAGTAAATTAAATGGAAAACATTGAATAAGTATTTACAAAAGAAAGGCTTTGCGCATGCGCGAGTCGACAAAACGCTGTTTAGTTTTCACCGGCGCTCGAAGCACAATTCCGCCCTTGGACTGTTACTAGGTGCGATACCATTCTGTAGGTAGGCAGCTACAGTTTCGTCCCTGACCTGCTGTTTCGCCCGCGACGCCTTCGTCCTGCCACAGCTGAAAACCAGCGCTGTGGTTCTGCCGTACCGGTCGGACCGCAGCAAATGCTGAGCATGTGTCCTTTTTATAATTTCAAGTATTTTTAAGTTTAATCATGTATGCTTTAATGTTAAATACATGTGTTTTCTTTTTTTCTTTCATCATAGGTATTTCCAAGACCCAGACAGTAATCTTGTCAAATTAAGAGCATATTTTCCATCTGATTTGCCCACGTTTCTCCGTTTACTTCGTTCAAAGCGCGCGGTTGCGAATTCAATTCTACATTATTTCCGTCATAGTTGATGGAAAAATTATTTCAAAGTTAAGTAAAACACTGGATACTTTTAATATTTAAGCTTGAATGAAAGAAAAAAAAGTAAGAAAATTAAAATACACTATTGCACAAATAGAAAACAACAAGCAAGAGATAGAAAGGGAAATGTGGAACTCTCTTCCACCCGACGTTTTTCCACAGCGCTATGACATGGGATGCTTCAAAAAGAACGTTAAAAAAGTCCTCTCCCTCCACGGCCGGCAACACACAAGCAATACCCCTGGTACTGCACGTGTCTCTAGGCGACGGTGACTACTTACCATCAGGTGGCCCGTCTGCCTGTTTGTCGTAGCTAATTTATATAAAAAAAATATATAGTGAAGTACAATTTAGGCGGCCTTGTCGCTAAGAGCGATGTCTTCCAGGCAACATTCGTGCAGAGGAAATGATTTCGAGAAAGAAGTAGGTGTGCAAGCATTATGGAAAATGTTATATAAGAGATTTAGTAGAATTATTAGAAGTAGTCTCCCTCCCTAATTAATAGATAATGAATGTTATTTATTTTGTATTGGGATCTAGGTCACCAAGGGGTCCGTAGTATCTACCTATAATAGTTTTGACTGTTGATATTTTTCCCAGCACTGTTTGGATGATCTCTACAAATTAAACATTATTTCAGCTCATAAATTTTTTTCCAGCAATTTCCATTTTCAGGACAAATACTTACTTACCTACAATATATAGTTAAAACTGCACGGTCTAGAAATAAGTAACACATCACGATACCGCCTGAAATAAGATATTACCTTGGTAGGTATATGTATTATTGCTCGTGAAAACAATCAGGAGATAAACACAACACACTAGAATGGAGAGCTATTCCAAACACATATTCCAACGAAATGTGAATCTAAGAACTTAGACGTGACAGAATTTTAACAATGACGTAGAGAACTGAAAGAGAGATAATAGGACATAAAACGCAAAGCGTTGCGTAGATGGAGCCATTAGCATACTCTGCAAACAGAAAAGCAAAACGAAACGTCATTTTTGAAGATTTAACTTTGGGTTAATTTAATTTAATTTTACAAAGCTATTAGTAAAACTGTGATGATATCATGGCAACATATGGCCATTTCAAAATAGCAGACCATAAAAATCTGTTAAGACAGCGTGGCGCGAGTCTGAAGGGTAAAAAAAAGATTTGGCGGAAAGGAACGTATCTGCATGTTGATTGTCTATGTACCATTGTGCTAGTGGCGCCTCTAGTGGTAAAACATTGCTGGATTATCTCCTATTATGACAAGAAAGCGCTATTTGTGACGCTTCCCTGTCCGGTGGAGCGACGACCTGAAGAACGTTGCTGGTTGAGAGAAGCGGAGGATCGAGTGATGAGCCGAGCTCTGGGAGAGGCCTATGTCCAACAGTGGACAGAGACGAGCTGATAGATAGTTAGACAGTTGTTACCTCGTGAAATTCGAAGCTGGATAACAACCAAGCTTTACAGCGTTCCTTATCAAAAGAGGTCATGTAAGAAACCTATCATGCAGCTAGAACTTTGACAGTAGGTTGGATACTAACCATGTGACAAAAACAAGAAATCTGAGATAAGCTATGTCCTGCAGTACCAGGATAAGCTGCTGACGGGGACATTTCAAATTCATCCACTTGTAGAATGGCGGTTACTTGGTCCTCGTAACGTCCTTTTAAACAAATTAACGCTCTTGTCTGTCTGTGCTTGTTCCCATAAATCAGCATTGCCTCTACTTCCTTCAAAGGCGCGCGTTTCCGTATTGAATTGCGCGCTGTTTTCCTCCCCCTCCCCCCCTGCACCCAGCAACCTCCTGAGATTTTATTACTGTGTTACCGTCATTCGTATCTAGACGGTTCGCTTAGCTTAACATCCTTAGCGGCTTTCAAAACGTAGCTTTCAGGGAAGTCCTCATTGGATTATGGAGCCCTGGTAGCTTTCTGTACAATGGTCGTGATTATCAGCCTGTTTTACGAGTGTTTCTAACAGTTGTTTAAGCTGAGGTCCGTGCCTATGGGTGCCTATGGCATTTGCACCCTCTAAATTGTTTGGCTGAGCCCCTTCAGCGCTAGCCCTCTATATAGGCCCGGGAAACTGTGAGTCCAACGGTTTAGTCCATATCGAACAAAGTGTCTCCATTGTTAGTATTACAGGCTTCTATGGCTAGGTTAGGGGAGCACCGATGGGAATAGAAAAAAAAAGTCCCCACTGTTATTACAGTAGCGTTGTAGCTGGATAAATGTAGTGAAGACTCGAAAAAACACATACAAATGTACACACCCTTTCACTCTCTTCTACACAGACACGCTCACACATATTTCCAATAAACACATCCATATACACACACACCAAAACTTATTTCCCCCTATAAGCATTATTTTAAAATAGGAAATCTGTAATTGGCAGTATGTTTTATAAATGGACATTTTTGTTTTTATATTTAAGTGCTGTGGCTTTTGTAATGAATAAATAAGAAAAAAAAATATTGCGGGTATATAGTAGAAGGCACAAAACCTAGGCAAAATACGGTATATAGTAGAAGGGCATATAGCTTCTATGGCTAGATTAGGGGAGCACTGGTATGTTCCACTGGCGATTCTAGAGCCCTCCGATAAGCCTCCGATATTCACAAGCTTTTTTTTTTACTTTAAATTTTTACAGTTTAATACTAAATACTGGCAGAAGTCTTAGGGTTTGTGCTCCAGTAATATTGGCCTTTACTTCCGGCCAAGATGGTTTCCTTTAAATTCTGGCTATTTAATGTCTAGTAACATTTATATCTAGAAAGATATGTAACTAAACTTAGACTTTACTTTAGGTTCTAGAACCGCGACAAACTACGAGTATCTTTGAAAGATTCCCCATCACCACAAAGGGTAATAAATATTTTCATTAAGCATAAACCAAACGGTCTGTATACCTAGGTAATTATTTCCATTGCATTGCTGCCAACATTGAGAGTGTCGGTGGCGTCGTAGCTAGGACGTTGGAATCCCAAACGGTAGGTCCGAGTTCGAAGCCAGGCAATGCCATGTACCAATGAATTTTTCGGTTTTTTCGAAAGACATTTACCGACTGCTCTGAAGGTGAAGGAAAACATCGCACGAGGAAACACTGCACACTGAGAATGGGAAACCACCCCATTAAATCTGCCACGAAAGTCGTACTATGTAATTCCTTAGAATGATCACGACCCTCAGCAATGAGGAACACGACTTTGAAGGAAGTTGTCAACAAAGAAAAGTCTATCTATTGGCATATCCTGGAAACACTTCAACTATGAAACACTTGACCGGTTATTGATTTCTCCACTTGAAGCTAAGCTTCACATAAAACTTGGGAGTGTATTGGCAGTTACGTACAGGAATAAAAGCATAAAGTTGTTGCTATAGCTAGGATGAGCTATCCCAAGCTAGAAGAGCTATAAGGAAAAAGATAACAAAATCATTTACCTACAGTTTTTGTGGGGAAATTGCTCATTGTTTGCCGGAAGCGGTTTTACGCGGTTGTGGTTATAATTTTCAACAATTGTTATTGGATTATTTTAGTAACAATCTTATGATAGGGGGCCGAGTGTAACCCGGCACTTCGACCCATGAGGATCTTTTGTGCCAACCCCATTTTACATACTGGTCATCTCAGTGTGCCGGTTTCCTCACGATGTTTTCCATCACCGTCAGAGCAATCGGTAAATGTACGTAAGGCTTCGAAAAATACGAAAGACTCATTGGTACATGGCACTGCGTGGTTTCGAACCCGGACCTCCAATTTCAAGTTGGATAGCCGCCGCCGCGGCGCTGTACAGACGTGTTGTGTGGCAGTCTTACTATTTAATATTTAGAACAATGGTTAGATCGCTTTATTTCACCGGACTACATTGTATAGTGATGAACAATCTTTTTACCTGGTGCCTTAGTATGAGCCATACTGTATGAGCATATAATCATATCTTATCTTATGATATAGAGCCGGGAATAATCCCATCGGCACTTCGACTCTTAAGGATCTTTTGTGCCTACCACAGTTTACACACTGATCATCTCAGTGTGCAGGTTTCCTCACGATGTTTTCCTTCACCGTTAGACCAGTCGGTAAATGTACGTAAATCTTCGAAAAATACGAAAAACTCATTGGTACATGACACTGCACGGTTTCGTACCCGGACTACCCGCATTGGAGTCCGGCGTCCTAGCCACTGTGCCACCGACGCTCTTTAGTAATAATAAAAATATCTCGAACGTATTTTTTTCTATTATCAGGGTGCATAAATTATACCTTTCTACGCTAAGAGTCAGACGGACCCTAAGGGGTGGTCCTGAATATAAAAATTCTCTACGACTTTCAAATTAACTCTGTAAAGTGTGTGAATATATAGTTTTTACTTCTTTCATTATATAAAGTTTTATTTTATTATGCACAAATAGAAAATATAATATAATATAACACTAAAATAATACTAAAGCTAAAACTAAACTAAGGCTAAGAAAGCTAAAGATAAAAAAAAAGCGTTAAGTCCCCCACATCCGGCAGTGTACCCAAGAGACTAGCTGCGTTGCCCCGTTTGATAGCTGAGCTTATCCGCTGGGCCAAATCTGTAAAGTAAAAATAAAATACACTTACACTTACTTGCACAAATAGAAAACAACAAACAAAAGATAGAAAAGGAAATAGTACAATTTAGGCGGCCTTATCGCTAAGAGCGATCACTTCCAGGCAACCTTCGGGCAAAGGAAATGATTTCGAGAAAGAGGTAGTAGGTGTGCAATCAATATTGAAAACGATATATAAGATAATTTTATTTACAGAACAATAATTAAGCTCGCCTCATGTACTATTTTTGTGCATTAAAGTGTTAAATTAAAAAAATATAACATACTTATAAATACCAAGGTAATTAATTACCATTACCATTAATTATTTTCTGTCTGTACAAAGACCAGCTTAAAGGTACTACCTGGTATCTTCACAGTCAACTGGGTTATAATAAATTCAGGTAACTTGCAAAATGTACTGTAAAGGCGGATCCTAACTCCTAGGGTCTTACAGAGGAGTTATAATTTTTGGGCCCGGAAGGTAGCAATGAGGACTTCAGGTAGGGCGGAGCCCCGATTATAATAAAGGATGGCTTAATTAACTCTGAGCTGTATGTATATTTAAAGGTATTCGTTTATAGACGAGAGGTTTTAAAACGACGTTAAATAACCGAGGTAAGTAAAATGGTTGGCAAAGCTTTATACACAAATTCGTTAGCCAATCCTGAATCGACGAATGAAACAGAATCAATTTACGGGCTTAAGTAAAGCTCTTTTGAAAAGCTACAGGTTTAGAAGGACTAAAATTACGAATAAGAAACAGCAAAGCAATAATTTCACTTAGTTGAAACGCAATATCGTGATATCAAATACGTTGGTATTTTGCAACCAAATAAAAAACCGAACGAGTCGACGGCGGCGGATCAGACTTTCCTAACGCCTTTAGCACACTGTAGCAAACCGAAACCAGAAATATAGTTTTCTAAGGGTTAGCTCCGATTCCATTTCAAATCGCTGCAGTGTGCTAAAGGTATACTGGCTTCAAAGAGCGTCGGTGGCCTAGTGACTAGGACACCGGACTCCCATGCTCATCCCACGTTATTTGTTTCTCTAAAAAATATTGTTCTATTATTTCCATCTTTTTTGGGCATACCTTCTTCGAACTCGTATTTCCTCAGTGATGAGACTGATGAGGGTTGTGATCATTCTATGGAATTAAACACATATTATGATGACTCCCATAGCAGATTTCAATGAAGTGGTTTACCATTGCCTAGTTCCATATTCACACACTGGTTATCTTAATATGGGAGCGTCGGTGCACAGTGGCTAGGACACCGGACTCCCATGCGGGGTGTAAGGGTTCGAAACCGTGCAGTGCCATGTACCAATGAGTTTTTTTGTATTTTTCGAAGACACGTACATTTACCGACTGCTCAACGGTGAAGGAAAACATCGTGAGGAAACCTGCACACTGAGATAACCAGTGTGTAAAATGCGGTAGACACAAAAGATCCTCAAGGGTCGAAGTGCCGCTGGGGTTATTCCCGGCCCCCTATCATAAGATAAGATACCGGCTTCAAGTACAATCGTTTTGCAAAAAAATTAAACTATTCGTTTATGAAAACCCTTTTGGCGTTTAAAAACCGCTTGTTTGTGAAAACGCAAGATGTCAACGCAACCCTTTAGGGGCGCACTCACCAGAGGCCGTTCCGTTTTAATTCAACACTTTCAGCGCCGACCGCCATATTTTCTTAGACAGGATGAAAAGCACGGCAGCGCAGTATTTTCGAGTTCACTGCTCCGATCTCATTGCGCTACAAGTTACAAATTAACAAGTCTACAAATTGGGTCAATATACAAATACAAATATACTTTGTTGCACACCCAGGACATAAACAAAACTTACAACATAAAGAGATAATACAAAACTCGAATCATGCAACAGGAGCCTTAAGAAGAAGGATGAAAAGCACGGCGAAGCGGTATGTTCGAGTTCACCTTTTCATTTCAATTTCATTGAGTTACAAGTTACAAAGTTACAAGTTACAATGCGGCAAGGCATTAACCTCGCCTCATGTACACCTTTTTTTGCATTGAAGTGTAAATAAATAAATAAGTCACAAATTAACAATTCCTTCTAAAAATTGGGTTAATGTCAAAACTTGTAAGAACTCTATTATGGTTAGAAGACTTAAGAAGTGTAAAGAAGTCGACATCTAGTGGCGGATAATATCATAATTATTTCACTAAACTTTATTTCATGACTCTCTTCTTCTAAGTCGTTTTCCTCATTGCCGAGGGTCGTGATCATTCTAAGGAATTAATCACATAGAACGACTCTCGTGGCAGATTTAATGGGGTGGTTTGCCATTGTCTTCCCCATTTCACACACTGGTTATCTCAGTGTGCAGGTTTCCTTACGATGTTTTCCTTCACCGTCACAGCAGTCGGTAAATGTACGTAAGTCTTTCGAAAAAACCGAAAAACTCATTGGTACATGGAATTGCCTGGTTTCGAACTTTGCACGGGAGTCCAACGTCCTAGCCACGACGCCACCGACGTGGATGTGGACCAACCATGGCTAAGAAAAAAACCTTAATTAAATAATGAAGTAGATAAGTACATCTTTTTTTATCTTGATAAGTGGAAGATAAGATAAGTATATTCATTTTTATCTTGATAAGTGGAAGATAAGATAAGTATATTCATTTGTATGCTATATTTGTGATGATAGGTTATATTTTTATATTTTGTATTTCGTGTAGCTACACCCTAATGGGTAAAATTATATTGTAACACTAATTGTATTATAATAAGACCTATAATGACATATTTTTTTTCCTTTATTTAAATAAAAACTAATTATATCGTAAAACATAATACTGGCATAAGCCACAGGGCTTGTGCGCCAGTAACGGTCGGTCGTATTATTACCTGTTATGTCGTACTGTTTTCCAAAAGTTGATAATAGAATATAAATGCTTAAATCTATTATGGAATTAGCGGAGTTATTCGATCGTCGTAATGCGAGGCGCAGTAGGCATAGTGATGTAATAAGAGTATGAATTAAATGAAATGAAAAATGAAGTATATTTAAATAATTTGTTGTCATGTAGGTATTGTCACTTTACGAGTATTATCACATAATTTACACTTGTAATTTAAGCTTGTAAAATGTAGCGCACTGACATAGCGCTAGTGTAGCCTCGGAATTAATTAGTTGGACCTGTGTTGTTAAGTCGGTATGAATTATGCAGGGTAATTCGTTTCCGAAAAAATATTTTTAGACTAAAGTTTGGAAGCGCGATTGTAATTCCCCAGTACTTACCTACTATTTTTGGATGGAAGTTAAATTGTCTGTTGCTTAAAAACCTAGAGGTTTTTTTTTGTTTTCAGGTTGACTTGGTTCAACTTTCAGAAGGTGGTGAACTATAATGAATGACTTATATCGGTGTTTTGTATAGTTAGATTGCATATACAGGGTGTAACATTAAGAACGGTCAGTATGGGAAAGTCTGAAACTATAAGACATACGAAGATCTGTTCTTAGGAACCATGTCATCAATTTTAGTAACAAGAAACACTGTATTCATACATTTAAAAAAAAACCTGTACTCAGCCTGGGAATCGAACCCGGTTGTTTTGAAAAAAAATCCAACACTATTTCTATTTAGATATCGATTACGTTAAGGATGAAGTGTACAAAACAAGCTACGACACAATTGAAGACCTAGAGACCAGCAGTCATAGAGACAATTTTAACGCAAATTCACCACCTGAAGATACAACATTCAATAGTAAGATCGTTACCTAAACGAGTTGAATGTTGTATTTTACAAAATGGTAGTCATTTCGAACACCTACTAAAATAAATTAAAAGATATGGAAACAATGCGTTTTATTAATTTTAAACATCACGTTTCATACTAACATTTATTCCTTAAGACCTACACAATCGATATCTAAATAGAAATAGTGTTGGATTTTTTTTCAAAACAACCGGGTTCGATTCCCAGGCTGAGTACAGTTTTTTTTTTAAATGTATGAATACAGTGTTTCTTGTTACTAAAATTGATGACATGGTTCCTAAGAACAGATCTTCGTATGTCTTATAGTTTCAGACTTTCCCATACTGACCGTTCTTAATGTTACACCCTGTATACCGTAATAAATACTGAAATTATCATCGTAGCTAAAATCGTAGTCATCTATTTTTCCACGATTAAAACTTGATTTCGTGACTTCTTTTCTGAAACATACGATGATTAAATAATATACATAATACTTACTTACTTAAAGGAGATTTAGCGTTTTCCATACAAGCTTGTACCCACTTTTTTTTCGCCTCCAACCAATCATAGTACGTTTGCTAGATCTCATTTAGGACTACATATTTCAGTATGGGACGCACATCTTAAATAGTGTGGCTGTGTGTGTGGCGTGGACCAGACTTTATGGTGGAAAAAATTGCGGCAGAGAGCTAGAAGGAGATGAGACAATACTTTCTTGAGAAGCTCCTGGATCTGATCTCCGGCGGCTGGTTTCTTCTGGTTTCCACCAAAGTATGGAGGGTTGAGCACTTAGAGCACTCGCGGCGATAGTTGAGTTACAATATTAGAGTAATTAGCGTGGAAATTAATTAACGAGCTAGAGACCAAAAACCGTCTTCATTTTTGGGTATTTTTATTTCGCCTCGAAACAAACATTTGATAGATCTCACCTGGGACTACATCTTTTTTGGTCCTTTATTGAATTAAATATTTAGTTAAATCCGGGGTCGTCCTAGACTGACCTTAAAAGATCAGACGACCCCAACAGCGAGCAGGTGTGAAACGACGAATTACTGTAGAAGAGGCGTGCCAAGACAGAGATTCGTGGCGCTCCATTCTCTCAACCTACCCCGCAAGAGACATAGCGTTAAGATTGTATGTATGTATGTAAAGCTGTTGTCATTTCAAGAGATCTGTCCTCCGAGATACAGGAACTTCCTAGTTCGGAGGTCAGCGTTTATTATAAACTAACTTGTTGCTCACTAATTTTATTTAGTTTAATATAACATATGCTTAAGTTCCTACTGGTGTATGAATACTTTGTGATCTTACCGCACAAATAAACTTATTCTTATGTATGTAATGCTGCAGTCATTTACTCGTGTAAGTACCTAATCCAAATGACATTTAATTACAAAACAAACATATCTGTATACCACAAAAACCACAAGCACATATTAGTTAGAATATAGTATACTCATTTTTTTGGTTATTATTTTTGTCCTATCCCATGATTTCAATGACAGTTTACACCTATCAGTCTTCCGTTATGCGGTTTTGCACTCGGGACCAAAAAAAATAAACATTGTTATAAAACTCTTACCTTATCATCCATGTGACAATAGCTTCATAGTCTTGTGAGCGAGTGGTTGTTTGGTTTTATTTCAATGAAATAAGTATTAAGAATTATATGGTAATTATAAAGGTAACTTACAAACTTACCTACGATAATAAGTAGATATAACGATGTCAAATGCGGGTTTATTAGTCAATAAGAAATAATTTTTTAAAACTTCTTTTATAGAGTCGCTACCGGTTAAAAACTGTGATAGATAAGCTATATAGTTAGCTATATAATTTGTTGCCTGAAAATAAAGAATTTATTATTATTATAAGCTTTTATAAATCAGATAGTTAGCTATATAATTTGTTGCCTGAAAATAAATAATTTATTATTATAAGCTTTTATAAATCGGACTACTAGCGCCCTCTCCTCTAGACCAGTGACGTGAGCAATGACAATGAGCCACGGAGTTGACCCATAGGTCACTCACTTTCATAGTGCCCAACTAATATATGGAAAAATGCTCAAATCGCATGCGCGAAGTGGCAGACGGGGTTTCCTTATAAAACTTATCTAGCGAGCAATCTACTTAGGAGTAAATTTCAAAATATTTGCTTTTATTAGATAAACTGGAGCTCGAAAGATTTTTTGGAGTTTGGCATTTTGCATTTTGTAGGTAGTTTTGCCTTTTTTCTAATTTTGTTTTTCTTAAAAAAAAAATCGTTTGACACCAGTGTATAAGTGTGTTTCTATATTTATCTTAACATCTTTTATTCCATGACACCAGAGTTAAGAATTGGATTCCAAAATCGATTCAGCAGTTTGGGATTTACAGCTCTTATTCCCATTTCCCATGCGACAGTACTAGTAACTATCATTATAGGTGATGTCATTAGTGCGGCATAGTTAGTTAAACCTTTTTTAATAAATCATCCATCACTGATTGATATTTTTCTTCATAGATCATCAATATAACAAGATCTTCAAGCTTTCAAAATGGCGGACGTAGTAAAAAGTCTTCAGCTGCTGTTCGACCGTCCCAGCGAGTCTCTGATCACGCCGAAGGGAGAACAAAATGCTGTTTTCCAGTTAACTGAACAGTTACTTGTAAGTTATTTATGTACTATTTTTGTTTGCTTGTACAAGAAAAGTCTTGGTTTCTATAGAATACAGTTTTTTTAAATATAAATTTGCTACGACAAACAGGCGGACGGGCCACCTGATGGTAAGTAGTCAGTGTCGCCTAGAGACACGTGTAATACCAGGAGTATTGCACGTGTGTTGCAGGTCGTGGAGGGACAGGACTTTTTTAACGTTCTTTTTAAAGCATTCCATGTCGTAGCGCTGTGGAAAAACGTCGGGTGGAAGAGAGTTCCACATTTTACAGGTGCGTGGCAGAAACGTTCGTGTAAAACGGGTCGTGGTAGACACCCAAGGCTTTAGAAAGTGCGGGCGAAAATTGAGCCGCCGACGAGTGGTGCGATTCAAGAATGTAGACGATGGCACCAAGTCAAATAATTCTGTCTACAGTCTGGTGATTCTGGCGCGCGCGACATTCAAATGTTTGTTGCGAGGACGCGCGATATATTTTACATATGAATGACTATGTAATGATTATGTAATACATATCTCCGACAATAGTATACCTATATTAACTCGTGCGTGAAAGCCTATTAGCGTTTGACTATTCGTAGCGTTCGACTTTTTGTGAAGTTAGATCTGTTCCCCGAAATGATATCGAGCATGCGCCAGTTGTTCTGTGCGAAACAGTTGATCACGTGACTGTCTATCCAGTGAATATCGAATGACTTTATCTTATTTTAAATTTGCAAAAAAAATCAATTTTACATAAAACTTGTCATTCAGCATCACTGATTTGTAATAAGTATCTAGAAGACACTATTGAATGATGCTGAGTGTTCAGCATATTCATACTCATACCATTTATTGCTTTTCATGTGTAACAATTATTGGTCTTAATTTTTTTTATTATATGTTCATACATAAAACCCTGAGTAGGGCACCGCAATATAAAATAAGAGATTATAATAAATTATAATAGTAATAAATGATAACGAGATAAATTAAATTAATTTAAAGTTAGGTATCGTTTTTATTATCAAAAAACTCCTGCAGTGAATAGAAACTCTATTCAGCTGTGTTTCGGAATTTCGGAAGTTACATCGTCACATCTTCTCGTCGCCCATACCTCAATATCTAAAGACAAGAGTCCAGTGCGTCCTACCAGTAATGACCTACGGAGCCGAAACGTGGACACTGCCGGTGCGACTGTTTCACAAATTGAAAGTCGCTCAGCGTGCCATGGAAAGAGCTATGCTCGGAGTATCTCTGCTGGATCGAATCCGAAATGAGGAGATCCGGCATAGAACAAAAGTTATCGACATAGCTTATAAGATTAGCAAGCTGAAGTGGCAGTGGGCCGGTCACATCTGTCGCAGAACAGACAACCGCTGGGGGAGACGAGTTCTGGAGTGGAGACCGCGTTTGGGCAAACGTAGTGTGGGACGCCCCCCTGCTAGATGGAGCGACGATCTGCGCAAGGTGGCTGACAGCGACTGGATGAGAAGAGCCGAATATCGAACTCAATGGCGCGCCCTGGGAGAAGCCTATGTCCAGCAGTGGACTAGAGTAGGCTGCTGATGATGAATAGAAACATTTGTTAAGAAGATATAACTTTAATCTTTTATTGAATATGGAGTATTTTAATTCAATGACGATGATTCATTCATTCATTCAGGGGCCACCGGACGGAACGGACCAAACGGACCAGTTTTCCTGGCTTCAAATAAATAACTTTTTCTGCCAATTCAATAGTCTCCTATCTATTATTAATCTATTAATTTTATTTAAAATAAAGAAAAAAACATACAAAAACATGTTATGGATCAGGTGATCCATAACATCTTTTAACTCGATCACCGCAGATAAACCTCTATAGAGTTTTAGTAGGTACTAAAACTCTATAGAGGTTTATCTGCGGTGATCGAGTTCGAAGACCCATTTTACGTCATATATCTAGAAAGTGAAGTCATTATACGCATACGTCCTACGATCGATATTACAGCTGGCACATTCGTTAAGACGTAACTCGGGTTACGTCCTAACGAATGTGCCATCGTTGTAAATGTGTACTTACCGCGGGAATGCAAATTACGGTAAATTATTTAATCAAATTGCAAAAAAGTAATTACAAACTATTCAACGTAGCTACATAACATTAAATTACGCAACAATCTTATCGTTTTTTCAGTTTCCGTATCAATTTGTCAGCTGCCAGTCGTATAATTGTAGGACATATGACGTACATACGAGTATAGAATAGCCAAAGCGTAATTCCTTACCCTGCCTTTCTTTTTCTCTGTTGTGGCTACCTATACTAAAACTAAAAATCTTCCGCTTCATGCCATTGGCCTATTATATTGGCCGCTAATTTGCTTGGTCTTTACTTTCCAGCCTCCAGACTACGAAAACAATGGTCTCGAGCTTAACAACCGCTTCGGAGACGATGCCTCCGAAAAGATACCACTAAAACATCTGGACCAGGTGCCTAACTTCAGAAAAGCAACCCGACTGGACCAAGACGCAGACTTCTCTCTGTTCCTGCCAGCACACCAAGAGATGGCCACTGAAGTCATCGACGTACTGATGAGTGAGTTAATGCTTAACAATTCTTTTAATTATTTGGGGAAAAAGGACCCTCTAAAAGGACACTCTCACATTCATGCTCGGATTCGCCCTCCCCAACCATAACAAAATCCAGAAAGATTTACAATCGCAAATCGAACTAATTGAATAGCAGTATTCCGCTAGAAAATGCGAACTTGAATACAAATTCGACATATAATATGTTTCGCCTCTAAACGAGGCAAATAAAACTCTTAAGGAAAATCATTAGTGTAGTGTTCTGATCTGCGATTAATTAGTTTAATTTGGTCGCAGAATCTGATGACAAATTATTTTTTATCAGAGGTTCCTGAAAATCAGCTACAAGACTTCCTGGCCACTTGCGCCTTTGCCAGAGTCCATCTCAACCCGCAACTGTTCAACTATTGCTTCTCTGTTGCTCTAATGCATAGGTAAGTGTCCCCACATGCAATTTCACTCAATATACAAGCAACGCACGGATTTTTATGTTTTCTGAAACATTCAAACTTGGGATGTTCAATAAATCAAAACTAAATCGTCGTCACTTACAATCAGTTGAGATTGTGGTCAAACGAGGGTTTGGTCGTAAAACAAAACCAACTGCATTTTGTCAAAGGCATAATCAATAATCAATCAAAATCATCTCAAGTCGTACCATAATGAATTCTTTTTACTTATATAATGTTATGTATGTTAGTCGATAAGGTATATATCTATGGGCCTTTTGTATAGTGAGCTATATAATTTGTTGCCTTAAAATAAAGAATTTATTACTATTACCATCTCCCATGCACATTGTTTGTTGATACCCGATGCTATCCATAAGTTTGTGTTTTTGACCAAGCATTCTTCTTGAGAATACTTACTTTTGTGGATCCCAATGTTCAATTCAACCTAATTTTTACAGGCGTGACACAAGGAATGTTCCAATTCCCAATTTTGCGGAGACTTTCCCTTCAAAATTCGTGGACTCTCAAGTTTTCCAACAAGCACGAGAATCTGCTGCAGTCCTTAATGGTGCTGAAGTAAGTGTCTACCTAGAATAAACCATTGTTGTCTATATATTTTATGGTGAAAAAACTTTGACGACTAATGGGGGCTGATTTATGGCCTCTAAAGTCACGTCACGTCACGTCGTCAGTTTAGCTTTCATTGCACACAAAAGATCCTAATGGGTCGAAGTGTAGCTGGGTCATCCAGCCCCCGTAACAAGATAAGGAAGCTTTAATTATGATCTAACTTACCTCAAAACTTGCCTTGTGGAGTCTTAGATTTAGCTTTACTTTTCATTCTCCTCTTTCACTCTACAAAAAGTTTTTATCTCCCAGCGCACACCAATCATAATCCCGAGGGACTACACAGCCACTGACCTGGAGCAGGAGCATCGCGTGGCGTACTGGCGCGAAGACATTGGTGTCAATCTTCACCATTGGCACTGGCATCTCGTGTATCCGTTCACCTCCAGTGACAGAGCTATCGTCGCTAAGGATCGTCGTGGAGAGCTCTTCTACTATATGCATCAGCAGTTTATTGCACGGTGAGAACCTTTAAACCTACCTTTACCTTTCATTATTTAATAAAAATGTCCTGTTAATTACTTGGTTGGACATATGCAATGACATCTCTACTGATCAGAGATTTCCACTATTTGAGCACAAATATTTACTCCCATTGAAATTGAAGAACAATACAATCTACAGTTACAACTGCGAGCGTCTGAGTAACTCCTTGAGGCGAGTAAAGAAGTTCAGCAATTGGAGGGAACCTATTCCTGAAGCCTACTTCCCAAAGCTGGACAGTCTGACGTCATCACGTGGCTGGCCACCACGGCAGGCCAACATGCGCTGGCAGGATGTGATAAGGCCAATCGACGGCCTCAATATCACTATTGACGATATGGAACGTTGGAGACGAAACATTGAGGAGGCTATCTCAACTGGGACGGTTCGGCTGGTAAGAACATTTTTTGAATCTTCTTACTCTCCTGGCTCAGTGACAAGTACAAGGGACAATTGAAGGGATCAGAAATTAGAAGGGCATTTATAGAAATCTATAGAAAATGGGTTCTTCTTAGAAAATTGTTCGCAATCTTGGGCTACCTCCTGCCATTATTATACATCTAAGCAGGATCTTACATTTCAAACTAAAATACAGCTTCACCTTTAGTCAATCGATGTATTAAATCTGCAATGTATTGGACTGAATATTGTAAACAGAACCTCAAGTTCATTGTTCTAAGAACAGTAGGGTAAGGACACGCTTTAGAGCCAACGTATAAATTAAAGAGCAACTCCCCCGAAACCAGCAGTCCCTATTTTATAATCAATAATTCTGAATGTCGGTACTGCAGATATTATACCATTCGAAAACCAGTAAGAAACCATAGGACTGAGTAAAAACTATTTATTTTCAGCCTAACGGCCAAACTCAACCGCTTGATATCGACACGCTCGGTAACATCGTGGAAGCCAGCATCCTCTCCCCGAACCAGGAGCTGTATGGCACCATTCATAATAATGGACACTCCATATCCGGCTACATGCACGACCCTCTACACCGGTACCTCGTAAGTTACTTTACTCTCACATCACATGTATAGGATAGATCATCAGGAATATTCTGGTAGCTGATAATTCGTAGTCCAATACATCCATTGTATGCCTAACTGCGAGGATATATTACCTTCTCACTGTCTTGTGAAGAGGCCAAGAGAATGCTTCGTTACTCATCTATATTGATTACATTTCTTCAGACCATATTAATGTTTTACAGCCATGAGATCTGTAAAATTCATTCTGAGTCTACCATTTTGTAGGAATCATTCGGCGTGATTGCTGACGAAGCAATAACGATGAGGGATCCCTTCTTTTTCCGCTGGCACTCGTGGGTGGACGATGTCTTCCATAAACACAAGGAGTCTCCTTATGTGAGCCCATACTCCAGATCTGAGGTATGAGATATCTTTATCTTTTTCAGAAATTAGCATGATCTTAATACAAGATGATAAAAAACTGTTTTTAAATTTATTTTTGCACGAAATTAATAGTAGATTTAATTTTGAAACAAGAACTTCTTTCACAGTTAGAGAACCAAGGCGTGCGAGTGACAGGAATAAAGATCGAAAATACCGAAGGTAGTGGTCAACCCAATACCCTCAATACCTTTTGGATGATGAGTGACGTGGATTTGTCGCGTGGTTTGGATTATTCCAATCGCGGGCCTGTATTTGCTCGCTTTACACATCTCAACCACAGGAAATTCCGATATGTGTAAGTTCATAAATTCAGGTTTATGTAAAATTAACATAGCTAGGCTATTAGTCTCCGAAGGATCACTCTGAGAATAATTTAAAGAAATAATCATAAAGGAAACACTTGAGAGAAAACATAAATGGAACGATAAATACGAGTAGGTGTCAGTGTTCCTCTTAAAATTCTGGATGTTGGTGTTGTATTGTATTTTTGCCTTTTATTTTTCATCGTAATCACAGAAAGCGGACTACGAGCGCCCTTTCCTCTAGAACAATGACGTGAGCAATGACAGCGAGCAACGAAGTTGACCCATAGGTCACTTACTTTCATACTTTGACAGTGCCCGACTAATATATGGAAAAATGCTTAAATCGCATGAGCGAACTGGCAGACGGGGTTTCCTTATAAACTTCTCTAGGGTGAATTTCAAAATCTTTGATCGTAATAATATTAATCTCTTTCTTGTTTCTTATTCTTTGTCGTGAGGTCCGTCTGATCCACACATATACAGCGCACTGTTTTAATTTACGTCTATTAACTTGATGTCACTATTTTTTGGTTTCCCTTCGTATCTAGGTAACGGTTCAGTATTTCGTCAGCCGCATCATAAATGTTGTCATCATGAAATGTTTCAGAATCAATGTGAACAACACCAGCAACGCTCGTCGTACTACGGTCCGCATCTTCATAGCGCCGAAATTCGATGAGAGAAACCTGCAATGGTCACTTGCCGATCAACGGAAGATGTTCATCGAGATGGATAGATTCGTCGTACCACGTAAAAAAAGAAAATTTCGTAAAAAATGTTTAATTTTTAAACACATTTCAAATGCAGAACGGAGAAAATAAAAAATCAGATGAGAAAGCTTTATGTAAAATAGTTACATTATTCACAATATAGCTCCTTGCCACGTTTTAAACCATGTACTGCTGGAAGTAAATACAATAATGGAGATATACATTATCATCATATTCACGTCATGCAATACCTTAATCTGAATCAAAACTCTTATAACCGCAGTTCCAAGCTAAAACCTCAAAATTTTTAGTAGGTACTCTTCATTGACAAAATATTTATGGATCTTTATTTTGCAGTGAACTCTGGCCAGAATACAATTACGCGCAACTCCACCGAGTCTTCCCTTACCGTACCGTTCGAGCAAACGTTCAGAGACCTGTCGATTCAGGCTGATGACCCTCGCAGGCAGGACCTGGCTGCTTTCAACTACTGCGGCTGTGGATGGCCCCAGCACATGTTGGTTCCCAAAGGAACTGAAGGCGGAGCCACGTATCAGCTCTTCGTTATGCTTTCCAATTATGAGTTCGATAAGGTAAATTATCTTGGCATCTTGAATAGACGTTCAGTAAAGTAAAGCAGCATTGTGTTTGGAGAACAAGAAGTACCAAGTATGGTAATGGAGAAGGTTTCCTTTGATTTGGACACAATCATTAAAGCTTCGAAAGCAAAATGCTGAGAGCCGATTTTACGCGTATTTTTAACAATTGAGGCTGGTGATTAATTCTACTTCAATTAAACTCTCTATATCTTCAACTTCATCAGAACCTCACAATAGTACACTTCTTTCCCAGATTGAACAAACCGGCGGCAAAGAACTGACATGCGTGGAAGCGTCCAGCTTCTGCGGTCTCAAAGACAGGCTGTACCCCGACAAGCGTTCCATGGGCTTCCCCTTCGACCGGCCTTCGAACGTCGCTGCAGACATCGAGAGCTTTATTCAGCCAAACATGGCTCTGCAGGACATCACTATCCGGTTTCAAAACATCACCGAACCCAACACGCGAAACCCTCGTCAATGAATCTAACTGCATCGTTTACATTACTGACTCCGCTGGCTGATAACTGGATCTTGACCTTCGCTACCAAGAGACGCCATTGCCATAAAATATATAGATACAGCTCCAATCCAATCCGCTCAATACAAACGCGTGATATTACCCCACGCATACGCGATCTCAAATCTAATCAGACTAATTCAGTCGCGAAATGCACAGCCTGTACCGCGATCGAGTGGTAGGCATTATTTTTTCGTACTTAAATAAACTAAATACATTGCCAGAAATATTTTCACAAGGTTCTTTTTTTTAATCTGGGAAATAGCTGCCCCTCGAACACCCGGAGCGGACATTCTGTATCTTTATATTTTGTGCCTTTGCTTTCATGCAATATTTCCTACCAATTGCTGATTTATAGCTACGCAGCTCTTGCACTGTCTATTGTAATCAATTATTAGGTACTAACCAGTTTACTGGGATTTTACATCGGACTGTTTTAAATGATATTTAAATGAATGTCACATTATTATACGACATATTTAAAGTTTGGGACAAAGGATAGTACACAGCAGAGCAAGTATGGAAAAAAATGCTGGTGAAAAATTAAAAAAAAAATATGTTACGTGTATTGATGCATTAACCAAATACTACAAAAGTAAAAGCTTTCAATGTATGGTTTTTGAGAAAAAAAATGATAAGTGAATATTCACCTGAAATCAGTTTTCATACAAAATTGTAGCGATTTGCTTCTTCGTTCATTATGCGAACGGCTAAGGAATGGAACAGCCTGCCGGCGTCTGTATTTCCCGAAACCTACAACCTTGGGATCTTCAAGGCCAGAGTGAATAGGGATTTACTGGACCCGCGCACAGTGGGCCCAAACGGTGCGTTCCATATCATAAATCTATAACTTCTTTATTTCTTGACATATTATTTTGAAATTTTACACACACATACTAGAATACATAGGCTATCAATTGAATAAAAATTCATGGTTATAACACAACTAATTATTTAATTAAAAAATATCAAACATGTAAATCTTCACTTTTTATTGCCATAAAATTAATTAAAAAATAGGAATAATGATTACACTATTAAAATAATATTTTTATGACTAAAACTATACTTTTTTAAACATAAAAAGAACCAATTTGTATATTTTTAAGACTTATAATAATTATTTTCTCTACTCGAGAACAGTTATATCTAGAAGTTCTTTAGCTTCGTCAAATAATTCTTTTGATATTATTAAACTTCGTCTGTAGAGGCTCGATATATATGGATCAGATGTATATAGCAAAGCGTGGAAGACGTCTTCATTTGTAGCTGACTGGTAACACGTTCTGGCATGATGCAACCGAAACCTCTTGTAATCTTTGTTCCTTGCTTCTTGGGCGTCTTCAGAAAGTTGACCAATTGGCAAAACTACGTAGTATTCTATAATTTGTGCGCCATGAATAAGAATCTTATGCACGGAAGAAGGCATGTAATACCAATTATACTTGTTAATATATAACTGTGCTGTATCAAGTGTATAGTAGCCGAATTTTACGGGATTAATCGGAAGTCCTGAGGACATACTTTGAAGAATTATGTATAGTCTTCTTATTAATTCTTCGTCAACCCCCGTTATCTCTGCAGAGCATTGATAGTTTTGAAAGAACCTTCTTGACGTATTACCGTCATTGCTATTACCAGTACCTTGTCTTGGTTTGAATGAATGAATGAATACTCTTTATTGCACAAAATTAGTGTGATGTTTGTCTATATGCAAGCCAAGTTCTTCACGAAAACGTCTTTGCACAAGCCTTTTCTTTTCTTCTTTACTTCTTTTGTTCTCAGGTGTTGTAGCTGACCACTTTTGAAAAGATAAATTGTATGAAATGTGTAGTAGCATCTCCATACATCTGATCCAAGCATGTAACGTAGAGAGTCCGTATTGGAAAGAGTTTTCGTTCACATCTCTAGCCCTTACTCTTTGCAAGTCATTCATTTGCCTGGGTGTGGCACCACAAACAGTGCAGGAAGCACTTGATGGTGTTTCGGTTAAGACTTGTCCGACTTTACCATCAATCATAGTTAAAAAAAGGCTATGGTTTATTTGTAAAACTTTGCCATTTTTATTTAAAAGTGTTGTAGTTAATTGCTTTATCTGGTTTTCTATATCAGCCACAAGTGCCTGCGTTTTCTCTTTAGTTTCTTTCGCAAGTTCTATCGAAATTGGCCTGCAAAATCTTACTGAAGAGCAAGAAGGGTTTTGCCATAGCACAGACTTACTATCTTCATCTACAAGTCTCAACGGTACAAGTGATGCTATGAATAAATTAGCATCGGATATAAGTTCACTTTCTTCAGGTAGAACCTGCTTATATTGACTTTGACCTGATGACCCATCACAGCCCCATTTGCAATATAGCTTAAGATTTTGCGAACCATCTTTATATACTGACTCTATCTGTAATATATGAATCGCAGTGTGATCTAAAAGATCCTGAAGATTTACTTTGGCACTTATGTTAGTAACAGTTATGCTCGATGGAGTAGGGTAGCATGCCGCTTTCGCTTCACCTAAAGATTTATAGGAAGGGAATACAGTTATGTTCTTATTAATAAGAAAACGTCTCAAGCAACTGTAATGTGATTTTGACATATCTGTTTCGATGTAAATACTCAAAGCTTCTTCTCTTGTAAACGAAGTTACACCATCTGGTTTTAGTAAGATATTTTGTATGATATCGTTCTTGTCCTCTTTTGGTGTATTTCTTACGATACTCACAATAGAAGCTTCATTATTCTCGCCCATGGAGCGTAATCCTTGCAAATAAGCGTTATACACAAATCCCATTCCGTATTCCTGTATTAGTTCCATGTTTTTGCGTTTCTTCGTGGATTCAGAACATGTTTCATATGGTTTCGTGGGCCTGCCACGATCTCCAGATGTATTCGATGCAGTTTCTTCAGACGTAGAAGTAGAAGTGCCACAAGAATCCAATTTCACTTTAAATTCACCATCCAACCAAGTCCAGTTGTTATTTTCAAAACGATCTCTTTTTCTTTGTGCGTTTGCCCATCGTTGTCTACATGGCGTGGCCAAACTTTTTTGAATACTGTTTACTACAGTACTAATTTCTGATGCCGATAAATTAAAATTGACCATTAAATACTGTTCAATTTCAGAAGTAGTTTTCTCGTTAATAATTAAAGTACACAAGTCACGTCTACTGCAAACAAATTCACTCATGTTGCACAGTAATTTCGTTTATGTTATGTATGTAAAAGTTGTATGACGAATCAAAGGATCCAATCACTTTAATGGTAATGCAATAGTTGGATGGTCTTTTTATAGTACTCCAAAATTAGTGTCGAGCGCAAAACCACAATGACCTAATTAAATTAATTGCAACCATACAATAAATGCAACCATCATTGTTATCAGTTAACCAATATAGATATATAATACAGATATTTTTATCATTTTAATGGTTAAAAGATGACCGCAAGATAATTTCTTATCAGAGGGTACCTATTTTGAATAATTTTTTAAAATTAATTCTTTGGCGCGTAACCTAGTCGTTTGTCAAATAAAATACTTATTCATCATTATTACTCAACAGTTCATAGAATAAGAAATAATATTTATTAATTCCCAAATATTGAAAATTTTCCTTGTCTAATATTTATTGCTCTAAATTAAAATGGCGCAAATATGTGCAAGTTTTTATTTTTTCTTCTCAATATTGAATAGTTTACGAACCTTTAGCAATAATTTACTCAACTTCGGCAGCCTTCGGCAACAGAGAAAACTCCAATTGAAAATAAAAAAATGTTTAAAATGACATCACTCACGAATTGTTTTTTAACATTTCATTTCTAAATGAAAGTCAAATATTAATTGCAGCATTATAAATTAGAGATCTTGAGCTTTCCAAAAACATATAATCTTGCTATAGTGTCTACAGCAACATGAGCAGAAATTGACGTCTAACTGTCACCATGCATAGTTTGAAAAACATGAAATTGTCGAACATTTTGTTTGAAAATAATTTTAGGTAATTTCAACTAAATTGAAAAATATAAAAGCCTTTCTGCCGATAAGCTGGTCTATTCTACTAGGTAAAACCATCGACAGTTCCTTAAAATTACGAGTTTCACCATAACCATTTTCGATATGCTCTTAAATGGAGGGTTCCCACTGTGCCGCGTGCTCCATCGTCGACCTCATCGTCGCTTACCATCAGGCGAGATTAGTTAATGCGGGTTTAGTAGTAAATAAAAAGAAATAAAAAAATAAAGTATGGCGAAAAAAATAAAAGTGTCCTGTTTCAAACGAAAAAGAAATATGCTTTAGAAACCAAAATTATAAACATTGTCTCCATAGAAGCTAAAATGACAATGTCTATAGTTTCTGAATTAAGAAGCTTTAAAAAAATGCAAAACCCTGTTAATCTTAAAATATATTTTTTTAATTTATTTTTCAATTTTCATTTTGTAATATTTATATGCATCAAAACACGTAACATATTTTTTTTTTAATTTTTCTCCTGCATTTTTCTTCATACTTGCTCTGCGGTGTACTTTCTATTTATCTGGCTAATTTATCTCGATAAACTTAGGTAGTTACAATAATATTTATCTCGATAGTCTTAGGTAGTTACAAGAATATTTTTCTTTCTACAGAATAATGAAAGGCATAAAAAAGTATTTAGTATCTTTATTGAGTACACTCTTGCGAACTCATTGTCCTAATTTTGCATGGAATACAAATTATTATTGTACTTATATCCTATTACGTTATTCATGAACTCTTTTCAACCGACGATTTGTTTAATTCTACCCCCTAGTGAATTATATATTATAAACATTATTTTTATTATTTTAGTTTTATAAGAAAGTTTATAAACTTTAGTAAAAAGCATAAAAATGAAAGGTTAAATAATATATCTCTTGAATTCTTAGGTAATACTGTCCATATTAGTTATAGTAGAGTGAATGATATTGACCCGTTATTTAAGTAACCAATAATAATAAAATAACAATTATCTACAAAAAATGTTTTAATTTTACCATTCCCACAAATTCAGTTACCTATTAGGCAAATGGATTAACGATAATATCCATTCGTTCGTTTAGTACCTAACTGAAGCGGCGTAATCAGAACCTGGTTAATTCCGTTTCCCATTATCTACTCGTACTACAAGAAGTTCCTTGTACCGTGTCTTGCCGGCAATAAAGAATAGCATCACCGCAACTCTTCCCGTGGGTGTCGTACGAGACGACGAATGGTCTTGGATACTATTCTACACCCAGTAGACGGCGATAGGCTCGCCAACCTATCACGTTTGTCCGCCAAATCTTACAGCGAAAAATGAGAACTAGGTACCTATCATGAAGGTGGTTCCTCTGTCTACCCCCTCGGGACTATGGACGTGAGAGATATGCTATACTATACATGTGTGTAAACTTAATGACATGGAAATTCGTCGTAACTTCCTCGGACAAATACGATCCCATCTCGCGATTTTACAAGGTAATGTATTATGTAAGGATCACACAAATCGGTCGGTAGAACGCGATCTATTGGAAAAAATAGAAAAGCCAGGGATGTGAACCTATCTCCTTTAGCCCGGATGCTACTATCATTTTTCGCTCCTGGATTTTTCGTCATGCTCTGTTACTGTTGAATGGACATTAAAAAAAGTATATGTTGTACTAGGGAATGCAAAAGCGGGTTATATCACTGCTACAAGGTAATAATATTGACTTGAAAAGCATCGTTTTGGGTTCACGTTTGTTCCCATCTTACGGCGAAAAGTGGGAACTACCTATAACGTAGGTGGTTCCTCTGTGTATCCCCTCGGAGATTACGGAGTTATGCTATACTACAAGAATTTCGAAGAAGAAGAAGTTCAATCATAAACCTCCTTTTGCTTTATTTTATTTTTATTTTTTTTATTAAATAAGGAGAGCAGACGAGCAAACGGGCCACCTGATGGTAAGTGGTCACCGTCGCCCATAGGCATCTCACCTCACTTTATTAATATTAGAGGGTTTTTGATGCGCTGCTAACCTTGAGGACTAAGATGGATTGCCTCCTGTGCCGGAAATTACGCTGGCTCTCTTACCCTTCAAACCGAAACACAGAAATGCAAGCATTTCTGCTTCACGGCAGAAATAGATAAGAGGGTGGTACCACCCCAGGCGATCCTTCACTTTAGGATCTACCACTACCAAAAAATCTTCGCGTAATCTGATAAAAAGACAAATATTTTACCCTCTGAAGAGCTAAAAGACAATAATAGATCAAATATCGTTTAGTTGTCTAATATTAGTAGGAGTAAAAGTAGATTAGTTTATCGTCTAGCGGGTAGAGCTGAAATAAAGTATTTTCAATTTATAAACGAATTTTATTTTATTTGGATAAATTAGCAATCTAAAAATAATCTGAGTTTCCTATAATTGGTGGAATCCTTTGTAATCGCGTACTAATATTACTACTATTAATATAATTCTATATTTAATAATTATTTTGAATTTCCAGTTTAACTCTACTTTAGTAGAGATAATTTATTTTTATAATTTTAAAAGACAAACTTTGTGTCAACTAAGTATCTACATTTAATTTATTAATACTACAATGATATTTTGACATAAACTAGACGAAACATTTTTTGCCATATCGCCTGGCATGTTACAAACATTGTATGTAGTGGAACAAAAATGGATATAAATGATTTATTTAATAAGTAGCGAAGCTTCCAGTAAACACTAATATAATAGTAAACCTAGTGCGTTAGCACTTTCGCGCCCTGCCATCTCGCCAGCACTCGGCAGACTGCAGGTGCAGCTGCCGAGGCGGCGGCCCAGAGGAAGCACCTAAAGTACTCCAACCTGGAATCGATGTACGACTTCGTGCCTTTGGCAGTTAAAACCGCGGGACCATGGGGCTCCGAGGCCAAGGATCTGATTCGCGCTGTGGGGAGGCGAATTAAGGAGAGAGGAGGTGATCCGCGTGCCGGCCACTTTTTGGTACAGCGCATCTCCCTCGCCATTCAGCGAGGGAACGCCGCGAGTATTCTGGGTACTTTCGGCCAGGGGGCACTTCGCGGGGGGCTGTTTGACTGAAGTTATATTGTATAATTTTTGCCTAGTTATAGTATGACATTTTACTAATTAGTTTTTTTATTATCATATTGTAATTAATTAAGTTGACATTATTTGTAATTTAGAGTTATACAGAAATATAGTAAACCTATAGTAAATTAATATATTATTTATTTCCCTAAAGTAGACGTAAATAGGCTGATGATGTTGAGTGATGACTACTGACCAATAATATTAAAATACAAAATTATCTAGATTTTTTCAATTTCCACTTCTCTACGTGAAATTCAATAAACAGAACTAGAAACGTGATTTTACCAACCTGTAAAAAAATAGAAACCCGGATAATTCCACGGGATTCGAGGGATGTCTCGGAATTCCCGGGATTCTCGTGCTTACAGGCGTGCACCTCAAATATTAGCCGGCACTTGGAAGATCAGATTTGTATGAATTATTCATGTGGAGAAGCCACCCGTTTGTCTTGGAAGACGGGCGTGGAATTTAGTAATAGGAGGTGAGCAGAGGTTAGTGCAGCATGGATAGTTTGAAAGGGTTTATCAAGTATACATAAAGTCCATTCGCCCAAATAGACTCGCTCTTTGAAAAGAGCTTTGGGCTTTGGGCTGCGGCCCGCGCTCGCGCCGCTACTAGTCAAACGATGCCGACAACAGAGGATGCCGACTGACGCGTACAATTTCCTATTTTATGATACAATTTCCTATTTTACGATGTTTAAACACCCGCAGTCCGGCATTTCGTTTGGGTGTATCGCGATTATTTAAGGGAATAGACATAATAACCTCACCCTATAACCCTTATTCGTTCGTCACTCACTATTTCCACATGCCGGATCCAACGGAGCTTGCCTTTATCAAGTACAGGGTCATCATCAGCAGCCCACTCTAGTCCACTGCTGGACATAGACCTCTCCCAGGCCGCGCCATTGAGCCCGATCTTCGGCTCTTCTCATCCAGTCGTTGCCAGCCACCTTGCGCAGATCGTCGCTCCATCTAGCAGGGAGCCGTCCCACACTACGTTTGCCCAAACGCGGTCTCCACTCCAGAACTTGTCTACCCCAGCGGTTGTCGGTTCTGCGACAGATGTGACCGGCCCACTGCCACTTCAGCTTGCTAATCTTATGAGCTATGTCGATAACTTTTGTTCTATGCCGGATGTCCTCATTTAGGATTCGATCCTGCAGAGATACTACAGTACCGTACAGTACCTTAGTACCTAAACGAGTAGATAGCGTAAGCCTTGCCTCGAATACTGTTGACTCTAAACTCTAAATTTAAAAAAATTATTATACAACTGGATAACGCAGCCTTGGGTATACTTCCGGACATTGTAGTCAAAGTCAAAATCTATTTTTTTTATTGCAAGAGTGGCAATGCACGACGCTCCTCTACGATTAGTTCACTCATCTCGCCGACAGATAACGTTGTAGAACACGCTATCGAAATTTTCTTGGCACTTCGCATATATACGAGTTCCAAATATCCATTAGTGGACCAGGACATCTGGACACCAGGCACAAGGCCTGGTGGAAGATCTTCGGTTTTCCCTTTCATTCCAGCTGACATTACGTCATCCCAATGTCCTCTCCAGCGCGATAAACACAACCTATTTTAAAGTACATTTTTACAAACTCATTTTTTTACTCTACCAGGTGCTATAACTGAAGGAATAGAAGCGGCCCAAGAAACAAACAGCAGCACATCTGTTATTTCATCTATAGCTTTTGATTAAGTTTTGTTTAGTTTTAAACACAACCTGTCATTGAATGTAGTGATTGTATGCAATATTTAATATGTTCACCCTTTGTTAAGGCAAAATTAGCAATTATTTTGAGAGCAAATTGCATCGCGTCGTGATAACTGAATCGAATGATAATTAATAGGAATCTGTTCAGTAGGCGTTCAATATGAGACAATTCTACTAAATTCAATTATCATTTATTTTTCAATTAATTAATTTCGTGTTGGTTATTTTTCATTTGTTCTACTTATTATTATTAATTAAACTATAATACTCACATACTCGGTAGGTATTGCAAATTAGTTTATCATCATAAATGGGTTCGACAGGAAAACAGTCCACCTGAAGGTAAATAACGATAGTACAGTAGACAACCCATCAGGCTTATTACCTTATACCCTTTGCCATTGTAACTATTTGATATATTCATACGAATGTTAAGGAATCATAACAAAAACTTATTGCGACAAGGTTCTACAGACTATAGCATGATGTGTCTTTTACTCTATACTTACTTACTCCGCTGGCGCAGCGACCCGAAGTGGATCTTGGCCTCCGATACCAAAGAGCGCCATCGCTCTCTCTCCTGCGCAGTCTCGAGCCAGTCAGGCGCCCGGAGCTCCCGCAGATCCTTCTCCACTTCATCGCGCCAGCGGTATCTATAACGTCCTTTTTATTATATTATTGCCTTTGGCAGTAGCAAATATTTGGAGAGGGTATGTGCTGGTCATTTGTACCATTTGTACCACGAAAAAATAACCCTGTTACTTGTATGAAAATTTTCCATACTAAAGAAAAATAAACCCCATTATTTTGCGCTTTGGTAGCATAAACTCATCCATGTCGTTATGATTTCATTCATACTTCTTTTTTCAGTATTAGAATAGCAATAATTCATTCATTTGTAGAATTTTCAAACAACAAATTTTGACGTTTTCTCGAAAATTTAACAAGAAAAAAAATTTTTTTTATCTGATCGTTATTGTTATATATAACCTATAGATGATACCCTAGAAATTTTTGCCCCTAATAAAATAGGACCTGGATACAACACCGGAATAAAACGAAAGTTTATTTCAAACCACAATCAGAATTGCATCTCTTTCACCACACTGCGCTGGCAACCCACAAGTTCCGTTCAACGTATAAACCGTTTAATTGAGCGAGGTCACCAATTCTCGCAGTTGTGTTAATTCTGCCGCTGGCAACTTTTTCATTTACTTTTTAATTGGTGTTCTCTGGAAATGACATTTTATTCAGCGCCCCAGGCTATATAGTGTTTTTGGGGGTAGCGTCTCTCTGGCGAGTAGAAAAGTATACAAGATACGATAGTAGATAGTGTCTGGCGGTCTGTTTATCTGTGGCATTATAACTTAACAACGGATGGTCCGATTTGGACCCGTACCGAGGGCGTAGGGCGAATCCCGGAGCGTCCCCCGCCTTCAGTAGGTATTCTTAGCAATGCTAGATGAAAACTGGATCAGTAGTTCTAAGATCTTGAAGTATTTGGGATAATGGAGTATGATGGGATCACTGCAACGGTAACAGTTAGGAGGTTCGAGTTTGAGCTCAAATGTTGACGACCGACATGATGCCCTTCCCACGTCTGGAACCTTGACGACCATGATGATGACCAGGACAAAGCAAGGGGATCTCCACAATGGTACGTCGTCGGGGGTTAGTTATATTTTTAATTTAGAGTTATTAAATAGTTAGTTACTTAGTAATGTCAAACACATTTGCTCGATAGGTATGACATGTGAAAAGGCAATTTTAAACTTGGGTCTGGGGACCCTCGTCACCTCGTTTATAATATGATCACTTTTATACTTTACTACAATTGTAGAACATAATTTTCGTACATTCTACCTGATTGGTGTAATAGATGTGAGATAGTGTGATGTGATAGAGAGATGTGTGATAGATGGCACTGTACTGTTTTGGTGCGCGCTATTATAACGTTTTCTGTGTGAGTTATAGACAAAAATATATTCAATTGTTTTTGAAGTTTCTGCGAGTTAATTAAACTCTTTTCGCATTTCGTCGTTTTTTTTGGAAGGACCTCAAGTAGGCGGGAATACTATCGATTCATCCGGCGAACAATCAACACTCTACCTAGTTACGAATATATTATTCCATCCAGTACACATAAAAGAAATTTTCCTCTCATACCATTAGGCACATGTAATTTAATGTCGAATAACGAAATTCCAGAGGTCCGTGAGAGATATTAAATTTGTTTCAGACAATTACGAGACAGCGTCTGTGTAAAGTCTTTTCAATCTCTCAAGAATATAATTTTAGACTACCCATTACAGAACACTACACTTGTAATTGTAATCTATTGTATGATTTTCTGTAATTTTAAATATGGTCTATAAAATAACATTTATTTGAAGATAATTGGATAGGATTTTATTAGGAGCCTCTTCAAAGTATTGTTTTTAGAAAATAATGAAGTATATATTCAAGATTCTAATTTTAGTAAGAGCCTATTCAAGGAATCTGTCTAGATAGGCCGGGCTTAAATATAGTGATATTTATTAAGGCCGTTTAAACACCCATCCAAGCGGGGAAATGATGATCCAGAGGTAAAAAATTGACTTGCCGAAAATTCTGCCAACATCCACTTTCTCACTGTTAAATTAGTTAAATTATTGTGTAATGATGTAATTAGTGTTTATGTATGGATGTGGGGTATAGATAGTCGTAATTATCGCAATTCAGTTAATATTTTTAGCAGAGAAAAGAAAAAGACGTGGCTTATTGCGAGCTAGAGATGAAAAAGTAGTTGACTGAAGTTGTCGCGGTAAGCGGGGTGAAGTTAGCGGTAATTGTTATTTCTTATATATAATAATTGTGCGGCTTTGGGTGGCGAAACAACGGCCAATGCGATTGGCGCGTCTGTCCTTGGACCTTGTTCAGATTTCAGTTTATCCGAGACTTGTAAACCTCCTAACTAAATTGAATCACCCCCATTGTAACTTTTGCCACTTATTGTAAAAGTCCACAGGTAAATCCAAAAAAAAAGCTCGATCCTACACGACTAAAATGAATGAAACAGCTGATTTTTTTCGCAATTTCAGATTTGACCCAATAGTGAAAGTTATTCAGTCATGAATACTGAACCCTATAGAGGATTTTATTACAGCCTGTAGATAGACTCCCGAGGATGGTCTTTTGGCCGTGCATCATGATGTGACACCAGGGAGTTGAGTAGTAACCGTTTCCTGATGTCTTGAGAGATCTAGTTTTTTTTTTGGTTAAAGAAAAGAAGAAACTGAATGCATATTATTGGCGTGGTTTGGCATGCAAGGCTCCGAAGCGCAACTGGAGTTTTCCCACATGGAACAGCACGTCAGAGGTTCAGTGACTAGTTCAGGAGATCGAATTCCACTAAATACAACGTAACTAAATAGAATCTAAACTGCATCGTAATTCAGTAAAGTTCCGATCGAGTCAACGATCGATCGAACAGTAACGTATTTGTGCATTCTAATAAAACGTTTAGTTTATACTGAATCGCTGTTAAACGGTAACAAAACGCTTCAACTGTCAAATATAATGATCGAACATAAGTCCCTCCCAAGGTACTTTTGCCCGATCAATAGTAAATCGAAATGTGGCAGTGATAGAGCTATGCGTCAATAGAATGCGATTTGGTGTCCAAATAGAATTGGAACGAAAACTAAATTGAAATTGGATAGAAATAGAACTACAAACGTTGTAATTTGTGCGAATTGGGCCCCAGATAGTTCTTGTATCAGATCGTCCTTCTGATACAAGAACTATCTGGGGCCCAATTCGCCTAAATTACAACGTTTGTAGTTCTATTTCTATCCAATTTCAAATTAGTTTTTGTATCAATGCCTCAAAAAGTGACGTTAAAAATCCGGAATGACACGAATGGCCCCGGGTGGCTCAGTCAACTCTCAAAGAGTTGCTTTAAACAAAATATCCGCTTCACGAGCCACTGGCTCGGTGAGCAGCATCGGGATTGGGTCAAGTGACAGGTGAAAAATACTTAGAACTCGCTGGATCGCAAGGCTAACCATTGCGCGATGTAAGTGCCCGTCCTGAGGTCACCTGAGGCGCAGTGGGGTGTGCACAGGCTTCTCTAACAGGGTTAGGATATAAGATAATCTAGATGACAAAGTATCCATAGTCGATACACAAGTAGGAACTTAAGCATAGGTTATATTAAACTAAATAAAATTAGTGAGCAATAAGATAGGAAGTTCCTGTATCTCGGAGGACAGATCTCTTCTATGACCAGTGGAAATCTTTCAAAAAGTTAAATTAATACTATAGTAATTTCAAAGAAAACTATACATAATGCAGCATAATAAGATACGCGGTCTAAACACAAAGCATTATTATTTCGTTGGACAGACGGGTGTTGAAAATCAAAGCATTTTGATCTAGCCGGGTTATACGTAAGCTCTGTTTAAAATACACAGATACGGTGTGCGTGATTGCATATAATTGGTCGATCCCACAGAAATAAAATATATATTCAACCTCATTGGTCGCTCCTCATTGCTTTTAAGCAATTTTATGACTGCATGTGCCACCAGAGGCGCGCGCCGAGCGTCCGAAGTCCGAAGGTAGGTTATAGGTACATTAGTTCACCCGTCAGCTCCGCTAGATGGAGTGAAATAAAAAAATCTAGCTTGCGAGTTTTTCGGGACTATTATAAGGGGCTTTGTTACAACCTGTATAGAAATCATTGATCCGTTTAAATATTCCGTTCAAAAAGAAAGCATCGTATTGGTGGTGTACCTACAGTATTTATTAGCGTGACGTCACACTAATATGACATCAAACAAAACTATTCAAACGTTACTATTACTCCAGCTACTCCAGCATTAGATTATTGTCAATACGATTACATTATTTGAGATTTCAAAGGGAAACCTCAAATAATAAGCTGATAATTAAATCGGCTTTGACTTGGGCCAAAGGAGAAATATTACTTGTTTAAGTCCCAACTTGAGCGAAAGCCTGGCAATTTCGCTATCGACAACTCCAGCCTTTTCGCTATTATAATACATTTCTTTTGGCTATTGTAATAAAGGCTGGTCTTTGCTTTTTGCTTTGAGAGATTTTTACCTTTTGATTGCCTTTTTATCAATAAATTAATTGTAGAAATAGAAATAGAAAACTGTCAATTTTTTGCATATAAATCAAATACGCTAACGTTATATGCTAATACAATTGTTAACTTTACCTATACATTTAATTAATACAATACAATACAATGGTCAACTTAAATATTATAAATAATAAAATAAATAGGTGAATACATTTTTTTTAAATGTACAGTCCATTACTCCCGATCCTGATATCCTGAATAGAAAAACGTTTATTTGTTGCCTGCAGCACGCACATACATATAAGTGTATATATATTATACAATATATTCTTAAACTAAATTAATAATAATGGACGACGTACATGCTGCAGCACCAAATAGGTATCAGCTCAGCATAATGCCATACTCCAGAGTAGTCTAGAGCATGGCGCTGATATTCTGCTTCAGCCTGTCGAGGTCGGAGGCGGATACCAAGCAACGATAATCTTGATGTAAAAATGTGAAGTTTTTGAAGTTTCACTTTAGCATATGATGTGTGTTATTTATTTATTTATTATATTTTGATTATATATTAAGTATTATATTTCTGTATATATTATAGTATTTATGTAATATTATTACTACTGCTTGGCAGCTTGCAAAGGTTTGCATATATTTTTTAAAAAATTATTTTTATTTATTTATTTGAGGGTAGAATCTATTTCATACGCCTTTTGCACCCGTATATTATATATTTTATGATTTTTCCATCACCTGAAGGTTGCCTGGAAGATATCGCTTAAAGCGATAAGGCCGCCTTCTGCACATTGTATTGTATCTCTCTTTATGTTGTATGTTTTGTTTTTGTCCCGGGTGTGCAATAAAGTATATTTGTATTTGTATTTGTTGTGTGCTGAAATGGTAATGAAATGAGATTGTATAGACGAATAAGTAATTAGACGATAACTAAATAAACTAAAAGTTAAGACGAGCGGAACATACAATTGTACATGACGATCTATAGCAATGGGATGGTAAGTACTACCCACCGTAGCGTATTTATCATCGTCATCATTATCAGCAGCCTACTCTAGTCCACTGCTGGACATAGGCCTCTCCCAGGGCGCGCCATTGAGCCCGATCTGCGGCTCTTCTCATCCAGTCGCTGCCAGCCACCTTGCACAGATCGTCGTTCCATCTAGCAGGGACGCTCGGCCCACACTACGTTTGCCCAAACGCGGTCTCCACTCCAGAACTCGTCTACCCCAGCGGTTGTCGGTTCTGCGACAGATGTGACCGGCCCACTGCCACTTCAGCTTGCTAATCTTATGAGCTATGTCGATAACTTTTGTTCTATGCCGGATCTCCACATATCGGATTCGATCCAGCAGAGATACTCCGAGCATAGCTCTTTCCATAGCACGCTGAGCGACTTTCAATTTGTGAACCAGTCGCACCGTCAGTGTCCACGTTTCGGCTCCGTAGGTCATTTACTGGTAGGACGCACTGGTTAAAGACTCTTGTCTTTAGACATTGAGGTATGGGCGACGAGAAGATGTGACGTAACTTCCGAAATGCTGCCCAACCCAACTGAATATTTATACAATTAATTAATTGGCTTGCATATATTTTTAATGTGGGAATTTCCAGCTTAAGTTTCTGCCAATCGAGATAGATGGTGCTGCATCTAACAGGAATGTCAAAGTGACATTAATAACGAAATTATAAACTAATTACAATTTCGTTATTAATCACCTTTCCTAAACATAAAATAGAGCATTCTAGCTGCATCAGAAATTGGATCAGCTAAAATGCTCTGAAATACACCAACATCCAATAAATTTAAATCATAATGTCTAATCAGTTGCTTTCTTTTTCTTGCGTAACTTACACAGTCCAACAGAATATGATAAACGTCGTCTCTGACTCTGCACACCTCGCAATTTGGTGAGCTAGCTAGCTTTCTGCATTTAAAAGGCAAAATTTGTGTGTTGGAAACTGTCCAGAACGCAGTCTATGAGCAATAACAATTTCTTGTCTATTCAAATTAGGTACAGAAAAGGTATATTATTATTATTATTGGATTAGCAGGCAGGCAGCTAATGCTGGTTAGCCTGTTTCTTCACATTTCGTAAGTGGCTGTCTAATCTGTTCTTAAACTGGTTTATAGTATATGAGAAGAAGGTATACAGAAGAGTTGTTTAACATAATGTTTTTTCATTGTATAGTAGGTAGATTTTTGTAAAAATATAGTAATTAATCGAATTCATCATTTCCCAATGATAAAACAAGAAACTATGAGCAAATAACAAAGAATTAATATCGACAATCAAATAATAAAAAAGAAAGATTTTTAATTCAAATTTTATAGCCTAGATACATGCTACGTACCCATATTTTGGCACATTTTGACATTTCCAGTATATAATCAGCGCCATCTGTTGAGTTGACTGGAAGCTGACGGAAAATCCCTCATTATTTGATTTATAAATGTAATATCTAAGCTAACCCGGCAACGTAACCTCCAATTGCACTTGGAATGCAAGGCACTAGGCATTCCTAGTGCACACGACTATCCCATAATCTCGACGTTGGTTAACTGGTTTTTTTTTAAATAGACGCCAAAACGCTTGAGTTATTTGCAAGATTCTAACACGGTCATTGGCCAAATTGCAGTGTAAATCACTACCATTCATTAAACAAACAAAAATGACTAAGCTGCCTGACAATAAAGAAAGGGATAAAAATAAACCTGGACGAACACAGATTTCTAGTAGAGGAATCCACAACAATTGTTCCAAAGATGGATTCGATTTTGTGTCCTTTAGGACATAAGGCTATTTATAGCCTTTGAGGTATTTTTGCTTTATTTAGCCGTACCTAGTTACGTATATTTAGCGTACCTAGTTACGTATATTTTTTCCCTCTGTTAATATTTTAACAAAATTATCTGTCGTTATTACGAAAACACAGTGTTTGCGTATTCAAAGCTGTAAAATGTAAATACATTGTCTGCCCAAGGGAGCTTCTTAAAAATTTATGTTTGCAATTATTTATGACAGAGATAGGGAAATGAATTTGTTTTAGGTCTTTCGAAAGCTTTTTTTATGAATTGTAGCCTTACATGCAGTTTTTAACGACAAAATAGAATCGAAATTATTAAATAATAGATTATGCTCTAATAGTGAAGGAAAACTTCGTGAGGAAACTTAACACTAAGATAGCACCCATCCTATTAAATCTGCGAAGAAAGTCGTTCTATTCAGTTATTTTCATAGAACGATCAATGATCGATCAATGAAGGAATTCGACTAGAGAAGCACACTTTATGCCGTGCTTGATGTTTCTATTGATAACTAAGTCTTGAAATAAGTAGAAAAGAAGGTTCAAGACCATTTCAGTGCAGAGAAATGAAACTGGAGCTTTGCTTTCAAAAAACAAATGAAGGTAGGAAATGTTATAGAGTTTTTGGATTCGAAATTCAAATTCAAATCCGTTTAAATGACAGTGGAAATGACTATTCATAAACTTTCAAAGAAAATAGCATTGAATGTTAGTCCGAGATAATATTACACAGGATTCATTTGAGCCATGCAGTTCGACCAAAGAATGTGAAAATTTTCACACGTATATAGGACACCCAAAGGATCATTTTTAAGATTGGAGACCACGCAGATCACCGCTCCTCTACGAGGGGGAGGGTGTCAAAGTGTCCCTCCTCCGCGCTCCAGTAAAAAATATATAATAGAAATAGGAAATCTTTTATTAATAGACCATTTTTGGCTTATAATTTTTATATCAACTTTATACCTACCAGGGCATTTTTGGTGTCGTTTGCGTATAAATAAAGGATGACTTATTCATTATTGGACCAATGTTTTCACTATTCCGTTGAAAAATTTCGAAAAAATTAAAAAATTACAATTGATAACAAACATTTTGGTGTGTTATTATCATCGATAACGTTAATAATCATGCAAATTTAATTACATCAAAAATACTCCTAGAAAGCCACATTATTCTAGATTTAAAAAAAATATACTTTAAATATCATTATCCCACAATAAGAACGTTAAAAAAAATTAAGTGTCACGCGGAAGGGCTTTTCCATAGTAAGAGCAGTGTCGAACGCTCCATGAAAAAAACCAACATAAGAAGCCGAAACCGCTGCTTCGCACAGTTATTCTTTGGGTGAATCTAAGCTGAATAACACCTGAGGAATCCGACCCGGACGCGCGGTATACCCGCTCCCGCATGAGCTCTTGCTTCAATCGACCCCTGAGGGCGCCGGAGTGGAGCGTACTTCCCACAAACCATACTTCCCTTCCCCTCTCTAACATAAATGTTATTTTAAAATATATTTCATACCTTTAAGTCCGCTGCCGAATCACCGGCTCCGAGAAGGCCCGTACTCTCCCCCAAGTGGATATAGAGAGGATGACCCCGATTGCTTGCCCGCTAGCCGCGCTCGCAGATCATGCTCCTGGAAATGAGAGGGGTTCAAAGTGATTTTTTGTCGCGTTTCAGTCTAAAACTTATAATGTTATTGTTATACCTATTAGGATGATTTGAAATTATTGATTAAATTGTTGATGCAGACAGTATCTTTTACAATTTGTCAGATTTCCCTGGCTCCCACACCAGAATACCCTGTGTTGTGGGGGCCAATCTCTTCCGATAAATAAATTATGAAAACATAAGGTAATGCTAAATTAAACAGTTAAGTATGCGTGTATGTGAAGGGTGTGTGCGTGAGAGGGTGTGTGTATAGGGGGGTGAACGTGATATGGCGTGTGTGTGATGTGTGTGTGTGTGTGTGTGTAATTAAGGATGCTGAGTTCATTTTGGGAATAACTTTTTCAGCATCTCATTGAAGAAAATCGACAAAATTGAAGTTAAGTAAAATTGAAAGCAAAGATGTGGATAAGTAATTGAATTGCGAACGCGGTGACCGGACTGAACCTACTTTTGCATTAAGATATTCAAAATATCGTATATAGACTTGTAATTGCAACTTTTTCAAAATCCAAAATTACTTAGCTTGAATTTATTTAAACCAGTAGGTTAGTCCCACCCGTCACCAATTGGTGTTTTCTTTAGATTTTTCAAATTCAATATTTCAACCATTAGGCGTTTTAACAATTAGGTCTACAGTCCTTTAGGTTTATTAAGTTTAGATTTACAGAGCAAATATGAAAAAAAATGCAGGTGAACAAATGTTTTATAATTTGAAGATCAGGTAACCGTTAGTGATTTTGAATTTAGGTGTTCCGTTCGTAGTTAATATAAAATTATGACATGGATCTTTAGATTTCGTGGTATGTAACCTTATAGAACTAGGGAACCCAAAGGACGTGTTCTGCAAAATAGTATTTATGTTTGTTTGCTTGTAATAGTGTAAATATTTGTCGATTTATTTGTATCTATGTAAATAAACCAGAACTAGAACTAGAACTTGCTGGCCCGCATCTTTTCTAGGAAGTAATTTTAATTTGATTGAAAATGGAGTCTGAAAGTGGGACAACTGGGGCAAGGTAGATAAAACAAGAAAAAAATGTATATATTTTCTAGATCTAGTTGCGTCCAGGGTGAAGGATACACTCTGTGTCCGCCCCCCACACTTTTTGGTTTCTTACATGATGTATGGGGTATAAAAATTACAATGTAAACTCCCGAAATTATCCCTTAATCCCCCCCCTGTTGAAAGTAAAAAACCGTCCCTCTTCTTGTGGTTAAAAAATGCATTTCCATAATAAACATTCTAATATCATAAATAATAGCAAAATAATTTATCGCCGAGTTTCCTTTGGCTAACTTACAGTTCCTTGGCAGAATTCCAAAGCAATGCGAAAAACAAAACATTATTTTGCGACTTCCAGGTTTATTTGCAAGGCAGCGCTCAAATTACCTGATTTGTGATGAAAACGGACCGCAAAATTTACACAATCTACCACCACACAGAGCAGAGCGTCAGTGGCACAGTGACTAGGACACCAGACTCCCATGCGGCAGATCCGGTTTCGAAACCGTGCAGTGCCATGTACCAATGAGTTTTTCGTATTTTTCGAAGACTTATGTACATTTACCGACTGCTCTAACGGTGAAGGAAAACAGCGTGAGGAAACCTGCACACTGATATGACCAGTGTGTATAATGGGATAGGCACAAAAGATGATCAAGGGGCAAAGTGCCGCTGGGTTATTCCCGACCCCCTATCATAAGAAAAATAAAACACAGAGCCGTATTCGAATTTTGTCGCTTCGTCGCCACCCTGATGATGTGCGTTGGGCCTTATACACACCATAAGACCCATGATCACTCCTATTATACAAAGCATTAGTGTTTTTGTTAGGTGGGATCTCATTTTCTACTTTTGAATGGTTGCGTATGGGAGTTGAAATGGCTCCGCCATAGCTTGCTACGTCTTTCAACGTGTTTATTATAATGATGATGACCTTTGTAGTATATTCTGCACGTGGTCAATAGGTGATATCTACGTCATAGGGTACTTTCCAAGTATCAACTATTTATTAAATGCATTTAATAAAAATTAAGAAATAGACATAAATTGATAGTCAAATGTTAAAACAGAATTAAAATCCGTTGAAAAATAAAATATCTACAGGCATTCAAAAATATCATATGAATTATGACGTCAACATTCCCTAGCGCACTACAAGCAGGATCTGGCTACATACAAAGGACTGTTTTGCTAAAAAGGGACAGAGCATTTCTCCAATACTAAACTTAAACCATTACTTTCTCTGATGTTAGTTGAGATATCGAAAAACTAATTTTAGATCCTTCTTCAAGATGTCCATGTAAGTTAATCTATGCAATAAAAAAATAGGTTAATACCCTATTACAATCCATTGGGTATATATAGGGTTTTGCCTTTTTCTTGACACCCTGTATGCCAAACACACCTAGTATACCTAAGTTTATACAGTATGTGCTTTAATCGTGCGGTCACCCGCTGCGTTGATTGCTTTACTGTTCGCCCGCGTTCATACAAGTGAATAGAGAATACATCACCTATACTTCACCTGATGGTAACCGGTCACCATAGCCCATATGGTGTATATGGGCTATGGTGAGAATGTTATTAGAGGATTTCCGTTGCGCTGCTAAGCTTGAGGACTTAGTGTGCCCTTCTTATCTTATCTTATGATAGGGGGCCGGGAATAACCCCAGCGGCACTTCAACCCTTGAGGATCTTTTGTGCCTACCCCATTTTACACAGTTTTCCTTCACCTAGAGCAGTCGGTAAATATACGTAGGTATTTGAAAAATACGAAAAATTCATTGGTACATGGCACTGCATGGTTTCGAACCCATACCTCCCGCATGGAAATTGAAATCGTTATTTAGCGTTGTAAACACCAGAATATAGAACACAATACGGAAGTATACAAAGATTAATACATGCAGCACAAAACATCCGGTGTGGTACAGTGCCAAAAAGGGTACACCAGCTCAGCATAATGCTGAGGCAAGGGAGTCCGGTATCCTAGCCACTGTGCCACCGACGCTCTAGTGTACCCTTAATGTGCCGGGGTACGCTGGATCTGTTACCCTTCACACCGAAACACAGTAATGCAAGCATTGTTGTTGTGTTACCACCACAGGATGGCTGCACAGAGTCATACATACAAACTGAAGATCGAAGAAGACTTTCTAGACCAACGCTATGTTGAAGGTTTTGTGAGTACCTAGTGATAATAAAATAAAATACACGGGCCCCTGTTTTGGGTTGCAACTGACAAAGTACCCTCATTTGACAACAGCGAAAGATTTTTATTTGGTCCACTTTGTCTTGCTACACGGTACACCCGGGACTATTAGCTGGCTTCTCAAATTGTAGCGCTTACGGTTGAGATTTTTTATTCGACTGTTCCGTACAAATGTAGATAAGTATTTTTATTTTTTGCGTAGATGATGGCTAAGAATTTAATAAATAAATTTGTGATTTCACACTTTATATTGTTCTTTTGTACAAGTCGTAGCAGTGATTCAAGCGCTGAACTTTCGGAATAATACAACGTTGTGCGCGTCTTGTGTCATCTCGTGTCTATTATGTATTGTAAAAACAAATTACCTACTTTTAAATAGTAAAGGCAATTAACATTGTTTGTTTGTTCTTTCGTACAAGTACAGCGTTGACTCTAGAGTGGTTCCAACACTGTCCAATAAAAATTATTAAACTAGTGTATATAGTTTATTGTTCAGACCACTGAGTGACGTACAAAGTTATATCATGACCAAGGTAACCAAGGAACAAACTAAAATCATTTTTTGTTGTTCTTTCGTACAAGTATGTCAGATCATAGGGTAAGGGCATATATGGCCCGCTATCATTATCCGGGAAGTCCTCACACTGTGGTTCTATTATTGCTTTTTAAAAAATCAGCGAAATATAATTTAATAACTAAATTGACTCAATCAATTTATTTTAGAGTTATTTAACAGCAAATTAGTTACTGCCTTGTTACTCGATAGTAACTAGCCACGGGTCAACCGTCTCAATAGCAATCACCCTTTAGACATTCAATAGTAACCGGCCATACGAGACTCCCCTGATAGCAACCAGTTACGGTGAATTATTCGGAAACGCAATAATCTCAAATCAAGTCCGACTACCTCGTCGACAAGTCGCAAGAGAATGATCCCACCTTTGGTCCGGCGCCCGCTTTTATAGAGGCCAGGTAGTGGCGGGCGGCATGACGTGGTATCGGCTGTTGCTGCGTGTTTGCTTCGTCGCAAGCGCAGTTGGGCATTGCACGTGCACTATGACGTCACTTGTTGTTTGCGCTGACAAGTAGCATTTTTTTATTTATTACACATGGGACAATAAACAGAGGTACAATACATATTAAAAATAATATTAACATTAAACGATGGAGTAATTGTCCTCAGATAAGCATATGAAAGATGTTTACAGTTAAACTACGATAATATGGACCACTAGTGATCCAACATATTTCGTTTAAATACAAACATCAAAGAAAGTAGAACATTAACAACATAGCTACAAATTCTTAATGATTCTTAATGTTGCACACCGGGTAGCTTAAACGAAACAATATATATAACATAAATACCATTGCCATTTTGTAATTTAAATAATTAATTAAACAGTTAATTTTTAGGATAATCTTTATGATAATCCTGCATTGGCGCTAGAATTGTCACGCTGTCACACTGAACTGTCGCATAGCTCTTTATATCGCGACTGTAAAGAAAGTTACCGAGGAAAAAACTTTGCATTGTTCTTTCGTACAAGTAGCATTGGTTCTAGAGTTGTCACGTTGTACTCTCTCAAAACTACAATGTCGCATCGTTCGTTACGTCGCAACTGTAAACAAGGTTACTGGGGAATAAACAAAGGCTCTCTATATCGTCTTTTTCCGTGCAATAACCGTGAAATAGCTCATCGTTACCAGGTTTGTAAGCAGAAGGGTTAGGCTAGGCTGGCGACCCTGGGGAAGGTAACAACGCTGTGACGGGAGGAACCGGGAGGTGGAAAATACACCTCCCAGGAAGAGCCCAAGGCAAATGCTAGGAGGGCACCGGTGCGTTCCACTGGAGATCCTGGAGCCCTCCGACATGCACGAGGCCAACTATCGTCGGGGTTTTAGTAAAAATCTCACATAATCCAGTCTCTCCCCCAGGAGGCTAGGTATATTTCGAAGATTAACCCCCCCCCCCCCCCCCCCCCCCCCCCCAAGCCAGTTTCATTACAGAAATACTAGTAGCGCCCTCTATTCTATGAGATGATGAATGAAATAGAATGATGATGTAAGCACTGACAGCGAGCTAAAGAGTTATTACTACTTACCATCAGGTTGGCCCGTTTCCTCGAAAAATGTAAGGACTGGCATGCTGCAAGCCAGCCGTATGGCTGCTGCAGGGGCTAACAGTTACTGTGTCACATTTGTGTGACCCGCCCTACCCTGGTGTGACGTCACATATTTTGCATTTCTAATTTAGAAATTATTAAATTAAAATCTTTTTTCATGAAAATCAAACATTTTAGAAAAATTACTAATATCAAAATGAACAATACAAAATTTAATCATCTTGTGTCCATGGACTTTGAACCCATTCCTTTATATTATTTACGACTTCTTTTTTTAGATTTACGCATGTAACGTCACGAAGCTTACGAGTCCTCGTCCCCGCCCTTGTCACACGATGTCACACTTTGTTGACCCCCTCTGTCCCCCTTAACGTGTGACGCAATTTATGGACGGCTCCTTACCTACTGGAACCATACTTACCAAGTCTTCTTTTTGGCACAGCACGCTGTAAAACTTTCGCCAATTTTCATTTCCTTATACAGACGCGCTATATAAAACGCGCGTAGTCACGTTAAAAATATTTCTAACCTGATTTCATTTTTACGGTATTTTTCAAAGAATTTTATTCGCATTTTTTCTTGTTCATCTAGAAAAATACCGACAACGCTCGCTAGAGAAATAAAATTAAATTCCTTTATGGAGTCACTGAAATAGTGGCCTCAATAAAAGTTAAAGAGTTTTATGATACTTCGCTTTTTTCAGTCTTTGAGAGAAGTTAATGCTCAGATTGTACGGTACTAAAAATTTAGTGAAAGATAGGTAACTGTTATGTCGAATTCAGTTTTACAATCCTGCAAAATTAGTCGGGGTGCCTTCGATAGTATAAGTTATATTTTTAGGCTAGCATTAATAACCCTATTTCATTATCATCATCATCAGCAGCAGCAGCCTATAAATGTCCCCACTGTTGGGGCACACTGTTGATCTCATCCCAAATTAGTGGCAAGGTAGTCCAGTTAAATACTTTTTATTTAATTTAAACACATTTCTGTCCTAAAAGCAAATATTAAACATATAATTTTAAAAAAAAATAAGACGTATGAAAAGCTTTAGTCAAAAATTCCGCCCCGTGTCGACCCTGGCGCAAAGGTCCCCATGACGCTCGCGGCATTGCCACGCTGAATCGCCACGGCCAACCTCTGCACCAAGAACGACCCGGAGCGGGGGTCACAGCCCCTCTCTCCCAGGCGACGGCCGACCTCCCTGACAAAATCCTTTGCCTCCGCCTCCCAACAACCTGTCGTTTCAACGGCAAATGGGACAAAAACGTAGTGTTGCTAAAAGCAAATTGTATTTAGACTTGTATATAATTAAAATGCATTAGGAATATTATTATTACGAAAATACAGTAATATTCCTGAATTGTTCATTTCAAAGTTAAAGATGACTAAAAGACAATTTACTGTGCGATCGGTAAATAGAAATGCAGTTGTTTCGAATTTTGATAGAAGTGCTGGACTGTAACCACAAGCTCAGTCCGATGTCCGATCCGGATCCACTGACGCTGCACTTGTGCACTCATTGGAAATTTCCAACTCATGCTTCCGATCCAATACCTAGTTGACGTTTCACGTTACACACTGCAAAACAAAACCCAGCTTTGGCTTATTTTATTTATTAAATAAGGAGACTGCTCTCCTCTCTCTCGAGCAAACGGACCACCTGATGTTAAGTGGTCATCGTCGCCCATTGCATCTCACCTCACTGTATTAATAGAGGGTTTTTGATGCGCTGCTAACCTTGAGGACTAAGATGGATTGCCTCTTGTGCTGGAAATTACGCTGGCTCTCTTACCCTTCAAACCGAAACACAGAAATGCAAGCATCTCTGCTTCACGGCAGAAATAGATAAGAGGGTGGTACCACCCCAGGCGGTCCTTCACATCAGGATCTACCACTTCTATAATTATAGTTACTAGTACAAAGAGAGACAAGTTGAAAGCCCTTGCAAACTATATATGGCGGAGGCACTTGGACTCCCCTCCATAGCCGTTAAAATTAAAGCTCGCCTACTCGCCACTCTCGCAACTCGTCACTCGCCCACCTTTCAGAGGCACATAAATGAATCCTATTTTATAAAGCACAAGTCTTGTTCGTTATGTTAATACATTGTATGAAAGAAATAGTCGTAGAAAATTATGAAATGACATTCCAAAGTTTAACTACGAGACGATAAACATTAGCTCTCCAAAGGGCCGGGCGTTCGTTCATTCACATATCATGAACTTCCCGTCAATAGAAGGTAATCATCATCATCAGCCTATTAATGTCCCCACTGTTGGGGCACAAGCGGGGACGGGTCATGATCCACCGAGCGGGCCCAGTGCTGATTGGTGGATTTCACACACCTACGGAAATTTTTAACTTCCCCAGACATGCAGGTTTCCTTACGATGTTTTCCTTCACCGTTAAAGCAGTCGGTAAATGTACGTAAGTCTTTGAAAAAATCTGAAAAACTGATTGGTACATGGCATTGCATGGTTTCGAACCAGGACCTCTAACATAGAAGGTAATATCAGGATAAAACAGAGACATCCGTACAACTCATTACAGAGACAAACGCACAGATTTTCACCTTTATTAGTGGGGATTATTAGATTAGTGCGGTAAGGTCTCGGAGAAAGGGCGTGATAAGGTCATTGTGACACCGAGAGCGATAAAGCGGTAAATATGCGTGTGCCCCACGGAATGAAAGTCAGCATGTTGATGCGAAGATGAAATATATTAACAATATTGCGATGATGAAAGGAAGAGGAGTGACAGCGCGAGTATCAGAAAAGCGGTGGCGATTGTTTTGTGACGTCAGCAGCGCGCGCAGACTGCACAGCGCGCATGCGCCGTCATTGTGGCGCGAAGCCGCTATACCTTTCAATGATTTCAAATATTCACATTAATCACCTATAATATTTATAACTTATAAGTATATAATAATAATATAATACTTATAACTTATAAGTATTATACAAGCCTTAACCTTGACATTCAGTTTAATTTATTTAATAATTAATACGATATGACAACGCCTCTATACAGCAGCTATTTTATTATGTAGGTATATTAATTGCTTGAAATGTTGACATTTGCAAATAATAATAGTCTTTGACATATATTTTTATGTTTTGACAATGCCTCTATACAGCAGCTAATTACTGTATTTTTTTTTATTATTATTATTTTCTGACAATGCCCATTTACAGCAGCTATAAGTTATAATTATGTTATTATTAATTATTATTTTTTGTCTTATTATGATGTTATTGGATGTAATGACCTATTCTTCGCTTAACAGTGCTAGCTAAGCCAAGCAAAAATTTCAATTTAACGCTTGTGTAATACGTATCATATTATGTTAACGTAACCGCAGTGCTCTAATATGTTCCAATTGGTTGAAAATTAATAAATATACAAATATATACAAATATACAAGTAGTCGAAGGTCCATTATAAGTTATAAGGGACCTTCGACTACTTGTATAATACTTATTTCAAAAATTATGAGCGTCGGTGGCACAGTGGCTGGGCGGGTTCGAAACCGTGCAGTGCCATGTACCAATGAGTTTTTCGTATTTTTCGAAGACTTACGTACACTTACCGACTGCTCTAACGGAGAAGGAAAACATCGCGAGGAAACCTGCATACTGAGATGACCAGAGTGTAAAATGGGGTAGGCACAAAAGATCCTCAAGGGTCGAAGTGCCGCTGGGGTTATTCCCGGCCCCCTATCATAAGACAAGTAAGATATTTTAAAAGTTTCTGAATAATTTTATAAGTAAGTAAAGTAAAATGCATATGCAACCTTTTCAGTGCCTTCTTTGACAGGTAACATATTTTGTTTTTTAATTTAGACTTCTACTATGAAGCTAGTAAACTCAATTGCAGCGATTTGTCGTTTTTCGTAAGCCCCTTGTTAGAAACGGTTCGATTAACGTTACGCTTCGGGCAAGACAACGATCGATCGTTACGATCATAATTTTTATATTGTGTTAGCGTGGTGGTGATGTTAGCAGAATACGACTTGTAGTTGGATTGACATGGAAACGTAATTGCTACTTAATTGGCAAAGAACGACAAACGTTGTAAATCGATTCCGAGTGGGCATGTCCTTATTTATACCCTCAATTATTTTAATAATATGCAATATTGTTCAATAATGGATTTTCGCAAAATGACACCTGATTCCATCAAGGCAATTCCAGTAACTCAATAAACCAAAATTAGACCAATGTTATCTATCTTAATTTGATTATTTATTATATTTATGTAAATAGAATGTTACATTTCTGACGACAGATAGCATTAGCAGCAATCGATTTGGCTTATTTAGATTTAGCTTCAGATTCATGTAAAATACATTTATTTATTTAGCATATAACATCAGAATAAATAGATACCTAACAGCATTGCAGCTTTGCAGAATAGGATGATAAGTTTCACCCTATTCTAACTCTACACGGAGTCATATCGATGTGACTACAATAAATAAATAAAATATGGAAGAAGTAAAGTACAAATATCATCTTCTTCCACATACATTTATTGTGACTGTATTTCTTAAGATATTTGGACCACAAAAATGTATATTTCCGTGTTGCGCGTGAATAAATTGAAAACTAGACTTTTATTAAAAACCAAAACGAATTAATTTGGCGCTTCAACGACTTAACTTAGTTAGCTTAACTAACTCCTTTTTTTTCCGGCCTCGTGCTTATCGGAGGGCTCCGGGATCTCCAGTGGAACGCACCGATGGCCTCCTAGCATTTGCCTTGGGCTCCTCCTGGGAGGTGTACATTCCACCTCCCGGTTCCTCCCGTCACAGCAGCGTGCGTCCATAGCACGTTGCTGCCTTCCCCAGGGTCGCCCGCCAATGGACGGCCAAAGCCCCCACTTTGGCCGCCCGCGACCCTGCTCTCTCCTTTTAGTCGCCTTATACGACAGGCAGGAGATACCGTGGCTCTATTCTTCGCCCGAGACTACAGGGCTGAAAAAGCGAACTCCTAGAATTATCTGAGCCTTCCGAGTTAAATTTATTTTTCACCATAAATCGCCAAATTAATTCATTTTAATTTTTTCTACAAGCCAAGTTATCAACTTATTCACGCGCAACACGGATTTGTTACCAAATACTTACTTGAAATTGGAGGTCCGGGTTCGAAACCACGCAGTGCCATGTACCAATGAATTTTTCGTATTTTTCGAAGCCTTACGTACACTTACCGACTGCTCTAACGGTGAAGGAAAACATCGTGAGAAAACCAGCATACTGAGATGACCAGTGTGTAAAATGGGGTAGGCCCAAAAGATCCTCAAGGGTCGAATTGCCGCTGGGTTATTCCCGGCCCCCTATCATAAGGTAAGATAAGATACTTGAAATTTAATGGGTTTTTTTTTCAATGAGCTCAGGCATATCTGCACCAAGTGTAACATGGCCCTAAGGTTTATTTTCATCTTTCGTCACGAAAGGATTCCGCTACGGATAATGTCGTGTCTTAAGCTTAAGGCTTTATTTTTACGGTTCCTTAAGATAGCTGTAAAGATAATTATGTCTCTAAGAACGCTCCGTTCTTCTTTTCAAATCTTGACTGGTAAATTAATTATGTATTTATTTTTATCTTTTTAACCTAAGACATGAAATGAAATGTATTTTTATTTGCAAGAATATACGTATGAAGGATCTTAAAATTACATAGGTAGTTCCAGCATATCCTACCACTATTTACAAGCTTTTAGAAGAATATTTTTTTTGGTACAAAGATAATTAACTATTACTCTTTAGATTACATGTCAGACAAGAACTCCTACAAGGATCACAAATTATCAATTAATTGAAATTGAAATTGAAATCGTTTATTTAGCGCTGTAAACACCAGAATACAGATTACAGAAGTATACAAAGTTTAATACATGCAGCACAGAACATCCGGTGCGGTAATTCATAATAATATAATGATTACATGTTAATTTATCTTCATCAAATATTATTGAGTACTAACTTTGTATGAAGGAAAACATCTCGAAGAAACCTGCACACTGAGATAACCAGTGTGTGAAATGGGGAAGACAATGGCAAATTACCCCTTTAAATCTGCCACGAGAGTCGTTCTATGTGGTTAATTCTTTAGAATGATCACGACCCTCAGCAATGAGGAATACGACTTAGGAGATATTTCCTCGGCGATTTTTGTATAAAAGAGACACATTGTTTTAAAGAGACAACCCGTCAGTTGCAACAAACGTCCTTAAGATTATACTTTAATTAAAACACAAGCTATTTCTTTCCATGCCATAATCATAGAAGAAGAAAACCACTTTATTGTCACAAAAAATACATATTTAGTTCACTCCATAATACTATTGGCAATAGACACCTGGCTCAGCTAATGCTTGAGTGAATACACTTGCGTGTAAAAAGAGAGATGAAGATAGAGATGGCTCGAGATTTAAGGAAGCTTTAATGTTAAAGACTTACACTGACTGACTTACTTTATCATACATGATTTAGATATGTTTACCTTTGACTACATAATTATTTTATCATAATTATAACTGTTTCGGTCATTGCTGTGTGTGAAATAAACGTATTACTTACTTACTTACTTACTTTTTGCAACTCACTGATAATCCCACATCTCAGAAACACTACTTTCTTCTTTGATCCCTATTTACCTAAGTTATCTTATCTTATAATAAACCAGCGGCACTTCGACCCTTGAGGATCTTTTGTGCCTACCCCATTTTACACATTGGTCATCTCAGTGTGCAGGTTTCCTCACGATATTTTCCTTCACCTAGAGCAGCCGGTACATGTACGTAACTATCCGAAAAATACGATAAACTCATTGGTACATGGCACGTGGTTTCGAACCCGGAGCTCACGCATGGGAGTTAGGTGCCCTAGCCACTGTGCCACCGACGCTCTTATTTAAGTTAAAGTAAGGCAGTGAATTTAGATTTTAATCCGTTTGATTTTAGCAGTTAGTTGTTTTGCTATAAGGGGACAAAGTTTTAATTAATTGGAGCCGAAAATCCTGGTAATAGAGTGTAGCCATTCGTGTCTCTTATTAGTGTTCTACCTGGCTGCAGACTAGACTTTATGTAATTAAGATAAGTCTTTTACCTATAGGTACAGTCAGAATTATATAGATAATTCCTTTCATTTTTTTATAAATTGGCTACGACAAACAGGCAGGCGGGCCACCTGATGGTAAGTAGTCACCGTCGCCTAGAGACACGTGCAATACCAGGGGTATTGCACGTGTGTTGCCGGCCGTGTAGGGAGAGGACTTTTTTAACGTTCTTTTTGAAGCATCCCATGTCGTAGCGCTGCGGGAAAACGTCGGGTGGAAGAGAGTTCCACATTTTACAGGTGCGTGGTAGAAACGTTCGTGTAAAACGGTAAAAATGCATGATAATAGGGTACGGTCGATCACAAGCTACAGTATAACATCTGTAATCTAATAAATATTTAATTTTCTTCACTATACTGCCGGTATCCTATTAATAGTTATTCTATCGCCTAGGTTGCCTGGAAGAGATAGTTTTGAGCTATAAGGCCGCCTTTGTACACTTATTCTATGTTTACTTTCCTATGTAAATTTATTGTGTGTAATAAAGTATTAATCTATCTGTCCAAAACCTTCAATTAAATCTCAAACGTATGCCTGCGCAATATGATACATTTCAGATTTTTAAATTTTGACGTTATGGGTAGGTTGAACTGTGGTCGACTGTACATGACTTTTTTTATTGCATCAATAAACTTACATGGATATCCTGAAGATGGATCTGAAATCCGTTTATCATTATCTCAACTAACATCAGCGATATTAATAGTTAAAGTTAGTAATGGTATGCTCCGTCCTTTTCTAGCAAAACAGTCTTAATTATGTAGCCAAGGTCCTGCTATTATGGCGCTACTATGGAGTGACGTCACTTCATTGTAGCGCCATCTCCTTCTTTCGTCTGACTTTTATCGCCTGTCGCTATTTCATTTTTCAACGAATTTTAATTCTGTTTTCACATTTGACCATAATTTTATGAAATGCTTTTCATAATTGATACTTGTCATGTATCCTATTCCTTTTATGCATTAAAAGGAATTATAAAAACGCTTGGTTGATTCTGAACGAACCAAGTAACTTTGTTCAGTTATACACTTTATTTGGTAACACAACAAAGATCTTGGTTAAAGTGAACAATTTCTTGAACCTTGGCTACGAGACTATAATACGATGAATATTTTAAAAGAGATTGGGCGAATCCCATACAAGCTTGTACCCATTTTTTTTTCTTTTCGTCTCCAACCAAACATAGTGCATTTGATAGATCTCGCCTAGAACTATTTTTTTATTAGGGAGCAAACACCCTAAGTAGTGTGGAACAGAAGTTTTATTTAGTCAAAATAAATAGAATCAGAGCAATTAGTATGAAGACATTTTTGGTCTCTAGCTCCTGTCCTACACGACTTAGGATTCATCAGCAGCCTACTCTAGTCCACTGCTGGACATAGGCCTCTCCCAGGGCGCACCATTGAGCCCGATCTTCGGCTCTTCTCATCCAGTCGCTGCCAGCCACCTTGTGCAGATCGTCGCTCCATTTAGCAGGGGGGCGTCCCACACTACGTTTGCCCAAACGCGGTCTCCACTCCAGAACTCGTCTACCCCAGCGGTTGTCGGTTCTGCGACAGACGTGACCGGCTCACTGCCACTTCAGCCTGCTAATCTTATGAGCTATGTCGATGACTTTTGTTCTATGCCGGATCTCCTCATTTCGGATTCGATCCAGCAGAGATACTCCGAGCATAGCTCTTTCCATAGCACGCTGAGCGACTTTCAATTTGTGAACCAGTCGCACCGTCAGTGTCCACGTTTCGGCTCCGTAGGTCATTACTGGTAGGACGCACTGGTTAAAGACTCTTGTCTTTAGACATTGAGATATGGGCGACGAGAAGATGTGACGTAACTTCCGAAATGCTGCCCAACCCAGCTGACGACTTAGGATGTTTCTTCCATAATAAAAGATGTAGTCCTCGGTGAGATCTTTCAAATGAGCCATGTTTGGTTGGAGGCGAAGCCATGGGCCCAAAAGCGCCCAATCTCCTTTCATGTAGATACAATGTACCTTCTTGTTTTAAATTGACAATTATAATATTTATATATATTATCAATTTCTTTTTGAACTTGCGTCAGTACGTTCGCCGCTAGTCACCTCAGACGGACTGCGCGGGCAGCCGGGGCAGCAGCCGAAGCAGCGGCTCAAAGAAAACGGGAGAAGTACGCCGCTCTGGAGCAAAACTACGTTTTTGTCCCATTTGCGGTTGAAACGACAGGTTGTTGGCGGAGGCAAAGGATTTTGTCAGGGAGGTCGGCCGTCGCCTGAGAGAGAGGCTGTGACCCCCGCTCCGGGTCGTTCTTGGTGCAGAGGTTGGCCGTGGCGATTCAGCGTGGCAATGCCGCGAGCGTCATGGACCTTTGCGCCAGGGTCGACACGGGGCGGAATTTTTGTATAAGGCTTTTCATAAGTTTTTTTTAATGTTTTTATTTCTTTTTTATTATTATTGTTATTTGATTATTTTTGTTGTGGACATGATTATTATTGCATTGATATTTTTTTAAGATATATTTTTTTATTTGCAACGTAAAATTAAAAAATAATATACAAGATAAAATGTACAATTTTTTTTTATTGATGAGTAAATGTGATACCTACCTCGTGTAATGAGAATTTTATTATGAATTTATATTGAATTTTATTTTAGTATTGAATGTTGAGTATACCAGAGTTTGTTCGATTCAACCAAGAAATTGTTCACTTCAAGCAAGATTGTTATTGTGTCTACCAAACCACCAAATAAAGTGTTTAACTTAATAAAATTACTTGGTAGGTTCAGATTTTTTTCTTCAGTGTTGCAATGTCATTTAGGTATTAATTTTGTGACACATTGTAAGAAAAAAATAAAAATATAGATCGCGCCGCGCGGCTGAGATTCGAGAGCCAGACGGCGCGACAGTATTGGCGCCAGACAAGAGGAGATGGACAAGGACTAAGATGGTAACCTAGAGGTGGCACTAGGTAGAAATAAAGTAATAATAATAAATATCACTACCACCAACCACCTATCTCCTTTCTCTATCCCGATGGTTAGCACGGAGAAAACTCGAAACGAGTTATACTGTACCTTTTGTACATGTTATTGTTTTTATTAATTATTTTTTATTGACGACTAAACCCGCATTTGACCTCGATCTCGCCTGATGGTAAGCGACGATGAGGTCGACGATGGACCATGAGAGTCTAGTAATTAAGATGTTTTGTATTTTGTATATGTGTATAATAAAGATTATAAATTTATTTAACGACAACACTGTATGCAAATATACAACGGAAAGGTACAGTAAAATGAATACTACAATAAAAATTAAATAAAAACATACATATTTTCTAATAACGAGGCTACGATTAGCATTTTTTGCATAGGCATAATAAGAAACGGTAATCAATAGCTGTTCTTTGACAAAGAAAATGTAGACGTTTCATCCCCGCTTCGTAGCAAAATCCTATTGGTCTGTTCAATTATAACGCTTATTTCCACCAATCGTTGTACGACTGCATTTCTCATTAGCCAATCACAGATCTGCTGAGCTTTTCTATTTGCCAATGAGCAGTCGTGTTTCGGAATTCGAATCTCGTATGAAATTCATAACAAGCTCCCGGATTTTCTGTTGTTTGTAGATTTTCGTATAAGAGAAATAATAAATTAAATTATGGAAAGGTGATTGTAAAGTGACAAGTGATATTATTATTAAGTAAGATGGAAATGATATACATAGATATAGTTCTATTAGTTATTCTGGTATGTAAAAACTTTTTTGACCTAATTAAATAATACCTGAAATTACTGTACAAATTACCAACAATAAAAGTTTAAATCTTGGTTCAGAAATATTAAATAGATACTCAAATTAGAGATTGTTGGAAAGTTTATGAAGATGTACTTTTTCCTGCCATTTGGTACAATAGGTGAACTTAGGTCTTGTAATCTAAATAAATATAAAGATAAGAGTGGTTACCAACTGCTCTAACGGTGAAGGAAAACTTCGTGAAGAAACCTGCATGTCTGAGGAAATGAAAAATTTCCGAAGGTGTGCGAAATCCACCGCACAGCACTGGGCCCGCTCGGTGGATCATAGCCCGTATCCCCTTGGTCAAGAGAAGGCCTGCGCCCCAACAGTTGGGACATTAATAGGCTGATGATGAATAGGAGTGGTTCACATCTGGATGATATTTTTTTAAATAAATTTCCCAGATTTTTATTTTTTATTTGGATATAGATTTGTTTGTGTACTATTTTTTGCTTTTTTTTTAAATGAATTTATCAAATCCACCAAACTTTCGGGCCCACCCTGAATGATCTAGCTTTATAGGGATCCGTATCCCTAAGGAACACGGAACCATATTCCTGTCGCCCCGTCGTCCGACCGTCCATCCGTCGGTCATTTGCTTCTAGCTTGTATAGAAACAAGATAACTATAGTGTGTCGGTGGCACAGTGGAAACCGTGCAGTGCCATGTACCAATGAGTTTTTCGTATTTTTCGAAGACTTACGTACATTTACCGACTGCTCTAACGGTGAAGGAAAACATCGTGAGGAAACCTGCATATCTGAGATGATCAGTCTGTAAAATGGGGTGGGCACAAAAGATCCTCAAGGGTCGAAGTGCCGCTCGGGTTATTCCCGGCCCCCTATCATAAGATAAGATAGGTCGCGCAACCAGAGTTGAGGCCACACGGTACACACACACACAGATGCATGGTATACAAATAACGCTACGCAATGACGTTGTTACCGCCGCGAGCGGGAACAGACTCACCAACACATGCAAACGTATGCGTGTGTTGGTGGTCTCAACTCTGGCTGTAAGACCTATAGACTTCCAAAATTAACACCTTGTACATTTTTCAGTGCTTTCTAACAATATTCATGTGCGGATACGGTTTCTATTGTGTATACAGGCTGGTTCGAAGTATGCAGGTACGTGACTTAACCGGTTGTTTTCGTTCTTAGCCGTGAGTTGCAACAAACGACATTAATATTAAGACCTCCTTAAGGCTGCGTACTGAAACAGGAAACACTAGCGCCACTCTGATAAAAAAACATCTCTTAAAATCAGGATAATTTTAAAAAAATTGAAAAATTATAGCATACCTAGGTATACCTATTTTTGAGCGTCGGTGGCGTCGTGGCTAGGACGTCGGACTCCCATGCGGGAGGTCCGAGTTCTAAGCCAGGCAATGCCATGTACCAATGAGTTTTTCGGTTTTTTCGAAAGACTTACGTACATTTACCGACTGCTCTGACGGTGAAGGAAAACATCGTGAGGAAACCTGCACACTGAGATAACCAGTGTGTGAAATGGGGAAGGCAATGGCAAACCACCCCTTTAAATCTGCGACGAGAGTCGTTCTGTGTGATTAATTCCTTAGAATGATCACGACCCTCAGCAATGAGGAACACGTCTTAGAAGACAGGTAAAAAGTAACTTTTCAGAATCATAGTAGTAGCTTTATTCTAAGTCGTTTTCTATAGTTGTTTATATGAGAACGACTTAGATTCTAAGTCGTTTCTAAGTCGAGTCGCGAGCGATCTATTTGCCACAGTGCAATGCGCCGCGCGGCTTTGTTTTTACGTGTCAAGCGCTTGGCCGCGCCACTATGCTTACATAATTTTAATTTTTACTTTTAATATTCATTTGTCCGCGGACCCCCTGGGATAGGTCCGCGGACCCCTGGGGGTCCACGGACCCCAGGTTGGGAAACCCTGACGTAGAATATAGCTATACGTCTAAAAAATCACTTATTATCAGAAGAACAACATAAATCCCTGATTTTTTATTTTCAGAATTCCCTTGTTTTTTTATTAAAGTGACCCTTGTGGTTTCCTAAATTTAAATGTAAAAAAATATATTAAAATTCGCACCGTTTCGTGTCATCTCTATCTTATTCGAATCCTTCAGGGGACCCTGAAGGATTGAGGACAGAGTCCTGGCTATCCGACCATCCTTTTATGTCAAGTATCTTTGCTTCGGTATTGATGTGTTTCGGCGTGTTAATAGAAGAGCCAGTCCTTGTGCTACATCTTTGACCTCATCGTCACTTACCACCAGGTGAGATTGAGGACTGAGGTCAAATCCGTAAATATGTTTTTAGAGCTATGGCGTAGAAAGGGATAGTATGTATTTTAATAAAGATTTAACTTTAAATATGGTGCGTGCTACTAGCGGTATAACTCTTGATGAAAAACAGCTAATTTTATCTAAAAAATACAAAAATACAAAACGTGTTGGAGCCGCCAGGGTTGTCTCGCTCGGACGGCAAGAGGCCCGACGGTCTGACGCTGATCCCGTGGCGGAAAGGTCGTTGCCTGATCTGGGATGCCATATGCGTCAGCACGTATGCGGCATCTCACCTTAGAGGCACCCAACGCAGCGCCGGTTCCGCGGCTGAAACAGCGGCTGGGCTAAAGCACGCCAAGTACGCAAATTTGGAGGCGGCGTACGACATCGTGCCGATTGCCGTCGTAACTGCGGGCACCTGGGGCTCAGAGGCGGGAGGCTTCATTCGGGAGCTGGGGTGGCGGTCGAGGGAGAGGGGGTGTGACCCCAGATCGGGATACTTCCTGGCCCAGCACCTTTCTCACGCTATTCAGCGAGGAAATGCAGCATGCATAATGGAAACATTTGGGCGGGGTGCGCTAAAAGGCGGCCTTTTTGACTAAGCTTCTCACGTAGTGACAAAGTTTTAGAGTTAAAATAATAATAATTGACATGTATAATATTATAATAAATATAAAAAAAAATACAAAATACAAAAATATTTATTAAGCCAAACAATATTCAAATTATAATCATTTAACAACAGTGTAGTTACAATGTATACATAAGTAAATATCGGTCTCTACTACCTGCACTGGCCTTATCGGCCGTCTTGCAGCATAGTAGATAGCAACAGTCTAATGGCCTGGCGGATACACATATAAAAATAAAAAAAACGTAATTATTTATCCATTATATTGTTATTCCTACCTGTTGTGAGAGGGTGTTTGAGGGTGTGTGTGTGTGTGAGAGAGAGAGAGAGAGTGTGTGCACCTGTTATTGTTAGTATGTGTGGCTACTTATTAGTCTCCATTAAATTTTCAGTGTCATTATAATCTAGATCCTTAATCCACATTTCAAATCCTTTTTTAGAGTAGGTACGTTTATCTATATATTTTGTTATCTATTTTGCATATATCTTGCTTAATAGCCATCATGTTTTCAGATGCAGATATTGTTAAGACCTACGAGAGTTCTCTTCTCTCACAAAAAAGAAGGACAGGCCAACGAAGAATTAAGGTTAGACATCATCCACATTTATAGCTAAATTAGATTATATTTCACAAAGCTACAATCCTTGTAATTAAAAGTCTAAAATGGTAACACTGAAACTGTTTTGTGTGGCGATTTCTTTTAATGTTGCTATTGTCACTGAGGGGCCAGCTGAATATCAGCGCTATGGCTTGCCTCAGCATTATGCTGAGCTGGTGTACCCTTTTTGGCACTGTACCACACCAGATGTTCTGTGCTGCATGTATTAAACTTTGTATATTTCTGTATTGTGTTCTATTGGTGTTTACAGCGCTAAATAAACGTTTTCAATTTCAATTCCACAATACATTTCTCTTTCACAGAACCGTAGTAGCATACCAGAATCCGTTCACTGGAAACTACTGTATTCACAAGAGCAGGGCCGGACCGAAGGGATACGTCAACTCACTCCAGATAGAGTCCCCAGACAGCGGTCTGTCGGATGAGTACGAGCCCCTGAATCTGGACCCTCAGGGGCCATTGCAACCGCCGAGAGGATTGCATCAGCTTCCGGATGGAATTGATACCTTAGCTCAGGTTAGGAGTTATAGTCAATTTGCTTTCTTAGCTGAATTTTTCAGACATAATTGTCTTTTGTAAACAGTGGGTAGATTAAATATGTATAGGTAGATGGTAAGTATCGACTGGTTTAACAACTATTTTATGTAGATTCAGCTAAAATTTAATTAGATATCCGTCAGATGCACCAACCAATCGTCCTTAAAGTTAAGACAGTAAGTCAGTAATTCATCATCATCAGCCTATTATATAGCATATCGAGACACATGAATGGATTTCTGATATCCCACACACAGGGAAACCTAGTTGGGAGTCAGATATACAAACATTGAATAAGGGTGAGAGAATGCATATATTTTGAGCCCTGAGTCAGGTTAGATCTTCAAATAACTAATCGTACATCTTACCTGTACCTACTTATGTAAGTTAAAATAATAATAATAATCTCGTATTATTGTCCCCACTGTTGGGGCATAGGCCTCCCCTTGCATAAGGGGGTACGGGCCATGATCCACCGAGCGGGCCCAGTGCTGTTTGGTGGATTTCACACGCCTTCGCAAACTTTTAATTTCTTCAGACATGCAGGTTTCCTCACGCTGTTTTCCTTCACCATTAAAGCAGTCAGTAAATGTACGTAAGTCTTCGAAAAAATCCGAAAAACTCATTGGTACATGGCATTGCATGGTTTCGAACCCGGACCTCCCGCATGGGAGTCCGGCGTCCTAACCACTAGGCCACCGAAGCTCCTAGTAATAAGTAATTAGGCAGACTCAATACCAACTAGACTCAAAAGTAAATTATTGAAATCTGATCCAAATCATGTTAACTATACGTAACAATACTGACGTATAGTTAACACGATTTAAAGCTCACATTTCAATGCTTTACTTTGAGTCGAGTTGGTGTTGAGTCATTATAGGTGTGATGGCCTTAAATGTATCGACTTTAGTGGCAACCAGGTATAGTTCTATGACTTGATGTAGATTCGGCTACAATCTAATTGGGTAAGTTTAGTTAAAATCAAGTAAAACAGATCCTGTTTTACATTTTATCCTTGCATGCCTTTTAATTCAAATGTTATGATGCATCTAGAGTTTCTAAGAAATATTTCTTTAAATTGTTTATGTAATAAAATATCCACTTCGGGTCGCTGCGCCAGCGGAGTAAGTAAGTAAGTAAGTAATAAAATATCAATTTTTATTTTCAGAAAGACGAACCTGTAAATCTACCGATGAAGCCGACACTAGACGACAACTGTGTCAACAAGTCATGGAACTGGAACTACAAAGAGTATCAGATATAACGCTCTAAACCTGGAGAAAGACAATTATTGTACAGTCAGTTGTACAGGCATTATCAAGTTAGAGTTATCCCAGTAAATATAGTGTTGCAGAAAGCCGCATACATTAAACCCTCAAACAGTGAGTTAAAATCTAAGGAGATGTAATTAGAACAAGAAACATCTTTACTGAAATCATTCTTTACTTATGCCCGCTTGCGCGAAAGTGCGTTTAAATGTTTTTGACCCGAGTTACTTAATCCAGGTTTTATTAACTCTATTGTCTATGGTTTCTTACAAAAAAATTCAGGGTTTGCGTTGGTGCAAGAAGTTGTTGTGTTTTAACCCGTGTTAGGCATTAACTTTTATATACAGGCTGGAAAGTTTCGGCGGGGCACCCAGGGCAGCCCAGATCCGTTGGAGCTACGAGAAAATGGTCTTAGGAGACTTTCCCTAACTTTATGGCAAAATGTATGGGAATAGTTTTTTGTCATTGCTGAGATTTCTAGTACTCAAACTTCAGTCGATCCTATAGAATATTTTGTTCCTGACATGAAATAGAATCGATTGGCCTCAATTATTTTTTTGTGAAAAGTTGCATTTTTCTAGCTGACTGTACCTTTTTTCAAAAATCTGTGAATGCAGTTTTAAATAGCTCCAAAAGTAAGGGAAGGTCTCCTAAGACCATTTTCTCGTAGCTCCAACGGATCTGGTGGCTGCCCTGGGTGCCCCGCCGAAACTTTCCACCTTGTATATTATCTCTCAATTCGACTTTCGCGCAAGCCAAGCTAAGTTTAGCCGTATAACGCTGAAACGTGGCCAGCCCTTTGGGTCTTCTTCTAAGTCGTATTCCTCGTTGCTGAGGGTCGTGATCATTCTATGGATCTAAGTCACATAGAACGATTGTCTTGGCAGATTAAATGGAGTAGTTTGCCATTACCTTACCCATTTTACACACTGGTTATCTCAGTGTGCAGGTTTCCTCGCGATGTTTTCCTTCAACTTCTGTCTTTCGAAAAAACCGTAAAACTCCATGATATTCCATGGTTTCCTGCAAGGAAGTCTGACGTCCTAGCCACGCCGCCACTGACGCTCTTTTGGGTACATTGCCAGATGTGGGGGACGTTTTTATCTTAAATTTCCTAATGTTTGTTTAGTTTTTTAGTCTTTTTTAGTATCTCTAAATTAGTTTTAATTAGATTTTACTTTTAGTTCTTTAATCGTTCTTTTCATAGGTAGTTTTAATAAATAAATAATTAAACAATACCCCTCCTTGTAAACCGAAAGGGGGCTTCACCCTATCCATAATTGACCAATTTTTACTAAGCGGCCAACTCTTAAATCGAGAGAAAAAATCAGTTGTTCCAATTAATACCTACATGGACGAAATGTATGAAACAGAAAATATTTATTTTCACAATTTCAGAGTTTGCGCCATGGCGAAAGTTGTTCAATTATGGATACTGAGGGCTTATCCCATAGAATTCAGTTTGACAGTTACGAAACGAAAATAGTCCGACTGTAACAGAATTTCAGGCTAGTAGGCTGGGGGCAGAGCAGAGCACACGAATACAATTAATGGAGGATTGTATGCATGCATACAATGGATGAGGAGCTCGTAGCCTAGTTCGGTCGATACCAGGATGGGTGACCGCTTGTGGCATATTTTCATCAGAGCTCCTCCGTGCCTTTAAGCACGTTAAGCACTCGGTCCCGGTTGTTGTCGTTCGATAGCAGTCGTTAAGTCATGTCAGAGACCTACGGGCGGTCTGAACAACTCTGACAATAGGTTGGTCACTAACCATACGACAAACAAGCAAGATGGAGGACAGGAAACGCAATTTTTTCAAATAAATAAAAAAATCACATAACTATGGTAATTATATTCTATTGCGAAGAATATGGTAAATAGAACTGAAATGAAAATAATAGGCACAAGCAAAGAAGCAAAGGCAAAAAATCTTAAATAAACATTGTGTCTTTCAATTGATGGGCTCAAGTTGCTAGCAAAGTCACAGCAGCAAACTTTAGGACAAGTCAGAGGTCTACGGACGGCCTGAACTACTATGACAGTATAGGTTAGACACAAAGATTTTGAAATTCACCCCTATGGGCGCTACTATAGTCCATTCGGGTTAAGAAAATAGTGAGTCATCAGTGCAACTGCTGGGTAAAGGTCTACTCACAGTCGAATAAAAATTCAAACAATTTAAATTTTAAAAAACAATTTATTATTGATAAAACATGAAGTTAAATATTATCTAAAATTAAAATAAAGTAATTAATAATATGTTTTAATCGATATCATCAGAATCTTCGTTCGTATTTATTATAAAAGAATTCATTTCTGCATGTTCCATGACATCATCCAAATTCCACATGGCATCTTCTTCTCGTATCACGTGGTCGCAGCATTTTTTCCATCGACTAGCGTTTATTAACGATATTACGTCATAAAATATATTTTTTACATCATTCAGCTTGAATGTTGAGTTATTGGCAGCAATATAATTTTTTAATTGGGCCCACACCAACTCAATGGGGTTTAGTTTACAACGGTATGGTGGAAGTCGGACAATTTCAATGCCTTGAACTGGTCAATGTGAACTTGGCTTTCTAATTTGATGGTCCGTGATTGGTCAGGGGGCGTGGCTAGGCCGGCCGACAGCGATGACTCACTATTTTCTTAACTCGAATAGACTATAGTCCGATTTCTGTGGTTAGACACTGACCACACGACACGAATAAGAATGTATGAATGAATGAGTGTTCGTTTCGTTTCGTCATATGCTAGACAATAGACACAAAGCGACAAGAAAGCCAAGCCTTGAATACATACTGGGTATTCAAGGCTTGACTTCGTTTTCAGTCAAACGTCAGACCTCGCAAGCAGCAATCAAACCTCGTTTTCCGAGAGATGTTCGTTTCGCAATTGTCAAACTGAATCCTACTGGATAAGTCTTCAGAACTCCCCCATCGAAAATATGGAACGTTCAAGTTTCAAACATAATCCGACAGATCGGAAAACGAAATGAAATATCCGATTGATCCATTGAGTAGAGAATAGAGCATTCTGTAGTAACTTGAAAGCATTTTACCCGATCTTTTGTGAACGTAAAATGCCTTTGTTCCGCCTTTCAAAAGATAAGGTACATTTGCCAGTGATTGTGGCTTCTTTTAACCAGTGAAAAAAAATAGTGATTTTTATAAGAATCTGTCGGTTTGAGTGGCGGCGCTGTCAGTTAAATGGTGAAATCTGTAATTTTATCAATCAACGCTTAAAACGATGTTCGTAGAAATATATGCGCCACGGACGGTGTTAAATGGTATTTAGATAAATACTTACTTACATCGAAATGATATAGTATCATCCTAAATGAAATGAACACCTTTATTAATCTTGATTACTGTTATATAAAATCACTGCATACACACACTACCTACAACCTTGGGATCTTAGAACTGAGTATACTATTCTATCATTTCCTTTTATAAAAGGTTTTTGTTAATATCTTTTTTATAACGACAAAGACGTTTCGGTCAAACACTTCCAGTTTAAGATCTATATCAGATTTAAATCCGAGCTTTTCTATAAATACTAAGTATAAATACTAAATCAGTATATTCCCGAGACCTATAACCTTGGGATCTTCAATGCCAGAGTGCATAGGCATTACCTGGACCTGCATGCTCCATCGTCGACCTCATCGTCGCTTACCATCAGGCGAGATCGAGGTCAAATGCGGGTATAGTAATCAATAAAAAAAACAGCAGACGAGCCAATGATGTTATCTTTGATCAGCATCTGATCGAAGTGTAAAAACTCGTAATGTTTGCTGAATGTATTTACTAACATAGTTTTAAGTACACTAACACAATGGATCAAGTTATCCAAAAAATAAAAATATTTAATTGAATTATTCCAAACTATTATCAATACACAATACATAATGTACCAGTAAGTTCTCTACATTTTTGCAAAAAATATTTTTTTTGTGTAGAGAACATATTGGTATGGAAGCATTCAACAGTCACGTGCGGGTAGGCTGAATTTTTTACGCTGGAACAAAATTACTTTAGTACCAACTAAAAGCCAGACCAGGTATACAATCACGAGGGTGCTACAGGTAATTTTATAATAATAAAAAAAAATCACAAAAAATTCCTTAAGCACAGCTTATCGAGCTTTACCTACCATAGTTTTAACTTGTTTTTATGCTGTGGTACCTAAGTAAGCAAATTATGTATTGTTGTATAATTACCAGTATTATATACGATTAGAGTTTAGGTAATAGATTAATTATAAACGTCGATTTTATTATCAATATAAACTCAATTTTCCTCAAGATTGTCCAATATATAATACTATGAAATGTTACCATTTTTTTTAATAGGCTGTCCCACTGCAAAGGCCTCCCCTCCTCCTTTCCATTTTTCCCTATCCTCGCCGTCCTTATACTTACCTTATAGACTTAGAAATGTTACCTTAATATGAGAAATTTAAAAACACGTTATGCTTCTAAAGTGTATAACCCTACATATTGTTAAAATATTTGCTCATGTTTAAATATGTATATGATACATTGAAATATGTATATGATACATTGAAATATGTATATGATACATTGAAATATGTATATGATACATTGAAATATGTATATGATACATTGAAATACATTCTCAATTATAATAAGTGCAAGGAATAAATAAATATAGAAACAGATAATAATATTACTTATTTCACCTGACATTGGCCAGCCATCGGTCACGGTCCAACAGAATACCAGCGCTGGAGGCATTCTTGTCTGCAGCAATAAGCTGAGTTGAGGCCCTTTTCACAACAACAGCAGACCGTCATACATGATTTAGATATGTTTACCTTTGACTACATAATTATTTTATCATAATTATAACTGTTTCGGTCATTGCTGTGTGTGAAATAAACGTATTACTTACTTACTTACTTACATCGGTTCAAACACAACCTCGAAAGTATATTGTATACGCTATGGTATATGGTTTGATTGTACCTATTTAAATCATTATTTTTATTAGTACTCTATAAGTAGACTAAAATATTATTCGAAAATATATATTTCACTTGATGATTTTTTCGTGAAATCCGAAAGCTTTTGTAGAAACATACATATTTGAGCCGTTTGGGGTTGAAACATTGGGACCCTGGGACCCAGGAGCGCACCGCGTCTTCAAGGACCTCGCAAAGCGCCTGGTCGACGCGTCAAAAGACCCAAGATCTGGCTCCTGTTTGGCCCAGCGGATTAGCTTAGCTATCCAACGGGGCAACGCAGCCAGTCTCTTGGGTACACTGCCGGATGTGGGGGACTTAACCCAAATTTTTATCTTTAGTTTTTTTCTTCTTCATAGCCTAATTTTAGTTTTAGCTTTAGTATTATCATAGATTTATCATTGTGTATCTTAGGACGTTAGTTAAATATTAAATATTACAAACAGTAAGCCATTGCATAAAAATTAAAGAAGGTAAGTATAATAAACTCTCATTCTACACCACGGCTACGATATAAATAAAGGTATATACTTACTTACTTCAATCATCATCAGCCTATTAATGTTCCCACTGTTGGAGCACAGGCCTCCCCTCGCACAAGGGGGTACGTGCCATGATCCACCGAGCGGGCCCAGTGCTGATTGGTGGATTTCACACGCCTTCGGAAACTTTTAATTTCCTCAGACATGCAGTTTTCCTCACGATGTTTTCCTTCACCGTTAGAGCAGTCGGTAAATGTACGCAAGTCTTCGAAAAAATCCGAAAAACTCATTGGTACATGACATTGCATGGTTTCGAACCCGGACCTCCCGCATGGGAGTCCGGCGGCGTACTAACCATTAGGCCACCGACGCTCCTAGTAGTAAGTAATTAGGCAGACTCAATGCCAACTAGACTCGAAAGTAAATTATTGAAATCTGAGTTCCAAATCATGGGAGTCCGGCGTCCTAGTCACTAGACCACCGACGCTGACTTACTTACTTTAATGCAATAAATAAATCTTCAAAGAAAACCTAAAGAATTAGAGAAAAACTCGTGCATAAAAAAACCGGCCAAGTGCGAGTCGGGTCTCACCAATTCACCATATCTATACAGGGATCCATACTATTTATAAGGACTAGATGTAAGTACAGTAATACCCCGCTTTACGCGACCCCGTATTGCGCGGATTCGTTACAACGCGAATTTTAAATTTCGCGCTAAATGCCCCGCTTTACGCGATTTCCTGCAAACACTGACTGGGGAATACACCACAGATTAATTTCTAGTGCGACTTGCCTCCTTGTATGTTAGCTCTGAATAGGGTATTCCCCAGAAAATGTTTTCCTTTGCGACTTGCCGTCTTTATGTTGGCTCTCCAGGTAGGTATGACAGACGATGTTTGGAAAAGACTTTGGACGTGTATTTTCGTAAACCAATGCTCATATTTTGCAATAAACAAAATTGATTTATTATGTTTATGTATTGTTTTTGAGCAGACCCCGTTATACGCGAATTTCGTTTAACTCGATTTTCTCTGGAACGTATCCCTCGCGTAAAGCGAGGTATTATTGTATTAAGCGAAAAAACTTTTACCTTTTGTTTTACTCACAACTTCCAAACTATTACTATGTAGGTACCAATCAAGTTTAATATTTGTTGTTGATTTTTTTTTAAATTTTATTGGAAAACCAACAGCACTTTAAACAACATGTAAACCAAACTAACAATAAACGGCCAATTATAAGGTCTTCACTAATAAAAAATAACTTACATTAAATTTTTTTAAGCAAATCGGTGCCACTGTAAGCACACACACACACACACACACACACACACACACATGCGCACACACAGATTATGAAATAATAAATAATGATTATGGTCAATATTCTAGCCAATTTACAAGTTTTTACCCGGCGCTTGCGTCGTTACTTCTCTACCAATAAAATAATAAAAAATCTATGCCTATTCGTCTAGATAGAAAGAAGCACTATATTGTACACAAATAGAGGAAAGGTAAAATCAGAGGTCTAGATAATCTCTCCAAGGATACCGTCGATACCCCACATGATGGGGTACAAATATGTTATTGACTCCGTTTACTTAAAAAAAACTTTTATGCGACCCTTCTAAAATAAGTAAAGGTTGTAACATTTAATGTCGACATTCAGATTTGGGTCAAAGGAATACATGAATGAAAGAACAACTATATAAAATGAACGAAGACCTCTTCATAAATGATATGTGTGTCATTTTAAATATAATTTTATGCTAAATTAGTACGTACAAGTCGTATATTTTTATTTATTTTTTTACACTGTTTGCACACACATAAATTACAAAAGAAACAACTACAAGAAATTTGACGTACACAGGTAGAGTTTGAAAAAATAAATAAATGAAAAAGTTTATTTACTTATTACAGGGCACACAAAAAAAGGACCTCCGACTTACAAACTAGGTCGAAAACCTGTATCTTGTAAGTCAGGATTCCGTCGCACTTTCTGTGCAAGCAAATTACAAATTATATTCTTAACCTAAAAGGAATTTGGAAAATTGAATCATAAAGGAATTTAGTAATGATAATGGTAAGAGTGAGTATGGGTGGGGGTGTGTTAGGTTGTGTGGGAGTGTGTAATGATGTAAGTGTGCATATGTAGTGTAGGGTGAGTGGTTTATCTCCAAAATAGAGATTTCTTCCAGCTAGACCTTTATCAATTTAGTTAATTTAGTACGATAAGTAGACATACATACGTGTACAAGAGGGAAAAAAATATTTAAGTCGGGGATGAAAAATTTATAGAACATGTTATTGGAATAAATGCACTGGGCCTCAAAATGTATGGAACGTCGCCATTGGTTTTTTAAAGTCTATATCTTGTCCCATTTACGAGTTAAGCGCGTGACGTACGGACGACAAAGCGACAGCAAGAGGGTTTAGTTTTCCCCTTCGGAGTACGGATCCCTAAAATTCGCCTAAGTGACTCAGAAAATTTTACCGCCCACTGCCGAAACCCACAAAATCCAACGCAATGCATTTTCCGGGTCGGTGCTGCCACATGAAATGTAAAACGTAAGGGTTGCCAGTCGTAGATACACTAAAAATTTTTAATTTTAAGATATTACTTAAGAAACCCCTGACGTTTGTGTGGAGATCCCCTTACTTTTTCCTGGTCATCAACTGGTCCTCAAGATTCCAGATGTGGGAAGGTCATAAACATTTGAGCTCAAACTCGAGCCACCTAACTGTTACCGTTCCAGAGATCTGTAAGTGAGTAAAACTGATTGCATGAATTGTTTTTAAAAGTAATGGTATGGGGAAATTACGGTAGCGTGTAGAAGCACAAGAATTTTTAAATCTTTTTCATGTTAAAGAGAGGCGAGGTGAAGTGAGGAGAGATGTTTATGATCATCGTCGCCCATATATCTCACTTCACTCAAATATTGGAAGAGCTTTTTCGATGCGCTACTAACATTGACGACTTATGTGGAGTGCCTCATGTGCCGGTAATTACGCTGGCTCTTTTACCCTTCAGCCGGCAACACAGCAATGCAAGCAGCTGCTGTGCGGCAAATACACATAAAAGGCATCACAAGGCTGACCTCTGCACAGAGTTAATACAAACAACCTACAAAATCATCATCAGCAGCAGCCTACTCTAGTTCACTACTGGACCTGCTTGACATAGGCCTCTCCCAGGGCGCGCCATTGAGCCCGATCTTTTGCTCTTCTCATCCAGTCGCTGCAGGAGGGCGTCCCACACTACGTTTGCCCAAACGCGGTCTCCACTCTAGAACTCGTGTAGACGAGTTCCGACAACCGCTGGGGTAGCCCAGCGGTTGTCGGTTCTGCGACAGATGTGACCGGCCCACTGCCACTTCAGCTTGCTAATCTTATGAGCTATGTCGATAACTTTTGTTCTATGCCGGATTTCATTTCGGATTCGATCCAGCAGAGATTGACCTACAAAATGATTTGTATAAAATACAACTTGTATAACTTGTATATTAAATACCAGAAGGCAGCCCTAGCGGATATACGAGTACTTCCTGAATTGCGTCGGCTGCGTCAACAGATGCAAGTCAAATGCAAGGGAAACATTGAAGCATTGACTCAGGGGTGGATCTGCATCTGAATACGGAACTGGCTTGATTTTATTGTAATAAATTTCTCCAATCTTTTCTACAATCTGTCTTCCTTAGAGAGTTTTCGGGTTTATTATTTACAACTAAATCCGCGCTTGACCTTATTCTCACCTGATGGTGTCGATGAGGCCGAAGATGGAGCACACGTGATATAAGTTATGACTCTTCTATAAACATTAGTACAGAGCAGAGATTAATGAAAGAGACAATCACGAGGCGTGGCGAGGCGCATACTAATATGATTGGCTTCAGCGAATCGAACCGGTGCATGTAGTCCAGCACTAATAATTTGATTTTATTTTATTTATTTATTAGGTAAACACAACAGATTACAACCATAGAAATTACAGAAAAATCAATATAAAGTTATGAGCTATTTCGTAACCCTTAACGTGCAAACACAGCATGGTTAGGAAGTAGAAAATTGGTTGTTGTACAAAATTGAGTTGGGAAAAAATACTATTGAATGTAATGACTAAAACACCTATTAAAAAAAAAGTAAAGACTATAAAGTAGATTCGTGGATAGCTCACTTGAGGACATCCTCAACCCGTCTTTTAAAAATTAATGGAAATGGAAATAGATTTATACATCAGCATAGGCACCTACATGATTACTGCCGCAAAGCAGTTATGTACGCAGTATTGTATTCCGGTTTGAAGGGTAAGAAATCCAGCGTAATTACCTGCCCATGAGGTTTTCTCAAGGTGTGTAGCGCATTGAAAACATTCTAACCCGTAGGTGTAGTGAATCCGGCGAAGTATCTAGTGATGGTGACTACTTACTGTCAGTCGTTCCTAAAACATGTTGTACTATTCAGCAAAGCATTTCCAAAACGCACCAAACTTTAATCATTACGTCGAATCACTCCCAATTTTCCCATTCGCGCGATATCCGTCACTATTTGAGGAAGGGTAAAAAGCGGAATGTTGAATAGTTGTAACAGAAGTCGGTTCAAACGTGGAACGACTCCATCCATCAGGGGAGATTGCTGCGAACACATCGATCAGTGTCGAATACTCGCCACATACCACCGTGGATGTGCGAAGAAGTGTTCATGATAAAATACCTAGCTTAGAAGCGCCGCCTCGTGAGCAGGCAAAGCGATTTACTACACATGACAAAATTCAGTTCAATTGAATTCAATGTAAATGTCAGTACGGTTAGTCTGCGATATACAGCCTGTAAACAGAAGCTAGTCCAGTTAGTCAATAGTCGCCAGTTTACATCGTTGACTGAATTCGGTCAAGTGTAATAAGCGCTTAAAGAATAGAATGTCAGTTGACGAGAAGAAGGTAAATCTTTGACAAGACGAGGTGCTATATTGGAACTTAGCGTCTACCCCGAAGCACGATTCTGATCGTTCCTACACTTCTGGGCAGGGAACCCTGTATGCATTTTATATCAGAATGAGTGAGCAACCTCGCGATAGACACTTACGGCACTGAGCTCGGCGTAATAGTGACTGAGCTAGAGACGCGCGAAAGTGTTAAATTTTGGTGTCGCTCGCACCGTTTGCGTTCCGCCCGCCCTCAAAAGGAAGACAGGGGAACCCTGTCTGTCTGTCAAAAAAAGGCAATAATCACGTAACTTCTGGGGTTTGACGACCCCGCTGGGTCTAGCTGCTCGACAGATGCTAAATGGAACTCAATAAGCGTGAATGCCCGTAAAACATTAGCGCGTTCTATTTTTGTATGAAATAAGTATGGAATTGATGTATTCGAATTAAGCACAGTTCTAACAGCGACATCTGTTGGCGAATTGAGCGAAGTAATCTTAGTAGGCACAAACATTCAGCTGTAATATTTTGTTTATTGTTGTTATAGAAGCCGCTAAACATTATATAGCTTACGGATAACAATTCTACTGTCTACTTTTTCAATAAACGTCTTAATTTAGGAAACATGATTTTTTTCAGGAGTTCGGAGGCTAAAAATGTGAAACTGTTAGCACGCCGATGCCCCAACGATCTGAGCACAGTCATATTTTTATTTCAGGACATAGTCGTCGAGAGCCTGTAATCACCAGGGACCAAACCACTGGACTTCTTTATCTACTTTTAAATTTGACACCATTTACCGATCATTGGGGAGGAATTCAGGTGAACATTTTGCCGGAAAGATTTCAATATAAAACCTAGACTATGAACTAGCTAACGGTTAATTGTTAAGTCTGAAGGCTTTATAGTGCCTAACAAAGTAAGTACATTAACCTAAAAAACGTGTAATCTAAGAAATAATGAATCTTGTTATGTATTTTGCCATCAGTACTTACTTTATAATCCGTAATATGCATTTTGTAGCACTTTAGCGAGGTTATGTTTTTTGCAGAGCATACCAGCCTACTCACACATTTTTTATTTAAGTCTATTTTTGTATTCTTTCTGTTTAAATTTCTTATAATAAGCACAGAAAGTAAGGTATATTCACAATACTTACTTTTTTGATTTGATCACTCAAACTCTATTTACCCTATTTACCCAGTATATGAACTTGGCAAGTAAGTACGTATACAAGTAAGTAATAACATAGATACGAGAAAGATAGAAGAAAGAGAGAAAGATAGTCGATATATTTGGTAAGAATTTGTATTTTTTAAAAGTTTAGTTTTAGTGTTTTATGTTTGTTGTAAGTATATAGTTTAGTTATGCAATAAATTTGTGAAAAATACCTATCAAATGACGTTTTTTTTCACAAAGTTAGGATTCCAAACTGGTGTAACTAATGGGGAAAGGGCCACATTGTTGCAGCGAGTGTAATTTCGCAACACGAGCCATAGGCAAGTGTTGCGAATTCACGAGTACGACCCGTGGTTTTTCCCCACGTGATACACACGGTATTTTTTGTTACTCCTGCTAAGAAAAATTTAAAAAAAATTTAAAATAAAATGTCTTTATTATCAGGTTATACACCCATAGTACCTACAAGTTTTGTAAAAAGATAAGTAAAAGCAGAATAAAACATTTATGAAATGAAATGAAAATAAACAGAAAACAGAAAATTAAATTAAAAGTATAAGTAAAAAAGGGAATGTTTTAACACAATACAATAAAATAAAATACATTAACATTAAACATAATAAAAGTGAATTTCCTACTTTTTATTCGCAGTCTGGTGCATCTTCAGCCAGTGTCCATAGAATCTATTTATATGGATATCCTGAAATTAAAACTGTTAGCAGTCCATGTCGTTATATTATTATGTTCATGGCAAGTCCACCAGTGGTCCGGCAGTGGTCCACATTATTCTAAGGTCAAAGGAAAAAGAACTAACTATTTTACCCACGCGTGCACTTTATTATTAAAGTTATTACTTCCAGCATTCAGTGCGGAAATGTAACACTTCCCGCAAAAGTTTTCAGTCGATACATTTTAATGAGCCCATTTTTGAGCAGGTACAACAAAACCAGATTGTATTTCAATTCCATACAAACACATCAAACAGCCGTACTTTATTCAGGTCACTTGGAACTCTATCAAAGTAATTTCCTTCTGAGAATTTCACCTTTAGTTTAAGTACTCGTATACTTGCCTATATTTACTCCACATCAAACGGAATGAAATCGGTCAAGCTTGAATTTTTATTTGCCGATTCCGCACATCTAATAAACCAAGTATTTTATGAGGACTTTGCTTTGAGAGAAGATTTTTTTCGATTCGTCGTTCCGGGTAATGTTGAGGTCGTAAAATATATACTTTTCCAATTGCGTTCATAATTCTGAAATGAATTATGAACGCAATCAGACCGCCCTTATCTGATAATATGAAACACTTACTGTTGTTTGCCAAGTTGGCTCTCAAAGTGAGGGCTGACCCTAATAATACTTGAGCTTCCCTTCCCTTTTCTTAGTGACCCTGACGAGACTGACATGGTCACCTTGTCGTGTACCAAACCTTCTAAACTGAGATTTAAAAAAAATCTGAAATGTCTAAGTCGTGGGATGTACAAATTGCGAAATGTCCAAGTTAACTGTGAGTGGAGAAAAGGCTGCAATGGGCGTTTTCACATTATAACGATATCATCGGTTGTCAAACCTCATACATTTAGTAACTTGTACAGTCGACCGAGTCGAGGAGCGTCGGTGGTCTAGTGGCTAGGACGCCGGACTCCTATGCGGGAGGTACAGGTTCGAAACCATGCAATGCCATGTACCAATGAATTATTCGGATATTTTCGAAGATGGCTGGATGCGATGCGCACAGCCGACCACAGGTCAAACTACCCAAAAAGTTAAAATTTGAGAATCAGAAATGTATCATAATGCGCAGGCATAAGGTTCAGATTTAATCGAAGGTTTTTGACAGATGGTATACTATAGCTTATGGTTGTACTGTACAAGACGCTTTCACACTATGTCGTCCACGACACCATACACATTGGTGTCGTGTCGGTATCGTTATCGTCTGATTTGAAAACGCCAAACGCGTCACGAGTTCAGCCCGAGTTTTTTCATCAGTTTACTTCGATTTTCAGGTAGGAACCCGATATTTTTCCAACTTTACTGAAAATAGGCCTCTGACATGACAACTGCTGTCAAACGACAGCTGCATCCTCGACCAACATTTTAACGTGCTCTCCGAGGCACAGAGGGACTCAAATGGTTAGCTGATAGAAAATGCCGCAAAGCTCGCCTCATGTACACCTTTTTATTTTGTGCATTAAAGTGTAAATAAATAAATAAATGAAAAGTTCCACTAACGGTCACCCATCCTGGTTCTGACTGTGCCCAACGATGCTTAACATACACTATCACTTTGAAACCATGCTACCTCACATCTAAGCTACGAGCACTTTAAAATTACTAACTTACCTTGATACGGAATGAGAAAAATTAGAAAAAAAATTAGTGGCAATCATAGTCCCAAAAGCTTGTTCTCTTGGATGAAAGAAAAAACAGTCGCCCTCCCCGCGGGCGTTGCATCATGCTTGTTCTGATGATGACGTTTACTATGAACGATAATTATGTACATTCATTTTTCAGATACGGAACCCTAATAAGTCAAAGAAGGCCATTATTTTAAGGGCAGTTTCTTAGAATTTATATTATATTGTTAATTGGAGGACCCATTCTTCCATTGTTAGCACTCGTAACACAATGAAGGAAGCATGAATAAGCTTTTGTTAATTACAAACAATTTTATTTCTTTGTTTTTCTTCTTTTGATTTGCAGTTTTGAACACCAATTTTGAACTTTTTGGTAAGCAGACTATCTGATGGTAAGTGGCCACCATTCCCACAAGCCACCTTAGCTCATTAAAATATTGCCGTTAAAATGATTAACGATACTGCTAACCTTGAGGTCTTAGCTGGAGTGCCTCATGTGCCGGTAATTATGCTAGCTCTCTTACTCTTCAAACCAAAACTCAGCAAAGCATTGCTGCTTTGCGGTATAAATAGGTGAAAGTGAAGGCTTGCTTTAACCTTGACGAAGTCTATGATGATATAGTGGCTATAGCAGGCTCGACCTGGACTCGCTTAGCCCAAGACTGGGAAAATTGTCAAAAAATATATGAAAATGATAGAGGAGGCCTATTCCTTCAATGAAATTAAAATTGAAAACGTTTATTTAGCACTGTAAACACCAGAATATAGTACACAATACAGAAGTATACAAAGATTAATACATACAGCACAAAACATCCGGTGTGGTACAGTGCCAAAAAGGGTACACCGGCTCAGCATAATGCTGTGGCAAGCCACAGTGCTGATTTTGAGCTGACCCCAATGGATGCCCCCATGAAACGAAATTAATTTGTATCGTGTTAACTTTATATATATTTTTCTTCTTAATCTTTACACATACAATATAGTAAAATAGGCGAAATAAAGGCTTATTTTAATATTCTTTTTTTTAATTAAGTCTATGACTTTTTGGAGGGACGCCTGCCGGGTCACCAGGCGGGGTGATCAGTTCTGTGTAGAACTATTTCACCCAGTTATTTATTTATTATTTATTTATTAATGTTGTGTACATATTAGGTTTTACTATTTACTAATCTTCGCGCCCTGAAACCAGAAACTGGTTTGTCTACTAAATCATCGGTTACAGATGTTCCGGCTGTCCGGTCTCCTCCGTTCCACCTTCCAGTGTCTTTGCTTTGGATTCTCCTCTGGGGTAACGCCGCTGATGTGCAAAGCATTTTTATACGCAGAAACGAGCTGTGTAGAGTATATATCCTGTCCTGTGCTGTCCTGTCTAAACTTCAACACAAACTTTAAACTTCGCAATCCTAAAACATTTGTATTAAATGTTTTTAAGAACAACACATCGTTCTATAACCCTATTGTGCGAATGTGTAGATTGTTTAACGAAATCTCTTCGAACAGCAACAATAAGCCATCGGATAGACTTATTTGATCCTAGGACATTAGTTTTTAAAAGACGGGTTGAGGATGTCCTCAAGTGAGCTATCCACGCACCTACTTTATAGTCTTTACTTTATTATTTTTATTTTTCAAATAGGCATAAGTTTTTTAGTCATTACATTCAATAGTATTTTTTCATAACTCAATATTGTACAACAATCAATTTTCTACTTCCTAACCATGCAACCCGACCTAGCTCATAACTTTATATTGATTTTTCTGTAATTTCTATGGTTGTAATCTGTTGTGTTTACCTAATAAATAAATTTAAATAAATATATCGAATGGAATCTAGGGAGTCCTTAAGAACTTTTTAAACAAATAAATATTTTAACGTTGCCATGCCAATATATTTTAGCCAACATATTATATGCTCGAAAAAATTTGACCGTTTTAAAAAAAAACTGTGATGTACAAAGCTGCAATACAAAAAATAGTAACAAAATTATATTACCAACTACACGACTAACTAAAGTGTCAAAACCCTTCCTTGTGAATTGTGTAAGATTTTACAATTTAGTACCAGAGAATATAAAAGAGCTAAATGACAAAAAAAAATAAAAACACTGTTAAAAAATCTCTGTCTCGTAAAGCATACTACACTGTGCTAGACTTAATGACTGACAGTGATGCATGGCAACACTGTTGACTATTGATTTGTTTGTAGTGCCAATGGCACGAATTTTTTTAATTTTTTTATAGTGTACGGAGAAAAATTTTATTATTATTATTGATTTATATTGTTCTTGATTTGTATTATTGTTTATTATAAGATCTTAAATTGTTATATATATAATTGAATGGAAAAAATTACGAACAAAAGTGTACAAGCTGTACCAATTTGTTAAATATACTATTTCATTTCATTACAGACAACTCTCCGTAGTTCAGATCTTGTAGCTCTCTTTCATACCTTACTCCAATTGCTTATATCTTTTGAAGCACACCAACACTGTGGTAAGCGAGTATCCATTTTAAGGCGAAAAAAGGATTCGAGCCCCGTTCAACCGACACAATCCTAATAAATTGCGCGGATGGGCCTATTAAAAACAATGGATCCATTCGTCTTTATCTGATCCGTTTCCATCAATCAGTGGTTAGCGTTCTTGCGTACCTCTCTATTCTACAGGGTGTAACATAATTTATTTATACAAGTACAATTTGTACTAAGACTAAGATTTTTCAAAGTCAGCTTACTATCTTCTTACAGTTGCATCCTCACTGAAGAGGATCGCGATCATTCTATATGTCGTTAATTACGTTGAACGATTTCTGGGCAGATTTAATGGGGTGGTAAGTATAAAGATAAAGATGATTTATTTGTAGAAACATGGGTGAAAGGTAAATATAGATGGTGTGTGTGTTACCTACAATGATCCTCCATGTTTTATTTTGCCTCGTGCGCGGCGTACAAATATTTAACAATTCATATATTTAATACATTAATTAATTTAGCCTCCCTGCAGGGAGCGACCTTTTTTTCGGGGGGAAACGCTCATGCTTACCTTTTCGCCGCATGGGGGAGACGAAGAGGTTATGCCGGACTTTTACCGACCAAAAACCCCCCGGTGTTCCTGCGCACCGCCTGACGGCGAAGCCACGGGAACGCTTGCGCATACTTCCGCGACTTCGCCAGCGGGTGTCCGCATTACGGACTCAACTCTGGGGACTCACGGCCCCATTCGGCTTGTGGTGGCGTGCCAGGACACGGGCACGCCAGACCAACTCGAGGACCTGCTATCAGGCAATGGACTCCCCGTGTCCATTGCCCGGAGGCCCTCTTTAAGGGGGAAGGTGGCGAGCGTGAGCCAGCCGCCTTCGCCCGGTTCTCCTACGGCGGATCGGGTCGGACGAAGGGTCGTCCTCCCTGATCCGCTCCTCGCCTTCCTTCTGCGCCATTACTTCCTCGCAGAAGGCCACCATTACGTCCCACGCCCTCTCGCTGCCGGCCATAGCCTTGACTATGTTCGGCAGCGACAGGTTGGACCCTACTGCCGCGGCTAGATCTGCCCGCGGCTCCGCCCATGCAGGACACTCCGCTACCGTGTGCAGCGCCGTGTCCTCCGGACAGCCACACCGATGGCACGCCATCGTCGGTTCCCGACCCGCAATCCTGCACAGGTACCTCCCGAAACAACCGTGTCCCGAGAGGACCTGCACAAGGTGGAAGGTCAGGACCCCGTGCCGCCTGTCGACCCATTCCTTAAGAACAGGCCGAATGGCCTCGATGGTGAGGTGGCCGGCGCTCGGCTCCTCCAGTCTCTGCAGGGAGCGACCTGGGCCAAGTCTTTTACTTGTAAAATAGTTAGGTATTTTGTAATTTTAGCTTAAGTATGTATTTTAGTGTTATTTTAGTATTACTTTTTTTTGAATAAACCTTTTCAGTCCTTTTAATTAATTTGAAAATTGCATCATAATAGTTTTGCCATAATAGTTTTCCATTGTTCTGTTCTGTTACATGTTCATTTGCACTGGTCAAAGAAGAGATCTGTCCTCCGAGGTACAGGAACTTCCTAGTTCGGAGGTCAGCGCCTATTGTAGGATAACTGGTTGCTCACTAATTTTATTAAGTTTAATATGCTTAAGTTATCTTATTCTTATTCTTATTGCCTACATCATTCACACAATGGTGATCTTAATGTTTAGGTTTCCTCATGATGTTTTCCTTCACCGTTAGAGCAGTTTGGTAAATTTAATACTACAAACAAACTTACCGTCCGACTGCTCTAACGGTGACGGGAAACATCGTAAGAAAAAACTCAATAAATCTGACATACGAGGAAGCAAGCAAAGCAAAAGTTTATTTCACAAAAGAGAGACTTATAGAGACAAAATAGAGTATTTAACAGAGAAAGAGACAAATTAAACTAACTACAGACTTGAGCGAGTAGGTATCCAGAGACGCTACTCATTTCAAATGGACATGCAATCAGCGGAGGATTGCTCTAGGTAGAGTTGTATTATTTCCTTTATTTATCCTCTAATATAGAAGTGCATTTGAGTTTAAAGATTGCATTCATAGTTGTTTCGTATATTTAGACGGAATTAACTGCCAATATGCAAGCTTAAAAGGCATACCAAACTTCGAGTATTTCCGTTAATTCAGAAATAACAAAACTTTTCCCAAAGTTCCTTTGAAATGAGCACAAGGGGTTAGTAAATTAACATAAGGGGTAGTAGGTAAACCTCATTTATTAATTTCAAATGAACTTCTGTAATGTCTTGGCAAAATACTCGTATGAGGCTTTGGTTACATGTTTGTTACCCAAAGTTTCATAGTCACTGTTTTCACGTTACTTTGTCTACCTGACAAAGTTTTGGTCATCATCATCAGCAGCCTATTAATGTCCCCACTGTTGGGGCACAGGCCACCCCTTGCACAAGGGAGTTATGGGCCATGATCCACCGAGCGGGCCCAGTGCTGATTGGTGGATTTGACACGCCTTTGGATTTTTTTTATTTCCTCAGACATGCCAAGTTTCCTCACGATATTTTCCTTCACCGTTAGAGCAGTCGGTAAATGTATATAAGTCTTCGAAAAAATCCGAAAACCTCATTGGTACATGGCATGGTTTCTAACCCAGACATCCCGCATGGGAGTCCGGCGTCCTAGCCACCGAAGCACTTGGTCACTTAATTTATAAGGAAAAAAAATCTCAGGGTATAGTTCGTTTTTTTACGTTGAAGAAAAACAGACGAGCGGACGGGCAAGCTGATGGTAAGTTGTTACCGTCGCCCAGACATTTTATGTCATGAAAATATTACAAGTAGGTTTTCGATGTGATACTAAGTGGAGTACCTCATGCGCCGGTAATTACGCTAGCTCTTTTTACTCATTTAGCACACTGCAGCGATTTATAAATGGAATCAGAACAAGACCCACTGAAATCTATTTTTCGATATTCTAGATTTCTATTGTTTCGGTCTACTTTCGTTTTAATAGATTCAAAGATTATTTTGCAAAAATACATGCAAATTAAAAATCGCTGCATACTCCAAACATTTAAAGGCGGTTAGCACATTATTAGCACATTGCAGCAAAAGCGATATTAAAGCGATTAAACCCAAAATCCATATTGATCCAAAATCTATAAAACCAATAGGGTTTACGAGATAACTGAACAACAGCCAGGCCTAAATACATTAATCTAGATAATGCGCAGCGCAGGCCTGTTCCCAGTTAGACCACAGATAAATTGATACTGTTCACAGAGTTTAACATAAAGAGATATTGACCAAATGCAAAGTAAGGGATGTACCTACCTACCATAGGGCCCCGAAAATGTTATACTATCATCATCAGCCTATTCATGTACCCACTGTTGGGACGCAGGCCTCCCCTTGCACGAGGGAGTACGAGCCATGATCCACCGAGAGCGGTCCCAGTGCTGATTGGTAGATTTCACACACCTTCGGAAACTTTTCATTTCCTCTGACATGCAGGTTTCCTCACGATGTTTTCCTTAACCGTTAAAGCAGTCGGTAAATGTACGTATATAAGTCTTAGAAAAAATCCGAAAAACGCATTGGTACATGGTTTCGAACCCGGACCTCCCGCATGGGAGTCCGGCTACCGACGATCAATCATACTATAGAACCTTATTATAACGACTATGTCTATAAAATTTGTAATATCGTTTTAGTAAATAGCTTTTGTAAGTATTTGTTTTTTTTGTAAAATAAGGTCGTAATAACTACTGTGTCCTGTTGACTAAATTCGCTCCATTGAATGAACGATTGTACAGTCGACCAAAGTATACCATCTGTCAAAAATCTTCGATTAAATCTCAACCTTACGCCTGCACAATATGATTCATTTCAGATTCTCAAATTATGATGTACAAATACAAAAAAATACAAATAAATTTATTTTACAATTTGTTTTGGGTAGGTTGCCCTGTGGTCGACTGTACCACCATTTTACCTATTTTTGCCGCTAAGTAACAATGTGTGTATTGCCGTGTTCCGGTTTGAAGGGTATATTTATCCTGCAAGAGCCAGCAAAGAGCGTCGGTGGCACAGTGGCTAGGACACCGGACTCTCATGCCCTCTCATGGTCCGGTTCGAAACCATGCAGTGCCATGCACCAATAAAATAAATCAATTTATTCCTCGGAACAACAGGGATCCAATTTTGTTAGTAACAATGCAGGTACTTAAGACTATGTTAGTAATTATTTATAAAATACATTTTAGGAAGGTATGTGGGAATTATAGTGACAGAGAGTACATCGTACAAATGACTTTTTCGTATTTTTCGAAGTATTATGTTCATTTACCGACTGCTCTCACGGTGAAGGAAAACATCGTGAGGAAACCTGCACACTGAGATGACCAGTGTGTAAAATGGGATAGGCACAAAAGATCCTCAACGGTCGAAGTGCCGCTGGGTTGTTCCCGGCCCCCTATCATAAGATAAGATAAGAGCCAGTAAAATTACCCGTAATAAGTACGAGTAAGGGTCACCTTGTCGTGTACTAAAGTCTCTAAACTGAGATATTTTTTTAAAAGTACCTACATTTCATTACACTAGACGCTTCATGAAAATTGATAGCAAATCAATATAAAACGAAACTGGATAACACCAAAATGTTTTTAGTTAGTTTTTAATTAAATCAAACAGAGGCCCGATTCTACTATATACAACGAAATTTCAATAAAGGAAAATGCAGCAATTCGACGTTTCTCATTATGCCACTAGTCACGAACCGTTCGAGTAACGTTACGTTTCGATCGAGCCAACGATATATCGGTAAGTATAGGTACTTACCTATATGATTTGGTTAAACTACGATCGATCGGTCCGCCGACCGTTCGGTAGGCTGCAGTAGGCTGTAATCACGGTGTCAGAAGAATACGATTTGTAGTTAATCGTATTCTACTGACACCGTGATTGCATTAGGTACTTGCCTATATGATTTGGTTAAACTACGATCGATCGGTCCGCCGACCGTTCGGTAGGCTGCAGTAGGCTGCAATCACGGTGTCAGAAGAATACGATTTGTAGTTAATCGTATTCTACTGACACCGTGATTGCATTAGGTACTTGCCTATATGATTTGGTTGAAGTTGGATCTATACGAAAACGTAAGGTAAAAAGTAAAATACACTTTATTGCACAAATAGTTACTTAATTGGAAAAGAACAACAAACGTAAAGCAGTAAAATTGGGCTCCAGAACTTCGCAAAGTATACTTATTTTGTAACTCAATACAAATTGGGTATCGAATTACAAAACACTTTTAGTCCCTAATCTGTAAATGTTTAAAAAGTATCGATGACTTGGAAGGAAATTCGAGATAAACGATGTTCAAATTCTGAATTAAAAAATTAAGTAACCTCTGGCCCCTGCCAATTGTGGAGATCCACTTACTTTTCCTGGTTATCATCAGGTCCTCAAGTTTCCAGATGTGGGAAGGACTCCACGGTCCTAAACATTTGAGCCCAATCAAAGATACTCTAAGATCTTGGAAACCTTTGATCAATTTTTTATAAGGCATGCCTAAGAATACTACCATTCACGAACCAGTTACGATATAAAGCTTGTTACATGTGTGTATTGAATGTAACCAAACAATATTGAGCAGGTGTTAAAAAGTTTATTATTATTTAAGTACTATATACAAAGAAAGAAAGAAAGTACTATATACAAAGAAAGAATAAAAAACCACTTTATTGTCACAAAAAATACATATTTAGTTCACTCCATAATACTATTGGCAATAGGCACCTGGCTCAGCTAATGCTTGAGTGAATACACTTGCGTGTAAACACACAGCGCTGATGTTCAGCCAGTCCTTATATAAAGTTAACCAACTAACAACTGCGACAATCTAAGTACTGCTTTATGGTATGTGCTCATTACATAAATTAATAAACTACAGGTAGGTGTTACTACAGGGAGAGGTAAACTGTATATAATTCTAACATACGTTGGTATATGTATGTGGGTGACAATGCTTTTACACGCACATTAAAAAAATTAAAATGTTTAATTTATCTGTGGGATTGCTAAATTAAAATAATATAAATAAACTAGGTAACGTTGGAGTAAATATTTATTTTATTTTTTAGGAGAATTGAACGATATTTAGCTGTAAACGATATGTAACTTAACATTAGTATCCAAAAACTCGTTCATAATGTTCGTCAAAATGTATAACAACTTTCCGGATGAATGTAAAACAATGAAAATTAATAAACTTAAATTTACTCTGAAAACATGGCTTGTGGAAAGATGTTTTATAGCGTCAAGTATTTTTAAACGATAAACGTTAATTGAGTGCTGATTGTATATTTATATTTGAATTGGATTATTATTAACATTTTGTAATTTTAATATTATTGACATTGTATAAATTTTAATGACATTTTTTTTTTCTTTTTGTTTCTTCTCAAAATCTGTATAAATGTATGTTTTTAAACTTGTGAATTTGGTGTATATGCCTGTAAAGGTAAAGTTTGGTGTGACATGTTTATGCAAATATATCTGCAATATTTGTAATTCTTACCTAAACTTTTACACAATAAATCTTATCTTATCTTAAAGGTTATCGTTACAAAAGGGTAGTTTCTTACAGCTTAACTCTAAAACAACAGTGATGTCTTAAGTTTTATAACTGCCTGAACTTAGAAGACTCTAATTTCGAGATGTTAATTACCTACATCGAGCTTTACAGTAGGTACTTGGAAAAGCTGTGTCTTACTCGAGTATAGGAACAAGTGTAAAGTTGTAAGGGATCTTCTTAGTTGTTTTATTGTCTTGGTGCTTGGTTGTTAATTACGCTTCGTGTTTATTGATGTACTGCAGGGTTCTAACTTCTAATTCTAAATATTTATGTACTGTTTTATGTACGGAAAGAACCTTCGTTTGTTTTTTTTTGGAGCAAAATAAAGTACTTACCAATTAATTTTACTTAATCAAATTAATCAATTATAAATTTTCTTATATAGCGTTTTCCATAATGCTTGCACACCTACTACCTCTTTCGTAACTCATTTCCTCTGCCCGAAGGTTGCCTAGAAGAGTTCGCTCTTAGCGATAAGGCCGCTTAAATTGAAGTTCACTATTTCCTTTCCTATCTCTTGTTTGTTGTTTTCTATTTGCGCAATAAAGTGTATTTTACTTTCACTTTTACTTCACTTTAGTTTTACTTTTTCACTTTTGCCCACCAAATCTTACGGCGAAAAGAACAAACATTGGTAATTTTACATATTACTAATATTCTTAATTAACCACTCCAACTAGGCTAAAATGCCTGTGAGCCATTGTCCATTGGAGGTGGTTCCTCTGTCTACCCCACAACAAGTAATAGGTCTACCCCTCGGAGATATGGACGTGAGAATTTATGTATTATGTACTCGTATGTAAGTTCTTATAGCTTAACCAGAAATATAAAAACCCTTGCCATATTGCGAAATTAAGTAACATTATTTTTATTGCGATCTCCATAACACAGATTATAAAGGTAGGATAATAAGCGCCTTCAGTACAAACATAACTAACCATAAACAAATTCTTAAAAAATCTTGAGTTCATAGAGAAGAGATCGACCTACCAATGGACACGTCTAGATTTATCAAAGAAAAAAGTTTTTCTCAAATTCATACCAAATAGGTTCTACAAAATTTTACGCAAGTATCCTAGACGAAATTTACTTATAGATTGTACGAGTCACATTACCATATCTGGTATTTTTCCTTTCGACTATTTCAAGAAAAACATGAAACTTACAATTAGATTATGATTTGTGAAATCATAGGAAAGAAAGCACGCCCTTATTTTCATTCATACATATCTTTAAATTTAAATAAAAATCATATGTCCTTGGACATTTTGAAACTTAATCAAATGCATGTACGGTAGTTAAGTTGATTCTCAAGTGTGTGTTCAAAGGTTCAACCACAAGTTACGTCAAGTTACGTGAAACAGCTGTTTTAAGTTCGTAAGAGCCGTAAGTGCTATATGCTAGCCCAATAAGGTACACGACATTTCAATTTGTCTTTCACATACGTAGAATATTAGCATTCTAAAGAGGATAGTCTGTCCGTATGTAATCTATCAAAATTGTTATAGTGAAGTCATGCATGCATGCATGGCGACTCAGTATCAATGGCATACAAATGGCAGAATAACTTTTGATTAGCAGTTTTTGGAAATCAATTTATTTACTTCTGAGTTCATTATTGAAGGTGATCATTCTATGGAAATAACCACATCATAGAACGACTTTCTTTGCAGATTTAATGGGTTGTGCCTTCCCCACTTGACACACTGGTAATCTATAAATCTACGCAGGTTTCCTCGCGATGTTTTCTTTCACCATTAGAGCATTGGTAAATGCCATGTAAACGTTTCGGAAAAATCTAAAAGCTCATTGCAACATGACATTGCATGGTTTCCACAGATTCGAAATCAATTTGTACTGGGAGCCGTTCTTTTTAGTTTTTCGAAAACTGATCGGAAAGTCGTTCTGAGTTCCCTAGCTCCTGCTACATGTTCTGAAATCATTATAAGAGTAGCTTATTTTTCTACTGAAATATTGCTACAACTGAACTTTTACATAGCTATCTCTCTCTTTCCGTTACTCCGCCGAGGAGTTTAGTTTAGGGTCAGTAATTAGATCTCTCTGCTTCTCTGTTTTGAGTCAGGTTGCAAAGTTTATACCAGGGTGACCTCGGCGTTATAAAAAGTTCGCATTTCTACGCTAGAAAGGCATATAATAAGGTTAAACTAGGACTTCAAAATTAGAAGCAAATCGAACAACGCCACCGGGTCGCGTATAGCTATCCAATATTAATATTAGTGGTTCCGTAACAACTTGTGATGGGCCAGTATTGACGGTGAACTTGCGAGCGACTTGTGAACCAAGTTGGACCCCAATTTGAACAACACACACTGGGACACGTAGCTGTTCTTACACACAGAAAATGGTAAAGTAAAGTAAAAGTAAAATACACTTTATTACCCAAATAGAAAACAACAAACAAAAGATAGAAAAGGAAATAGTGAAGAAAAATTAATGAAATGGTTTGAATTATTACATTTTTCTACGAAGCTTGAGATTTTTGGCATACGTATTTTGAAGAAAAATTTGTTACTAGAAAGTCTCAATTTAAATAAACAAGGAATCAAGTCGCATCTGTTTTGTTGCCGGCAAGTTTTGGATTTGATCAATTCTACGATACGTGAAGGAAAGTATTCGTCTAAAGAATAGGCAATCTTTGCCATTGTCAGTTCTCCTACTGCCCCGATATCCACTCCCCACGATACTTCAACCTTTTGCTCTGAAACACCAAAATCCTAACCCTTCTCCCACCTATATCAATTTACGGTTAGGTTAGCACCCTGGGTAACTTACTGTCAATTTCATAAAGTATTAGTTGCTTTATAAATAAACGCTTGTGAAACGCGGCGTTTCTTCTTCACAGTGTGGCATGAATTAATAGGCAGCAAGTGACGGGAGCACCAACTATTTACTTAGTAGTTGTTGCATTACATAGTCAGTTCTTGTGGTTTGGTCACACTGGTTGTGCTGCGACCCCTTAAATTGGGATATTTAATATTAGCAATCTATGGACCTTACGTACGTAAATGGTGTGACAACAGTGATGTCAAGATTCAGGTATACATACTCTAAATACTGACAAAAATGAACTATTTCAAACGTTTAAAATAAATAGATCCTGGCTATACAAATACCAATGAATTATAATGTACTATGCTCATAAATACCTATCAAAATCATAAATGTGAAAGAAAAAGGGCTAAGTTCGGTACAAGGAACAGGTGGCAAGGCACTGAGGGTCTCAGATGAAAATGTTCCACTAACCGTCGCGTCACCCTGGTGCTTAACCTGCAGGATAATCCTTTTTTTTAACTGACTAATGTCCTATGGTCCTATTGACCTTTACAGCTTCACTGGGGTTTTGGGGGCGAGCGCTAAGTGCGCCCCAGCCTGAAAGGAGGACTTAAAACTACTATAAGAAGCGACTACCTAAGGGCACCCAGGTGGGTACGGACCTCGGCTTAGGACGTCGCTGGGATGAGGGGGCGGGGAGAAGCGGCCTGGAATATACCGATAGCGCGTGTAAGCGCCAGAAACGGGTCGCTCACTCACTCATCACTTTCAGACCATGCTTGCAACAAGGCTACGAGTAGGCCCCTCTTAGTAAGTAGTAGGTAGTAAGTTTCAAGTTGAAAATTCCTCAAATCGCAATGTTGGATTGGCCCCAATAATCGGCTATAAGCTTGAAGAGGGGCCAAATGGCCACGGTATATCATTATTATGATCCATTATTTGAGGAAGGAAAGTACAGATAAAAAACATGACAAAGGGTCGTTTTTGTCTTGTTCTTGGACAAGGTCATTGTTGGGCCATTGAATAAGCTTTTATTGGCTTAAGGATCAGACCATAATGGCTTGTCCTTGCGTTGTAAGGACAAGTTAGAATTGTGATGTTCAGATTCCGTGATTCGGTCGCGTTGTCGCAGATTAACTGTGAGTTGTTAGAAACGTCCTTAATGTTAAGGCTTCTTTAATACTCATGTCATCTCTATTTAGAGCTATGGCTTGGCGTAAAGACCTAAAGTACTTACAATAATGCTTTAATCGTTTCCTCACTGATGAAGGTTGCGATTATTCAATAGAACTGAATCATTCTCATTCTCAATCATTCTCATTGACCTAGATTGTATTAATCGTTTCGTACGCACTGTATCACACTATTTTTGTGCAATAAAGTGTATTCATTCATTCTCATCATGAATCATTATCATTGCCTTCCTGATTTGATTGTTGTTCTCAATTTCACACACTGGCTATCTCAGTGTGCAGGTTTCCTCACGATGATGTTTTCCTTCATCGTTATAAAGTCGATAAATGTAAAAACGTAAGTCTAAAAAAACTCCTTATGACATGAGATTGCTTGGTTTGGAACCCAGACCAACCAGGCAGACGATGAGGGTGAATGTCCTACCACCGTTCTACATTTAATTTTTTTTTGGTTATGATATGAGTTATAAACGTTGTTATGATTTGACATTGGTCCTGCATTTACCTTTTTCGCGGTTACGTTATTACGCAATGTTTTTCGAACAAACGTACTTCCGCTATTTCGTGGTTCGGCCAAAGAAACCTTCGATCAAACGTTTTTCGCTCAAACGTGCCACGGCTCAGCATTTTGTGTTTCACCCTCATAGTATCCACCCCAGCATGGATGGATATCAAGAGTAGAAAGCATTTCTGTCACCTATTTAGATAAACGTGGTGCAAATCTTAACGTTGTTTCTATGGCCTCTATCCTCCAGATCGAGCGATACCAACGGGCGGAAGGCATAAATTTGCGAGGGGATAGGAAACTCGCTGCTACATCGGTTCCTCTCCGATACAGCCCGCTAGAATATTTATTAGCACGAAAAGTCCTAAACCCTTGGAAAGTTTTGTAGAACTTATCTACTTATTCGTGCAAAGTCATCGGTTTGTTTTTGTGCAAATTCATCGAAAAAGAGGGATACAGCCTATTTTGTTTTTTTATAGATATAAACGTCTAAAATCTAACTATGAATATAATTATAAGTATGCCGGAATTTAAAAAATTCGTGAACAATGTCATAGACGCTGCTATTACGAGTATATTAATATACTCGTAATAGCAGCGTCTATGACATTGTGAAACGTCCGAAAAAAATAACCAGGAGATCGATTCCACTAAATACAACGTAACTAAATAGAATCTAAACTGCATCGTTATAACGTGTTCGTATAAGTTCCGATCGAGTCAACGATCGATCGAACAATAACGTATTTGTGCATTCTACTAAAACGTTTAGTCTATACTGAATCGCAGTTGAACAGTAATAAAACGCTTCAACTGTCAAATATAACGATCGAACATAAGTTCCTCCCAAGGCACTTTTGCCCGATCCATAGTAAATGGAAAGGTGGCAGTGGTAGAGTTATGCGTCAGCAGAATGCGATTTGGTGTCCAAATAGAATTGAAACGAAAACTAAATTGAAATTGAATAGAAATAAAACTACAAACGTTGTAATTTAGGCGAATTGGACTCCAGGGCTGTGGCAGGACTGTCCGTCGGTCTTCAATCGATCGAAATCACCAACTTTCTCGACCCAACTTTCTTTCTTTCTTTTTCAACTATTCTTATTCTTACTCCAGTCTGAAGTTCCACGTCAAAAGCTTCTAGTATTACTTTAATGTTATTTCTAAAATCGTCGATTACCTCACTTAGAATTTGTCTAGATCAAATTATCGACATGCAGTTTTACAAGGTACAATTTCAGAGAAATTGCTGCCTAAAATCATTTCATGATTTCATGAGAATACATTCACATAGGTATGTACTCTGAAAATCCTATCATCAGATAACATTGCGGCAAAACATTGCAACTCCTAATGTTGTGAGAATAGGGTATCATTATTTGCATTCATATGCCAGTTACATTATGTAAAACGGACCTAAGTCAGTATTAGAAGAATGCAGGGTCTGCCACATTAGCATATTATTCCCAGCCAGCTGCTACTTTTCTTGCCAAAAAGGTTACATATACGTTTTACCCTTAGACATAGGTAGGTATTAGCATTATTGTGGGGTAGTACTCAACTAAAAGGTTTGTTGTTGGGTTACCAGTACAATTAATGTCAAAATGATAGTTAATTAAATTGAACTTTACCTAAAATTCAATTTTTACTTAACATAGCATGTTTCTTTTATACTGTGGTGGAAAAAATATTATTTTAATACACGTTTTAAATCAAAATAACCTATCTATCTGTAATCAACCCAAGTTTTGATTACACACAGCCAGTATGATCTCTGAACTCCAATCCACGAAGGAAAACTTAAGCAATTACAAGTTTGTAATCTGTACACATGTAATTTGGATGATTCGTTTCCCCTAAATGGAAAATTATTTATTTCGTTCTGATCTCGTTCAATTCAACTTTATAGAAAAATCTATTGTGAATGTGACATTTTATAAAATAACAGAGCATTATCCATTTTATTGTACCTACTTACCGTTGTAAAAATGATACACCTATATGAAAAAAATAATTGAAAACTGCTACATTCGTTAATTTTTAATTCAGTCAATTAATTGTCACGAAATATCTTCGCTTTTTTTTATTTTTTATTTTTTTACGTATAACTAAACCCGCATTTGACCTCGATCTCGCCTGATGGTAAGCGACGATGAGGTCGACGATGGAGCATGCGGGTCCAGTAAATGCCTATTCACTCTGGCCTTGAAGATCCCAAGGTTGTAGGTTTCGGGAAATACAGACGCCGGCAGGCTGTTCCATTCCTTAGCCGTTCGCATAATGAACGAAGAAGCAAATCGCTTCGTACGAGCAGATGGGATATCAACAACATAAGGATGGAACCCCTCCCCGCGCCTGGTAGTCCGAAGGCGGAATGGAGATGCTGGAATTAGGTCGTGCTTCGCCATTGATATGTTCCGGCAGTATTTAAGATAAGATTTATTGTGTAAAAGTTTAGGTAAGAATTACAAATATTGCAGATATAGTTGCATAAACATGTCACGCTAAACTTTACCTTTACAGGCATATACACCGAATTCAGAAATTAATAATGTTAATACAGATTTTGAGAAGAAAACAAAAAAGAAAAAGAGAAAGTCATTAAAATACAATGTTAATAATATTAAATTTACAAAATGTCCACTAATAAATGCTGTGTGAATAATATTAATACAATCATTTATTTAATAATAATCCAATAAAAATATAAATATACAATCAGCAATCACAAAATTATCGTTTACCGTCCAAAAATTCCTTGACGCTATAAAACATCTTTCCACAAGCCATGTTTTCAGAGTAAATTTAAGTTTATTAATTTTCATTGTTTTAAATTCATCCGGAAGCTTGTTGGAAGAGCCAGTACTTTTCCATCCATCCCAACTCCATCTTCCGTCTCATTGTATGTGAGGAAAGATTGAGGTTAGTCGTAAAAAAACCATTTCATTTGTTTCAAAGGCTTCCCTCGTTAACCTGACAAAGGTGAATAAATAGGATTAACCTCTCCATTGACTCATTATTCCGTTCCTGATTTTGTTAATTGCCCTTTACACCTGCCCAAATTGAGTTTATACTTTTTGGCTAATGAGACTGTACCCTTAAGGGGTAGTTATAACGATGAGCCGAGTGTATAAAATAAAATACTGACCTTTATTTAGAGAGCAGTGGATACAATTATCTCATTGTCAATGTCCATACTGAAAAACTTTTGAATGTTCACAAAACGTGATTTTATTTTGGAAGATGTTCCCGCTGTACAACTCAAGTACTAGTGTTTCGCGTGTGTCGCTCTACAAATAAATTACTATCCATATTTACCCCACCTTTGGAAATGTGGTATCTGGTTTGACCCGTATACGAGGGGTGAAAACGGATTTTCCAGATTTTAGTAATTGTTGATTAGTTTCTAAACTTAATGTTTCACTTTTTTATATTTGCCATTACTCAACATTAGTGGTTGATTGTTTTATAAGCGTTAAGTAAAAAATTCTAATTTAGTATATAAGGGAAGGTATTTACTATATACCGGATTAATAAGAAAAAAAAATTTAATTGTGGCAAATGTTTATTTTGGAATTAACGCTTATAAAACAAACGTTAATTCCAAAATAAGCATACTAAATACCTTCCCTTATATATTAAATTAGAATTTTTACTTAATTAGAGAATTTATCCGATGTTAAATTACAATAACACTTACAGATATTCAAGAGTTCCCTTGCTACATCCATTTAATAACCTGAAATTTCTCGCAGTTCCATGCAAAGTTCTTAACAGGAGAAAATTCCAGACTTACACGAGTTACTCACTCGAGTTAATCACTGTCCAGTGTGAAATTAATTTAGAGCTTCCTTGGTCATCTATGCCGCGAGAATCCCGTATTTCATAGCCTGAAATTGTCGGCAGTTCCGGGGTAAGTCTTCAATGGGAGACATTTATCGCGCACCTGCATTCTCAGGACCCATTTGCACCCGCTGACTAATGTGTCACTTTGCGGGACGAAAGTCATCAGCTGGGTTATTCCTGTTTTCTACGCGAATAATATCAAAACTGCGATTAATTTTAAGAAATCAATATTTAGCATGTAGGTAAGTAACCTATGCCATGCGAAGCGGAAACTCAAATACTTACTTATAGAAAAAAAATCACTTCGCGGTTTTTTTTAAAAAAAGAAGGCGGTAAGTAGAGTCTGTGATAGTTTTTGGGATAAACCTTCAGGTTTGTTCATGTTTGGAGCATATATCCCATCATCCCTTGCCTTTCAGTCTATTTATAAAATGTCGGCGTTACATAAATTGCGTAGGCTGTTGGTTAAACGGATTCATTACAATCGGCAAAGACATTTTATAATTAACCTAATTATTAGAAAACGGCTTTTTCATAGAAAATCTTAAGTCGTTTTAAGGCGTTTTCAAATCGACCTGTATTCATACGAGTATACGAGTACTAGGTATATACATATCTGCAAAGCTGTTTGTAAAAGATCAGATACATAAACAGCTGTCTTCTCTTTCTAGAGCAACGGCGTTGAAAGGGATACTATCTATTTTAATGAACCTTGGGATCTTCAAGGCCAGAGTGAATAGACATTTACTGGACCCGCGTGCTCCATCGTCGACCTCATCGTCGCTTACCATCAGGCGAGATCGAAGTCAAATGCGGGTTTAGTAGTCAATAAAAATAAATAAAAAATAAACTTAACTTTAACGACGTTTCGTGCAACCTTACCTTTTATAAATATGGGCACATATTGATACCAATAGTTAATTATTTAAACTGAAAATACTCGTACGTATATAAAGACATGATGAGAATGAATCGTCTTCCACCACTTTTATCACAGTTCTATGTTACGAGCATACATTCATACGATAAACGGGATATCTTCGCAGAATGGCTTGAATGTCGCAAATATGTCCCACCTTTGTATGGAATAAAGCCTCTAATGATGTCTTTCTGGTTATTTCAGAAAAGGTTATTGTGTGGGTCGTGGGTAAATATTATGGTAGATTATTACGGTTCTCGGCCACCCCATCGCGTCCCGTGTGAGTTGTAAGTTTAGAAGTAAAGTTTTATAAAAAAATATTGATCAGGAATCAGCTGGTGTTACGTTGCGGAAATCTATTGTAATGTTTTTGAGTTTGTTAATAGAAAGAAAGAAAGGTTTTACAGGTTTAGACTTAAAAAGACTTAACATTAAAAAACAACACAATGTCAAAAAGACACATGCTCAGCATGTGCTGCGGTCCGACCGGTATGGCAGAACTACAGCGCTGGTTTTTAGCTGTGCCAAGGCGAAGGCATCATGTGAACTCGATCCTGACCAGAAATATATAAAAATCCTCGCCCTATTGCGGAATTAAATATACTATTTTTTTCAGTGCGATCTCCATAACACACATTATAAAAGTACCAGTGGCGCCCTCGTGAGATTGTATTTTTCTGGTCAGATATACTTATTTACCTGTCCTCAGAATCACCACCTACATCGAATAACAAATCCAAAAACATCATAATGGATTTCCGCAATGTAACACCAAGTGATTCTATCAAAAAAAAATATAAAACTTTACTTCTAAACTCTACCTATATGGCATGGCTACTGTGACAAGAATCACAAGAGAACATTCTGGAAGAAGTGGTGTGGAAGCAAATAAGTTTGACGATTACAAGAATTCGATTGGAGATTTATTACAATAATTGTCGATTTCAATGAGTCAATCTCTAGACGATTTGACGTAAGTATGTAACTGCGCAGTTATTAAAAAAAATATAATTTGAAAATAAAAATTACCTTTTTTCTGGTGTTTTTTTATGTATAAGATATATTTATAGCCGTTTTCAGTAGCAAAATTTTAAGTTCTTATTTTGACATTACTCGCAAAACACGACAAATTTACGTGTTACCTATCTAAGGATTATCCCAAAATGAATAGACTGTAGTTACCTTGTACTCTACAAGACTTGTTTAGTACCAGGTGTGTTCCAAAAACCCCAATCCGCCGACGGGACAAAGTTGACCCATAAATTCAAAACAAAAGACTATCGCCGTATCCTGAACAGGCAAATTACGGTGAGCGTCCTAATAACGTCTCAGTAAACGCCCATACACTGCGTGGCAAATAAATTGTGTCGTGTTAAATCACTTAAATCCACTGGCATGGCACCAGATGCGGCGCGCTCAGGGACCCATGAATCTTTTTTGCCTATGGCACCCCCGCAATACAGCCTCGTATTTTTCACCGGTCATTCGGTTTTCGGACGTAAAAATGATGTATATTTTAACGTGGCAACATGTTTAAAGTGAAACGAAATGATGTGTGGTTTTGAGATTTTACGATAAATATTTTACAACTGGACCTAAAATTCCATATAACCCAGTATCCAGCAGGCTGGGGTGTAAATTGAGTAGGAAGCCTAACTGGCAATGGCCCACTTAACTATCATCTACACAAGTTGAATATTTGGATACCACCGAATCTTCTATGCAGTAGCTGCATGAGGAAACCCATAGTCCATCGCGTACAATTCCTTGGTGAACCTAGGACGATGATGGTGGAACAAAAGTCAGGGAAACGGTTCCGTTATCTATATTGAACACCCCCTTTCAGCTTACAAGGGGTTTTTTGTTTCAGCCTGTATAGAGCGTCGGTGGCACAGTGGGTAGGGCACCGAACTCCCATGCGGAAGGCCCGGGTTCGAAACCACGCAGTGCCATGTACCAATGAGTTTTTCGTATTTTTCGAAGACTTAAGTACATTTACCGACTGCTCTAACGGCGAAGGAAAACATGGTTAGGAAACCTGCACACTGAGATGACCAGTGTGTACAATGGGGTTAGAACAAAAGATCCTCAATAATGCCGCTGGATTATTCCCGGCCCCCCCCCGGCCCGAATAAGATAAGATACAGAGCCTGTATAGGTGTTAATTTGGAAAAAGAAAATTGGCATTAATATTGGTCATCATCATCATCAGCAGCCTATTCTAGTCCACTGCTGGACATAGGCCTCTCCCAGGGCGCGCCATTGAGCCCGATCTTCGGCTCTTCTCATCCAGTCGCTGCCAGCTACCTTGCGCAGATCGTCGCTCCATCTAGCAGGGGGGCGTCCCACACTACGTTTGCCCAAACGCGGTCTCCACTCCAGAACTCGTCTACCCCAGCGGTTGTCGGTTCTGCGACAGACGTGACCGGCCCACTGCCACTTCAGCTTGCTAATCTTATGAGCTATGTCGATAACTTTTGTTCTATGCCGGATCTCCTCATTTCGGATACGATCCAGCAGAGATACTCCGAGCATAGCTCTTTCCATAGCACGCTGAGCGACTTTCAATTTGTGAACCAGTCGCACCGTCAGTGTCCACGTTTCGGCTCCATAGATCATTACAATATTGGTCATATAAACAACAAATAATAAAACTTGATACGAGTACATCTGTGTAATAGTTTTTTGTTGTGAGTAAAAAGGCTACAGTTTTTTTCACTGAATACTTACAAATAGTACGGATCCTTATAGATATATCGAGGCCCGAGTCGCACTTGGCCGGTTGTTTCTCTTTATCCGGGGTTATGAATGACAATCTAGGTAATAAAGGCTGTAATATATTTTTTTACACATTTTTACGAGCCTGTCCACTTCTAACAGAGAGAATTCAAATTCAAATTAATTTTATTTGCTAAAAATACATGTCAATAAGGTCTTAATAATGAAATATAATGTCGAATGTATTTTGTCTATGTAAAGACGTGCAATTCATTACATTCCAGGCTATAAGCCTGGAAATTACATTACATTATGAACGTACCTACTCTAAAAAAGTATTTGAAATGTGGATTAAGGATCTGGATTATAATGACACAGAAAATTTAATGGAGACTAAAAAGTAGCCAGACATACTAACAATAACAGGTGCATACACACACACACACACACAAACTCACAAACACACACACACACACAAACACACACACACACACACACTAACTAACTCACAAACACACACACGCATATACTCACCCTCAAACACCCTCTCACAACAGGTTTTAAAAAAAAATATAATAATATTTATCTAATTTTTATATAAGTGTATCCCCGAGGCCATTAATTAGACTTGCTATCTACTACGCTGCAAGACGGCCGATGAGGCCAGTGCAGGTAGTAGAGACCGATATTACTTATACATTGTAACTACACTATTGTTTAACTACACTATTATAAGTTGAATATTGTTTGGGTTAATAAATATTTTTGTATTATTATTATTTGTATTTAGCCATTTGTCATTTTTAAATTTATACGTCAAATGTTCTTGTACTGATTAGAAACATTTATCTTTACAGATAAAGAATACAATACATATTTAAAATTGTTATTCGGAAGACTTCTAAGTTCTTCAGGCAGTTTATTAAATATTCTTACAGCCATAGCGTAGCAATTTCTACTGCGGTAATCAGTATTCATTTTTGGGAGTACCAATCTTTCAGGATACCTTGTGTGAAGGTAATTACTACTTTTTTTTAATTTAGTTTTTTATACAAGTGACTTTTATAAACCAACGCTTATACCCCACTTTTTACACAATGGCCTTTAATTCAATCAGTGCAGAGGTGCACTCGAGGAGAGAGGCTGCTTGCTATTAAGTTTTCAGGAAATACAGGGTCGCTGCTAAGTTAGGGGTACAGGGGGCAAATCAATGCTTTGACTGTAAAAGAACGCCCAATACATACGTACAAATCTCCAAGGGGCATGGTTTGAAGGTGGAGAGAATGAATGGAGCGTCATGAATCTCGAATCTAAATCTTGGCATGCCTTTTTCACGCCTATTGTGTAACTATATAGTGGCATCGATTACGCTAAAGTAAAAGTCCCGCCGTTCTCAGATTAGATTCAGCTTTAGATTTGATAGCCAACCCGGAATCGAAGCCAGTTTCAACATAGGTAAATAAGCTCTTAATTTTTGATCATTTCATGGTGTTTTAAAATCAATTCCACATGAAAGAACGAACGCGCGCGCCCCCTATTTTTTCCTTGTATCCTAACCAGAAATTACTTATAGTTAGTTCAGTCAGGTTTCAGAGGAATTGGTTATTATTAACTATTCGATTTTGGGGTAGAAGTTCCGAAAATTCGGGGAGTCTTTGGGATAAGTATAAAATTACGAATTTCCACTACCATACTAAATATAAATAAATTTTATTAATTTAAGTATACAAAATCGGTGCGATCTTTTCAAATATGACTATTCTTCAGGGAATTTTATAATTTCCAGACATTTATTATAATCTTACTCATACTCATTTATTTATAATAGGATATACTATTACAAATCATTTTTATTAAGTATACATTATACTTTGTTATTATTAATAAGTTATTAATATTTAAAATGAAAGAATTTAATTATCATTATAATATAACATTATATAATATGTATTATTTACTTCACTATTATTAAATATTCCCTTACGTTATAAAATGCCTCTAAATCTGCCTCAATTGCCCTAAATACCTGGCTACGTCCCTGGGCTAACTTATTCCTTGCGATCCTGGCACTTACCTACATTAGCTGCTTAAAAATGCACTCTGCTCTTAGTTTTCTGGGCTAACTCTAGTTTTAGAGTTCCGTAATCTATGCGGAAAACTCGCAGTCGAACTACGAGTATGTTAAAATATGCAAAATATAGAATGTGGTTCGAGTAGTTTTTTGTTTGGAGAAGTTGTTTTGGAAGCTCAAATTCTGGGATCAAAATAGGTAATAATTTAGACATACCGTCAGATTTAAATCAAAGTATTTTGAAGAGGAAGTAAGTATGAACTATTAGAATGAGTGCATACTTTACGAATAGTCAATAACGTAACGCGTTTTTAATTGAACAAACATGTTTTTCTCCTATGTATTTGTTCTACTAATAGAACAATCGGACTGTATCAGTAAAGGAACTCAATAATACAATGTATCTCAATGTACAATAAGTCATGTTACCTTAAAGTGAGGAATGCTTGCATTGCTGTGTTTCGGTTTGAAGGGTAAGAGAGCCATCGTACACAATGTTTAATAGACTTCGATAGACAGTGGATGGAGCTGGTCTGGTTCTTCTGTTAGGCGTTTCCAGGCATTACAATAGACCCATAAGGAGTATACCACTCTCCTTGACTGGATTTGAGCTGCGTCTCGTGCAAAGGAGCCAGGCCACGTGGTGTCCAACAGTGCACATCAGTTTTCTCACTAATCACAAAGTTTTGACTAGCCAATTTATTACACAAATATAGTTCACATATAATAACACATAAATTGAAGGAAATTGTCCAGAAAAATTGAGAAAAACCACATAAACCGAAATTTTAATTGTCCGCCGTAGAGTTCGTGTGGTCGAGGCAAGATGGCAGCCGACCGAGAGTCTCCCACTACTCGCCCGCCCGCGTGTCGCGGATATTGTAGTATACCCACTTATAGGTAAATTATAATCCCGGGACACATAATTTCCGGTACATAAAATGCTCCATCTAAGGCCGCAAATTTAATAGAAAACCTTCTAAAAAACAATGTAGTGAGGTATCAGATGTCAACAGTGATTATTTACCATGAAGTGGCTTTTCTCGCTCTACTTATACAATAAAAAAATTTGGAGGTTAAAAATGGTGATATTCTGAGGTTGACACTATGATGAGTTGACATGACGTACTATTTATGCGACACCCCGTATACTAGTACTCGTACCTACTTAATGAAAACAAACAACCATCGAGCACACTGAAGCCGGAAACACTGGAAACTTTCCTGATTATTCAGTTCAGAAGTCCTCTATCCTGTGGCAATAATTTTCCAAATTCAATTATTTATTAGTCACTTCCTCATTAATGATCATGACTCGTGATTATTCTATGGAAATAATCACATAGAACAACATTTTTGTTCGCTATTTCGCTATTAACAGGATTTTTTAGTTATTTCGCACGCTGGTTATTTCAGTGTGTAGGTTTCCTCACGATGTTTTCCTAGTCGGTCAGAGCAGTCGGTAAATGTACGTAAATCTTTTGAACAACTCATTGGTACATGACTTTAACAACAACAATATACAACGGATTAGCAAAAGTAATCCTCGCAACGAGGGACTGTCACGACGACGACGACGGTACATGACTTTGCATGGTTTCGACCCCGGAACCTCCCGCATGGAAGTCCGACGTCCTAGCCATTACACCACCGACGCTCTATGCAATGAGGACCAAGTACAAACGCAATATCTGCGGAACCTTGTCATTTAAACGACAAATCGCTCTTTAAGCAAATTTTTAATAATGCAGTGGGAATAGTTGAATGCATTAGAACTGAGTTCCTCGTAGTAACTTTATAGAACTACCGCGAGCTAAATTGCCCGCGGTTAATAAAGGGAACTAAGTTCGGAACTTGATGTTCTCTGAATGAGAACTTTATAATGAGACTATCATTTATCACTTAAGATTAATTATGTACTTAATTATTATATTTTTTACCCAACTAAGAAAAATAAGAATAAGAATAAGTTTCTTGGTGCCATGATTTTTTTTGCGGTAAGGTTACAAAGGATTCATAGTCCATGCACCAGTAGGAACTTAAGCATATGTTATATTAAACTAAATAAAATTAGTAAGCAACAACTTAGTTACAATAAACGCTGACCTCCGAACTAGGAAGTTCCTGTATCTCGGAGGACAGATCTCTTCTGTGACCAGTGCAAATGAACATGTAACAGAACATGGGAAAAAATAAAACTGACAAAATATGAAAGAAAGACAAAAAAGAACGCGAAGGTTAAATAAACAAATATACTACTATAGATAATCTTATGGTATTATTAATTTAAGATGATGTGATACTTACTCGAATAAAAAATAAATAAAGAAAATAAAACTAAGGATATAACGACGGCAATAATTTACATTACTATCTCTGAGAAAAAATGGTAGTGAATTATCTGCAAACCTTGCTACTACTACATTACTCACCTCACACTGCACTGACGACTAATGTTTAAAACTACCTACATCTTAACAATGTTAGCTCTGATTTTAATTTTTAATTTTAATTTCTTTGTCATTTAGTTTCTTCTTTTTATCTTTTTAAGTAAATAAATTCATGTACACGATAAGTAGGACGGAAGACCTAGCTTCCCATAGCACAGGATAATTATTTATCCTAGTTTGGGGGCCAGGAATACTGTACTTGTACTTTTCCTTGTAAACAATAAATAAAGTTTTTAAAAAAAAAAAAAAAAAAAGGTGAGGAAGAAAGCGAAGATGTTTTTCGCGTGTAAGTAGGATTCCATAAGTTTCCATACGATTTACTAGTGATATATTTATTGGAAGGCTCTAAATTGTACTATTTATAAAATCTATTCAGATACCAAAAAAGTTATACCCTATACTAGGAATATTACGGGGGTCGGAACTTCCGATTGATTTTACACCTCCGACTCCGACTTCCGCTCCGATAATTTTGAATCGGAGGTTATACCGAATATTTGTGAGCAAACATATTCAAATATCAATATTTTATTAAATAGTGTAGGACTACATAAAGGAACATGTTTTATTGCTGCAAACATCATCATGAAAAAATATTGGCCAGTTCAGCTATAAAAATTAAAAGACGGTTTAAAATTTGAACTTCTTCTAAACTAGGGATGTTACGGAGCTTCGACTCCGACTCCGAAAGGTTGGAACTTCCGATCTCGAACTTCCGAGCCGAATTCGGAGTCGGAGGTTTTGATTTTACACCTCAATTTAGAATAGTTTAATTTAAAAAATAAAACGCACACATATAAAGTAAGTATAAAGTCTTTATTAAAATTGTACAGCAAAGTCTGTCTGAACACTCTCTCGTATACAAAATACTACGTAGCACTAAATCGTACACAACGAATTCTTAAACGTAAGGAGACGTGACCTCATACAAGAAACTAATGACAAACGGCCCCGCTGATGGACACGAGCAAGGTGTTACCACGTGGTTTTACAATCTATGTTTACGTGATTTTATTATTTTATTCACTTTTCGCGACAATAGCAAGTCACATTTTTTTATGTTCTACACATTACCAATATTGCCTGTGGTATGAGTGGTCCACCACAATGGTCCAGATGTGGATTCGATCAAGCGACGTTTGCGCCGCAATCTCGTGTCTTAACTAGAGATGCCACGAATATTCGGCTACTATTCGGTATTCGACCTATTCGGCCACTTTTTTTGGTACTCGGTATTCGGCCGAATAGTGCGTACTATTCGGCCGAATACCGAATACCAAATCATGAAAAAAAAAACATATTACTCAAGATTATATGTATTCTATTACCAAATTACAATACTTTAGTAAGTAAAACAGCAGACCATCATACATGATTTAGATATGTTTACCTTTGACTACATAATTATTTTATTATAATTATAACTGTTTCGGTCATTGCTGTGTGTGAAATAAACGTATTACTTACTTACTTACTTAAAATTGATCAATGGTAGGTTGTGATGGATAATATCTCATAATATTCCCATATAGGCGATTTTTTATTAATTGGTGTCATTTTGTAAACCTTTTAACGAACAAACAATTGAATAAGAACTATTATCTGCACAATATTAATGTTTTATGTATTATTATGATCTGACAAAGCGTGCCGTGACGTGATTTACTCGCAATTGAAACAAATACCCGCCCGTAGCCCCCGTGTGCACCGTAATGAGACAGGTTGCGGCCTGTCTATTACGAGTCTACGCCGTCGGCAAGCATGTATTTTGTGCCGAATATTCGGCCGCCGAATATTCGGCGCTTCGGCCGGCAGCGTTGCCGAATATTCGGTATTATCACTATTCGTGGCAACTCTAGTCTTAACCTTTGAGCCATTGTCGCTTCGAATTATTAACACGTTATCGCGCGGGAGTTTTTCTCATTTTGGCAGTACCAATCTTCACTGCCGTACTGCATAAAATTAATGTAAGTAAGTTATTGCACACCATCACTAACTGCTGGTGCCGTAATACGATACATAGAATAGCTGTCATGTCCGTACTGTCAATGTGTAAGTACCCGTGTATGTGTGAGTCATGTCCAAAAAGGAACACCTATAAATCCCGCAGTTTTGCCAGTAGAAACAAAATGCACTATATGCAGAATGGCAGTGGCAGGGGGCGTATGCACCAAGTTCATAGAAAATCTTCACCTATAACCGTAGTGGTTTTAAAAAAGGTGTAAAAATTTGCCGGCGATGACGGTACTGTAGTTTTTTAAACTCAATTTAACGACGTTAGCAGTTACCGCGCGCGAACGTGTTGATGAATTTTTGTGACTTGTAACTCCGCCCTCTGCACTACATTTGGATGCCATTTTTACGTTACCACTCCATACATAATGAGCTCGTTGCTTTATACACATATAGTTGTCATCTCTTGCAACGGCATACTCGTTTCACGGCCCGCTTCAGCCCGGCCACGTAATGTATCACCTGCTCCTGAAATGTTACGGAGTTCAGAAATATTATTCAGTTAGTTATACCTATTTATCTTTTACAAAAGGTTCCGTATACTGTTCAAAGGAAGAGTCTGTAAAGTAGTATTTTTTATTAGACGGACTAAACTGATGTTTCCTGTTGTAGGAAAACCAACAGCACTTAAAGTAAAATATCATCATCATCATCATCAGCAGCCTACTCTAGTCCACTGCTGGACATAGGCCTCTCGCAGGGCGCGCCATTAAGCCCGATCTGCGGCTCTTCTCATCCAGTCGCTGCCAGCCACCTTGCGCAGATCGTCGCTCCATCTAGCAGGGGTCGTCCCACACTACGTTTGCCCAAACGCGGTCTCCACTCCAGAACTCGTCTCCCCCAGCGGTTGGCGGTTCTGCGACAGATGTGACCGGCCCACTGCCACTTCAGCTTGCTAATCTTATGAGCTATGTCGATAACTTTTGTTCTATGCCGGATCTCCTCATTTCGGATTCGATCCAGCAGAGATACTCCGAGCATAGCTCTTTCCATAGCACGCTGAGCGACTTTCAAGTAAAATATAACCCAAACTAAACAATCAAGGCCATTTACAGGTCTTCACTAATAGAAATAACTTAAGTAAATAATTAAGCAACTTTAAACACAAACACAGATTATGAATCATTAAAAACATTTGACTCAGTAGAGGTCACACTACGGGTATTGAACAGGTCCAGATCTAGGACCTTACTTAATTTATTAAAGTTATCACGTAAGGTTCGGTTGATTTCGCTTACGGAACCCCGAAACGTGAAAACACAATACAGAATTGAATTACACTCCAATTCCGTTCCTATTTTCTATTTTAGCCGGTATCATATGTCGTTGCTGTAACAGTGGGTAAAGGATTATTTTATCATACCCACATTGTTAGCACGAATGTCATGTAAAAACCCAAAAAATAAAATATACTCGTAGAAATGGCTCTTCAAAGCATTGTGTGGGTAAAAATATTAGAAAAGGTAACAGGAATAAAAGCTAGACATGTCAAGAGGTAGTGTTCGTGTACATTTGACGAATATTATGAAAAAATATAAGAGAAACTAGAAAGACCACTAACTGAACAGGCGATTGAAAGGCTCCAAGTGACACAAAGAGCGATGGAGCGTGCCATGATAGGCATTTCCCTCGTGGACAGAGTGCCGAATATCGAGATCCGGAAAAAGACGAGGGTGCCGGATATAGCCAGTATAGTGTCCAGGTCTAAGTGGAGATGGGCAGGGCACGTGTGTAGAATGCAGGACGATAGGTGGCCCCGAAGACTGCTCGAGTGGCGACCCCGAGTGGGGCGCAGAAGTGTTGGTAGGCAGCCCGCGAGGTGGACCGACGACATTGTGAAGACGGCGGGGAGGATGTGGATGCGAACGGCTAGAGATCGAGGAGAATGGCGTGCACATGGAGAGGCCTATACCCAACGACGGGTTACGTTAGGCTGAAAAGAAGAAAGAAGAAAGACCACAAATAACCAGTAGTATTACAATATTTCTCTACACAAGACACGCGGTGTATGTACATAAATATTACAAGAAAATTGAATAAAAATTAGCCAATTCAAATCAAATCAAATCAAAATGTGTTTGTTATAAGTAAGTACCTTATAGTACATTTTTATAACGTCATTTTTTTTATTCTACCACCGCTTCGTAAGGTGCTGTAGCTGAAAGGAAAGAAGCGGCGCAAGAAACTTTCAAGAGCACGTATTTTGAAATAAATATATCTTACAATAATTATGAATACAATCATATACACAATGTGCAGAGCTGGAGCTGGATTTAAGACCAAGCCTCTTTAGATTTAAGTAGTCATTCATTATAGTGGACAAAAAAGCAAAAAGAATTAAGAATGAAAGCTGAAATAATCGAACATTTTAATGTAATACTTAATGATAATCCAATAATGATTTTGCAATGCAAACAGACAATCAAAAATAATAGTGATAGATTATGAATATGTTAATAATAACCACTGATCGGAGTAGGTAGGGCTCTTTCGGGTCAATGTCCTCAAAGGTTATATTAATATGGATATGATTTCGGGATCCCGTTTTAAGTTATCGAGCAAATGTTGTAAATTACTTTTATAAACGTCGCCCAAACTCGGCGGTTTACGATTTTTAAAAAATTGTGAACTTACGAAGAAGTTAAAACACTACCATAGGTACACTAGCGCCATGAATCTTTAAAAAAAAATTTCGCCACCAATCTTAAATGTGTATCAAAACAAATATAACGTTAAAAATCTAACTAATATATTTATTCAATCCCGGAAATCCCGGGATTATTGGACATACTTATCCATATTATGACCGTATGTGGCAAGTACCAAAAACAGCCCTACCTACTCCGATCATAGATAATAACACAGATAATAATGAGGTTTAGGTTAAATGGTGACAAGTGATGGTGAGCCGAAAAATATTAGTGATTATAAATAAATGGTCCCCTGGATATCCTTTCAAAGAATCAGGTTCTACTGGGCCTGTAAATCTTTAACAGGATCGTAATAATTAATATGATGCAGGAAACTATAAATAAGGTGATAATGATGTTAAAGAATATATTCAATCTAACTGAACTGACCTGCATCAAGTTGAAACACATGGCGACCAGCGCCATGCCCAGCATGAGATACATGGAGCACACGATGAATGATGTCTCAATACGAGGAGTGTAGATACGCTCGCCGGGGACGAAGTCGCCAAAACCGATGCTGGAGAGATAAATGAAAACACTGATGAAGGGGAAGACGCAGCATACCCACACTATCGGAGTGGAGACGCAGTGACTTACTTCGACAACAATGTAATTATAGTCCATTCGGTACATCCAAATGGAATGCGGGACTATAATGTGACTGACAGAGCGGAATGTGTTTAAATATCATACAATAGGAAATTTAATAATACACAAACGGAAGCGAAAAGACCTCACTCACCTCCTAATGGAGTGTGACCTGGTGAAAATTGAGAGGAAGAAATTTGGCCTCAATAGGCTCCAAAAAATTGAGCCTCTCGCTCAATATTATTTTGGGTCAGCCCTTATCTGATAATATGAAACACTTACTGTTGTTTGCTAAGTTGGCTCTCAAAGTGAGGGCTGACTCTAATAATACTTGAGCTTCCCTTCCCTTTTCTTAGTGACCCTATCGAGGCTGACATAGTCACCTTGTCGTGTACCAAATCCTCAAAACTGAGATTTAAAGAAAAATTTAACATAGAGTTAAACACTATTCTTCATCACTGCGAAATATATGAAATCTCAAAATGACTTGCAAGTGTACGAGCCTATCGGCAACCTTTGATGCCGCGGCGGCGTATCAAAGGGCGAGTCTATTTTAAATTGCTAAAGAAGAAAGTAGCTGCGCCTCCACTCTTCAAAGTGACAAAGACGGACTATTAATATTCATTTCAAAGAATAAATATGTAATAGTCATCTACTCAAATAATTCAGAAGAAGAAAGAAATATGTTGTATAACAAAGTTAACAAACCTGCTAAGTGATATAAAACAGAAGTAAGCACCATCGAGCTGGTCCCATCTCTCCCACATGCCAAATAACATTGAGCCGAATAATATGTAACTGAAAACAAACATGATTATACATTTTAGAATTGAAACTTTAGTTAATGTTTTAAATATGTAATTAATAACTACGGACTTCCGACTTTCATCGGTGAGTAATCCGCAGTTAATTACATATATATGATTATACGTGGGCGATCCAAAAATTATAAGTCAACGGCTTGTTATCAACCTTATTGTTTTACTTTTATTATCCCTTGGAGGTTAATTTTGTTACAAACTCCTTGGCCAAATATTAATGGATCGCACTAGGTACCTACATGTAAGAGCTTTGTGATTTTCAAAATTATCTACAAGCTAAAACATCCCTATTTATTGAATGAATGCACTTTACTGCATGAAAACTTAGTGTGAAACAATGATGTTATTAAAAGGAGACCAGTGACACAAAAGGCATACTAGCCTAGTATGCCTAATACTAATACTAGGCTAGTATCCCTTTTGGGCCACTAGGTAATTTATCCATGTCAAAACAGAAATATGATTAGATGGAAAGACAAAGATTTCGGTTACAGTTGCAAAGATTTTTAAACTGCATTGGACAATATCAACACTAAATTAATAAAACTCGAACTAGGGGACGCATGTCATGTACGTGCACAATAATGGGAACATAAATAAACTATTAAAGACTATGACGACGTATATATAAAGCATGCTCCGTTGGTTCGGGTATGTAGAAAGAACGAGAACGAACGAATGAACAAATGAGTGATGAACGAATGATGAAACAGGTATACGAAGCAAAATTGAGCGGAAGATGAAGCCGGGGTCGTCATAGACTGACCTTTAAAGATCAGATTGACAGAGGGCTCTTAGATTTTAATATACAGAGCAGGCGACCCCAACGCGAGCATGCGTTAAACGACGAATGACTGTAAAGGAAGCAAGAGAAGCGTGCCAAGACAGGGATTCGTGGCGCTTCGTTCTCTCTTCCTACCCCGCAAGGGACATAGCGTGAAGGTATGTATGTATGTACGAATACGTACCCTATCAAAATACAAACGCAGACACTAATAGGCACGGTGATAGTTTGAGCATCAAAGGTCACATAGCTGAACTCGCTGGATTCCTGTGTCTCACTCCTATAGCCGAGGGGTTCAGACCATCCTCTGATCCTAGGATCGGGTCGGTACCGAGAGCTCTCCCAGGGTTGAGGCATGGAAGCGCTGCGAAAATAGTCTGGTCTCCTGGAAATCGAGTTACAATTACAATCTAATATCATTGAGCAATATCGAGCGGAATGGAAATATGTTTTATATAGGCAAATTTTATATCCAGTATTTTTTACATCCTTGGTAAAGGTGGATAGTAGTCTTGGGGGAATAGATCTTTCTCTGACCATTCTATCTTTCCTAAACTATTCCCTTCCTAAAAATTCTTGTAATTTTGACATTGATGATGAACTTTTATCACATTACAAGATATATTCTCTCATTAATTACATTGAATGATAAATAAACTGAGAAGGAACATTACCTTTGGAAATGTCTTTGCGGATGTGGTGGATATCGGAAATCTGGTGGATATCTTTCTGTTGGAAATCTGTAATCTGGTGGATACGTAGGATATCTATGATATGGTGGGTTGTCGTCGTTTGTCTGGTGTCTATACCGTGAAAATTGGTTATCATACGGATGTCTATCAACATGTCTGCTATATGGTGGAATTCTGTATTCTTGTAGAATTCTGTTATCTACTGGAATTCTGTTATCTGATGGAATTCTTCTAACTGGTGGAATTCTTCTATTTGGTGGAATTCTTATATCTGGTAGAATTCTTCTATCTGGTGGAATTCTGTTATCTGGAGGAATTCGGTAATGAGGTGGAACTCTGTAATCTAGTGGATTTCTTCGATCAAATGGAACTCTATAACCTGATGGAATTCTGTGATCTGCTAGAATTCTATTATAGGGTGAAATTCTGTGATCGGGTGGAATCCTGTAATAGGGTGGTATTCTGTAATCTGTTGGAATTCTGTGATCTGGTGGAACCCTGTCATAATGAGAAATTCTATTATGTGCTGAAATTCTATGATCTAGTTGATGCCTGATATGGGATGGAATTCTGTAATCTGCTGGATTTCCGTGGTCTAATGGAATTCTATAGTCTGGTGGAAATCTATTTGGTTGATGTCTATAGTGTTGTTGAACTTCTGGTGGTATCCAGCCATCTGGGCGCTCAATACTCTCAGCATCACTAATTTCTAGCTGGAAAAGTAAATTAATAAGAATTGGCTTAATCTCAAGATGCTTACATAGAACGTATGAAATTGATTTTTATATACCTGTGTACGTAATCTAGCGACTCGTCTTCTTGTAAAACCAGGACATCCTCGACACAAGCAGACAAGGGCATATATGCATTTGAACCAGCCTGCTAGCAACTCTCCTAGAACCAAGCATTAATTATTTTTAATTTTAAGTCCATTTTAACTCCTGAGACATAAATTGCTCCAAATTCAGAAGTCAGGGCTTTATCTACCTATATTGCTTTCTCAACAATGATTAAATTATTTCTATATATAAAATTCATTGGATTCTTGAGAATAGTAAAACCTCTTACCAACATTGGCCAGGTACAAAAGGAAAAGCGGCATCCCGAGCAGTGCGTAGAAGATAGTTGTGATCTTTCCCCAGCTCGTACGAGGCGACAGATGACCATAACCTGAAATATTAATACCCTTCATCAAATATCAGTTTGGTAAGATCTGAGATTACCATAATTTCTGTCTCTACTGTTTGTTTCTAAAATTAAGAGCAAAGCTCTGCATCTATAATTGGGCACTTGGTTAGATTTCATGACAATAAGTATGGAGATAGAACTGGTAGTGGTTATTAATAGAGCCATAGATAGATAGAAATAGCGACCTCCAACTGAAAGCAGAAAACTTACTCTGACCTAGAATAATAACCTAGAATAATTCGGTAGATTAGGGAACCGGATGACGAGATAGGCTTAATTCACTACGTCAAATATTGGACTTTATTATTTGAACAGAGCTGCAGATGATGATGATGAAGAAAATCTTGATAACCTTTGCTGACAAACTAAAAGAAAAATATGATGGAAGAACCCTTTATATAGTAATTCCTTACCAATAGTGGTGATAACAGTAAGCGAGTACAGGAAAGCTGATGAGAAGCTCCATTGCCTGTTAGAGTGGCCACCATCCCAGCCTTTTTTGACAGCCCTAACGATCTTGCGCTGGTAGTTATAAAGCTCTGTGCTGATACTGAAATCAATGACAGGACAATAATTAATTATTGAAAAACAAGTTCTTTTTTAAAAGCCAAAAATGTGCCAATCTGGTGTGCACCACAGGTTTTGATGACGATGACCACTTACTATCAGGTAATATTTACGTTTTGTATGTAATATTTCGGACACAAATATATGTTTGTTATCGAATAAATGAATTGAATTGATCCTGATAACATTTGGAAAGGTACATTTTACTTATTTCTGTTGCAAGGCAGCAATGCTTGCTTTGCGTGTTTAAGTAAGGTAAGAGAGCCAGCGTAATTATCGGCACATGACATGAAACACTCCTCCTATGTCTTCTAGGTTTGCAGATACAGATACAGCATCAAAAACCTTGCAATACTTTAGTGAGGTGAGATTTCGATGGGCGAATTTGATCAGTTACCAACAAGCGGCCCGTCCGTTTTTACTTTCCTTCAACATAAAAATAATAAAAATAAAGCCTCAATACGCCAGGTCACTTCATCTGATTCTGGGAAAATGTCATTGTTAGTTCGATTATCAAACATTGCAGCTATTTTAACATCCAACCAGGTTTATGTCTCCTCGATGAATTTCAGCTTTATGTGCCCATTAATCCGACGTATTCCTATCAATAAACATCGGAATAGTGTTCAAGAAATTCAATATTCGAAATGACGTCGTCAAATACACGAAAAATCAGACTTCAAAGTCCAATATCACATTGTTTGCCAAACAAATATTCGATATTCGCGATATGAGCTCGCTTTTATCTTTGGAAAAGTAATTTCAGACAACTTTATGAGATACTACTTTATTGGTGGAATTAGAATGTAGTCCTCGTCAGATATTTACATTCTTGCTGATACAAGTGTCTGTGAGGAAGACTTTTTGGGCTCTTTAATTTTCCTCGTACAAGGAAACCAGAAAGCAATATGAAAGTAGGTTGTTTCTTTTATTTCATTTTCCTACTTGCTAATCACCCCAGCGACATTTCCATCCGTAGCGGGTTCTTTTGTGCCCATCATTTTCCTAATCTCCTTCATGTTCTCCGAAGATGTTTTTCTTTAAGGAATTAACGCAATTTTCTTACCTATCCTTCAGTTCTGTTTCATTCAACGGGTTTAAATGTAACGTAAGGTCCTGCCACATGTATTGAGCTGTATTGTCCCTTTCACGCGTCATGTTGCCCACTATCTCCAGCTCGTTCGCTCCCTCTATTGCTTGGAACATGAATGCACCTGTCAACAGAAAGGTAAAAGTTAAGGAGTCATATAAGAAAGAAAGTATCTGGTACTTTGCGTGGTCTGAACCACAACTAGCCTTAGGTTGATATCCCAATCGAAGTCACCTTTTGGTAGGTGACTTCGATTGGGATATCAACCTAAGGCTAGTTGTGGTTCAGACCACGCAAAGTACCAGATACTTTCTTTCTTTCTTGCTTTTTGGTAAGCAAATGCAATTATATTTTTCTCTGTACCTACGTCACTAACCGTCCATACTATGAATTAAGATATCAAAATCTACAAAAACTAGCAGATATTAATAACCAAATGGTTATTCTCACTAATTGTACTTTAACAAATCTATAAAAACATCAGAAAATAGCTTTTAATAAAGATCACAACATTCTTTTACGAAAACGATGAAAGTTGAAATCGTACTTTGAAGATCTTCAATCATTTTGCTTCAAAAATACTCGTGTAGTCCTACGCAATATTATTAATTGTTCCATCCCATCATCAAAAACGTTTTGTGTAAAATGATAGACACTTCCCGAGCCAAATAGGTCATTATACAAACGAAGCTAGACATTATTTCACTTTGATGAAAATTAACACACGTGATAGAATTATTTTTATTCGCTCGAATGGTGAATAAACATCATAAATGTCCTGCCCCAATATTATGAAATCATCTATGAAAATGTGTCTTCGAATTATGTCTTGTGTTCGTTCTCTTTGATGTTTCAATTTAGAGTAGTTGCGGTGATCCTCATCCATTTCGAAAACTGTGATTCTTTCTCTGACAGTACATATACTTTTAGATGCTGATCTACGTAAGCATATTACCTCTATATTATTATGTAAGTAGTTGTCGGCCAATGCCAAACATAAGGATGATACAGTTGCAATCAATTCTATGTTTCTGATGGAAAAGAAATGACAAAGGAATAACAGGAATATGCCTCCGTTTGCCCTTGGGTACTCTAAAAACGAACAGGAATACGTCAACAATTTGTATTGCTCTCTACATCGACAAACCCATAAAATGTTAAATCCTGAAGTCAAATATCAAAGTCTATCTACATCGTTTTGTTTGAAGATTGGGCCACAACACAGAAACTATGGTTGTTTCTGTTGTGGTCCAATATTCAAGCAAGCGGTAAATTTCCAAAGAATGACCTTTATTTAGAAACCCGTTTAACTGAAAGGGGACAACCGAACGAGACTCCTCGGAAAACTCTACCAACTTCCCCGCAGTTTGCTGTGACGCAGTTAACTGGAATTAATTCTATTATTCTGAAGCGAATATTGATAGCCTTTCAATAATATATTAAGGTTCAGTGCAAACGTGTACCTAGTGTTCTCTTAATATTTTTTTAAAATCTACTTTCAAACTCCAGAATATTTTACGATATTAAAGATTTATTAGTATTATAAAGATTTATTAATAGTTGTCATATATACAAATTAATTTTATCTGTAATGGTCTAAATTTAGTTAGTAACTGGTAAATAGATATGAGTGAAGCCCAAGAAGTTCCTTCTCCTTTATGAATATCCTAAGAAAAATCATTTTTACGAAGCTCGATGTTTGTAAAAAACGATTACCTTTTCTTTCTCATATCAATTCTTCCTCCCTCAATTTTTTGTTTATCAGTTTTCTGCACAGACCCTTAAGTAGGTATATAGTTCTAATCTAAGAAAGCAACACTTGGCCATCTTTGGACATCTCTGACAAAAGTAATGTGACAGCTTACAATACGGTATTAACCTAAATTTTTTTATTGCATCAATCAACTTACATAGACATACTAAAGGATCTAAAATTAGTTTTTCGATATCTCAACCAACATCAGAGATATTAATGGTTAAAGTTAGTATTGGACAGGTGCTCTGTCCCTTTCTAGCAAAACAGTCCTTTATATGCAGCCAGGACCTGATTGTAAGGCGCTAGAGAACGTTACGTCATAAAACTTATTGCCGTTTCTTTCTACCGTTCTGATTTTTGATTGCATGTAGCTATTTTATTTTTCAACGAATTTTAATTCTGTTTTCACATTTGACCTTAATTTTTAAGAAATGCATTTAATATTTCATACTTGGACTACCCTATTTGAGATAATCTGTGGATAAGGATAATGATAATAATAATAAGGACGCAGCTGCAACTGGCATCTTAATTGAAACCCGTCTATACGACTCCTTACCTAAACCATAATTCACCGTTTTCAGCTACTTACAATAGATTTAAGGGAGTGTCAAAAGGTGATTTTCAACGCGGCTTTTGTTCAAAACTGTTAATTAAAATTAATTATTAGCGTTACACCTTTACAATTCGATTTGAAAAGGGTAGAAGAGAATAGATGATTTATAATTATTTTGCTTTTGAACTCCGATCAACGAAATCGACAGCTAGGAAATTAAAATCAAAACACTTCGATGCCTGCGAACGACGGTTTGTGTTAATTGAGTTGGTAACCACAAATAAACATGGCTATCAAATATGTTTCAACATGTTATCTACGGAATGGCGTTCTTTATATTATGATGATTATAATGTTACACGGAAGGTCACAGAATCTATGGACAGTCAAAGCTCTACTTTTAATTGCTGTCAAATATGTTTCAAAATGTTATCTAGGGGATGGCGTTCTTTGTATGACGATTATAATGTTACAATGGAGGTCGCAGAATCTATGGACATGCCAGGCTCTACAGTCAATACAGATTATCAAACGGTCGACATTTTATCAATTACTTGCGTGAGTGACAAAATCATGCTCCTATCGTGATGAACCCGTCAACCAGAGGCATGATGCTGGTAGGCACCATTATTGAAGCAACATTAATTTCGAGGATCATTTAAAAGCTTTTCAAAGACAAAGCCAGCGGCAAATTCGGTGTCAACGTCATCCTCATCACGCACGTCACACTCTTACAGAACGCTAACGTAACGTCAACATCGACATTAGCGAAGCTAACGTCATTACGGCACCGGCGATGATGATGGGGTCGTCTGCTCCCTTGCGGGGCAGGTTCAGGCCTTCAGGTTACCCTCTTTACCCGGGCCTATTCTCAGCGGGTATATAACAGACCGCCGGTGTTGAGTTGCCCTTAATCCTGGGCACGTTGAAGTTCGGGTGCAGCTGCGCGTCGACAAGGGTACGCAACGACGAGAGAAAGGAACACGGGCATTCGTCGCAACGCGTCCTGCGGGACTCTAGATACTCGTACTACTTTATCACGTTATTAGTATCACGTACCTACGTCATTACGTCACACTCACCGGCGATAGTGTACGCGACAACCAGCACGATGACGCCGACGTTGCTGAACAGGAACGCGAGCAGCCGCCGCACGCAGTCCCGCACGCGGGACGCCAGCCGGCGCTTGCGGCGCGGCATCATGTGCGCGTCATCCGTCCGGGCGCCGGCGCGCGCGCACCACTCTCGAGCGGGCTGCGTCCACCATCAGGATGTCGGTGGATGTGTGTGGGAGGAGTCGTTAGCTCATTCTTTTTGGGGTCGTGCTTAATCTGGAAAAAAATGGTGAAGGTTACGTTGATACTTGATGAATAGTTTATGGTTTTTTTTTTATTTATTTAAGTATTAGGTAAACACAACAGATTACAACCAGAGAAATTACAGAAAAATCAGTATAAAGTAATGAGCTAGATCGTAACCCTTAATCTGTAAACATAGCATGGTTAGGAAGTGGAAAATTGATCGTTGTACAAAATTGAGTTGGGAAAGCAAAAAATACTATGTAATGACAAAAAATAACAGTAATACCTATTGAAAAATCATGAGAATCAGGCGTTACTTTGCAGAAATCTATTATTAATTAATATAATAATTAAAAATTACTAAAATTATTGACTTGATAGAATCGAGACCCCGGATTACAAAGCAACTATTCTTGTATTTAGAAGTCTAAATTGGCAACCTGAACAGAAATCCCGACACAAAACAGTGTCGATGTTGCCATTTTTGACTTGTAATTAATTGCAAGGATTGTTGCTTCGTGAAATAGGTCCCAGGAGTCACTGCGGAAATCCACTTCCGCGCTTGCGGATAACTATTACTGAATAATTATCCTATTCATGAAAATACAAGTTTGGGATAAGGCGGGTAGCGGATAGACGAATTTGTATTCTTATTTATTATTTTTAATAACGGCTCCCAGTGGCTGAATGTGTGTTAAAACCATAGCTTTATAGGGTACACTGAAAGTTTTGCGCTACTGGTCGCTCATGAATGTTTGAATTTCTAATGTTATTTTTTTTAATATAAAAGCTATTCTTCAGATCAATGGTCCTCATGTTTTCAAAAATTGTTTGAACGAATAAAAAAGTGTTTAAAATGTAACAGAGAATACTTTGAAAAACAATAAATATATTACTTTACTAGTACTTAATCTACGATCTTGAAGATCTGAGAAACAAGCGTAAGTGTCTTGAAACATCGAAGCAATCTCTTACTTTACTTATAAACTGTTTTATTTATGAGTTACGCAAACCTTTCAGTATGCCCCACGTATGTCTAACATAATCCCACGACGAAATTGTCCAGTATTTTTTACTAAACAAAAGTTACTTTGTTGTGAACACGAGTTCTTTACTTTTCTAACTCGTTATTCAAAATCCTTGTCCCAATTTCCTAGTCCAGTTAACACAATTACCGATCCAATTATAAATCAATGAAAATAAATATGTCAGACAAAGCGAACCCAACAATAACTCAAATTGACGCTTCGGAATCCTTTGAGACGAAAAATGACAAAGACAAATGAAGACTTCTCCGGTTGTTTGGCGACACGTCGACTATTTGACATATGGTGTGACGTGACGACATGCTTTACAGATGTCGAGGGAAATAATAGAGCGTCAGTTGTTCTTGAAAATGGAAACTGAAAATGCATCTTCTTTATTCCATATCAAAGTGCTGATCAGCTGACTTTTTCATATGGCCAGACGTTTTTTTTTTGTAAACATTCATTAGTTGCAAGTGACATAGCGTTAAGTTATGTATGTATGTATGTATCATAAAGTAATAAAATAAGGTATGTTTAAGCGCGCGATTCGACTAATACAGCGTAATTTAATAATCGTAATCATTAGGAAGTGATCCCTGGCACACAGGGGATGCCTGAACATCAGCGCCGCAGTGCTATATCCGCTGCGGCAACAGGGTGAGGCAGTCCCCTTTTTCCGGTGCTGCACACCAACTTCATCAAACCTAATTACTTTTGTTTATTTATTTTATAATATAGATAGATAGATAGTACCACCATAAAAGAATATTAATAAACAGAAGTACAATATTAGCAAACAAAGCGAATACAGGAAGGTATGTATGTAGGTATTATTGTATAACATAGAGAAAATAAAAAAAGGAATAGTGTTAACGTGGGTGTTATCAGAATACTATTAGCTAAGACTATTTGATTGGTTTCTAATTATAGTTGGCTCGAAATGAAAACGCAACCGGAAAGAAAAACAAATGTTGTAAAACAATGGAATTGAGCGCCTGTTTTTGATTAAGTGCAAGTGCCATGGGTTATGTTATGTGGCATCCTATACGACACACATCCACATAATTTTGAACCTCAATATTATTTTTAACTTCTAACAAATTATCGAATTCTTTTCCCGTTGAAATTCGGTTGCCCATCAATTAGCTCCAAAAGTTTATAATGTTGATATATTTAATACATCCTACTCCAATATATCTAACTGACTTGTAATGCAATTTATTACTGCCTGTGAAGCTTCAAGGATTCATTTCAATAAATTAGATAGTTTTATTTATGCATTTTAATTAATTTTCGTGTTAGAAGTAGGTTCTTATTTTTATTTTTTACTTTGCGAATAAATTGTGTCTATTTCTGTTGCGTTTTTAGTCTAGACTGAATTCAGTGGACGATTTAGTTAACGACTTTTGGGCTCATTATTGAATACACTTTACTAAATTCAGTCATAAATCGTTAATGGAAATCAATCTACGATTTAGTTGACTAATTAGACTTATAATATGCTGTAATCGCAGACCCGTACTGAATGCATTTAAAACCATTAGTCGACAAAAAGAAAGACAGGCTTCTGTTTATAAGCGCTTATTACACTTATGCGGCGGGAAGCCGCCATATCATCCCCCTTCGAAGACTGGAAGGCGAAGCAGCAGAAGTCAGGGCAGGGGCGCAAAGCGGACAGTCTTGCCTGGCTTAAGCGGCGGGGCACCGGCAAAAGAGTAGGCTGGCTTCACTTTCCAGTCTTCGAAGAGGGGTGATATGGCGGCTTCCCGCCACAACGTCGGCGCATGCATGCTGTGTCAATTGCAGAAAACAATCGCTATCACTTTTCACATACTCGCGATGTCAATCTTGTGTGTGGTGTCCAGACAAATACATCTTGCTCTCCGTCTCCAACACCTGCCTTTTATTTCGTGGGCGCGTTCAGCCCCACGAAATAACACTTGACTGAATTTAGTCAACGATTTAGTCGACTAGTTATACAAGCTTTTGTTTATATGTTGTAACTCAACTAGCCGTACCTACTGAATGCACTTACTACACTTGATATTGAATTCAGTCAAACCGACTAAATTCAGTCAAGTGTAATAGACCCTTGTCTAAAAAATAAATTATATGAACAGTTCGCGACAGCCCGGGAGTGCGGGTCTGAATATAGGCATGAATCGCATTTCAGTACATTTTTAGGTGTCAGCGGGACGTAGAAGAGCGTGTTTTGAGTACCGGCCGCCGCGCCGCACGGTATGGAGGAGGACATGCCCCGCTCCCTCGCTCTTCTACAGCCCGGTAACACCTAAACACATGTACTGAATCGCGACTCGTGCCTATATTCAGATCCGCATTCCCGGGCTGTCGCGTACTGTAGGTAACTTGTTTATTTTGGCAATATTCAAGAGTAACCTATTCGATACTGTTGGGACATTATCAAGAACAGCTAATAACACACCGTTAGATTTCTACGGAATAGTGTTGTACGATATAAATGTCGACAATATCGATTGTAAAATCTTTCTAAATAAATTGAGAAATTTCAATTTTATGGGACTACCTACCCTGTTTTATAACCTCCTAATTTTAAAAAAAATATCAAAATCGATTCACAAATTCTAAAGATATTAGATAGATAGATAGATAGAAACACTTTATTGTACACAAAAACAGGAAAAGTAAAAACTACAGGAATAATAACACGATATGTACAAAGGCGGCGTAGATATTAGGTAGGTACTATACAAAAAAATCATAGGTACAATAAAATTTAGAAACTACTTTTTTAAAAGTTTAAAAAAAAAGACAAAAAATTCTTCAAATTTTCGATCGGCACTGAAATGTTAGCCTCAGATTTCATCAATCTCAATTGCGAGAAAAGTAATGAAAAAAATAATTTTTACGACCCCCTTTACTTGTAGAGATTCCCTCCAAAATATAATCCTACAAAAAATTCGATATCAAAACCCGCATTTGACCTCAATCTCACCCGAGGCATGCACACGGACTTAGTAAGTTAAGTACTGGTTCTTCTATAAATACTGCCGAAACACATCAACGCCGAAGCGAAGATATTTGACGACAAACTTTACATAGAAGGGTGGTCGCTACCCAGGCGGGCCCTGAAGAGGTCCTTCCACCAGCAAGTCAAGTAATTCGGATTTGGGTCAATATGTGAAATTTTTAAATCCGTTTACGAGCTAGAAGCGCGTAACAGACGGACACACGGATGGACGGCAGCGGAGCGACGGCAAAAGGGTTCCGTGTTCTCCTTGGGGTATGGATCCCTTAAATTGATATAATATGAAGAGGCCGCATATAGAGCCTTTAAAGAAAATGGATGATAAGATAGACTTTGAGTCAGGGCTACGCCCGCGACGTAAGAGGGGCGCGGGGCTAGACGATAGAGGGCGAGCGCGCGACGAGCGGGAGGCCTTGTCTCGCCCCACGCCCCTCTTACGTCGCGGGCGTAGCCTGACTTAAATGGTTTATTTTAAACAACACTAGTGGAACAAGGAACACTATTTGCATAACCCTGACTATCTGGAGTATGTCTAAGAGTTTCAACGAATCTATTACTATCTGCTTTATTTACTTTTCCAAGTACGTGTATTTGTGTTTGAACAGCGATCGACAGCAGCGATTTAAGCATTCTCACACCTAAGCGACCAAAGCGTTTGCGAAGCGGGAGCGTCAGTCGCGCGGCAGACGCTGCTCATAATAATATCTATAATATTTATATGTTTTAAATATTAGATAAACCACTCTGTACTGTTTTAACTGTATTTAATAACCCAATTCCAGTGTAATCACAAATAAACATTCAACTAACCATAATCTCTTATTATGACAGCTCCTTTTGTGGCTTTTTTGGGGTTTTGAGGTTGCCAGCCTCAAAACCCCAAAAAAACCCACATATTCCCAATACTGTTAGCAAAGAGCTTAAGAGGTACGGACGCGACCACATGATCTACGAAACAGATGGGACACTAAAGAGTATGTGTAACATTTCGTGGAGTATTTGATATCCTAGCTTCTTAAAAATAAAAGTATTCTTCTTGGAGTCGCCGACATTTCTATAGGACTTGACGTGAATTGACGTTTGAGTGTGCCTCGACGCGGTCGCTCAGGTGTGTATGACTAGTTTCGCGTTGCAGACGCTGTCGCATCGCCACAGCTTCGCAGTCGCTTAGTCGCTTAGGTTTGAGAAGTCTTTTACTTGAATTTACAATGAAATATTTTGACATCCATTTCGTCCAGGTGGAAAAATAAATAATGAAAAAAGTATTTCGAATAAATGACGATGTTTAGATCATAAACCCGTTGAATTTTAGCTTAGAAAAGTGAATTTTAGAATAGATTGTTCATATTATATTATATGGATTTAAGATGTAACAACAAAAAACTCCAAACCAGTCAGCACCCATTACGCGTCGCAAAAATTTATTGTTCTCAATTCCTGCATAGCTTCTAAACTTAAATTTAAGTTCCTGTCTGTCTTCTTCTTCTGTCCTTTTCTTACCGATACCGATGGTGTCATTTTAGGTTTTTTCTTTAATTATGGCCCCTGCTAGTAGGTACACACTGCAATTTGGCCAATGATCGTGTTAGAATCCTGAAAATCAGCCCGAACGATTTGGCGTCTGTTTTGAAAAAAAAACTTTACCAACGTCGAGATTATGGGAGAGTCGTGTGCACTAGGAATGCCTAGTGCCTTGCATTCCAAGTGCAATTGGAGGTTAAGTTGCCGAATTCACATCATCTGTAGTTTTTCACTGTCTTATAAATATAAGAAATTCACTTATCACGGACGATTTTTAGGTAAAATACACTAGTTTTACGAAACAAAAAGGACCACTGTAAACCGTTTTTAAACAATAAAATAGGCCGAACACGCCATGACAGCATGAACGTTCAAAATAACCTCTTCATTTTAGGTTTATAGGTTGTCAAATTAAGACAGCTCCATAGAAATTTAGATCGAATTCAAATACATTCCGTCTAAAATTGTTGGCCGTCGATTAATTTGCAGGTCCAAAACCTCAAATGATACCTTTGTCCTTTTTTATCGATAACGAAAAAAAGAGTTTAAGAGTTGGTTGCGCATGCGCCGGAGTCCGAACAAAAAATAACGTCTTATATTGTATAATTTAATAGGTGCCTAGCTTATTTTTGTTTAAGTTCTTTTTACATTTGTATTTATTAATTTGTATGGGTTGCATTTTGCCTGAATTAAACGATTTAATAATAATAGTAATTAAAAAAAACGGACTGAACTTAAATTTTGCACCGGGGACGACAAGGGGCGGGGCGGGTTATTTGAATGACTAATAATTATTTTATTATAAGAAAATTATTATTATTGTTAATTAAAACAAAGTGTTGAATTTAAAAGACGTGTACGATTGTTTATTCTCTAACAAATAAATAAATTGATTTACATTTACTTAAATTTAAGTTTTGAGGCCATGCAGGAATTTAGACAAAGAATTTAGACTTAATTAGCTAAACTAATCTGTCCACATGTCTTCAGAATTGACAGTTTTGCTCAAATTGCATGTGACCATCATAGTGAAATGTGACATTAATTGCTCATTAATCGTGAGACTGAAACAGCTGTGACAATTCCGGTAATGAGACATCACTTCACTTGGCATGTTGGCACCATTTGCATGCAATGTCTTGATTTTGAAAGTGATAGTGGCATTATTCTGTGCAGAATCAGCCTGGAGTGGTATCATCGTTTTACCTATTTCTGCCGCAAAGCAGTAACGCTTGCATTGCTGTCTCGGTTTAAGCTTTAAAAAACGGAAAAGTGCGAGTCGGACTCGCGCAACAAAGGTTCCGTTTTCAAAAATAAATATTTTTCGTTTAGAAAAAAATATTCGGTTCTTTTGCTTCTTTAAATCGTTATTTTTAACCACAGAAACCAAAAGTAAAGATATTTTTGTTACACTGCTAAAAAATGGGCGTATTTTTTTACAGAAAACTCTGCACCATTTGCCGCATTGCCACACTAGTGCGCCAATATTGTACGGAAATCCATTACCCACGATCGGAAGTACTGAACCATCAAGTCGTTAACTAATATAACGAATATAAAGAAACCAGACCTAATCAAAATATTTTATATAGGTACATGATGTTATTTCATGACTAATATTTAAATAAAACAAAATCTCAATTTATTTATAAAAATACAGTTTTAAATGCGTTATGATTACTTAAAACTTCACACCTACCTCAACATGGAGATGGTTTAGATTCTTTAGATCGTTGTCGATAGATGGCGCTATGGTTAATTTAACCAATTGGCGCCTGTTATCAATTAATTAAAAATAAATTTAAAATGGCTACATACTTATGTAATTATTGTGAAAAAAATTTAATTAAACGAAAGTTGAATTTATTTGAAAGTACAGTTTCCAACATTTTATTGACCATGGAAACTTCTAAAAAAAACGCCATTTTGTTTTTAGTCTATGTTCACATTGACAATAGGTAAGTTTAAATTTACGATCTTGAAAAACAGAAATTAGTCATGAAATTAAATGGAAATTAATACTTCACAACTGGATACAGGCGATGTAAGCTATTTACTACCGGATATATATAAAAATATATGTGAGTATCTTGCTTTGCTCACAGATGTAACAAAAAATGTAGTGTCTAAGTCATGTGGAAGGACCACTTGTCGAACTCGTCTGTCCACAACGCTCGCCTAAGGCTCGCGTTGCGAACTAGCCTCGTTCGCCAAACTGGTCTCTCCCACACTAGTTAGACAACCTACTATTTATCTACCCATTAGTCTGTCCGCGGTTTCATTATCTCATCCATCACTCAATGTTCTATTTATTTGAAAGTTGGCTACATTCTGCTTATTTTAACAGGTGTTTTAAGTAAATAGAAACAGCTAGGGCTCCGTACCTCCAAGGAGAAGTCCTTGGAGGTACGGAACCCTAAAATATGTATCTGAAACTTGATAAAATAAAAGTACAGTGTCCTCAAAGGAAAATTAATAAAATCGCGGCATTGCGGCGCACAAAGATACCTAAATGTCTAACTAAATACGAAGTTTAAAATGAACTTCCTAAAACGAACCGGTTAATTTAAATTTCTCTCAACTTCTTTTATTGCTGCTTAGTTTCAGTTCGGAATTAGTTAATTTCAAATTCTAGACATTTTAGTTAAAATTAATTAATGCTGTGAGAAAGATTTTATGAATTTTATTCTTTCTTTTTGATGGTTTATGTATAGGTTCGAAGAAATTAAATAATGACAAACTTACGTACAAATGTGTAGGTACTCGTACATACTTATTTCATTTTTGCTAAACGTTTTATAATAATATAATAAATCGTTTAATTCAGGCAAAATGCAACCCATACAATTAATAAATACAAACTAGGTACTAAATTATACTATATTACGTTATTTTTTGGTGGTGCATGCGCAACCAACTCTTAAAAAATTCATTTTCTAATAAGTTGTCATTGAGGACAGACACTAACTCATTTTTAGAGGCACGCACTCTGTCCCAGAACGTTGCGACCCTGTTCCTCAGCACCGCGAAGTAATCAGGGACCCTGGCGTCGGCGAACATGCTCAACGCGCTGCAGTAACGAGGAATGCGAATGTTTAAGTATCAATTTTTGTTAATCTATATATAGGCTTTCGAAATAGGCCATAACTAGTCGAGCGACTTCCGCTTACATAAAACGAATTTTCACTCAATCTGTTAGTTTATTTTGTAAATCTCTGTCTGTAACCCATCCAGAACAAATCCATAATAAGTTAATAAGTACCAAACTAATATTTTAGACCGAATCACTAATAAAATTTTTATTAAAGAATAATTTAGAAAAAAATGTGAAAACGAATTTTCACTCAATCTGTTGGTTTATTTTGTAAATCTCTGTCTGTAACTCATCCAGAACAAATCCATAATAAGTTAATAAGTACCAAACAAATATTTTAGACCAAATCACTAATTTAAAAAAAAAACAATAATTTAGAAAAAAAACGTTTCCTAAAATATGATACTCATAATGAAGTAGCTAATAAAATAAAACTAAACATTCAACATGTTTACTGCCAACTAAATAATATTAGCATAACCATTAACCACGGGAAGTGCGTTTGACAATTTTTTGTGTCCTGAAAATTCAGGCTTGTCATCACAGATATGAAATATTACGAAGCTGGTGTCAGGAAAAAGAGCTGGTATAAGACGATGCTCATTGGTTTTAAAATTAAATAGGGTGTTAATTTATGATTGTATCAAAAAATCGGCCAATTGCGAGACGCACCGGAGGGCTCCATTTAAAAATAATCTCATAAATGTTTAGAACTTTGTTTTATTTTTCCCAGATTACATACTACACCTTCTATCAGTAAGTACTTACTTACTTACTATTTTAATTTATTTTTTGTAATTTCTCAATAATCGTAAAGGTTTGAAACTTCGTTTTATTTTTCCTTTATAACTAAGTATATTTTAAGTTTTTCGGCTTGCAAACTTCGGTGTTAAGGGAGGACGGTCTTTTGTTGCAAAGATATTGAACGACCCATCGAATGATACAATAACCGCTTTTGTATAGATAATATTACCGTAAAAATACTATTCATCGTCATCATCATCAGCCTATTTATGTCCCCACTGTTGGGGCGCTTGCCTCCCTTGCACAAAAGGGTACGGGCCATGATCCACCGAGCGGGCCAAATGCTGATTGGTGGATTTCACACGCCTTCGGATTTTTTTAATTTCCTCAGACATGCAGGTTTCCTCACGATGTTTTCCTTCACCGTTAGAGCAGTCGGTAAATGTACATAAGTCTTCGAAAAAATCCGAAGAACTCATTGGTACATGGTACATGGCATGGTTTCAACCCCGACCTCCCGCATGGGAGTCCGGTGTCCTAGCCACTAGGCCACCGACAAAAAATACTATTACCTATATGTAATTCAGACAAAATTTATTCTATGAGCTATAGCAATCATGATCTTGTTTCCCTTGACACCTTATTACAGTAACACACTGATCACAACTGATATCAGTGCCCTAACATGATCGAGACGGTTACTTTACAACGGCACTAAACCCATCTGATTGGTTCTGTTCAATTTGATGAATACCTAACCGACAAAATAGAATACACTCAGTATAGGAAATGTGAATAAACAATTGACAGATTTATCGAGGAATAAAAATAACTGGGCCTTGGCCTCTGTTATGCTTATGAATACTAACAAAATAGGCGCACTTGCTTTTCCCAGCATCCCGTTTCGTGTGGAATTTTGACAATAGGGTATTTGACAAGTATCAAATATTAAATACATTTCATAAAAATAAGAAAATAAACATAAATTGATGGTCAAATGTGAAAACAGAATTAAAATCCGTTGAAAAATAAAATAGCTACAGGCAATCAAAAATCAGACGGTAGAAAGAGACGGCAATAGATAATTGTGACGTCACTGTGATGTAGCGCCATACAAGCAGGTCCTTGACTACATAATAAGGACTGTTTTGCTAGAAAGGGACAGAGCATCCCCCTATTACTAACTTTAACCATTAATATCTCTGATGTTAGTTGAGATAGCGATAAACGGATTTCAGATCCATCTTCAGTATATCCATGTAAGTTGATTAATGAAATTAAAAAAATTAGTCAAATACCCTATTCGGTTGAGTTCAAGTCAGTATATTCTAATGGTTATAGAAGCTTGCTTTAAAGTCGACTTGAGACTCAACTTCAAAGTCATTGCCGTTTTTAGTGAAGGTTGGACACGACATTAGGCACTCCATCAAAGTCCTGGAAGTTCCTCTATACCATTAAACTGAGGTGAGATGTATAGGGACAACGGTGACCACTTACCACACGTGGTCCGTTTGCTCGTCTGTTCTCCTTGGACAATAAAATAAAACTTATTTGGTTAATTTGTTTTCGTTTAAATGAGAGTGTTCTGTTTAATTTCAAGTAAGTATGTTTGTCTATTGAACACCAAATAAGTGATGTATTTATTCACAATGCCTAGCAATCTGGCAATAGGACATAAAACGCAAAGCGTTGCGTAGATGGAGCCACGAGCACACTCCGTAAACAGAAAAGCAAAGCGAAACGTCATTTTTGAAGATATCACAATGTTCTCGTTCTTTGGATTAATTTAATTGAATTTCTCAAAGCTATAGTAAAATTGTGATGATATCATGGCATCATATGGCCATTTCAAAATAGCAAACCTAAAAAAACTGTTAAAACAGCGTGGCGCGAGTCTGAAGGAATTTGGTGGAAAGGTACGTATTATCTAGATGTTAATATTTGACTTTATGTGCAAATATAAAGATTATTAAACAAAAATCTTCTAAATAAAACCATCCAATATTAATCAAAATAATCATTAATTAGTTATGAAATTATTGTCTTCGAAAGCAATAAATTTAGGTTATGTTATGTTTAGAACAAAATCATCTATAAGTCGTACACGTACGTCTTTTAAATGTATTTTTGTAACTATGCTAGTGGCGCCTCTAATGGTAAAACATTGCAGGGTTATCTCCTATTGATCTAACACGAGTAAGTATCATGGCGTACGCTGCGTGACACGGACGCACGCGGCACGTTATCCATTACTCGTTATGTAGTTAAAACATCACCGAAAGAAAACGAAAACCAGCAATATACATCGATATCGACTAATCCGCGCGCGGATTCAGCTTATCGCAGCGCACGGCCTTAGTTTCTGATGTGGTAGTTGCGCAGTGTGAGAAATCATATGGCATTACGCGATCACCGGCTCTGACTAGTGACGTCACGCGGCGCCCACGCACGCTGCTAACGCTATGATACGTTATTAACACGTTAGGCCACGAAAACAACGAGAGCAAACTGTAACTTACTGAAAAAAAGATATAAGACGGATAATGATAGCTGGCAAAAATCGTGAGGGGGCTGCCTTTTCATGTCATATATGCATGTTTTGTTCGTAATATGAAACTAACTTGTTTGATAGCCATAGTTACCCCTTCTATGGATGACCTGCCTCTGTCTGATAGAAAACGCATTGCACTGATTAACATCTAATTAAGGCATTTTTCCTGTCATGCGGGTTTTCTCGTCCATATTTAACCAGTTAAGCAACAACCCTACTATAAATCTTTTCAATAGTAGTCCTGATTCCGTTAAATCCTTACTAACTAACGAGTTTTCCTCTGCCTATTCTGTAGTACCTACATGGTGTCTAGATTAAGAGTTGTTTTAATATTAATTTTACATTAACCGTGGAAGCTTATAAATGGTTTTTGTTTTTATATATGCATATTTAACTTGAAAATAAGGCTGTAAGCTATCTAAAAAAAAATACAATACCATGCGGGCATGCGGATACCAAGCACCACGGTTTCTCTCTCTCTCTTCTTCCCGTCACTCTGCCGAGGAAAGGCTCCGAAGGGCTAGTAAACGATGTCTCCATGATTATATGTCTTGCGCCAGATCATTATTGTATAAACTCGTATAAAAATATACACAGCTGATACGCACATTCGGGGGAAAATTCGTAAGAAAGGAAAAGGCCTAAAATCAAATTTGTCAGTTTCCGCAGCCACACACGACGCCCATATGAACAGTGACGCTTGTCTACGTGGCTAACGATGTAATATAAGATTTATTTAGCGAGACCAAGGATCTTTTCCCGTCGACTTTTTATTGGTTCCTTAATGGCGGGACGTTAAACTGGTGCAAATAGTCCCACGAAATTGGGACATCGCCAACCCACCTGGAGAGTCGTGGTGGCGGTGAGGAACAAGGTTTTGTGATTCAAGATTCTTGAAGACCGAGTTGTGAAGAGTATGCCATCATTATAATACAAATTGATCTTAGAGATGACTTTTAAATTGACTACTAACCACAATAGATATCTTTACTTATTTTAATAAGTTTATGTAACCTAATATAATAACAACTCTCCATTTTATATGCACCTACCTACCTAAATATTTCTGCATAACCCCATGGTTAACTGGTTGAAAATGCCTCAAGGCATTAAGCTCGCCTCATGTACACCTTTTTTGTGCATTAAAGTGTAAATAAATAAAATAAAAGAATACATATTTTTTAATCTTCTTCTTTTCTTTTGGTCATTATAGTGTCCAACCTATAATCAGAGTTGTTCAGGACTCCCGTAGACCTGTCCTAACGACAGCATCCGGAGCCGACAGGCACGGAGGGGCTCTGATGAAAATGTACCACTAGTACTAATGTAGTAGTAATGTACCCTTCCTGGTTCTGATCGCGCCGCACGATTTTTTTTGGACCATATTCGCAATGTCGCAACTTAGCTACGAGCCCCTCGATTTTTTCACGGAGAATCCTAGTGTTTCGTCATAACTGAATCCGTCAAAAAACATATTAGAATAGGTATATTTCTTTGATTTGAAAAATTCGCAAATAAGTTTACGCAAAGTTTAATAGCAGAGAAATCCAATTGGAAACGCCCTTGTATTAGGGAGAGGTCAATGATCTTCGTGTACATATTAAAAATATAAGTACCATACTGTTAAACGGCGAAATTATCTCAATGAGAGTTCTATTTCAGTAAACTCTTTGATCGTAGAGTTTGGATTAGCAAAATTCTTATATCTTTATAACGTGAATGTTCCCATAAAAATATTCAATGAGCTACTATTTATAGATTAAGATGGGAAAGGAGTTCTATCTTCTTCATCATTTAATTCTGTCGAACTATATGTACTGGGAAAATTACTTCTTAATTCTTCTAATTAAGGTTCGAGAGAGATCGGCTTGCTGGAGATTCTTGACATAGATGGATTTCCCACCGATTTGCTGAAGAGTTTTGACTCATATATCTAAGTAATTTCAAAAAGCTTATGTCTATATATAATATGATTTATACTTATAGCATTTCTTTGCACGATAGAAGTAAGTACAACTATTTTGTTAGTAATGATTAGATTATTATTTAAAAAAAATATTTACTGCTAAACCCGCATTTGACCTCGTTCTCGCCTGATGGTAAGCGACGATGAGGTCGACGATGGACCATGCGGGTCTAGTAAATGCCTATTCACTCTGGCCTTGAAGATCCTAAGGTTGTAGGTTTCGGTAAATACAGACAGGCAGGCTGTTCCATTCCTTAGCCGTTCGCTTAATGAATGGATGATGAATACTTGCTTATCGTATGGTTAGTGACCAACCTATTTGTAAGAGTTGTTCAGGCCGCCCGTAGGCCTCTGACATGGCTTAACGACTGCTGTCGAACGACAACAACCGGGACTGACTGCTTAACGTGCTTTCCGAGGCACGGAGGAGGTCACCCATCCAGGTACCGACCACGCCAAGCACGAATGATAATAAATGATTAGATAAGATATTATACATACACCCCCTCACAAACACACACACACCACATACACACACACACATCACACACACGCTATCTCACGCACACACCCCTCACACACACCACATACACGCTTACTTAACTATTTAATTTAGCATTGCCTTATGTTTTTTCATAATTTATTTATCGGAAGAGACTGGCCCCCACAACACAGGGTATCCTAGTGTGAGAGCCAGGGAAATCTGAGAAAATATAAAAGATACTGTCTGCATTAATAAATTTTTATTTTATTTTATTTTTTTATTTTTTATTACACCCTTCCGCAAGAACAGTTTTTCACATGTTTTGAAAGCTGGTTCAGACGAATGCATAAATGCATTGATGCCGCAGGGGAATACTTTGAAAAGTTGTAAATAAACATTTGTAATATTTCTTTTATTTTCTATTTGACTAAAAATCAATGATCGCCCCTCGTAATATGTAACATCCACTGATGGTTCTATCCTGTTCTATCCATTGTTTTCTATTTATGAGTAGTGTGCATTGACGTTTGCATTTCAGTCAGACATTTGTTGGGTAAACCAGTCGATCTATTTGTTTATCTGTTTGTTTATCGGCTGAGAAATGAACGATTTCATACATTTCGCATGCATGCATTCAGTATTTGATCTCGCGGTATTTGTAAAACCGCTAAAACACATTTTCCTAACTGCTATAACTAATGTAGATATATGTATGTGTTCAATAATCATTTTAAGTTGGGAAGTTAGATAAACTTTTATTTACCTATGTACGAGTAGGTTTTAATCTGAAACTCTCCGTGCCGCGTCGCGACAGTAGCCGTTAGGCCACGTCAGAGGCCTATGGGCAGCCTGAACAACTCTAGTTGGCCACTAAACACACGATAAGAAGAAGACTAATCTACAGGTGGACTTATATCAATAATAACCGTGCTGTTAATCTACTGCTAGATTTTAATATGTTTGTAAGTACCTTTTTTTGGTAACGGGAGAAATCTTCGAAAGATACCCAGCCTCCTGGAGGAGAGACTGGGTTATGTGAGATTTTTACTCACTAAAACCACCTCGATGGCCGGCCTCGTGCTTATCGGAGGGCTCCGGGATCTCCAGTGGAACGCACCGGTGCCCTCCTAGCATTTGCCTTGGGCTCCTCCTGGGAGGTATACATTCCACCACCCTGTTCCTCCCGTCACAGCAGCGTGCGGCCATAGCACGTTGCTGCCTTCCCTAGGGTCGCCCGCCAATGGACGGCCAAAGCCCCCACTTTGACCGCCCGCTACCCTGATCCCTCCTTTTAGTCGCCTTTTACGACAGGCAGGAGATACCGTGGCTCTATTCTTCGCCCGAGACTTACAGGGCTGCATGTTTATAAGTAAGTATGTCGGTGTTAGAGCGTCGGTGGCGTCGTGGCTAGGACGTCGGACTCCGATGCGGGAGTTCCGAGTTCGCAACCAGGTTTTTGTTTTTTTCGAAAGAAGGAAAATATCGTGAGGAAACCTGCATACTGAGATAACAAGTGTGTGAAATGGGAAAGGCAATGGCAAACCACCCCATTAAATTTGCCACGAGAGTCATTCTATGTGATTAATTCCTTAGAATGATCACGACCCTCAGCAATGAGGAAAACGACTTAGAAGAAGAAGATCGAGTAAGTATGAGTACTTAGATTTTTTGTAAATTTAAATGCTGTATCGTGTGGTGCCGGGTCCTAAAGAATTACTAGATCCAGTGTGGATCTAGCCACACCCGTAAAAGTGGATCTAATGAGAAAAAAAATCTCACTTGATCCATCATGGATCTGACCAATGGATCTATTGAGAACGATCGAACTCATCTCGTGAGTGTTAGGGCGACTAAGGATCTTAGGGTTGTGACGGTGAGTCTGCCCCCTATTCTACACCTAGTAGACGGCGGTAGTCTCGCCACCTACCACGTTTGGCCACCAAATACCTAATAGGCCAAAAAGTGGGAACTACCTTTTTTTTGTTAATCAAGGAGAACAGACGAGCAAACGGGCCATCTGATATTAGAGGGTTTTTGATGCGCCGCTAACCTTGAGGAATAAGTTGGATTGCCTTATGTGCCGGAAATGACGCTGGCTCTCTTGCCCTTCAAACCGAAACTCAGAAATGCAAGCATCTCTGCTTCACAGCAGAAATAGTACCACCCCAGGCGATCCTTCACATTAGGATCTACCACTACTACCTGTGATTGAAGGTGGTTCCTGTTTACCCCCTCGGGGAATATGGACGTGAGAGTTTATGTATGTACGAGTACCTATGTATAAGCAGGACTATATTAATAACAACCGTGGTATTGGTATTTAATCTACTGCTAGGTTTTATTATGTTTGTAAGTAGAATCTCCCGATCGCTCTGAATCAAATGGGTTTCATATCGGATCCAGTTAATATGATTTGTTTGACACAATAATAGCTTTAGCCAGAGAAATATTGCGTCTGTCAGTCGTTAATCATAAAAATATATGAAAAATATATTTTTATTTTCGAGTTGAATGCCTTTTCTAATGCCTTCGATTCGAATCGTTGAAATGGGATTGATGTGATCGCATGAGATATGAAATAAAAATACGTTAAATTACACTTAAATCCTAAGTTGCATGAAGCAGCCTAAGTTTTCAATGGTCATTAAAACGTGCGTTTCCGCTCCCACGCTGTAACACTAAACTGACACAGAGGGATGAAGAGAGAAAACCATTTCAAATTATCAAAAGTGGTACGTAAATACGAGTATTTCTATAATTTCTTACGGACTAATCACTACCATATTAAATTCAAATTACAATTTCTTCGTAATACGTACAACCAATGCTAATCAGTTTCACAGTTTAAACAAACTGTTATTAAATAATTCAAATAAGTTTATTTGTGCGGTAAGATGACAAAGTATTCGTACTTACATTATCACTGTAATAAATCACTTTTTATCATCACTCACGTTAACAAATCCAATATAACAATTTTGTTTATTTACTTTCAAAACACTTCAATCACTTTCGTACGATTTTATAAAATCTTAAACATTTGAAACTTTTAACAAGCAGCAAAAGTACGCGGAACTTTTGACTAAATAATAAATAATAGATTTTTTAAATATTTCACTGTGAATATCGAACGTCAGGTGAAACGGGAATGTTCAATTGGTATTGCCTCTGCGCAGACTAACAACAGAACTGGAAGTCGGTTTATCGATGCCGAGATTACAAGAGATCAGACAAGACACTATTTTGAAATTATGATGTAGTACCTAATTAACCATACAGTTCGACAAGGATCTTTTGGCACGTGGCAAAAATCGGAACTAACGCCACCATCCTTGTACAGTCGCCCACTAGCTAAACTATACCTCCGATTAAATCTCAACCTTATGCCTGCGCAGAATGGTATATTTTAGATTGTCAAATTTTGACGTTTTGGGTTGGTTGACCTGTGGTCGACTGTACAAACGTCACTTCATGATAGTTCGCTATACAAAAAAGTGATACCAACACGAGGTGTGTCAATGTCATCCACGCGGCTAAAGATCCATTTTTTTCTTCTTTAATGAATGGTTATTTACAGTGCAATTTGGCCAATAACCGTATTAGAATCTTGAAAATCACTCTAACTTGTCTCTGAGAGAATATTGCCGTATAGACACAAACTCCTAACTCGTAGTCACTAGATGCTCTTTGACCAGTCTCGTCTAATATTAGGTGCGCATGCGACGGCGCGCGGCGGTCGTTTCGTATCAGTTTTGGTTTTTATTGTACACCGCGTACCGTCCAGTGTATTTCTGGAATACTTGCCGTCGCTAGGTTAACCTTAGAACTATTGGGTTAACCGTCGAATGGTGGAATAGAAAAATAGGGTTAAGTAAACAGGTCGATATTGTGACGGATTTATACAGGTTAATTTAAATGTCTTAACCTGTTCACCCCTTCCGTTTGGCTCAACATTTGTCTAACCCCCTGTATTTCACTTTTCTTTTTATTTACGAAAGAACAGACTGCAGGATTATTACAGGGCAGCTGATAATAGTTAGATTCTATTTTTTCGACTTCGTAATTTCGAAACATTCTTACGAAGTTACGGTAAGTATAATATAGTGCCCTTTTTAGGGTTTCGTACGCCTGTCAATATGTCTGTATATCACGGCTGTTTTTCTCAGCAACTACTAATATAATAGACCTTCTTCTCCGCATCTATCTATAATGTAACAAGGGTCTATTTCAGATTCCTGAATAATAATAATTTTCTTACCTCCTCACTTCCTAAATAACTATGGAATAAAATTTCTCCAACAAAATTGATAACCACACTTACCTCGTTCGAGTTTGTATAAATCTCCAAATAAATCTCTACAACAAGTCTCTTTATAAATCACATACAATCGGATCTTCTTGTGATCGTATGTTTTACTAGTGCTGGACAAAATATTTTCAATATTTCAATTATTTCTAATACCAAAACCGTTATGAATTTTCGGACTTTTTTCTTTTTGTCTTTCCTGTCGTGTGGTTAGTGGGCATCTATTTTTCAGAGCTATTCAGGCCGGCCGTAGATCTCTGTTGTGTCTTTGACATGGTCCGATAGTTTAACGTGCTCTCCAAGATACGGAATGCTTGACAACGTGTCACTAGCGGTCACCTTCCCATAATTGTATATATAATTTCTGCGCAGATGTCATCTAAGTGACGTTGTTGCTATAAAAAATATCCATTATTCTTCAAAAACACGCTTTCTAAAATATAAATTCATGTCAGAGTTAATAAGTTATTTTCTTTAATTACAGTTCGCAGAGATTCCAAGTTGTGCTTGTTGAATGTAGTCCTTATATATGCATTTCTTCTGTAAGATAAAGCTTGTCTTTCAAACTTCCGTTATGTCGAAGTTCAGTCAGTCGAAGTTCAGTCTGTCGAAGTTCCAGTCTGTCGAAGTTCAGTCTGTTTAAATTCAATCCTGTCAATGTTCAGTCGATTTTTATAGTTTTGTGGCGACGCACGACGCGCCACTGCGTTTAGTTCCTACTCAGATCGGTGTAGAACACGCTATCGAAATTTTCCTAGGACTTCGTATATATACGAGTTCCAAACATCCATAGTTGGACCAGGACATCTGGTCACCAGTCACAACACCCCGTCTGGTGGAAGATCTTCCCCTTTTCCCTTTCATACCACTGACATTACGTCATTCTCTGTCCTCATATAGCGCGTTCCTACAGTTTTTATATTTTTTAACTTTATATGTAAAATCCATGTTGCTTTATATGTAAAATCCATGTTTTAATGGTTTTTTATATGAGTCATATTGTAACGATGTCGACTTCATCGTCCATATCAACCTCATTGTTAGCGTTTATATATAATATCATATCGTGTTGGCATCTTCATTTCTTCATCTATATTTTCAAAATTCAAATCATATTCCCATTCAATTTCTAAATTCCATTATTCCATTATGTATTTTGTCCTGAATGGGCGTTTCTCCGTTTTATAAAATTGTCTCCTACTACTACCTATTTTCTACTATTGTGTTGTTCTGTTCCTGATAAATATAATATCTACTATTACCAAGTTTCTTCTATTACTTCATCCGCACACTGTCCTAGAACCCTGCTAGCCGGCACCTAAAGGGCAGATTGTAGCAGTGTCAGATTGTATTTTTTCCGAAGTCCTAACAAAGGAGGCTAGTGACGCGCTGGAACTCCACGTTTTTCCGCAGATGACGAATTGGATCTCTTGTGATCCGAACATATGTATCAAAACCAGAAAAAAGTTTACATTACACATCACTACACTGTTAAACAAAAACAATATTTCCGAAGAGACTCACTCAACAAAACATACAGGGTTATCTCTTACTGAATTTGTCATTCAAATTGAGTGTTCGCTACTGAGGCGGCGGAGCAACATTGAAACCACAATAAATAAAAACAATACGTAAATCGTATTGCGAATTGGAGCATGTCTAATTCGAGATAAAAGAAGGAAATAAGATTTTTTATTCGGCATTTTAATATGAGATATATATTTACGAGTATGTACAAGTTATTTTTGGGGTGTCCATGCAATTCGAGGGAAATTCTTAGAATTGAAATATTTTAATCTAATTTAGAAGCACCTTATATCAATAGGTAGACCCATAGTTATATTTCCATAATCCCCGAGGGGAACCACCGTCAATCACAGGTAAGTCCCACTTTTCGCCGTAAGATTAGTCGCCTCGTACGACACCCACGACGACGGGAAGAGTTGGGATGGTATTCCTTAGGGCCGGCACCACAAAGTCTCGTTCTACGTTCCAAAAAATGTATTCGGTGTGGCTGTTGACGAAGCAATCCTGGGACGCTGGTGTCCCCATATAAAAAAAATGTTGTGTGTTTGTTCTGTTTTTGTTAATTTTGTTATTTTGTGTGTTTCACTATTGTGTTATGTCGAGCCATGCCAGAATACCAGCGGAAGACGACACCCCGTCATCAGCCATTATGCTGAGACATGGACCCATTTGCTTTTATGCTTTAATTTTATTGTATTATTATTGTATTGTATTTGTATTATCATTGTATTGAGGGCAAATAAACGTTTTTTCATTTATTTTATTTTTTCAGCTGTAGGTCCAATCCAATATCTTTAAAGTTCAGTTTTTTCTGGTTACCTACGTAACGACTCTTCGAAGTTCGACCTGTAATCGCCCCCATCTATCTGCCGATGCCGATTCTGGGAAATCTTTGACAAAGGGCAGTGGCGAGGGACTGTCTGGACATTTAGGTAATTTATGGACCGCTCTCACCAGCGAGGAATTAATCAGCAGGCGGGAATGTTCCTGGATTTCCCAGAAATTATACCTACGTACCTACAAAAAGGTGATAAATCGGAAAAGAGATAGCCGTTAGAATACAATATGTAATGCTATCCTATTATACGAAGCTCAATTGTACCATGTAGGTGGGCGGGCGAGCTGGGTTTTTTTTAAGTTTTTTTTAGTGCTGTTAAAGTAGAGTAAAAAAGTGACTTTGTAAAAATGTACTGTAAGGTAATTTTTAATTGATTTCATTGGGAATGCACACGCTACACTCGCTCCCAGTTTAAAATGAAAAGGGTTCCAGCGAGTTTTTCTTATAGCGCATAAATTAAGGGCTAAGAAAAGCCACCCTGTTCTACGTGAAAGTCGAGAAAGAACTTATAAAATTAGCCTAGGTACAAATAAATCAAATTAAAAAACCGTGTTCTAACATTATTTTTACTTGTAGATAAGAATAAGACCTAAAAAGCATGATAAATTAGTTTCCCCGATACTTATCTCAATTATTAGTGCGCCCAAATTACACTCGTGGGAAGTAGGTAGGTACAAATAAAATTTGAATTTCAAAACAGTATGAGCAGCTACAAACTCACCATTTTTCATGGCTCGAACATCTACTTTTGTTCCTGGTATTTCTGGTAACGGGAAACGTAGTAATTACCTTTTCTCTGGCGGAGGGGTTCGGCGGGAACTTCTACTACATGGCTTTGTCATATACCTATCATCTTTACCTATCCTATATCTACCTATACCCATAGATCACACTAGGTATCTAGGTATAAAAGTCAGATATCAAAATTCACAATTAGAATTACTAAATACTCGTAATACACTTACTAATTTCATGAAAATCACAAAGTTCCTGGATCAAATAACTGAATTTGTAAAAAAAATTTATCGATGTGTCGGATCGATGCAAATTTTAAAACTCCCTCCTTACCCATTGTACAAAGTGCGCAGTAATGCTTAAGCTTTAAAATTCTGACTTCTAAGTATGAAACGAAACGCGCAGTGCCGTTTGTCCACACTCCAATAAAAATCCGGCCGTACCCGACCGATTACTGACGAGCGATTTTTCGACGCGCATTTTAATTACCATCATATTTTATTTTCTACCATAGTTTATGAAAAGATTTTGCACAATAATCGTAATATAAAGTAGTGGTAGTCAACAAAACAGAATCTGATTATACATTATACGTAAGCATGAGAGCAGAGAGAGGAACATCGATCAAAAAATCATTCAACACAAGCCTTTCTTATAATTAAAATTCAATCTTGTATTAATTTATTTAAAAAAAATTAAGAATTTATTAATAATCATTAGTTATAATTTATTATTAACTATATTTCATTGTCATACAAACCGAGCGTGTAGGTGGGCTTCATTGTAGCCGTGGACAAATTTCTGGCTGTGCTGTCAAACATCCGCGTCGTGTTGAGTTTTTCTCCCGCGCTTTTGTGGCATCACGTCAGCTTTGTTCCGTTTTGTCTAGCAAATTATTTTACAGTAGTGCTTTTCTAGAAAGAATTGTGTTTCGCGTTTGAGGAACTGCTACTAGATGTGAATAAGGTGTAGGACAGTTAAGTAAAGTCAAATAAGACGCTGCAGCGATCCGTACTTGGCTTGTTTTCAAAGAGCCATACTGCGTCCGGGACGCCTTCTTCTTTGGTTCGAATGGTGCAGAAGCGTGGAAGATTCTCCAAGATAGCATTGGAATGTGTCACACCAGCATTTTAATGAAGACTTGAACGAGTTGTTTATATCAGATATGGCTGTATGGACTTAGTTCCCTTTGCCTTTAAAAAACAAACAACAACAATCCGCATCGTTTTTTTTTCTCTTTCACTTGACATTTCGTTCAAGGCGATCGTTTAATTTACGGCAGTACACGTTTCGTGTCTTTACGACTTAAAAGTAAGTGTTTTATTAGAAATATTGGTGTATAGTAAATATTCACTGAACGCCCGACCTGTAGAAAGCATATATTTGTGAAAAAATGTATTTTGGTGATCGATTTTTTTGGATGCTAAATATGCTGGTCGACCGGAACTTAGAGCTCTGTGACCATAATGCGCATTTTTAATTGTTATTGAGATTGTTTCCAGGCGTTATTTATATTAAAACGCCGATACGTAAGGTCTTGTGTACGTTTTTATAATAATTCAGAAGAGTTCCAAAAATTTGTAACCTAACCTCCCCAAGTATTTGGCATCAGCAATACCTAGCAAGTTCCAAGCGTTATAGTAAACAAATTCAGTGTGATATTACTGCGTTGTAAAAGCAAAACGTGTAGGTTTTTAATATGTATCTAACAACAGTATATTAGTTTCTTTGACATGTGTATATTAAAAAAGGCATGGCTCTAATGGCGCCTGGGTCAAACAATTAGTTAAGGGGATCCCTGCATTCTCTTCACATGGCTCTCAGCAAGCTAACAACCTAATGAATTTGAGTGTTCTGCGTTCCCTAGGTTTCTGTGAAACTATTAACAAGTCTGAATTTTTGTAACTCTTTCCCTTTGTGCCCCCTTAATGACACCCCAACCAGCACCTTGCTTCCATCATTTCTACTGTCTTAACGGCTTTTTCCACATGTGACTTTAATCTATACAAGGCGTTGAGTGTTTAGGAATTGATTGTTCTTGATTGCAAAGGACTTCACAGCTTCTGTACCTGGTCTGACCAATTTTTCCCTTATTACCTCAAGATATCCCAGTTCCTACACGTATTGCAGTAGCATGCCTGGATATTCTCTTAACTATTATCAATTAAAATTTCAATATTGAAAATTTTCCAGAATGCGTTACGTGGCCGCTTATTTACTGGCTGTGCTGGGAGGCAAGGCATCCCCAGCGGCTGCTGATGTGGAAAGGATCCTGAGCTCAGTTGGTATTGAGGCCGATTCTGAGAAACTGAAGAGAGTCATCTCTGAGCTCAATGGCAAGAGCGTTGAGGAGCTGATTACACAGGGTATGGTTTTATAGTCATATTTCTAACTTAACAACTTAAGTGAATCTCATGTCCTGCTACTGAGCTGGGTAAAATACTATGCCGCATGGTATTAAGCTCGCGCCTCGTGTACTATTTTGTGCAGTAAAGTGTTAAATTAATAAAATACATAGGTTTATATCCGAGTGGTACTAGTAACTTGATCAACATAATAATTGAGAATATTATCCTTAGGTCTCATTTCCAAGTAGAAATGCTTGGCAATCTAGGTATAAACTTACTAATAATTTTGTTTACACTATTTGGGGGTTATTTTTGTTCTAATGCTTTTTACTGTTAGGCTGGCAGGGAAATTTAACAATCAATTTGACATAGAGTTTATATACCTGATATACTATTACTATGAGAAAACTATTATTATTGTTATTAGATCAGCAGGTAGGCAGCTAAGGCTGGTTAGCTTGTTTCTTCAAGTTTTGTAAGTGGCTGTCCAATCTATTCTTAAATTCTTATGTTGTACACAACAAAAATATTCACAGCCACTTACTAATACAGACTGAAAATAGATAACAGCATAGACCCTAAATGATGATTCCTAAACCATACCATCTTTCGTCTGAACGACATTGCTGTTCACTCACTGCCTGACATTCCCTCACTACCTCTATCCGCACACATCTCTACCACCCAATCTAACTGTCAAATGCCTGTAGGTCGTGAGAAGCTGTCGTCGATGCCCTCTGGTGCCGCCGCGCCGGCCGCCGCCGCCGGAGCCGCGCCAGCCGCCGCTGTGGAGGAGAAGAAGGGTATGTCCTACCTTATCCTCATTTGTGACTTAAAATTGAAGCGAAAACCTAGCGATCTATGTACCATTATTCTTATGGGTATAAAGTCCTTAGAAATGTAACAAAATATTCATTCACTTCACAAACATTAAGAGAATGAAAAGGTAAACTTATTGCACAATAGTCTACAATACATAAAGAAGACCATGGTATAGTGGATAATAAAATGGTATCAAAATAGGTACATATAATGTTTATGGTAGACCGAAAATGACTTATTTTAGCACCTGTTGCTCAAAGGTTGTGAAGCTGTAATAGCTTGTATGCAGTGTAACAGCATTACAAGTCTGGATTGGATATGCCTTGATATATCTGATAGTGACAAGTAAAATACAAGTCTACGTGACATGAAAAATACTTTCAAAAATATTGTTCCACTATCGCAATTTCTCTAAAGCGTGACCTAATGTAATGTCTCTATTTACAAATTTATTTTAGAATGAAATTATTACAATGTTCGATGACTATGGTGGTATGGTAGGTTCAAAAAAAAAACATCATACCACCATCCGTCCCGGACGGTTCTACAATGGGTCCGTAATGCAAGTTTGCATATTTTATTTATATTTTACAGTAATTAAAATTCACTTTATCATGTATTCTATTACTACTAAAAATAAATAATAAGTATTTTAGTAGGTACTACTAGTTTTTAGTCAGATTTTCTATCTATAGCAAGTTTTCATGATGATTTCAAATACACCATCTTTCGACTGAGCGTCAGTGCTGACAACTTACATTTCTGATATTCTTAAACGCAACCAAAACTTACAAACGTCTCGCATCCCATTCTAACACGTGACATTTCTATTTGCAGAAGAGAAGGAGACCAAGAAGGAAGAAACCGAATCTGAAGATGAGGACATGGGCTTTGGTCTCTTTGACTAACTGCTTTTTACAAGTAACCTTTTTTTTTTCTCCTTTAATGTTTATAAAGATATCAGAAGAGCAAACAGGTCATTTTGATGGTAAGTGGTCATTGTCGCCCATATAGAACATCTCGCCTCATTATTGTTAGAGGGTTTTCGATGAGCTGTTAAGTTTGAGGATTTAGGTGGAGTACCTCATGTGCCTGTAATTACACTGGCACTACTGCTGCACAGAAATACAAGGCGGCAGAAACAAAAGGGTGGTAACTCCCCAGGCGATCAGAATATCAGAATCTTCCACCTTCGTACGAAAGTTTGTACAAAAGAGTACCAGAAACTAACAGGTTTATTTTTATGCAGTTTTTTTACATGAAATATTTACTTAAGGTTCTTAATATGACAGGAACTCTGGATTGTAATGGTTGGTTCGAGTTTGAACTCAATTTTTTTATGCCACATTTGGAACCTTGAGGGTCAGATGAAGACCAGGAAAAATTAAGGGGATCTCCGCTACGGGAGTTGATAGTTTCTTAATATTTTAATTTAGTGTTATTTTATTTAAAATTATTGTTTTTCTTTCGTTTTAGATAATGGCGGCGTACGCGGTCGTAATTCCAATTATGGTGTAAGCGTAACTTGACAGCGACTATGTTTCTATGAAATATATTTGCAAGAAAATATCTATTTTTCTTTTATTACAAAAACTTCCCTATAGAGCTTTGTTCAGTACAGCGCTATCTACCGTCTGTATTCGGAACTAATTCGTTCATAATGGAGGTAGTTTGTTTTCTGCTTGTAATATTAGTACAAATAAAAGAGGGCGCCACATGTAATGTCATTGGCCAAGTTGAGGTCAAAGTCCTTCGTTTCTTCACGCTAAAATTCCTTGTGTTGACATTGATTAATCTGTGGACATTTTCCGGCTTGACTTCATGTCTCATGTGCTATTTTTGTAAAAAAAAAAATATTCTATAACATTTTGTGTAAATAAAATTACTCTATCAAGATTCACTCATTACCAAATTATATTTTAAAAATAACTAAAAATGTATAATGGTGGCGATTAAAAGCGTGGCCCCCCATCAATGGTACTAGCGATACATAATAGTGTCGCTAGTACCATCAATGGTACTACTGACGTTAGGGGCCCTAAACCTACAATTAAAAGTTAATAGGTGGTATGATTGGGTGGTACCGCCTTTTTACTTATTTGTACTGCAAAGCAGCAAAGAGGTACCTCTTTCCTTCTTGTACCTCTAAATTGAAAATTAATTAATAAATTTTAATTGTACGCCTAAATTGTACCTCGTATGTAACTCTTGTTACATACAACGAGGTTCTAAATTGTACCTCGTATGTAACAAGAGTTACATACAACGAGGTACAATTTAGGCGGCCTTATCGCTAAGGCTAACTCTTCCAGGCAACCTTTGGGCATTGGAAATGATTACGAGAAAGAGGTAGGTGTGCAATCATTATGGAAATCATTTCGGTTCGCCCCTCGTAATGTGTATATTCAATAACACGTGAGTAACAACAATCACAGAGATTAAAGAAGATAGTTACCTTGTTGCAATTTATTTTATGATTCTATTATATAGGTACACTAATATTGTTACCAACCTACCTGAGACCCCGATAAGCGGTAAAACTCCCATCTTTATCGGAAGCCAATGGTACAAATCAATGGTACTACTGACGTTAGGGGAAACTATGTGTATTTATCCCCATATTCACATAAAGATGAAATGAAATCACTTCAAACGGCACAAAAACTTTCTAGTAAAGGGCTTGAAAAATTGGAAATATTGTAGAATCATTTAAATGCATAGAAATATAAGCAATCACTAATCCTTTATTGTTTGTTATCTGTTTGGGAAAGCACTGACTTCCGAGAAAGGAACTGATATACCAAGTTTGCGAATAAGGGTATTAAATGTATGTATTAATTCAATAAAGTTTAATTTCTTTTTTTATTATTTCCCTAGTCCTGGTTTTATTTCAAAGCCTTATGGTTCAATCTACTTCGAGTTGCTTGAAGGAACCCTCGATACTCCCGAAGATATCTGAGATAGTCTTCGGTCTGCCAGGTCGGAGAGCCTCTACTACTCGTTTCTTGTTTTCTTCAATGAAGTATTCTTTATTTTCCTGCAGCTTCGTTATAACTTCCACTGTAAAGAAGTTTATTTTTTATTTTATTTTATTTATAAGGGAAATCTACAGCATTAACAATTATAAAATTACATATGTATTAAACTTAAAGAAGGCCAATTACAGATTTCCTCGTTTATATATGACTTGTATACCTACAGAACGCGGTTAACTTTAGACTAGTAATGTAGAATTAACATGAATATGTCATACATATTTACCACGAGTATTAAATGTTATTTGTAAGTACTTGTTAATCAAGTGCTGGCTAAGTGACTAAGATTAATATGTGGTGGCGTGAGAGTTTGAGGGTGTGTTGTATATGTGAGTATGTGTATGTTTGTGTGAAAGGGTGTGTAAATACCGACTGTTTAAATACCAATGCAGCATTATGGAATAAACACATATATAATATTGTTATTGTATTGTGACCAAAATAATAACAATCCTCAGTCACAGCTCCATACATGCATGACAGGGTGAAAAACAGTTCCCATGTAATTTAGCTAGTCTGTCTAGTCTTTAGACAGCAAACACCGTGTTATAGTAAATCTAAATGTGTCTTTGCTACTCCAAAATATATCCACGTCCCTAAAGTGTCTATTGTAGTTACTAGCTAGACGTGAAAATATTGAGTTACTCGCATAGTTAGTACGATGAAGTTGTATACTGTACAACATAATAAGGTAATAAGAATAAGATCTAGTTAGTATTTTGCTTTACAACAACTCATCATCAGCAGCCTACTCTAGTCCACTGCTGGACATAGGCCTCTCCCAGGGCGCGCCATTGAGCCCGATCTTCGGCTCTTCTCATCCAGTCGCTGCCAGCCACCTTGCGCAGATCGTCGCTCCATCTAGCAGGGGGGCGTCCCACACTACGTTTGCCCAAACACGGTCTCCACTCCAGAACTCGTCTACCCCAGAGGTTGTCGGTTCTGCGACAGATGTGACCGGCCCACTGCCACTTCAGCTTGCTAATCTTATGAGCTATGTCGATGACTTTTGTTCTACGCCGGATCTCCTCATTTCGGATTCGATCCAGCAGAGATACTCCGAGCATAGCTCTTTCCATAGCACGCTGAGCGACTTTCAATTTGTGAACCAGTCGCACCGTCAGTGTCCACGTTTCGGCTCCGTAGGTCATTACTGGTAGGACGCACTGGTTAAAGACTCTTGTCTTTAGACATTGAGGTATGGGCGACGAGAAGATGTGACGTAACTTCCGAAATGCTGCCCAACCCAGCTGAATTCTTCTGTCGGCTTCTTTCTCGAAGTTGTTTCTACCTAATTGCACAGTCTGCCCAAGGTAGACGTATTGTTGCACAACTTCGAGGGCCGTACCATCGACGATAATCGGTCCCGGAACGACATGGTCATTGAACATGACCTTAGTCTTGTCCAAGTTCATCCCGAGACCGACACGTCGTGAAGCAGCATTACAACAACTAAATTATCTTTATTATGTAATTTCAACTATAGTTTCTAATTAACGTGGCTAAATTTTTATATAATTTCACAGACAACTAACCTTTATAGTCATGTATGCTCTTACAATTTCCTCCTGCTTCCTTAGGTAACGCTGCAATGGGGTAGAACTTCTCTAAAGTGCGTGATCCTACTTGATGGATGTGTATTTTGTCCATCATATCATGTCTGATGAAAGGCCTTGCTATTCCCAGCAAAGTGTCGAAGAATGATGGAGCGTTAATAAAGTGAAGGCTTCTTAGATTCAGGAGAAAAGTTTCCTAAAAAAAATTAAAGCAGTCTTAATAAAAACGAACATCGTAAAATTAAAGTGACAAATTCTCTTGTGAGCTAACGAACTGTATTTTTACTCTTATTTTTGCTCTTCTCTTTTCTGCTCCATAAAATTTTTGGTATTATTCAAAAAAAATATCTATCTCTATCTACCTACTATCGTAAAAAGGACTATGACCGTTATAATAGCATTTTTTATCTTATTCTGTTTATAAGCGTGAATTACCAAATTAACATATCTGGATATACCCAATATAACTTATACATTGTTGTATTGTATAGTTTCATATTTACCTGGACGAAGTATGCAAACTGCTGGAAAACCATTAAATCGATTTTAGGTATGTGCCCCAAAGTTATATCGCCAAAATTGCAAACGAACAAAAAGCCTGGCCAGGTTCCTTCTTCATACTGCCACAGGTCGATCACCATCAACAAAGACCTTAAAATGAACAATCGCTTCATAGGATGAAATATTTCTAGCACCATCATCAGATCCTCAAGGTTCCAGTTGTCGGAAAAGCACCAGAAACCTAAATATTTGAGGTCATACGTGAACCAAATATATTCACAGATCAAAAATTAATATTTCTACGAAACAAGTATTTAGGTCATGAAGATAAAAAAAAGTTTTTTTTTCTTTGTTCTTGATTTAGGTATATTACCTACCCGTCTGACAGAAAGGAATCCAAGATCAAAACCACCGCACCATTTTTTATCTGACTTAGGACTAGGTAAATGAAATTAACGATCATTAACCACATTTGCCTGCCTTTATATGTATCAAATTGTTTTTATGGGGTTTGCTGGAAGAGATCTCTCTTAGAGATAAGTCACGCCCTTTGTGTTTCACATATATTTTTTGGTATAAGTTTGTATTATATTGTGTACAATAAAGAGTTAATAATAAAAATAAAACCTCTTCCGAGTACAATCATTAGTAGTTGACATATGAACCCAAAACAAACAGGCATACATATAACACAGGGCGGAGGTTGAAAATAAGAAATCATGTTTTACCATGAGCCAACCTGCGATTTACCCAAGTAGGTGCTACAGTCTGTCCTCTAGGTGCCGGCTAACAGGGTTCTAGGACAGTGTGCAGATGAAGTAATAGAAGAACTTGGTAATAGATATTATATTTTTAAGGAACAGAACACAGAAAATAGGTAGTAGTAGGAGATAAAAATGAACGGAGAAACGTCCGTTCAAGACAAAATACAGAGAGAAAGGTGCCAAAATACAAAGAAAACAATAAAATTAATGGAGTAATGAAATTTAGAAATGGAATGGGAATATGATTTGAATTTAAATGACGATGCCAACACGAAATGAGATGAGATAAACGCTAACGATGAGGTTGAAGTTGATGGCAAGGAGGTTAATATGGATGATGAAGTCGACATCGTTACATAGGTATCCCAATAGTTGATCTAAATTGTCTTATAAAGATACTGATGGTGATTCTTACTTGATGAGGTCGACCATAATAAACTTCTGGGGGTCGTTGTCAATGTACTGTGTGTACAGGACAGTATAACCCTCGCTTGTTCGAGTTGGTAGAGGCGTCGTCAAGCTGGAATCATTAACGACAGTCAAGATATTATGTAGGCAACTATGCTATACATATCAGTGGTGCTTGGCAGAATATTGTACTTCTAATTTGAGTCGCTATTCGATCCCTTTCATCATAATCCTCAGCCCATATCATCCCACTGCTGAGTATCCTCCTCTCTTTTATGCCATCCTTTCCAGTTTTGTGCTAGTCTCCCGCGAGGAAAGAGATCGCGCTCGTCCATCACACACGCTCCCAGCCTCCCGCAGCCTATCGGGAGCGCCAATCATAAGGAGATTACCTATACATAGAATTTCAGAGCCCCCTTTCCCTCTAAATATATCTTGATCATGAAGATTAATGAATGAACATCCTTAAAATATTGATATGCTCGCCACCTATCACGATTGTCCACCAAATCTAACGACGGAAAGTGGGAACTACCTATGATGAAGGTGGTTCCTCTGTCTACCCTATCGGGAATTATGGACGTGAGAGATATGATATGTGCTATGAGATTCCTTATAATATAGAGTTTCAGCAATCTTAGTCTGTGCTAGAGTTCTGGCCTCCCAAATCCATAAATACCTACAAAATCAGGAAATAAACTCACTAGTTTTGACAAGAAGTTACTATTTTAGCGTCTACAGCCCGGTCTTTGAACAAGCCAGTGAACATAGTTTTGGCAGTAAAATGGGCATCCAGTAAGTCTTTCGACACTTGAAAGCTACGGTTACAGCAGTGGTAGGTTAGAATGAGATCCAGATCTGGAAAAAAAAAATCTAATTGATATCCCAATAGATAGCCAATAGGCACTGAATCAATAGATATAGCTAGGTAACAGAGGGGTTGTGGTAGGTAGGAAGGAATTTTACCTACATATATGTATAAACCTATTTTTTTAAATCTCAGTTTAGAGGCTTTGGTACACGACAAGGTGACCATGTCAGCCTCGTTAGGGTCACTAAGAAAAGGGAAGGGAAGCTCAAGTAGTATTAGAGTCAACCCTCACTTTGAGAGCCAACTTAGCAAACAACAGTAAATGTTTCATATTATCAGATCAGGGCCGACTCAAAATAATATTGAGCCTCCCATTTTGGAGCCTATTGAGGCCAAATTTCTTCCTCTCAGTTTTCACCAGGTCACACTCCATTAGGAGGTGAGTGACGTCTTCTATTTTGTTGCAGTTGGTACAAAACGGTGATGCAGCTCTTCCCACCAAATGCAAAAAATTATTTAACGGAATGTGACCCGAGCGTAATCTAAAAGCCAAGACAAGTAGCTCCCTACCCAGGCTGACACAGTCAAACCATGGAGCCCAGGCTGGCATGTAATTAAGTGTATTGTACCAAAGCCCCTTCACTTTAGTCAATTCCTCATATTGGTATCTCCAGCGAGACATACAGGCACCCTCGCTTTTGGAATGTACTCAATGTATAAGTAAGTAAGTAAGTATAAACCTTTGTAGCATGTTTTGTGCTTATTTTAAAACAATCAACCACACATATTAGTTATAGGTATCTTCTACTTGAACAACAAATATTTAAACTTAATATACTCGTACGTTGTGAGCAAGAATGATGTAAGTTTTTTTTTTCACGCAATACTTACAAACAGTCCTTATATTATGGACCCCTATAGATAATATATGGCGAGGTCCGACTTGTACTTAGCTAGTTTTATTCTTTTCCTACCCACAAATAGTTCAAAAGCAACCTACCTGTGATATGGTCCCCCGGTAGATGTGGCTGCGTTGTGAGCCATTCCCGCAACTTCCTGATGTCCTGCGGAGTGATCCCTGTCGGCTTCTTGTACTCCTCCTCTAAAGGAAACTGTTTCACCTCTCCCGAAGACATTATTTATTATGTCCTTATTTGTATGCACTTGCATAGTAACTGGATTTTAATTTCATTTATCGAAGTTTTATCTAAACCTAATGTGTCTGGTAGATAACTGAAAGATAACAAATGGTCAGAATCTGGGGCTTATTTAATAAACGTGACAATCCGAGGACGTTAACACCTTTTTTATATTATTCGTATTAATGTAACTGCCGAATTGCCTTGACATTGGGTGAATAGTCGAAAATCTCTGACAAATCGACAAATATGTCCACCTGTCATGACAATTTAGTGTTTAAAAAAACAAGTTTGACAAGTTATTCCGGACTAATTGTCACTTGTCGCCTGTCAAGATAAATTGTTTATTAAACAGAAATATGTCAAATTGTCACGACAAGTCGACATATTTGTAGATTTTCCACCGTGACAAATTTGTCAGTGATAATCTTTATTAAACATAAAATTGTCACCTGTCGCCTGTCACCTATCATTGTCGCGTTTATTAAATAGGCCCCTGGTTGTCATATCAGGGCCGAACTCAGAGATTGGTGATAATAATTACGAAACTACTAAGTTTTATATTAATCAACAATAAATAAGTTTATTTAGGAAAATATAAGTTTTTCCAATTCGGACCTGGAATGACAACCAAAAGTCCGATCCCTGCTGATAACCAAACAATGTTAGTGCCGAAAACTGTACCTATTGGTTAATAATAAATTATATTATAATATTTATAATAGTCACTTATGTTTGCAGAATATAACTTGCACTTAACTGAACTTGCACTTAAATTAACTTTTTTTTAAATGATTTATTTATTTAATTGATCCGAGACTACCAGAGTCATTTATTTAAATCAAAGAAAGAAAGAAAGATTATTTATTTCCGATACATACATACAAACAATTAGGTACAGAAGACAAAAATAATATTAAATAAATATATTACAAAAATAAATAAGCAAAAGTAATTAAGTTTGATGAAGGTGGTGTGCAGCACCGGAGAAAGGGGACTGCCTCAGTCTGTTGCCGTAGCGCTTTTAGCACTGCGGCGCTGATTTTCAGGCATCCCCTGAGTGCCAGGGATTACTCCCTAATAGTACACTACCGGATAATATAAATAAATAACGGAAATATTAATAAACAGAAGTAAAATATTAGGTACTTAATTTTTCAAAGAAATATTTCACACGATGCTTAGTAAGTACTTACTAAAAGTATTATTCGTATTATTTTCACGATACTGAGTGACAAACACGTAAAACTGAGGTATCAGGTTACAGAGACTGTATATAAAATAATACAAAATATAAAGGGTTATGAGTAGTATGTAAAACGTTCGACAAAAACTAAGGTTAAACAGACAGAACGGTTTGATACCTATTAAGGTATGCGCAAACGCGTGTAATGTAATGTAATGTAACAGCTCGGAATGGAGCATTACCTACAGACTCGCATTTGGCCGGTTTTTTAGAGAAGATAACAATAAGAAAGTCCCTAATGTAATTTCTATAGAAATAGAAATATCATTTATTTGTAAACATGGGTAATGCAGATGTTACATTGTGTTTCAGTATCACTATATTCTGCACGAAAGCGTAAAATTTTTTGTGCAATTAGCAAAATAATAATAACAAAGGTAACAAAACAAAAAAAAACAATTTTTTTACTGATATGTCTCAATTTAAAAATTACATAACAATTTACAATAAAGATAGGTTAATATTAATTGTAATATAAATGTCAACTTTAATTAAATTTTGATGACGTCACAGCTTATCACTAAGGAAGTCACTCAATTTGTAATAACATTTTTCTAAGAGCAATTTATATAGTTTATTTTTAAATTCAGACAAGCTTAATTCTACCATGCTTTTTGACAAATTGATGTAAATTTTAGAAGCCATGCAATCTACACTTTTGTGTTTGAGCGCTGTTCTGGGCTCTATCTAGATCCATATCCCTATCTTGGGATAATGTAGTGATTATATCGATACTAAAGTTCGTCAAGCACTACGCTTGCACTTATGGCTGGTAACGTCAGCTGTGTTAGCCAATGGTACGGGAGGTCCGGGTTCGAAACCGTGCAGTGCCATGTACCAATGAGTTCTTCCGATTTTTTCGAATACTTACGTACATTTACCGACTGCTCTAACGGTGAAGGAAAACATCGTGAGGAAACCTGCACACTGAGATGACCAGTGTGTAAAATAGGGTTGGCACAAAAGATCCTCAAGGGTCGAAGTGCCGCTGGGGCACCCAGTCCCTTATCATAAGATAAGATAAGATAGATATATAAGTGAATTTTCGCTCTCTGTTAGTAGTAAGAAATGTAACTATCGGTGCTCCATTGGTTATTGGTTATTTGCTCATGCTCGCCGTCGAATTCCTATTTGTTACATTACACGAACATGCTCCCGGTCAGTACCCGCTTTTACATTTAACCATACCTATGTTATGAACACAGCGTTCGGATAAAAATGATAGATAAATATACCCATTATGTAATTAGGTACATAGTTACAACACTAAGGGCCAATGTACACCGCGAATTTTCTACGCGCGTTTCGAGAACGCGTGTCGTCTGCGCGTTTACGCCGCCGTAAAACTCAAAAAAGCAGATTGTTTGAAAACGCGATACAAACGTGCGCAGGCAGCGCGTTTAAAGTGCGTGTGTTTCGATGGAAACACGCAAATACGTGATACAGACACACGTTACCTGCGCGTTTGTATCGATAGAAACGCGGATCTACGTGTGCAAAGGTTTACTGGTTGCGTCTGAATCACAGATTAGAGTAGGTATATGTGAATATATATGAGTGCACCGGGACTCGATCGTATCCCGGTGCGTGAGTGCACCGGGATATATACATTCATCGTTTAAAGTTCTTGATATTTTCCAATTGAAACCACGTGCGTACAAGAAGCAGTTAATGACAGATTGGGTCGAGAAGCGCAGGCTCGATTAGCCTGATTAGCGTGCAGTTAACACACACAGAACATAACAGAAATCTCCCTCTCTCACTGACACACACCCTTTCAATACACATACTTACACGCTCTTACACAAACATACTTACATACATACCCTTTTCTTTGTTCTGCCCACTTAATATTCCACTTTCAATTTTCAGCTGTTACTAATTTTGAGAGACCTATTTAAAAAAAGAACAATTCAGGAATTGTATAGCTGTAAGGTTTCTCAGAATATATTTTTTTATATATCCTAGGTCTGAATCTCGTTTGAAGCGTGTACAAAAAACGCGGTGTGCATTGGCTCTAATACACTTTCAACTTAATAATAATTTATCCAATACATGGTTACCTAGGCGCTCTGAGGATCTTCTACTACGGATTAGTACCTATGTGCCAACTCAAAATAATAAAAACCAGAATAATAAAAACCCTATCACGAGGGCGCCACTGGTACTTTTGTAATCTATGTACTGCAGATCCCAATGAAAAAATAGTTTCATTTAATTCCGCAATATTGCGAGGTATTTTATAATTCTGGTCATGTTTTGTTATGTGGTAAGTGTGAAGTGAACAGGTTTCATCTATATTTATCTTCGCGATACGTTTTGAATTTTAGCATGGCGTTCATAAAACCCAATAAAAATTATCTTCGGCATTAAAATCTTCTCTTCGTCCACTATTGGACACTGATGGATATACGAGAAGCAGCTGGAAGTAATAATAATTATTAAATAGCGAATTTGTAGTAGCTATTATTGGATTTAGACCAGTGCATTTTAAAATTAAGTACCTTCCTTCGTTTCCTTATCTTATACTTCTGTTAATTAATATTTCCGTTATTTATATGTTCCGGCAGTGTATCATTAGGGAGTGATCCCTGGCACCCAGGTGATGCCTGAAAATCAGCGCCGCAGTGCTAAAAGCGCTACGGCAACAAAAAATAAAAATTTAAACTTTGGCCCACACCTTTCCTTTCCACCTGTAAAGTTCTGCAGCCATTGGGTGAGATTAAAACCATTGAAATAAAATTCTTATATTTTTATTTTGCTAATTACCTAATACCGTTAAGTTGAAAATAACAAATCACAAAATTTGAGGAGCTCAGCCTAGTTGCGATCACGGTCTAAAAGTGATCGTGCAGGTTAAGCAACGTTGGGCTCGGTCGGTACCAGGATGGGTGACCGCAAGGGAATATTTCATCTGAGCTCCACCGTGCCTCGGAGAGCCCGTTAAGCAGTCGATCCCAATTGTTGTCGTTCGACAGAGGCCTACGGGAGGCCTGAACAACTCTGACAATACTCATACTAATACCATTTATTGCTTTTCATGTGTAACAATTGGTCTTAGCTGAGTTGAGGCCCTTTTCACAACAACAGCAGACCATCAGACATTATTTCAATACGTTTACCTTTGACTACATAATTATTTTATTATAATTATAACTGTTTCAGTCATTGCTGTGTGTGAAATAAACATATTACTTACTTATTTACTTTTTTTTTCTTAAAAAAATATATACCTATTATAAGTTCATACATGAAACCCTGAGTTTATTTAATATATAATTATAATAGTATTAAATGCTAACGAGATAAATTAAATTAAATGTCATTATAAGTTATAGTTTTAAAGTTAGGTATTGTTTTTATCATCAAAAAACTCCTGCAGTGAATAGAAACATTTGTTAAGAAGATATAACTTTAATCTTTTATTGAATATCGAGTCTTTTAATTCGATGTCGATGATTTGTGAAATTTTGTTATATATTTTTATAGACATAACGAACGGTCCAGAACTGTGGACTTAATTTAGATTTTGGCAGAGCAAGTCTTTTCTTGTAGCGAGTGTTAAATGGCGTACTGTGTAGGTCCTCTGCTATTTTATACAAATGTGTATGTTTTCTAACAAATAGGTTGGCCACTAACCATACGATAAGCAAGCAAACAATTAAAGTAATTTATCTAATTAATCTATATCAAGTTTCTTGAAAGAGCCCTCAACACCGCTAAAGATATCCGAAATTGTCTTCGGTTTTCCAGGCCGTCGGGTTTCTACTACTCTCTTCTTGGTTTCTTCGACAAAGTACTCTTTACTAGCATTCATCTTCATTATTGTTTCATCTGAAAGTTCAAATTATGAGTTAGTGGCTAAGACCCTTGTCCGCATTCATAATCATGAAATATAATATAGGCAATGTAGTCTGGAACATCGACGCAAGGTTGCCTGTCTATCGGTAATTTATAGGATACATTTCGGAGAGTGCGCATCGGAATTGCACGACCTAATTCCAGCATCTCCATTCCGCCTTCGGACTACCAGGCGCGGGGAGGGGTTCCATCCTTATGTTGTTGATATCCCATCTGTTCGTACGAAGCGAATTGCTTCTTCGTTCATTATGCGAACGGCTTAGGAATAGAACAGCCTGCCGGCGTCTGTATTTCCAGAAACCTACAACCTTGGGATCTTCAAGGCCAGAGTGAATAGGCATCTACTGGACCCGTCTGCTCCATCGTCGACCTCATCGTCGCTTACCATCAGGCGAGATCGAGGTCAAATGCGGGTTTAGTAGTCAATAATAAAAAAAGGTACTAAATATTAGTACCTAAGTCTTATGTACATTTTCCGACGGCTCTATCTACAGTGACGGAAAACATCGCGAAGAAATCTGCACACTGAGATAATCAAACAAATAAGATTCCTATATAATGTTTTCAATAACAGAAGGCGCTGTTATCCCTAAAGTTTCAGTCCATAAAAACTAACCTCTCAACTCTTCCAAACTTCTATAATTTCCTCCAGGAACACCCTTCGGCAATGCCTCCATTGGAAAGTACTTATCAAGGGTCTTCGCCCCAACTTGATGTATTTGCAATACGTCCATCAGAGACTTGTTCATGAAAGGCCGTATTAACATCATCAATTTGTCCATGAACGGTGGAGCATTCAGGAAGTGCAGGCCTTTAAGATTCAGTAATAGAGCTTCCTGAAATAGAAAAATACTTTGATCAAAAGTTAGATATTTGTTAGATTTTTTAAGTTAGATAGTTTAAATCCTTATATATTCTGATTGTATCTATTGGCAGGAATATTCAAAAAAATATGAATATGTTTTCCAATGAAGGCTTGATAGCCAAAAATGTACTCAGTATGTGTATATTGTCTTTTAGCACACTCGTATGCAAAGATCCGACGTCTCCGGTCAAAATGATCTCAGACAACGTGTGACGCGAAGTAATTTCTGACAAACGACAGCCAAAATATTATTAAGAGGAACAAATACAAAAAAATATATTTATTAGATTGTAAGAAGGATATATTTTGGAGCAGCAAAGACACATTTAGATTTACTATAACACGGTGTTTGCTGTCTAAAGACTAGACAGACTAGCTAAATTACATGGGAACTGTTTTTTACTCTGTCATGCATGTATGGAGCTGAGACTGAGGATTGTTATTGTTATTGTTTTGGTCACAAAACAATAACAATATTATATATGTGTTTAATCCATAATGCTGCATTGGTATTTAAACAGTCGGTATTTACACACTCTTTCACACACACATACACATACACATACTCACATACACAACACACCCTCAAACTCTCACGCCACCACATATTAATCTTAGTCACTTAGCCAGCACTTGATTAACAAGTACTTACAAATAACAAATAACATTTAATAGTCGTGGTAAATATGTATCACATATTCATGTTAATTATACATTATTACTAATTATTAGTCTTAAAGTTAACCGCGTGCTGTAGGTATACAAGGCATATATAAACGAGGAAATCTGTAATTGGCCTTCTTTAAGTTCAATACATATGTAATTTTATAATTGTTAATGCTGTAGATTTCCCTTATAAATAAAAAGAAAAATAAAGAATATGGGTACATTTTAGGTGGTACATTATTAGCATAGATTAAGTTCCTTGCATATTTTTCGGGATGTAAGGGTGGTCACCAACATCTAGACCTCCAAATGTCAAACTCACCTGCACGTGGTGCATCCTGCCGATTAACGAACGAGTCCCTGGCGACCGACTAGTGGCGGTATAAATAAGTGGGTCAAAATACCAGAAGCACGGTGACGGGCAGCAGCGTCATCGGGGCAAGCGACCCGGCTACTGCGATCGCCAACCCGCAGGCCTAGCGTGGCGATTATGGCATTTCCTCCCATAGATAGCACAAAAGAAGAGCCGAAGATCGGGCTCAATGGCGCGCCCTGGGAGAGGCCTATGTCCAGCAGTGGACTAGAGTAGGCTGCTGATGATGATGATATTTTTCCCATAGCTTGCGTGCAAACATTGAGTAGCAACATTAAGTACTTATATTGCAATATAAAAATAAAGAAACAATAAAGAGTTAATAATAATAATAATAATAACAAATAATAGATCTCCCCAAAAATACATATATCACAATGCAGAAAGCCGCAATCCTGAACACTTGTCGGATCGTACGAACATTTTTACAGGATGAACCGTCAGGTGAAACAACTTTAGGAAGTGAAGCTCACTTGGTCCTGGACCCGTGAGCTTCGCTCTAAACTGACCCCAGAAATGGGAGAAAACCTAACAGGTAAACATGAAATTATAATAAAAATAAAATGATACAAAGCTAAGTAATAACTTAAAAATCGTTGAATACCTATTGTTTAAATTAATAAATTACTTACAAACAAAAACACAGAAATGTCACATTATGTCCGAAAAGTATTCTGTTATATGCCTGCTAGAAAATAATAAAATAAAAATTAAATAACTAAAGCAGTTTTTTGGTGTCATATAAATAGTCAATAAACAGGTATAACCATCCAATCGACAGTTCTGTTATATTATAATAGCATTTATTGACTAGTAGTAGTAGTAACTTAACTAATTTCCGTTTAAATAAAGTAATCGGAGCGTTTTTCATATCTTCAGGTAATTTATTATATAATAAATAGTATAAATAAATATTGTTTGCAATACATGCAGGTTCACTCCTGCGGACGGTGACGCATTCCCCCATGTTTGTATTCTATTCTCTATACAGTGATTGTTCATAGATCTCTATCACTTATAACCACAATTACCTGTATATCTTATCTTATCTTTGAATGTGGGCTGGGAATACCAGCGACACTTCGACCCACTGGGATCTTTTGTGTTCAACCCCAGTACCTATCCCTTGACCATTCACCGAATATGGCATGCATGAGCAAGACTATGCGTCTTAGTGGGAGGGATTTGAATTCCTTTGGGCCTGGATAGGCAGAGCCTAGCAGACCCATCCTTTTTGCCGCGAAAGCGTCACATTCACATAGGAGATGTGAAACGGTCTCCAGTTGATCACCACAGGCTCTGCAAGATGTGCTGTCAGCCAACATTTTATTCTTACCTGTATATAGTACAAAAATTGCTGCACACTCTGTATATCCAGCTTGGCTAAATGTCCAAGGGTCATTTGCTCCAGGTCTAAGAGCAGCATGCATCCTGGCCAAGTGCCCTCTTCGTACTGCCATAGATCGAGCACCATTAGTCCAGCTCTAAAACACATTAAGTATACTCCTTTTAACGTAACATCATCATGCAAGATTGATCACTCAAACCTACAGTTATCGAAATGACCTTATAAATAAGTAGAAAAAGTGAAGCAAAGCCAGGACCTTCAGATACCAGGCTTAACAGAAAACATAGTTTTCCATGACTAAAGCCACAAATAACCTACCATAAGATAGAGATTCTGCTCTGCGGAACTTTTTACCCGACTGCCTCAGGACGAGGGCAATGTTTTTCGGGTGTAGGTTTGTATGCAGGTACGTCTGTTCCTATGTCGTCTCCTGTAGCCTAACCGGCTTGATGGAGTTTGGTGAAAGAGGTATGGCGAGTCATCTTGAACATGGGAGTGTTTAGAATACGTTTTATGACAAATAATATAAAAATAAAAGTAAAGTAAAGTAAAATACACTAATACAATAATTAGGCATTATAAAAAAAAAACAAAAAACCTGACTGCACCGAAAAACTATATAGGGTCCTATTTTATTAGCGGCAAATATTTCTAGGGTGTCATCTATAGGTTATAAACAAATGTTTGGGAAAAAAATTTTTTTTACTAATTTCAAACCAACGACTAAATTATTTGTTTGAAATTACTACAAATGAATGAATTATTGCTATTCTAATACTGAAATAAGAAGTATGAATGAAACTCGTTTCATTTATAACGACATGGATGAGTTTATGGCACCAAGGCGCAAAATAATGGGGTTTATGTTTTTTTAGTATGGAAAAATTTCATACAAACGGGATTATTTTTTCGTGTAAAGTGGTACAAAAGACCAGCACAAACCCCCCCTCCAAAAATTTGCTACTAATAAAAAAGGACCTTATATAAAAAGAGGAGAGCAAGCTCTAGAATCTTGTTCTTTATTCTCTAGTCTAGGGCAGCGGTTCCTAAACTTTTTCAGGATGCAGTACACTTAATAAATCCCTTTTAAATAAACGGAAAAAAAAATTTGGAACCCCACATCAAATTATAGCTTTTTTGTCGGCTTCAGGGTATTCACTCCCAACACCAATCCAAAACTCGTTCAGTGACAGACTCAAATGTGTTTTAATTTTATGTATTTATTTATTACACTTTATTGTACAACAATAGACTAATTTATTTTAATTTTTAATTTATTTATTAGTAAAAAATGTAACATGAAAGAAAATATTCCAATGCCAATTTGTCAGATGGAAATACACAATAGAATTAAGAAACATGTCAACTTAAATTACAAACATACAAATTATTTCAGTATACATTAATAATGTAGTCACAGTTATTTTAAAGAGGATGAACACTGAAGATCTATGAGTGATTCGTATTCCAGAACGGTTAGTACTAGCATTATTTAGCAGCCAAAATAATTCATCGATCCAATGAAATCCTGGTGACTTTTAAAAAAATTCCTTCGAACTATGTATTTTAGATGTCACCGAAGCTATCTTCCATATAAATATTTACTAAGTAAGTATAATTTAGTTACCTTGGAACAACGTCGTTTACTTCTTGGATCTATGATGCTACATGGACTTTGCCATAATAGATACGACTGTACTGAACTTGTTAATCGGTTGTGTTATGCTGTACCGAGGACAGTGCACAGACGCGAGGTGCGCGCGGGCCGACTGTTCGCAGTCGGCTCCTGCCGCACCAACGCCGGTGTACGTGCTCCACTCCGGAGGCTTGTAGATTCATACAACACCTATTTTGAAAATGTTGATATCTTTGCACTGTCCGCAAATAGATTTCGTAAGTTTATTCTCAATGTTGTTTCCCATATACCTTAACTCTCTATTTTATTTATAAACTTTATCTAAGTAATTTACCTTATCACCGTCTGTTGGCAAGATTTATAAATTGATTTTACTATTTTTTTGTAAACTGTGGATTACGTAGTGGGTTATGCATTTACTCTATACTTGTATTAGTTACTATGCTTATGTAATGTTTAGTGTATAACTGTTTGTGACCCCTAATAAACTAAAATAAAAATAAAAAAAATCCACGCAACCCTTGGATTCCTCGGAACCCACTTTAGGAAACGGGGTATAGTAGGGTAGGGGGTATGGTATTGCAGGCGGGGACAATAAACATCCAAAATAAGTAAGTACCTAACTTATGTTAATCCGTGTCTGCAATACTCTACGAGTAGCTACAGATATAGAACAAGATTCTAGAGCTTGTTCACCTCTTTTTAGTTTTTTAGTTTTATTAACCTACCTTATTAAACTTGCTTGTATCACACCATTCAAGGCCGGCAGTGCTCAAGCAATGACCCTATTACACGTATCTCTAGGCAACGGTCAGTGACCACATCATCAAGTGACCCGTTTGTCTTAGCTTATTTATTTCATTATATAAATAAATATGCATGCTGTGATCGTGCAGGTTAAGCGACGTTGGCGCGGTCGGTACCTGGATGGGTGACTGCTAGTGGCATATTTCATCTGAGCTCCTCCGTGCCTCGGAGAGCACGTTAAGCAGTCGGTCCCGGTTGTTGTCGTTCGACGGCAGTCGTTAAGCCATGTCAGAGGCCTACTGGCGGCCTCTGACAAATAGGTTAACCACTAACCATACGATAAGCAAGCAAGCAAACAAGGTCTTTTTTTATAAACTTGCCTGAATGAGTCGGAGAGGACAAAGTGTTTTGTATCTCTGGTCAGAAAGTATACGTAAAATGCTGCATATCCTTCTTTTGAACGAGTCGGTAGGCCAGTGAACAAACTGGGAATAAAAAAAAATATTAATTATAATACGCTGATGGATTATGTACCCATAGAACGTTTAAAAACAACTTTGAGGGCTCATATCTAACGCCAATTAGACTTCTACGTTTTGAAATTCGTATATTTTGTCATAACCTTGATATAACCGTATAGAACAACTCTGAGGTAGCCATTGCCTATCCCGTTTCACACACTGCTTATTTCAGTGTGCAGTATTCCTCACGATGCTTTGCTTCAACGTCAACGTCGGTATTCACGACCCCACATTTCGCTCGCTGCTACCACCAGTAGCACTTGATTAGTAGGTTATTACTTAACCTATCATTAAGGTGTATTATTTATTACTTACTTAGCGTTACTTTGCGGAAATGCATTATTGATTTTAAATATTATTGGCGGAAGAAGAACTCGCATTCTAAGATAAAGATAAGCATTGTGGGAGTGGGAAATTAATGGGATCTAAACGAAACCTACAACCTTGGGATCTTCAAGGCCAGAGTGAATAGGCATTTACTGGACCCGCATGCTCCATCGTCGACCTCATCGTCGCTTACCATCAGGCGAGATCGAGGTCAAATGCGGGTTTAGAAGTAAATAAAAACAAAATATTTTAAAAAAGAATAGCAATATTCCGCTAGAAAACGCGAACTTGAATTCAAATTCGGCACGTGTATTGCCTCTAAACGGGGCATCATCAGGACAAAGTGGACAGTAAACAGCTCAGTCTCATAAAAACAGTATAAATATAACTCACAAAAGATTCAAGCCACGCTCTATCTTTTCATTCATTAGCCTGTCCTTGAAGAAGTTGGTGAACAAAGTCTTGAGGGTGTAGTGGAGATCGAGGAGCTGCTTAGAGACTTCGGAGCTGCGCCCGCAACAGTGGTACACCAGAATCAGGTCCAAGTCTGGAAATGGAGAAGATCACAGGCTTATTTGAATTTTGAACCATCGACATTTGGATAACCTTACCACATAATTATGGGACTTTTGACCGGTAATAATCTTAGTCATTCTTCACACAGAGTTGTCTTCATTTCATTGATGGGACGCCCTGTAGAGTCTGTGGCAATTTTGTTTATGAATCAGGACAGCAGCCGATCAAACATGGGTTTTCTATACGCTGGTAACCTTGAGTACTAAGACTGAGTGCGTCATGTAACGGTAATTAAGCTGGTTTTCTTACCCTTTAAACCGAAACACAGCAACTCAACAATTCTTGCAACATCTCAGGAACTTATTGCGGGTAGTACTCGTATTTAGTGGTTTAATTATTACTGCTCCGTGCCTTGGGGAGCATGTTAAATTGTCGGTACCTCAGTAGTCGTTATACCATGTCTAGTGAGTTGGTGCTAGAGTTGATCGGCGCTACAGTGGGTCGGAGCTAAAGTGGGTCGGCGCTAGAGTGGTTTGGAGGTAACATGGGTCAGAGCTAAGGTGGGTCGGCGCTAGAGTGAGCCGGAGCAAGGGTATCAATGGTGGAGGTGAATTTCCCTAATCTAATCCCGTTTATGTGATTAATTACATTACTGCATAACAAGTCAAGTCAAGTCCGGTTGTGCATGGAGTACTGCTGCCACCCGTGGGACGGTTCAGCTAAGTACCAACTGGCTGCCCTTGACTCATTGGAGAAACTAAGCTAGCGCTAAGCGCCTTATAGGTGATGAATCGCTGGTGGAAGCTAGATTGCAAAGTCTGGAACATCGGCGCAAGGTTGCCTGTCTATCGGTATTTTATAGGATACATTTCGGAGAGTGCGCATCGGAATTGCACGACCTAATTCCAGCATCTCCATTCCGCCTTCGGACTACCAGGCGCGGGGAGAGGTTCCATCCTTATGTTGTTGATATCCCATCTGCTCGTACGAAGCGATTTGCTTCTTCGTTCATTATGCGAACGGCTAAGGAATGGAACAGCCTGCCGGCGTCTGTATTTCCCGAAACCTACAACCATACTACATCTTCAAGGCCAGAGTGAATAGGCATTTACTGGACCCGCATGCTCCATCGTCGACCTCATCGTCGCTTACCATCAGGCGAGATCGAGGTCAAATGCGGGTTTAGTAGTACATAAAATAAATAAATAACATAAAATACTCCGATTTCCTGTTAATTCTTTAAAAACACAAGAGCTAGTTTAATGATATTATGACACTGTTGTTACACAAAACAACGATTTTCATTTTATCCAAAACATCCAATGTCAAAGTTATTTACGAGAAGGTCAACATTTTAAAAGTAGGTAGGTAGCAAGTATTTAGATTCGGTATAAATATAAGGCGTAATTTAGGTATATTATGATATGTAATGGCTAATTACGAAACCATTTCTGATATTGTATACGTATAAATATTATTAAAGGTTTACCTACTTAATGAAATTGTTCCTGTTTTGATAAATAACTCGTACCTACTTACTTACTACCCAAAAGAAAAGAAAATAGGATAAAAAAAATCTCCCTAATGGGCGCGAGTTCTTACCTTCATGGTTTAAAAAAAAATTCCATCCATACTTTTTTCTTTCTTTCCTTTCAATTATTTATTGTAGGTAAAGTGTATAAGTACATACAGAGGTTTTTTTACTGCACTATAAGGAAAGCAGACAGGCCATCTGATGGTAAGTAGTCATCGTTTTCTCCCACCTTCAACCTCAGTATAATATAATATAATTATTAAAAATCAGTTTTTTTAATGTAAGTAAGTAGGTACCTAAGTACATTTTTACAACGTCTTTTTCCACTCTACCACACCGCTTCGTAAGGTGCTATAGTTGAAAGGAAAGAAGCGGCGCAAGAAAGTTTCAGCAGCATGTCTTTTGAAATAAATATTAATTGTGAGTAAGCTAAGCTACTTATTGTGAATTTGTTTCGTATTCGGATCATGGGATAAATGATCCAGATAGGATACTTAACATTATCCGGATTAACATTATTATGACTCCAGATCTTTGATTAGAATGATTCGATCTCAAGTTATTATATACCTACAGGTAAAAACCGATGTAAACGACCTATGTAAATAAAAAAAATAAAAACGGCGAATGACTGTAGAGGAAGCGAGAACCCAAGACAAGACAGATATTCGTGGCGCTCCGTTCCACCGCCTACCGCAAGGTACATAGCGTGAAGGTATGTATATAAAAAAATAAAATTAACGCTGCATTTACAGTATTATACAATAATTTTATTTCATGTCAAAATGTTACATAAATGTCACCAGCCTTATTCTAATAAAGTAGTCACACTGGTGTGACGACGAGTCGGTCGTGAATAAACCGCCCCGAGTCGCACCCGGCGGGACAGTATTTGCCCAACTTTTATCGCAAATCTAACTGTCCACGAAGAAAAACAATACTGGTAGTCACACTGGTGTGACGAGCTGGTGTGACGACGAGTCAGTCGTGAATATACCGCCCCGAGTCGCACCCGGCGGGACAGTATTTGCTCAACTTTTATCGCAAATCTAAGTGTCCACGAAGAAAAAAAAACTGGTAGTCACACTGGTGTGCCGAGCTGGTGAAACGACGAGTCGGTCGTGAATAAACCGCCCCGAGTCGCACCCGGCGGGACAGTATTTGTCCAACTTTTATCGCAAATCTCAAAGTGTCCACGCTCTTTGTGAAGTGTTCATTATACAATCTGGCTACGACATACGAGTACGTCCGTCCAGACATCCACCTCTCAAGTGAAACCTCACATTGTAACAAGCTGACCTCGAATTATCGTAAAAATCTCAGAACGTTTTACATCCGCAATGCAACTTTATATTTCAAAATACTAGTATTTTGTACAAAAATGTATAGGTAAGTTTACCATAAGTCATGTAAATGCACAAACATTCACTAGATAAGGTATTTACACTTATATTTTAAATATATAAGTGTAAGAACCTTACCTACAACCTTGGGATCTTCAAGGCCAAAGTGAATAGGCATTTACTGGACCCGCATGCTCCATCGTCGACCTCATCGTCGCTTACCATCAGGCGAGATCGAGGTCAAATACGGGTTTAATAGTCAATAAAAAATAAAAATAAAAAACCTTATAATATAAATAGTCTATACCAAAGTACAGCCGACCACAAGCTATAGTATACCATCTGCCAAAAACCTTCGATTAAATCTCAACCTTATGCCTGCGTAATAAGATACATTTCAGATTCTCAAATTTAGAGGTTTTGGGTAGGTTGACCTGTACGAGGCTATTAAATGACCAGGGACAGAGAATGTGGAAAAAAGCAGGAGGCCTTTGCCCAGCAGTGGCCAGAGATCGGCTGAGAAAGAAGAAGAAGAAGCAAGCAATTAATAATACAAGCAGTAATTTTTCATGGTATTAGTTGAGGTCTGACTCTAAAAGTAGTAGAAGTCTACTACTTAGTCTCTACTACTTAACCATGAAAGACCTCAACTGATACCATGAAATATTACTGCTTGTATTATTAATTGCTTGCTTATTCTTCTTCTTTCTCAGCCGATCTCTGGGCCTGGGCCTTTTCCTCTCCTACTTTTTTCCACTTTCTCTGTCCCTGGTCTTTGAAATATCTATAGAATATCGTGGTAGATATTATGTGTAATAATGTTCCATCCCTTAGTTACTCATTATTTTATAATCATTAAACATTATATAATTGTCGAAAACAAAAAAAAACATTGTATAACCCTGGGGAGAAACTAAAAAAAAGATATTATGTGGCAATTAGCCCTATATTTTCGTTACAAAAAGGATGATTGATTACATGCAATTTTACTAGTAGGTACTAGGTACCTACTAGAAAATTGCATGGATTTTTCCAGATAATTGTGTGTAAATACAGTGTCATATTACAATGCCATTTGAACAATTAGGTACCATTGGTATTCTGGTATTTCCTCCCGTAATAATCCACTAAATGGTGGTATTTAATTTTACACCATTACGGCTCAGTTTTTCTAATAATACGTAGGTACCTATATACTCGTAGTTACATGTAGCTAAAGGTATGTAATACAGTAGAAAAAACATGTTTGGAATTTTCTAAAAAAACTACTGGACCTATTCTTAAAATTCAGTTTAGGCACTGACTTATTTGTTTTTAAAATAACTCTTAGATTCAGTTTTTTTAATATTTTTTATGACATGGATTTTAATATAAAAAAATTGTAATTTAAATTTCTTTTTTATAACGTGCTTATAACTTAGAGCGTCGGTGGCTAGGACGTCGGACTCCCATGCGGGAGGTCCGAGTTCGAAGCCAGGCAATGCCATGTACCAATGATTTTCGGTTTTTTCGAAAGAGTAAGACTTACGTACATTTACCGACTGCTCTGACGGTGAAGGAAAACATCGTGAGGAAACATGCACACTGAGATAACCAGTGTGTGAAATGGGGAAGGCAATAGCAAACCATTAAATCTGCCACGAGAGTTGTTCTATGTGATTAATTCCTTAGAATGATCACGACCCTCAGCAATGAGGGTATATACTACTTATATTATTTGTTTGTTGTTTCTCATTTGATCTATATAGGTGTTATGTTTTTTTATTTTGAATTTAACTGTGTTTAAAATTTTATTTATTTAGTTACTTAAAGGTAATCTTTCATAATCTTAAATTACTATAGTTATAATTGTTATGTTAAAAAAAAATTCGTATGCTGTTATAGCCAAATATAGAGGACCATACATTTATGTTACAACTTGTACCTACTTACAACCTATATTTATGAATGAATAAATAATTTGAATCTGACGAATACGACTTAGAAGAAGATAACTTAGCTAAGGTTGACACTGAAAGAGTTTTATTATTATTTTTGACATGTAACTTCAAATTCAATTCATTCAATTTCTGATTGTCTATGAATAAATGATATGATATGATGATATGATATGACCATAATGTCTTCACGAACTTAATTATCACAAATCGAAATATAGTATTCAATGTCATTGATATAGATTCCCGGTAGATGTGGCTGCGTTTCGATTGTCTCCCGCATTTTCTTGCATACGAGTATTCCTACAAGGCTATTTCAATTCTGTGCACTGACTCTAATCGCCTATTCGAACTATTTAGGTTCCTTATCATCACTAACTAAAATATTAAATGCAACTTACCAGTGATATAGTCCCCCGGTAGATGTGGCTGCGTTTTGAGCCATTCCCGCAACTTGCTGATGTCCTGCGGAGTGATCCCTGTCGGCTTCTTGTACTCCTCCTCTAAAGGAAACTGTTTCACCTCTCCAGTCATCTTTAACTCCTAAAATAAACTAACTTAAAACTTGATCACCAATAATAAATCCCGGGACCAGAATATACCTATACTTTGCTCAGCGTATAAGCCTCGCCATACAGCGGGGCAACGCCGCCCGCCAGCCTCCTCGGGACACTCCCTGCAGGGAGCGACCTGGGTCAGGTCTTTTACTTGTAAAATAGTTAGGTATTTTGTTATTTTAGCTTAAGTATTTATTTTAGTGTTAATAATAAAATTTATTTATTCAAAATCCAATAACTTAAATAAACTTACTGGCGTTATACTAGACACTAGTAGTTATTTTAAGCCTCTACTGAATCAAAATTGATAAAAAAGGTTAAATAAAACTGGTTTTGAAAAAATTTAGTCAGATTTAAAAACAGCCGTGCGTGCGACACGTTATACGGTCACGTTACTACAGGCGTGTGCGCAGATGTTATAGGAAAATGTTGTATGGATCTAGATAATAAACGTCTCTTTCATGCTCCCGCAGCCTTTAGGTATACTTACATTATGTAGCTACCTGTTTAATCATGAATGACATTGCTGCTGTATGTATTGGATGGATTTACATAATGATGAGGATAAACGAATTTGGTCACAGATACAGCGCAGGTCAAGGTGAGGTAATAATGCTATTACGTGTTTTATTGTGCTCTAGGATTTTTCGAAATATACGCCTCACAAAATTCTTAAAGAAGGAGACCAAAAAACTGCTTATGATAATATAAGGGCTTATTACATTATGCTGCATGCAGCCTGCTGAATGAGAAATCCGGCTGATTCAGCCAAGTGTGGCTGGGACTATACGACGACAGTTCCAGGGTCGCGTCGTCGGTTCGGTTCAGAAACCGGTACCGGCCGCTATGACTGACTACATGTGACCGGTTCCTGCTGCCGGTTCCAAATGCTCAGTTGCCCGTAGCGTCTCGTGCGAAGCAGTGAGTTGCGCGCAGTAAACGTACGAGGTAAAACTTAAGTATTTTATTTTCATATAATCCGCCTTTAAACACTACTTTTTCATGGAAAATTCACTACTATTTATTTATTTTATTTGGGTAGCTTAAAGCCTTATTTACAAGTTACATATAAATATATAAAAACAAAAGCCATTTATAAGCTTCCGCAGTTAATGTAAAATTAATAACAAAACAACTCTTAATCTAGATACCATGTAGGTACTACAGGCAGAGGAAAACTCGTTAGTAAATAAGGATTTTACGGAATCAGGACTACTATTGAAAAGATCTATAGAAGGGTTGTTGCTTATCTTATCTGGTTAAATGCTGCACATGCTCTTACTAGGTAGTTATTTTTTCTGTAATTAGTGTGACACTTAGGGACGTGAAGTAACCTGTTACTCCGTAAATTTTGTGTTGGAACCATAAGAAATTCCGCTAAGGAGCTCAGGACAATCAATTTTACTTTGAGCAATTTTTTTAGGAATGTAGCATCCGCTATATCCCTACGGACAGTAAGGGGTGATAAGTGGAAATGAGCACAACGTTGCTCATATTTACGCTTAGGAATTCTAAATTTATAAGAAAGATAACGCGTAAACTTCTTTTGGACTTTCTCTATCTTATTGGTGTACACATTGTAGCAGGGATTCCAAATTTGGGAACAGTATACGAGGTGACTACGGACGTACTCGTAAGAACAATAAAGAATTTTTACTGTCCGCGTTTAAACAGAGTTAAAATTGATGGAGTCACCCATTTAGCCAAGTGTAAATAAGTAGCTGTCTAAATCGTCCAGTAAATCGCATGCTGTAAAACGTATGCTGTAAATCGCATGCTGTAAATCGCATGCTGTAAATCGCATGCTGTAAATCGATAACTCTGCACGAGTAGAACCATAAATATTAATTTAGTTAGCTTTAGTCTTTATAAAAACATGAACGAAGAAACAATACAGCAATAGATGTGAGATATATTTTTTATGTACCTACTACTAAACCCGCATTTGACCTCGATCTCGCCTGATGGTAAGCGACGATGAGGTCGACGATGGAGCATGCGGGTCCAGTAAATGCCTATTCACTCTGGCCTTGAAGATCCCAAGGTTGTAGGTTTCGGGAAATACAGACGCCGGCAGGCTGTTCCATTCCTTAGCCGTTCGCATAATGAACGAAGAAGCAAATCGCTTCGTACGGGCAGATGGGATATCAACAACATAAGGATGGAACCTCTCCCCGCGCCTGGTAGTCCGAAGGCGGAATGGAGATGCTGGAATTAGGTCGTGCAATTCCGATGCGCACTCTCCGAAATGTATCCTGTAAAATACCGATAGACAGGCAACCTTGCACCGATGTTCCAGACTTTGCAGTCTAGCTAAAGATTTATTCTAACACCGGTCGAATCTCCCACAAGTTTTGGTATTTATAAGTAGACACTTATGTAATAAATAATATAAGTAAGTAATCAAAAATGTTTCATAGGATGTATTTAATAGAAGACGAAAAATAAATTGCAATAAAATCTACGTTTAAACTTGTCATGAGAGGCGGCTAACATGTCCAGTCAATCTATACTGAGTTTCTTGAAAGACCCCTCAACGCTTCCGGAGAAGTCCGACATGCTCTTCGGTTTGCCAGGTCGTCGCTCTTCGTTCACTCGCTTCTTGTTTTCATTGGCAAAGTACTCCTTGTTTGCCTTCAGCCTTGCTAAGATGTCATCTGAAATGAAAAGTCCATTATCTTATCTTATCTTATGATAGGGGCCGGGAATAACCCCAGCGGCACTTCGACCCTTGAGGATCTTTTGTGCATACCCCATTTTACACTCTGGTCATCTTAGTGTGCAGGTTTCCTCACGATGTTTTCCTTCACCGTTAGAGCAGTCGGTAAATGTACGTAAGTCTTCGAAAAATACGAAAAACTCATTGGTACATAGCACTGCACGGTTTCGAACCCGGACCGGCACAGGAGTCCGGCGTCCTAGCCACAGGGCCACCGACACTCTTTAAAAAAATATACCATTCAGTATGAACTCATGAGTGTTTGTAGCTTTTTAGGATATAATAGACTGGTAGGTAGTTCCTCTGCATTTTGTACATGAATTTCAATTTCTGATCGGGAATGTGATTGTATCCTTTAGCACTGCCGGAATACATCAACGCCGAAGCGAAGATAGTGAAAATTTGGTCGTTCTAGTAGAGACGGTACCAGCTAGGTTCTGGTGGTTAATCTCCTAGTTCTTTTGACACGTTTACCCAGGGCGCTAGGGAAATCGTTCTTGTTAGTAAGTAATTAAAATTCTACTTTTCATTAGCTGCAGATACCTAACCTAAAATGTGGTTATTTGGACCAAAAATTATTGAAATTTCATACATTATTTTGATAAATTTCATCAATAAAATGTGTCTTTCCTCGAAATCATCTTCAAATTGGATAGTTATCTGTGACGGAAAAAATGGAAAAATGGACTTTAGTACGATTTAACAATCTCCCAGCTATAGGTACGATAATAATATTAACGGTGTTTTGGTTGCAGTGATATTTTAAATTTTAAAAAAATACAATTAGGTATTAGCTGCTGAGCAACACGATGACTATAGGACGAAATATTTCTAGAAAAGCTAGAAAGGTCAGACTAGATAAATCAGAAACTTACTTTTACTTTCCTCGTAAGTTTTGTATTTCCCACCAGCTTCCTTAGGTAAGTCTTCGAACGGAAAGAAGGTCTCTAAGTTCTTCGCTCCAGGCTGGTGAACATGGAGAATGCCCTCTCTGGACTTCTTCATAAACGTCTTTATCATCACCATCAGCCGATCTATGTAGGACCCTGAGTTCAGGAAGTGGAAGCCTTTCATTTTTATCAGCATGCCTTCCTGGAATTAAAAGTGTTGTAAGACCTTTAGCTGCACGATTCCTCCTAAGATTATTATTTCAATATAAGTTTACCATTGTGGATATCACCTTACTTTTTCCTGGTCATCATCAGGTTCCAGATGTCTGAAAGGCACCATGGTCCTAAACATTTGGGCTCAAAGTCGAACCCCCTAATTGTTACCGTTCCAAAGATCCTATATTAATCCAACGATCCTATATGTCATGAATGATGAAACATACTCCAAAATCTTGGAAACCTCATGTCCAATTTTATCGGACATGGCTAGAGAACACGACTACATTCTCTGGTAAACAAAATAGTTCGCGTCCAAACCGAATCATCGTTGTTATGATACAAAATACTATATATAGGTAAACCATTTAAGACAGGCTACGCCCGCGACGTAAGAGGGGCGGAGGGCGAGACGACAGCAGGCGAGCGTGCAACGAGCGGGAGGTGGGGCCTGCTCGCCCTCTGTCATCTCGCCCCGCGTCTCTCTTAAGTCGCGGGTGTAGCGTGAATTAAGTGGTTTACCTATAACACACATATGCGTTATGACACATTTTTCCTTTGGTCTAGGATTAGCTATAAAATGAAGCCAGTCTTTATCAGAGTCATAGCTCTAAAGCCACTAGACTTTCGGTAGTCAGAATTCTATGGAACTTGGAAGTTAGTTACTTGCCATGAACCATAAATAAAATTACGGCTTTTACTAGCCTGATTCAAAAATATTCATTAAAGTTTATGGGAAATCGTAAAGTTCCTGCGAACTATGCGTCAGCAATAGCACGGGAAAGCAATTTTCCGTTCATGGATTTAGAAGGCATAAGACATATACGGGGAAACTATGATTGCCCATCGATAGCTATAGTAATATTTCCCACGCAAAAACTACCTCTCTAGAATTTGTATAAACTCTTTTCATAAAACTCGCGTATGTATGTGAATGTAAATTTCAAAATCTAGTGGGCAATAGCTGAATCTTGGCAACACTGCAATGACTCGACAGTTTGTTTTCTGCTACAGTAATAATTATAAAAGACCTGAACGGCATATTCTTTTGTGATTGTTCCATAGAACAATCACTAATTGGCTTACCCTACTTGATAAACTTCCTAAGCTTTACCAATACCTAGAATACAGTGGTTGCTAGGAAATCGGTTTACAGATGGCAGATCCTGATGTGAAGGATGGCCTAGGTTGGTACCACCCTCTTATCTATTTCTGCCGTAAAGCAGAAATGCTTGCATTTCTGTGTTTCGGTTTGAAGGGTAAGAGAACCAGCGTGATTTCCGGCATATGAGGCAATCCATCTTAGTTCTCAAGGATAGCACCGCATCAAAAACCCTCTAATAATAATACAGTGAGGTGAGATGTATATGGGCGACGGTGACCACTTACCATGAGGTGGCCCGTTTGCTCGTCTGCTCTCCTTATTTAATAAAAAAGAAAACTTAATTCTGATTTTTGTGTCCAGTTGAGTCTCATTCACCCAACCGCCTATAGGTACCTACATAACATCAACATATTCTGACAAAACACGCAATTTGCTATTTCTAATAGGTACCGTTCCATTTCTCACTCGTCCCACATCTCAATTCTCCATGCCCATACTCACATTCAAGTAATATGTGAACTGCTGAAACATCTCCATACTCCACCTGGTAAGGTGTGAGAACGTACTGCCTTCCAAGTCCACAATCAGTACAAAACCAGGCCATGTACCCTCTTCGTACTGCCAAAGATCCATGATCATGAATGCTGTTCTGAAATCAAATATTAAACTTCTTACTAAAGTAAGGCCAGCGAGACGTAAACAAACTTTCAGGGGTTCATAACATTTTTATTTTTTCAATTTTTATTCCCCCACAATTTTTATTCCCCCACAATACAAACGACACATCACAAAAAGAGACAACAAATAAATTGACGTATTACCGTTTTCGACAAGTGTCGATCAATCTCGGTCATGGGCTACTGTAGCGTCTATATTTTAAAGCTTATTTTCCTTAATCACTTAGAAAATTACGTCATTTTGCATTATTTTTTTGGTCTAGCTGTCAATAACTGACTGTTCATCTTGTACATTCTAAACTTATGAGCAAGTCACTGACAGTCATGAGAAGCTAACAACTTGGCAACGGTCACCTGTATAATATCTGGGTGCATAATACTTCTTCTTCTTTCGAGTTGATGATCCGAACTAAATTTTTCCCGACCAGAAGTGCATAATACTGAGAAATAATATAATAACGAATAGTGGTTAGGTTGCCATATCGTCTAAATCTAAATCTTAGAAACGTTTTTCCTCTTATCAAGCTATTAGATTTGTATGAACAAAACTACACCATATAGTAAATCTTAGAAACGTATTTGCTCTTATCGAGCTATTAGATCATACAACTACTCCGTATTTTTAATTTTCCCAGATCTGCTAAAATAATTGGCTCATGCAATAACCCGTTTGCTAGTTTGCTCTCCTAAAAAACTAGACAAAGCAGAAAATTATGTCTAAAGTCTACCTAGTAACAAGAACAACCCAGGGTATGTTCCGAAACACATATTATTATCTGGCATACATTTAACATTTATTAGTCATTAAAAGATATTCATAAAAACTGCTCGTTCAATTGTGACCGTAATTCTGACTCAACTGAAATATTAACTAACATTGATAATAAATGTTGTATCATCCTTGGCATTTATCTACGAATTGTTATCATTAAAATACGATTACCTAGCACTTCCCTTAAAATTATTCGCTGAAAATTAGGTAATGGTTCATTGATAAAAATAAATAACGTCAAATTAATCTTAGTTAATATTTTAAACAATACGTTAGGAAATTTACCTAGCTACATCGACGACGTTATAGTTCTTGGGATCGGTGTCCAAGAAACGCATATACAAGACGGTATAGCCTTCTTTAGTTTTTGTGGGTAGTGGGTGCAGCAATCTGGAACAAAATGTGGAATTCAGATCCATAGACAAGCTGAGAAGACATAGTACCTACTACTACTCTTGGAAAACTATCATCATCAACTAGTTCACTACTATAGCTAAACATGAAGCACCACAACCAGCCAGGGTCTTGTCTGATCCGGATATTCCGGATATACGAGTACCAGGGCGCTGAATTTTTATAGGAAAGTCGCTCGAGGATAAGGAAGGAGATGAACTTACCGCAGCAGGTTAATCACGGCCAACGGGTTATACAACCTTACGCTAGTATAACTAGTTCAAGACTATAGGTTCTCATAACTAACTAATGGAACTCCATAAAAAACGGAAACTACTAGTTCATTACAATAGCTTCTCTTTAATTTTGTTAGCATGACAATGGGTTTTCCACTGACCACACGACAAGAAGACGAAGCATCCAGACACTGTTTTGTCCTTCTGCTTCTTCTGGGTTTCAACTAATGGGTATTGGTAGTAGGAAGTCAGCCGGCACTGCATGAATAACTGCTGCAATGCCGTTATTATGGTTAGCCAAATTATTGACCCATACCTATGGTCAATACACTGTTGGCTTGTAATGGCATCTGATTCATGTCTCTACTGTTTAATTCCGCTGAGCAGGAAATCAATGAAGTTCTTAAGGCAACTTCCTGGGAGTGTACATATAGAATTTTCTTGAATTTCCTTGGATTTATGTCTTAAAATGAATCACTGAATGAATACTTACACCACATTTAGAGTTCGTTCCACTAATTCATCCACCACTCTATCTTTGAAGAAGTTTGCCATGTGCGTCTTCAATGTGTAGTGGGTGTCCAGCGTCTGCTTCGCCACTTCGATGCTGTAGTTTGCACCATAGTAAGCTAGGATGAGGTCCAGATCTGGAAAAAAGACCACACTAGGCTTGAAGCCTAGCAATCTCTAGCCTACCTTTGCTTCCCTTTCTTTTTATTATTTCACTTTCAGTTTGGTTGAATTTGGAGATTCTTTAACAAATTGTTTATGTCCTTAAGAGTATAATTTGTAGGTACTGTAGAACCACTGTGGACATGTTATTTTTTACAATACCTACTTCCCTAAAGAGACCCATATCACTATTTTGGGCTAATAAGATTTATTAATAATATGAAGTCACTTGGAAAATAAATAGTCACGATTTTAGTCACTCCCGAACCGTTTTGTCCTATAAGCTTTCCTGTCCAGCTACACCTCCTCTAGAGAACTCTTGTACCCAGTTTGTTTCGTTGTTGTTTTATACTCCGGAATACATTTTCAAAGCCCAATTTTACATATATGTATAGTTCAGCTAAATTCTGAGAAATTACCTGTGAGATGATCTCCCGGTAGATGTGGCTGCGTTTTGAGCCACTCCCGCAACTTGCTGATGTCCTGCGGAGTGATCCCTGTCGGCTTCTTGTACTCCTCCTCTACAGGAAACTGTTTTACCACTTCCGAAGACATCTTCAGGTTTAATTATACACTTATTTTTAAACTCGGAATAGAAATGATAATATTTATGTTATATTTTTTCTTGATTATGATCGAACACGCGGATGCTCGGTAAATGATTTCATTCGACTCATCAAGTATTGACACCGTCATATCTATCGAATTTTACGATAAAACACCGTAAGTGTACTTACCAATCTTATCTGTCAAGTACTAAGTTAATAATTTATGGCAGGTTCGTACAAATTAATGCTACCTTCCCTAAACGTGCTCTAATCAGCTGATGTAACACGATCGACGTTTTGGATTAAAGTACAATCTAGTGGTATCACTTTTCTAAAAATAGTTTCAATTAAAATACCCTAACGAGGCTGACATGGTCAAAGCCTAAACTGAGATATTTTTTAAACCCTAAACCCGCGTTAGCACTCTATCTCATCTGATGGAAAGTGACGATGAGGTCGAAGATGGAGCTCCGGGATTAGAAAGGACTAGCTCATCTGAATGCTACCGGAACACATCAACGCCGAAGCGAAGGCATTTGGCGATAGGCGTACGATTTTATATAGAAGGATGGTGGCTAACCAGTAAGCTACAAATGTTACTCAGGGTAACATAATGTTAATGTGTTTCATCCACTTGATACCCAATTAATATGAGGCGACATCATACAGTGCCAAAATAATAAAGATTGAAAATATTTACAAAAGCATTTATTTTCACAGCACGACATACAAACCCTTATAATAAAAATAATTTAATATACGTAATATTAGTGAATATTAAAAAATTGCCTATCCTAAATAAATAAGCTCAACAAAGAAGAAATAGGTAAAAGGGTGGTATGTACCACCCCATGCTGACTCTGCACAGACTTCTTCAAACCTTGTAAAAATGTACTAAATTGATATTGATATAATTAAAAGTGTTGTATTTTCAGAATTTGTTTCGCGTCATTATGAATCAGCCTGAACGACAGAGCAATATTTAGCTTTATCTATGCAATTATCTTAATCATCCGACCATAAATGTATATAGCAGCGCCGATTTTAATATAAAAAAACCGTAGGTGCAGATTACTGTGCGTGTCAAAAAAATAACGATCAAAAGAATATATAACGACAAATAAAATGTATATATATATAAAAACTAACTTTGCTATTTAAAGAATTTTGAAGATAATTGGTACCTACTGAAAACTCAATACAAATTTTTATTTTAACTTCATCATTACGTCAACAACCGGATATGTTATATAAATAACTAAAAGAATCTCTCCAAATCAGTCTATGTCCAGTTTCTTGAAGGAACCTTCCACTCCCTCAAATATATCTGAAATAGTCTTCGGTTTTCCTGGACGCAACCCCTCAACTACTCGCTTCTTGTTCTCTGTCGCGAAGAACTCAGCATTGGCCTTGAGCATAGCTTTCACGTCCTCTGAAATGGAAGTTACTATTGGTTATAAGGTGATATTTTATTACCAACACGCAAATAATTTTTGAGGGGTTTGTGCTGGTTATTGTACCTTATGTTGTGCTAACTACTGAATAATTAAGAATATATGATTTCGCAGCGGATTCTCAACAGTTTTATTGCGATCGTCTTTTCGACGTAATTCTGACAAAGCATATCAAAAATGTCATAAAGAAAAATATAAAATATTAGAAACTCTTTGCGGAACACCTCTTTTTGCAAAAAAAATACTGTCTAACTCATTATTTATCCGTGTATGGGACGGATTAGAATATTCCTACCGCCACTGGGAAAGTATGTCGTATACGAAGCGAATAACCCGAGTAACTTGCTGGTGGTACACCTTTAGGGTTCGCCTGCACTGCAATTATTATTTTCTCGCAAATGTAACAAAAATATCGCACGTGTTACGTGCGGGAAGATTAACATCTCTCACTCGTGTATCCACAACACTCACTATCGGCTCGTGTTGCGACAATCTGGTCGTTCCCGCACTAGTTAGACAATCTACTATTGACATAACAAACCTTTTTGCTGCACGCAATCCTTGCCCTGACCACCAGCTTCCTTCGGCAAGCCCTCAATAGGTAAGATCTTCTCTATGTCTTTGGAGCCAACCTGGTGGATGTTGATCAGTTCTACGAAGGACTTCTTGAGGAACGGCCGTATTAACATCATCACCTTATCCATGAAACCTGGGGCATTCAGGAAGTGGATGTTCTTTAGCTTCAGAAATACTGCTTCCTGAAAGTTTACAGGTAGCTAGATTTAGATGAATATAGAGACAGATCTTAGAGAAAAAGGATAGAATTCCCCGCACCTCTCCCATTCCCCTTTACTAATAAATATTGTAAAAATCTACGCAACACAATTAAATAGAGCTAGCAACACATATTTAGGCACTAAACATTTGTTAGTTCAGGTTTGATCCCAAGCTGTAGATACGAATACAAAGTTCTCTAGCTGTCTATATTTTTTTGAGTTTTTTGGCTTACATCTGCCTGTAACATACTTAAGCAAGATCATAACCAGATATTGATTTAGGAGAATTGGGGATTCGAAGATGTGAAAGTTAAGATTTAAAGAAGGGCAAGGGTGAATTTAAATCTTTAGGGCAAATGTAAACTCAACCCTCGTGTACTATAAAGGTCATCCCCTGTACTGTAAAGCCCCTCATTCATAATATCAATAGGCCCTAGTATCAATTTTACATTTGTCAATCACCTGGACAAAGTAGAGGAACTGCTGCACAGTCTGCAAGTCTACTCTAGCCAGGTGTCCAACCGTAGCTCCCGCCATGTCGATGATCACTACGGCTCCAAGCCATGTTCCTTGTTTGTACTGCCACAGGTCTGCCACCATGATCACTGTCCTGGAATGTCAAAATAGGTTGATTGAATAAGGCATTATTTTTCGTAGACACATGATATTACGAAATAATGGAAAGAAAGACCCGCAATAGGGTATTAACCAAAAATTTTTTATTGCATCAATCAAGTTACATGGACATCCTGAAGAAGGATCTAAAATTAGTTTTTAGATATCTAGATTAACATCAGAGATATTGATGGTTTAAGTTAGTACTGGAGAGATGCTCTGTCCCTTTCTAGCAAAACAGTCCTTCATATGTAGCCAAGATCTGCTAGGGAACAGTGACGTCATAAGTTTCTTTCTATATAGCGTCTGATTTTTTAATTGCCTGTAACTATTTTATTTTTCAACGAATATTAATTCTGTTTTCACATTTGACCATCAATTTATGACTATTTCTTAATTTTTAAGAAATGCATTTAATATTTGATACTTGGAAACTACCCTATTCACCCTTGGATTTGGCCTCCCCGACGATTACAGTGTAGAATTTCTATTCTAAACAGACTAAACTAACCGGAACCACAGACTAGTGGCGCCCATAGGGTGAATTTCAAAATATTTCAATGGAACGCATGGATAAAAGAAAAAGTAGTCTCCTTCCGGGCAATCGGGATGGAACTGAATGAAAAAAATTAGGTCCTTAATAATCCATTCATTATTTTATTATTTGTAAGTGATACGTTACTTTTTGGAGCGACGATCTCTATTTATATTAGGTCAGGGCTCCTAATTAGGTACATTTTCTGGATGGAGTAATAGCCAATCCTTAAAAATGTTAATAAACGATTGCTTACCTGATAATATCTTGGAAGTTGAAAAGTTTGACGTCTAAATCGACCAGGCGCGCGTAGAGCACCGCATCTCCTTCGAACGACCGAATTCCCAGTACCAGCGGCGCACTGCCATAAAAAAAAAGTAAGTACAGTGGAAGACACATCACGGACACATTACACGGTGGAACCCTATGGCAATAAACTTTTGTTATGATTCCTCGATATTAGTATAAATTAGTCAAATAAATTAAAGCGACAAAGTCATGAACGATCGAATTATTATTTATTATTTTCATCCTTGGATAAAGTACATAGTTTTCATCAAACTTGAATTTTGTCGAAAGTGTTCCTAGTCATGACTGATAAAAATAAGGCCAGGGGTTTCCAAGATCTTGGAGTATCTTTGATGTCAGATGGGATCTTTAGAACGGTAACAGTTAGGTGGTTCGATTTTGAACTCATATGTTTGTACAACCATAGTGCCATTCCCACATCTGGAATATTGAGAACCTGATGATGACCAGGAAAAAGTAAGGGGATCTCCTAAATTTTAAGTCTGGGATTTCTTATTTTTTTAATTTAAGATTATTCTCAGTGTAAATTCAGACAATGAATGAATGAATAATCGTTTATTTTCAGGCAACAAGACCCATAGATACGAGTACATAGACTAACATACATAATATAAACTAAAATAAAAATAGAAACTAATCTATGGCTTAACGCATCTTTGTGCTGACGCGGTGTCTATATCTCGTAGCCTTCCTCGAAAGCGACGAAATACGACACCTTTCGGCCAGAAGTCCTCCTTCAGGAACACCTCCAGTTTTTCTGCCTGGACACGTGTCACGAAGGTCTTGAAGTGCACGTAGTGCTGCGATTCCAGCGGGTCAACCCTGTATGTTGGCCTTCATCTTAATGTACTCCACACCATCTTGCGGCTTTGTGGAGTGATGCAGGCGCGACAGGTATAAGGCTGTCGTTGGTGTGGCAAATTGGGCCCTGCCGGTGCTGTTGCGCATTGACTGCGGTTGACTCGTCGGCGCTTGTTCTGAAACGTGATGAAACCTTCTGCATCGATCTGTTTACCATAGAAATCGCTCACGGGCTCGTTTTTCTGAGCCGTCTTGGTTTGCTTTCGCACAGGTAGCAAGGGAACTCCGTAGCGACAGATGCGTAATCAATCACGCCGAGGAGGTGGGGTCGATGACGCGTAGGAGCGGGCGCGGCGCGGGGCGGCTGGCGGCGGCGCAGGGCTGGTGTGCGCGAAGGCAGCGATACGAGTAGGTGATGACATCAATTTTCGCTGACATCAAACTCGAAACTTAGCGCCGACGAGTTGATATGTGATCCACGACGAGTGTTTATATTTGTCACCTTGACTGACCCACATGGTTGTATTCGCGATGGTTTTCTGTGAATCTTCAAAATTCAGTCGCATCTCGGTCAGACACGACCTCGGACGTGATGTCCTTTACGAGTCTGGTAGCATCGACGTGGTCGAAGCGGTAGCTTTCTAAGGTTCTTAGTTACGAACGTTGGCATCACCTCGGGGTCCGTCACCTTTAGGATGTTGATGATGTCCTGTAGGATCCTCGCTCCCTTCCCGTCCTTCCTGCGGGCCATGCGGTCGCTGATTTTCAGCGACTCGTAGAGCAACACCTTCGCCTGCACCATCTCCTCTTCATTGTAAGTTGATGTGCAGATCTTAGTCGCTTTAATTTCGTCCAAGACGTCCAGCTGCTGTTGAAAAACACGAGCTCGAGTGTTTCGGCACTCTTGTGGACAAAATCGTCGGAGCAACGGCTGACGCAGCGCTGTGCGTCTCAGCGCAATTGTTGGCACGTTTTATTGGAAGGCGATTGACGCGAGACAAAGCCTAGAGATACTATAGTAGTCCATAATTATGGAAAAACAAACAATTGGTAAACATTGACTACAATAAAAGAAACCAGGAATAATCATAAACAACATTTAAATAGTAATTGTGGTGTCAAAAGGTATGATGCCTTGTTTTATGATCATTTCTGTGATTATACAAGACTTTGTATTGTTTTACGACAGAATGTGTTACTCTGTAGTTTCATATACCTATAGACATCTTATAGATTATAATTTAACACACAATAAAAAAAACAATACCGTTTCTGTCTAGATTTCCTTAACGTGTTTTCCTATACCTACACGATGTCAAGTTTCCTCAAAACCAAAGGTTTCGTCAAGGTCTTTTCCCACCTCAAATTACTCTCAAATTTAAACACTGGCAACATTATAGTGAGGTGATCTCACCCATCTGGGTGGCGGTGATCTGATCTCTTATACAATCAGGTGGCCTATAAACTTATCTGCTTTCCTTAAGTTTATATATAGGCATGAGGCATGAGTTTATATGTAAGATATGAGATGTTTATGGGCGACGGTGCCCACTTACCATCAAGCGACCATTTGATACACATAAAAAAATGTTAAAACGAATTGTCTCTGTGCGATGGTGATTACCATACCATGTCTTATTTGCTCATCTGGTGTCCCTTTATAAAAATGGCCGAATATAGGCCCTTATGGCATTACTCTTAAGAAAGAAAGGAATAGGCGTTTTTGCAGAGCCAGACAGCTTTTTGGGCACTGTGTCTCCCGAGCGCAGAGGACTACGGAGAATGCTGACTCCCGATGTCAGCCCTCAGGGCCTAATGGCACCGAAAACAAAGACGTTTCACGTCAAAAAACTCACACGGCATCACACGATTTCAACACCTTGTCATCAACAGTCCTGTCTTTGAACAACCCGGAGAACAGAGTTCTCAACGTATAGTTCAGATCCAGCACTTGCTTGGTCACTTCTGTGCTACAATTACAGCAGTGGAATGCGAGGATGAGGTCCAGATCTGGAATAGATACGAGGTTTATTTTTAATGCCCGGATATTTTTTGGTCCGTCTAAAATATGAAGGAACGACCAGTGAGACTCTTTTCTTTCATCCAAGGTCTAAAAAGTGTAGGTTGATAGGTAACCGTGAGTTGCAAGAAACAATGAACATTAAGAAACGTTCTTAATGTTCATTGTTCAGGCTTCCATCTCTATCAAGAAAGACGTAGAAAGGGATAGCATGTATTTTAATGAAGACATAACTTTAAGGACGTTTTGTGCAACTGACGGTACATAGAGAAAAAACATAAATCTAGAAAAAATAAAGAACAACTTTAATGGACACAAGAATCACAAACAGGAAAATTAATAGAAGAAAAGAAAAATAACACATAACGATAAATTATGTAAAATAGGCTCGAGTATGAATATCATTATTTATAGTTAGATTTCTATTTATTTTATTTGAGGATAATTTATTGTATGTGGCAACTTTACAGGAAAAAATAAATGAAATCAAATGTCAGCTTCACATTTCCTCAGACGAGTATTATGCGACCTTCTCAGAGTTGTAAAAAACCCAAGTCACTCACATCACATTATTTGTTGTTTTTATTTGTTACCATTTGTTGAGACAAACAAGTTATTAAGTAAACAATTCAAACAATTATGAGTCGGCAAACTACGACCTTGAAAAAAACAAGATTTGTAAAGTTTAAAGTAAAAAACAAAAAGACATGGGCTGGTTTTAGTTTTTTTGCCAATACCTTATTTCATGGTTTAATTCTATTTCTTTTCCCAAAAATTTGGGATAGGTATTTTTAATTTTATTATACAGTATCATTTTACATTATCAATGCAAATTAAGTCCCTACCTTGCGCAATCAGCTGATAATAAGAACAAAAGCTACACGACCGAAATGTATGAAATTGATTTTTTTCCGCGATTTCAATATTGAAAGTTGTACAGTTATAGATACTGAACACCCCTTTTTGGTGTTTTTGTTACACCTGTATATGAAACACTTACTGTTATTTGCTAAGTTGACTCTCAAAGTGAGGCCTGACTAATACTTGAGCTTCCCTTCCCTTTTCTTAGTGACCCTAACGAGGCTGACATGGTCACCTTGTAACGATGTCGACTTCATCGTCCATATCAACCACCTTGCCATCAACTTCAACCTCATCGTTAGCGTTTATCTCATCTCATTTCGTGTTGGCATCTTCATTTCTTCATTTAAATTCAAAATCATGTTCCCATTCCATTTCTAAATTTCATTATTCCATTAATTTCATTGTTTTATTTGTATTTTCACTTTTTCTCTGTATTTTGTCTCGAACGGACGTCTCCCGTTCACTTTTATTACCTACTACTACCTATTTTCTGTGTTACTGTTTCTGTGTTCTTTTCCTTACAATATATTATTTATCACCAAATTCTTCTATTACTTCATCTGTGCACTGTCCTAGAACCCTGCTAGCCGGCACCTAGAGGACAGGCTGTAGCAACCTTGTCGTGTACCAAAGCATCTAAACTGAGATTTAAAAAAAATAATTAAAAAATGCGATCGGTGAATAGAGTTGCAATTTCAATCGCAACAGGACCGTAATCGAGGAGCGGTTTCGACAACAATTTGGGGAATTTGTTATCTAAAACAAACAAAATATTAATCCTTGTGAGATAACAACAGCTTTGATAACAAAATGGCGTGCTTCAAAAATTAGGTACTTACATATAGAAAATTATACTTTTACTTTTACTAAATTACTAACATTGGTCGTAAGTATTGTTACTTACAATGTTATGGATAATTTTGTTCGAATTAAAAGTGATTTTATTTTATTTTTATTTATTTAAATATAACGTGAAAAAAGTATATTCAGAATGTACTAACCAGTAATAAAGTCTCCTGGTAGATGGGGTTGTGTGTCGAGCCACTGTCTTAGTTTCCTTATGTCCTCGGGGGTAATGTCCTTTTGTTTTTTATACTCCTCCTCGAGAGGGAATTCTTTCACCACAACGGCGGAAGACATGGTTCTGTAAACCGCACGGTAAGAATATAAATAAATGTTATGGAGAATTCTTCTGGAAATTTGATCAAAGCCAACTTTATTATATACATTCCGACTCTATTTTATGTGACCTGATACGATTTTTTAATAATAAAGAATTTTGGTGGCGTACGAGTATGTAGCGCCTAGGACTCTAATGAGGAAGCTCCGGTTTCGAATTTCCTGCACCAATCAGTTTTCGGTTTTTTCGTACGTAGGTTCATTTATCGACTGCAAAAGGCTAACGGTGAAGGAAAACATCGCGAGGAAACCTGCACAGTTAGATAACCAGTGTGTGAAATGAGGAAGGCAGTGGCAAAGGAACACATTAAATCTGCCACGAGGATCATGTGTTACATCCATAGAATGATCAAGACCCTCAACAATTAGGTTTACTACCATTTTATATATAAAAACCATCACTTTAATTAATTACTGCAATAAACATCTTCTTGCAACAGAGCAGGCAAAAAGGTTAGGTATTTATATTATATGTTTTATTAAACATTAAATTTATGAATTGTAAATGTCAAAAATATAAATATAAAATAATAAAATCAATGTCATACTATAACTAGGTAAAATTATATAATATGCGAAGGCGAAGTGCCCCCTGGCCGAAAGTACCTAAAATACTTGCGGCGTTCCCTCGCTGAATGGAATATTTTTAATTAAAATAAATTTAAATAGGTAAATACATATTTTTTAAACAAAAGAAAATGCACAGTCATTACTCCCGATCCTGAATCGACCCTACTCCAAAGGTACCCATTACACTGGCAGCATTACCACGTTGGATAGCCAGAGAGATCCTTTGGACGAGGTACGATCCAGAGCGGGAGTCACCGCCCCTGTCTCTTAATTAAAATATATAATATATAAAATGGTCTTTTTTATAATTTTAATTACAGAATTCAAAAAGTGATTAAAATATAATTACCTTTTGTATTGATTATAAATACTCGTATTTTATTTAAAAATTCTCTTTCACAGTTCACTCTCGGATTTAGTCGGATTATTATACAAAACCCTTACTCATATTAAAACATGTGCTTCAAACTCTGCGCCCGCGATCAGACTAACTCAAAAACTGACATATTCATAATAGATTCAAATCAAAGGCTGGCTTTACATGTGCATTAACCATGAGAAGTAATTTAAAAAAAATAGCTTTATTACAAGCCTTATATTTTTTATTTTATTCCGACAAAGTCCGGTTTTATCGTTTAACCTTGATTTCATTTGGTGGTTTAATGAATAGCGATGAGATCATGGGGTCCAGGGTTCGGTCAAATTTATTAATAATTTATATACAATGATGACTTTTTGCAACTATGAGGTTAAAATTCTTATTAAAGGTACAAGATTCTATAAATTATTTTGTTTTGTATTGAATTCCGGTTTCGACTTTTTTAAACCTTTTGCGGATTTGTAAGACTATGAGTATGAAATATCAATTTGGTTTGTTTTTCTTATAGTATTTAATTTCTCATTTATTTTTTATTTTATTTTTTTCCCAGTCTATAAATCGTCCCACTGCTGGACAAAGGCCTCGTTTAGTTTTTTCCACTCCAACCTATCTTCGGCGTGTTTGTGCCATCCAATTATTTTCTCATACAAACACATTATTCTAAAATAATATAAGTACTTACATTAATTCTTCTTCTTTCTCCTCGCCATATCCCGGTTAGACGGGGTCGGCTTTCCTAATCTTGAGGCGCCATTCTCCTGGATTGTTGTTCCTTATGTGCCTCATGATTAGTATAAAGTATTGGCTTATCGTTTTACGGTCGGCTGCCGCCTGACACCAAGGCCGTAATCTTCGTGGAAGACTGTGAGCGCCGCCGTTGACCATATTTGGCTCCTCCGCCGCCATCTCTTATGCACGCTCCGACCCGAACATGCATCACCATCCTGTACCTCTGCTCCAGATATGCCAGAGAAGCTACAGGGCGGGGGTTTGATATATGAGGTTCCATCTCCATTTCAGCGTAAGACTCTTGAGGTGTGTTGTCCTACAGTTTCCCTTAGTCGATTTCTACGACACCCGCGGGCAGAGATGGGGTGGTCCTATTCGCAGCCGGGAACCACACGGCACTTACGGCACGTACTTACATTAATTAGTACTTAAAAATAAAAAGGTTATAAATGACTAAAGTATAACACCGGCAGAATATTCCGCGATAGCTCAGCTGTTTTAGAGCAAACCATCGAAAAATTGTGGGAAAAATTTCAACGCTTTTCTAAAGCACTAAAGTTACTCAGTTACCTATACTATATTATATATATTATATTGTATATTTTTAGTTTTATTGTAAGTACATTGTTTATTTATTTCATTATTGCATATTGTTTGATGGGTATTTTGTCTAATAAGGAAATTATATTATTATTATATATCCGTTTTTTCACGAACATCTTATGCTGGTATATTGTGTACGGACCCTAATGATACAGGATAATAAATAGATCTAGCATGCTATAAGTATCTGATAAAATATGTTATAAATAAAATAAAAAGATTACTTTCCTTTGAGAGGCAATATTTTTTCTAATGATAAGTAATACATAATGATAGTATACGTAAGTACATAATACATATACACATTTCATATATTTATCTTATCAATATACCGAGTACATTAATGATAATTTATAAGCAGGTAGGCATTAAGACAAAATAATAATATTCTATCACAGATAATTAATACTTACCTACCTGTGGCAAATCATTTCTTTAAACAAACTTAAAACCTGATACTCCTCTTAACTATATCAGGGAACAATTTTCTCTGTACCTTGTCCCGTTTACGAGATAGAAGCGCATAACAGACGGACGGACCTACAGACGGCGGCGGACCAACTGCAATAGGATACCGTTTTCCCCTTCTACGGGACACGGATCCTTAAAAAAAACACAAAATTCGTCCTCATTCCAATATTAGGTAACCACTATGCTCACAGATTTTAGTCAATTTAGAAGTTATTCATTTCGATTTTTAGGGTTCCGTACCTCAAAAGGATAGACCGGAACCCTTATAGGATCACTTTGTTACCCGTCTGTCTGTCTGTGCGTCTGTCAAGCCGCTTTTTTCTTAGGAACGGGTAGAGGTATCAAGTTGAAATAACCGTCACCTAACCTTCGCCCTCCGTAAAATAATTCCAACATCTGAAACTTTACCATTCTGACTCATGGTGATAGATCTCAATAACGGTAATGCTGGGAACCTTCAGATTTTATTATTATTATTATATATTTAAGTCAGACAGGGTCCATACAATAAAGTTAGTATATTACATTACTTAAAGCTATGTTAGTAAAAAACAATATAACCAAGCCCATGGTACCGACCCCAAAGCACTAGTCGTCCAGTGCTTTGGGGTTCTTCGCATTGACATGCAGGTACATCCAGTGCCTCAGGATCGGGGAGTCAGGGGACAAACGTCAACATCAGATTTGATTCATTGAAAAGTCTCAAAGTACCGCTATATCACATTGAATCTTTCACAGACCCTCAGGACTCATGATTACCAGAACAGTAGTAACAGTAACAGAAGCATATACTCGAAGCAGCGATCCGTTATAATATATTAATTTATATAATTATAATAATAGAATTTTTTCGAGTGTTATTAAATGTTTAAGACCATGATGCCATTCTCACGTCTGGAGCTGGAACAAGGTTGCCTGTCTATCGGTATTTTATAGGATACATTTCGGAGAGTGCGCATCGGAATTGCACGACCTAATTCCAGCATCTCCATTCCGCCTTCGGACTACCGGACGGGGGGAGGGGTTCCATCCTTATGTTGTTGATATCCCATCTGCTCGTACGAAGCGATTTGCTTCTTCGTTCATTATGCGAACGGCTAAGGAATGGAACAGCCTGCCGGCGTCTGTTTTTCCCGAAACCTACAACCTTGGGATCTTCAAGGCCAGAGTGAATAGGTATTTACTGGACCCGCATGCTCCATCGTCGACCTCATCGTCCCTTACCATCAGGCGAGATCGAGGTCAAATACGGGTTTAGTAGTAAATAAAAAATAAAAAAAGAGCTTTAAGGCTCTGATGATGACCAGATAAAGTAAGATGATATCCACAATGGTAAGTCGAGGGTATCTCCAATTTTTAATTTAGTGTAATCGCTAGAGTAATGTTCGGTGCTTTGCTGATGTTTTCTTTACCTACAACTGACTATAAGTGCATGAAGACGAGGCCGAAGATGGAGCAAGTGGGTTTACTCGCCTTAATGAAATATTTATTGATAAAACCTACTAAGTTTTTCGGTAATGTGATTTTTTTTAATATTAAAATATTTTATCGTATGTAGGTAGGTACCTAAACCTAACTATCTACATAATTAAGTTCGTACGGAACCCTCAGGGCGCGCGTCTACTCACATTTGACCGTTTTTTTTTTCAAGTTGATCTCTATATTTTTCCAAACAAGAATACAGCCATTTAAATAGTTACGAAAATGGACTAAACGTTATTTTTACAGTGTGGGAAGAATGAGATTACGTGGAGAGAATGAGCTGTTTTAAAAGGCGATTGGGCGCTTTTGGGCCCAGGGCTTCGCCTCCAACTAAACAGTACATTTCATAGATCTCACCTAGGACTATATATCTTTATTTATTTATTTTATTTACACTTTATTGTACAACAATACACTTAATGAAAACAATTAAAATGTGACATTGTACAAAGGGTGAACTTATCTCTAAAAGAGATATCTTCCAGCAAACCCGCGAAAGTGAAAGATGCGTTATAATTTAGAGGTAGACAGACATAGTGTGTACGTCAAATAAAAATAAACACAACATATAGAGACATCTATAATAAATATGCATATATAGACATATAAGCACAGATATGCAATAACTATAAAATAAATAATAAATATCTAAAAATACAATACATAATATACATATACGTACATACATATATAGGTATAAATAAACATTAACAAACTAAGATGGATGACATAACAGGAATCAAAATTGAGAAAGGTAGTGTTCTTTTACTTGTTTTTTGAAAATGGGAATTGTTTGACTCTCACGAATACTGGGGGGTAGTGCGTTCCACAACCTAACCTAACTGTTTGACTCTCACGAATCTTTCATTATAGGATGAATATCCTAAGTAGCGTGGGCCAGGAGCTAGAGACCAAAAACCGTCTTCATGGTACATTTGATAGATCTCACCTAGGACTACATCTTTCATTATGGGACGAACATCCTCTGTAGTGTGGGTCAGGAGTTAGAGTTTTGATGTTCATTCCTTAAAAATCAATGTAGTTCTATATTTGATCTATCTAATTCATTGTGTTTTGTCAGTGGCGAAAGAAAAGAAAAATGGAATCAGACTAGGTTTATATAGATAACCATGTACCAAAATCTTATATAAAGAAGATTTTGGTACATAGTTATCTTCCCGCATGATTTAGGATCTTGGTTCCATAATTAAATATGTTGATCTAAATAAAATCTATCACATGCACTATGCTTGGTTGGAGGTGCAACAAAAATAAACAAATTCAGAGCAAATTAATATGAAGACGGTTTTTGGTCTCTAGCTCCTGGCTCACACTACTTAGGATGTTCGTCCCGTACTGAATAACGTAGTCCTAGGTGAGATATATCAAACATACTATGTTTAGTTGGAGACGAAACAAAAAAAAAGTGGGTACAAGCTTGTATGGAAATCGCCTAATCTCCTTTCAGAGTCTACTTTAGACGGATGAGGGAGTGACTGTCAATCATGGTTGTGAACAAAAAAGGACCCTAGAACACTCGGAAGTCTACGGTCAGTCTATCTCCAGTTTTTTGAAGGAGCCCTCGACTCCGCCAAATACGTCCGAGATGGTCTTCGGTTTCCCTGGCCGAAGAGCCTCCACCACCCTCATCTTGTTATCTGCCACGAAGAACTCCGCATTGGCTATCAGCTTTGCTTTCACGTCATCTGAAATATTACCTATAGTATAAGTTGTAATATAAATATTACAGCAGGGGCGCCATTCGAACTATACAGTTAGATCATGCATTATTGTGGAGGCGCAATATAGTTTATGGACCTCTTTACATTATGCATTTGGTCGTTGCACTCCTAAAAATCTATCGTAAGTCGAGATTTGCAGTCAAAACGCCAAGCTTTGCATATAGATGGAGCCACTCGCACACTCCGTAAACAGAAAAGCAAAACAAATCGTAATTATTGAAGATATCACAAATTTCTTGTTATTTGGGTTATTTATTTATCAAAGCTATCGAGAAATTTCCAGAAAAAAAACAGTAGTAAAATTGTGTGAAGAAGGAGAAGTGAAGAAGAAAGAAGAAGAATTGAAGTGGAGAAGGATCTGCGGGAGCTCCAGGCGCCTGACTGGCTCGAGACTGCGCAGGAGAGAGAGCGATGGCGCTCTTTGGTATCGGAGGCCAAGATCCACTTCGGGTCGCTGCGCCAGCGGAGTAAGTAAGTAAGTAAGTAAAATTGTGATGATATCATGGCATCATATGGCCATTTCAAAATAGCAGACCTAAAAAGCGTGGCGCGAGTCTGAAGGGTAAAAAAATATGTGGTGGAAAAGTTTCGATCTAAATGTTAATATTTGGCTTTATATGTGTGCTAATATCTAAAGTTTATGGAACAAAAATCTTGTAAAATCATCTAATATTAAGCAATAAATTATTTTAATATTGTGCTAGTGGCGCCTCTAGTGGTAAAAAATTGCAGGATTATCTCCTAGTTGTGACTGAATCAAACTTAACCCTCATTGTAAGAGCAGACTATACTCTACCCAAGCTGTCTCTACACCCCTTCAGTGGTTATATGTACAAAGTGTCCTAGAAAGTAGTGATCTCCGATAGCACTGTAGTCACTTTTTTTTTGCTTTGGCCTTTTAGCGTACTACGGATTCGGATATGCCATGAGATCCTCAACATCTACTTCCGCTTGACTCTATTTCCTGGGGCATCTTGTATAACCAAGCTAATTGTAATTCATGATACAAACCTTTTGCCAACACGCAGCTCTTGCCTTGACCACCGGCTTCTTTAGGCAAGCCCTCCATAGGCAAGTACTTTCCTATCTCCTTGGAGCCGGCCTGGTGGATTTTGAAGAGATCCAATAAGGACTTCTTGAGGAATGGTCGCATGAACAGAATCACCTTGTCCATGAAGATGGGAGGGTTCAGGAAGTGGATGCTTTTTAGCTTCATGAGTAGGGCTTCCTGAAAATATTCATTTATCACTAAAAGTGTGTATTAGTAGAAAACCCATCATTCCCTTTAAAATTTTCATATTTCGCATAAATAACTGTTGGGAAAATATCGGAATTAGCAAAAATTTATCTAACTAAAGATTTCTCAGACAATATCTCAAAGGTACCTACGAAACTGCAAAGTTTCCAGATCGAATCCACCTCTGTACCTCTTTGTGTTGAACCAATTTTTTTATTTTTTTTATGTATAACTAAACCCGCATTTGACCTCGATCTCGCCTGATGGTAAGCGACGATGAGGTCGACGATGGAGCATGCGGGTCCAGTAAATGCCTATTCACTCTGGCCTTGAAGATCCCAAGGTTGTAGGTTTCGGGAAATACAGACGCCGGCAGGCTGTTCCATTCCTTAGCCGTTCGCATAATGAACGAAGAAGCAAATCGCTTCGTACGAGCAGATGGTATATCAACAACATAAGGATGGAACCCCTCCCCGCGCCTGGTAGTCCGAAGGCGGAATGGAGATGCTGGAATTAGGTCGTGCAATTCCGATGCGCACTCTCCGAAACTCTTCAATTCTAGTACAAGCTTTTATAAATTGGAGTGGAATGGCTTATTATATTGTTCTTTATAAAAATAAAGAACGCATTTGGTTTATATACCTATGTGAATTTGCTTTATATTTTTGGCAGATTCGAATATGCCACGAGGTGACCTCCCTATATTTGACACTATTTTCTGGACCTGCTCTTTACTCTGTTCTTTCTAATGCCTCATACCTGCACACAATAAAGGAACTGCTGCATAATCTGCAGGTCTACTCTGGTAAGATGTCCGAGGGATGATCCCGCCATGTCGATGACCACGACGGCCCCAGGCCACGTGCCTTGATGGTACTGCCATAAGTCCAGTACCATGACTACTGTCCTGGAATGTGAAAATAAATTCATGAAATCGTGAGCGAGTGACGGATCCCCAACGATTATACAGAAATTAATGGTATGGAATGCCAAATATCTTAGAAGGTGGCCCTGATGTGCAAGGGCATCTGGTGAGGTAATATTCTGTTACGTATTTCTGCTGCAAGCTACGATGTGTTCCGGTTTAAAGGGTAATTAAAAGAACGTAGTTAATTACGAGCTTATTAAGCGCTCCACCAAAGTCTTCACACGATTAGAAGCGCTTAAATAACCGTCTTGCAATATTTTAAGATATTGGCGACGGTGTCCACTTACCATCAGGTAGCGAATCGTGCCAATATTCGAATGTTCGTTGTCGTAAAGTTGAACGCTCACCTGACAGCATCTTGAAAGATAAAGTGCTTGAAGTCGAAATCGACCAAGCGCAGGAAGAGAACCGCATCCCCGTCGTACGATCGAGTTTCCAGTATCAGCGGCGCACTACAACAAAATACCATAATTTAACATGATCAGAATAAAGAAAGATTATCTAACCTCTTCGACAAGCGCCTCCTACCAATAATAACTTTGGAAACTAAATCGTGGACCCGTCACGGCAGTCTCTCCGAACCATGGGATTTAGTCGTAGAGCGTGAGGAGTTTCGACAAAAAATTAAAACATTATATGGATGAGGGAGGATCGTGCAGTAAAACGAGCGTATATATGTGGGACGCCCAAACGGATGACGTCCGGTCGGACGCCTCAGGTACCGCTCGCCCGATGAAGTGGATAAGGGCCTGTGAGAGCTTCAGACCCCGGACTGACTTGAGACTGGGCAGGAGAGAGAGCGATGGCGCTCTTTGGTATCGGAGGCCAAAACCCACTTCGGGTCGCTACGCCAGCGGAATAGTAAGTATGTATAGTATTATTTTCTCGGCGCTTTTTGTGTAGGTACCTTACCTAGGTATTTCTAGACTTTGGATGTCAGGACGGGTCTCAACTGGAACTTACACGACATCCAGCGATCTCAGCACTCTGTCATCTACGGTCCGGTATCCTAAAAAGCTGGAGAACAGAGTCCTCAACGTTAAATGCAGATCCAGCAATTGTTTGCTCACTTCTGTGCTGCGGTCACAGCAGTGGTATACTAGGATGATGTCCAGATCTGGAATTGATACGAAGTTTTATAAGTCGTATTACAGTTTTATCAGTCAGTTTTATGTCACCACTATTGAGGCACATGCCTCTCCTAGTACTAAAGGGGGGTACAGGCTATGATCCACCCATAGAACGGGCCCGTGATTATTGGTGGATTTCACATGCCTTTAGAAAATTTCATTAGTAGCGTCGTTTAGTAGTTTCGAACCAACAGCGAAGTTCAGGATTCGAGCCACTACGCCACCGATGCTCCATGTAAGTATACTTAGAAAATTACCAACTGCTCTAACGGTGACGGTTAACATCGTGAGAAAACCTATAGTGTAGAGTCAGAAACCTGCAGTGTGGGAAATGGGAAAGGCAATGGCAAAAAACTCTGAAAAGTGAATCGTGATTATAAATGAGTAATACTAATATGACTCAGAAGGAGAAGTCTATTATATTATCAGGTTTCAAATTGACATAAGATATAAACTACTACTGTATTCTTGCGAATATTTCACACCCGCGATGTACAACTTTTCAGAACGTACTAACCACTAATAAAGTCTCCTGGTAGATGGGGTTGTGTGTCGAGCCACTGCCGTAGTTTCCTTATGTCCTCGGGGGTAATGTCCTTATGTTTCTTATACTCCTCCTCGAGAGGGAATTCTTTCACCACAACGGTAGATGACATTGTTCTGAAAATTTGCATGATAAAGAAAATTAATAATTTGCAAAACTTAAAAATGTATTCTTTACAAAATTCAAAAGTATTCGTAGTTCGAACGGTGTAATTTGATTTCCATTAACGACTATTCGATTATAGAAATAAAATCAGTACTTAGGTTAGTTATTAGTAATTCGTACTTACTCTAGTGTCTTGTATTCGCGATAAGTACTTGTTAGTAATACAACTAGCCTATAATAATGGGTATTCACACCCACTCACTATGAATAATGTAATTTTATACTAGGATATGTTTTCGGACCCAACATATTACTTACTTAGAGACTAAAACTTAACAGCAAGTTATGTATTAATACCTATCTAAACTATTAAAATTCACCTCCAACCTTAAAAAAAATGGTAGACAAAAAATTGTGTCTTGAATTTTTTGCCCCTTTATAAATAAACCTGTTAGGGTAAAGTGGCCTAATGTTAGCACCCACCCAATTTATTGGCACTCTAGTGTTTCTACTAAAAAATAAGCAAATTATGGCTTTTTCAATGTTGTTGCTTGTAAAATATAATTAGGTAGGTCTATACTTCACTAAATTGGCAACACTTAATCTCGTCCAGGTCCTGCGACTGTTCTGTTTGAGAATGAAGAAATTATTCTTAAAAACTGGTTAGTGGAATCTAGTAAGAAAGGCTTCCCCAAACGAAAGGAGGATTTACTAGCCAGTGTCGCGGAATTTTTTAAAAGGAGTAATAGACCGAATCCGTTTAAAAACGGCATACCAGGCGACAAATGGTACAAACTTTATTTGAGTCGACATCCTGACATTTCAATTAGAAGTCCAGAGGCTGTAACATCAGCTAGTGCAGCTGTTGCAGAGGAAGATATCAAGGGTTGGTTCAATAACATATATAAACACATTGAGGATAATAATATGCTCGACATCTTAAGCGATCCAAAAAGGATATATAACGGTGATGAGACCAATTTTGTGCTATGTCCGAAAACCGGAGTAGTTTTGTCTGCTAGAGGCGAAAAAAATGTTTACGAAATCGATCATGCTCCGGCTAAAACTTCTCTCACTGTGATGTTCACATTTGGTGCCGACGGCAGTATTACACCACCTCTCGTCATTTTTCCATACAAACGCTTGCCAAGTGAGATATCCTCTAAAGTTCCTAGCGATTGAGGAATCGGACTTAGCGATAATGGGTGGATGAAGGCCGATATCTTCTTAGAATACATTAAGAATGTATTCCATCCACATCTTATAAAAACTGAAACAAAACTCCCAGTCGTCCTTTATGTAGACGGACATAAAACACATTTGACCTATGAGATAAGTCAACTTTGCACAAACTTAAACATCGTGCTCATTGCTTTATACCCGAACTGCACAAGAATTTTACAACCAGCTGATGTTGCAGCTTTTAAACCAATGAAAGCGGGTTGGCAGAAAACCGTTCTAGCGTGGCGTAGAGATCATCCATCACAAGCTCTTACAAAACAAGATTTTGTCCCTCTTTTAAAAAAGACGATCGATGAAACGATGAATTCTGCAACTATCATCAACGGATTTAGGGCCACAGGACTTTATCCATTCAACAAGGATGCTGTTGATTATACTAAATGCTTAGGTAAAAGGAATACTAAAGATACATCTACAGAAAGCGAAATAAATAAAACACACCACCTTGAAGAAATAGAGTCAAAACAAATTAAAATGACAGTACAAGATTTTAAAGAAATTGTTGGTGCAAGCAAATGGGAGTTGATAAAAGCAAATTCTGATACAGAAATTGACGAAGATTTGAGAAAAATTTATGCTTTTTTCACGAAAGGACAAGAGTCAAAAGCAGAAGAATCAGAAGAACCTATGAGAGACACACCTTCACTCCAACAGTATTTGATGGATGATCAAATGAAAGTTAACATTCACGATCTGGAACACGAAAATTTCACGGAAGACAGAACCTCACATTTGCATCAGTCTTCAGCAGACGCTCAGATGGGAGGCATCGATCAGAAAAACCTGGATATAGAAAATATGGATGTAATTTTCGCAGACGATTGCGAAAATGAAGTAATCGTTGACTCACAAGCTTCTCGGTCAAGTTGCGATGTAATCACTGTGAACGCACTGATTCATGACAATATTGTAACTCGTGATAGACCTAATATTCCCGTTGCACGCCATATGCCCAAAACAAGTGTCGACTTCGACAAAATTGAAATCTTGTCTACTGAGGAACCCGCTCTAATTTCAATTCCCAATTTAAAATCTGTAAAAGTAACACCGGTAAAACTGAATGATGTTTTAGTTCTTCCGAAAACACCTCAACGAAAAGGAGTCAGAAACACAACCAGAGCACCGTTTGTCCTTACGTCAAGGGAATGGAAAGAACAGGAAATAAAGAAAAGGAGAGAAAAAGAAGAAAAAGCAGAAGGGATAAGAAAGAGGAAAGAAGAAAGGGAACGAAAAAATCTATAAAAATAAAGAAAGAAAAAAAAGAACAAAGCAAAGAAAAACCTAAGAAAAAGACGAAAAAAGTAAATGTAAAATCTGATGCAGAAATATTGCAGCCCCAAAACACGAATTTGGTTGACATAACTTTAAATATGCCCTCGTCAATACAAACAAAAAAACAGAATATTTCCGAAGAAGATAAAATAGAAATAGACTATGAAACAATGAGTTTAGAGGAAACCAAAAGACGACAGAAAAAATATTCTTTATCGGAATTAGAAAACATCTTGTTTGGAATGGAGGACTGAAAAGAAGTTATGATTAATACTCGTATGGGTACCTGATTGCGTTCCTAAATTTAACGAAGACTGATTTTAATGTCATTGTGATATAGGGTAATAAAGAAAATTATCTATAGTTATTAATAATAAACCTGGGGTAAATGTGCCCAGGGAGTTTAAGTGCCATAATTTTTTTAAGCTATAATTGTTTATCATGTGATGTGGGTAGGTAATATGATTAAAACTTTGTTCATTCCTAATTTATTTATTTTTAACCCGGTTCTACCGATATATGCCTATTTTTTTACTACAACTACTACAGGCAATGTCCCATCCCAGGCATTAAATGCCAATAAAAGGATTATCACATACCTACTAGGTATTCATTGACACTCCATGCCAATAATTAGATTTTCAAGTGTCAATAATATGCAAATGGTGCCAATAAAGGGTGCAGGTGTAGGTTTTTGAAAATAGGCAAAAATATCTTTTCGCGGGTGTAAATCATTCCTTTATAAAAGTAAAGAACGTTCCACGATACCTTTTTCATTGTTTGAATGCATCTATAAAATTAAAAGTTTAGCCAATTTTGATTTTGACATCTTTTGATTTGTCACAGCGCTTAGAGTGCCAATATATGGGTGGTTTACCCTATATTAATTTATTTTAAATATCAATGGTTATTTCTGTTTATGTAAATTACTGTGTACCCTGGTCTTTTTGACATGGGTTCTATTTCATGTCTGACACACTCGCTTTGTATGTGAATTTGTGTCGATTTACCGTGACGAAAATGTGTACTTTTAGCTACCACTAGCTCTTGAACTATTATACCGATCAAAATGGAATTTATACCATTGGATAGAGTCATTCGGCCCCGTTCTAACGATACCTAACAATACCTGAAACATTGTTTCTCCGCTTCGCTACAGCTTACCGAAGTGGTTCCTTTTATTGGGCAAAAAAAATTACCGACTTATATTAAATTCTCAATAACTTTGGAACTATTATAGATATCGAAACACTTAAAATTGCGTTGTGATGTGCTTGAACTACGCTACTTAAAATTAGGACTCACTTCGCATTTGGTTTAAACAATTGAAAATAATTGACAAGTTTCATCAGTTGTGACCTCATGCCTCGCATAACATGCCGTGATATAAAAAGGAAGAGCAGCCGAATTCGACAAACAATGGGTCTAACGCAGAGCGACAGAACATCTATCATTTGTGACAAAAATCGCAACAATCGGACAACTACGAGCAAACCGGCGGCTCTTCGCGGTCCAAAGTTGGAGTTGCAGAATTGATTCCATGTTTCGGCTGATCCCTTCTGCCTGGCAGGTTTTTTTTATTGTACTAGGAGAGCAGACGAGCAAACGCGCCCCCTGATGGTATAAATGGTCACGCGTCACCCATAGACATCTCACCTCACTTCAATGTTATTAGAGGGCTTGAAAATTGATGTAGGTACGCGCTATGTGAGGACATGGATGACGTAACGTAAGTTGTATGAAAGGGAAAAGGGAAGATCTTCCACCAGACGGGGTGTTGTGCCTGGTGACCAGATATCCTGGTCCAACTATGGATCTTTGGCCTCGTATATATACGAAGTCCCAGGAAAATTTCGATAGCGCGTTCTACACCGATGTTAGTAGGTACTAATAATTGAAGTGGCGCGTCTTGCGTCGCCACAAGGACATAGGAGTGTCTCGTGTGCCGGTAATTACGCTGGCTCTCTTACCCTTCACTCCGGAACATAGCACTGCTTTGCGGTAGATACAGGTTAAAGGTTGGTACCACACCAGACGGACTCCGCACAGACGGTCTGGGTTGTCGTTAAAATCCCAAATAATTGTTGTTATAATTACCTGTGTCACTCCTAAATAAATTAGGAAAAGGGTGAAAAAAAATCCGCGAGCAGGATTTGAACTCTTGGATTTGTGACACTTCTATTTATAATTTAATTATCTGAATTAAAACACATGTGTTTTAAACACTAAGCTATCGGTTCAACTGGCTTCATAAACCAGTATACAATAAAAACGAGATTCGAAGCTAAGGCCGCCTTTACATTCTAATCCATTATATAACTAATATTATCTTTTATAATAATTATAATAATAAAATTTTAAAATAAAAATAATGATTTGTCTTGCAGAAGATGTACCAATATTTTTGACCTTGACTACATGCGTTGGTTCCAGCGCCGGTTCGGTTCGCTGCAGCCAATAACGAGGCACTGACTGACTTTTAACGTCATAATCGCTAAATAGATATGTGACGTCATGCTACATAGCGTCTACGTACAAGTCCGTGAGCTTTTAGAAAGGGATTCGGGTCTTAGAGGAGACTTCGGTTGTTGATGGCGATACGTGAGCCAATGTAAGACAGAGACAGAGATTGATTTTATCCCATACCCGAATCCCTTTCTAAGAGCTTAAAGACTAAGCTTGCGGGTTTTTGTTTGTTTGTACAGAGTTCTATTATAGTGATCCACTACTAAAACTAAATAAATAAAATATCATAAATACTAAAACTTATGACTCACCTTATTTCTGTGACGTCACGCCGAACAGCCGAACATGCTCGCCCGTGAATAGACAACGCCTAACACGACTGAGTCGTTCACCGTCACCCGGTCAATCAATCAGTCAGTAGTTACCAGTCTATGCTGCACCACACCAACCTGAAGACACTGCACCCTGAAAATCCGAAAGAGGGATGTTCAGTATCCATAATGAACAACTTTCACTTGGCCAAGAGCGTCAGAGACAGTGGCTAGGACACTTGACTCCCATGCGGGAAACCGTGCAGTGCCATGTACCAATGAGTTTTTCATATTTTTCGAAGACTTACGTACATTTACCGACTGCTCTAACGGTGAAGGAAAACATCGTGAGGAAACCTGCACACTGAGATGACCACTGGGTAGGCACAAAAGATCCTCCAGGTTTGAAGTGCCTTGGGGTTATCCCGGCCCCCTATCATAAGATAAGAAAAAAGATAAGATGGAAGGGGCCAGCACTAAAATCGCGAAAAAAATACTGCTGTTTCATACTATATTTCAGCAGTGTAGGAGGCATTGAGCTTTTGTATGGAACAAGGAAACAGCTGATATTTTTTTCGGGATTTCAGTGTTGTAGTTTTGTTCAGTTATGGATACTAAACACAAGGGGTCCGGATAAAGAGGGGAACACTGTAAAATGTGACATCATAATGAGCCATCTTTTTTTCTGTGACGTCACGCTGAGCACGCCGAGCATGCTCACACGTTTACCACCACCAATAGTAGTTCACCTTCACTCGGTCAGGTCAGTCAGTCAGTGCAGAACCGTTGAGAGAAAGCCCGTGTGGATTCGAACTCCGAATACATTCGTAAAGTGAGTCGTGATTTTACATTTTTGTGTCTCTATTTGTGATTTGAAGGTAGGAGTGTTATTAATTTATTGATTAAAATATGACGGAAGTAGGGAATAACGTACATACCGGGTTTAACAAAGTTAGAGATTTCATAGGATACGTAAATGTTTTAAGAATTTTATGAAGTATATATTTTAATACTGTCAAGGTTACATTTCCATATTGCCTATAGAAACAGATACTTATTATAAGTAAAATAAACTAATAAAAAACATCCACTAAACATAATAATATCCATAATCGTAGTTTATGTTTGTGTCGTTATTACATAAACCTACCAATAGTTAATTGTAACTTGAACAAACTTTACTGTTGTATATTACCTATGTATCCTATTTTTGGCGAAAATACACCGTACCATAACTTCAGGAATTCAAGCTCAAAATACATACTTATCATGTCGGAGGGTACCTTCATGAGTTTTTTAAAATAGAACGTAATAAGTACTGATAATCCACTACGTGCACTCCTAGCACAGAATACTAGGTAAATACTCCGCCTATAGTGTGCTCGATAAAAAATCTAACCAGGAAATGAGGAGACGGCCTTTTCGACTGACATGCATATTTATGGTACTTATTTTTTTATTTTTAATAATTATCATTGATCATGAAAATAATCTGCTAAGAAAGTCGTTCTATGTAGTTAATTTCATAGAATTATCACGACCCTGATTGTTTGTTGTGTTATAAATATGCGCATAAAAATACATACGTACTTACGCATAAAAATGTTGTTATTAATATCGTTAGACACGCTCTTTTTAAATTCAGTACATTTCCTGGTTTTTTAATTATTTATTTCGTTATTCTTATTAGTCATATTCCTTATTAATGAGGGTCATAATCATTTTATGGAATTTACTCACTCACTCACTCTGCTGGCGCAGCGACCCGAAGTGGATCTTGGCCTCCGACACCAAAGAGCGCCATCGCTCTCTCTCCTGCACAGTCTACTATGGAATTTACTACGTTAATAATTTATTATAAATTACAAAATATCGGGGTAATGTCAAAAATATAGTTTATATTTACTACGTACAACGATATAAGATATTCTTGGCAGATTTAATAGGTACTTTGCCATTGCCTTCCCCATTTCACACACGTTATCTCATTTCCTCGCGTGTTTTCCTTCACCGTTACCGGGGGTAGTAGGAGCTTGAAATTAACGCATTTGATTGGTTATAACGAACCTGGAGCCGAACCTACTCCGTATAGTCCGGGCCATAAATTCATTTTCGAAATTATAGATAATAAAGTGTCCTTTCGAGAACCTTATATTATTTGATAATATTTATATCTGACGTTAAAAAAAGCATGACGATCTGAACTTCCAAAGGAATTTAATTATTTTTAGGAATGGAAGGCAATTTAACCTTTTCGTATGAATGTAGTATAACCGGATAGGTTGTCAATATGTTAGGCTACTTTTCGGCGTCTAGCCTTGGAGTACGAACGAATGAATTGCTGGGAATTCCTTGAAAAAAGCCTCCAAACAATCGCTAAGTGGTTTTAGATTTAAGTATTAGTTGTGTGAGTAACTTTGGCCTATTGTTTCAAAAAGCCTTTGACCTATTAAAGGTTACGGTAGGTTTCACTTTTATTCAAAACTGTTCAGTTTAATATGACTGGCGCATTCCTTTTTTTAGCTGATGAAATACAAAAAAACGCTTATGTTGAAGGAAACAAACGAGCCACCTGCCTGATGGTAAGTGGTCACCGTCGCCCATGGTAATCTCACCTCACTATAAAATTGCAAGGTGGTTTTCGATGCGCTGCTAACCCGGAGGACTTGGACGGAGTGAAAATTCCCCGTGGTCTCACTGGTGGGACATCGTGGTGGGACCACGTGTAACTACCCGTGCCTCATGTACCGGTCACTAAGCTGGCTCTCTTACCTTTCAAACCTTAAAAGTAAGATACATACTAAGAAGTCTTAATAGGGTGGTTTGCTCGTGAAATGTTCTCCCGCCATAAAATCAAAATAAAGTAATATTAATTGACAATCATCATCATCAGCCGCCTATTCTAGTCCACTGCTGGACATAGGCCTCTCCCAGGGCGCGCCATTGAGCAATTGACAATATGTAATATTAATTGAAATTGAAATTGTAATATTATATGAAATTGAAATTGTAATATTAATTGAAATTTTATATTTTATTTCTTTCAATATGATTTCAGTCAATATGAATGTTTGCATTAAATTACTTTTTTCAAAAAAAATTATAGAATCGAAACAATCGACCATCGAAATTTCACGCTTTTTCACGCGTAGACCAAGAATTCTACCTGGATTAAACATCTCTTTCTTTCAAAGTTATATCTCTACTTAGGTTCCTCTAAGTCTAAGTAGAGTAGAATCGTAGTAAAGTAGGCAAGGCACTATTTCAAGAATTATTGCAATTGGGCGTAACCCCGCTATAGTGATGGGATGACCCTGCCCCGTTGATGTCGATAAGATCACGTGAGACCTATGATTGCTACAGTTTCTCGACAGATGGCCCAACTGCAGCTAGTGTTGTACAAGAATACAATGACCGGTGTTGGTACGGTTCGACACGTAATGTAATAGTGCATATCGTCGCGGTTTCACCTTGACCGGTCGCGTTGCCGTTGGCACACTGGTCTGGAACTTTCATTCCGTGATATGATAACAAGCAATATTCAAATGATAATTTGTCTAGCTTGCAGTAGCAGCAAAGAATAACCATTATTTGAACAACAACAAGTGGAACAGGTTAAAGGTAATGGAGGATCCAAGGGGGGCTAGGAGGCCATGGAAAGTAAGATCTATTTATATAGGCCCGAGTCTCGACCATCGCTTTTTTCCGCTTGAAGTGGTTGGTGTTGAAGGTAGCTAATCTTACTGGCTAGTGTTAATTTCTTTTTTAATTTCTTGTCGTTGTCCTAGTAACGAACATATTATTCGATTATTGACATTCTAATAAAAACCCCTTTACTCCTCTCTCTCTCTCTCTCTCTCAAATACTTCATGGCCTGCTAGCCCCTCCAGTCCATCCTCCTTTGCCTGTTCCACTTGTTGATTATTTATTTCCACTTGAGTAAATACTTAGCAACCTAATTTAACTCGTACATCTATCATGGACACTGGTAAGTTAAACGACGCGTGTCGGTTTATTGAATGCTTCACTAAATACTGATTTATTATGCATAACCACTTTTTTCCGGATTCTTTCACACGTACGATCGGCCAAATAATTAGTTTTCCAACCTAAGGTTGAAGCATTTGCACGTCAAAGAACAATAAGCTATTTTCACTTGTTTCTTTTTGAAGGTTCCAACTAGTATGAACCTACATTAGACCTTTTAATACTATCCATTTTCTTGGTATACCGTACTTACCTACTTTTAATGCAGTTTTCCCTTCGCTCAACAAGAATCTGTGTATTTTGGTGAAAACGCGGCGGGCGGTTGGTCGGGCGTTTTCATATAAATCGACCCTTAGTGTATTTTCCGCTCCGTTCCTAGTATAATAAGCTTAGATGGAGTTAGATATTCGTAATGTTTTGTACATAAGTAATTATTAATAAAAAGTAATAAAATCTTTTACTAAACACGGCTTTATGTAGGTACTGATTGGCATTAGGCACTGATGAAACCATTTAACTGCATTTCACTAAAAAGATAAATAAATTCGAAGTTATTCCAAAACACTAGGCCAGGGTTACGGTTATTTGTTATTATTATTAGTCTTAGACAAGTGGTTCGTCTTGCATTTCAGCTTTGGGTCGCCCAGGGGTAGATACAGTATAAATATTGCTATGACTGCAAAAATTGATGCCTTAACCACCTTTCTTAACATGTTAGTTTCGAATTTGTAATCCGAGTAGTTTTCTTCCATTTCAAATTATCGAAACTATGTTTTATTTGAGACATGTTTAATGATCTCCAGCGTCATTATTGGGGATGAAAGTCATACGGGATGAAAGCACTATTAACACTATCTTTCACAAACATAGTTCTACTTTATAATTTCGCGCTAAAATCTCAAAAAACTATTCATATTTCTTCATCATTTCCAGTAGTATGCCTACGATCATTCGACACTTCCGACTTTGCCCACATCACGAAAAAAATTAATCAAGATGACCTTTAACACATCAAAAAACCTTGATGTCAAAGTTAACCAATGACGCATCAAATATTATAATCAGAGATGCAAATGAGCAATAGAATTATGGGCGTATAATAGTTAGATAATTTTATAGTGACGTGACAGACGAACACACAGTGGGCGAGCCCACTTTCTATACAAAGATGATGTGCGATGTTTATAAGAACTGAAACCTACATTAACGCCTACAAGTGTTTAATTGTAGATGATAAATCTATTGTTTACAAGTACTTAATTTACACTTGTGTATAGCAAAGCAAAGCACCTATTATGTAGGTAAACTATTTATGTAAAGGTACAGTCGACCAAATAACGGTTCGGTTTACCACTCTTAAGGTTGAATGTCATTTGCACGTCAAAGTACAATAAGGACTAATTCCAACATCTCCATTCCGCCTTCGGACTACCAGGCGCGGGGAGGGGTTCCATCCTTATGTTGTTGATATCCCATCTGTTCGTACGAAGCGATTTGCTTCTTCATTCATTATGCGAACGGCTAAGGAATGGAACAGTCTGCCGGCGTCTGTATTTCCCGAAACCTACAACCTTGGGATCTTCAAGGCCAGAGTGAATAGGCATTTACTGGACCCGCATGCTCCATCGTCGACCTCATCATCGCTTACCATCAGGCGAGATCGAGGTCAAATGCGGGGTTAGTAGTCAATAAAAATATAATTAAAAAAGACTATTTTCACTAGCATCGTTTTGAATTTTCCTACTGTTACGTGAACTAATAGCATTCAGAATAGATGCTATTATTGCCTTCTTATTCTAACAGTGTGTCCTCTCTCACTCACTGTTCTAATAACATGTTGAATCTGGATAGTACAAGAAAGCTGTAACTGTTTGTTGTCAACTCAATCCATGTGTTTATTGCTAGTATAAAGCCTCCGCTATCCATCCTCTACCAGATATGAACTACATAATAATATACCAAGTATTGACCATAATGATGCTTTCATTGCATTGAAGATTTAGCCACAATTGATAAACTACTTTCTTGGCATATACCGCACACATGCAAGAGTTTCCTTCCTCGCAACTCTCTTCAATTTCAACAGAAGTTTTACTTTGTAAAGCGTTTCCTTAGTTTACAGGTCAAGTTCGCATTTCAGACAGATCGGAACAAAATCTAGAGCGGTAACCATACAAAAGATTACTGCGAATGCCTCAATGTTTATAAAGAAATACGTTCGCAAATCGCTCGTAAATCTCCAGTGTGATAAGACCCTAACGATGAAGGAAAACATTGTGAGGAAACCTGAATATATGCTGAGAATCGACACTGGGATCCATGCCTCTAACGGGGTCTGTGCCCCAACAATAATAAATACATCACTTTATTCTACGGAACAACATGAATCCAATTTTGTTAGTAACAATGCAGGTACTTAAGACTATGATAGTAATTATTTATAAAATACATATTAGGTAATGTAGGAATTATAATGACAGAGAGTTCGTGCGTTCATCGGGTCCCTAGCCGAACCCGGTCAACACACGAACTCAGTGTCTGATTATAGGACAATCATGTTTGCCCGCTATCATCTAGAATGCCATTGTTGCCGCCCTCCACTCTGTGCAGCAAGGAGGCGGTCTTCTTGCGCACGATCACATGGAAGCCGTCGGTGCGGGCCTCCGCAGACATTCCGGAGGCGCTGCATAGGCGATGCAGCCTCGATAGCATTCTGAAGGCATTGTTATACTGATTCGCAGGGCGCTTAGCGATCTCTGAGTGTAGTGCGTCCAAAGGCTGCTCGTGCTGCTGCTCCTCAACAATGGGGACATAATATAGACGATGATGAATTGATGATTGATGAACTATTCCACCCATTATGCCGTTCCTCTTGTCAGTGCCCCTATTCTGGCCAAATCGATCTGTCGATTACATTAGTTCCTGGTTTAGAGGTCAATTCTGAGAACGCATTGCGCTTATTGTAAATAATAAATAATAGTGCGCAAATGCGAACAGCTGTTGCGCAAAATAGACACTTGAGTATTTATCATAGAAGGGAAACTTCTTTACTCACGTTCTAGCGCGAAGCACAAATACACACTCACACGCCGCGCTCTATCGTTGAAACTTCTTTGTCGGTCCAGCGCACGAACATTAGGAGCAGACATTAGCGTAAATAATGCGTGATAAAAATATGAGGGAAATATTATGGAAACTTTCTCCATTTGCATTTGATTTTCCAGCTGCATTTGTATGGCGGACTATCAATGTTTGCCACGTTTCTATATATAGATCTCTACTACATTGACAGATATATCTGTCAATACTACATTGATAGAAATATCTGTCAATTTAGTAGAGGTGTACAGTCGACCACATGCTATAGTATACCATCTGTCAAAAACCTTCGATTAAATCTCAACATTATGCCTGCGCAATATGATACATTTCAGATTCTCAAAATTTGACGTTTTGGATAGGTTGACATGTGGTCGGCTGTACCTACCTATAGTGAGAGCGAGTGAGATGGTTATGTGTACTCATGTAGGCTTTATGTAATTTATGTTTGTGGTCCAGTGCGCTTTTCGCCTAGCTGTACATGATTCATGATTGCCTCGCGTTAGAATGCTAGTCCTCAGTTTCCCTTCTTGTATTTATCTATATTGTGATTATTGCGCCACGTTAGATGTTATCGTATTGGCTGTTGTCTTGCTTCACTAGTGTTGGGCAACCGATATGCTTTGGCGGTTTTGCACACATTGTATCGGAATTATCGAGAATAGGCCCCGCTGTATAACGTGTGAACGTGGAGGTGGAAAGTGCCCGCCGCTGCCGGAATGAAGAAAGAATACTTACTTACTGTAGATACAGTACTGCTTTAAGCGTAGTTGAAACGTTTCCCATTGATGACAACGATGATCGAAGTTTAGCGTTCCACCAAAAAGGCCGTGAGCCATCTCACTATTGGAAAAAATAACTATTTGCACTTCACACACGGGATTTGACTCCCTTCGTCGTCAAAATGTAGTATATTTGGGACGGAAAAGCGAGGACAATGAAAAGACAATGCTTTGTCTTATAAATATATTAACTGACTGGCGAAAACTCGCCTACCCTCTCATACAATCATAATAAGTAGTGTGCAACTACCTACATATACACTATACTTACTCCGCTAGCGCAGCGATCCGAAGTAGATCTTGGCCTCCGATACCAAAGAGCGCCATCGCTCTCTCTCCTGCGCAGTCTCGAGCCAGCCAGGCGCCCGGAGCTCATGCAGATCCTTCTCCACTTCATCGCGCCAGCGGTATCTGGGACGTCCGACCGGACGTCGTCCATTAGGGCGTCCCACATACGCTCGACACATTAGCTCGACTCCGATGGCTCGGACACATCACTAGGATGGGGGAGGATCGGGCTGTTAAACGAGCGTATGAAGAAATAATGATGATTTTGTTTCAGGACCCCGATCCTTACGTACGGCAAAGTTACAAACGAGCAGGAAAGCAACACTATTTGTTTCTTCTTCCAATTTACCAATATTTTTATATTTTTCTTGAATTGTAGTGACCTTAGGAGAAGATTTAGATTAGGTAGGTGAACTAATAAGTTTTTTAAGTTTTTTTTAAAAATTAAATGAAATAAATATGTCACTGACGTCGATCACCATCATCAACCATCGTCATCATCTTTAGCCCTTCTCATCCCACGGCCTGGTGGAAATGTGTACCGTAACGTGAGGAATTCAAATAGGGTAACTTGAATTCCTATTTGAAATACTTAGTCTAAAAATACCTGTGCGAAACGCAGCATAGACTATAAATATTATGGTTAAACTAAACGCACACGTCAAATCTTTCCTCTCGTTCTGGCACGTACAAACAAGGCATCGCTCTCTGTTTTTTGTGATCATCATAGGGAACAGTGCAAAGTTTTGTAATAAAAACTAAATAATTAATTTAAAATGAATTTTTTATTCGTTTTACTGAAATAAATGTAGCCATATCCTACAATACCTACTGCTTATCCTGTTGGAGTAAATCAATCAATCATTTTTACTTACTTACTATAAAGGATCACTACTTTCTGCTACATTGTGTAGTGTACAAATACTTTACTTTTCAATATAATATTAATTAATTTCACATAATATTTAGATTCAATATTACATATATTTTAGTATCTAATTATTAACCTCCAAAAGCTATTCAGTTCGGGAATATTTTGAAGATAAGATAATATTTAGAAATTAATATACGAAAAGAACTACTCTATGTTAGAACTAAATAATTGTACATAATAAATGACATCTGTATGTAACTCATGATTAAGCATGAATAAATGAATTATGAATTATGTCAATTTCATATTTTACATTACTTTACTACATTTACATAAAGGAGATTACTTTCCTTTACTTTCTAAGTTTGACAACTTAGAATGCAACTCGAATAGTTAAAAAAAAAGTTAAACTTAATTATACTTATAACAAATATGATTTTTTTTATCGGCGGCGCTATCCGATATCCCAAAATCGCGATCTGGGATGGGCGGGCTTGTTTCCTCCGAGTCGGCAACGAGAAAGGGCCTCGACATAACGTGCGAATTAGGTACCAATTACGAAGTCATCGATTTGTGATGGCATTTTGCCATATTGAAGAATTTGTAGAGTAACGTAAAGTACCTACCTACTCGTATATGGTAGGAACAGTAGCGGTTCCATAGAGGGAACTTTTTTTTTAAATGAAAAGTTTATTTAGGACCTCCGACTTACAAACCAGGTCTAAACCTGTAACTTGTAAGTCGGGACTCGGTCGCACTTTCCGTGCAAGCATATGACAATTTATAACATTACATTAGTAACTATATACTATACCTAAAATTAAATTGGAACAAGTTCATCAAAAGGAATTTAGAATATACATAATAATAGAGAGGAAAGTTAATGTTTAAGAATGTGTAAGGAAGGCCCTAACCCTAAAACCTAACCCCCCTCGGGTTAGGTTAGGTTAGGTTTGGTTGTGTGGGAGTGTGTAATAATTTAAGTGTGTATCTGTAGTGTAGGGTGAGTGGGTGTGTGGGTGTGGGAAGTTAAGTGTTAATAACGAGTCTGAAGAGCATAAAATTGTGGAAAATTATTTGTTATATGAGTAGAGCCTCTAACTCGAACTCGCGGTGCAGTGTCTCCCAAATCTATATAATCCCTATAGGGTGCGAGCTCGACTCTCCCTTGATCACTTTTAGTACTGATTTCCGATTTTAGTAACCGTACCCCTCCAATTTTTTTGCTTGATCCATCCCTGCATTTGAAAACAGTTTAAAATCTTAATTTTTTTCTAACAAAAACTGATGCAAAACATTTATCCTTTAAAGAGGTAAACAAAGTCAAAAGTCAGTAAACAAGTTTGTCCCAAGCACGTTAATTTAAAACAAGACAACGAACTTAGGTCGTCTTGCCTGCAGGGTTAACACTAAGAAGATCAATTTTGTACAAAAAGATTGACGTTCCGTTAATCTAGGATTAAATGTTGGCGCAAATACAATTAAGAACGAGCAATAACGCACTAATAAGGAAAACATTAGAAGCGAAGCATAATATTACTGTTTATCATGTAGTAGAATCTAACATATTGTTTATGAATTGAAACTGGCTATACGATTCTAAGTAAATGAAGTCATCCTTATAAATTAATAACACGAACATTATTCTAGGTAACAAGTACAAAAATGAAGTAGGTAGATAAACCTAAGTTAAATGCATAAGTATACCTATAAAAAAAGATTATCATACCCTACAAATATAATGTTTAATTGACAAAACTATGAGTGACATGGAATGTTTAAAGTTGAAATAAACAAAACATATTTATTACGCATTTATTGTATTTCGAGAGGGGCTCACACATGGCTCACTTCCTCCGCTCTAAGTCCCTTTTTTGTAACCTTTAAATCTTCCAAAGATACCCGGCGTCCTGGAGGAAAGACCGGGTTATGTGGGATTTTACCCACGAAAACCTTCTCGATTGCCGACCTCGTGCATATCGGAGGGCTCCGGGATCTCCAGAGAAACGCACCGGTGCTCCTACCTACTCTAAGTCTCTAAGATCACAAAATTTCTGCAGTGTGTATCTTTTACAAGTGGCTCTCCGTTTAGCCACGCACTATACTAATGCGAATCCCATACTGGCCCATCAGACGCTCCGTGACGCAATGCATCTCAAAAGGTCGACCAAACCAGTTCCGAGTGCGAAGTGCTCCTAAACAACTAATAAATATATTTAGCTGCGTATTTTGGATCAAAACAGCTTCATCGTCGAATTCCTGGGAAACTATAACCGGTTAAGTGATGCAGAAAATATTGTTAAAGAGTGACTTCATAGACGATATACTCGTATCACATATTAATTGAATTTTTGCATAAATAAATTCACGACTGTGTCCTTTTTTTTGTCAGATCTTGATTTTTCGGTATAGACTTTGAAAGTCGAATCAGCTTCATAATTCTTCTGTGGCTGGATTCCTATTATGGTCCCCCCCCCCCCCCCCCCCTTCCTGTTCCTCACGATAACCTTCCTATAAAATATCCCAGCGTCTGATAGAAGATATAGCGGTAATTACTATTATTATTTATTTATTTTTATTATTACCTACTACTTATTTATTTATTTTTAGATTACGTATAATTTAGACAGACGTTATAACTTTACTCGTCATATTTGAGCGTCTAATTTATCTCGGCATCTTTTCGTGCACCTGACAGTCGTGCGGTCGTGACTGCGAGTCTTAGTGACATGTTTTGAAGCACGAAGCTGTGCCAACTTGTTGCCTGGGAATTTTAATTCTTAGTGTGGTTGTTTGTACTTTATGACCATGCTCGTAGGCTATGAGTGGGTACCTACATGAGGTTTATGAAAAGATTTCAGGCGTAAGTGAGTAGTATAGTAGCTTTTCTTACCGTGGGCATAAAAACTATCGGCGTGCAATAATACAAGAGTAAGATAGCTGAGAATCGAAGAAAATTTCCACTTAGAAGTGTCGTAATGTATGAAAGTTTTCGTTGGCACATAACCTAACTCCAGTGTGTAGTAGGATAATGCGTAAAAAGTTACGCCATTCAGAAATTGCGAAAATATGGATCTCACGCTAATCTACTTTCGCAATATCACAATATCGACAAACATTTGCCTCAGTTTTGTTAGGAAGGACTACATACTCTTACTCTTACAATGTTGGGAACCAATATTTTAAATGCTGTAGGTACTATTAACATTAGACGCTCAACCTGAAAAAGAAGACCAAGGAAATATTATTGTGTAGTGAAAATTTATGATCCAAGATGACCACTCACCATCCACTCCGCTCATCATCATATTTATTAGTATATAGCCATAATAGTTTAAAAAAATTCTATAACTAACCTTAGTCCTTTCTCAATTCCAGATGCTGCTCCCCACACTGCTCTTATCAGCTCTGGCGTTGGCTGCTGCCGACGTGTCCCACATCCTGGAGGAGGAGCACAGCACCGAGCCACCTCCGCCGAAACCATACGTGTTCTCATACACGGCGGGAAGGTACCCTGGACATGCTGACAGGCAGCATACGGAAGTCAGCGATGGCAGTGGAGTTGTCAGAGGTATGACCAGCTTTCTTCTTTCTATGCCTTTCTTTATTGATGTAGTAAATACGACCAAACCCTTTTTAGTCATAGCTCTTCCAATCCTATAAACAATAATCCAGATTATTCCAGATATAAAAGATCTAACGGTTTTTTAATGAAATTGCAGTTTACTTTCTACCTTAGTTGTTGCCGATCCGTTTAACATATCAACAACATTAACTGAGTCAGGGCCAATTATTTCCAATGGAAGGGACTCGATTCCAGAAGTCCCAAAGTGCATACAAAAATTTCGAGTCACGTGATTCATTAGTGTCAATTTTTGGGAGCTGCTCTGGAAAAGTATATATCTTAACTTAAGTATGTATCATAACTTTTCTGGCTATGAAACTGATCCAAGTTACAAATTCTTTAATAATTTCCAATGAATAAACAAACCCTCCTTCCAGGCACCTTCTCCTACGTAGACCCTCGGAACAAAGTCCGCACGGTGGACTACGTGGCGGACAAGGAGGGCTTCCATCCAGTGCTGAGCGACTCTCCACCAGAGCACCCGGCAGACTCTGAGGTTGTCGCTAAAGCCAAAGATCGCCACTTCCAGCTGTACAACAAGATTGCTGAGGATCACGCGCAACATCCCTATGCTGATGGTAAGGAATTATCCACGACTGCGTGTAAAATGAACAAATCTCACAGATTCAGATGTCAATGAAATCTCACTATTCAAGTATTACAACGTAAAATTAATCAAAACCCAATGCTAGTATCGCTTCCAAAACTGTTAGCAAGAACTCGTTGTCATCAGCAACTGATAGAGACCAAGCGACGGAATGTAAAAGACATGTATCTTATATCTTTGTAAATACTCTGACCTCCGTTTTTCCTTTTTCGATTTCTGGGGAATTTTGAAAGGTGAGAAATGTAGTCTTAATCACGTGCTTATATGCCCCGAATTGCTTTTCTACTTTTAAATTGTTTCTTCCTTTATCAACTGTCTATATGGATTTTAAAAGACCTTGGTTGTTTAGCCGTTTTCTTCTCTGTAGTTCTCCCTTGGCTTTATCTTTGTAACTCTTTATACAGGTGTCTTAATTCACATTTACCTTATTATAAAAAAAATATCCCATGTTAAAAAAGAGGTTCTCAATTCCACGCTTATATATGTCAAGATTTTATGTCGGTTTCTATTTTTCTAATTTATAGAAACAAACGCGCCTCGACAATCCGTAGCAGTGGCGTTAGCAGCAGCGAAGCACGCGCAGCTATTTAAGGTGATCGCGGAGCAACACGCGCGGATCGCGGCAGAGAGAGAGGCGCTACAAAGGGAGGAGGAAGAACAACAACACCTGCAGGAGTTAGGACATTAGGGCACGGTCAGGCGATAGGACCCAAAGAACTTTTCGATGGAATTAGAATGATAGCATATTACCTATAACGGTAAAAAATTGTATTTAATCCTCATCAATAATAATAATGATCAGGGGTAATAAGAAAACAGTTTTTGATCTATGACTTTAGAAAATTCAGGAAACATTTCCTTTGAAGGGAGCCGAAGAAAGCACGAAATTGGAAATTACATTTTGAAAATTATTTTGCAGCTTTAGTTGATAATTTTATACAATGAAATATTTTATTAGACATTTTGTAAAGTCATAGAACAAATCTAGTATCTATCATCCTTTTGGATGTACCTGACAACAAATTTTTGTTACACGTCTTAACTTACTCATACTTACAAAGATTAGGAAACCTATGAGGAAACCTAAGCAAAAAGGCAAACCAGCATTAGTACCAACAGAACGTTAATTGGGGTACCTACTGCTTTAACAGACTCGGATACCTTTCATATTTTCAAGACTTGAAGAAAGGCATTCGACTCTTTTAATGCAGTGTCAGGATGTATAGGATAAGAGATAAAATAATGAAAGATAAACAAAATTACTTTGAATGTAAAAAGGCAATGTACTTATTTTCATTGATAATATGCAAATTAAGTAAATCTCTATAGAATTGTAAATAGCTTAAGTTGTAAGAAAAATCTAATACTCAAAAATGCCATGAAAATATTTATAGCACAGCTACGAAATTTTTATAATTTTATACGAAGAATATGACGTGTGGGAAAGTAAATGTTAATATTAAATATATGTGTTTTATATTTCCATTAACCGAAAAAATCGAAGTGGGCTACTTCTGATGGTTTTATTATTTCATGAATTCAAACTTCCTCCTCGGCGCTCACCAATTAGTAAAGAAATCTAAATATACACAAACTATTTACCCTTGTAGAAGAAGTGATGATAAAACAGGTAGCGAGGTAGTAATTACATGACATAAGAGGGTCATAATTTTAAAACTTATTTATTTTAATGTTAATTGAAACCTATAACATTACGAACAAGATAATAATGCTACTTTAATAGTCTCTACACTATTATATTAGTAGCCCGGAAGCCTTTACAAATCAGTCAGTTTGTGACCACAGACGTTATCAGGTTCGTTCTTGATTATCGTCTGATTCTCAAAGTCGAAACCGTCCTTCATGAAGGTAAATACACTCTTGATTTGAATATTTTAAGTGATTTTTTAATCGTGTTTGTACACATCTAACGATAAGTAAAGATGAAACTGGAGAATAAAGCTCGCATGGATTGAGAAAAGACCTACCTACTTCAAAATACTGACGACTTCGAAACACTTCAACAGTGAAAAAAATTATAATATCTAACATACTTTATACAAAAGAGATATCTATCACAATCCAGACGAACCCTCCCTAACCTACAGTTAAGCAAGGTTCCTTGTCGCCTCGTATTTTAGATACGCTTTTAGTGCTGGTATGAAAATTCTGAACCTACTTCCAAGATAAGTTACTAAAGCAATTCTGAATATATATGATTAGACTCAAATTATATACTGTTTCACAGTTTTTTACTGTATTTTATTAATTACGACCGGTTTCGTTTACATGTCTTCAGGTATTTGTTTATAATAAGGTAACAAATACCTGAAGATGTAACGAAACCGGTCGTAATTAATAAAATACAGTAAAAACCTGTGAAATAGTATATTATTTGAGTCTAATCATGTACTACAAGTTTCACCAAGTACCAACAACGGCAAGTATTAACCATATAAGTTTCCGTTGGTGGTTTCTTCCAGTTTGAGTTTCTTTTCAGATGTTACTTCCCATAGTGTTCCTCTCAACATTAGCATTGGCTGCTGCAGACCGTTTACCGAACCATGAGATCCAGGGCTCATGGCTCTCCGGGGCCCCTTACCTGCAGGAAGGCCGACGCCCAACATTCACCACAGATCAGAAATACAATGGTAACAATAGCCTTGGAGGTCCACCAGCTATTATGTGTAGTTGCTTTCATCTTGAATATAACCTCTGCCAAATCCAAACCAAATCGCGTCAAGTTACTTTTCGGCTTTTACGGAAGCTTATGTGGTTTTACAGACTGCTCCGATGCACTTTTTCAAAAGGATTAAATAATGTCATGATATGATATACCGCGTAGTGCGTTTTTATTCACCATCTGATGCAAATAGCGTAATTCCAGGATACAATATGCCGGCAGCGCGATATTTTTTTATATTAACCGTATCCAATTAGTATAATTTCATGATATAATACACCTTTTCAGGGCTTTTTTAAATTTGAGTACGTTCACAGTCCCCAAAGAATATTATTTTACAACTTCGCACGCCTAACTTAACGCTGTTGTTATGTGAACCAATGGAGGCATGGAATTAAGTGACCCCAGCGTGGGGCACTGGACCGTGAACGTGTTAAATTCCACCATCTGCAATTATGCCGCCCCGATAGCAGATGGTGGAATTTAAATTTAAATGGTGCCCTCCTGTTCCAATGTGGGCGACATTCTACCGTCCAGGGCCAAAACTGTTGCACAATTAATGTAACCGATTGGCCGCCTAGTCCCGGAACCATTCCTTTCAGGTCAGTTTTCTTACAACATACCTCGCCAAAAAGTCGGGCCATTGATGGAGAAAGCCTGGCATGCTCCTCCGGAATACCCTGCAGACACAGCCGCTGTCGCTGAAGCCAAGGAACGTCACACCAAACATTACAATAAGATTGCCCAGGACCACGCTCAAAATCAATATCCTGGTAATTATTATTATAATATCGTTAAAGATCTACCTATATAAGATTTTTTGATAAAAAATAAGAATAGAATAGAAAAACCTTTATTAATAGATCATATATAAAAATATCTGTAAAAAATATGTACAAAATATCACAAAATGAGTCGGATTATAAATTGGCCATATTTTACATTCTGACAAGTGATAACATATGATATGATCTATTAAAAGGGCCAAGTTCAGGTGAGTGTCGCCAGATGTATAGATACCTATACATCTACCGACGCTGGTTTTCAACTTGACCCTTTCCAACTTATAGCTATAGAGAGCAACAATGTACATAACTGGTTATCTATTTGTTGTGTTATGGATTCCTATTTCAAGGGTAATCTAGGTTACATGAACATTCTTCACTTTGGATTCAGGTTTCATTCTTCATTTTGAAAACCGAGTTCAAAATGAAGAATTAATGTTCTGTTTCCACGAAACCTAAGAAACCCCTCCTTATCCCTTGAAACGTCAACCCTCCCCTCCATACTATCTATATGACCCCGTCACTCCATCAAAGCTATACACTCATAAAAAAACATACCACAAACTTATACGTCCATAACCCCCGAGGAGGTATACAGAGGAACCACCTTCAATCACAGGCAGTTCCCACTTTTCGTCGTAAGATTAGATGGACAAAGGTGGTGAGCCTACCGCCATCTATACTACCTTATAAAATGCTGATTTAAATTTATCTTCCGTGGCAGGATTCACCGGGTTACGTCAAACGGCAGCAGTAGATGAAGCCGCAGCGAAGCACGCGCAGCTGTTCAAGGAGATCGCGGAGCAGCACGCTCGGATCGCGGCGGAGAGGGAGGCATTGCACAGAGGAGGGGAGAGGGATTATGAACATGACTACTGCGATTCTAATGAAGATATAGATTCTAATGAAGCATAGAATACAAAATAGTACGTCCCGGACATATCTGCATGCGCAGGATTAATTAAGTTAAGTACCTTTGACAAGGAATATAGAAGTAGACAATATACCTTAATTTCTCAACTAGTTTTTTTTAATTTTTTATTTTATACAGTATAATATACAGTAGGCCTATTTTTCAAAGGCTTGCAAATTTTTTGTCGCGTCCGGGCGCAGGACCGGGCAAAACCTGCCTTACTGTAATTAATCAAAATGTACGCCTTTTACGATCAAAACATTTGTACTTAAATATAGTCAACTTTCAAGTCTATTTAGAATTTAATTCCAACGGAATCAATTTTCAAAACCAGGGTTTGATTGTGTTTGCAGAAAAGCTATTATTGTCTTTACTGTAACATGGAGAAGTACAGGTCGATTATCTAAAGCTGGCACGTACAACACATTCACACATTGCGTTTGTGTAGTGTCTGTGAATAAGCACGCGGCATGACGTCACACTGCATACGCAACATGAAAAGTCTCTCTGTCTCACTCGCACGCGGACAAGCTTATGAGCGTGACTGAGATTGTAGGTACTCATAAGTACCTATGAGACAGAAGTTTTAACGGTCGTTTAACCATAAAAAGTGCTTATGTATCATAAAGGATGTTGAAATAAAACGTAAGGGATGAATGTAATAGAACTTTATTTGTTATCAAGAGCCTTGTGAAGATGCAGATGTCGTGAGTCTGTCATATCTGCCTAGCTAGTGCTATCTGCAATAATAAAATAATACCTACATCAAATTAGTGTAACACAAGCTTTAAAGAAGTTCTCCAGAAAACGAAGATATAGACACTAACCATCGTAAGCAACATTTTATATGACAAAAGCATTCGACATCTTCAGGATAGGTAAAGCCAATTGTGAAGGTGGATAAACTGTCATCCAGTACTTGCATCTGCAAGTCGTAACTTTATGTGTGTAAGTACACACTTTTTACCATATATTAGTGTAACACGCCACTTCGAAACTATTCACTCATTTGTTCCTAGCAGGGTGATGTATTTAATCACACGGGTGTTTGAGCACATCAAAATATAAATAACAGATGATGCGATAGGAATACGAATATGAAGAAAAGCTACGAATGTGAAGAATTGGAATAAAAAACTGTAAATGTGAAGAATATCAACATATTCACAAGAATGTTTCTTAAAAGACTGCAAAGAAGATGAAAGAGGAAAGGGATACTCACTGGTTGCTGGGGGTGGTGGGGGTGGGGGTGGGGGTCCGCCGGGGGGTCCGCCGGGGGGTCCGCCGGGGGGTCCTCCTCCGTGACAACCGGCAGGCTTATTGTCCTGCAAGCCAGCTGGTCCTGTCTTAACACTCATGCCACTCTGAAAGGTATTGATTGATTTTTTTAAATTCGTATGGTTAGTGGCCAACCTATTTGGCAGGCCGCCCGTAGGCATCTGACATGACTTAACGACTGCTGTCGAACGACAACAACCGAGACCGACTGCTTAACGTGCTCTCCGAGGCACGGAGGAGCTCAGATGAAATATGCCACTAGCTGTCACCCATCCAGGTACCGACCGCGCAAACGTCGCTTAACCTGCACGATCACTTTCGGACCGTGCTCGCAACTAGGTATTAATATGATATTAAATATAGTGCGAGAGTTTTTAGACAAAATACAAATACAAATAAATTTATTTTGCAACACACTTTAAAACAAGAGTGGTTGATGCTCTAAATCCCGCACTAGGATACCCTGTGTCGCGGGATTTAGGCTCTTCTATATAGGAACAATTTTGATTTATGAAGGAAAAATAAATATATAAACGTATACAATTTTAAATTAACATAGACATTTTTAATTATTTAGACAGGGCTTCGGTTATTGATAGTGATACGCGAATGTACTAAACCTGTTACACGACACCCGAATCCCCTTCTAAGAACTCACAGACTGTAAGAAAGTAGTTTAATAAATGTTGGGGAATTTTGGAGAGTGCGGGCAGTGGGTGGGATGTTTTGAGACATTATGAATGTTATCAACTTATAAAGTATCAACTTAAATAGTGGGTGAGATTGGCCGTCGCCTTCGGGAGAGGGATTGTGACCCCCGCTCCGGGTCGTACCTGGTGCAAAGGTTGGCCGTAGCGAGCCAGCGCGGTAACGCCGCGAGCGTTATGGGCACCTTTGCATCGGGAGCGGCAAGGGGGGGAGGTTTATTTATAATTATTTACTAATTAATTAATTGACATTATTTGTAATTTTGATTTGTATTATGTTGACAATAAATAGTATTGACAATTATAATTATTATACAATAAAAAACATTGGCTAAGTAGGTATATTGGGCTACTTAAAAATACCTTTTAGCATAAGAATAAATGAATGAATACACTTATAAAGGAATTCAAGGGTGTAAGAATTTTCGGAAAAGAACTTAATTGCTAACTCCAATTGCAACTCTTCACCACAGAGAAACATAATGAGATGAAGAATATACGAGGATCAAATGGACTCACCACCACAGCAAAAACGATAGCCATTACGGCCAAAATGATACCGAAGAACTTCATAATTCAAATATCTCAGTCAGAATCAGAAGAATACTGGTGACCACGGTTTCCGACCATCCTTTTATACACGGAACACAGGAAGCAAATCGAAATCGTCGACAATCACACATTGTGCTGAGTGTATGGATGTGTATGGAGTTATTATAAATAATCCCGTGTAAATTCTATAATTTTCAGAAGCGCTAGACCGTTCAGAGCTGTATTTTGATGATTTCAAACTTTTTGCCACATTATCATGTGAAAATGCACAGTTTATGGATTCATTAGAGGAGCATTAGGTAGGTATATGATCCGATCTAGAAGTAATTTGAATGTAATTCACGAGTTAAACAGTTTGATCTTTCATCCCAGTCTGTACGACGGTGTTGTCACACAATATACTCTCATTCCTGTGTTGCTGTGCTCTTTTAAAAAATAATATAAGTACATTAGTAACGCAATAATTTCAAACTACGTCATTCTTACTAAGTAGTTAAGTTACTACCAGTTCGTAAAGTTCGAGCAAGTGAGGTACAGTGCGTGAGCTTTAAGTTAAACATTCTGGCTTCCAAAACTTCGGTGTGCTTCGATTATTGTAAACGATACGCGAATATACTACGACTGTAGTAAGACAGAGATAGAGGCCGATTTTACCCGATGCCCAAATGTTTAACTAAAACCATCACAAAATCAACCTCACAAAATAAATCTTATTACATTATGATTATCTCGCACCATCAAAAATCCTCTACAATGAAACAAAACTTTTCAATATCAATCAACTATTCTATATAGTTGAACAGTACATGCATTTAAAAAAAAGATTCTAACTAATGTCATTCACACACAAATACAAATACAATACAAATATACTTTATCGCACACCCGGGACAAAAACAAAACATACAACATAAAGAGAGGTACAATACAATGTGCAGAAGGCGGCCTTATCGCTTTAAGCGATATCTTCCAGGCAACCTTCAGGTGATGGAAAAATCATAAATAATATAATATACGGGTGCAAAAGACGTATGAAATAGATACTACCCTCAAATAAATAAATAAAAATATTTTTAAAAAAATAAAAATATATGCAAACCTTTGCAAGCTGCCAAGCAGTAGTAATAATATTACATAAATACTATAATATATACAGAAATATAATACTTAATATATAATCAAAAATATAATAAATAAATAAATAACACACATCATATGCTAAAGTGAAACTGCATTTTAACAATTAGGCAGTGTATCCACACTGCAGTTCGTAATGTTGACGAAGGAGATTTTTAAATATTGGCAGTGATTTGGCCTGCCTGATAGACGACGGGAGGGAGTTCCACAGCCTAACTGCTTGGACTGTGAAAGAGCGACTATAGAATTGGTGGAATGTGATGGATATTGCAGCATTAGTCGTGTGCTCGGCCGAGGATGCCGACCACTGACACACAAATTACGTTCACAAAAAAAAGTTGAAGTACGTGGGCCTAGAACAAATTTTGCTAAGAGGAACATATTGTTTGAGAGAGCACAGCTATATAATACTCTGCCTAATGAAATCAAGGAATGTGAATCTTCAAATAGTTTTAAAAACAAACTTAAAACATATATTTATAATAATGTATAGTTTTCAAATTTATATTTTCTCTGTACTAGTGAACTATGTTCTTAAGAGAAATAAAAATTCTTTAAACCGAAATGCTCACGTACTGTAAGTAGTGTTTTCTGTAACTTTCTTTGGTCCAATTGTTGACAAACCACTTGGTACTTATTCTTAGAAAAGCATATACTAATTGGAAGGAGATCATGTAAGAAAATTAAAAGAAACCTATACAAAAATCCATTATCATTTTATTCATAGCACATCTTTTTCACATTATTTACTAATCAAAAAGGAAGCAAATACAGACAACACAATTCCATTAAACCCAAAGTACCTACACGAAGAACATTTCGCGTATTAGACAAATGTCCAAAATGCGTAAAATGTCCAATTCTGTGTAAGTATAATTCACCTAAACTACTCACAATTTACATTCAAACTTCTTGTATAATTTTAACACTATTGAAGCATGTAATAATTATCATTATCAACAGCCTCTCAGTCTATATCCAGCTTCTTAAAACTGCCCTCAATCCCGAAGAGTGTCTCGACTGTGGTGATCTTCCCGTCTGGTCTCAGGCTCTCGTCGACTCTTCGCCGATTCTCATCCTCAAAGAATTGCTTATTGCTGTTCAGGCGTTTGATCAGCTCATCTGGAATCAAATAGATTTTTTCCTTTAGGTTACGGATAATAATGAATTTGTTGTCGATCAGAATGAGTTAACTGTGAAGATTCTAATGATTGACTTTATGCAGAGTCAGCCTGGGGCACGGAGTAGTATTCTGTGCTGGGGTGGTACCACCCTCTTACCCATTTCTGCTGCAAAGAAGCAATGCTTACATTGCTGTGTTTTAGTTTAAAGGGTAATTACCGGCACTTGAGGCAATCCATCTAAGACCTTGGTCAGCAGTGCATTGAAAACCCTCTAATAACATCATAGAGAGAAGAGAATGAATGAATAAATAATTTAAATTTTGAATTTGAATTTGAGATGGCTATGGCCGGCGGTGAGCACTTAACATCAGCCCGTATCCTCGTCTCTTCGCCATGTACAAAAAAAATTAGATTCTAAAGATGAATGAAGGAAAGGAAATTAGAATCATTTTTAAATAAGTAACTCTTCTACAACAGGCAATGTCAAAAAATGACAATACAGGAAATCAGAAAGGGATCTTTAACTTAAGAAGACGATACTAAAATTCACCAGGTTTCATATAATTTTTTATAGCATTTTCTCATAAGAATTCGATTCCGTTTTTCAATAATAAGCTTTCATCATTGAACGAATATTATGTCTGCTGTTGAAGAGTCTATCTATCCTTTCAGTTCAAAACGCTCACCTCTAACAGTGTTACGATCCTTATACTCCCCTCCCTCTTCCTTCAGGAAGGCTTTCTTCGGGACGTAATCGTACAGCTTCTCGGAGCCTGGCTGGTGGATGTGCATGGCTTCCATCAGAGCACCCTTTATGAATGGCTTCAACAGCATCATCAGTTTGTCCATGAATGATGGAGCGTTTAGGAAGTGCACCTCTCTCAGTTTCACCAACATACATTCCTGGAAATTCGGTAAAGACCTTAAATTATGTGGAATGCACAATACTATCTCACCTGCGTGGAGCCAGTGCAGAGGATATTAACCCCAATTGAAAAATAAGACCTTACGTGGAGAATAAATCTTTAACAGTGGCGTAGTCTGAATTCTAGCCGCCTTTCGGCAAGAAATCACTAAAGTGTGTGACTCTGTCATCATCTCAAAAGGATTTCTGTAGTAACTCAAATGTTGTCTTGTAAACTTAATTTGCCTAGGATATTTTGTAGCGAACCTCAGCTGCCTTCTGTGCTAAGGTTTCTGGGTTCAGCTGATCAGAAAGGTATTTGTATAACCTTATCCATAGCTAGGTCTAACCTAACATACGGTTACTTGGTCTCTTTCTGGCATAGATTGAACTGTACCTATGTCAGAAAGAGACTCCATAAGATAAAACAGTAAAGTGTAATAGTGAAATATATTTTTCACTTATTAATACTACCTATCTTGAATTAAATTTATTTGTGTTGTATCTTTGTCCTCTTGGACAGGTTTTGGCCAGCCATCGATCATGGTCCAACAGAATACCAGCGCTGTAGGCATTGTTGTCTGCAGCAATAAACTGAGTTGAGACCCCTTTCACAATAACAGCAGACCATCAGACATGATTTCAATATGTTTACCTTTGACTACATAATTATTTTATCATAATTATAACTATTTCGGTCATTGCTGTGTGTGAAATAAACGTATTACTTACTTACTTACTTAAGTGTTGTCTCTATGATTAAGTAATTGTTCAGTGCTTATTCTTGACAATATAGTGAACGTACCTGTAAGAAGTACAGCATCTGTCGTACATGCATAATTTCCAATTTGGCAATATGACCTATCTGTGCTTGGTCCATGTCGATCATGAGAACAAATCTGTAAAAGATGTATGAACTTCTCAGTTGACTCAGACTAAACGAGACTAAACTTTATTTAGATCTTCATCTTCTTTGTCGGATTCCTCATTCATGAAAGTCGTGATCATTATGTAGAAATAACCATATACTACTTTCTTGGCAGATTTATTTCTTGGCTGACCTATTTTCTTTAACTCTGGTTCGGTTTGAGGTGTGAAATCATGCGGTGTCATGTACCAATGAAAGTCTCAGTTTTTTCGAAAGTCTCAAGTCCATTTACCGACTGCTCTAAAGGCGAAGAAAACCTGCATTCCTGAATAAAAAAACATTAAAACTTGCCAATTTCAATGACCTACCAGCTGTTGTTGTTCATCAGTTTACTGACAGTTTGACATGCTATCCGAGGAATAAAGGGGTTCAGATGAAAAAGTGCCAATGGCGATCACCCGCCCTGGCTCTGACCGCGCCCAATGTTATTTAACCCTTCTACATAGCACAAAATGACTAGAGATGTCTAAAAGATGTCTAGAAGTTCTCTTAAAGAACTACATGACTGATGATGAACAAGTCAAAACAAACCCAGGCCAGGTTCCCTCCTCTAACTGCCACAGGTCGAACACCATCATGAAGGTCCTCACGACGTCAGGGAAGACGAACTTGCGAGGGTCAGGGTCGAACAGGCGGCAGTAGATCGCTCGGTACCCTTTCACAGTCGGCGTTGGGAGAGGCGCGTAAATGCTGAAAAAAGAAAACATGATATGTCTCTCTGCAGAGTCAGCAATAGGTACCTAAAAGGGCGACGCACTACGACTGTGGCGACGCACTACGATTAGTTCATTCAACACGCCAACAGATGTCGCTGTACAACGCGCTATCGAAGTTTTCAATGGACTTCGCATATATACAAGTTCCTAACATCCACTGATGGACCGGCATTGGTCCCCAAGCAAAACCCATTATCTGGCGGAAGATCTTCCCTTTTTCCAATTTCTAGTTCCTCTTCGCTACAGAACTTAACGATTTACAGTCATCTCTGTTCCCACCAATCAGTTCGAATAACTTCCGCCTTTAGGCATTCAAAGCCACTGGCACATCCTTTCCTTATATGCGAAGTCCTAAGGGTGGTCTTTTATGAAAGAGCCAGTAGTACATACAAAGCCCGTGTGTTCCATCTTCGGCCGCATCGCCACTTACCATCAGGTGAGATTGAGGTCAAACACGGGTTTAGTCGTAAATAAAAAAATACCTATCAAGACCTCCAACTTTCTACCTAAATATGTCAACAAGCACTCACATGGTATCTAAAACTTGCTGAACCTTTTTATCCACCTGTCGGTCCTTATAGAAGGCGGTGAAGAGGGTCCTCAGAGTATAGTGCAAGTCCAGCACCTGCTTCGATACTTGTGCGCTCTGCTGGCAGCAGAAGAATATTAACATCAGGTCGAGATCTGGAATCGATAAAAATCGGGAGCTTAATACAGTATACTCACATGATAATCAAGGTTGGAATGATAAGGCATTACGAGTACTTACTTAGCGAAAATCCATTATCAATTATTAAAATTATCGCGGAAGAAGAATCCGCCACTCACACTCGGATTCGCCCTCCCCTACGATAACCAAATCCAGAAGGATTTACAATTGCAAGGAAAGATAAATCCGACATCTTTAGGCGATTGTAAATTCTTTTAGATTTGGTTATTGTTGGGAAGACGAATCAGAAGCCAACGGTGAGTGGCGGGTCCTTCTTTCCCGAATAATTGTAATAGGTAATTAATAATGGTTTTCCGCTAAGTAATATATTCTATAATAATCGTACCTAATGCTTCATCATTTATATGTAAATAAATAATATAATAATTATTGCACGCATTGATTCGGATACATTTATTTTTCAGTACATAGGTACCTACCTTAATATTCAAATAATTATTTTAATAACCTACCGGAAGCAAAAAGTAATTTAGCTGTTTTGTTCGAAATTTAAAAAAAACTGTTATCTCCAGAACAAAAGAGACGGTGCTATTTTATCTAATAAAATAGATTATGTATAGTTATAAGTACCATAATGGTGCATAATTCTCTGACAACAATTATGTATAATTTTTCTCAATTGACCGTCGCTACAATGTTAACCGGCCATTATCAGACGAAAGAATTTCCATTTAGTAAATGACTGTATTACGACATTCGTTATCTAACATTTATTGCAACTTGAGGAACTATCAAATTCGCCTTTGTTCATACGAAAACTACCTTATGATCAGGCCCAATTCGCCTAAATTACAACGTTTGTAGTTCTATTTCTATCCAATTTCAATTTAGTTTTCGTTCCAATTTTATTTGGACACCAAATCGCATTCTGCTGACGCATAACTCTACCACTTTCAATACTATCGATCGGGCAAAAGTATCTTGGGAGGAACTTATGTTCGATCGTTACATTTGACAGTTGAAGCGTTTTGTTACCATTCGACTGCGATTCAGTATAAACTAAACGTTTAGTAGAATGTACAAATACTTAACTGAACTTAACTGAAATTGGATCGTTAGGGACAGTAGCATACGAAACACATCATAACGATACAGTTTAGATTCTATTTAGTTACGTTGTATTTAGTGGAATCGATCTCCAGCACTCTAAATTACACAACTTATAAAATTAAAAATTATGACAAACCTGCTACCTTTGTGGTCATCATCAGACCCTCAAGTACCGCGTGGAGCGACTTTTTAGTACCCAGCTGTCACTTAACTGAAATGCATTTACCAACTACCATCGGTTTCTTACGACGTTTGTGATTCGCCAAATCCTCAAACCTATACACCAACTTTGTGGTCATCATCAGACCCTAATACCGTGTGGTAGCGACATTCCCCAGGTACCAGAAATCCTGTCACTAAGTATAAAAACTCCCCAACTCTTCCCGGGGGTGTCGTACGAGGCGAGTAGGCGACTAAGGATCTTATTGGATACTATTCTACACCTAGAGCGTTGGTGGCATAGTGGCTAAAACACCGGACTCCCGTGCGTGTACCAATGACTTTTTCCTATTTTTCAAAGACTTTACATACTTTACTTATGTACATTTACCGACTGCTCTAATGGTGAAGTAAAACATCGTGAGGACACCTACACATTGGGATGATCAGTGTGTAAAATGGGGTAGGCACAAAAGATCCTCAAGGGTCTAAGTGCCGCTGGGGTTACTCCCGGCCCCCTATCATAAGATAAGATAAGATTCTACACCTATAGTAGACGGTGATAGGCTCGCCATCTATCACGTTTGTAAAAGTGGGAACTACCTATGATGAAGGTGGTTCCTCTGTCTACCCCCTCGGGGATTATGGACATGAGAGTTATGTATGTAAGATATCAGTTACCAACTACACCCCGGTTTCTTACTTTACCTACGACGTTTGTGATTCGCCAAATCCTTGCTTTTACTACATGAATCGTCCTTAAAGTTAAGTCTTCATTAAAATACATGCTATCCGTTTCTACGCCCTAGCTCTTGGTAGAGATGATACAAGACTTAAGGAAGCCTTAATTAAGGACGTTTCTTTCTCACGGATAATCTATTTTTTAATCTTGGCTGCGACATTAACCGTAAGAATGAGAAACGATGTAACTACAAAATCTGTTAAGATTAATCTAAATCTAAATCTTCAACGCTACATCAGAATACTAAAGACAGACATATACACGCGAAGGTTGTCATTCTGTACAATTTACCGTGAAAACCTCTTATTAGAAATTATTACAGATTATTACTTACTAAGTGTGCGGAAAATGATCTATTGTTCATGCGTGATACCTACGTAATACATATTGTCATGCCAGTCATGCCTGAGTCTCAATCTAAAACCTATTTGAGCTCCAACAGGATAAGTTCGATAAATAATTGAAGCATAAAACTAATAAGTATTAACTTTAGGGGGTCAAACCTAATGTCTCAATTTTATTGTCATAATCTATTGAAAAAAAATGGAAATTTAAAACGTTTATATAGCACTGTAAACACCAGAATATAGAACACAATACAGAAGTATACAAAGATTACATGCACCACAAAAGATTTGGTGTGGTACAGTGCCAAAAAGGGTACACCGGCTCAGTATAATGCTGAGGCAAGTCACAACGCTGATCTAAAAACTAATTTAGCTCTAACAGGAAAAGTTCGATAAATATATGAAGGATAAAACTGATATTAATTTCAGGGGCACCTTACATAAAAAGGCGCACGCAACAATCTGAATACTAAGGAGGCTGGCTGCAATTATCTGCTGATCAAATGAATTTAAATTATTTTCGACTCCTGGAGAAGGAAGGATACAAATGGATGGAGTCTATGACCCTGTTTGCGAAGTTGTCTTTCTGCCATTATAATGGTTTCTGGTGTACCAAATGTTAACTTAGACTTAGAAATCGATAATTTCTTTAGCTGCTTCTAGTCCATTTATTTTACTGTCTTATTCAATTCTTATTTAATACTTTATTTGCTGAATTTTTCGGAAAAGGACTCGTTGTATATAGTCTGTCTGTTTGTTTGTGGCATCATATCTCAAGAAGCGGATGATCCGATTTGGTCGCAGTTTTTTATATTTATTATACGATTTTTTTGACGAGTGTTCCTAGCCATTTCTTTTAAAAATTGAATTGTATTAATGTTTCCAAAATCTTGGAGTCTCTTCATGTCAAAATATCTGGAACGGTAACAGTTACATTTCGTGTTTGAGCTTAAATTGTATTTTTGCTACATCTGGAACCTTGAGGACATGATGATGACGACGGAAAAGTAAGGAGGAAGAAGGATATCCACAACGGAAGTAAAATTGTTAATTTAGAGTTACTTAATCAAAATTATCATGTGCAGGTGTAATACATAACAATTTTGATTCTAACATGTTCTAACAACAGATAGGTAAGTACTCACCTGTCAATAAATCTCCAGGTAGATGCGGCTGCGTTTTCAGCCATTCTCTTAGATTTTTGATGTCCTCAGGCGATATGTTAGGGTTCTTCTCGTACTCCTTCTCGATTGGGAACGGTTGGATAGCTGACATTTTGAAACTGAAACAGAAATGATTATAAGATTAGGTAGGTAGGTATAGAAAGCATCCGTCTTGAAGTGGGCAGGTCACGTATGACACGGGCATCTGGAAATGAATTAATATCCCTATTAATGGGGAGAGTCCTCCAGTTCGGGGAGAGATCTAGAGATCGATGTCTATTGAACTACTATAGTAACGCAAATTCCTAATTTTTGAAAAAAATTATGAACAAAACTTACAGAAGCCTACAACTTTTATTATAAAGATCACGCTGGAACAGATAATAAACAGGATAGGTTTGTTCGAGGAAAACCTTCAAAGAAAATCATGTCAAAGATCGTTTACTTGCATTATTGCCAACAAATAAATAATAAACGAACGAATCCAACTCCGCTTTGTATTCGACGATGTGTATCACTTGTTGGTGAAATGTGGTCATACGGTCCAGAGACAATACTTAATGGGTGACGAGGAGGGGGCGTAATGGCCAGGCTTTGGCTACATAATTACAGTATTAAAGCCACTTTCCGAAATAGCAATCGAACTGTTCAGCTTATCAGCTAAATCCGGCGCTATCCCAGTGCAGGTAGCTATTACGAACTTATGTTTCCCTATGAGGCTGGCATGGTTATATCAGGTCAAAGAAATTGAAATTGAAAACGTTTATTAGCTTTGTAAACACCAGAATATAGAACACGATACAGAAGTATACAAAGATTGATACACGCAGCAAAAAACATCCGGTGCGGTGCAGTGCCAAAAAGGGTACACCAGCTCAGCATAATACTGAAGCAAGCCACAGCGCTGATTTTCAGCTGGCCCCTCAGTGACTGCACGGACGAAGAAAGCAACAGTGTGTATGTGTTGTGTTGTATGAGTGTGTTTGTTTCACCAAAGACCATTCACTTGCAATATTGCCAACAAATAAACAAACCTTAAATGATAAACTAAATCCGATTATATGACAGATACCCGAGAGATTAACGTGCATTTACAAATAACATGATCATTCCGTTACTAAAGACAACACTACCTTATCATATCTTATATAATATTCGCACATGATTGAGTGGGGATTACTGATACTTCACTTTTTTGTTATTTAATAGGTACATGTATTATTGTAGCTAATTACATTTTTGTGTAACATTTATAGTGCATTTACTTTTCAAATTAGTACGGTAGTACTGCAAATAAAACTAAGTCCACGTCATATTGCGTTTGCAATAAAAGTGTGTCCGAGGTTATGTTGAGTTTTTATGCTGGAATGACGTGTTCGACCTATATTATTGTTTAAAAACGGTTTACAGTGGTATTTTTTTTCGTAAAACTAGTGTATATGCCCCCTCCTCGTCACCCATTATGTGTTGTCTCTGGACCGTATGACCACACTTCACCTAAAAAATCGACCGTGATAAGTGAACGGTTATAAGACAGTGAAATGGGAGTGTAAAATTACAGATGGTGTTAATTCGGCAACTTTACCTCCAATTGTACTTGGAATGCAAGGAATTCCTGATGCATACTCTCCCATAATCTTGACGTTAGTAAACTGTTTTTTTGAAAACAGACGCCAAAACGTTCGAGTGATTTTTAAGATTCTAACACGATCATTGGCCAAATTGCAGTGTGTACACTAGCAGGAGCCATAATTAAAGAAAAAAAGTGTTTCCACTAGATCACTTACTTCTGACTAATTTAGGATGAAGAGTTTAATTCAAATTCGAATTCGAATTATTTATTCATAATATCAATTACACGTGAAGTAAAAAATAATTGATTACATTACATAGCAATAACACATATGGAAACATTTGTATTAATAATTAGATTTAAAACCATCATAGTCAATATGAGCCTAGTTGCCAACTTGATTAGAAAGTCGCGGATGAATTTGCAGGAAATAGAAATTCTATTTTACGGAAAATAATTTAATTTAGCTTACTAATTTATATTATTATATTTTTAATACATACATAACAGAAGATAAACCTATGAATTGTAACAAATAATTTATTAGGTATCAAACGATTTATGATTACTACACAAATATTTATAAGTAACTAAATAAATAGACCGCCTAAATTCTACTTCACACCTTTTCTATCGATTGTTTGTTGTTTTCTATTTGCGCAATAAAGTGTATTTTACTTTCACTTCACTTTAACAAATCGTCAGTTGTACAAAAAGTATTTTAACTTAAGCCTTCATTAAAACACATGCCCTCCCTCTCTACACCTTCCATATCTCTAGCTAGAAATGACACGGTACCTAAGAAAACCTTTACATCAAGGACTTTTCTTGCAACTCACAGTTAAACACCATAAACGTTAAATATTTTACCTTAATATTTATTTACGAGGTCTTAGAAACACCACTGATCTCACTAACTCACTTAATTGTCACTTTTAACAAGTACACCGTTCACTAACTGTCCGTAAGAGTAAATACTAGCAAGATTGAGATCAAACTGAGCAGTAATACGAACTTCTTAGCGTGTATGGTTCCACTTTGGTCTTCACTGACACTTTAATTTAAAAAAATAGATATATATTATTTATTATTCTTTGACACCACCCCCCACAACCTCATACACCCTCTCCCCTGTACACCCACAGTATCATATCCCGCTGGCTATCTTTGTAAGGACTGGCATGCTCCGTTGGCTAGTGCAGGTGCCAGGAGTTGATTTTTGTAAATAGATACCTACCTACTTGTTTTAAATATTGTAGTATTATGTATTATTATAAGCTTTGAATAAAAATAATGAATTTTTTTTTAAATTTAGTAATATAAATACAATGTCAAATTAAACAAAATTTCGTCAATAAATGACTTCGACTATGAAAGACGGTCTTAGTCAAAAATTCCGCCCCGTGTCACCATGACGCTCGCGGCAATATAAAATTGTATAAAGAGAGCAGATCAGCAGACGAGCAAACGAGCTAGCTGATGGTAAGTAGTCACCATCGTCCATCTCACTATAATGTTTTTAAACGGGTTTGTATACTGCTAACTTAGGTGGAGTTTCATATGCCGGAAATTAAGCTGGCTCTCTTACCCTTCAAACTGAAACACAGCAAGGCAAGCATTGCTGCTTTGCAGCAGAACTATGTAAAAGGATGGTACCACCCCAGGCTGACTCCGCAGAATCATACCTTCAGTTACGGGAATATATTCAAAGTTAACTTACCACAATAATATATAATATATTTCTCTGCTTATTTCACTTGAGGCAGGTGCAAATACAACAACAACAGTCCAACGATTTAGGTATATATTAGGTAAATACAGCTATCTAATCTAATGACCATGATTCAGCATTAAAACTGATATATGTAATAATACCTACAATCTTGGCTTCTTAGAGCACTTGCTGGTGATAGCACTTGCAAAACATTGATACAAATCAAATGTGCAAGAGTTCAAAGTTCTTTTACACCAGGCTCCATTGAATTCATTTAATTCCGCACGAGGGTTGTTATAACCTGGGGCCAATTCGCCTAAATTACAACGTTTGTAGTTCTATTTCTATCCAATTTCAATTTAGATTTCATTCCAATTCTATTTGGACACCAAATCGCATTCTGCTGACGCATAACTCTAACCTTTCGATTTACTATCGATCAGGCAAAAGTAACTTATGTTCGATCATTATATTTGACAGTTGAAGCGTTTTGTTACCGTTCAACTGCGATTCAGTATACCTATACTAAACGTTTTAGAAGAATACACAAATACGTTACTGTTCGATTTTAATTGAAATTGGATCGTTAGTGCATACGAAACACGTCATAACGATGCAGTTTAGATTCTATTTAGTTTCGTGTTGTATTTAGTGGAATCGATCTCCTGTTCAGGGTATAAATTCTAAATGATCCAGACACTATTTGTCAGTGCAGTGTGGAGTAACTCAGTTTTTCCGCTACGCCTCAACGCGTGCGTTTTCAACATTCCATCATTATGCGATTACGATCCGACAAAGCGTATGTCGCAGTCATGTGTGAAATAGACTATTTTAATGAAAGTCTGGGCTATTTTCAACTACAGACCGAAATTGACTATGATTCTGCAGATAAGCCAATATTTAATGCTACCAGAATTCTAAATAAAAAATAAAAAGTTAAATCATGACGGATCCGAGCACTTAATCACAGCTCAATTATTCTTGACTGAATTAAGCCGACTAATAATAATTAGTCAACGATTAACCATGGCTTGCAATAAACGTCCTTAATGTTAAGGCTTCCTTAAGTCTCGTGTCGTCTCTATTTAGAGCTATAAAGAAGAAAGGAATAGCTTGTATTTTGTGATTAAAATCAAGACTTGATTTTAGGACGTTTTTTGTAATAATTCTTCTTCTAAGTCGTGTTCCTCATTGCTGAGGGTCGTGATCATTCTAAAGAATTAATCACATAGAACGACTCTCGTGGCAGATTTAATGGGGTGGTTTGCCATTGCCTTCCCCATTTCACACACTGGTTATCTCATTGTGCAGGTTTCCTCACGATGTTTTCCTTCGCCGTCAGAGCAGTCGGTAAATGTACGTGAGTCCTTCAAAAAAACCGAAAAACTCATTGGTACATGACATTGCATGGTTTCGAACTCGGACCTCCCGCATTGGAGTCCAACATCCTAGCCACGACGCCACCGACGCTCTAATAATTATTTCTTGTCATAATTACTAAGGCTATAATAACCCACAGCCTAACAGTACTGAATGCTTTTACACTTCACTAAATTCAGTCAAATTTAATGTGTCTGATATAATAAGTGTATAAGCGCTTTAGTAGCAGTCCAGCTGAATTCTTTATCGTCTATACTTTATGCATAAATTATCTTAAGCCCAACAAGTTATCACCGGTTTCTCTGAAGTTACACTCCAGTTAATGTGCCAGGGCAGGTCGACGACTTAATAATTTTTCCATTATTTTCAACAGTATATTTAACGACGGTTTAAATGATAATCTGGCTGGACTTTAACTACCATAATGTTCTAGTTAATGGCAACCGTGACGCACGATTTTTTTATATTTATTTCCATAAAATAAGCTAGGTATAATTCCTTATTATTTCATATAAGTAAGTAAAGTACATAATGTATTTATCGCCTACTAGAATTATTAGAGCAAAGTGTTTTGTTGGATAGCCAATACTGATCAAAATTAACTTTCAGGCACTTCTTTAAAATTATTGTTACAGATATACAGAAATAAACTTATTTGTGTAGGACTGACTTACAACAATTTATAATCAAAACTTTGGTTGTTTCACCACAAAAAAGGCAAAAAAGAACCTGTTTCCGCCCGGGATCGAACCGGGGGCCTTGTGCGTGTGAAGCACACGTGATAACCGCTACACTACGGAAACTTAGAGAACGGTGTCGAAATTGTACTACACCTTCTCCATTGCTCGATAATTATTAAAATGCTACATTTGCAGAATAATTATCTAGCCTGCCGGCGTCTGTATTTCCCGAAACCTACAACCTTGGGATCTTCAAGGCCAGAATGAATAGGCATTTACTGGACCCGCATGCTCCATCGTCGATCTCATCGTCGCTTACCAACAGTCGAGATCGAGGTCAAATGCGGGTTTAGTTATACATTAAAAAAAAAGAACTAAAAAAATCTACTGGTTTATACAAAAGTTCAATAGGACCGAAATGTATGAAATAGTTGATTTTTTTCTCACGATTTCAGAGTTGGTCTCATGGTAGAAGTTGTTCGGGACTATAAGGGGTTTTGTTACACCCTGGATATAATACCTCTTATGTGCCTAAACAAAACATTATGCATCAAATTATTTGAAAAATCCCAGATATTGGCAAACAATAGTAAATACAGTAGGTATTGTTACGATCGATCGTGCTCCTCCTCTTGTGTCATTGAAATCAATAGTGATGTGCCAAATATGGGATTATCGATATCGATTCAGTTCAAATAGCAACCGTCGATAATTCAATTAAAATGGGAACACCGTGCTGCAGCGATTATGATGAATCATCACAACAATAATGACTACTTACATGAATATCAAAAACTAAATAAAATGTTTCAGGAGTAGGCTGTGACTTGTGACGCTCTAGGTACTAACTAGATTCTAATTCAGAGTCTAATAGAATTTTAAGTTCCCTTTTGATTTATTAAAACGAATAATAATAAACAAAATAATAAAATAAATAATATATTTTAATATTTATATTGAAAGGGAACTTAATTTTAATTCACAGAGTCAATAGGAAACGGGTAAAGAATAGTGACAGTGACCGAATTATTCATATAATTATATCGATAGGACCCAACACTAGACGTCGTCAGTCCAGTGTCTGGCAAACATCGGAAGTTAAGTTTTCGTACTTTGAGACCCAGGAAAACGTAGCTAATACCCTGTCCAGGAAAATAAAAACCTTGTCTTGCCACTGGTACTTTTATAATCAGTGTTGTAGAAGGTAGGTAAGGTAAGGTAGAATAAGTACGTCAGTAAAAAACAAGCTTGAAATTTAGGCTGGTATATACCTATATTTTGTTTATCATTCAATTACCCTCACATACCGACAAGTGTTATGGAGATCGCAAATTAAATATAGCTCAAATTAATTCCGCAATATGGCGAGGGATTTTATATTTCTGGTCAAGCTTTAAAATCAATTTATCGATATAGAGAACTCTCGATTAGATTCACGTTCAACGTCTAGTAAGAATCAAAAGTGATTCTTCGTGCTTTTCTACAGTGTCTATATGTATAATAGATATATAGAGTGTGAGTCAGGCAAAACCAATTTATCTATAGAGACAGAGAACTAGGTCCACGTCACAATAAGTCATGTGATCAACGCCTGTCAGAAACCGAAAGTGAAGCAAAAAAGCAAGCACGGGCTTTATCTTTATCTATCGCACAGTGGCTACGCGAATCAGATAAAACCAATTTATCGATAAGTTCGAACTATCGACTTAGTTCACGTCACTATAAGTCGTGAGTTCAACGTCTGGCAGAAACCGAAAGTGAAGCGTGCTTGTCTCAGTGGCCATGGGAACCGGGTCATCATAGCGATGCCAACCAATATTATGGTTAAATAAACCATTGTAAGCTTGGCATAAATTAAATTAAATTAGTTGCTAAAATTAAGGAGTTTTTTATTGTATAAGGAACTGACGAGCAAACGGTGGTAGATCCTGATGTGCAGGATTGCTTGGGTTGCTACCACCCTCTTATCTATTTCTGCTGCAAAACAGAATTTTTTGCGTGTCTTTGTTTCGGTTTGAAGGATAAGAGAGCCAGTGATCGGATTAGGTAGTGCAATTTAGGGTTAACGACCTCAAACGTTAAGGAATGGAACAGCCTGCCGGCGTCTGTATTTCCTAAAACCTACAACCTTGGGATCTTCAAGGCCAGAGTGAATAGGCATTTACTGGACCCGCGTGCTCCATCGTCGACCTCATCGTCGCTTACCATCAGGCGAGATCGAGGTCAAATGCGGGTTTAGTAGTAAATAAAAAGAAATAAAAAAAAGTTATATTAGTATGGATAAGCCTGCGGGATTGCGGGATTTCGGAAATGTTCTGTATATATAAAACACTTTTTCTCCTAATGGGAACTCCAAAAGGAAATCATCTCATCCCTTTCGCGAGAGAAAGACAAAGAGATACCACTATTACGACTATATTCGGGATTAATTGTCTCTTTCTTACATCCACACTTTCTCAGAACGCTCTTATCAGTTGTCGCCTTTATTATGGCGAAACAATACATTTTCTAAGAACGTTTGTCAAGTTTAAAGTAAACAACAATATGGCGGCAAATTTAGCCTAGCAAAAATCTCATAAGAATGTTTTTGAACGATATTACTGGTCAATGTAACCAGCCCTTAGCGAATTTGTAATCCCGAGATATCGTTACTTGTTGGGTATGTCCATGTCAATATTTCGTCATGGAATCCCGCAAAAGTGCACTACCTAATCCGATCACTGGTAATTACTGACACACGAGGCACTCTCCATCTATGTCCTCACGGTTAGCAGCGCATCTAAACGCTCTAATAATAATACAGTGCGGTAAGATATCAATGGGCGACGGTGATAACTTACATTCAGGTCGGATTGTTCGTCTGCTCTTCTTATAAAAATAAAAACGGCCCATCTGACCGTTAGTGGTCACCGCCACCTATAGAAATCTCACCTCACTATAATTTTATTAGAGGGTTATGTAAAAATATTAAGTAGTTATACGAGTACTTACTTAATTTCCTCTCTATAAGCTGCCAACGTTAAAATAATTACAGACGAGTTATAATTAGGTATACGAGTACTTACGCAAACTTGAAATTCAATAACCAAACAGTAAACATAATAATTTCTATAACACTTTAGCAACTTCGAATTCGATTCGTGCAACTCTACGAGTACCTACACCTCTGACTCTGACGTTCTCTACATTATACAGAGCGTTTATAAAAAATGTATAAGCAATTCCAGGAATGTAACTGGTAGATATGTAACAAAAGTTGTCAGATCGGGAAGTTTTTTTTGAAATTTTTCGAAATTCATCCTATGTAGATGAGATTGCTCGCTACTTAGAGTACTTTTACACGGAACCGCGTCTGCCAATTTGCGTATGCGATGATAGCGTTTTCCTCATACATTAGTCGGGTATTGAAATGTCAAAGGTATAAAATGTGCATTTGACTCGCTGTCAGTGCTCACATCATCATTCTAGAGACTGGACCTTTTGGGAAATGGACCTTTTGAACCCAAACGGGCGCTACTAGTCCAATTTCTGTTTCTTTTTTTTCTACAAAAGAAAGTCAAGTCAAGTCAAGAAGACTTGACTATCTTTTATAGAACAGAAATTGTTGCATACAATTACAACAAAATAAAATATAGACTAAACTATCAAAGGTATAAAGTTATAGACGTTTGCTAATAGTTATGAATATTATCTAATTTTATTGTACGGTAGATTTAGTTTAATAATGGATTATTATTATTTTTCACTTTCAGATATTCGTACAACTAAAAAGAATTCTGTCATCGACTCTTTCATATCTTTGATTGACACAACACTTTTAAGACGAGGCATTGCGCAACTTTTGTTTCTTATTGTTTCAATATGAGAGTACGAAACTAAATTTAAAAATTTCTTCTCCATTCGTGGAACCTTAATACCAGACACTTTTTTTAAACTGCCTTAATTGATATGTTTATTTTATTGGCGGCGGTAGTGTGCGCAATCCCTCGTCTGTATTAAGACGAGGCATTGCGCACACTAGCACTAGAGTGTATTAACTCTATTTTTTACACGTAACCCATCGTTTTGTTTTACGAAAGTTTACTTTATTACTATCTGATGACTATGTGAGCAAAGTATGTAAATAATTAACTATTGCATACATACGTTTTTAGATAAAGAGATACGAGTAACAATCATGTTTATTACCTGACGAGTTGAAAGCCGTACAAGCAAGCTATGGGTGGCAATTTCAACTCCCTTCCACGGACAATGAATTTATCTTTTCCATCCTATTATGTAAAGCACAATGTGTTTCTGTAAGGTGGGCGAGTGGATGGAAGAGTAATTTTTGACAGCTGCGATAGATAAATTATCTAAATCAATGAGGAGTTCGTAGCCTAGTTGTGACTCGAAAGTGATCGTGCAGGTTTAACAACGTTGGGCGCGGTCAGTACCAGAATGGGTGATCGCTAGGCATATTTCACCTGGGCTCCTCTGTGCATCGGCGGACAGTTAGGGACACGTTAAGCAGTCGGTCCCGGTTGTTGTCGTTCGATGTCATAGGCCTACGGGCGGCCTGAACAACTCTGACAATAGGTTGGCCACTAACCATACGATAAGCAAGCAAGCATCCAAACTAAATAAATATTTATTTCAAACAAACACAATAAATTATGCAATGACCAAAAGTATTCAATTAGAATAGATTTAGTAGCAATACTAGGTTAGTCAAATGCTAAGGAAATGTCAGGGCGATCTTGAGACATTTCTCTATTAGGTACGAATACCTACCTATACGTTTCTACGTATACGTTTCGCAAGTATACCAATACGACCAAAACAGTGCAGTCCGATCAAAGTTGAACACGCACTTGGACGAGCCGAACGCGCCGAACGAGCCGAATCTTAGAATGAATCTTCTTATTTAATTTTATTTAGTTTAATGTGGTGTATGGACTATGAATCCTTTGTAATCTACACCAAAACGTTAGCACAAATATACTTATTCTTATTTGTATGAATGATGTGCACTGTTGGACACCACGTGACCTGGCTCCTTTGGCGCAACTCAAATCCAGTTAAAGTGAGTGGTATACTTCTTATGAGACTATTGTAATGCCTGGTAACGCCTAACAGAACAACGAGACCAACTCCATCAGTGAATGGAGCTGTTCTTCTTTTTCTTATATACAGTAGTATATCGAAGTCAACTATACAGTAACTATAAATGTTGACTGATTACCAGAATTTAGTATGAGGGCTAAAATATTTCTATCAAAAAAAGTTCATTTTTTATAAAGGTATCGTTTTGGGGAAATTTGAAAAATCACAACTAGCAACCCTTTTCTGCCGGACGATTCTTCTGCGCGGTCGATTCTTTCGGCACGGACGATGCGGATAGGTGCGCGATGCCATTAGAAATGTCGGCTCGTTCGGCGCGTTCGGCTCGTCCAGATACGCGTTCACCTTTAATCCGTGGTCACAATGAAGTAGAGACATAGAAGTAATTGTGTATAAATTCATCGGAATTACACGACCTAATTCCATCATTTCCTTTCCGCCTTCCGACTAACCTAACTACTACGAACAAGTTACATCATTACACACTCCCACACAACCTAACACACCCCCACCCATACTCACTCTTACCATTATCTTTACTAAATTCCTTTATGATTAAATTTTCCAAATTCCTTTTAGGTTAAGAATATAATTTGTAATTTGCTTGCACAGAAAGTGCGACGGAATCCCGACATACAAGATACAGGTTTTCGACCTAGTTTGTAAGTCGGAGGTCCTTTTTTGTGTGCCCTGTAATAAGTAAATAAACTTTTTCATTTTTTTTCATTTTTCAGTTAAGCAAGCAATATTTTTTAACAAATTAAACAATGTTATACTGGGTGTAAAAAAAAACCTTGTAAGCCGAAAGTGAGGTGTTCAGTATCCATAACTGTACAACTTTCCCCTTGGGGCCAACTAAAAAATCGCGAAAAAAAATCAGCTGTTCCATACAAAAGCTCAAAATCGAAACGTATGAAACAGCTTATATTTTTTTGCGATTCAGAATTGACCCCATGGGAAAAGTTGTACAGTTATGGATACTGAACACCGCCCTGTAGGGACTATAGGGTGTTTTTGTTACACTGGGTTGTTATGCTAGGCTTTATCTATTCTGTTCTGCAACAAGCTGTAAATATCCTTCTGATCGACACTAGTTAGAAGTTATATGACATCTTCTACTTCTTAGAACTAGAAGTCTAGAACCAGTCGACCTCTCACCAGGTAATGGCAGGCTAACGGAACAAAATAGCGATTTTGAACCTTATGTCGTGTGACATAAGGTTGGTAGGAACGGTGTCAGTGGTCAGTTTAATAAGTGTAGCTTATTAATCACAGTTACAGCGTATATTATGGTTCCGTAGGACATAGTATAAACGGTACAGTAAGGAGAGAAAACTGGTTGATTTTGAACCGTCTGAAATAAATCTGGCATGATGCTCGATAAATAGAACCAACATCGTAAAGATTTGGCATTATAACAACTTTTAAAATTAATTAATGTGTGACACAAAAATCACGAATAGAGTATACGTAGACAATGAATGTGATGTTATCTGATCATCTTACAACGTATAACGCGTTTCTAAGGATTGATGCCACCACCATGAATAACCATCCCACCTATACATGGATATGAATAACTTACGAGAAAACAATGTGAAGTTATTTTAAGGTAAGTTAAGTTTGAGCGTCGGTGGCCTAGTGGCCGGACTCCCGAGGTCCGGTTTCGAAACCATGCCATGTACCAATGAGTTTTTCGGCTTTTTTCGAAGACTTACGTACATTTACCCACTGCTCTAACGGTGAAGGAAAACGTCGTGAGTAGACCTACATGTCACAGGAAATGAAAAGTTTCCGAATGTGTATGAAATCCACCAATCAGCACTGGGCCTGCTCGGTGGATCATGGCCCGTACCCCCTTGGTCAAGGGGAGGGCTGCGCCCCAACAGTGGGGATATTAATAGGCTGATGATGAAGTTAAGTTTGCCCGCTTCATGATTCTGTCTCTACTATACCTACCTACACTTACACAGAGCAGTAGTGAACTGAATTAGTTTAAAATACCGTCAGCAAATAAGTGTGTGTTAATGAACTAAAGCATGGGATGGTACTGGAATAAACATGATTTTCATAGAAACCGCTTTCAAAACACTATAAAGGTAAAAATAATTATAATTTAAATGAAAATCTAGGTACTTACCTAGCTAGGCACCGACTCCCAATAATTATATATTAATTACCCATTGGAATCGGTGCCAGCACCAAGCAACCCGTTGCAAGCGCGGCGCGCACGGAAAAAGTCAAATCTGGCAGTGAAACGCGTTGCACTTGGCTGTTGCCAGCCAAATGATTATCCAAATATTATCTATCTTCTCCGCTATTAGGATAACAACCATTTAGTGGGCTAAAAATACTTACCACGTTTTTTTTCTTCAAAATAAACCCAACATGTTTCTAGAATTTAGTAGCCTCTGAGTAGCATTTGCCGTTCTCAAAACAAAGAAATGATATCATGAGATGGAGTTAAAGAGAAACAGTGCTAACGTTTTGGTGTAGTGCTGTCTCTGTTTAGCACGCCATCGCATAGTATCATTGAATAGATACCTACCCTGTTAATGAGCGTCAGTGGCGTCGTTGCTAGGACATCGGACTCCCATGCGGGAGGTCCGAGTTCGAAACCAGGCAATGCCATATACCAATGAGTTTTTCGATTTTTTCAAAAGACTTACTTACATTTACTTACTGCTCTGGACTACAGGAAAACATGAGAGGAAACCTGAACACTGAGATAACCAGTGTGTGAAATGGGGAAGGCAATGGCAAACCATTATGTTTATTTATTATTAAACTATTATGGCCATTAAATCTACCACGGGAGTAGATCTATGTGATTCCTTAGAATGATCACGACCCTCAGCAATGAGTAACACGACTTACAAGGAACCCTGTTAACATGCTAACCCTACAAGTCCACACATGTCATCTACTTATGTTATGTCGCAACTCGCCGCGGGGTGCGCGCGCGCTGCACTGGTGCCACACTGGTGCCAACATAAAGGAAAGTTGCCGCCGCGCCTGCGTCTGCGCCGGTAGCCGGCCCATAGGCCACCAGCAGGTTTACCACACCACACGTAGTTTATCATCATCCTTCTAAATCGTATTCTTTTTTTACGAGGGTCGAATCATTATATGGACCACATAAAACGACTAGTTAAAAACAATATTTTCTACTCCCATTTAGTAATTCATTCAGTAAACATAATGGCCATCACATATTACACCAACTCGACGCGAACCCGACACGAACTCAACTCAGAGCAAAGCATTGAAATGTCAGCTTTTATATTGTATAATATACAGTAGGTTTTCAAAATTCAAAAGTAGAAGGTAAAGTAGTCGTCGATGAATTGTCAGGCGTGGGCCACTCATCGACACTACTTCACTTGAATTTTGAAATTTTTGTATGTAATACGATATAAAGCTCACATTTCAATGTTTTGCTCTGAGTTGAGTTCGTGTCAGGTTCGCGTCGAGTCGCTACAATGTGCGATGGCGTTAAAATGGTCATTCATAATAGTCCTGTTGAAATGAAGTACCTATTTAAAATTACCAAATGGGAGTAGAAAAAGAAAGAAAGTATCCATGTATGGGTCGGATTTAGAATATCCCTACCGCCACAGGGTAAAGCATGTAGTACGAGACGACTACACCGAGTAAGTATAACTTGCTAATGGAAGGACCCCTTCGGGATCCCTCATGGCTAGCGACCCCCTTCGTAAGATCTGTCGTCAAAATGTCTTCGCTTCGGCGTTGATATGTTTCGGCAGAGTTTATAGAACACCCCAGTCAAATCAAAATATTTTTATTGTAAGTAAGTAACTTATAGTACATTTTTACAACGTCATTCTTTTTCACTCTACCACCTCTTCGTAAGGTGCTATAGCTAAAAGGAAAGAAGCGGCGCAAGAAACTTTCTACAGCACATCTATTGAAATAAATATATCTGACAATAATTATGAATACAATCATATATGTACACAATGTGCAGAGCTGGAGCTGAATTTAGGACCAAATCTTTATGAATTAAATAGTCATTTATTTTATAATAACCCTTTTACTTAAGGTCTGTCTGATGTGGGTCTTAAATTTTTTCTTTATCATATTTACTTACTAAGCACGTGTGCTCCATCTTCGACCCCATCGTCACTTATCACCAGGTGAGATTGAGGTCAAACGCGGGTTTAGTTAGATATAAATACTTAGAAAAATATTATTTTTTTAGTTTCAACTCCGATAAATGACACAGCCAATTAAAACGTCTACTGATGAAATCTCGTTACTTCGACACTGAACATAATCTGTTGACCAATCGAATAAAAGTGAGTGAACTTGACTCGATTCTAGCTAAATACTTGCACTAAAACCTGTCACTTTTTGGGAGCAGGTTTTATTACTCATAGAGTGTCTAAAGTACCTATCTAAACCATAATTATTGCGAGTTTCTCCCGCGCTTTTATGGCATCCAGGTCAGCTTTGTTTCGTGTTGTCTTGCAAATTGTTTTACACTAGTGCTTTTCTAGTAAGAATGGTGTTCTTGCTCGAAGAACTTCAACAACATGTGAATAATGTGTGGGACAGTAAAGTAAAGTCAAATAAGACGCTGCAGCCCGATTCGTACTTGGCTGGATTTTGAAGAGCCATACTGCGTCCGGGACGCCTTCTTTTTTGGTTCGGATGGTGCAGAAGCGTGGAAGATTCTCACAGATAGCGTTGAAATGTGTCACACCAGTATTTTAATGAAGACTTGAAAGAGTTGTTCACATCAGAATGGCTGTATGGGCTCAGTTCACTTTGTCTTAAAATAAAAACAACAACCATAACGATTGCCTGCCACAACAAATAATCTGGGGGCATGGTAGTGCCTCCGCCAAGTCGAGCAAAAAGCACTACAGCCCTACCACTTCCTTTTCTAGTAGCAATTCGGCCTGTTTTAATCTGCCTATAACTTTGTGTTACAGATGACCAGAAGGCTGAAACTTTCTACTTCAGGAGAGGTCTACAAGCTAAAGATATTATTAATTTTTTTTTTAAAATGAACATTCTTTATTGCACAAAACTTAATATAAGACATTGCGTATGTAATGGTAGAATACAATATAGGCGGTCTTATCGCTAAAAGCGATCTCTTCCAGACAACCAAAGTGCCAAATTCATAAAACGAACGAATACCGACACATGAGATCACCTACTGTTTATGGCCAAACGAGACTTGGTGTCTTTTAAAAACAAGAATAATCTTTATTGTATCCAAAAAGCCTATTGGCACATCTATAGCGATATAACAAATTATAGAATCTTATATTAGATTAGTAAATTGAAAATGAAATAGGTACATTACCAATTATTCATTCTTGAAGAATTCTAGCCCTCACACTAGGATTCCCTGTGTTTGGGTGACAAGTCTCTTCCAGCAAAAGGTAAGTGTTAAGTAATTATAGCATGTTTACAAACTAACTAACTGTTACAGAAATGTTTTTATGGAATAGATGTTTCCGGTCAAGTCTTTAATTATTTTAACAAAACTATTTAAAAAAATTAAGTTCAGTGTTTTCCGAGTCACCACACATTCATAGCCCACTCAAATTATTATCAACAGTGAACACGCCTGCAAACCATCAATAACTACATACGTTTCCTTACACCCCATATAGCTTGTGATAACAATCAAGATGGTAAATTATACTTGGTGTGTGCATCTCGTCGTTAAAGTAAAAGAAGAATTATTGTGTAACGTTAAGTCTCCGACCCACGGCTATGATAAACTCATCTAACTTAATAAGGCTCAACCTTCGCTGAGAGAAAACAGTGGAATTCCCGAAAAAGAAACTAAATTAAGGCATTTATAAAGAAGTGAACAGTAGATTATTGTTCCACGGGTTACTACCAAACACACGAAAAGAAGAGTTTGCATTTTAATTCCTGGTAAGTAAAATTATTAAGTAGTATTAAGTATTCCTGCAAAGAAAAGGTTAAAAATTGGCTATTGACACTTGATTACTTTAATACTGAAACAATATTGTTACCAATTAGATGAGTCTTATTGACGCACACTGACCCTTACACCCATACCACATACACACACCACACATCACACACACGCCATCTCACGCTCACCCCCTCACACACACCCTCACAAACACGCATACTTAACTGTTTAATTTATTGCATTGCCTTATGTTTTCATAATTTATATTTATCGGAAGAGACTGGCTCCCACAACATAGGTAGCCAGGGAAATCTGACAAAATCTAAAAGATACTGTCTGCAACAATAAATTTTTATTTTATTATTTTATTTATTATAAAATGCATCAGAAACAAATATGCAGGCATGTTGTCAGTCGCAGTGTTTTTGTGCGTGTCCATCACTGTTGGACAGTTCTTATCACTATATAGATATGTTCAAATATTCATTATTGCATGTAGGGAGGTTTGCGAAATATTATAAAAACTAACGTACGTCACTTTGTTTGTTGCCTATCTAGAGTATGTTACTAATAATAAATTCATGTTGATTTTTTGTGAATTTTGTTCGAAAATTCTGATTTTTGTATTATAACTACCTACATATTAATGTAGGTAGTTATAATACAAAAATCAGAATTTAAAAAAAATATAAAATATAAATTTAAAAAAATATTTTATAGAATTCTTTTATATATTCTTTTTTAACGGTTTATTTATAACGGTGGTTGTAAGTGAAAATTGAAAAGGTTCCGCCACAGCTTGCTATGACTTTCAAATCATAAATCTAAAGACAGTCAAAATTATACTTGATAATTTTATTGCATTTCCATCCGAGTGCGCAGCCGCGAGAAACAAACGGACACTCTTCACATTTAGAAGTATTATTGTTTACCCAAAATAAAGTTAGGTACCATAACAATCATTTAAAAAGTTACGATCTTTTTAAAAAGAATAAAACACTAGCCGTTACCAACCAAAGATATGTTTAAAAAGCCAATAGGGTAAGATTATTTTTTCTTTTTACGGAATGGCGATTTAATTATTTATTCATCTATTATGACCAGTTACACTACATTTTGATTCAATGTACGCAAAAATTTTACTTAGCTACAGCCTAATGGAGACTAAAATACAATCAAAAGGTATAACATTATATTAAATCCTTATTGACGGAACTGATTTACTTATTTTCTCATAAACACCTACTAAGAAAATACACTGAAAAATACAGCCAAAGATAAAATCTAACATTCGAGCATCAACGTCTGACAACTTTTGCACACTGCAGAGATTTTGAAACGGAATTGGAGCAAACCCACATAGAAAAGAAAACTGAAAAATATATTTCAATGGGTAAATCGCTGCAGTGTGTGACATTCACAGAAAAGTCTAGGACCCTTGCTAAAGGCGTGATAAAGTAATGACAACAAAAAAACACCAAAGCAGAAGCCTATAGCAAAAACTACAGATTATATAATATTACAATGTTTTTTTAAATAAACCTTCGCCTTGGAGACACGGTCGTGCCACGGAGAACAATTTTTACGCCTTTACATTTTTTCCATTTTAAAAGTATGCGGCCATGAAAGTATCAGTGAAATGAAGCACAGAAGGCACGAAAGCTGTTTTAATTTTATACTTGTTTGTATATTTTCCTTTTAAAAGAATCGTTTTATAAGAATTGAAATTACTTATACAATAAAATAAATAGGGTATTAGTGCACAAAAATTATACTAAATTATACCCTGAACAGGAATATAAAAACCCATTGGTAATTTTATAATCTGTGTCTGATTGATTTTCTTTTATATTTATCTTTTGATAACATAATTACGCTTAGATACGTTTAAATTATTACTTACACACTACTAGCTGCTGTAATAGGGCATAAATAAATAAGCTAAGCTGGTGTTATGCAGTTTGCTATGAAAAAAATAGTACCATTTAATACAGAAATATGGCGAGGGTTTTTGTATGGTCAGGGGTATACACAAATTCATCGGCGTATTATGGTTTTATGTGGTTTAACCTTCGAAGTTGTCAAAGAGTTCTTAATAGTGCATCTTGCCGAGATAAAAGTACACTAACCTTACCCAACTCGTGCGCACAATCCGCGTCTAAACCGCAGTGCGCATCGAAACCGCGCGCAAGAAATACGCGCGCGCGCATACGCGGGAAAAGCTGTTGCGTTCGATTTCGTAAGGTACTAGTTTTGAAAATTGACCGTTTTTGTGATTGTGATTTTTGTTTGGAGTTGTGAAGGTATGTTTGATTTTTTTAAGGATGTTTTGTTTATTTTTTTTTCTTTAATTTTAGTGACGGATTTTTATGATGCAGATTTTTTTTGAGATTATGGATTACATAATTTGTATTAGCTTTATAAAATTTTGAATCAATTGAAACTCATAGCAAGAAAAATACATACTTATTCATTATTCCCAAAATAAAATTACAGTTTTTGAACTCTACCACAAACTCTACCAAATAATTATGAGCAATAATTGCTCACAATTCATAAGAAGAATAATTCTTCTTTTTAGGTAAATAAATTAATATTTATTTACCAAATACAAAATTAATTTAACATACTATGTGCTTCCCACGTGCGATTTCCTGGCTGTAGGAAGCATCTTTTAATAATTTTATCAATTATGTTGATTCAAAGACATGTCGTGAGTACCCTGCGATGTAAGTTGTACCAGTTTTACCCAGTCATGTTGCGATCCCGCATATCCATGTTGACAACAATGTTGCTCATTTACTCGTCAAGTGTCATTAAAACATTGTGACATACGGTGCGTAAAGGCAATTGTAAACTCGGGTCGTAGAACACCTCGTTTACAATAGCTAATTTTCCGCACTTGTATCATTGTTCAAAAAAATCCGATATTTATAATAAATATCGGATTATTATCAATATTTGATAACTATTTGGATATATATAGAAAATTTATAATTATTCAAAATTATAATAATAATAAAGTCTTTATTTCAGGCAAAGTACCCTTATACAAGAATTTAAAAAATCCCGAAAATTATAATTCAAAATTCAAAACTAATATTTTCCGTTTTTCATATTTCATGAAAGAAACATCAAAATAAGTTAATTGCGGTATTGACAGAAAGCTCATTCTCGATTTATTAAGAGAGTTCATCTTAATTCCTAATATTAACCAGAAAATATTAAGTTTCAGCAAAATAAAAAAACATAACCTATAAAAATGGAACATAATGGTCTAGCGCGGTATAGGGACACGGTAGCCTCGAAGTCTCTTGAACTTTTTTACAATCTTGATATAATTATTAGTTGATAAATATCACGATAATTATCCTGATAATTATCAGCGAACCCTGATTACCATAAATTATTTAAATATATACTTACATACGAAAAACAATAAAATAAATGTAATAGACAGTGTAGTACTATTATTTTATTAAGTGGTTGTGTTTGATTGAATAGATACCTATCTAAGAAAAGTAATAAAATATATAATGTAGCATAATACAATTGAAAAGACGTGTTTTAATAGGTACTGACAGACAATCACAAACCCATCCCTTATTAATCAACAATTATTTGAACCAAACAATACGCAAGTAAGTATTATACTTACATAACTCTTTATTTCAGAAGTTTTCATAAATTTTATACTAAATATCATTCCTATTTATTATTTTCCGGGCAATTAATTAATTTCACACATAATAAGCTGACACAACTATTCCATTAAAGTATTAAATAGTAGGACATATATATAGCAATAAAAATAGCTGTTTCTTTAACCTCTATTCGACAATATAAAGATAACACTCGACCTCGGATCTCCATTATAATTTAAGCCTTCAATGGTACCTTTCATTTATTTCATTCTATTTAAAATCATACTCAGGTATAGCTCTATGACCAAATATCTATGAAGATGATTTCATAACATAAGTAAGTAATTATAAGGTTAAGTACCCACATTTACCTTCCCAAGAGAACCAAATCAATCTGTGCCTTATGTATTTTATTTTGCTAGACTAAGAATAATAAGCCATGTCTGTATTTCAGTTTAAGGAATACACATTTTATAAATCTTTGTATCTTTGTCCTCTTGGACAGTTTTTTTTTATTATTTTTTTATTTACTAGTAAACCCGCATTTGACCTCGATCTCGCCTGATGGTAAGCGACGATGAGGTCGACGATAGAGCACGCGGGTCCAGTAAATGCCTATTCACTTTGGCCTTGAAGATCCCAAGGTTGTAGGTTTCGGGAAATACAGACGCTGGCAGGCTGTTCCATTCCTTAGCCGTTCGCATAATGAACGAAGAAGCAAATCGCTGCCAGCCATCGGTTATGGTCCAACAGAATACCAGATTACCAGTGCTGTAGACATTTTTGTCTGCAGCAATAAGCTGAGTTGAGATCCCTTTTCACAACAACAGCAGACCATTAGACATGATTTCGATATTTTTACCTTTGACTATATAACTTACTTTCTTACAAAAATGTAACCTAGATTTAGATAGATAGAAACACTTTATTGTACACAAAATCAGGAAAAGTAAAAACTACAGGGATAATAGCACAATATGTACAAAGGTGGCCTTATCGCTTTAAGCGATTTAAAGTCCAAAAAATGCTAATTATATCGATATTGATAAATAAATTACTCTTATCCTTCAAATCGGATCACAGTGATGCAAGCATTGCTGTATTGAGGTATAAACCTCCCCAAACTGCCTCTGCACATCACACCACCACATTTCGGTTTGAAGAGTCAGCGTAATTACCGGCACATGAGGCACTCATCTCAAGGTTAACAACAGCCCTAAACCCTCTATGGGCAACGGTGACCACTCACCATCAGATGGTCCGTTGGCTCGTCTTCCTTATACAAAAAAAGAATTGCAAACGTTATGAGGTGTCACCATGGCCAACCAACCCCTTCTACTATTGAGAGGTTCGTATAATCTACAATCAGCACCTGAGAAAGGTTATCCGACTGCAGATATGTCTATTGTGTGTTATGTGTTTTTATTGCTCTTACCACGTCTTAGCCCCATTGTTCCTAGCACAATTACAATTACACTGCAAAGTACTTTGTTGTCGGTATATCTCACTCACATAGTTGCATCTTTATCACCACATGAACTTATGGTATTGCAAAACAACTGAAGATATATCTTATATTGAGTGTTGGTGGCATAGAGGCTAGGAGTTTGGACTCCCATGCGAGAGGTCCTGGTTCGAAACCATGCAATGTTCATGTACCAATGAGTTTTTCGGTTTTTTCGAAAGACTTACGTATAGTCGGCCTCTAACTAAAGTACCTATACCATCTGCCAAAAGTTCTACAATTCAAATTAAGGTTAATTTCAGAATCCGAGGTGGACTGTACATTTACCAACTGATTTAACAGTGAAGGAAACCATCGTGAGGAAACCTGCATGCACACTGAGACAACCAGTGTGTGAAATGGGGTAGGCAATGGCAAATCATCCCATTAAATCTGACAAAAAAGTCGTTCTATGTGATTTCCATAGACTAATCACGACGATGGATTCGTAGAGTCGGTTTCTATATTATTATTTTTTATTACACATTTACGTCCCACCAAAACCAGTACGGATTATAAAAGTACATATAATACATACTTACATGAAATGATTACTGAGATCAGAAATAAGTACTGGGAAAATGGTCCAGAGCGAGTTAATCTCGCGCCCTATATTTTTTATCATAAGAAAAGTACCCAAGTGCTTACTATATAAAAAAACTTGAGGACTTAAGTGCCTCATGTCATGTGTCGGTAATTACGCTGGCTGGTTTGTCCCCTAGTACCCCTAAATCCCCCCTCCTTATTCGTCTGTCTCTACATTTCTTTAATCCAGTGTAGCATTCGCTCATCTCACACAAAGTTAAGAGTAATGAGGATGAATTTGAGACAATAAGAAGCCACATTATACGCCATCATAGGCGAGTTACTCAACAGTCACTTGCTCGGCCATTGTTGTCAGTCAAAAAGTGTTCTTGCGTGTGTGAAACTTTTATAAGCTAAATATATAACACAGTTAAAAATAGAATAATATACAAAGCAGACGACACCAACGGCGAGCATGCGTGTAACCATGAATAGAACGTGTAGAGTGTAGAGGAAGCAAGAGAGGCGTGTCAAGACTGGGAAAGAAAGAAACACAAACATTTTATAGCCACAAAAAAATACATATTCATGACTTGACATGACATGCTTAATTTTTTTCAAGAAATTTGATAATGGATAATGGAGCATGGCGCTCCATTCTTTCTGCCTATTTTAGCAACCAATAAATAAATAAAATAACTGTTTAATATTTCGTAAATTTTATCAAATTTCTTGAAAAAAATTAAACGCTTCCAGGTATTAGTTCAGTTCCGTCTATTCCCAGTTGCCACCTCCTGCTCAGCCACCAATGGGAGCGCTGTTTTCGGCGGAATGTTTACCTATCAATTGCAAGGATTTTGTTCCCTGAGCTATTTGACCCCATAGGGTCAGACAACATAGGGCATAGACTGTATCTACGACTCTATCTAGAGAAAAATATCTATCTATGCATTATCGATACATAGATATCTTCATATACGAGTTCACGCACACATCATATGACGGTATGAGTTTTGTTACCCAACTCCACACGCTCTCATACTCGTAAATGTCCAATACATCATACCACCACCATTTTGCAGTCACTAAAGTTGATATGCCTAAAACGATGCGGTTTTGGCGGTCTTGCGCGTTAAGTCGTTACGAATAGAATTTTACTATCTTGCTTAGATATCTTAGGTAACCGATTGCAGAATGTTTTATATTATTTGGAACGTATGTGCGTGTGAATAGAAACACATTGGTCATATATGGTAGGCTGTTTTACTAGGTTATGTATTTTATAGGCTACATGGAAAATAATGCCGTGTAGTGCCGGCCTTAAAGAATAGCACCACCCCAACTCTTCCCATAGGTGTCGTACGGTACGAGACAACTAACGATCTTATCGCCACCTATTCTTCCTAGTCTCCACCAAAATTTACGGCGAAAAGTTGGAACTACCTATGACTATTGGTGATTCCTCTGTGTACCTCGGGGATTATGGACGTAAGAGATACTCATATGTATGTATGTACGTACGAGTACATGGAAAATCTACAAGAACGTCGATGGTGTAGGTAATAGCTATAGCTAGGACTTCTGACTCCCATACTCCGGGTTCGATTCCTTACGCATTTTTTTTATTGTTTATGGAGAGCAAACGAGCAAACGGTCCAACGCATGATAAATGATCACAGTCCGCATAGACATCTCACCACTTATGGCGTTTTCAATGCTCTGCTGACTTTGAAGACTTAGATAGGGTGCCTCAAGTAAAGTACCGGTGATTATGCTGACTCTCATACCCTTCAAACCGAAACACAGCAATGCATCATTACTACTTTGCACTTCATGTGCCAATGAGTATTCAGCTTTTTTGTAGTTTTACACGAACATTTACTGATTGCTCTAACGGTGAAGGAAAACATCGTGAGGAAACCTGTACACTAAAATACCCAGGAGTGTGTGGAATTCGAGTAGGGTAAACAATACCAAACCATCCACCCCATTAAACACCTGTAGATGCAGGTTTTTTTACGTATGAGGATTTTTTTATAGACCTTCCTCGATTATTCAAAAATTTGTATTAAGTCGAACTTCAACTGTCAAAAGAGTTCTTGAACCTCCGGGGGTAACAGCTCACATTTGACGGGTTAATTGGCGATTTATTTTTGTGATATATGTGTAAAAATACGTCCTCTACAGGTATTTTGCTACACCTGTACTGACTAGATTGATTGATTGAAGCAATAAAGCTGTAAATAAAATAGATCTAATTCACGAACAGTTCATTGAGTCATTGGGCAGAGAAAAGAAAAAACGAGAGGTTTTCACGGTTGTTAGAGTCACCGTAACGCCAGAACAATGGAAAGCCCTTTTGTAATACGCGGTAACTGTACGCAATAATAATATTATAACCAACTTTATTGAGCATTTTGGTAGCTGCGGGTTGCGACTTACTAAAAATTACCGTAATTTACCGAATCCCAATTAAGTGTAATATGTTTCTTATACTCTAGAAAAGTTGAGGTACAATCAAGACACATCATCGGGGAACCATTCCGCAATCAGTACCGCGACAAAGTACTAAAAGGTATGAGCCTGATGTGTTGCCACTGTACAGTCTGTCAATCAACCCAAAGCGTCAACATTTGAGAATCTGAAATATACCTACCATATTGCACATAGGCGTAAGCTTGAGATTTAATCGAAAGTTTTTGACATATAGTATCCAGCGATTCTTTAGCAGGTGGTCAAGAGTAGGTTTTTTTTTAAATACCACACCCTGCATTTTTTTCTTGCTACAAATCTAACTGAGAAAAGCTCGACTGGGAATAGTGCACCAATATTGAGGAATTTTATGTGGACTATTTTATCACCTTTTTTAAAATTCTTTATTTATTTAGGGGCTTTTGTATCTAATACAGTATATGCCAGGCCCATTGTACCCTTATCTAGTACCTATCTATATATACATACATTATTAAACATTTAATTAACATATTTATACCTATTTTGTGTGTTATGCGTCTTCTGGTTACCCGCAGCTAAGAAAAATTACAGCTCTTCAATTAGATCATATTATACACTAGTAATTTAATTTATAAGCCTTACGTCTACCGTATACACTGTTAATTACAATAAGTTTATCCTGTATTTCCCTAAGCAAAGTGGATTGTATCCTTTTTTAGTGAAATAAATAAACGCGGGAGGACCTTTTCGAGGCCAACCAGAGAGCTATCGATGTGGCTGCCTTCTGGTCGGGAAAAATTTAATTCGAATCACCAACACGAAAGAAGAAGAAGAAGTGAAATAAATGTCTTAAACCGTAAACCGTTAATATGACGGCAGATTATAAAGCCTGGTCGTATATTATGTTAGTATGTACTCGTATAGTTACCATTTTTTAGATTAATTTTAAGCCATGCCTATTGTATTTTTTTACAAAATGTATTCACTTACCAGACGCCATTTGAATTGAATTTATTACGATCAACAACCGATCCATTGCAACCCAGCGGTGGGCGGCAAGACATAATCACTTTATTTTTTATTTTCCGAATTTGCGCCTCCATTGTAAGCGTTCAGGCAAAACGACGGGTTTAATAACACTGTTTGCAAAAACTTTGAAACCAAAATTTCTGAGGAAAACAGCAACATAATATGCTGTTGCGATTATTATTATTCCTTTTTGAATTCCGCACAAAACCGGTTTGACAACTGCACGATTTGCATTTTTTGTGCGGCTGGTTTTTTACAAAAAATAGTTATGGCGTTTGTTTTGGGATTTCGTTACAAACAATTAATAGTACTTGTATGATACCTAATTAATGATTGATAATATTTAATTGAAACCAATTTTAAAAAAAACTCGCTTGTTAATTCAAAATCTGCATAACTCTACTTAACTTTCATACATGTAACCCTATTATTGTTATTTACAAGTCTTCGTTTGGTATTTATTTATTTAACTGTATTAGAAGACAGGTGATCTTTAATTGTATGTAATGTTTCTCTAAATAAATACTTTATTTCATTTCAAAATGAATATATTGTAGGTATACCATATACTTCCAATAAAACATTGGAATTTATAATATATGTTTTTGTCTGAAGGCATAAAGCGAAGAAGTTCGCGTTGGCAAATAATATACCTCAGAAGCATTAAACTGTGCCATTAAAAAAATAACAGGTGAGACAATTAGTGATGTTTGGACTTTGATTACGATGGCTAATTGGCAACGTTTTTTATTTAATTTTAATTAATTGTCATTGTAATCAAAGTTCAAACATCACTAATTTTTACACAATTATGTTCCAGGTATCAGTGATAAGTACGCGACAACCCCGGATTGTCGGTTTCTAGTGATGTGACAAATACGTTGGCTACATAATATTATCGATAAATGACATGTAACATACGATTGGTAATAACTGTTAGTGTTGTTATGAAATATGTAAATAAACAAATAAATATATATTCTATGTTCTATGTCATAGATCAATGATAGAAAGGAATTATCGCGTTGACAATGTCTATTATATATCTACGCTGTGACTACCATTCACAGAGTTCTATTTGCCGCTCGATTCTGTATAGAATAGAGAGAGTGACAAAGTTGAGCTTCCATTGTAACTGGCATTTTTTTATATTTTTTTTATTTATTTATTACAAAATCCACAGCACTTAAATATAAAAACAAAAATGTCAATTAACAAAATATACTGCCAATTACAGATTTCCTATTTTTAAAATAATTCTTATAGGGAGAAATAAGTTTTAGTGTGTGTGTGTGTGTGTGTGTGTGTGTGTGTGTGTGTGTGTATGGATGTATGTAGAAGAGAGTGAAAGGGTTTTTATCGCGCAAAAAATCTATGTTATATTTGATAGAAGAAGTGAGAACTTTCCTAAAGAACCTCGTGCCTTGTAATTGTAATCTACCGATATCGAATATTCGATGTAATGCGCTTCACCGTGCTAAAGGCCACAAGAAACTATGCGTTTTAGTCATGATCTGTCATCAAAATAAACCAAATCTAGATTATGTCCATAGCTTTTTCGGAACTGAACACTGTCGCATAGTACCCAAATAAACCTTTGTTTACGAACCATGCATGTTCCATATCAAAGCGAACGTAAGATTCGTTTGTAGTCAGACACGACGGATGGCAACGTCATAAGTCCTTAGCAACAGCACTCCCAGATTGTCGCGATCTATACATATATCAAAACCTGTCCAGTAGCAGTTCTCAATACCACTAAATCAGACAGACAAACAAATGTAGATTTTTTAAATTAAGACAGTGACTAATTAAGATTTATACCTATGTTAATAAAGTAGTAAGTCAGCTTTGGTACAAAAGAACACTGAACATTTAGATGTTCTGTTTTTCTTTATTTTATAAGGAGGGTAGACGAGCAACTGGACAACCTGAAGGTAAGTTTTCACCGTCGCCCATAGATATCACACCTCACTAAAATTTTATTAGAGATTTTTCGATGCACTGCTAATCTTGTGGACGTAGATGAATAAAAATCAAGATAAAAGAGATTGGGCGGATCCCGTACTAACTTGGATCCTAAAAAAATTTGTCGCCTCCAATCCTTGATAGATTTCGCCTAGAACTACATATTTTATTAAGGAACTAATTTCCTAAGTCGTGTGTGTACGTTTTGTTTAGTCGCTGATGAAACAAAATAAATAGAATCAGTGCAATTAGTATGTAGACATTTTTGGTCTCTAGCTCCTATCCTTCACGACTTAGGATGTTTTTTCCATAATGAAAGATGTAATCCTTGATGAGGTCTATCAAATGAGCAATTTTTGGTTGGAGGCGAAGCCGTGGGTCCAAAAGCGCCCAATCTCCTTTATTTGTTGAAAGTGGGTGATAAAACGGTCCTAAAAATTATAGTCCTGCTACTTTAAAGAAAATTACATTAATTCTTCATTATTTACAAAAAATCATTTAAACTATAAATACATTTGTCAGTCAAAAAGTCTTTTAATCTTTATTAAATGATATTAAAATTAATTGCATTATGGAGTGTCTCATATATTTTCAAACCGAAACACAGCAATGCAGCATTGCTGTATTTGCGGCAAAAATAGGTAAAGGGGTGGTACCTCCCCAGGCTGGCTCTGAATAGTCATACCACATTTTAATACACAGACCATGACATTCACATTACGTTCAATATAAGTAGGTCCGTACAAAGGTAAGCCTCGAACTACACGAGTACGGTTTCAACCCCGGTTCCGTTCGTTGCAACAAATCACGAAGTGCTAATTTCATGTGGAGGGAGGGCGGAGCGCTTGTGATTGGTTGCAGTGAACTGAACCGGGTCTGGAACTGGACCCGTGAAGTCCTAGGCTGATGATGTCTATGCACTGTTTTTCTTGTGCATCGTCACTATTCGTCACTGATAAGAGTAGCAATTATTCTTAGTAGTCATTCCAACGCTGGGCATAGATCGACCACTAGAGGCTGTGATGCAAAGATTTTTAAATTCTAGAAGGCTCTAGTAGTCCTAATTATGTGCTGTGATTTCTGTGTTGTGTATAACTTAAAGGCTAAACTTTTCACCCGTTCACATAATTATGGACAAACACTGTTAAGAATGATTATTAATTAACTTAAAAAATCCGCCGGGCTACTAGACATAGAAATATCATTGGTTTGTAAATATGGGTAATGCAGATGTTACATTGTGTTTCAGTATCACCATATTCTGCCAGAAAGCGTACACATTTTGTTCAATGAATAAATCAATCAATCATAAATTATCATCAATAAAATAATCAATCATAATAAATTAGCAATATAATAATAAAGGTAACAAAACAAAAACATGATTTTTTTTTACTGATATGACTAAATTTAAAAACTACTCTACGATAAATCTACGCTTGAACAGGAGCTACTCTACGATAACTCTACGCTTGGATTCTGCTGAGCCTAAATCTAATGACCAGTCAATGAGGTCAATCTCCGCTCACCGGCGCGAGCGCAGGTCCATTCATGATGACGCAACTTGAAGACCGTGACATTCAGACAGCGTCCAATATCCACTACAATGCATTTTAATTCAAATACAATGCACTTTAATGGACAATTGAATACCGTTAAATGCAATTTTAAAGACGCTTTCAAGAAGACGAACTTAATAGAGTTTATCCAATCAGTTAAGGCAACATTAAATAATAATATAATAAGTAATAAAGAGTACCTATTACAGCGTAAGACATCCCCGGATTGCCGGTTGCCGGGTACATCCCCGGAATGCCGTGTACTAGAAACCGCCATTCCGGGGTGTCGCGTAGTTTCTATACCTAACCTACTTAAAATTACTTGCTCTTTCTTACTAGACATTGACAGATGACATTCCTTTTGTCTATATTCTTTCTGATAAGAGAAAGTTATGGCCACTGCCTTTACATTTATACATTTTATGCTTCGAAATAGAAATAGAAAAACCTTTATTTGTTAACTGTAGCACACATGCAATTCCACACGTAAGTGTATGATATATTATACAAATTTATATTCTGACACAACTAAAATACCTTAAGTTAAAAAGCTTAAGTACCTATAACCCACTAATTTGCCCGTAGTTACCTACACACTCACTAGAGGATATAGTTTTTTTGTGTTGCTAATCATTTAAATTATAGCCAAATATTAAAATTAATTAATGGTCATGTCCTGAACGGAATCAGTCAATGTAAGCATTAATGGAACAGACAGATATTGTAAAGCAGCGTATATACAAACTAATTATAATGTGACACAACACTTGTAAAATATTTCAAAAATGACTTTTCTGTTACACCTGCTCAAAAATAGGCTTATTTATCGACTGGAAACTGTACGGGATATGCCAAATTTTCGTACTAAGTGCAGGAATCGAAAGACAAATGTTAACAAATGTTTCTATTCACTGCAGGAGTTTTTTGATGATAAAAACAATACCTAACTATAAAATCAATTATAACGTATAATGACATTTAATTTAATTTATCTCGTTAGCTATTATTACTAATATAATTTATTATTATTTCTTATTTTATATTACGGTGTCCTACTCATGGTTTCATGTATTATTTCAGGTTTCATGTATATACTAAAAAAAATTAAGACCATTTGTTACACATAATAATGGTATGAGTATGACCCACGATCGGTAATATTCAACAATAAAATACTGAGCACGAGAAACCACCCATTATACCGAATACATACAACAAACTGTACCTTCTAATCGAAATAACACTCGGAGCAACAATTTGGTCCTTCCAGTCCTTTTGGGAATAGTAGATTATCTAACTACTTCTAGTTAGATAATCTAACTACTTTTCTGTCTCTTTTCTAGCTCATACACATCAGTTTTAAATAAGTTTTTGGTTCTATTATTATTATTTTATGAACATCGCCTAAGTAAACTCACGACCTTGCTCAGTATTGTCCACTGGTGCAGTAGTTACGTGAGAATTAGCCCCTCAGATATAACTAACACGAATTGTTCAATACATATTTATAATTAATTGATATAGACTCACTGACCTTTAGGAGTGGTTGCGGATCGGATTACAAGGATCTTTCAGGTTTTGGAATTATTTATCAAATAAACTTTCTTTAATTTGTAAACATGTGTTTAATTTGTTAAACAATGTATAAAAAAAATACCTACTTATTGAACTTGACTTTAAACTTCAGTCACACGAAGTTATGCAGCTTGCTGCAGCTTTTGTGGTGATTTTAATAACTACTTTTAAGTACTTACATAATCTTCTTCTATGTCGTATTTCTCATTGATATGACGATTTTCTCAGCAGATTTAATCGGGTGGTTTGCCACTGCTTTCCTCATTTCCCAAGCAGAATATCTTAATGTGCTGGTTTTCTTACGATGTTTTTCCTCACCATTAAAGCAGTCGGTAAATGTACGTAAGTCTTCGAAAAAAACCGAAAAACCCATTGGTACATGCATTGCCCTTGCATGGTTTCGAAACCGGACCTCTGGCGTCCTAGCCACAGCAGCTATAATAAACCATTAATAACTATTGTTTATAGATTCAAACAATAACTTTTTGAGAAGTTTAAAAATTGTATAAAATAGAAATAATCTTATTAAAAACTGCAGTATAGGTAACTCGGCATTCTAGGTGTCAGTCTACTGAACAAACTTACATTGGTTTTTGTTACACTGTTCATGTAAAATTCTAATATAATTATGTACATCATTAATAAATAAATAAAATAAAAAACGGTTTGTCCCGTGCGGACGGCAAGAGGCCGGACGGTCTTACATTGATTCCATGGGCGAGAGGGCGCTGTCTCCTCTGGGACGCGACGTGCGTTAGCACTTTCGCGCCCTGCCATCTCGCCAGCACTCGGCAGACTGCAGGTGCAGCTGCCGAGGCCGCGGCCCAGAGGAAACACCTAAAGTACTCCAACCTGGAATCGATGTACGATTTTGTGCCTTTGGCAGTTGAAACCGCGGGACCATGGGGCTCCGAGGCCAAGGATCTGATTCGCGCAGTGGGGAGAAGAATAAAGGAGAGAGGTGAACCGCGAGCCGGCCACTTTTTAGTATTTAGCCATTCAGCGAGAGAACGCCGCGACTATTTTAGGCTATTTGACTAAAATTATATTATATAAATTTACCTAGGTATAGTATGATTTTGAATTTATAATTTCAAAGCAAATTGACTTGTAATAATATGATTTAAAATAATAATAAAGTAATATTTTAATAAATTGGCAAAAAAAAAGTTAAGCAGGTATATTGCACATGATAGTTACTCCAAGATTTATGTACTTATGGCAATATTGTAACCAATTCATAGCGACACAAAGAAATGGACTCGATTAGACGATTACATTATTAAGATAAAAATACTTACAGTTAAAATCTCCAAAAGCAATCTAAATTAAACAGATTTAAATCATCGACCAAACGATCTCATAATTAATAGAAAATTATCTGTCATTTCACAATCTATCATTAATACCCTAGTGTCACAATAGGTGTTGCCGCTTTTGTCGATATAATCGAACCATTGTCATCTCTAGCATAGAAAGCTAGTGATGTAACTCTCGATCGATACAATATCGATGATTTATGGTTGATTGTTGAAATTTGTAAATAGGTATTTGAAAGTGACGTTCATATTTATTACTTAACTTTTAATGACGTGTGACAAAATTAATACATATTTTTGTTAAAATAACATAATATAATATCATATCGGCGCACTGTAATTTATATCTATATACAGGATGTAAAAGTGACAACCTAAAAGCCTTTAAACTACCGACTTTACTCATCAAACTGAATAGTGACGACTTGACGTACAAACTACGGTTTCAAGAATAGGTACATCCTGTATCTATAGGTAGTAATAGAGAGAAGTATTCAACATCTCATCAGCCTTTAACGTCCCCACTGTTGGGGCACAGGCCTCCCCTTGCACAATTGGTTAAATGCCATGATCCACCGAGCGGGCCCAGTGATCAGCTGATCGATTTGTATGGGGAGTAGATTTTTTTTGTTGCGTAAATTAAAAATTCGTCAAAGAGTTCTTCAGTTATCGATACTGAACAACCCCTTTTGTCTTACAAAGAGGGTTTTGTTACGCCCTGTATACATGTTACCAGATATAAAATTATCACGACAAATACAAATAAAAAATCTGAAAAAGCAACCATGAAACTTGAATTCGTCCCTTTAGCCCCATTGTACCGGCACCATAGAATTGTATAACTGAAACTTAAGCATTAACGATTACTTATTTCCCTAAATTACATAGCCCGTAATACAATAGAAATTTGTGTGAACGCATGTTTTGCAGACACCTCCATTGTGACTGGTAATTAAGCTATGACACCGAATAGACGTTTAATTAGAATAGGCTACACAATACAGGGAAGAACATAATGTTGTTAATTTGTGAGAATTGCTCCTAAAATAGCTAACCTAAAAAGGCAACAAACCGTATATAACGCAAGGTGTCGTGAGTTCCGTGAAATTAAGTTGAAAAACGACGTGAAAATTTACTAAAAAGTTCGATGTGGTAGTGAAATTGTAATAATAGAGGAATACTTATCTAAATTCGATCTTACAAGGCGGCTTTGATATAATTAATTATTAACAATTATGTACTATGACTTATTGCAAACCTATATTATTAAAATGTACATAAATGCAATGCAATGTTGTGGAAAGATACTCAACTCTACTCTTCTATCGATTATTTATTGTTAGCTTGCTACAGTCTGTCCTCTATTGCCGGTTAGCAGGGTTCTAGGACAGTGCGCAGATGAAGAAATAGAAGAATTGGTTTTTAAATAATATATTTTAAGGAAAAGAACACATAGTAGGTAACACAGAAAATAGGTAGTAGGAAATAAGAGTGAACGGGAGACGTCCGTTCGAGATGAAATACAGATAAAAAGTCAATGTACATATAAAACAATGAAATTAATGGAATAATGAAATTTAAAAATGGAATGAGAACATGATTTTGAATTTAAATGAAGAAATGAAGATGCCAATACGAAATGAGATGAGATAAACGCTAACGATGAGGTTGAAGTTGATGGCAAGGAGGTTGATATGAACGATGAAGTCGACATCGTTACAAGCTAACTATTTATATCTCATCTCATCAGTCTATAATGTCCCCACTGTTGGATCACTGGCCTCCTCTTGCATAAGGGGGTACGGGCCATAGTCCACCGAGCGGACCCAGAGCTGATTGGTGGATCAATCACATCGACTGACATTTCGGTAGTAAGTACCTACAATATGTATATTGCATATAATTGAGACCACATTTCGCCATCCACATAAGGATAATCTCAAATTAACCGGATTAGTTTTTACTAGAACGATTGCAGTCGCCCGCGCACGTCTAGTTTTTGTCGCGCGTGTGAACTCGGCCTTTCGCAATGTAGCCACTACTATACCGGCAGGGCCTCATTTAGAATGGCGCCCTAGGCTAAATGATAGCGCCCCTTATTTTCTATCTAAACGCAGCGTTGTTCCAGAAGGTATATAGGGAACTTATGTTGGAAATAAAGTGGGTGTATACCCCAAAAAGACAACAATAATAATTAAATATCTATTTATGAATCATTATTTTAATTTAATTTTTTTTTAGTTATTAATGTGCTGTATGTTATTAACTGTATAATAATGTACAATTTTTGTAATTTTTATTAATATAATTCTTTTTTAAAGTATAATTTGGAATGAATGAAGTCAATAAAGGCTTTTTTATTTTTTTATTTATTTTATATATACCCCAAAAAGGGCATTAATTTTTTAACTACTCTCAAGAGTATGTAATACATGATAACTTGATAAGAAAAAGCCACTTAGCACTTAAGAAGCATTAGAAGAGGTATCAAAATTTCCTGCTAAGCCAAGTGCAAATTGATCTGTGAGATTCGAAAAAATCTCTCTCACTTGCATAGAAAAACTTCGTGACGAATCGAAATGCATATCTAAGGAACACGGTCTGTATGAAGTACATATGTGATACATATATGACAGCCCCCTGTGTAGAGCATGCGTGGAGGCAGAGGAGACGGTCGTCCACGTCCTGTTGGAATGCAGTGAGGACCACCTACCGGGCGGGAAGCCTTGGCACCCCAGAATCACTTCCCGAAGTCCTACAGAACATTAAAAGACTGCTGAACTTTCTGGCGAGGTTGGGGTGGCTCGAGTAAGTAGTAGTTCCCATCACACGCAAAATAATCGCTGAAGACGTCGAGTTGCGGAAACCAGCCCGTTATTACATTACATGGAGTACATATTAGTCTCGTATTCCTGGACTCCAATAGTGAAATAGACTATAAAGATTTAGGATAAAGACGACAGCCTTACATGAAGCCAGACGAACAACCGTCGAACCGATCTCAGCCTGTACGTCGTAATCAGTGTTCCATTTATACTTTTTCAAATGCCTAAGGCCTTAGCGCCCCTGAAACCCAGCGCCCCTAGGCTTAACGGTCCAGTAATAGCACCCCTAAAGACCTAGCGCCCTAGGCCCCGTTGGGCCAGTATTAGAGCCGCGACGTGTAGATTATGATCGCGTGAAACAGTAAGTACATTACACGCAAACTGGGTTCTGAGTGTTGACACGGTGGGTGACGAGGGAAAGTTATAAATAACGTGAATTAACATCAACAAGTTCCACGTGCATGAGATTATTTAATAGTTTTTTAAACACAGGATTCTTATCATCACGGTTTGGGGTTGTTTTAAGGTTCCGATATTTCGACACAGATGCATGCGCCATGGCCGCGGGTAGACTGACTGGCTGACTAACTATAGTATTAACAATAACCACGAAAGCTTAAAAAGTTATAAGGTTTTTTTAATACTAACGGCCTCGTTAATCGTACCTTCTCTCTCTAGATCTATGACGCAGAAAGAGGCAGCATGTGTTTTAGACTTTTAATTGAATCTCAATCTTAATGCTTGGTGAAATTCGGGGTAACTTACTCCACTGACTCTGCCTGGTGACCAGTAATGCTGTATGGATGTTTGAAACTCGTTATGGGCGAAGTCCCATTGAAAATATCGATAGCGCGTTCTATGTTTGTATGGAAATACGTGCTCCAAACGAACAGCGACATCTGTCGGCGAGTTAAGTGAACTAATCGTATTGGCTATCAAAAACCACAACTGTAATAAATAATACCTCTTACCTAATACTTTCCGATCTTTTGATCACTTATGGATATGTAGGTACTTATCACAATTGTTTAATACATTCTGTATGACTCGACAAGGTTAAATTTTTTTACCCTGAATTCGCATGGAAAGTTCTTTCTGAGCATGATTAATATCTATTTTATCACGAAGCATGACGAAAGAACAACTAATTTGTTACAAAAACTAACGACTGACCTTTACCCGAGAAATAAAGTCTTCAAAATACGTAATTATTGCCCCGGGGGCTGTAAAACAAAATTAGACGTCTATCATTGCAAGTCGCTCATTAGCTTCATTACTAATAGTTTATTAGCAATAGAAGGTACTTTCGTATAACTGTTAGTAGAGTATTTCGGTTTTCTGTACTTATCAGCTGTAAGTCATTCTGTAAAAAATTCGTAAAATTGTAAACTCGAGTATTAATTAGTACATTCTATCAACAAAATTACGATAGTTCAAAAACAGCTTATATGGAGTAAGATTTTTAAAATTGAAGACAGGTATAGATGAATGTCAATTTATTTATAACCAACACCCATGGACATCTCAATTCACTTAAATACTATTAGAGAGTTTTCGATACGCTACTAACCTTAAAGATTTAGATAAAGTGCGTCACGTGGCTGGTTCTCTTAACCTTCAAACGGGAACAAAATAAAGACATTTTAAATTAAATTTAAATGTCCTTATTTTCAGGCACTAGTCCCATAGAATTAAAAAAAATTAAAAAAAAACGAATAATAAATTATCAATTAATAAAGTAATTATAATAAAACATTATACATTTTAAAATATATATAATTAGATAAGTACTGTTACAGTATATTTTAGATACACTGAGAGAAATTTGTCACGACGCCAAATCTTTACGTAATGCAGGTGCCGTTTTGTCTATAATACGTATGGTACAACATGCATTTTGTTGGTAAATACAGAGTAATGTTGTAATGTATCAACACGTAATTAAGTTACAACATGCTCCATAATGATCTTCCTGTTATGTACGTACCCGTTTGCCGCCTACTTAAGCAAGACACTACATCTATACAGGCATAGCCCGATACATGACCGGAAGTAGGCCGTTGATATGACGTCACGTACAATACATTAAATAATGCAGTCGCACTTTTCTACGTGTACTACAACATTATAAAGACTGCACATACTTATTGCAATTGTAAAGAGCTCGCATACGTAATGAATGGATCTCGACACATGAAAGCATGACTCTTAGAATAATGTTACATCGTCCTTACTACGTACGCAACTCAATTAGGAGTGGTGCCGCATACTGATAAATATCCCGTTACAATCATAATGATACCACTTTTAGGAAAGCGTCCACTTACCCGCAAAAATGCGGATGACGTCATCCGCAGCGCCCGCAAGATACTGCTATCCTTTTCTTAGCCGCTGGCGCTGCGGCTGACGTCATAGGTGCCCGCAATTGTATGAGATTCCATACAAAGTAAAAAATCCGTTGCTCCATGAAAAACGAGGTTTGGTACGTAATACAGTTGACGCATACTTATTGTAGCCGGGTACATGATACGAGACACCACTCTTACTTTACGTACTTCGCGACTATCGCGACATTATAAGTAGCTCGCATACTGATGCCTGTAACCGGAGCATGACTAATGTTAGATCGTCCCGACTACTGATTGAACTTCATTAAGAATGAGGTTTGGTGCGTAGTACAGTTGACGCATACTTATTGTAAGTACCCGGGTACATGATACGAGACACCACTCTTAGATTACGTACTTCGCGACATTATAAGTAGCTCGCATACTGATGCCTATAACTGGAGCATGACTAATGTTAGATCGTCCCGACTACTGATGGAACTTCATTAAGAACGAGGTTTGGTACGTAGTACAGTTGACGCATACTTATTGTAAGTACCCGGGTACATGATACGAGACACCACTCTTACTTTACGTACTTCGCGACATTATAAGTAGCTCGCATACTGATGCCTGTAACCGGAGCATGACTAATGTTAGATCGTCCCGACTACTGATGAAACTTCATTAAGAACGAGGTTTGGTACATAGTACAGTTGACGCATACTTATTGTAAGTACCCGGGTACATGATACGAGACACCACTCTTAGTTTACGTACTTCGCGACATTATAAGTAGCTCGCATACTGATGCCTGTAACCGGAGCATGACTAATGTTAGATCGTCCCGACTACTGATTGAACTTCATTAAGAATGAGGTTTGGTGCGTAGTACAGTTGACGCATACTTATTGTAAGTACCCGGGTACATGATACGAGACACCACTCTTAGATTACGTACTTCGCGACATTATAAGTAGCTCGCATACTGATGCCTATAACTGGAGCATGACTAATGTTAGATCGTCCCGACTACTGATGGAACTTCATTAAGAACGAGGTTTGGTACGTAGTACAGTTGACGCATACTTATTGTAAGTACCCGGGTACATGATACGAGACACCACTCTTACTTTACGTACTTCGCGACATTATAAGTAGCTCGCATACTGATGCCTGTAACCGGAGCATGACTAATGTTAGATCGTCCCGACTACTGATGGAACTTCATTAAGAACGAGGTTTGGTACGTAGTACAGTTGACGCATACTTATTGTAAGTACCCGGGTACATGATACGAGACACCACTCTTACTTTACGTACTTCGCGACATTATAAGTAGCTCGCATACTGATGCCTGTAACCGGAGCATGACTAATGTTAGATCGTCCCGACTACTGATGGAACTTCATTAAGAACGAGGTTTGGTACGTAGTACAACTGTACTACGTCAACTGACGCATACTTATTGTAAGTACCCGGGTACATGATACGAGACACCACTCTTAGTGTACGTACTTCGCGACATTATAAGTAGCTCGCATACTGATGCCTGTAACCGGAGCATGACTAATGTTAGATCGTCCCGACTACTGATGGAACTTCATTAAGAATGAGGTTTAATACGTAGTACAGTTGACCCATCCTTATTGTAAGTACCACGTCCACGAAACTGTCCACGCGATTGAGTCGAAGTTCTTCAAGATCCACCATAAAAACAGAACACAGAAACTCTTAAGTTAAATCCTCAAACTCATGAGCGATCGGCGCGAAATGAGATTGCAGTCTTCAGTGGACGAAACAGAATATGAGCGGCTCAATAGACAGATCTCCAAAGCAATAAGACGCGATATATTACGTAGATTTAATACCTCACGCATTAAAGAGGCGATCGAGCGAAATAAAGGCTCCGAAGTGTTCGCACGAGATCTGTCTATGGGGCAGAGCCAGCTGATGAAACTAAAGACCGACACAGCGGCAATATCATTTCTAGCAAACCGGAGATTTTGAGAGAGCTTGAGATATTCTATGGACAATACACTTCTTCACGGCAACCTCTTACCAACACGGCTCAAGACCCTAGAGCCAAGCTAACCCGACATCATACCAATGATGTCCCGGACATCAGTCTGTATGAGATTCGTATGGTTTTCAAACAACATAGTCCGAGAGCGGAAGGTATAATTACCTACGTCATCTGGTACCTCTTCCGCACTGTTATAGGTAGTTGACCGCACTTTAGATATGTAAGAAAAAATAGCCAGCTGGGGTTCCATTGGTACGTTTTGGAGATATATCCACCCGCCATCTGCACTCTGACACTCTCCCCTATGAACATCCACCCCCTCGAAGTTAGTCGAAGTATTTCGAATTAAGCTGAATTTACTGTTACTGACCAGAATTCAATATTATTTTCAAGCTTGTCTGCCGCGGGTATTGGACCAACGCAGGGATGGCAGACATTCACATACGTAGTTAGCGATGCGTAAGCTATTAAATAGCATTGGTTTCATCTCGGTACCCGATGACGTAGGTTGACATGGTTTTTGGGCCATATTTAATGTTGTCTGGCGGGCATTTTGGATCAAGGGGCGGGTGGCAGACTAATGTTTCTTGTACCTACTACTAATGAAGGGGCAACTGCTGATACTAATTTGATTTCGGTACCAGATGACGTAGTTTATGCCTAAAAATACGACCTATATATTTTGGCATATCTCAGAAACGGACCAATGGAACCCCGGCAGACCCTATTTTCCTTACATAACTAAAGTGCGGTCAACTGCCTATAATAGTGCGAAAGAGGTACCAGATGACGTAGGCGTTTCTTACATGCCAGCTCTCTTATTATAAGAACGCCGTCATGTCAATCCGATTACAGGACCAAAGTATGAAACCAATCCAATTTCAAAAAGGTGTAAGACAGGGAGACGTGATTTCTCCGAAACTGTTTACCACCGCATTGGAAGACGTTTTCAAACATATGTCCTGGAAAGGATTCGGCATCAACATCAATGGCGAGTACATCACTCACCTTCGGTTTGCCGCCGACATTGTGATCATGGCGGAATTCATGAAAGACCTTGGCATGATGCTCAGAGACCTGAACAGTGCCTCCCAACAGGTGGCTCTTAAAATTAACATGGACAAGACGAAAATCATGTTGCACTCGCACCCGTAATGGTTATCGTTAGGGGCACTGGTCTTGAAGTTGTTGACCACTACGTGTACCTAGGACAGATTGCAGAGCTAGATAGTGCAGAGCTAGGTAGGTCCAACTTCAAGAAAGAGGTCAACCGACGAATCCAACTCGGCTGGGCAGCGTTCGGGAAACTACTTCTACTTACTAGGTATTATAGAATCGGTCAATTAAAGAGGTATGAGCTGGACCATAACACCTCCATGGTCAAGATCCGTACAATTTATTTTGCTTTATGTGCCTGGAGATGACGGTTCATATCTATTTAAGTATAAAAGTTGTACCTAATCCATATTCGGCGGAATAACGATTTTCCGAGTAATCATGTCATCGTAATACTCATCCCTCTGTGTATTAGGTATGTGATCACTTAACATACATCATCATCATCATTATCAGCCTATTTATCCCCATTAAAGAGGGCACAAGCCTTCCCTTCACAAGGGGGTACAGGCCATGAACCATCGAGCGGGTCCAGGACTTTTAAATACTAGGTACTCATAATTATTATTTTGAAATGAAGACTTTTTTAAATCAGACCCAAAGGGCAAGAATCCAGAGCTGTAAAATAAACAAACCAATGTTCTCTTTCTTTAAAATGTATGCTTCACATTATAATTAGCAAAAAACATTATATAAAGACTCTACAACGGAACGTAATGAGCGCCGTACATTAAAAAGATTTGCATACATTATTCCTGTACCACATACATTAGATACTGTAGGTACTTACTGCTCTCTTGTAGTCTTGTTCTGTGTGGCAAAACTGGCATAAACCTGTCACCTATCCATAGGTGTGCTCAATCAATAGAATAAAAGATATCAAAATGTATGGAGGTACGTCGGCCAAGTTTTTCTCCAGTCTACATATTTTAACCAAGCATAATATGCAGATGATAAGTTTATCATTTAACAATGTTCCGTCTGCAATTCACATATTAGTCGATTTTCGATAAACAAGGTTAAAAAAAATGGCGAATACCAAAGTTTTCTGGCGAAAATTGTTCACATTCATGGGTACTGTTACCTCTTGAAGGGATTGGTGCATTTAAACTTACCTCTGTATACCTAGGAACTAAAATAGTAAAATGTCTGTTTGCCTGGAGTCGCGACTGTATCATTTTGTCCATGGTTCCCAGCTATTGGGATTGGGTCGCCTCATCTCTTCCCTTAGATAGACGTCGTAAAAGGTGACTAAGGGCTGTTTGAGACTGTATGAGAAATACGTTAGTTTTCAATTTAGCCGCCTCGGTCGTTCCTCTTTCCTCAAACCTAATCCAGCAAGCGCTCGATTCCAAACAAAGAAGACTGGGCGCTTTTGTACCCAGGGCTTCGCCCGCAACCGAACAGTACAATTGGTAGATTAGGATCCAGGAGTAGGTACCTACATCTTTTAAATCACCTATGGGACGAATTTCCTAAGTAGTGTCGGTCGAGAGCTAGAGACCAAAACCGTCTTCATAATATTTAAGATGTCATGAAAAATAGTGGATTCAAGCTTGGGAAATCGCCCAATCTCCTTTAGTTGGAATAAATTTAATAGAACTTGGCACCAAAATGCTATTAATTTATTTTGTCAAACGATTTACTAATTTAAATATGTATTTAAATAATTGAAACATAAATATTTTAATTCTTACTAATTAAAATCCCACTAATATATAATTTATAGATGTGAAAGTTTTGTAATATAATGTTGCCTTTTTCATAGTACCTGGTGACGAGGAAAAATAAGTAATGAAAGTACTTATTTTGACGAATTTGTGTCGGTTTTTAGCTTACCTACCTATTTATTTAATTATTTCCATCATACCTAAGCATTTGTCAGCTTGCCTCTCCGACTCGCGGCCAAAGTGCGGCGCCGTCCGAGCGCTCGGTAGGTAAATAACGCGCGCAAGTACATGAAGTGATGAGCACTGGCTCTGGCGTAATTTCTTAAGTTATGTTATGGGTCAACAGTGAATGTGTTAGTTTTGGTGACCATTTACTGTTTTTGACAACATAAAGGCGTTTTAAGCAGAAGCTCACAGATAAAAGACAAACGGGTGTGAAGCGGACGGCAAGGGGAGGTACGTGTGCGGTTCATTGCAATGCATTTGCCTGTGACGTCAGTCGAGCGCCGCCGACCAGTCAAGGTTACTGTGCAAGTGTTGTTTGATTTAAAGTATTTGGTAAGTGATTTTGTTAGAGTTTTATTAGCGACAAGTGATTATATTATTGTATAATAACCTCAGTGATTTTATTAAAGTGACAAGTGATTCCAAGTATAGCGTAATGACTTCTTTTGAGTGTTTGTGACAGAAAATTATGTTTTCAAATTATTTTTACCATTCTAGGACCGATGGCTGACGACGATGAAACTCCAACTTGTTCTCAAAACAAGCCGTCTATGACTTATATAAAAAGGGGTGGTGGCACAATCCTCTTACATGCTGGTCATCAGTATTCAAGGAAAGAAAAATATAAAAATGGGACAGAGATATGGGAGTGCATCAACAGGAAGAAAGCGAAATGCGGAGGCAAGATTACTTTGAAAGTAAGTGAAACAACAATATTAACCGCCTAAAACATTTTTCTAGTATGGAGACCCCCTTTAATTTTTAACTTTATTTTTTATCTTAGCTATTTGTTGTTAAATTATGGTTCACAATGGTCAAGTAATAATTCAATCAATTAATAACATATATTTTTATTGTTTTAGGGCACAGATATTGTAGGAGAAAAACATCACAAATGCACGCCGGATTTCGCAAAAAATATGATAGACGAGCCGTTGAATGAATGCAAAACTAAATTGTCTTCACCGGAATTTCCATCAATACAACCAACATTTGACGCTACAATAGCATCATGCAAAGACGCAGGTCTGGAACTTATAAAAGCAATTCCAAGTTACAAAAATGTTAAAAATACATTGTACAGGCATAGAAATGCTTCCATCGGGATGAAGAAAATTATGTTTAGTAATTTAGCTCTCTCACCTTCAAACCGAAACACAGAAATGCAAGCATTTCTGCTTCACGGCAGTAATAGGTAAGAGGGTGATTGATACCAACCCAGGCGATCCTGCACATCAGGATCTACCACCTGTAAAAAACCGTGAGTTTATATATGGGAGAGTATCTGTGTGTATGATGTAAGTATGTGTGTTACGTTAGCCATAAGGTAGATATAATCTTGGGATCAGTAGGTCTGATTTCCAGCTACCCTTACCTTATCTTATTTGTGTAAATGTAACTGCTTACTAAATAGACCTCTTTAATAAGACTTTTCAGATTGCAAATCAATCAAAATAATTTGTTTGCATAAAATACATGTCAAGTTCTTAAATAATAACCCCATTGTCTGCAGTCTAAAACACTTGACGTTGCATTTTTCAGCTCATTGTTATCAGTGATTTGGATAACACTTTCACTGTAAAAGAACCATCTACAAAGGAGACATTTATAAGGGAGACACATACAAAGGAGACTTCTACACCCATTGAAAGCACTAGTTCTCAAGTAGAAATTGCAAATGTTGAAAGCCGCAGGAGTTCGAAAGTAAGAAATTCTCTTTGATTCCATTGGCTAATAATGATATGATACCATCATCCTGTTCGACCCCGCGACTGTGCCATTTATCGTTGTTCACATAATAATGCAAGTTATCTCACATTGTTTTCCTTCACCGTCACAGGGTAAATAGTAAATGAACGCAAGACTTCGATAAGAATTATTTTGTGTTCGAGATTAAAACAAATTAATTTAACATGTATTAATTAAATAATAATTTGTAACCAAAATGAAGAAATACATAAAATTTTTAAGAAGTCGAATGTCGTTATAATAAAAATAAAATAACAATTTTATTTCTTTTGTTACAGGTGTTAGATATTTTACAAGTAAGAGGACTTTTATTATAAAATAACTTTAATTTGTACTTAAATTCTACAATTTTATTAGTAAAAAACTCGCACTCCGAAAGGATAAGTAGTATGTTTTAAGCTAGCATTAATATCTGTAGTTGAATTCCTTAAGTTATACAACGCATTTCCGCCAAACGGCCACGTTGCGTCGTGTAACTTCAGGAATTGAGGTAGGGATATTAATGCTAGCTTAAAAAATACTACTTCCTTTCGGAGGGCTTCCGGACAAGATTTTTAAATAAATCTTAATAATGATATAATTATGATTTTTTCGATTGGTGGCACTAGTAGTGTGCGGAAAACCCAGTCTTAAAACTGATTGATTTGTTTATATGGAATAAAGCAGGTAGGTAACGGCTTTGTAACAACATGTCTGAATATTCCAAAATTTGACAGTCTGTATTTACTAAATTTTTTTAATTTTCTTATGACTTAATTATTTTTAGTTTATGTTTAGCACATAGCAATATTATTGTAAATTGTATCCATTTAATCATATTATGTGGTTAGTCTGTTTATTGTCGAGACTTGATGTGGTGTCCAACTTTAAGTACCTAGGTATTAGTTGTTAGGCCGTCGTCGTCTAAACTCTTAAAAGTTATTTTCTGTGTAATTATTAAAAGCGTTGTTGTATTGTATAGTTATGTATTTCGTGTTAATTACGGGTTGTTCGGTGTTGGTATTGGTCATGTTGTGTTTTATTCATGTTCTGATTTAGTCATGTTCAATTCTGGTTAAATCATGTTGTGCTTTAGTCATGTTCTGCGTTAGTCATGTTACGGTTTAGTCATATTCTGATTTGGTCATGTTCAGTTCTGGTTAAGTAATGTTCTGGTTTAGTCATGTCTGGCACATATCATAACACGTCCGTAAACCCTGTGGGGGTAGACAGAGGAACCACCTTCATTCATAGGTTATCACATTCCATTATTAGAGGGTTTTTGATGTGCACTTACCTGAGATTGAAGATGGTTCCTCTGTCTACCCCCATTGGATTATGTACGTGTAATGTTATGTGCCAAAAACATATTCACAAAAAATAAACCAGACATGACTAAACTAGAACATGACTAAATCAGAACAAGACCAAAGCAGATTATGACCAAAACCGAACATGACTAAAGCAGAACATGACTAAATAAGAACATGACCAATACCGAACAACCCGTTCATTTCAGGTTAAGTCATGTTCTATACCGCAGATCTCGTTACTATGAATGTCAACAATTATCATGATCAGTATAGGGCTCTTGACAAAATTGTATCGTCTTTACAATACCGTAGAGCTCGATGCTCGATACTTGTAAAATATGCACATGATATAAGAAAAAATGTATCTCTAAGTTTATTAATTGATTTACAATGTTTGTGATGTTAAGGGTGTATTAACAAACAGATGACAGCTAATTTATGTAAAATTTACTGTGAATCGAGTTATTATTATTAAGTTATTTTTCGATTCACAGAAAATTTGACATAAATTAGCTGTCATCTGTCAAGTTTGAAGTAGGAATTTGTTTTGTTTATACTTAGCACTTAGCACAGGCACTTAGCATATATTGTAAATGTTAACCATTCTGATTGTATTTGGTTATGTTTGATAGTTCATTCTGGTCGATTGACAGTCTGTCAGAGAGCGAGATGCTCCCACGGTACGCGTACTGATCGCGGCATCTCGCTCTCTTACAGATTGCGTGTTGGACGCGTTCATGTTAGCACAGCTGCCGACACTAATCGAACGTTTAGTCTTTCTGTCTGCTTATTTCAATAATCCTCACTGGTGGATTTCTGAATTCGATTAGCCACAATAGACTTCAAAGATAACCATTGTTTTACTTCATTACGAGAAATGGTAGTATTGTTAATTTTGGTAAAACAAGTTTAGAAATAAATTTTAAGGTAATTTTGTCGTAGTCGCTATATCATAATCTTATTAACGGATGTGGTAATAAACTATTGCAGTCTGTATCTAATTCACTGCCTTTTATTTACAGATGGTCCTTTTACACAATATAATAGGGATGAGAAAAGGACGTATATAAGCGGGTACAACATTAGTGCAGCATAATTATGGTAAGGACGTGCGAACCGCATAACCATAGTTGCAGCCTGTGCGTACAACAGGTATGTGTGTTAATGCGTACGCAAGGTGCAGAATGCGTGTAGTTAAAATGTTACGTGCGTAATTGTATATATAATATATGTATTAGTATACTTACAGCATGGACGTTGCTACGCTGTGGGCGATTATGTTCCCCTGCGCATACAACGACAATCAGCCGTGCTACCTGTTACTGCCTGCCATAAGGAGAAACAGGTGCGAAAGATAAAGAAACCTCTTTCGCGCTTGCTTGGTTGGCAGTGAGGTGCCGCAAGGCATGAAGTCACAGTATGCGCAGGGAATATATTCTCCCACGGTGAAGCAACACTTTACTGTACGTATGCTACATTTTTATGTACGCATGTGACATTTTTACTATAAGTAGGCTGCACCATTGTGTACATAAGTAACACCATTACTGTACGTAGGCTGCACCATGGTATATGTAGGTGATGTCCTTACTGTAAGTACGTTGCACCATTGTGTACGTAGAATGTACCATGATGTACGTAGTCGATATCCTTACAGTACGTAGGTATTACCCGTATTGTACGTAGGTAACACCGTTAGTGTACGTAGGTAACATCCTTACTGTACGTAGGTAATATCCTTACTATACGTAGGTAACATCCTTACTTTACGTAGTTAACATCCTTACTATACGCAGGAAACATCCTTACTTTACGTAGTTAACATCCTTACTATACGTAGGTAACATCCTTACTTTACGTAGTTAACATCCTTACTATACGCAGGAAACATCCTTACATTACGTAGGTAACATCTTTACTATACGTAGGTAAGAACCTTATGGTAATTAGGCTGTGACATTATGTACGTAGGTGAGATCATTACCGTTCATAGATTTAATCATTACGTACGTAGGTAACAACACCATGGTAAGTAGGCTGTACCATTTTGTACGTAGAAGGTATCGTTACTGTAAATACCCTGAAGCATAATCTACCTATGTAACAACCTTATATAATTAGGCTGTAACATTATATACATAGATGACATCTTTACTGTACGTAGGTTGAAGCATGATATATATAGGTAACAGCATCACGGTAACTAGACTGAACCATTATCTACATAGACTTAAGCATGACCTACGTAGGTAACAACCTTACTGTAAATAGGCCATACCGTTATGTGTGTAGGTGACAACGTTACTACATAGACGAGAGCATTACGTACAACAGTACGGTAAGTAGGAAGGGTCTAGGTACGTACTCTGCAGCATTACTTACGTAATTATCAACCTAAGCACGGTTGTTGTCTACGTACATAATGTCTGTGCCTGCGCACAATAAGGATGTTACCTACGTACTGTCATGTTATTAGATACTTATGGCATGACAGTACGCCATTGAATGAACGAATGAATGGATAATTTGTATGGGGAGTCGTAATGTTTGGGGTTCCTTACATGCAAAGTCATGAAGCGTAATGTTGTTTCATCTTTATGTACTCCTGGTACGTTTTTAACAAGAAAAATGGATGTGGAGTCTAGAATTACGTATGTCCGAACATGACTTTTCTCTCAGTGTAAGTACAGTTATAATTATAATTTTCATAAAAGGATACCACATTATGAAACGGAGTCATACCACATCCAATTTCATGAAAATAACAGATGAGAAGATAATACAAGTATTCGTAGCTTATTTTGATTTACTCTCCGATATTCTTGGCGGAAAATGTCTACCAACCCGAAACCATCTTTACCTTAGGTTGTTCCTTTGCCTCTAGTTACTCATTGCCTCAAGTTGCTTCACGACTCACGAGAGCACGGTGCGGTAAATCCCCGAAGCGATTTGAGAGATTGTCAAATAATTTGCCAAGATTTGCAAGTTCGTTTATTTATAGCACATACTTATATTTCGCAGTAAAATGGCCACAGAACCGTTGTCTCCAGGCAGAAAATGCCGCAGTTATAGGTACTCAACTCAATTTGCGATACTGGTTGAGAAAACATATAAAACTTATACGTACAACTAAGTTGAGTAACTTCTATGAGGTCTTAGAAGGGAATTCTACTCTGAGGTAAAATTCCATTTCTTTTTAAATAATCTAATTAGTCACATCAAAAAAGGAGGGACTAATAATTTAGGATATCAGTCCCATAATTTTAGCCCAACAAATATTATTTTTCGGTTTTAAGGGGGCGACTCTGGGGTCCCCTTTTCGAAATTCCGATTTAATCCCCCTCCCCCCACTTTTTCTGCCTAAGACTTTTCCTTTATTTGTCCTGCAATATCTGACTGATAAACCTTACTACCCTGTAATTTGGTTTGTGACAACGTCGCTCAGTAATGATAGGTTAGCCAGCCCTCCCTAGAGATTGATTTCTTAGCATTTGCTTCTCTATCGCAACCAAATTGGATGGAATTATTGTTATGCAGCGGTTGTAAGTCAAGTTGACTAAAGCCGCGGTTACATACCTGTCGTTGACCGACCGCCTGGGCGGTCATAACAGGCGGTCACCGACTATAAGTAACTTTAATACTACGACTGTAAAAAACATCTTTCTGATTGGCTAAAAACACTAAACTGTGAGGAGATCGAGAATCTCCTTAAATACACAGATTGAAACAGTTCATTATAGTATTTCTCCCCTTTTTACCTTAAATGAAACGTGGTTTACACCGACTCCAAGATATTTTTATCGCAGGGCTTTTCATTTGACATCTCTCACTCATTTTGGCATAGAACACCATACATCTCTCTTGCACACATACATACACACCCTCACTCTCTCTCACACACACACACACACATCCACACACCACACCCGTAAATGGTAGCTTTTGCTCCCGATCCCAAGACTAAACTTCGTCGCGGGGTTACGAAATACACACACAAACACTCTTTTCTCGTACTTTTAATAAATTCAATTACATATTAGTAAATAGGTACATAAATAAAGAGTTATGGAAGAGCGTGGCCCCTGACACAGGTGTTGTCACACTTAAAAGTTTAAGTTTTTCCGAACATGGCGGACACACTGCCGTGTGTCTTGATACTGGGATGTTCTACGTAGCAGCAGATTTGAATATACCAACTTCTTGCCGATACGAAAAAAAATATATAATATCGTTTAATACAAATTTCTTGACATTTTTTAATACGCGTAAGTAGGTACTTGTTTTTTATGAAATCACCAATGGTACTCGTAGAATCATGTAAAGTGCTTTCAAGCAAACTTGATGCAATGTTTTTTTTTTCGAATCGAAAGTTCAAGGTGCTTCGTGCTATGAACATTGAAATGTTGAAACGGTTTTCAAGATTCTCCGACACCTATACAAAGTGCACAGGCGATCCGACAACGAACTAAAGTCCTAGACGTGGGAAAGCGGGTTTCGACGCTAAAGTGGCGATGGGCGGGACACTTGGTTAGACGTGGTGATGGCCGGTGGACCAGATCCCTCACTGAGTGGTGGCCAAGGTTGGGGAAAAGAGGAGTAGGTCGTCCAGCAGCCAGATGGGCGGATGACATCACCAAAGTCGCATCGAAGACCTGGATGCGACTAGCACAGGATCGTATAGGTTGGCACAAAATAGAGGAGGCTTATAGGGTATAAGCAGTGAGACGACATGGGCTGATGATGATGATGATGATACAAGGTGCAACAAATACCCCCTATAGCCGAAAAGGGAGTCAAAGTTGGCCCCACAGTGAAATTTGTTCAGTTATGGATACTGAACACCCTCCTTCGGCACTTCCTTCTAAGTCGTGTTCCTCATTGCTGAGGGTCGTGATCATTCTAACGAATTAAATCACATAAAACGACTTTCGTGGCAAATTTAGTGGGGTGGGTTGCCATTGCCTTCCCTTCGGCACTATAGGGGTTTTTTGTTACACACTGTACCTATATCAAATTTAATGTCGTCATTGTTAATATTTAGATTAAGAAAAATCGTTTTTAAGAAAAAAAAATATAAATTAAGAAATGATATTATAACTCTCCTTATAAAATAAAAAACTTGTACCATATTCTTTATTATATTCTTTCTATGGGTCATTTGTATAGTTAGCTATATAATGTTGGCTGAAAATAAAAATAAATATTATTTGGTTAATACTTGCGGTTGTTGGTACTTGGTGAAACTTGTAGTACATGATTAGACTTAAATAATATACCGTTTCACAGGATTTTACTGTATTTTATTAATTACGACCGGTTTCGTTTACACATCTTCCTTCCTTTACCTGAAGATGTGTAAACGAAACCGGTCGTAATTAATAAAATACAGTAAAAACCTGTGAAACAGTATATTATTTAAGTCTAATCAAATATATATTTTTTTATTAAGCTGTTTCGCGTTAACCGGTAACTCTCGTTTAAACACTATCTCGAGATCACAATTATGTATTAAAGCACAGATAATACGCGAGTTAATCCATGGTTATGTTAGCGCAAATAGGTCTAAGAGTATTCATTCTTTCATTCTTAGTTTTCTACTATGCCTTAGTTTTCTACCTCGGCCAAATTATTTACATTTACGCTTTATGACTCTACACTGGCCAACATACGTTACATTCATACGAATACACATTTAATTTTATTTATTTATAAGGTATACACAACAGATTACAACCATAGAAATTACAGCAAAATCAATATAAAGTTATGAGCTAGGTCGTAACCCTTAACGTGTAAACACAGCATGGTTAGGAAGTGGAAAATTGGTTGTTGTTCAAAATTGAGTTGGGAAAAAATACTATTGAATGTAATGACTAAAAAACTTATACCTATTTGAAAAATAAAAATAATAAAGTAAAAACTATAAAGTAGGTGCGTGGATAGCTCACTTGAGGACATCCTCAACCCGTCTTTTAAAAACTAATGGCCTAGGATCAAATAAGTCTATCGATGGCTTATTGTTGCTGTTCGAAGAGATTTCGTTAAACAATCTACACATTCGCACAATAGGGTTATAGAATGATGTGTTGACATTCATGGAATCATAACAAAAAGTCATTGCGACAGGGTTCCACAGAGTAGCTTGATGTGTCTTCCACTATACAATGTAAAGTGTGAACAGTTCTTACCGCAGACCGCAGTAATGGCGGTATAATTACTGTTTCGGTAACAATTAGCTGGAGTTACGCCTCACTTGTTACCGCGGTCGCTGGGCGTAATTCTGCGGTTGCTAATGGCGCTACATGGTTGCTTCTGACTTGATGAAGGAGTAAGCCAAGGCCCTTAAATGCACGAATCTATAGAGTACCGACGTTTGGGGAGCACGTACAGACTAGGGGTACACAATACGATATACACACTCAGACGCAGCATTATAGATAGGTTAAACAAAAAGAAAATATACCTGAAAATATCTCATCACCACTGATCGGAGTTGGTAGGGCTCTTTCGGGTCAATGTCCTCAAAGGTTATATTAATATGGATATGATTTCGGGATCCCGTTTTAAGTTATCAAGCAAATGTTGTAAATTACTTTTATAAACCTCGCCCTTACTCGGCGGATTACGATTTTTTAAAAATTGTGAACTTACGAAGAAGTTAAAACACTACCATAGGTACACTAGCGCCATGAATCTTAAAAAAAAATATTTCGCCACCAATCTTAAATGTGTATCAAAACAAATATAACGTTAAAAATCTAAATAATATATTTATTCAATCCCGGAAATCCCGGGATTATTGGGCATACTTATCCATATTATGACCGTATGTGGCAAGTACCAAAAACAGCCCTACCTACTCCGATCATTGCTCATCACGTTTGGATATAGAAATAAATGCATAAAATTTTAAATAGCAAAATGAATGATCGTGAAAATTGACACAGTATTTGAAAAAACTTACAAAAATATTTACTTTACACCGGTGAAGAACGAACACTGCGAACGAACTAAAAAATCGACGACAAGTTAATTCGGGGTGGAGACCTTGGCCTGGAGCCCACTGCCTCTATCGGGAAAAAGCTAAGCGCCTCGTGGAGACATCCCGGGACCAGAAGGCTGGCCTCTACTTTGCTCCGCGTATAAGCCTCGCTATACAGCGGGGCAACGCCGCCAGCCTCCTCGGGACACTCCCTGCAGGGAGCGACCTGGGCCAGGTCTTTTACTTGTAAAATAGTTAGGTAATTTGTAATTTTAGCTTAAATGTGTATTTTAGTGTTATTTACCATAAGAAAGTTGATAAAACAATAGTACCAAATTCAACGTCAATAAAGGAAGACACACAAGCATATTGATTTTTCTAAATCGAACCTAACCCCTAATTACTTATCCAAATCGAAACCAAAGACATAAAAAGAATGGCGAATTATTGGTGGAGAGTATATTAAATATACTCTCCACCAGATAAAATTCATTGGAATAATGAAGGGGTACTCGTAATAAAAAATTAAGAAATATCTTGTACGAATATTGTAGATTTGGTTAATGACCACTAAAGCGACCAAAACCAGCTGGATGGGAAAAATTTGGTGGAGCACTAAAAGACATAAAGGTACCTTTAGTTGGCATAGGGAATCCACAAACACGTGATTATATTAGTTATCTCTATTTGGTCAGCAAAATTGATGAGCACGCGGCCTTTCCCGCCGCAGCCCCCCAGTTGTCTCCTTTCCACATACTGTAACGTACCGTTGACTGGGGTGTAGCGCTTAATTATATAACATGTGGAATTCTTACTAAATAATTTAAATATATAGGGTCCTATTTTATTAGCGGCAAATATTTCTAGGGTGTCATCTACAGGGCAAAAAAATAGAATAACCTTCGGTCAGTTTCCAATGCCATTTGCTATTTCGGGAACACCGTAGCTTCATGTCTACGACCCTGTCACAAAGTAGACCTTTCAGCCGTTCCCTTTCGTTCAAGAGCGAGTGAGCGGAGCGTCAGGAAGATCGCGTAATGTCAAGGCGCCGGCGCGCGCGCACGACGAGCGCCGTAATGTCGAACAAACCCGTTCTGAGTTGCGACTTCCAATTTATTTAGTTATTTCTGGTGCAATTACATTATTTATGAAATAACGTGTTGTTTTCATAGGAGTAAAGTGGGTTGGATGTGTTTTCTACTATCTCGTTTTAAAGGTTGTACCTCACTCCCAGTTATCGATGTCAAAAGGAACTATCTAAAAATCAACATTTACTCTGAAACCGTTAATTTTCGGATAAGTTCTTTCCACTCAGGGTCGTAGCCAGAAATACATATAAAATACTTTTAATATTGGATGAGGCATATTAATTAATAGGTATCAAATGTGTATTCCGAATTCATGCTAAAACTCTATAAGCAAAGCAGTTCGGGTACATTCCCGTGGCCCAATTCTCACGCGATGAGATAACCGCAATGGACATTGTACAATACAGAACCGTGCTTTGCTCAAGGTGGTTAAAATTACATTAGATAAATTAGGTATGTACAATATAACGCTAATGTTGGATCTGTCATAAAAATCGTAATTTTAATAAATTGCGTTTCATTAAGGCCCTTCTTTTTAGAACTAATTCACTAGGTACGTACGTACAATGGCGGTCAGAAAATGTTTACCACCTTAAGTTCTATAATTGCGTGCTCACGTGAGTTTTCATAAGGTCGCTGTCTAATAAGTACGTTGATTTATATTACTTTTACCAACAGAAATCGGACTACTATAGTCCGCCCTCTCTATAGAAAGATAATGTGAGCACTGACAGCGAGCTAAGTGTTTGGGAAAATGCACATATAATTTTGACAAGTTTCTATATTGTCATTAATAAAATTATTAGAAACCCCTTTTCCCCGTTACTAATTAATTGCAATCAGACCGGACTCTAGAAAATGGACAATAGGGTAGTTTCCAAGTATCAAATATTAAATGCATTTCTTCAAAATTAAGAAATAGGTAGTCATAAATTGATGGTCAAATGTGAAAACATAATTAAAATTCGTTGAAAAATAAAATAACTATAGGCAATCAAAAATCAGAACGGTAGAAAGAAACGGCAATAAGTTTTATGACGTAACTGTTCTCTAGCGCCATACAAGCAGGTCTGGCTGCATATAAAGGACTGTTTTGCTAGAAAGGGATAGGGCATCTGTCCAATACTAACTTTAACCTTTAATATCTCTGATGTTAGTTGAGATATCGAAAAACTAATTACAGATCCTTCTTTAGTATGTCCATATAAAGAGCGTCGGTGGCACAGTGGCTAGGACGCCGGACTCCCATGCGGGAGGTCCGGATTCGAAACCGTGCAGTGCCATGTACCAATGAGTTTTCGTATTTTTCGAAGACTTACGTACATTTACCGACTGCTCTAACGGTGAAGGAAAACTTCATGAGGAAACCTGCACACTGAGATGACCAGTGTGTAAAATGGGGTAGGCACAAAAGATCCTCAAGGGTCGATGTGCCGCTGTGTTATTCCCGGCATAAGATAAGAACATAAGATGTCCATGTAAGTTGATTGATGCAATTTAAAAAATAGATTAATACCGTATTAATGGTGTGACAACTGTAGCGTCCACCACAAAGCTATTCTTAAGTATGCAGGATACCTTATGTTAAAGAGCCTATATCTCTAGATAAGATAGGTAGACGGTCTTCGCAACAGTGCCCAATAGATCATTATCATAAATTCATAAATCTTCATCTGGCTCGTCTGAACGTTTCTAAAACTGACAGCAGCTGTCAAATGTGCCAGCAAATTGTCGTTATCTGACACATCGCGTATCAGCTATGTGTATCGGGCCACCCAGGCGGAGCCGGGTCGCGGACCTAGTTCATAATTATGTAAGCAAAGACCTTACATATTACTAGCGTAATCGTACATAGCGTTTTGAAAGTAGTAGATCCTGATGTAAAGAATCGCCTGGGGTGGTATCACCCTCTTATCTGTTTCTGCCGCAAAGCAGATATGCTTGCATTTCTGTGTTCGGTTGGAAGAGTAAAAAAGCCAAGCAAAAGAGAGGACTTCATCTTTGTTCTCAAGGATAGCAGCGCATCGAAAACCCTCTAATAACATTACAGTGAGGTGAGGTGTCTATGAGCGACGGTGGCCACTTAACATCAGGTGGCCCGTTTGCTCGTCTGCTCTCCTTATATAATAAAAAAATCAATGACGCAAAATCACATAAGTATGATTTCGAGTACTTATACTTGAACTTTTAGACTAAACTTTTGAGAAGTCCAATCGTGTTAAACTTATATTACATTATAAGATATAAGCAAATAGGTATAGATAATTTTATTTGGATATGGAATTGGTCATTCATCAGATGTGTTATTGAAAATATTTTATTTTTTATTATTATTATTTATTTGAGTCAGACATGGTCCATACGTTAGTATATCGCCTTAAATCGCCTCTTGTTCGTGCTTTGAAGAATCTCAACGCGCTTCTCGCGTCAGCACCAGACTGTGATGTGTTTGCAAGTCGATGGGCGAGTGTGCGTGATGAGTGTCAGAGGTTCTGTGAGAGTATGGATGTGCGTCCCTCTACAGTTAGTATGTAATTATTTATAGATATATTTTTGTTGAATTTCACAGTGCCTTAGTATAACTGTTATACTGTGAAATTTTTTGAAATAAAATAAATAAATAAATAATAAATAAATTATATTATATTACTTAAAGCATGCATTAATGTATGCATAAAAAATATGATTATTATTATTAATTTATAATTAATTTTAAGTTCTTACATTGTTGTATATATTGAATGGAAAAAATTACGAACAATAGTGTACAAGCTGTACCAATTTGTTAAATATACTATTTCATTTCATTACAAATCCTTAGAATGTCGGTGATGGACTCGTGGTTACACCGATTTATTACACCAGTGTAACCACGATGATTTTTCCCCTTGTTTAAAGTCCTAAAGATGTTAGTACAAACATCGCGCGTCAATGTATACCCCTTCGTATCGGCCGTGTTTGTTAACACTCACACTGAGTTTAACACTCTTTTTGGCTGGTACTTTATATTTTGTAACATTAGACCTATGCATTATACAGCATCATAATCATCATCATCAGCCTATTAATGTCCCCATTGTTGGGGCACAGCACAGGCCTCCCCTCGCACAAGGTGGTACGGGCCATGATTCACCGAGCATCCATCCATTAGTGGATTTCACACGCCTACTAAAACTTTTAATTTCCTCCGACAAGAAGGTTTCCTCACGATGGTTTCCTTCACCGTTAGAGCAGTCGGTAAAGGTACGTAAGTCTTCGAAAAAAATCCGAAAAACCATTGGTATATGGCATTGCATGGTTTCGAACCCGGACCTCCTGCATGGGAGTCCGACGCTCCAAATTCCCCAATGTGCAAATTCTCCGCACATTGGCACGTGACATAACATAAGTCACGACATATCGCGCACGTGCCTTTAAAGTTCTAACAATGCCTCACGAAACAGAGCTATGTCGTGACATGCGGAATGAAACGGTTCCTTGAATCTACTTCCGGACACCTTTTGACACGGGGGAAATGCGGACTTGAATTTTGCATATATAGAAAAGGTCTTACTGGTGGTATTATTATTTGCATCTTTTTATTTATTTTCCATTAATTATTCAACATATTTTCTGAAATATTTATGCTAATAAATCACTTTGGGTTTGACCTGGGTCATCATTCGCTCGCATTGAGATTGGTTTGTAAGTTACAGTGTAATCTATGTGGAGTTTAGCTAACTTAAATTTAAATTTTAGTTAAAATTAAGTTTTTCATTTTTATTTATACTATTGGTACATACAGAGTCGGCCTGGGTAGTGGGTAGACCCTCTTTTACTTATTTCTGCCGCAAAACAGCAGGCATTACAGTGCGGTTTCGGTTTGAAGGGAGAGAGAGCGAAATTACCGTTAAATGCACTCTAGATCTAGATCCTCAAGGTTAGCAGGGCATAGAAAACTCTATAGTAATATATAGTAAGGTGACCCGTTTGCTCGTCTTCATTCCGTAAAGAAAATAAAGTTACACAACTAAAGTTCATTCGCTCAAAACGTCTTGCTCTTTGATGAATAACCGCGTTCTGTAGGTATACAAGTCATATATAAACGAGGAAATCTGTAATTGGCCTTCTTTAAGCTTAATACATATGTAATTATATAATTGTTAATGCTGTAGATTTCCCTTATAAATAAAATAAAAATAAAATAAAAATAAAAAAATAAATAAAAATAAAATGCCGCCCACGCTCGGGCCTTTGTTAGTCAAACGATAACGTATGGTTGATCGTCTAATGTTGATAATTAGTCTTGCTATTTGAAAAGCGAGACGATTTAAGCGAATGGATCATACTGTAGAGAGAGACTCAACGTTGTCAAATCTCATATCTTTGCGCAAGAGTCATTTAAACCAATACCTCTATGCCGATACTAACAGACCACTTAATGCGGTTTAACTAATTACAGATATGTGTAATTAACCGAAGTCTAGTTGATCTGTCGTTGAGTAACGTTTATATTGACATGTTACTTAGTTATTTTTGTAGGATGTTACTCAATGATATTAACTACTTAGGTATAGTTACAGTACTGTGTATAGGTATATTGTAAAGTGACTAAAAGTAAACTGCGTTTGCAAGGACAATTGCTAAATAAGTAGATATCTTTTTTTAAATCTCAGTTTAGAGGCTTTGGTACACGACAAGGTGACAATGTCATCCACGTTAGGGTCACTAAGAAAAGGGAAGGGAAGCTCAAGTATTATTAGAGTCAGCCCTCACTTTGAGAGCCAACTTAGCAAACAACAGTATATGTTTCATATTATCAGATAAGGGCTGACTCAAAATAATATTGAGCCTCCAATTTTGGAGCCTATTGAGGCCAAATTTCTTCCTCTCAATTTTCACCAGGTCACACTCCATTAGGAGGTGAGTGAGGTCTTCTAATTTGTTGCAGTTGGTACAACACGGTGATGCAGCTCTTCCCACCAAATGTAGAAACTTATTTAAAGGAATGTGACCCGAGCGTAATCTAAAAGCCAAGACAAGTAGCTCCCTGCCGTGGACACAGTCAAACCATGGAGCCCAAGCTGGCAGTAGATATCTTAAAACAGGATGTATGAAAAATACCCTTTATCTCCCTGAATTAAGGTCTAAACCATATTTTGAAGGAAAATCCTTTCTTATATCGTTACAATACAATGACTGTAGCTTGATCGCTTCATCATAACTTTAATAATCCAATGAGAGAGAGAGAGACGCTATACAGAGACTTCATCTTTGAATAGTTGACATTATACCCTGATCAGGAACTAAAGAACCCTCGTCATATGTAATGGTCCCGTAGTGTCATCTGCACCATTGACCAGCACCATTGATGGTGCAAATGGTACTACTATGTACCGTTAGCACCACTGCGGCATCATTAATGGTGCATATCGCACTACTATGTGTCTATATGTATGGTGCTATATTTTTCAATGCCTACTTCATAACACAGATAACACTACCAATGGCGCCCTCTTGACAGGGTTTTTTAGTTTCGGGTCAGGGTATAGGTAACCATGAAGGTAATAGCGTAGGTATTTGGAATTCTGCGTGTAATTTAAGAAATATAATCCTATCTACCTAAATACTAAAATTGGACGATAAATACAGATTATTATGCACCTTAAGCTACAAAATATCGCATGTGGTATATTATATGACCGCTTGCGGGCACGTCCTCGTGTCACCCGGTCACACATCTAGATGCTGATTTACTGACTTTCACTAAACGCCGGCTCTCCATACCTCCGCTGTCGTATTCACCACACTGCTGCCGATTTAGGCATTTTGCTACGGTGCAATGGGCAATGTTGTGCAGATAAACTGTGGTCTATGGTTTCCACTCTGGCTTGTTCTTGACGTGAAGACGTCGTCGAAATCGATCTCTCTGTGGTGAGGTTAAAATTCGACTAATAGGGTATTTGACAAGTATCTAATATTAAATACATTTCATAAAAATAAGAAAATAGTCATGAATTGATGGTCAAATGTGAAAACAAAATTAAAATCCGTTGATAAATAAAATAGTTACAGGCAATAAAAAATCGGTAAAAAGAGACGGCAATAGATAATTGTGACGTCACTGTTATGTAGCGCCATTCAAGAAGGTCCTTGGCTACATAATAAGGACTGTTTTGCTAGAAAGGGACAGATCAACCCCCCAATACTAACTTTAACCATTAATATAGCTGATGTTAGTTGAGACATCGATAAACGGATTTCAGATCCATCTTCAGGATGTCCATGTAAGTTAATTGATGCAATAAAAAATAGTCAAATACCTTATTACAAACATACGAGGAACATAATAGGCGATGTACATACTTTCAGATGCTTGAATTTCTAAATCTTAGTAAGGCGTGTTACTATGCCGACGCGAATATACCTATGTACATTAAGCATTAGCCCATAAAATAACATCTTTATGGCGAGGTAGAAATTCGAGCGACATAAACCGTCGATGTAATATTTAGACGCTTATATTTCTGAAAATGTACAAGCTACTTTTTATACCATCACGTACCTAGGTCTACCTCCTCGTCGAAACCGACGACTGCGACCCCCTTCAGTTCCTAGCATGCGCTCGAATGTGGCTGGCGAATCCGAACTTGCTCTTGAAGACCCGGTCACAGCGATCGCAGAAGAGTTGTCCGGCACTGTTGTATGCAGTAGAGTTGTCCGGCACTGTTGTATGTGGTAGGAAGACTTCCGGCGGGTTTTCCTTATATGGCGTTCCTCATATTTACGACTACAACTCACTTACACGTAAGATTGTAAAAATATAGATCTGTAGTTTCAATATACTTGTACCTATCGCGCGAGACGTACGTATTCACGGAACTTCCTGCGGTAATAGCTCGATTATCGTATCGTATAAATCGTGAAATCGAACCGGCACTCCTTGTTGGACTAGCAAATACTGCACATGTGTCCTATTTTGGTCATACTTACTTACTCGGCTGGCACTTCCGTAAAATAAGCCTAGTTTCTTGTACCTAAACTTCGTAAGCTCGACATGTTGACTTATAGACATTTCCGATCAGAAAACTTGGGATAAATCTGTGGCGTATAGTTTGGTGTATCTATCCCAGCCTAGGTTTACACTACATTACACTGTCGCTAATCTATTTAATGTCAAATTAACTTCAGAGGTTGCCTGGAAAAGAGCTTTAAGCGATAAGGCCGCCTTTGTACATATCGTGCTATTATTCCTGTAGTTTTTACTTTTCCTGATTTTGCGTACAATAAAGTATAATAAAGATAGGGGGTCAGAAGAATTCAAACCAGAAATCGCAAATTCCCTTCACGAATGAGGGGAAAGTAACTCAGATTTTAGTTAGTGGGGGAACAAAAAATAATTTTACTAGAAGATCATGCATATTTGGGCATCAAAGCCCTATCGATCAAAATCTTTTATTATCTATGACGGTAACAAAATTTGATCTTAGTTTTCTAAAGGAAAAAAAACTAGGCATTATTTTAGGTGAGTAAAAAGTAGGTAATTTTGCGGTCAAAGATCTGGTTGGGTCTAGGAGAGATCTAGGGAAGGGGGCTCTAGTTCTGTAGATTTAGCGGTTAAGCTGTAGATTGTCAAAAAAAATTTTTTCTAAGTATTGCACTTAAGTATATCCTTAATTACCATACATTTCACGGATACACGTAATCATTAAAATGATTAACGACCCCGTATTACAGTGATCACATAAAATTACACACACCCGGCCATCGGCGACCAATCAACTTAATTAACTTATTTATAGGTGCTTACTTGTATTCGTAACTTCCTTCGTAAAGCCCTAATGCGTGGGACCATTCATTAGAAGGGATTAAATCGTAATATGATGTCGAATTTCCGTTTTTAGGTAGCCGTACACCGAAGGGAAAAACCGAACCCTATTGCTGGTTATTATCAGATCCTCAAGACTTCAGATATGAGAAGGAAAGAAAGAAAAAATAATGTATTTCCAATAGCACACACATACAAATAATTAGGTACAGAAGATAAAAATAATATTAAACAAATATATTATAAAAATAAATAAACAAAAGTAATTAAGTTTTGTTTTTAGTTACTTTTAAGCACCCGTATATTATGTAATGTACATATGATTTTTCCATCACCTGAATGTTGCCTGGAAGATATCGCTTAAAGCGATAAGGCCTTCTGCACATTATATTGTACCTCTCTTTATGTTGTATGTTTTGTTTATGTCCCGGATGTGCAATAAAGTATATTTATATTTGTATATATAAGTTTCATGAAGGCATACATAGCATAGCTCAGACATGGCTCAGTACACTCTCGACAAAATTCCGATTCGAAATCGAATCATCGGTTGTTAAGTTATGATACCACTGACCAACAGAAATCAAACTTATAAGACATCTTGTGTTATAACTTTTAGTGCGGTGGTATAAAATGGTGTAAGACTGTGTTTACACATTGAAGAAAGAATGTAAAAGTGATGGCGAACCTTATGCAGAACTTGACTAACCGCGCGTGATCGGTCGTGCACGTGATGAAACTTGTTACAAGAAGCTCAATTTATCCTGTAGTAATCTGTAGTTAATTTGAACCTAATTTTAAATCTGACTTATTAAGCAACTTAACACGAAAGCTCTCATGCGCTGGAGGTCACAGTTCAGAGGTTAAATGTTGCTCAAAAACTTAAATGAACGGTACAATTTATATTTTCTCAAAAATGCTCGGAATATGCTTAATACCTACATTCAAATTTCGGAAGTATTGTCGCCCACTAACTGTACCATCTGTCAAAATATTTTGATTAAATCTGAGCCATAAATAAGACATATTTCATCATCTCAAATTTTGACGTTTTGGGTAGGTTGACCTGTAGTCGACTGTATATCATTCCAGACTCTAAGCCAAATACTTAATTATTTAAAAAATAAATCCGACAGGAATGTATTTTCAAAAACATTCCCGGTCTAGGCCAAGAATCCTCTATTTTTCAGGCTCCCACGTATTAGACTAGGGTTTGACGAGTCCGGTTCCAGCCACGGTTCGGTTTGCAACAACCTCCCAAATCACATCTCCCCCATTTGAAATCAGCGCTTTGTGATTATATGCAGCGAACTAAACCGTAATTGATCCGGCCTCATGAAGTCCGAGGCTTAGAGGTCACAGTTCAAGAGTCAAACGTTGCACAAAAATTTTAATGACTTCTTTAAAAGAACGGTCATTTATCTTTACCTTTGTTATGTTAGTAAAACAATACAATAACTGGAACTCAACCTTCCCTTACGATATCTTTACAAAGTAATTAAAATCTACATTACGCATTACCCTACTTTTTGTACGGTCAAATACAGTCGCATATCGTGTTCGATTTGCAACACTAATCAAATAAATGTTTTTGCAAATCGTTTAACAGTAGTACCAATTACGTGTCATAAAAACTATGATCTAGTTATTATACTTGCGTAATTTAATGATGGCTTAACATTCGATAGCCTTTATATAAAAAGTGTGGGTAAAATGTTTGTTAAGACATCGGGTGTTATTAAGATCAAATTGATAGAGACGCCATAGCCGTAAGGCTTGCTGTTTTTTGAGGACACTGAAGAGTAGGTGGTATCCATTAATGCTGAGGCAACACAACCTTATGTATGACACATTGTTTTATTCTGTAAATGAGTTTATTACCCAAAAAAATTATTGAATTCATAGTGTGAGTATAAAGTTTTAATGTTGATGGGAACACCCGTAAATATATATATATATATATATATATATATATATATATATATGTATGTGTGTGTGTGTGTGTGTGTGTGTGTGATATTACTAACGACAAACATTTCGATTTTAAGATTGTTTGCAACTGTTTTGTTTTTGTTCGAAACATTTGCATGCCATAATGTGGCGAAATACTACTACTATATATAAAATTATAAGATCTTTTGTTATATAGTATTCTAAGCAAATAAACTATTTCTATTACCACAAAATACTAAATAGTACTACGTACAGAAGCGACACTCTCCGCCCTCCACCTGATTCAAGTTTCCGCAGATTGTGAGTACGATCAGTAGTACGCTGTTTCTGAGTATCACCGCGTGTATTCACGTTTGTGTTCAATTTATTAACGTAATTATTATTACAATGGGTCACTATTGAGCAGTAATTCATGTTTTGTATCCTCAAACACACCTTGCCTTCAACCACACAAATTCAAAAAGTGTTGTAATTTGTTTTTTCAACACAAGCAACCCACCATAAATACCATAATTGTATAATAAAAAGAAATCACAATATTATTTGAATTTTTACATCATAAAAAGCTGTCATAAGCATAAAAAACTATCGTTTAATTAATAGAACAGCTGATATTTCAATGTCGCTAAATAGGACTAAAGCTTCGTTTTAACGGAATGAATGAGGGGAATGAGAATCTGGACATCTTTTACGCCGCGACTTGCCCCGCATTAGCAAGGTTTTACCGCTTTTACTAAATGCGTTTTGAGCGAATGTGTGATGCAGTAAGTATACTCGTAGAGATGCGCCTTGCATCATAAAAGTGATGACTATCCCGCTAATAACACCTAATTTATACCACCGGCCTATCTGTTGCAATATCATGCCTACTTAGTAAGTGACAGATTACGTCTTACCTTACACATATACATAACACGATAAAATTAAACGATAAAAAAAACATTCATAAAATAATAAAGTTGAAATATTGGGTTCTTAGTGGCTACTGCATCGATTTAAACAGGATATGATCTACTTACACATTTTACATCAAAAACAGTACGTTCGAAACAAATCATATCGATTCGAAAAAATTTAATCGTGACTGAAGTCCAATATGAGTCCAATGCGTGAATTTTGACAGTTGTGCCGACCAAATACTGTTTGATATATATTTGAGATATCGATTTGAGGTAGGTTTGTCTGTCATGTTTATGGATTTTCTCCATAAAATGACGGTGACACGGACGCAGCCGTGCAGAGGTTTTTATTATCTACCCACTTAATACTAACTATATCATGTTTATTTATTTATTTACACTTTAATGCACAAAAAGGTGCACTGAGGCGAGCTTTCCCTTCACAGAAATCGGACTGTAGCGTCCTCACCACATCTTACTTTAAAATATTTGGTAATTTCCTTACGCTAGTAACCCTGAAGGAACAAACGCGCGCCCGCCCCGAGTGAGACTATATTTTTCTTTCACCAAGCAAAATCAAAAATCACCTTTGAGAGCTTTAAAAGCCATTTAAAAGTAACCTCCCCGACTATTAAACAAGTTCTACTCATAATAACATAATAATTTGTCAATTAAACTAAGTTATACAGCTTAAGGCATTTAAATACTAATTACTATCCGCTATTACCTGTCATAAGGCTAGACACAAACTAATAAACGCTTATTTCATATGAGCATGCATTTAATTAAATTAATATTTTAATGAGTGGAGACCTCAATAATCACCGAAGCTAACGTATCATTATCTATCAAGTTATCACTTACCAATCAACCTTGCTTAGAATCGCACAATTATGTACCTACTTAATATACAATCATTACATTAGACGGACAATGTATGAAACTATCATTTATTTGCATCTGTGTGACCTTAAGTTTAGTTGGTTGGTACTATTGTAACTCGATACCTACCACAAACTCGACGAGTCTTATTAATTTTAGTGCGTAAAGTTAGTAAACTCACGGTCAACTCACGTTTTTAATTTTTATTTATTTATTAGGTAAACACAACAGATTACAACCAGATAAATTACAGAAAAATTAATATAAAGTTATGCGCTAGGTCGTAACCCTTAACGTGTAAACACAGCATGGTTAGGAAGTGGAAAATTGTTTGTTGTATAAAATTGAGTTGGGAAAGCAAAAAATACTAGTGACAAAAAAAAACAATAATACCTATTAACACCTAAACCCGCGTTTGACCTCAATCTCACCTGGTGGTAAGTAACGATGACTAGTACTGGCTCTTCTACAAACACTACCGAAACACATCAACGCCGCTGCCGAAGCGAAAACATTTGACGGCAGGCTTTACACAGAAAGGTGGTCGCTAGCCAGGCGGATCCTTCCACCAGCCAGTTACTAGGATTAATCGCCTCGTGTACGATACGCTACCCAGTGGCGATATAAATCCCATACCTACAAGGAAATTCTACTCACGAGTACCTACAGTATATTATGTATCTATCGAGTTTCTCCCAGCCCGGTACATCGCTAGCTTGACATTGCCGAGGGCTAAAATTGCGTGTGGTTTGCATTCCAGCAACCTTGGGGCCTTGAGGTGTGACAGATTGTATCTGTCGCGTTGGGCAATAGAGCCCTAGGGACCCGAAGCGAGGCTGGGCTAGTACCACGTAATTCAATGTCATTAATTATTTAAGCTACTGTAACTTCTTTCTAGAATAGGTACACAAAGAACAGCCATAGTTACTAAAGATACCTCACTTCCCGAAATATGCACTCACTGAATTTCCTTGTAAGGCCCAGCGCACTCTAGGGCACTCTCTCAGGCAGTCCCCTTTTTCCGGTGCTGCACCTTCATCAAATTTAATACTTTTGTTTATATCTTATGTTTGTTTGAAATTATGATAATTTTCAAGATCATTTTTCTTGGCACACTGGGGTGGGTCCGTGGTTTGCCATTGCCTTTCACATTAATAATGTAAATGCTATATTACATAAATGTACTAGTTTAATAAGCACATTAGTTCGTCATCACTCGCCACACACAAAATTCTCCTTTTTTCGCACTTCTACTTCACTGAAAACAATCATGGACATATCCTCAAAACTTGCGATCAGTATGGATGACCTGACGAAGATGTTCGAGACGCGCATGGGTGACTATGAGGATAGACTGAAGAATGTTGCTTCAGCTTCAACAGTTCACGCGGTTAGGTTATGGAACGCACTACCCCCCCTCTTTTAGAGATAAGTTCACCATTTGTACAATGTCTCATTTTAACAGTTTTTATTAAGTGTATTGTTGTACAATAAAGTGTAAATAAAAAATAATAATAAACTGTTACTATTGTTTCCAGATGGCCATAACCTGCGACTGTCCGATGTCGCAGCCCGGGCCGACGCTGGCGGCCACGTGCGGTGGCGGGGCCTTCATGCTGTTCATGGGGCTGCTGGAAGTGTTCCTGAGGAGCCAGTGCGACCTGGAGGACCCTTGTGGGCGGGCACAGGTGAGTGTTATACATACGGTGAGTTACTGCTGACCGCAGTGCGAGACGAACCAACCGTCTGTTCCGTCGATTTAGCACTTTCCGTGATCAAGGCCTTCGAAACAGGCTGAGGACTTCGACTACTCACTAATCCGTAGTTAATTACAAGTTTAACGTCTTAAATGTTAAGACTTCCTTAAGTCTCGTGCTATCTCTGTCTAAAGCTATGGTGTAGCTTTCTCCTACATTTTATCCCTTTGGATAAAATGTATTTTAAATGAAGATTTCACTTAATGGATGTTTCGTTCAACTTACGAATAAAATTTAAGAAACCCCCGATACCATTGTGGAAATTCTCATAATTTTTACCTGATCATCATCAGGTCCTCAAGGTTCCAGTTGTGGGAAGGGCATCATGGTCAAACTCGAACCACCTAACTGTTACTGTTATAGTGATCCCATCTGACATCAAACACACACCAAGATCTTAAACAAGACAAAATTCTCTATTATATATAATAAACCGCGTCCTATTCAGATCATCGGTTATTGAATTATGACTCATGACATGATGCTACAGACAAATAGACATACGCGTCAAACTTATAACACCCCTTTCTTTTGGTCAGAGATTTTAAAAAAGGGCAGAGGGACTTCTTGAGAAATATTGCGAATTACCAAAGAAATGATTCGCACTAATTTTGCTATAAAAGATCAGTTTCACGAAGGCCTAATCAAAGCAGTGCAAAAATTGTCAGTCATAATGTGATTTCTTCTCTTATTCCCCATCATGTATTGTTCCACTGCAATTAGTAGAAAGCCTAACCATAATCGAACTTCCAATAAGCTGAGAAGCTCCGTTCGTGCAGAGTTATCAACTTTTCCCTTTGCTCCGTGATCTCGGAGCAATCACGGCCGATTTCCATGATCTACCGGGTTATTACAAATGCTAATCATTTCGAGGATCCAAATCGTTTCCTAGACCAACGCTCCGTGATTTGCGGTCGGTTTCAGCATTTATCTTGATTAGTGGTCAGTTTCACAAATCGTGATGGATGTATAATACTTAATTTTCAAGATTCTGTATGTGAGCCACATAAACTCCTACAAAGAAAGATATGACTCAAGTCCTAATATCAGTACGAAGTGCTAAAAATTCTACAGAATTGTGCAACAGAACTACCTACTAGGAATTTTAACTTACCTCCAGCCTAAACATTTGAATAAATCCCGTTGATCTCAATTTTAAATTATGGTAGCGACGATGATGGAGCATTCGCTATAAAATAAAATTTGATTTACGCAATTAGAAAGAAAGAGCAGAGTGCCTCGGAGAGCACGTTAAGCAGTCGGTCCCGGTTGTTGTCGTTCGACAACAGTCGTTAAGCCATGTTAGATGCCTACGGGCGGCCTAAACAACTCTGACAAATAGGTTGGCCACTAACCATACGATAAGCAAGCAAGCAAGAAAGAAAGAATTTATTACCAAATTATTATTTTGACACATACAAACAATTAGGTACAGAAGATAAAAATAATCATAATTTCAAACAAATATAAGATAAAAATAAATAAACAAAAGTAATTAAGTTTGATGAAGGTGGTGTGCAGCACCGGAAAAAGAGGACTGCCTCAGCCTGTTGCCGCAGCGGATTTAGCATGATAGCGAAATCCGTAGCGGATTTAGAAATGAATTATTTTCATTGTGGTTCCTCGTGACATGACAGTTATACTTATGCTTAAAGGCAAATGGCTCAATACTATGTGCAGCAGTTGATGCACTCAGTGCTTTTCAGCCACCGTCTAAAACGTGGGAATTTAAAAGATAATTATGTCGGCAATGACCTTTAAGGATTCAATTCCTGTGAGAAATGAGAGTCAATACCAATCACAAAGTTGTAGGAGTTAACTCTACCATCACTAAACCTAACTTTGTTTAACAATTTAAACCTATACATACGAGGGCTGTTCCGAAAATTTTTAGTAATATCAAAAGTTATAAGTTTATCGTAAAAATGTATTTACAGTTTTTCAAAATACTCCCCTCCTGCCTCTATACATTTGTTCATTCGACTGAACCAGCTTTCAAAACATTTAATAAAAAAATCTTGCGGAAGGTCGAAAAACAGTCGCCTAAATTCAACAACGACCTCGTCCGAAGTCCTAAATCTTCGCCCACGGAGCATTTTTTTTACCGTGGGAAATAAATAAAAGTCACACGGGGCCAGATCTGGACTGTAGGGTGGATGGGGTAACAGTTGAAGTCCCGTGGTTGCCAAAAAGTCCAAGGTTCTAGCAGACATGTGAGCAGGAGCATTGTCTTGATGAAAAAGAATGCCACGGGCGCCGCTCCTTGGACGGTTGTCATTCAGCTCCTCTAAGGCTTTGGGCAAACAAACTTCGCAGTACCACTCACTAGTAACCGTTTTACGATCCTCTAGTAGAATAATGGCAACTGTACACAAAAATATTATATAAGTCATTCAACGAAAATTGCCCGTCGCCTTACGCAGAAGGCAAAAGGTTAACCAACTTCAACAATGGTGTGAACTCTGACATCCGCAGTGGAACATTAAACTGCGCTGTGCATGACAAACGAACGATTATCATCGAAGAGGAATAGGAAGTGCATTAGATGGAAATAATGTAGAGCGGAAGGCGTTATCTGTAGATAGGTATGTTTCTGACAATTTCGTTTCTTTAACAGTCTATGGTGTGCTAGGACAAACCTAAAGTGATTTATTGGCATGATAGTTTCAGAAGTTGTATTTTTTAATTTATAGAAAAAAAAAATTTTGGGGCTGAAGGTGCCGTTCCAAACGGCAGCGTTGCCGGTTTCCCCTGACTTGAGATTAAATATGGAAAATGTGTTAATGATACACCGTGCGAGTCCAGTGCTGATTGGCAGTCAAGTTCTTTAGCATAGTCGTATACCTCAATCTTACCTGATTCTCTTTATAATCTATAATTTACATCGTATTCTTTGTCCACAGTACCGTCGCCATATGGATTCAGTGTACGACTTCATAGTGGTGGGAGGCGGATCGGCAGGATCCGTCGTGGCAGCCAGGCTGTCTGAGGTTCCTGAGTGGAGGGTGCTCCTTCTAGAAGCAGGTACATATTCAAGTCACTGTTTGTCTGTGTCAAATATCCGAAAACTCGTGGTACATGGTCTGCCTATAACCGAACAAGGACCTTCCCGTATTCAAGTTCGGCGTCCTATCCACTAGCATATCTAGTCACCAGGTCACCCACTCTCTAAAGATTAGTGGAGACGTAGGTATTCCAAGATTTCCAAAATACTGTTCCAGGTTTCGACGAGCCGACCGGCACGCAAGTTCCCTCAATGTTCCTCAACTTCATCGGATCCAGCATAGACTGGGGCTACCAGACTGAACCGGAGCCGGCCGCGTGCCTCGGAGAGACGGATCGCAAGTGCTACTGGCCTAGAGGGAAGGTGAGGGATTCCAGGTCATATCAAAAATTATCCGAAAGGCTCGGTAGTCTAGTTGCGAGCATGGTCCGAATTGCAACACTGGGCGCGGTCAGAACCAGGATAGGTGACAGCTAGAGGCACATTTCTGAGCCCCTCCGTGTCTCGGAGAACACGTTAAACTGTCGGTCCCGACTGTTGTCCGGCCAAGTCAGAAGCCTAAAGGCGGACCGATCAACTCTGACAATAGGTTAGCTACTAACCATTCAACAAGAAGAGACAATACAAAAACCCTTAGGAAAATGCAGACTTTTTAGGTATCCACGATTTTGGGAAATGAACATTCTGCGCCCAAACGGATTTTTTCTGGTTTCTAGTCTTTGGTAGGAGTATATTTGGTCCTAGTACCTTGGTGAATTCAAAGGGAACTAACAACTGGAGGAAAGGGACAGTATCTGGAGAAAACTGGCTTACAGCTTGTATCGAAGGTTCATTATATTTCTAGGGAATCATGAAATAGACGATTTTGGGATCAGGGTCTAGAAGCCTGAAGCCTCGTCACTTCCTTAGTATAAAATAATAAAAAATATTGATGTAAAGCGTATCTTCTTGTAAATCTTAGGGTCAACTTACTTCGTCACGCCCAGCTCAATGCAAGGCTAACTGCACCTTTGGCTACGGTATTCTTTTCTTTCTAATCTAACTATTGTCTTTGTTAATGGTGTTCTAAAGTAAATCCATGGCCAATGCTAAATGCAGTTGAAGGGCAGATAAATTCACAAAGAAACGTAGGTCAAACCTTTGTTGGTGTACCTATCTATAACTAAAAAATATCCCTTAGGACCAAATAGATAATGAACTGATTAAAAGGCTGGTAGACTTAGTGGAATGATAGATGTGGTAGATGCTTACAAGAAGATTGTGACAAAAGGAATAAGAAAAAAGACAAAAACAAATATGAAAGACAGACAATCAAGTTATAAAAAGAACAGAGAACAAAGTTGGCACAGCCAATAACAGTAATCAATCGGTAAACAGAGCCCCGAGAAAACAAGAATACCTTTTTTCTTTCTACCTTTAGTCTTTCCTAAATATCAAAATCCGGAAACACATTTTATCCTATTGCATAACAAGGCACCATAAAAAAATCGAGGGGTCGCGACAAAAATCAGATCAATCGAGAAGCTTTTTCTATTGATTTTTGGAAATTTTATCTGTCCCTCTCCAGTCATCCTCGACTACTCGTTCTGGAAATCTGTCTCGCTTGACTATGATCCTAACGAGCTCATACTTCTAACTACACATCACATTACCAACTTTCCACTTTTTCCGCATTCAGGTCCTCGGAGGAACATCAGTGATGAATGGCATGATGTACATTCGTGGCTCCCGCAAAGACTACGACAGTTGGGCAGCCGCCGGCAACGAGGGCTGGTCGTACGACGAAGTGCTGCCATACTTCCTCAAGTCGGAAGACAACAAGCAAATCGAAGAGATGGACCAGGGTTACCATGGCACTGGAGGGCCATTGACCGTGTCTCAGTTCCCTTACCATCCGCCGCTGAGTTTTAGTATCGTTAAGGCTGGAGAAGAATTAGGTAAATGTTTTTTAAGCTCTGTTTTAAGCGCTCTCTGTGTGATTAATTACTCATTATTAAGGAATACGAATTAGAAGAATTTTAGATTAGTTCTATTAAGAAAGGTGGTTGTCCATCTAAGTAATTTCGGTTTGTTAAAGCTTTTTTATTGTATAAGGAGTGCAGACGAGCAAACGAGTCACCTGATGGTAAGGGCCCATCCAGTTACTTACCGTTACCACCACCTCACATCTTCTCATCACTTTATAGTGAAGTGGAGTTGCTAACCTTGCCTCAATAGCTGGTCTCTGTTACACTTTAAATCGGAACACAACAATGCAAGCATAGGTGCATTTCGGCAGAAATAGGTAAGAGGGTGGTACCTGCCTAGTACAATCTTGCACATTAGGATCCACCACCTACAAATCTCTAATATTGCTGATGTTTATAAGCGACTGTCCACTTGAACCCATCAATGGATCCAACCATGGAATCCAAGTGAACATAGCCGACGGTGCATACATCTGACTTATCTACCCAAACTATTTAAACCTTCTCTCACTCTTCACACTCCAGGCTACCAAGCTAGAGACCTAAACGGCGAGCAGCACACGGGCTTCTCAATCGCGCAGACCACCAACCGCAACGGATCCCGCCTGAGCGTCGCCCGCGCCTTCCTCCGCCCCATCAAGCATCGCCCCAATCTACATGTGATGCTCAACGCAACGGTGACGAAGGTGCTGATCAACCAGACGACAAGGCAGGCGTATGCGGTGGAAGTCAGGAATAGCTTCGGTGGAACGGAGACTATCTTTGCTAATAATGAAATTATTATAAGGTAAGTGGTCTTTAATTCTCCTTTCCCATGTCCTGACAAAAACTTGGGAGTCCACACAAGATCGCAAAAAGTTATCAGCAATAGTTTGAGCGACATATCCCAACAGGGGGCGACAGCAGGAAGAAAAGAAGAAGAGTGGTCTTTAAAAGCTTGAGTTTACTTGATGCTTTATGAAGATTTGCTTTAGAAAAAAGCCTACTATTTCGATGACACTTGGAATCCGCCAATCGCCATTCGACCCAATCTCGTTTAAATCCTCAAGCAGGTGCTTTAGGCCTGTAGGTCCTATTGGCCATATCCTTTCACAGTATGTCATTAAAGAAAATCTGTTATTCAAGTTAGGTAAGGATATCAAAATATCGAAACTCAAAAATGACGGAAACGAAATTGATCCTTGAAGGCGATTCTATCAAAATACTGGCAATTGGCACTAAAAAAATGAAATTCTATTTCTTTTCAATCCACAGCGCAGGAACCGTAGCGTCCCCACAAATCCTGCAACTCAGTGGCATCGGGGACCCTGAAGTATTGAACCGGGCTGGTGTAAAGACGGTGCACCGACTCCCAGCAGTGGGCAAGAACCTACACAACCACGTGGCCCATTTCCTCAACTTCCACGTAAATGACAACAATACTGCGCCGTTGAACTGGGCCACTGCCATGGAGTATTTGCTGTTCAGAGATGGACTTATGTCTGGAACTGGTGAGTTTAACAACTTTGAACCCAGAACCCTCCTTGCAAAATATTTAGAAACCTCATATCTCAGAACGGCGGCAGTCTCCTGAAAACCTCAACCTGCCCATGGGACCCAAACTCATCAAAAGGAAATGAAGCTGAATTAGATTAGCAATTTGATGATATTAATAGCATATTTTCAATGGGTATAGATTTTCGTTTGCCATCCTAACTCCATAATCTTCTTATAATCAAATCTCACCAAAACCTTATATCTTCCAGGTATATCGGAGGTAACCGCTTTCATCAACTCGAAATACTCGGACCCTGCGCAAGACAACCCAGACATCCAGCTGTTCTTCGGCGGGTTCCTAGCTGACTGCGCGAAGACCGGCATGGTGGGGGAGCGACTGGACAACGGATCCAGGAGTATTCAGTTTATCCCGACCGTGCTGCATCCGAAGAGTCGAGGGAGATTAGAGATCCGGTCCGCTGATCCGTTTGAATACCCCAAGATTCATGTCAAGTAAGTGTTTGAAATCTACCAATAAGCACTTGGTCCGCAAGGTGGATCATTGCCCGTGGAAGGGGAAGCTTGGGGAATAGTGGGGAAGTTAGTAGGCTGATGATAATGAAGTTTTCGACATCGACCGATATGCAATCCAAGCCAATCCGTTTGATGGTAGGAGTACCCCCAGATCTCTATTTCATACTAAATCTGATATTTTACGACGCAAAAAAAATTAGATTTATTCAGAAAGTTCTCAAAATGTAATGTGTTCTCTGAATGTAAATCATTACATAAGCAAGAGACATAACTAAGCAAAGGTCATAACACCCCATTCTACTTTTCCAGCTACCTCACCCACCCAGAAGACGTGAAAACGTTAATCGAAGGCATCAAATTCTCCATCCAACTCTCAGAAACGAAAGCCCTCAAGCGTTTCGGCGTAAAATTCGACACGACTCCAGTAACCGGGTGCGAGAAAATCAAGTTCGGTTGCGACGCGTACTGGGAATGCGCTGTGAGAATGCAGACAGCTCCGGAGAACCATCAGGCAGGGTCGTGCAAGATGGGGCCGAGAGGAGACCCTACTGCTGTTGTGGATAACTTGCTGCAGGTATGTTAATTGTACATATGGTCTTTCTGATCGTTGTGGTTCGGCTCCGTATATTTGGATAAAAGCGGCAGTTGGCTGGCTCTGTCGCAAAATCGAGAGGCTATAGGGATAGTATTATAATAATAATGCACCAAGAGTCTGGCTGGACTGACGATAAAAAGGTTACCACACCTTTAGCACACAGCAGAGCGGCAGGCCCGAAACCACAAGTAGATAACAAGAATACCGAAGAATAGATTTTTATGGGTTCGGTCCAATTCCATTTCAAAATAGCTACAGTGTGCTAAAAGCTTAAATGCTGGATGGAAATTCGGAAAACCGAGTAACCTTGGTAGAATCAATGTAGATGAAATCTGCTAAAATTAGACTTGCAGTTAAAAACCTTCTTAAATGATGACGTGACATCTTATATTTTAAAGAACACATGAATACTAGTAGAAATAGCGTACATCTATCAGAACAAATGTTACAGGTTCAAGGAATAGATCGGTTGCGAGTAGCTGATGCGAGCATAATGCCGTCAGTAACATCAGGCAACACCAACGCTCCCACCATCATGATAGGGGAGCGAGTCTCGGACTTCATCAAGCAGCGTTGGCTTGGATCTACCCCTGTGAGTACTGTTGAATAGAGTATCTGTTGCGGATGGTAGTATTATGCCGTCAGTGATGTCAGGCAACACCAACGCTCCCAGCATCATGATAGGGGAGCGAGTCTCCGGACTTCATCAAGCAGCGTTGGCTGGGATCTACTCCTGTGAGTATTGTTGAATAGATCCTCTGTAGCTGATGTAACAGAATAAATAATAGTACTACGTACAGATGTGTGTGAGCAACATTGCTTGTAAAATCCTAATACAAAATTTCGTCAATGTTACCAGTTGTTGTAACTAGTTGTTTAGTGAAATAGAGCCCAGTATTTCTATGTGCCAATATGCTTTTCAGGCGCCGTACCAGTTTGGCGGACACGGCGGCGTATCGAACGTACTACAGGCCAGTGATTCTCAACCTCAGCACACGGTCTGGCAGCGATGGGCTTGACAACAAACTCAACTCTTAGTTCAATAGTAACATTAATCATTTCGCGTGCTCAGTTGGGTTAGGCTAGCGTGTAAACAGTATTTCAGACTTGAGTTACCATTAATTATATTGTAATTCTAACGCCTTTAGCATACTGCATCGATTTTAAAACGGAACGAACATATGTGAAACACTTGTGGAAGCTAGACTGCAAAGCCTGGAACATCGGCGCAAGGTTTCCTGTCTATCGGTATTTTATAGGATACATTTCGAAAAGTGCGCATCGGAATTGCACGACCTAATTCCAGCATCTCCATTCCGCCTTCGGACTACCAGGCGCGGAGAGGGCTTCCATCCTTATGTTGTTGATATCCCATCCATCTATTCGTACGAAGCGATTTGCTTCTTCGTTCATTATGCGAACGGCTAAGGAATGGAACAGCCTGCCGGCGTCTGTTTTTCCCGAAACCTACAACCTTGGGTCCTTCAAGGCCAGAGTGAATAGGCATTTACTGGACCCGCATGCTCCATCGTCGACCTCATCGTCGCTTACCATCAGGCGAGATCGAGGTCAAATGCGGGTTTAGTAGTCAATAAAAAAACCATAGAAATATATTTTTTGGTTTTCTAGATTTTCCTAATTTCTATGCTTTCAGCCCGATTTCGTTTCAAAATCGCTGCAGTGTGCTAAAGGCTGTATTTAGTGCTACACTGACAGTCAGTTCCTACGTCCAATCTAGCGCTATTGAAAAGTATGGACTCTTACATATAATTATAGTCCTTTGATAGTGTTCAAGGAAATTTGAAATATGGCAGAAATATATTCGGTGGCCTACATTAGATTATACCTACTTATACTTAGGGATGATTCGCTTAGATCCCCAATTTTCAAAAATACTTGACATTTTGCACTAAAAAAACCCTTTTTATGTTAAAGTACTATAACACAGTGTCGCATTGATGGTAGCACAAAATACAACCTTATTCGTAGTTCAAGTACGCGATTGCGTTATTGTACAAACTAGTATTTATTAGTTATTTTTTACGCGTTACAATTATAGTACTCTTCTTTTGTACTTAGAAATTAGAATATATATTCTAAGGAATAGAAGAATAGCTTTAAGTTTTTTCTTCAGTATTTATTAAGAATCTTAAAACTGAGATAGGGTATGTAAAGTTATATCTTTTATGGTCTCAATATTTTGTTTCTTGAAATAAAGGTTGTTGTAAAAAGTAGTTTTAAATCAAATTAAAAATATTTCGTTACTGTAATTTATCGTTTACAATCCTATTAAATTAAAGTTCTATAATTATTTTTCGGAACCAAGGTGAACTGGTGTAAAACAACCACATTAAGATCAATTCTATTTTATTGGCATCGATAGATTAAGCAGCGTAGCAGTCTATAAGATTGTCTAAATAGTAGTTTCAATTTAATATTTGTACATGTCAGTTTATTATAGCGTAACAATCATATCACTAGAAAATACTTTCTATAACAGTACAGCCATCACGATTCCACTAAATAAATAAGTACGGAAACAAAACTCAGTCTAGCGCGTACCACACACGCACACTCACTCGCACGGGCGCTGCAGGCCTAAAGGGAAAAAAAGAGACCCAGAAAAAAAATGGGGGCGTTGTGTAGAGGCTTGGGGGGTGATTTGTAATTTCATTTAGCTAAGAGGCCTCTTAGACACCGACTGCATGAGCTCTCGACTCTCAACTACAACTTGTGAACATCAACTAATATTAGTTAAGAGATTGCTCAAACTCGGTTCGCTATTTCTCTCCGCGTAGTTCATATATCTGTCCTGTTTTATTGAATATATGAAATAAAAATCATGTCAATCGGTCGCTTCGTTTCGAAATGAAAGTAGACACAAACAAACAAATAAAAAGGTAACAGACATACTTTTGTATTGTATTACCGACTGCGCTCAGGTTTCAAGTTAACTCTTGCGAATTATAGTAAAAGTCTCGTTTAGAATTAATGTTTAATCTCCGCTAATATAGCTCACAATAATTAATTAATTTAATTTGAAGTTATAGTCGTTTTTAAGTAGGGGAAAAAATGGGGGCGCTAAAAAATATTTTATTCTCAAAGTGGGCGGTAGACAAAATAAGTTTGGGAACCCCTGCTCTAGAGCTTGAACTGCATGGTCCGGTTCCAGCGATGACGATTCGATTCGCTCCATCCAATCACAGAGCGCTAATTTCAAGTGCGGCGAGGGCGGAACGAACCGAACCGAGGCTGGAACCGGACGCTACATGCGTCCGGTTCTTAGTCCAGCACTTACTTACAGTGCCCTACACGACACGACACGGGTACAGAATACATAAATACCAAAAGGGAAACTCGGCTTTAGCGCAAGGTGCTCACACAATCACTTGCCGCTCGTCCTGTACAACCCTGGACCGACACAATAATGTCACCGATAGAGTGCAGCATGAAAGTGTGTGCCTCGCGATAAAAAGCTGGAGATTCCTTTCTGTTATTTATCAATTTCCGGCGAGACCATATTATAATGTGATTTACACGGAGCGCTGCTTGTTTGTGAGTGACTTGGGCAGTGAGCGCTTTGTTTTGAGATTCCCTACCGTACTTATTCATTTTGTGCGGATACTAAAACTATTACAAATATACATCATCAAATAATTCATTATACATTCAATAAAATAACTATCACTGATGTCATCTTGCGTATTATTACCCTAAGGGGTCGTCTTAATAGAACGCGATTACGCGATTCGCGCGAACTTTGTTCGTACGAACGCGCGATCAAACATACTAATGTCAAATAAGTGTCCTAATGAGGGATTTTCCAGCTTAATTTCTGCCATTCGAGATAGATGGCGCTGTATCTAACAGGAATGTCAAACTGACAGAAGAGTTGATTTAACATATTGTTTTTTCATTCCTTAGTAGGTAGCTTTTTGTAAAATATAGAAATTAATCGAATTCATCATTTCCCAATGATAAAACAAGAACTATGAGCAATTAATAAAGAATTAATATCGACGATCAAATATTTAAAAAGAATATATATTTATAAATTCAAATTTTATGGCCTAAATACATGCTAGGTACCCATATTTTGGCTCAAATTGACATTCCAGTATAAAATCAGGACGGCGATTCTCGCCGCGTTCGACATACAAAAGTCGAGCGTTACGAACGTCTTGTCACGCTCACACATGTAATGTGAACGAATGAGATAGGACTAATGTCGAATTCGACATTCCAGTACGAGAATCGCCGTCCTGCACCATCTGTTGACTTGATTGGAAGCTGCCGGAAAATCCCTCTTTGACAGTCGCGCGATGTGTTTGCGCACGAACCTTACTCGCGCGATAATCGCGTGGTCGCGTTGTATTAGAACAACCCCTTAGGTATTATACTTATCATTATCAACAATTAAAATTTAACATAGTTTTTGATTATGCAAATTCAGAAACGATTGTCACTTCCGACGAAAAATAATTTGATTAAAATAAAAGTTTAAAATACCATCTCAATTCATGATACAGCTAATTCATTAAATTACATTCACTCTGATGATTGAAATAAAATCATTTTTTCTTCATTGGTTAATAAATCAGATTGTATAGATTAGAAAATTTGACTAGTGCGACTTATTCAGCAGAATCTGGCGAATTTCCCTAACACCACTGCGAATTCCCAGTGTGGCGACGTAAATCTGAATGTTTTTCTACTAATTATTTATTTATATATATTTAGGCGGGTGTTCAGTATCCATAACTAAACAACATTCACTACGGGGCCAAACCAACTCTGAAATCGCGAAAAACATCCGTTGTTTCACACATTTCGGTTGCGTAGGTATTGGGTTTTGTATGGAACAGCTGATATTTTTTTCGCGATTGCAGATTTGGCCCCGTTGTGAAACTTGCTAAGTTGTAGATACTGATATGAATCTGGCGGATATGATTTGAATCCCCCTTTCGGCTGTATATTCGAGAGTAAATGATTGGTGCAAGTGGGGGACAAGTGGGGGATTGGTGTTAGTGTATAATTAAATTTAAATTTATTTCTAACTAGAGCTATAACGTAGAAAGGGACAGAATATGTTTAAACGAAGATTGACTTGTCAGATCGTTTGCAACCAATTACAAAACAAAGTCCAAAAGCCGTAGCGGACTGTGGTGGGTAAGTACTCCCGACTCTAAATTTAAGTAATAATACAGTGCAGCATATTATATTGTCTTGCTCGGCCTCCTGAACAAAATCCTAGCTATGCTGCCCCTCTTGAAGAAAATCCTAGTTTGCCAGCCCAACTGAACAAAATTCTACTTAGCTTGCACCCCCTGCATAAATTCCTAGCTAGCCTGCACCCACCTGAATAAAATCACAGCTAGCCTGCCTCCTGAACAAAATCCTAGCTATCCTGCACCCACCTGAATAAAATCTCAGCTAGCCTGCCTCTTGAATAAAATCCTCGCTAGCCTGTACCCCCTGAATAAAATCTCAGCTAGCCTGCCTCCTGAACAAAATCCTAGCTATCCTGCACCCACCTTAATAAAATCTCAGCTAGCCTGCCCCCTGAACAAAATCCTAGCTATCCTGCACCCACCTGAATAAAATCTCAGCTAGCCTGCCCCCTGACCAAAATCCTAGCTATCCTGCACACACCTGAATAAAATCTCAGCTAGCCTGCCTCCTGAACAAAATCCTAGCTAGCTGTCCTACTGCACAAAACCAAAGCTATTCTGTCCCCCTGAACAAAATCCTAGCTATGCTTTATACTTGCAGTTGTTGGTTCCTAATGATGAGAATTGTTTCACGTTTTTATTATATTTACTACGACCGGTGTCGTTTACACATCTTCAGGTATTGTAAAATCCTAGCTAGCCTGTGCCCCTTGAACAAAATCCTTGCCAGACCGCCCCTAAATGAAATCCTACCTAACACGCACTCGACTGAACAAAATCCCACTTATTTTGGAACCCCTAAGCACACGAAATCGTGTTAATTGGTCTGGCCACACAAACTAGGAACCAGACGAACTGCAACGGAGCCAACAAAATCCAAGCTAGCCTGTACCCCTGGATAAAATCCTAGCTAGCCTGTACCCCTGGATAAAAACCTAGCTAGTCTGCCCCCTGAACGAAAGCCTACCTAACCTGCACCCCCTCTGAACAAAATCCTAGGTAGCCTGCACCCTCTGAATAAGATCCCAGCCAGTCTTCCCCTTCAACAAAATCCTAACTAGCCTTTCCCTGAGCAAAATCAAAACGCACTTGATCAGAAAGCTTCGTCAATTGAAATTAAAACACTTACTACAAAAAAATTACTTACTGCCTACGTTTTCCTCCGGTCATAGATCAACGTTATTAAGATTGGACCCCGAATGTGTGGGAAGGTCATCCTTAACCAACAGCGTGCCAATGGGAACTACTGCCTCATCCCTTTCCCTCAACTTCCTCATTTCGTTCCTGAGTTTCTCTAGGACCGCGTAGTTCGGTTCGTTGTGTCTGGCTGCGTCTTGGAGTAGGGTGATCTGTTGTTCTTCCAGCTTCTTTTCCTTGCAGCTCTTGACGGAACGGGAGCCGTAGAGGCGGAGGAGAGAGCCCCAGGAGCGCACGTGTGGGTGGAGTGCCTGGGGAAATTATGCAATTTAAAAATAAAGATGCTTTATTGCTACAAATCCAATCTTAATGCTATTACATGAAACATAATATTACATGAAACATAAAGTCGGGCAAAACAATATGTGGCAATCGGCGAAGTATTCAGTCTTGGTCAACAGGGACTCCAAGAAGGAAGTCCACTGTTGACGAGTCCACTGTTGATTTCTGAAGGCAGCAACAGAGTTGTTTGGCTTTGATTCTGAGGAGGCCACTAAATCTAACGCTAAAACTTAAGTACTATCTCACTCACTTATGCTAGATTAAGGGAGGCCTGAGGGCCTTGAGGCCTACTGACTTCCGATTCTGGGGTTCACTCGCAAAATTAGAACATTGCTTTAGGTAAACCGCTTAACTGTGGTATCGCCTGCGCGCCAAGAGGGGCGCGGGGCGGGACGACGGGAGGGTAAGCGTGCGGCGGGCGGGAGGTGGGGCCTACCACCGCCCGCTATAGATGAAACGTCATTCTCACACATAATCTACCATACGAGTGAGTGAGACAGTAACATTAAGTTTTAGATTTAACGACCTCTCCGGAATCAAAACCAATGTATGGACTGTTAAAAGAAACTTATAAAACGGAGGTCTTCCGACATTGCGATAAAACCTAATCATTGTTTACAACCTCGAGGAGACCAAAGTCAAACAAATTTTTGAAGGTCGGTTTTTTTCTTCAGAATGATCTAGAATATCATAAACATAACCCACCTGCAGGATAGCTTGGGAGGCGCGCTGCTTAGCCGTTTTCTTGTTCTTGCATACCACAGTGGCAGTATGTTTGCCCACCTTCATGGTCAACTCTATCTTCTGGTACTCCAGTTTCTTCATCTGAAAACAAGTCGTTTTCTTTATACAATTATCTGCTCTCCTTATAACATTTAAAAAGTAGGAATTTCAATACTTGTGCTAGGAGGGGTCCCACCACAATGGTCCAAATACACCATTTGATCCGGCAACATAACATACGATATAAAATTAATACACAGATAATTTAAAAAAATTAAATACATTCCATATACCACCCAATAGTAATCCGCGAAACGATCAATTGCAATTGACAATTAAAGAGAGACGGCGCAATATAAAGAAAAGAGAGGCGCTTACAACCTTCTCGCTTTTTGTATTGCGCCATCCTCTCGTAATTGTCAATCGCAATTGATTGACTCCTGTAGCCTTTAGAGGGTCAGTCAGTCATCATCAGTCATTTGTGTGTCGACGCACGACGCACGCGCCTCAACGATTAGTTCACTCAACTCGCCGACAGCGCCACATTGCATACGTCGAGTCCCTATTTCCAAACATAAAACGCGCTATCGATATTTTCAGTGGAACTTCGGCTATATACGAATCCCAAACATCCATCGATGGACCAGGTTCACTGATCACCAGGCACACTATCCCGTCTGGTGGAGGTGGAGGAGCTTCATTTTTTCATTCATTTTCAATTTCATTGTACCCAGATTATTTGAGGGAATGGACTTTATACCGACGTACTTAGTATCGAAAAAAAAAACGGGGCTTTACTGCGAAAACCAATTAACCGCACATTTCGTCAAGTTGAGAATACGGCTTTACTAATTTGTATTTGTTATTTGTACCAGCGCTGTGGTTCTGCCGTACCGGTCGGACCGCGGCACATGCTGAGCATGTGTCCTTTTAATGTTGCATATTTTTTAAGTTTAATCATGCAATGTTAAATACATGTTTTTCTATCTATCTTTCTTTTCTTTTATTCATTTACTCAAAAGTGTAGTTAATCGGTTTTCGTAGTAAACCCTTGAATAGCTTGTTCCGGTCATACCTCGGTGTGAATGTGTCGGTCGCCGGCGCCGAAGTTGCGAAGCAGACAAGTGCGGAGGATGGCGTGAGGCGAGGGCTCGCACGTGGCGGCGCAGAACTCCGTGATGCGCGGGTCCTCTATGCCCACGTAGTCGAAGAACTGTGGGTAGGTAGAGAATAGTATTGTACTGTGTGAAAGCTAAACAGTGGAAAAATCAAAATGTTTTTATTGTAAATACCTTATAGTACATTTTTATAACGTAATTTTTTTATACTCTACCACCGTTTCGTAAGGTGCTATAGCTGAAAGGAAAGAAGCGGCGCAAGAAACTTTCAGCAGCACATCTTTTGAAATAAATATATCTTACAATAATTATGAATACAATCATATACACAATGTGCAGAGCTGGAACTGAATTTAGGACCAAGCGTCTTTATCATTTAAGTAGTCATTTATTTCATAATAACCCTTTTTACATAAGGTCCGTCTTATATGGGTCTTAAATTTTTTCTCTATCATATTTATTACAGTATCAGGTATCTTATTATAAAATCGCACACAGTGACCCATAAATCATGTTTTTACTTTACTAAGTCTAAAGCGTGGGACAGCAAGTTTGTTTTTGTTTCTGGTATTGAAATTATGATTATCGCAAGGAAACATCAAGCTATACTCTGTGATTTCTTGACATTCGTATGAATGTGTCATATTATTATAATGTTATAGCGACAAAGTATCGTCTCTTTAGTAGACTTCGATAATATACTGGCGAAGTTTCCCGCGACACAGGGTGTCCTAATGCGGGATTTAGAGCATCAACTACTTGTTGTATTAATTTAAGTCGCAAAATATTATTTATTTATATGTGATGAAGTAAGGCGTCGGTGGCGTCGTGACTAGGACGTCGGACTCCCATGCGGGAGGTCCGAGTTCGAAACCAGGCATTGCCATGTACCAATGAGTTATTCGATTTTTTCGAAAAACTTACGTACATTTACCGACTGTTCTGATGGTAAAGGAAAACATCGTGAGGAAACCTGCATGTCTGAGGAAATTAAAAGTTTTCGAAGGCGTGTGAAATCCACCAATAAGCACTGGGCCCGCTCGGTGGATCATGGCCCGTACCTCCTTGTGCAAAGGGAGGCCTGTGCCCCAACAGTGGGGACATTAATAGGCTGACGATGAAGGCTCAAAATCATACCATGGTTTCATCATCAGCAGCCTATTCTAGTCCACTGCTGGACATAGGCCTCTCCCAGGGCGCGCCATTGAGCCCGATCTTCGGCTTTTCTCATCCAGTCGCTGCCAGCCACCTTACGCAGATCGTCGCTCCATCTAGCAGGGGGGCGTCCCACACTACGTTTCCCCAAACGCGGTCTCCACTTCAGAACTCGTCTTCCCCAGCGGTTGTCGGTTCTGCGACAGATGTGACCGGCCCACTGCCACTTCAGCTTGCTAATCTTATGAGCTATGTCGATAACTTTTGTTCTATTCCGGATCTCCTCATTTCGGATTCGATCCAGCAGAGATACTCCGAGCATAGCTCTTTCCATAGCACGCTGAGCGACATTCAATTTGTGAACCAGTCGCACCGTCAGTGTCCACGTTTCGGCTCCGTAGGTCATTACTGGTAGGACACACTGGTTAAAGACTCTTGTCTTTAGACATTGAGGTATGGGCGACGAGAAGATGTGACGTAACTTCCGAAATACTGCCCAACTCAGCTGAATGGTTTACGAACCAAGAACTACAGACAGTGATTTCGTGGAAATGAAAAAGGACGATCCTGATTAGCAGCCTGTCAGTTGGCTATCTACATTCTTCTTCTTCTAAAACGGACTACTTTCCGCACATAGCCGCAAGATGGGTAATCTTTGTGTGTGTGTGAAATGGCGCTACTGTAACCAGCCCAGAACTCGCCAGATTAAGCGGAGCTTGCTGACACACTGGCTGTTGCTACAGTACTCTACTCACACTGAAGTCGGGCTCGCTGCTGGCAGCGTTGGGCGGCGCGGACTCCAGCTCGGCACCCATCTCGGGTATGAGGATGTGTATGGAGGAGCGGGCCGCGGCAGACTTGGCGGAGCGCTTGCTAGATCCGTGTCCCACGCCGTATTGCATACCGCCTATGTAGACTGTCGCTTGGTATGGCGTCGCTGCGTTCTCTGTAATGTGTTAAGTCGAGCTTTATCATAGTCTATCAACGGCATCAGCAGTGGCTGATAAAACAATCAACCTTACTAAGCCCGTGTGCTCCATCTTCGACCTCAACGTCACTTACCACAAGGTAAGATAATTCAGTAAGTTCCTTTTTTTATCTTATAGCGGGGGCAGAACGACCGGGATCTTTTGTGTTCAACCCCTTCCGAAATGTTTAGCTGACACTATACCATCATTAGCCTAAAAACATTCTCAGTGTTGAGGCACAAGCCTCCTCTTACTTACAAGGGGATACAAGCTATGATTCATCATGCGGGCCCAGTGCTGAATGGAAGAATTTCGGGGATGTAGGTTTCCTCACCGTATGTTTTCCTTCACTGTTAAGAGCACTCGGTAACTCGGCCTCTTATCTTATCTTATGCCGGGAATAACCCCAGCGGCACTTCGACCCTTGACGATCTTTTGTCTACCCCATTTTACACACTGGTCATCTTAGTGTACAGGTTTCCTCACGATGTTTTCCTTCACCGTTAGAGTAGTCGGTAAATGTACGTAAGTGTTTGAAAAATACGAAAAACTGATTAATACATGGCACTGCACGGTTTCGAACCCGGACCACCCGCATGGGAGTCCGGCGCCCTAGCCACTGTGCCACCGACGCTCTCACCTTAGTGCCATAATGGCCTGTGAACGCTACTACAATGAGTCGTGTAAAATCCCTGTTGTAATTGTTAAATGCCATACAAAATTGGAAAAAATTGAAATTGAAAATGTTTATTTAGCGCCGTAAACATTACAATACAGAATACAGAAGTATACAAAGTTTAATACATACCTAGCTGCTTGAACTCGTAGACGGGCTGTTTCTGCAGAGCTCGCCTCACGTACTCGTGGAACACTGAGAGGTAGCTGCGTCCGTTCATATTCATCACCCAATCGCGTTTGTTGGCCTTGCCTCCTGGTTACATTAAACAATTTACTAACTCGGAAGTGGACTCAAAGGACTTACTTTGTTAAATGTCTGCCGATTTCATCAGGAAATCTCGAATTCATATTGTGCTGCCTCTAAAGTAGTTTTTTTTATTAGACGGACTAAACTGACGTTTCCTGTGAGTTCAATTAATAAGTTCACCAATCAAAGTATATTTTATTTTCTTCTGTAATGTCGTGATTTTTTTTGTAAATTAAAAAGTTAAATCGCTGAGCCTCACTTCGTATGGGAGCGAAATCCATCTTCTTTCAATATATAATTTAACGTTATCTTTTTGGCTCACTGTTTGGGTGAACTAAGGTAACTGATTCACAAGTGAATTGAGTCCGCCTAATAAAGAATACTACTTTAATCGGATTTCTGTGATTCATCGATTTAAACAATAGATTATGACAGTTAATGTTCACCAAAAAAAAATTCCTTCGTAACGATACGAATCGAAAAATGGAAATAAGTCAGTTGTGTGATGTGATTTTGACAGTTGTTTGACAGAAGAATAGTAAGTGTGCACAGCGGAAGCACGTCCTCCAACTCAAAGTGCACCTCTCAAATATCCGAGGTCTGCACTCAAATATCGATCCAGTTCACCACCACCTCGAAACTGAAAATCCACACTTGCTATTCCTTACGGAGACGCAGATCAGATGTCCGTCAGACGCGTCATACTTATACTACCCAGGCTATAACCTGGAGCACAATTTTAAACCCCGCGCTGGGATCTGCGTGTATGCTCGCGATGACATCTGCTGTCGGCGTCTCCGGAACCTTGAAGATCCCAAATTTTCTGTAATATGGATGCTGGTGGACACTGGGCTGGAGAAAATGCTCTATGCTTGTGTCTACCGTTCGCACAGCGGTGACCAGGAGACAACTAGGTTAATTGAACACCTTAGCCTTGCGGCGGAAGTAGCCCACTGCGACTCTGTAATGCCAGAGGTCTGCATTCACCAAAAGGAGGTACTTAAAACGCTCCGCAATCTAGACGAGAATAAAGCCAGTGGTCCTGACGGGATACCAGCTATTGTGTTAAGGAACTGTGCACCTGAGTTGTCTCCTGTCTTGACGCGCCTGTTTCGCCTCTCCCTAAAGACTGGTCAAGTTCCAAATTCCTGGAAGCTTGCTAACGTGCAGCCCGTGCCCAAAAAAGGTAGCCGTGCTGACCCCGCCAATTATAGACCCATTGCAATAACTTCCATTCTCTGCAAGGTTATGGAACGTGTATTGAACACCAAGCTCCTGGCATACCTAGAAGGTAACGATCTCCTCAGTGACCGACAGTATGGTTTTCGCCAAAACCGGTCTACTGGGGACCTTCTGGTTCGTGCCACTCACTTCTGGGGCGAAGCCATTGAGAAAACTGGTGAAGCTCTTGCCGTTTCACTAGATATTTCTAAGGCATTTGACAGGGTCTGGCACGGTAGCATACTAAGCAAGCTTCCTTCATATGGAATCCCAGCCAGTTTGCGCATATGGATCGCGGATTTCTTGAGTGAACGGTCAATACGAGTGGTCCTAGATGGCTGCTCTTCTGACCAACTGGCTATCAACGCCGGAGTTCCTCAAGGATCTGTCCTCTCTGCAACCCTATTCCTGCTGCACATAAATGATCTGCTCATATCAGGTATTTTTGGGTACGCAGACGACAGCACGGTTACGGAGAGATATCTTCCTGTTGCGCGCGCTGGTGCTGGTGAGATCCAGACTCAAAGAGAGGCCATGGTTGAGCGTATCGACTTGACCTTAAAGGCCGTGGCCGATTGGGGCGATGCCAATTTGGTCAAGTTTAACGCCACTAAAACGCAGGCGTGTCTATTCACCGCTAAACGGAGTCCCCTCCACCTGACTCCGACTTTCCGGGATGTATCCGTACCGATTACCGACCACCTTAGCCTTTTGGGGTTGGATCTGACTTCCAATCTCAACTTTGGGCGCTCCATTGAGTCAAAAGCTAAGACCGCAGCCAAAAAATTGGGCATCCTGAGTAAGGTTAGGCGGTACTTCACGCCGGGACAGCTCTTAAACCTTTACCAAGCCCAAGTCCGGTCGTGCATGGAGTACTGCTGCCACCTGTGGGACGGCTCAGCTAAGTACCAACTGGCTGCCCTTGACTCAGTGGAGAAACGCGCTAAGCGCCTTATAGGTGACGAATCGCTGGTGGAGGCTAGACTGCAAAGTCTGGAACATCGGCGCAAGGTTGCCTGTCTATCGGTATTTTATAGGATACATTTCGGAGAGTGCGCATCGGAATTGCACGACCTAATTCCAGCATCTCCATTCCGCCTTCGGACTACCAGGCGCGGGGAGGGGTTCCATCCTTATGTTGTTGATATCCCATCTGCTCGTACGAAGCGATTTGCTTCTTCGTTCATTATGCGAACGAGTAAGGAATGGAACAGCCTGCCGGCGTCTGTATTTCCCGAAACCTACAACCTTGGGATCTTCAAGGCCAGAGTGAATAGGCATTTACTGGACCCGCATGCTCCATCGTCGACCTCATCGTCGCTTACCATCAGGCGAGATCGAGGTCAAATGCGGGTTTAGTTATACATAAAAAAAAAAAAATTAAAAAAAAAAGTTGTGCCGAACAAAAAGTGTAACAGATCCGAGGTACCATTAACATTTCCATACGCTAGCAACATAAGAGATCTTTGCTGTAATCATAATTAAATGAAAATATATAGATCTCATTGGAAATGACTTACCACCATTCTCCTGTCCAGTGGCGGGCTGAGCCGGTATGGTGATGAGCTTGGTGCCTTCGGGGAGAGTGGGGTACTGCAGCGTCTTCCGCGCCTTGGTGTACTTGCGGCGGTCTGCCCAGCGCCTGTTCAATGTCACAATTCAACATTCATTTTGGAAAGTCGTGGAAGTTCATTTATTTGTAGTCGTAGAGCGTTGGTGGCACTGTGGCTAGGATACCGGACTCCCGTGCGGGTGATCCGGGTTCGAAACCATGCAGTGCCATGTACCAATGAGTTTTCGTATTTATGGAAGACTACGGTAAATGTACGTAACATTTACCGACTGCTCAACGGTAAACATCGTGAGGAAACCTGCACCTGACCTGACTGTAAAGATAAGATAAGATTTATTGTGTAAAAGTTTAGGTAAGAATTACAAATATTGCAGATATAGTTGCATAAACAATGGTACAAAAGATCCTCAAGGGTCGAAGTGCCGCTGGGTTATTCCCGGTTGTAGACGTAGTAGCCGAAGTGCACTTCGCTTCTTCTTCGGCTTTCGCGCTTCGAATGAGGTCGTATTCCTCTTAATGAGGTTCGTGATCATGCCATCTAAACTTCAGTTGCCTGGAAGAGACCGCTGTAGAGCCTTTGTATTATTCCTGTAGTTTGTACTTTTCCTGTAACTGTGTACAATACAAGTTTTTCTATCTATCCATCTAAACCCCTTCCTGGAATGGAAGATTTTGGGGGGAGGGGGTCATGACACCACACCGGTCGCAAGGGGGGATGGGGGGGGGGGGCTGTGACCGTACCTGGGTTAGCCATTGCCTTTCGCAATTTACACACTGGTTTTTAAACTCACGATGTTTTCCTTCGCCAAACTAGGCATTAAAATCAGATTGCAGAAAAGCCTGTGACAATTTTATGGAATCGTATGTGATAAAACTGATAAATCATGAGCAATCTAAGAGCTTCATGAGCTAAAGAAACTTACTTAAAATGCATAATGTTGACAGTTTTAAACTTGAATAGCTTCTTACAATACTCGTTCACTTGTTCATGCGTCAAATGTTGAGTCTTCCAACTTGTGGAAACGGTTTCGACCCTCGGCGGCGGCATCACTATGCCCCCTGGTAATACCACCGGTTGCCTGTTCAGTGGTATCTTTTTGACTGCTGGATTGGTATTAGTTTTGTCTACTTCTGAGGCTGTTCCTTCTACACTATTTTTGTCAGAGTTATTTGTGTTCGTTGCTTGGTTATTTTCATTGGTGGTGACGATTTCAGTCGTTTCATTTATCGGGTTAGATGGCTTTGTATTGGGAGTATCTGCAGTAGCTGATTCTTTGTCAATTTGTGCATTATCGTGAGGCAGAACAATCTCATTGGCGACTTCTGCTTTTGGAATAGCGTCTACATTATTTTCACTTATATTTTGAGCAATTGCAACATTTTTACTGCCGACAGCTTCAATATTCTGCACAATCAATCTTCCATGCTTGAAAGGGCATTTCGACTTCTTCTTTTGGGCTAGAGTTGTAGAATCTGTCTTTTCTTTTTCACTAGCTTGTCCATTCATGTCATGACTTTGAACTTGAGGTTTATCAGTGTTCCTCTGCCAGGTGCCGTTCTTGATCTGCTCTTGTATTTGTTTATCAATCTCCTTCTGTTTATCTTCTTCCTCTAAAGCTCTTCGGTAAGACAGGCAGGGTATGGCGCTGATTGGAATATCGTGTCTCTGAAATAAGATATTTAGTACTGATTTTAATGGTAATATATAATCACCTCCATGAAACAGTTTTAGACTAGTAATATTTGAAATTAAATTTTCGGGTTTAGAAGAGCATCAATGCATGGCACTCCAGTCCTCAAGGTTAGCAGTGCATAGAAAACCCTCTAATAACATTATAGTAATGAATGACTATGAGCGACGATGACTACCATCAGATGGTGAGTTCGCTCGTCTGTTCTCCGTACACAATAAAGAAAAAAAATCAAGCTATTAAATTTATTAAACCCTTCTTTAACTAGCCGGACCTTTAACACAGAGGTAGGCGAAGGTTAAGACAGTACTTATAGATCATAATTCTAGGGTATATAAAGTAGAAAAAACCTAGTTCTACATTATACATACTCTAGTATTTCCCTTGCCGAGGAAATAGGGCTTGGAAAGAGTGCAGACACGTGTAGTACGGTGCATGTAGATGGGCATACCGCTGTAGTGTCGAGCCATCATCCAGTCCAGGGGCAGCACTTCGAAGTGGTTTATGCCTTTCTCTGTAACAGATTGTTAAGGCTCAATGTCGAGGAGCTCGTAGCCTAGTTGCGAGCACGGTCCGAAAGTGATCGGTTAAGCGACGTTGGCGCGGTCGGTACCTGGTGACCGCTAGTGGCATATTTCATCTGAGCTCCTCCGTGCCTCGGAGGGCACGTTAAGCAGTCGGTCCCGGTTGTTGACGTTCGACAGCAGTCGTTAAGCCATGTCAGAGGTCTACGGGCGGCCTGAACAACTCTGACAAATAGGTTGGCCACTAACCATACGATAAGCAAGCAAGCAAGGCTCAATCCCCAAAGAAACCAGTGCCACTACCAAAAAAACCTTTCTCATTAATTAAGGCAAAAATGAAACTAGTTTCATTCATAACGATATGGATGAGTTTAATCCACCAAGGCGCAAAATAATAGGGTTTATTTTTCTTTGGTATGGAAAATTTTTTTGTTGTGTAGTGGTACAAATGACCAGCGCATACCCCCTCCAAATATTTGCTACTAATAAAAAAGGACCTTATATGTCAAAATAGTGGACGGTAGAATTGTGTCATTGCTGATGATGGATGTTATAGAATTATTTAATACTCTTTACGATACTGATTTTCCAGTTCGTTACTCTATCAAGTCTGACAGTCTCCTTAGTTCGATCAATTTGAATGGACAATTTAAGGGTATATTCAACCGGGTAGTCAGTCATCCAATGGAATTGCCTACCTGAGCAAATTATGAATGCTGAAACCAATTTAACAGTCCGTTCCAAAACCAGTTGAAATAATTCACGTTGACAGCTGTACACGTTCCATGGCTTGTGTCAAATAAAAGTTAGATAAATTTTCAGCTGATAATGCGGTAATGGAAAATGGACAGTTGTCAACGTTAGTTAACAATCTAATCTATTCTTATCTCTAAGAATAGATTAGACAGCAACTTACAAAACTTGAAGAAACAGGCATTAGCTACCTGCCTGCTAATCCAATAATAATATCAATCAAAAGCTACTAATATTTGGCCTTTTTTTTTGTTAGGCTTTTCATTATTCTACAGCAGATTTTAAATAAAATGCAATTTACCATGTACGCTCCATTTGTATATTTTCCACAGACAAAAGCACAGATTAAACAATACTGACCATAGAGTTCGTAAACACAGTGTTACCATTATTTTCTAAAAAAAATTATAAATAGGCTAATACAAACAGGCAAACGGGCCACCTGGTGGAAAGTGGTCACTGTTGTCTTGCCTGTTGCAATACGGGCCTTGGAAGGATAGGACTCTCTTTACGTTCTGTTTGAAGCACTCCATGTCGCAGCGCAGCGGAAACACATCGCCTTACTAGACCATAATTGCACATACCTTCAAGCACGACCTTTTGGCGAGTAATATACGCCTTCTCTTTAGGCTTGGGAACTCCCTTGAAATCTTCAGGTAAGTCCTCATCCAGCATCTTTTCAAGTTCCTCTTCGGGCACATCCTCAGATTTGCCTAAAAATTAATTGATTTTTGTCTAAAAATGAATTTAAATCAACAATAGGCTAGGGCTTGAAGAACGACAACTTAATACTTTGTGGCATGTACCTTATATCAATATAGAATGCATACAATGTTATAGGGTAGAAGTGAAGTGAAGTGTTACATTATCTAAATAATTTGAAGTAAAGATTGCTATATTTACACTCTAACAATCTTTACTTCACCTGTTTTTAAGTTGCCATCCTTCAGAATAGGGTGTAACAAAAATACCATCAGAGCTATCGGAGGCGTCATCGTTGCTGTCCTCATCATTCGACTTCACCTCATCCAGAACTTGGAACTCCCGGAGCTTATCCAACTCCTCAGGCGTAACAAAGTTGTCATAGTTGTCACTGCTGACTGGCAGTCCATTACCAGCCTCCGACATGTTAATGTCTTGGGAAAAATCATGTTCCAATGTTACGTTATTCTCTTCCAATCTGTCGCAGGCCTTTAGTTTCTTTGCAGGAGGCTCCAAAATCTGACTTTCTTCGCTCATTTTGCTACCTGTACCTAAAAATGTTTTATTAGCTTCATGCTTTTGATGTGGTTATAGAACAAAACGTCTGGCCAGAAATATAATCATAACAATCAAAACACTAGTAACATCATAACTGAAATTGTGTCAAAATCTCATTCCGATTTGACATGTGTGTATGGAATAGCAAATTACAAATTCTACTCTTTAAAATCCGATTGTAATTTTTATTATTATTATAATCTTTATTACACACATAGACAAAATACAAACAAAATAATTAATAAACGAAAAAATGAAATATGTATAAATGGTGTAGCATAACTCGTTTCGAGTTTTCTCCCTGCTAACCATCGGGATAGAGAAAGGTGATAGATTCGAGCAGGCAGAGTATGTGTACATGTGAAAAAAAAAAATTCAAATTCAAATTAAATTAATTAATTAATTTAATTAAATTTAAATTAAAAATTTTTAAAATTCTTGTTTGACCTCAATCCAGATAAGTGTTTTTTTATCTTATCAGATGTAGTAAAAATTACATCAAATGCATGTTGTATTCTTGAGATTATTTTTCTGGTCTGACTATCAAAATGAAACACTGTAACTGTAGCCAATTCATTGAAAAAAATCATATTTTTCGATTTGATATTCAAACAAAAACACATAAAATCCGGAGAATGGGTTTTAAGAATTGATAGGTAAATAGTAGGTATTAGTACAAAACTATCCAGTTTATACTACAGAATGATTTTGATACTTATAGAAATTGATATGGAATTTGTAAGATAAGAACATAAAAGCCCTGGGTCTAGAATGGAATGGTATTACTAGAATGGAATTGAAAGCTGTTGTTAAATTCATTGTTTTTTAATGGGCTTTTATTTAATTGTGTCAGGCATAATGCCAGTTATTTATGCATCCCAGTATATATTGAATAAAACATAGAAGGATTTAGTTGTTATCAGAAATCAAATTATTTTTCATCTCTAAATGCCAACTGAAGGTTTTGTTTTTACTTGATTTACCTAGATGTATGAATCTTTTACCAATTCTAGCTGCAGGCCCTAAAATTTACATTTGAAATTATAACAGCAATATCTTTGGTATGGTTTATTTCTTCCAGTATGCATTCCAGTCCAATAGCAAAAACATACTATAACATATAAGAAATATCTCTGTGAAGCGGAACCTTGGATAGCGATTATAGGATGTATTGACATACACAAATCGAAATGGTATTTTATCCCATCTCATTCACTCACATATACTAGGAGTATGTATGTGTGACAGTAACAAGATGTCCTATAGCGGCTCAACTCTGCATGCATCTCAGGTCCACAGATATTTCCGATCGGTTATATCTTTTGTCCTTGACTGGAACGTTTACTGGCATGTATAAAGCAAGCCGGCCATGACTCCAAACCTTCCTTGGGCGTGACCATAACCTGAAGGGTCGTTTCGTCATTCACATTTACCAATAGGATGTTCAAAGATCGTCCACAAATAACGATGGCATTAAAAATCCAATGTGCGTGAACAGTTGGATTTTTCCATCGCTCGTTGCAGACTTTCGATGCATTTCTGTAGTAATTACAGCGGCGCGGTGGACTCGATGTTTACCAGAGGTGGACAGCAGAATTGCGATAGACTGAACGCTCTGACAAAGTGATACAGAGGCTAGTCTGTTGCAAAGCTGCTAGAATTGCGAAGTGTGATCTTCCACAGCGTTGAGTGGGGCGATGAGCCTGCAAAAAATGGGTCAAACACCAAAAACAAAGCAGCCAAGTTTTCGCTCAATTTGCCTTTGTCTTGCTTATGCTGTACTCAGTATTTATTGTGTAGACTTTGCAATACATTGGTACGAACGAAAATTGACCGATTTGCAATGTCCTATATCAAAGAAAAATCAATTGCTTACCCGAATATACCAACTGGCTAAGCTAAAATGACTTATATACACAGAGTTATTGTTCTAAATATACAGTCAATCACCTTACACATAAGTAAATTCATATTATTACTAGTAAAACAGATTACGTTTGTCATTTTTATAACACAAATTGTTAAAAATCGCCATCCAACACTATACACGCGGCGCCCACCATATTTATTATTTGTTTTTTTTCGTTAAGTATTGCCAATTTTAAAAAAAATATAATCAATTTTTTTATTATTTTTTTAGCTGGCAATATGTTTAGGAAAATACTCAGTGTTGCCAATTTTTAACATTATGTCGAAATTTAGCGAACTTACATCGTCGGTTTCGATAGACGCCAAATCTAAACCTAAACAAACTGAAAACTTCAGCTAGAGCTATAAGCTCACTCATAGAGCGCTTTTAAGATTACCGTGCCGTTACCGTCCACGATTTTATTGTCCACGGATAACGGTTTTATAATTTACTTATCGGTAGGTGGGAAGCGGGGCGGGAGGCGCGACGGCGACCTCACTTACACATCTTTAATATTCTTGTAGGTACACACTGCCACTACACTCTCAACTTTGCCGTGACGATTTAACAGGGAGCTTAGGTGTGCCACGGAAACGGTAATACCGTCGACGGCAAAACGTTACCATCGTCGAAAATTTAAAAGCGTCTTAATACATTTTGCTTCCCTGTTCAATCGTGACGCTAAAACGTACCGTTTCCGTGCAAAAGAAGATATCAAATACTTCACGCAATGTTACACATAGTCTTTACGTGTCCTATCAATTTTACATGTGGTCGTGTCCGTCCCTCTTTGCTGACGTTGCCTTCCCGCGTCACCGACGCGTAGGTGTGCATGGCTACATATGAATATTATAAGCAGCGTCTGCCGCTGCCGCTCCCTGTGCTCATACGCTTTGGTCGCTTAGGTGTGAGCAATGCATGTATTATTCTTGGGAGTAGCCGACATTCCTATAGAATTTGATGTGAATTGACGTTTGAGAGTGCCGCGACGCGGTCGCTCATGTGTGTATGACTTGTTTCGCGTTGCAGATGTTGTCGCTTCGCAGTCGCTTAGGTTTGAGCAGTCTTACTTTCATTATTGGTAATTAGGTAGATACATATAAAAAGATTGTTCTCGGCCAAAGATATCTTATTACTAATATTTAATCTTTTTGATCTCGGCGGAACAAGGCTTGTTCCGAACAAAGAAGAAACATCTTTGTTCGCCTGTCAAACAGAATCTAGGTATAAATACTAGGCACACACTGTTCACAGATCGGCAATTTTGATGGTTTGGTCCCATAATAACCACTTGAGCACTGGTACTTACAATAGTAACAGCATGACTTTCATATTTACATGGGAGCATGCGGGTCGGTCCCACCAAATAGATCTCGGACAAATTATAGTATACCCTCTCTCATGATCACGAGGAAACGCTGATATAACATCCAGTCTCTGGATAAGTGATACCACTCTACCGAAATAAAACATAATTATCTTTATTGATTCTTCTTTCTTTATTTACCACATAACAATCATCGCCATTTTACCGACTGAAAGTTTCCAACGACTACAGTAGTTAGGTAAAATAAAAGAAACAACAAATTATAACTTATACTTAAATCTAATCAACATTTATCACAGTAATTTGCAGAAAGTTAGTATAATACAAAGTATAATTAGAAATCGCTGACAACCAGAAAAAAAATCACAAAAAATAAATAAATTCCCACTCCAAATTCCAGATACTTATATAATTTTAGAGAAAACTGAGTCTCGTGATTCCATAGCCGTACGGGGGGCGATCAATCCATTGATCCCCTCCTGATACCTCAATATAATGTGATCGTCTGATTGACCAACTTTCCCCACATCGGACCACCTATTACAACCCAGTCCGGTCGGTTGCGTCTAATTCCCGGAATGTGTAGTCTGTCTGATAAGACTACTTCCCTGAATGTCTAGTCTATTCTCCGTATGTTCCATTCTCCGGATGTCAATTCTGTTAGCATCACTAAAATACTGGCCACTTAAAAATATCTATGCATGAAGTGTTCCTATTGTTTGATTTTCTAGGATGACTTGATATTATCGGACACTCGCCGAGGTTCTCGGGCGAGAGGCTCCATGACGAGAGTACACCATGTTGTACACACTCAGTTATCATTTGAAGTGTAGATGCTCGCCAAGATGGACGTGTTAGAGGCTAGTCTGCCGTCCTAAGCTAGAAGACCCTTAGACACTGGGGGAATTAGACACTGGCACTGGGAGAATTAAACAGTGGGGGAGTTTGACATTGGGAGAATTAGACATATCAGACAGACTAAACAATGATAACCCCTCTTAGTCGCCTCCTACGACAGGTTGGGCGGCCGTTCTTCCGAGTGGTACTTCCAGTGTCATTAGTTCATTGCCGATCTCCCATATTATTGTAGGACATAAAATTATATTTCAAAAGTTAGTGTCTAGTGTTTTTAGGCTGGGTTAAATATTTGCATTTGATACCTACAATAGGTTGCCCTGTGCTGTAGGGATCATTTGCTTCCGGTCCACCATATCGGTTTATTAAATTGCTTCTTTGTGTGTGCTGCTGTCGGTAAAGTTCTTTAGTGCTTAATATCTATAACGTTATCATATTATGATAGTATGGGAGGATATGTTGGGGTGTTTGAGAGTGTGGTTCTATTAAAATGTGTGTGTGTTGTGTGTAAGGGAGTGTGCATGTGTATTTATTATATAGGTTAGATATGCCTACTTATTTTATTTGGTTATGGCCAGCAATTTTTCTGTTTCCTCATAGGTCAAACCAAGGAGCCAGGTTTTTACTATACTTCTACATTTATATATTAAATACGATAACTGTCCATGGACACAGTTGTACCATAAACAATAAAACGGGTCCTTTTGTACAGTCAACCACAAGCTATAGTATACCATCTGTCAAACACCTTAAAAAAATCTGAACCTTATGCCTGCGCAATATGATATAATTCAGGTTTTCAAATTTTGACATTTTGGGTAGGTTGACCTGACTGTACTATAAACAACATTAATACGGGGGATCGGTAATGAAATGACAGCTGTTCCAAACCTCGAAGAATGGTCCTGGGGCTACCTGCTCTGAACCATAACGGTTACGTAAGAGATCATCGCCTTCCACACCCTTTCATCTGCCAGCATAGCCGCTACTCTATTATTTCTTGGATCCCCCGAGTCTATCGCCTGCGCCGGCCCCGACCGGGCTTGCCGGGCGCCACAGACACGCTGGCGCCGGCTATCTCCTCCTGTGATGCCGCTTCAGTCTTCTCCAGTTGCCCCCGCGCCTCCACGAAGAACATCACGTCGCGGAGTTGCTCCTTCAGGTCAGTTACCTGAGAATATTGGAGAATATGCATCAACATCATCCCCGACCATGAGATATTCACAATCTAGTTAGTCATAAAGTAATCGTGCAAGTTAACCCACGTTGGGCGAGGTCAGATATGAACCATTTAACTCAGACGACGCCTGCGACGTTAGAGGGGCGCGGGGCAAGACGACAGAGGGCCAGCGGGAGGTGGGGTCTGCCGCCTGCTCGCCCTCTGTCGTGCCTCCCCGCGCCCCTCTAACGTCGCGGGCGTCGTCTGAAAGCGTAATAGGGGTGTCTCCCTCGCCCTCATAGTTTCAGTGTTCAACTGTAAAATGACTTTAAATTAAAACGTCACAGCAGAAAAAAGTTACTGTAGGTGATAGAGCAGGTGATGATGAATCACGTCGGGACGCCAATTGTAGGAACGCGCTATGCGAGGACATGGATGACGTAACGTCAGCTCTATGAAAGGGAAAAACTCCATCAGGCGGGGTGTTGTGCCTGGTCCAACTATGGATGTTTGGAACTCGTATATATACGAAGTCACAGGAAAAATTCGATAGCGCGTTCTACGTAGTGGCGCGCGTCGTGCGTCGCCACAGTACTATTCCACCAACGTAATTAGAAAATGGTAAGAATGCGGTCCCCTTCCCGCGTCCCGCCTCCCCCCGGGCATCCCCATTTCTCGCTACCTGAGTCCTTAGTACCGTTCGCACAATCATTCATTATGTAACGCAAATGTGACTTATCGTCAACTTTTCATACATTTTTGTTCAATTCAAACTTTTTTGCATACTGTACTTGGTCTCGAAGTTCGACAGATGACGTCACGTTACTCATTTTCTAATTAAGTTGGTGGAGTAGTATACCCTGACGTGTTGTCCACATACCTCTTTAACAAACTTCTCTTCCTTCATCTTGGCCCGCGCCTGCCACTCCGCTTGGTTGTTTGCCAAAGCTGCAGCCAAGCCTCTCTCCTCTGACAGCTCATTCTGGAGCAATGATAACCTGGAAAATGTTATGATTAGAACGTAAGTGGCAGTGGCTAGGATAACGGACTCCCGTGCTGGGAGGTCTGGTACCAATTAGTTTTTCGGGTTTATTTTCGAAAGACGTGTATTCCTTGTGCCAATGACTTTTCGAAAGCCTTACATACATTTACCGAATGCTCTAACGATGAAGGAAAACATCGTGCGTAAACCTGCAGACTGAGATAACCAGTGTGGGAAGACACAAAGGTCCTCGAATGGTCGAAGTGCCGCTATATGATCTATCATAAGATCAGTGTCCCTCCTCAGCGCTCCAGTAAACAAATTATTACGACATCGTTACACCTACCAGGGTATTTATGGTATCGTTTTTGGAATAACTTTTTCATATCGAAACTAATCGAAGGTTCCTTCTATTGGTATCAAGACAGCTTTGCCCCCCACGCAGACCTGGTATAATTTAATTTATTTATTAGGTAAACACAACAGATTAGAACCAGAGAAATTACAGAGAAATCAATATAAAGTTATGAGCTAGGTCGTAACCCTTAACGTGTAAACACGGCATGGTTAGGAAGTGGAAAATTGATTGTTGTACAAAATTGAGTTGGGAAAAAATACTATTGAATGTAGTTTTTAGTGACTAAAAAGCTTATACCTATTTGAAAAATTAAAAAAATAAAGTACACACTATAAAGTAGGTTCGTAAACTATACTAACTATAACTACTACTACTATACTATAATTATAGAATAACTCACTTGTTAGTAACTTGCTGTAACTTCCTCTCCAGTGTCTTATTATCCTTAGTGAGCGAGTTGACTTGCTTCTTCAGTTCGCTGGCGTTCGCTTCGGACTCGTCGGCGCGCGCGCGCAGTTGATCGCATTCCGCCGTGTGCGCTGATTCTATCCTGGAAATGTGAGTATGCGAGAAACGTCGTTTGACTTGGGAATCTGGGAAGCAAGAGGCATGCCAAGACTCGTGGCGCTCCATTCTCTCTGCCTACCTCGCAAGGGATATAACGTGAAGTTATGTTTGTATGTTTTGTTTTAATGGGAATGAACGGACCAACCTTAGAAAGAATAGAAAAACGTTTATTTGCTGTCTGCAGGACACACGCAATTCCACTTATATATTATACAATAATATATAAGTATATACATATACATATAATATATATTGTATACAATATATTCTTAAACTAAATTAATAATAATGCACGGCGTATGCTGCAGCACCAAATAGACCTCAGCTCAGCATAATGCCATACTCTAGAGTAGTCTAGAGCATGGCGCTGATATTCTGCTTTAGCCTGTCGAGGTCGGAGGCGGAAACCAAGCAACGATAATCTAGATGTAATGTAATGTTGTGTGCTGTGATGGTAATGAAATGTGAGTATATATACGAATAAGTAAATAGATGATAACTAAATAAACTAAAAGGTAAGACGAGCGGGACATATAATTAAAAAAACCTTATTCATCAGTCATGCGGGGCGGTGGGGTCCAAACCTAAAACTTACTTAGCTATCTTCTCTTCGTAAAACATCCGTTGGCTGTCCAGCTGCTGGGTCAGGATGTAGGTGAACTCCAGCTGAGCCGAGTCCAGTTTCTCCCCCCCGCACGCGCTGTCTTCCCGCCCGCCATCCGCCGCTACTAATTTCCCATCAGTCTTGTTCTGAACGAGGCGGTGGACGAAATTGTCGCCTGCATGTAAAAATATTCGGTCAGAGACGTGAAAAATGGGTATAAACCATAGAAATCGGAATACTAGAGGAGAGGTCCTCTAGAATGATGACGTGAGCACTGACAGCGAGCCAAAGGGTTTATTTTTTCACATCGTGTCCTGTAGGAGGAATATCTTTTTCACTTGTTTGTAACATCAAATACTTGAAATTAATTCCAAGTATTAAAAATAAAAATACAATGGTTTACACATATTTTACATTTCAATGACCACCTGAATGTATGGGGAAAATGCTCACAGCGCATGCGCCAACTGGTAGGCGCGGTTTTTATATAAAACATTTTTTAGGTCTGCTATTTTGAAATAGCCATATGATGCAATGACATCATCACAATTTTACTATGGCATTGTGAAATTAAATTAATCCAAATAAAGAGAAATTTCCCGCCCACTCGGTTCAGGAACCTAGCAGGCCGGTTCCAATTGGAACTGCGGTACGTGTAGTCGACAGCGCATTTTTGTTTGAGTTTATATGAAGCACCAGTTCCATGGAACCGACCAATACTGGAACCGGCCTAGGAACCGTCGTCGTGTAGTCCAGGCCTACACAAACGCTTGGATACAGGAAACAAACAAAAATCTTACCAGCATAATCCCACACTCTATTAGAACCAAGCTGTAGGGCGTAAGTGTGGTTTGAGGCTAAGAAATGTTTTGCTGCGTGACCTCCTTCATATCTAAAATGAAAGTAAACAGATCAACGGTACATGTATGTATGTCTATCTATTTTATCATATTATATCTCCCCATGTCTTAGGTTCGGCTGCTCTTTCAGCCGAACCTATCTTCTAAGAGATAAGCTCTACCTAATGTACCCTCTAATTATTTCTTGTAACATGTTCTTTATTTTTCTTGTGTACAAATAAAGTATAAGCACAAAAAAAAAACCCAGACTAACAGCAAAAATAATGAGATCATAGGTGGCATAAAATAATTCATTCTTTTGTAGAATTTTCAAACAAACAATTTTGTCAGGTTTCTCGAAAATTTACGGGTTTCTCGAAAATTAAAAAGTAAAACAAAATTTTTTTTTTTGATCTTTTATTATTGTTATAATTATAACCTATAGATGACGACACCCTAGAAATATTTTCCGCTAACAAAATAGGACCCTATATACTAGATTGTGAAAGAGTGAGCGACATTTCATTCAGCGATATCGCTAAATTTGGCGGCTACCCAGGAATCGAACCCTATGTCTCACCTGCCGCAGCCGACATGTCCACAAATGAGGCATATCCACAAGGAGCCACCTTCAACGCCCTCTAGTCCCTCAGCGATACCGCTAATGTTGTCCCTTGTTTCCTCGCCCCCGTCCTCTGTAAAACACAAATAGTAAGTAATATGTTTATTTCAAACCGAAACAATTATAATTATAATAAAATAATTATGTAGTCAAAGGTAAACATATCTAATTCATGTCTGATGATCTGCTGTTGTTGTGAAAAGGGCCTCAACTCAGCTTATTGTTGCAGACAAGAATGCCTACAGCGCTGGTATTCTATTGGACCATGATCGATGGCTGGCCAAAACCTATGGATATTGTATATTATTATATGATATCCCATCGGATATTGCACTGTTTTATAAGAATATGCACTTGGAGCAAAGAATGTGATCTTTCAACAGAGCTGTTCACTTGTTCTGATGATGTCTCGATTAGAGGCAAAATACGTGTCGAATTTGAATTCAAGTTCGCGTTTTCTAGCAGAATACTGCTTTTTATTTTGTATCCATTTATTTCACACTTTCTCAATCTTTACCACTGAGGTCGGATTTGACATCCTTAGCTATTGTAAATCCTTCTGGATTTGGTTACCATTGGGGAGGACGAATCCGAGGGCGAGTGGCGGATTCTTCTTCCCCCAAAAATGTTTATCGATTACACGGTGTGCGAAAAATGGCATCCAAAACCAAGGTACCAAAGGGAAGTAGGTCTAATTCCGATGAACATATTTTTTCACTTCTAACTTAACTGCGTTTTACTTGGACGGTGGCGCTATCTATTGGCGATCGGGGTACAACATTGGACAGTATGTTATGCTACACTCTTGTCATGTTCACATGAGACGTACCCTCGTGTTCACATAGCTCGCACTGGGCGCAGCTCGCACTGGGCGCCGGCTCCGGCGTCTGCGCACAGCGGCACACCGGGCAGCGCGCGTCGCGCCAGCGCACGAGACATTCCGCGTGAAATGCGTGCGCGCATTGCACGCTCAGGACTCCCGCCACACTTTCGTCCATGCGTTCTGAAAAAGAAACACTATTCAGAAGAGCTATTTATGAAATGGCAGACAAATTCGTCAATATTAATACTATAGTTAGACACGGGATTATTACCACAGGTTGAGATTGTTTTGATCTCCCAATGTCCCTAGGAGTACCCCCATTAGGTCATGCGCTCACTAGGTCATGCGTGAATATTTTCACACTGTCATGCATGACCTAGTGAAATTAAATATTTTCTTACTGCGTCATGTAGATCCCGGCTCTCTGGCAGATGGCTCGAGTCTCTTCATAGTCCCGGTGACTGTGACCTAATAGTGAGTGCATGACCTAATGTGAGCAGGTTGTGAGGCAACCTGCTCACGCCTGTCGTACGAGGAGTTTTCAGGGTCGCGGGCAAAGTGGGCCGTCCATTGGATGGCAAGCCTGGGGAAGGCAGCATGCCATGATATGATATAGTCAGAAAATTGTGATAAAATAATTAATCTCACCTGGTCATGTACAACATAGTAAGAAAATATTAATCTCTCTAGGTCATGCAAGGGTCATGACGTAATGTGAAAAAAATCACGCATGACCTAGTGAGCGCATTACCTAATGGGAGTACTCTAACATCCGCACTATTGGGGCACAGGCCATAACATATTGACTGCATTTATAGTTTAACACCATATCCAACATTAACAACATTCGACATACCCAAACAAACAGGACACGTTGGCAGCTCCGTATGCGAGGGGGGCGGAGTCCCGTCCCTTGCCCATTCCACTCGCGAGACCCACGCCATTTGACACAGGGCATTGGGCTCGAGGCTGCTGTAAGGGACCCCATCGAACGCTTCATGGAATTCGCGGGCTGATTGGTATGTGCGGAATCTGAGGGTAACATTGAAAATGTAGTAGGTAATTGGGTAACCTCATTAGTAACATTGGTGTTAATTGTCAATGTTGCCATTTGAGACCTGTAATTAATTACAAGTATTATTGTTTTTTTTGTCTGAAATGAAGATGGACTGGTCACATGATGAGATCCAGAAGGGACAAATAGACAAGAAATATCACAGAGTGGTACCCGCGAGACGGGAAACGTAAAACAGGCCGACCAGCGAGACGCTGGGAGAACGACCTGTCCAAGGGATGGAGAGGAGCGGCCCAGGATAGAGAAAAGTGGAAGGCCTTCGAGGAGGCCTATCTCCAGGGACAACCTGCCGATGTCAAATCTAGTTGATAAATTAATAGTAGTTGATAAGTTAATTCATATTTAGCAGTGAATAAAAGTTATTTTTATTTTATATTTTTTCGTAATTTGGGGTGTAGTTGTAATTGTATCAATATGGAATGAGTTCAATCTTGAGTACAAATAACTGCTAACTTGAAGTTTTAATAAGAAATGGATACTAGTTTAATTACGATTTGATCACAGGTTTAGGAATGTGGTCAGAACAAAATAATTCCTCATAAAACTCTTTGGTTACAGAATACATACAACATACCATGGCTAACTTTAATGCCTTTAATATGGCTACTGAAGTTTTCTAGACTAGAACTATCCATCAGTTGCACGAAACATTCTTAGAGTAAAGTCTACATTAAACATGCTATCCCTTTCTACATCATAGCTCTAGATAGAGATGACATGAGACCTAAGAAAGCCTTATGTTTTATGTTGAGCTCTTTTACTCTTCACAATATGCTCTGTACACACTCTGTTACACTCACGTAATCAAAGCCATGTAGTGATCAGGCGAGCCATCTCTGAGGATCCTCACATGGGCTATGTCCTGCTGGCAGGCCGCTGCAAATGCCAGCAGATCTGGAGCCCCAAGGGCTCCCGGAACAGAGAGGAGACATAATGTTTTAGCCTCCTCTGCTTCTTTTAGTTCACTGTTAACAAAAAAAATCACACAGTTAAAAGACAGAATAATTTATAAGTTCAAATTAATCAAATAAATAATTTTGAGTATCAAATTGTTACTGCTATACTATGTGCTATGTCGCCAGTTTTTACGTATGGAATGGAAACTACCACGTTGACAAAGAAGTCCGCTGAGAAGCTTAGAGTGACACAAAGAGCGATGGAAAGGGCGATGCTCGGTGTAACACTGCTAGACCACAAACGGAACGAGTGGATCAGACAAAGGACGAAGCTTAGAGACGTGGTAGACCTCATCGAAAGCCGGAAATGGAGATGGGCGGGACACATTGCACGGATGGATAGGGACCGGTGGACCAGAAGAACGCTTGAGTGGAGACCACGGCAAAACACGCGGGGACAAGGTCGCCCACCTATGAGATGGGTGGACGACATTCGGGGAATAGCGGGCCACAACTGGATGCGCACCGCCTGCGACCGTCGGAAGTGGAAGAAGTTGGAGGAGGCCTATGTCCGAAGGCGGACCACACGTGGCTGAGATAGATAGATAGAGATACTATGTGCTATCCTGGTTCCTATCTTCTTAGCGACTTACTTTAAACTTTAGCCCATCCTGGAAAGCGCAGGATTCTTTCGATACTAAAGTGCATTCCATATTAGCCAACCATTGAATTTTAGGTATTTTATCTTCTTATCTTATGATAGGGGACCGGGAATAACCCAGAGGCACTTCGACCCTTGAGGATCTTTTGTGCCTACCCCCTTTTACACACTGGTCATCTCAGTGTGCAGGTTTCCTCACGATATTTTTCTTCACTGTTAGAGCAATCGGTAAATGTATGTAAGTCTTTGAAAAATATGAATAACTAATTGGTACATGGCACTGCACGGTTTCGAACCCGGGCCTCCCGCATGGTAATCCGGTGTCCTATGCTACCGACTCTCTGAACTTTTGATAAATATGCATCCGAATACGCATTCACTAGCAATGACACATAGCACAACAGACTTTACTAAAATAATGTTAACTGCAACTCACTTCTCCTTGTACAAATGCAGCACTCCCTTCGTAACCTCCACAAGTGGATTCCCGAAGAAGAAGCTGATGGTTTCCTCCTCTTCAGTCACGCTATCTTCAGGAGGGGAGCAGCGTGAGCTGGTAGGCAGAATACCAGTGTCTGTGGTGGGACCCACCAACACACTAGCGTAAGTTTCAACTGTAATGGTCTTAGACTCGCGGGCGCCTCGGTCCTTTTTCTTCTGTTCTTTTGCTGCTTCTGATGGAAAAATTTAGTTGAAAAAGACACAACATTAACAGAAATATCTGTGGACTTGGTGTAACAATTCGGCATGCAAAAGTCAAAGTCGATATTTTAGACAAATCTTGTTAATCACATAGACACGGACATAATTGCCAGTTTACATTTGGTCAAGAACAGTGGCCAGTGACTGCCAGGCACTCGCCATTCTACTCGCCACTATACTTGATCAAACGTAAACCAGCCATAAAGTGTAAGGGTAACATCACATTTCGTAGCCATTCAAATTTGAATATCGAATGCTCGAGATGGCCCCACTCATGTCCACAGATTTCCGATGGGGTATATTCTCATAATTTACTCATATGTGCTTGGTCAAAAGTGACCATGCGAGTTTTATGGGCGCGGCCACAACCAGAATGGGCGATCGCTTGTGGCACATTTCCACATGACTCCGAGAACACATTAAACGATCCCGGGTAGCTGTTGTTCGACAACAATAATATATAAGCCATGTAATGTTAACGTTACGGTAAGCCATGTCAGAGACCTCCAGGGGACCTGAACAACTCAGTTAATTAGTCACTAACCACACAGAAGATACACTTACCAACTTCAGCAAGATTGTCACCCATTTCAGGTAGATCTTCGTCGATTTCAATCCTCAAAACGCACAAAGACACAGACATTTACAAACCCAAATAACTCGACGAAAACAAAATATAAACGTGAATTTCTCAACGTAAAGATATTTCACATAATTTATTCTAATAAATAACTGCCTATCCTCTTTGTTTCTGGCGATTTATACGGAAATAATCCCACAAATGTACAAATCAACAAATTAAGAGAGCGTTCCATAACCAGTTGAAATAATTCACATTGACACTTTCCATGTTCCATTACCGCGTTAACATCTGAAAATGTATCAAACTTATATTTGACACAAGCAATGGAACGTGTACAGCTTTCAACGTGAATAATTCCAACTGGTTTTAGAACGCACTCTAGGTAGGTCGCAGCCAACTAGGAGAACGTTCTATAACCAGTTGAAATAATTCACATTGACAATTGTGCATATTCCATTACCGCGTTAACAGCTGAAAATTTATCAAACTTTTATTCAAAACAAGCAATGGAACGTGTGCAGCTGTTAACGCGAATAATTTCAACTGGTTTTGGAACGTACTCTAGTTTAATCAGCCATTCAATTAACGGCCTAGCCTCTTTACGAAACGGCGCCGTTCAACTAACGGCCTGAATGACGTTCAGCAATACGTCTAGTTTAAGGGTGGGACCATACGATGACGATTCCAGCGCCAGTTCGGTTCGTTGCAGCCAATCACGACGCGAGGCGAGGCGCGGACTTCAAGTGAGGCGGAGAACGGAAGGCTTGTTATTGCCTGCAGCGAACCGAACTCAAATTCCGTCTGCTACATTTCCCCATTTTGTTCGGTGAATATAACGCGTGTATTTAACGACGACGGCGAAGCATCTGGCAAACGCGAAGAGATTAAACGCTTTAGTCTCCTTCATGCGTCGTGTCATTTGACAGCCCGTGAATTCGTATCTAGTGTGTACCTATATCGATGTTCTAAACACACTTGAAGTCAGCGCCAAGTGCGTGCGTGATGGGAGGCAAGTAGCAAAGCTTCTTGGTGACAACGAACCAACCGAATCGGCACTTGAACCGGGTGCATGTAGCACAGGTCTAATTAGCTCGTTCGAATTTTGAACGAACACGAATCACGCGGGCGTTCGTTTGATTGGTTGGCGATTTCATGAATAAGTGGGGTGGTGAAAAAAAAGAGGAAAATATTCAATATGGCGACAGATCATACGACGTAAACTGTCAGCTGTAATATTTTTTGTTTCTTTGTGTATATTAAGCGTTTAAAATGTTATGATCGGGAAATACTTGCGATAATGGGTGCGAAAGACTCTAAACCAAGTTTCATATCCTACGACGATGCTGTAAAGCGAGGTATGGGACATGCGAAAAGTCGATCGAAGTGCGTTGTAAGATTAGCACGAATATCAGCTTATTGTTTTATTTGCAGTGTCTGATAGTGAGTTGAGACGTATTCGCGAGGCGTTCAAGAGATGTGCTGGTGCTAATGGAACGGCCTTGAGCTTGGAAGCATTCGTTCATGAGGTGTTAAGCGACGGAGTTCCGTACGACGTTGCAGAATGGCTGTACCAGGCCTGTGGAGGCACCAAACGGGGTATAGCCTTCAGGGAGCTGTTGTGTGGCGTCGTGATACTTACAAAAGGCAACCTAGAGGAGAAAATCAAGTAAGAATCCCATAAATAAACATGTTTATCGGCATGTAAACAATTACATCATGTTTTTATGATAACATTTGTCGTAGGTTTTTATGGACGCTTTACGTGAACAATCAGAGTGATAATGGCACGTATATATACAAAAGAGACTTCGCACGTGCTTTGCACCTGGAGAACACATCATTGCCAGTAACGGGAGCACAAAAGTCTGCAGAGATTCTGACAGGACTCTTTGGACTTTGCGACAGAGTCACATTTGAGCAGTTCCGGTCATGGCTGCTCATACACAAGGATGCTACTGTGTTGTCGAAGTGGTTGCTGTCAGACCGGGCGAATGTGGTGCAGGATTTGGAGACACCAACATTCTATCAAAGTCTGGCAGGGGTCACACATTTAGAGGAGAGGGTAAGTTGGGTTTCGATTAAGTTCTATTTACACTGTGTTCCAGAGGATATGCATTAACTTCGCCAAACACTTCTGTAGCTTTAACATAATATATTTGACAATGGAAGTGATCCACAATAACATTTCGTTTTCGAGTTATGCTATTTTATTTTACTAAATTGTATACTATGAGTAAGGGTCTTAATTTAATTTATTTATCAGAAAACCTGAAACAAAACTTTAACAAAAGATTTGCCTTTCATTTGTCATGAATAACTAATGTCATGATTGTCAAGTTTAAATTAATCAAAATGCGATGTTGCCAGTTCGGATAAAAAGTATGGCATACCTACTAGGTAACTTAAGGCGAGGTAATTGGTTTGTACGAAAATAAAAAATATTACAGGTCATGGAACCTTATTCCGAAATTTTGAAAAAAATTACAATTTCTTGGCGACCGATCCTAGCATAATAATTCGATAGAGGACATCAATAGAAACATAAAACATATCTTGACAAATACTCCTAAAGTATCAACAAACCCAGATATTTGACTCGGTAATCTTACTAAGAAAATATTGCAAATTTTGACGTCAAGTATCGTGTATATAGTGTTATACTTAGACAACTTTTTCTCTGTTGTGGTGTATAGTTATGACGTAGGGACCTAACCTCCCATGCAGAAGGTTCTTTTTGCTTTCACATAACCCAAAGAGGAAAATTGGGCGTGATAGTGGTCCAGTTAGAGTAAACATCCTTGGGTCGGACTGAATCAATTGCATTTTGTTATTGAATTTATTCCAAAAAACAATGCTACAAATTCATCATTCCCGCCTGCTAAAAATTTACGACTTGTATTAAATAACTTAGCATAAAATTATATTTAAAACTATAACTGTAACATTTATGAAGATGTCTTCCTTTACTTTTTAATAACTGGGCCCTGATTTGCCACCTTTCTTTGCCAACTACTCTAAAGGTCTTAGGTGAAGGAAAGCATCGTGAGGAAACCCGCATACTGATATACCCAGTGAAATGAGGAAGGCAATGGCAAGCCACCCCATTAAATCTGCCAGAGAAAACCATAATGGCTTTCATAGTGGTTAACTACTTAGAATTTAGAATAATCACAACCCTCAACGAATGAGTAATACGACTTAGAACATATTTAGTTGTAAGCTGGAACTAGGTACTCAAGTTCAAGTGTTTTTCAAGTAGTTATATAGAAAAACCATATCAAATACGTCAAGTAGAGTGCAGTGCTACTAGCATTGATAAAGATTTTGTAGAAATTATGAAAGTAATCTAAAAAGTCTTTATCTATTATCTTTTATTTAGATTGCTGTCAATTAATTGCTTCTAATATCCTCATTCATAATAACAAACACATTCATACAACACAACACGCACACACTGTTGCTTTCTTCGTCCGTGCAGTCACTGAGAGGCCAGCTGAAAATCAGCGCTGTGGCTTGCCTCAGCATTATGCTGAGCTGGTGCCCTTTTTGGCACTGTACCACACCGGATGTTTTGTGCTGCATGTATTAATCTTTGTATAGTTCTGTATTGTGTTCTATATTTTGGTGTTTACAGCGCTAAATAAACGTTTTCAATTTTAATTAACATTGATTACTAAAAAAGCGACAATTTTGAGATTCCTAAGCACTGGCCAGTATCTTCTTGCTTACTAGTATAAAATTTTCAACTATTTAATTTAATCTATTTATTAGGTATACACAACAGATTACAACCAGAGAAATTACAGAAAAATCAAGATAAAGTTATGAGCTAGGTCGTAACCCTTAACGTGTAAACACAGCATGGTTAGGAAGTCAAAATTGATAGATATAGATTGTTGTACAGAATTGAGTTGGGAAAAAATACTATTGAATGTAATGACTAAAAAATTTATACCTATTTGAAAAATAAACATAATAAAGTAAAGACTATAAAGTAGGTGCGTGGATAGCTCACTTGAGGACATCCTCAACCCGAAAGTATTTTATTTTCTACTGTATTTATTTCCTTGTAATTTTTATGATTGTGTTAATTTCTCTCATATGTATCATGAAATAATTTATTTACCCTCTTTCTATCGTAATAATATCCCAATTAAACATCATCGTGGCACCACTCGCTCAATTAAAATTTCCATTGAAGCAATTCTGATGTTCACTTTTTTAATAATTACCTTAATTTAGGAACAAATTTTTTTCGGGAGATACTTTAGTTTCGGCAATTGGTACCGCTCTATTCTTTTCTGAAACAAAGACCCTATTTTGTCAGCTCTATGGTCATATTATTACAATTTGCGGCATTATAAGATTAGATAAAAGGAATAGCGTAATAATAATTTACATAACATTCTGCCTAATTAAAATTAAAATTCTTTACTGTCACATTCAATTGAATTGATAATTGATATGTCATGGGCCTTTCCATTTTTATTTGGTTGTCCTCAAATCTTCTCTGCCTTTAAAAGTAGACTGTTAAGTCGAGTAATTTTACTGAAAGAGATAATTTAAATAATTCCACTGTTTCTCAACATTGACCTCCATAAAAAAATCGATGTGTTTTTCACACAGTTACGAAACCGATTAAAAATCTATGTCACCTTATTCGCCTGTTATCAGGTACTACGGCTGACAATAACACCGTTTTCAATTATCTCTTACCCCATCTATATATTGTGTTATCATTTTATGTATGCCAATAACCGGATCGAAATGACGTGATAAACTTGTTCGATTGCTATTTAATTTCATTGTGTTAGTTTAGTAAGTAAGTAACTATCCAGATAATGTGTGACCTTGGTTTCGTATTTCCTTATTTACCTGTGTAACAAAGTATTCTAAACTTATATTATCTACGTAAAGAAATTAAAAATAAATCTTTATATTGTAAACAAGTACCGTAATCCGTTAAAGTACATTTACAAAGTATTTTTTTCTACCGTCTTTAAACTCTGTCTTTGCACTTTTTTCTTGCTTCCTTCGTCGTTACACGCAAGCTCGCCGTTGGGGTCGTCTGCTCTTTATATTAAATTCTAAGAGCACCCTGTCAATCTGATCTAGTAACTAAATAAAATAACAAATTACGAAAATCCCTCCTCCTCGCGTCTTAATCCTCAATGCTGAGGGTCGTGACCACCTTTAGGTATCACCTTCTGGGGGATGATCTTCCTCCATTTATTTCTGTCCCCGGCGGTGTGGACGGCATCGTGAATTGTAGAGTAAAGGGTAGCGCGGATTTGGTCGGATCAGCGCATCGGACTACGTCCTCGAGGCCTCCTCCCGTGAGGTACACGTGTGAGAGAGACGGAAGGAAAGTGTAAATATGTGATTCTTACCTACAGGTAAATGATCGAAAGCTGGAACGTGCATTACACATACATTTACACTTTGTAAAATCCAACAAATCTAGTTAGAATGTCTTTCTTGACACACCAGATATGTTGGAATTACCCAATTCCCATTGCTTCCCATTACGTAATCATTTATTGTGTCAAAATATTACATGAATGTCAACATCCTTAGCCTAATAAACCGCCCCGAGTGGCACCCGGCGGGAAGGTGGCCATCACGCTGGCAGCTTACGTAATCTGGTTATCACAGTGCGCAGTTGCCTTACAATATTTTTCTTGACATCCTTGTTTTTCTTGTTTAGCTCGTCCTTTTATTTTATCCGATAGTTAGCCCTTTTCTTATCTTATCTATGCTAATAATTATCTCATCTTATCTAACAGATATATTTATTATGATCTTTTAGGCCTCTGTCAACATTTAATAATGTTTTACACATAACAAAGCTCACACTAAGATTGGTCTACCACCATAATGATCCAGAAGTGGGTTCACCCCACGATTGCGCCGCAGTCTTAACCAATAAACAATCCGTTGTTGCTTCAAGTCTTCTTAATTGTATAGTCCTTACCGTTCAGGGTCGTGAGCGTGACCATTCTATGGAAATAACCACATAGAACGACTTTCTGGGAAGATTTACTGAAGTGGTTAGCCATTGCCTTCCCAATTTCACACACTATCTTAGTGTGCAGGTTTCTTCACGATGTGAAACTTCCTTCACCGTTAGAGCACTCGGTACGTAAGTATTTCGAAGAAACCGAAAAACTCATTGGTCATGGACATTGCATGGTTTCGATCCCGCATGGTAGGACGGCGACCTAGTCACTACGCCACCGATCCTATATACTGCTTTAATTAACTGATATAAATTCAAAATAAAGTCTTTGTTGTATTCTGCCCTGATACACAAGAAGGCCGCTGATTTAAAAACGTGATTTTCGATATACGGGCAAAAAAACAAACCAAATTGGTTCTCAAGTGTTTTCTGGCATTCTTGAAAATTTGTGCAGCTTTGCTTATAACTCTGGAATTCTATGAAAATTCCAGAATCATTAGTAAACCCATTTTACGTTTTTTTTGCCTTTTCTCGAAAATCGCAGTAGTATAGAAATCACAGCATTAAACCAAGCACCCTTTCCAGGACATAATAGAGCTGGAGAAATGTTTCTGGTCGCTCCGCAACTCTGCGCCGACCGGCCAGCTGGACGCAGAGAGCTTGACCCCTCTGCTGTCGCCGCCGCTGCCACGCGCGGCCGTCGCCGGCGCCTTCCTAGCCTTCGACGAAAACCGTGACGGCCATGTGGACTTCAAGGAGCTTTGTTGTGGCCTTAGTGCCGCTTGCAGAGGGCCCAGGACAGAGCGACTAAAATGTAAGTTTTTTTATATTTTTTATTTACCACTAAACCCACATTTGACCTCAATCTCGCCTGATGGTAAGTGACGATGAGGTTGACGATGGAGCGTGGTTCACTAGCCTTGAAGACCCCCAAGGTTATATGTTTCGGGAAACAGATGCCGGAAGGCTGTTTCATACCTTAGCTGTTTGCATACTGAACGAAGAAGCAAATCGCTTCGTACGAATAGATGGGATATCAACTACATAAGGATGGAAATCCTCCCCGCTAACTTCGAAGAATTGTTCTTAATAATAAGGCTTAATTAAGTTTCGTGTCATCTCTATCCAGAGCTAAGGCTTAGTGAGGGATATTATTACATCAACGTTACTGTTTCTTCACTCAGCAACTTTGTGTCGTGTACAATTTATTATCAAAAAATATGGAACTTAAAAAATATCTTGTATGTTTTAAAGGAAAATCAGAGTATTTGCTTCGGAAGTACATATACTAAATTTGTAAACCCCGTAATTTCATACTGCTGCTTTTTTGGGAGCCTTTTGGCTGTCCCACTGCTGGGCAAAGGCCTTCCTTTTTACCATTTTTCTCTATCTGCTACTTAACAAAAAAAAAAACAACGACTATAATATAGGTGAACTCTCCATAGAGAATGATATTTCACAACAAATGTCTAATGAACGCTAAAACACGCAAGTGATTAGGTTAGAACACCATACCTAACGATCTAATTATATAAGAGCAATCTGAAATGGATGTGCCAAGGCCAGACATTAGAATCGTTAATATTGTCCATAAACACTGTTGACACAGTTACTTCAGACCTAATCAAAGACTGATTGTGATCTAAGAATAACGCGATGCAAGTCATCGTATACGTTGAATAAATATAGAGCGTTATCTAACTGCTTCAATGAGTTTATGTAGATATATATTTATAATTACCTATATTATGTATCTTTGCTTGCTCCTCCTTTTACATGTAATCTGTATGTAATTTCTATTGCGTGGAGTGGGTTCTCAAGTTCGATCCTTTCTTAGTCCAATACTTGAGTGGATTTTAGTTGTTTAGAGAACTTCAACCGTGTAACGCTTTTAGTTAGTAGTCACACTGCAGGGATTTTGAAACGGAATTGGGTCGAACCCATAGAAATCTAGAAAACCGAGAAATAGATTTCTATGGGTTCGGATCGATTATGTTTCAAAATCAATGCAAGATTTCCTCGCATGTAATCCGTAAAGCCTTTATCATACTGCAGAGATTTTAAAACAGAATCGATCCAAACCCATAGAAATCTATTTTTCGGTTTTCTAGATTTCTATGGGTTCGCTCCGATTCCGTTTCGAAATCCCTGCAGTGTGACTACTAACTAAATGCGTTACACGGTTAAGGTTTTCTCTAGACAACCAAAATCCACTCAAGTATTGGACTAAGGAAGGATCGAACGTGAGAACCCATTCTACGCAATAGAAATATATACTAGCAGCTGAGCTATTCAGATCAGTTATAAATCAGACAGTAAACATGTGGTCAATAGTATTAAGACGATGTTAGTAATCAGGGGTTCCCAAACTATCAATTTTCGGCGCACTTACAGGTTTAGTATTTTGTCCCGGCGCCCTAGTCAAAATATATGTACGATGACAAGAATTAACAACTTTCTGTTAAACCTCACAACGTAATTGATGCAGAAGAATTAATACTATCGACTTGCTTATTATATAAATATCTTTCCATTTTGCGACCACGACCTTGTACGAAAACAAAGGGAAAGATACACATTCAAATGCCTCGCGGCGCCCCTGTTTACTCTCCACGGCTCCCCGGGGCGCCACGGCGCACACTTTGGGAACCCCTGTAGTAATTCATTTAAGTGACCACTATGACGATTCAAATGCAAATTTCCTTTCTCTAACAGCTTCCTTCCTGTTTACTTCACGAGGGATTCACGCTTGTAATGACGTATATGTAATGAGATAGAAGATTGTTTGCGGCATTGTGTTAGTGAGAGGTGACATCTAGTGAAGGTCGAGTTATTTGTGTTACACGGCTTTCTTTGTTTTTCATTAAACATAACTATTTATTAGTGCGGCAGATACAAAGGTTACAAAGACGCAATACCGTTTATGAATACAACGAAAATATATCGTTAGGAAAACTGCTTACTATATATAATAAATTCGAAATCATGTATAATTTTACGAGTCTACCCTTCTTTCGAGTCAAAAAGTATTATCCTCCACTACTCTTAGAGATGGACTTAAGCTTCTTTAGTATGAGAAGGCTGGTGGGCTGATCACGATAATTGATAAGTTTGATGACAATATCCGTGTAGGGACGATTTAGATTTGTATTTGTCTTCCGAGGCCTCTAACCCGAGGGTCCTTTCTTGGGTTAAGTGAATTCCTTTAGAGGTTCCGCCTGGCTTATAAAGGCGTCAAATAATTAACTGAACATTGTTTTGATAGAACTGTTTAAGAAGATCCAGTCCTTTCCTTTACTGAAATAGTTGGGTTTTCCGAGGCATCTAACCTGAGAAATCTCTCTCGTGGGTTACGTGAATCCATTAGTGGTAGAGTTAGCAGTTGACGTACACAAATAAAACGTATAAAGGTGTCTATTTAGCTCAACATTGTTTTAATAAAAGTGTTTAGATTAGTTTAGAATATCTTTTCTCAACCTTTTTAGTGTCGCGACTCATAAAAAGCCAAAAAGTAAGTAAAAAACCTTGCGACCCCCTCACTATATAATATTTCAAAGTTATTTAACGTTTATCAAAGTTTTACATTACTAATGTTGGATGTGACAAACTTACACTTGCCACAAATACACATTATTGTATGTGTAACCCCTTGTTCTCTTACGGGTCATTTTTTGGACACATTGCCACCCCCCATTAAAAGTTGAGAAACGATGGTTTTGAAGATTTAAAACTGGTTTTTTTCGTTGGTTTTCCTTTTTAACTTTAATCCCACGTGCCTCATCATCACCTACTCTGGATTGAGTTCAGAAAAGTTAAAGAAAGTTGAAAAGTTCATTCAGCCATAAATATATGTAATACATAATACAGCTCAGCAATCATTGTAAGGTATTTCTTCTTTAGAAATAGGAAAATTTTCGATGACTTTAGAACATGATTCGCTTTTCCGTAGTGTTAATTGTGTTATATACTGTTATACCTTTCCAGACGAACATTCCACAGTCGTTTACAGTAACAAGATAATGTTTCAATTAGGCAATTCACCGATAAGCGATGTGTCGTGTCTGTATAATTTGGGCCATTAATACGAGTAGTGTACGGCTTTTTACGTTTTCATATCGGATTTATTATAGCTGGTGAATTAATACCTATGGAATTTTTCTTCTCGTGCTCAGATTCGCTGGTTAGCTAGCTCGAATTCAACGATATCTATGTACTGGCGCTGCTGTTGTATGGTGTTTTTACGCTGACATCACTCGCCGGGTGCTCACGCCGAGTACAGCGTTGACACTTAGGAATCTTCTCCTCGTTCTGTAATAACCGATTGAAGTAATATTTTTGTTTAAAATTGAAAGTGTTCAGCTACTTTAGTTGCCGACTGTACTATATTCTCTGGAACAATTTTAGGGGGCTCATATCCTAGCTGTGATCATGGTCATAAATTGATCGTTCAAGTTAAACCACGTTGACCGAGAACCAGGATGGATTGCTGAGTGGCACAGTTCATCTGAGTCCCCCTGTCCCGGAGAGCACGTTAAACAGTCGATCCCGGTTGTTGTCGTTCAGCAGCAGTCGTTAGGCAATATCATAGGCTTGAATAACTCTGACAATAGGTTGGCCACTAACCATACTCTAAACAAACAAAAACAAACAAACAAGCTTGAATTGCTTTCTATTCTAAAGTAATTCGAATGGGATTGAATACTCACTTCACATAATAGAGTAATTAAAGGTACGCCCTTGCCCTCTCCATGTACATTATCTAGTTGGACCGATTTCCTCAACCAGACACGAATCGGCACGATCAGTACACAGTTACGAAACATTAATTCACTGGGTTCTTCCAAACGTGTTGCAATACACCTGTATTTCTGTAGTTTCCCTATTTGATCATGTTAAGGAAAATTGTATGAATATTTTCTTACGATACTTCTGTTGCGTCTGCGTTGTCATATGGTGGACTTTATAGCGGCTTTTTTTATGACATAATGGGTAAAATAGAGTGCCGGGTGGCTTAATGGCTAGGACGCCGGACTTCTATGCGGGAGATTGGGGATGCGTGTCATGTATCAATGAGTTTTTCGGGTTTTTGGAAAGACTTACATTTACCGACTCTTTTTTTTGAGCGACGGTGGCACAATGGCTAGGACACCTGACTCCCATGCGGGAGGTTCGGGTTTGAAACCGTGTAGTGCCATGTACCACTTAGTTTTTCGTATTTTTCGAAGACTTACGTACATTTACCGACTGATCTAACGGTGAAGGAAAACATTGTAAGGAAACCTGCACACTGAGATGACCAGTGTGTAAAATGTGGTAGGCACAAAAGATCCTCAAGGGTCGAAGTGCCACTGGGATTATTCCCGGACCCCTATCATAAGATAATACCGACTGTTTTAACGGTGTAACGAAAACATCCTGCACGCTGAGATAACCAGTGTGTGAAATGGGGAAGGCAATGGCAAAGCACCTCATTGAATCTACCTAGAAAGTCGTTCTATGTGGTTATTTCCATGGAATGATCACGACCCTCATCAATGAGGAATACAACTTTGCGTAAAACTGAACTAGATTTTAGATTTGAAGATAACTGTTACAATTTTTAAAAGGGGTTTTGACAGTTTTATACATACTTATCTGAATTAACATTGAGTAATATGGCTAGCTAATATGGACAGCGTCGGTGGCTTAATGGCTAGGACGCCATGGACTGCCATGCTAGGTCCGGGTTCGAAACCATGCCATGTACCAATGAGTGTTTCAGATTTTTTCGAAGACTTACGTACATTTACCAACTACTCTAACGGTGAGGGAAAACATCGCGAAGAAACCTGCATGTCTGAGGAAATGAATACTTTCCGAAGGTGTGTGATATCTACCAATCAGCACTGGGCCCGCTTGGTGGATCATGGCCCGTACCCCTTGGTCAAGGGAGGCCTGCGCCCCAACAGTGGGGACATTAATAGGCTAGCACAGGGTCGAGACAAATAGCACGAAAGGGAATAGGTTTATGCCTTGCAGTGGACGGATACGAGCTGTAAATGATGATGATGATGAATATTTTTTGATTCAAATAGCCACATTGTGGTTTCCAGGCAACCTTTAAAGTTTACCGTTTTCTTTCAGTCTGCTTCAAGATCTTCGATATGGATAGGGATGGCGTGCTAAACAAGAAGGAACTTATCGACATGGTGGGAATTCTCTGCACTGTTGCCAACGAGTCGCTCAAAAACGTAAGTCCTCCATATTTATAGTATAACCAGGGAAATAAAAACGTCACGAGAGCGCCACTGGTACTTTTATAATCTGTGTTATGAAGATGGCAATAAAAAAATAGTACCATTTAATTCCGCAATATAATACTTACTTACTCCGCTGGCGCAGCGACCCGAAGTGGATCTTGTCCTCCGATACCAAAGGACGCCATCGCTCTCTCTCGTGCACAGTCTCGAGCCAGCCAGGCGCCCGGAGCTCACGCAGATCCTTCTCCACTTCATCGCGCCAGCGGTATCTGGGACGTCCGACCGGACGTCGTCCGTTAGTGCGTCACACATACGCTCGACACAGACTCAAAACAGAACTTACAGAACAGACTCTTGGTGACCGAGAGGAGGATATTGAAGAAGATTCCGCAATATAATAAATAAATCAATTTATTCCTTTGAACAACAGGGTTCAAATTTTGTTAGTAACAATGCAGGAACTTAAGACTATGTTAGTAATTATTTATAAGGAACATTTTAGGTAGGTATGTGGAACAGAGAGTTCGTGCGTTCATCGGGTCCTACCCGAACCCCCCCAATATGGCGAGGGTTTTTATATTTCTGCTCAAGCTTTATATTTAAAGAAAGAAAGATTATTTAGTTCCGACACACACATACAAACAACTAGGTACATAATATTAAACAAATATATTACAAAAACAAATAAATAAGCAAAAGTAACCAAGTTCAATGAAGGTGGTGTGCAGCACCGGAAAAAGGGGACTGCCTCAGCCTGTTGCCGTAGCGCTTTTAGCACTGCGGCGCTGATTTTCAGGCATCACTCCCTAATAATACACTACAGGAACATATAAATAAATAACGGAAATATTAATAAATAGAAGTAAAATATTAGGAAACGAAGGAAGGCACTTAATTTTTAAATTATACATTAGAATCATAATTACAATACATTACAATTACATTATTATTTCTTTTCGACATTATGTCGAATTATATAGAGATAAAATCTCAACCTTATGTCCGTATAGTATGGTTTATTTCAACGTTTTTCGCAGGTTGATCTGTGATCGATTGCGCGCTTTGTTCATTTTATTTTCCTAGCTTCCTACTGGGATCTTCTATTTCAACCACAGATTATATAATTTAATAGTCTATACCTAATTGTAATTCTTATTGTATAGTAAACCGTCATGTAATAACTTATATAACACAATCAAGTGACTGTCACATTAACTAACCGCACAATTAAGCGCACAATGGTGTGATTACCTATAAAGTGACGTCATGAGGTGATCCATTCAATGGATCATAAATATACAGATGTACGTCTTTTATGAGGTTTGGTGTGTTTACTGTTAATCATTCGCTACTGCCAAGGGCATGTCCATGTTCAAATTGATGAGGAAATAACTAAATTGAGTATTTTACAAGTATCAAATACTAAATACATTTCATAAAAATAAGAAAATAGACATAAATTGGTGGTCAAATGTGAAAACAGAATTCAAATCCATCAGACAATAAAAATAAAAAAGTAGAAAGAGAAGGCAATAGATAATTGTGACGTCACTGTTGCTACATAATAGGAATGTTTTGCTAGAAAGGGACAAAGCATCCCCCCACTACTAACTTTAACCATTAATATAGCTGATGTTAGTTGAGACATCGATAAACGGATTTCAGATCCATCTTCAGTATGTCCATGTAAGTTGATAGATGCAATAAAAAAATAGTCAAATACCCTATTAGATAGTTTAAAATAATTGTAAGAGAAGAATAACTTTACGACTCCGGGCATTGTAAAAAGAGAGTAGGTCATCTTCGTACCCGTACGGCGTGAGTATGCGCGTTCGTAATAACGCACATAAATATGTCATATAAAGGCGTCTGTATGGACATTGTCATGTAAAATATATATTTTTTTAATTAAATAAGGAGAGCAACTTGCCTCATGTGCCGGAAATTACGCTGGCTCTCTTACCCTTCAAACCGAAACACAGAAATGCAAGCATTTCTGCTTCACGGCAGAAATAGATAAGAGGGTGGTACCATCACAGGCGATCCTTCACATTAGGATCTACCACTACAAAATAATAAACAAATGTCAAATAAATAATAAAATAATTGTGGCTAAAAGGGGTATTGTCATGCAATAAGAGATAATCTTGCAATGTTTTACCACCAGAGGCGCCACTAGCACAACGGTACATAGCCAATCAACATGACACATCCTTTCCACCAAATCTTTTTTTATCCTTCAGACTCGCGCCACGCTGTCTTATCAGATTTTTTAGGATTGCTATTTTGAAATGGCTATATGATGCCATGATATCATCACAATTTTACTATAGCTTTGAGAAATTATTTTAATTTAACCCGAATAACGAGAAATTTGCGATATCTTCAAAAATAACGTTTCGTTTTGCTTTTCTCTTTAAGGAGTGTGCTAGTGGCTCCATCTACGCAACGCTTTGCGTTTTATGTCCTATTGCACGAAGCGTCCAATGTACATCATTTGACTTGAGGTATCCAGATTTTTTAGCAATTATCCGTTAATATGTTTGTTTTACACAGAACTCCCGAGCGTCCACTCCTTCAGATGGAAACGAGTCTGAAGGCACTGAGAAGGGTTTCGACCCTGAAGTCATCCTGGTCAACCTACGCGATAAACTGGTCACAGTGCCCAAGAATGGAAGGAAACCGGTGTTCCAGCTGGGGCCTAATGGGGACGGGGAACAGATTGTTCTGACGAAAGAGGTAAGTCCAAACTTCAATGCATGGATAAACAGGGTGTAACGAAAATCCCCAATATAACCAAAAGCGATATTCCGGCATGGCCGCCAAAGTTAATTCATACTCATACCATTTATTGAATGAATGAATGAAAAGAAACATACATGAAACCCTGAGTAGGGCACCGCAATATAAAATAAGAAATTATAATTAATTTTATATTGCTACATCATTAAAAATACCAATAAATCCACAAGTAAATTTATCCTTCTTCAAGGAGCCACCGGAAAACGAAGGTCTCATAGCAAACGATATGGCGCTCACGCAAGAAGACTTCTTAATATGGAGCGTAGAGAGTGCAGAGGCGCTGGTGACTCCGTTCCTTGACCTGATCTTCGAAGTGTGCCACATTGTTCTCGGGCTGCGGCCGCAGTGCAAACACCAGGAGAGGGATATTGGTGAGCCTACTACTCACTTATTATAGCCAACTATGACAGTCACTAGCAGAGAACGAGGGACTAAAGTGCAGAAGCGCTGGTGATTCCGTTCCTCGACCTGATCTTCGAGGTGTGCCACATTGTTACTTTTAAAAAACCTGATCTATTTTCGATCTTCAACTCTGCAGACAAAAATTACCGCTTGATTAACTCCCCATGTTCTACTGACCTTTTAGAATAATTAACCTTTTATAATCTTTGTTCACCTGCAAACAACGAGGATCTAGCCAACTTTGATGGTCACCAACAGAGAACGAGGCACAGAAGTGTACAGCCCGTGAGATCTTAGAAGGGGATTCGGGTATCGGATAACATAGATCCCTGTCTCTTTCTTACTACAGTCTCAGTACATTCGCGTATCGCTATCAATAAACGAAGTCTCAAGATCTGAATCCCTTATCAATAACTCACGCACTGTAAATTTAATCAGTACCCAATTCGCCTAAATTACAACGTTTGCAGTTCTATTTCTATCCAATTTCAATTTAGTTTTCGGTCCAATTCTATTTGGACACCAAATCGCATTCTGCTGACGCATAACTCTACCACTGTCACCTTTCGATTTACTATCGATCGGGCAAAAGTACCTCGGGAGGAACTTATGTTCGATCGTTATATTTGACAGTTGACGCGTTTTGTTACCGTTCAACTGCGATTCAGTATAAACTAAACGTTTTATAAGAATTCACAAATACGTTACTGTTCGATCGACCGTTGACTTGATCGGAACTTAACTGAAATTGGATCGTTAGTGGATAGTAGCATACGAAACACATCATAACGATGCAGTTTAGATTCTATTTAGTTACGTTGTATTTAGTGGGAACGATCACCTGTAAACCGAAACCTGTCTAATGTCTAAGTACACTTAATCGGCGCCTAAGCTCTTTAGTCAGGGTGATATTTAGTCATGATAGATAATGGAGGGTAGACGGATCCGTCTCTCACCCACGGATTCATTTTAACAAAACAACGGATATCACTTTCAAGTGTTATCGGTTAAATTTTTGTCGCTTTATTTTCGTGCTAAAGCGACATCTTATCTGGCAATTATTACCACATCCGCGCTATATTTAGCTAGCGTTGACTGGCTCTGCGCCGTATCGGCTCTTCCATGAGGTCTTCCATGCGAGCGTTTGTTGATATCAAGATGTCCGGGCGTCAAAATGTCCAATAGTCAGAAAAGTTTCGTTAAATAGCTTTTGTTTGGTATTTTTTAGTTTCTCCTTATACATAGGGATTCTTTAGTATACTTATAAGAGCGTCGGCGGCGTCGTGGCTAGGACGTCGGACTCCAATGCGGGAGGTCCGAGTTCGAAACCAGGCAATGCCATGTACTAATGAGTTTTTCGGCTTTTTTCGAAAGACTTACGTACATTTACCGAGTGCTCTGATGGTGAAGGAAAACATCGTAAGGAAACCTGAAATGTGAAATGGGGAAGGCAATGGCAAAGCACCCCACTAAATCTGCCACGAGACTCGTTCTATGTGATTAATTCGTTAGAATGATCACGACCCTCAGCAATGAGGAAAACGACTTAGAAGAAGAAGTATACTTTAGCTTCGATAAATCATTACAGGGGCACGTTTTAGGGCCTTTAAACTTCCCCCCTTTCTATCTTCGATCCCCGCATTTTCAAGTCGTTATGTGTGGCTGCGAGAGTAAAGCAATGTCAACACTGTTATCTACGAACATGTGTACCAATGTCGCGCACTTGACACTAATATTCGCACATTTATCGCGCCTATTATTATTGATGGTGGTTTCATTGATTTTATAGGTGCCAATGAAATGTTTCTTGCGATTTACATCTTCTTGGTATATAACTTTATCATCTGTATGTCCTTTATTGGACGTAGGCCTTTGATATTGGCGCGGCAGCAGCGCGACATTGCCTCGGTAGATACAATAACTGTTTAATAATAAGTTAACTGTATAATAATAACATTTGGTCCTTCGAGCCGGATCTGAACCAGCGACCTATGAAAGAAACGCAAATTGTTCAACGTCAAAAAAACAAAAGCCATTTTATTTCTAAAGTCAGATTGACAACAATAACTCTGAATTAAATTTAAGGTCCCCCCCCACCACTTATCATTGTGAAGGCCCCCTTTTTCCTGTCTCATCGTCGTCCTTAAGGCTCTAGATGTGGGAATGGCACCATGGTCTATGAGCTCAAACTCGAATCATCGAACTTTTATCGTTCCAGACATGTCACAAACAAAGATACTCCAAGATTTTAGAAACACTTGATCTAATTTTTATCGGATATGGCTAAGAACACTCAACGTCCAAATCGGATCATCGGTGGTGTGTTATGGTGCCACAGACAAACCTAGTCGGCTGGCGCGCGACTTAGCCGCCAATGTGAAAGGTCTGATAGACCTCCCATATCTCCATTCAGAAAGTTTTGTTTCATGTTTCTTGTACACACAATTTTCCAAGATCATCATCATCAGCCCATGTCGTCCCACTTGAGGGTATAAGCCTCCTCTCTTTTGTGCCACCCTATACGATCCTGTGCTAGTCGCGTCCAAGTCTTCGATGCGACTTTGGTGATGTCATCCGCCCATCTAGCTGCTGGACGACCTACTCCTTTCCCCGACTTTGGTCACCACTCTTAATCTTCCATACACTATTCTAATACCTTCCGACCACAATCAAATAGCCTAAATCCTTAATTTATTACAGTGCTCGGCTGGCTGCGGCGCGAGGTGCAACGCGGGTACTCCGTCGGCCAGTTCTGGTACCTGATGGGCGCGGAATGGTGGTCGTGCTGGCTAATGTACTGCAGCGGCGGCGCCGCGTGCTGCCGGTCGCCGCGTCAGGTCGACGAGGCCATCGTGTGCGACGAGAGCTTCACCAGCAACTCCACTGGTAAGTGTGTCGTGTTGGCTGATGTACAGCAGTGTGCTAGCTAGCTGTGTCGTGCTGACTGGTGAATTGCAGGTGGTATGACTCTGTGCAGAGTGAGCCTGGTGTGGCAATAGATAAAAGACCTATTTCTGTCTCCATCTTTTAGCACTGTAATGTTGTAGGTAGTTTGAATATAATTTAGCCGTATACGAGGAATACCAGCATCAAGACAAACAGTTTAAGGTTTAATGATGCTGTCGGATTATTTTTTCTATGTTGATTTGTAAGGTGTAAAATAATAATAAATAATAAATAAAATATTAAAGCAATGAGCTATAGGTGAACCACTCAACTCTATTAACTGTGGAAGCTTAAAAATGGCTATTGTTTTTACATAAGTATATGTAACTTGTAAATAAGGCTGTATGTTACCCAAATAAAATAAAAATAAAACTCAGACCACGCCCGCGACGTTAGAGGGGCGCAGGGCGCGACGACAGTGTGCGAGCCTGCATGAGAGCCAGAGTGAGAGCGTGCGAGGTGGGGTCTGCCTATCACGCCCCGCTCCCTTCTAACGACGCGGGTGTGGTCTGTCTGACTTAAATTGTTCACCTATAGTGAAGAACGGCATGCAGTTGAGTTAGCAGCGGAGCCGCGTGCTACCGTTGGTATAATTACCTCTTCTTACCCATTTGAAAGCGTATCGTATCGAGTCAAATTTATGGTACATATTGACAATTATTGGTTGCAGAGTCCATGGGCTCTTTGCTGTGGCGTGCTGAGACCGCGTCAGTAGGCAGCGCTGGTAGTAGCAGTGGAGTGAGCAGCGCGGCCGCGAACAGGGCGCCGCGACACCCTGGGCCCATCGACAACAAGCGACTTTTGACGCCCAACCAGCTCAAGGTAATAATAGTCCAGACAATTCTCACCAAAAAAAAATTCGTACGAAAATAATCGAATCGAAGAAATTAAATCGCGATTGAAGTCTAATGCGTGAATTTTGGTAGTCATGCTGACCAAAAGGTGTAACAGATCTAAGGTGTTATTATTGTAATGCCCTTAGTAATATATTACTTTTAAAGTAAAGTATAGTAAAATACACTTTTTGTGCAATGGTTGGAGGCAGCTCGCGGATGACAGAGATACATGGAGGAAACGTATTCGGGAGGGATATCAGGAACACGATGGAAAGTGGTTCGAAGCACTGGCGGCCAGGAGAGCAATCAAAGACCGAGAGATCACTCATCTACCCGGCGCACCACTCGCTTGCCGCGCGTTCGGGCCGCTCCCGAATAACCACGAAAAGCGATACCTTCGCGACGCTGCTTAAATCGTCTGCAATAGACGTATCAGGCCTATGATTATTGCACAAATAGAAAACAACAGACAACAACAAATAGAGAACAAACAGATCACAAAGCACTGACATTTTCATTACAGCAAAAAAACGATAAAGCATCTCCAAGGCAACAAAGAAAGCTTCAGTATATTTCACAATTTTCTACAAATATTCAGCATATCAGTGGAAAAGACAATATCAGGGGGAATATATAAAAGGGGGGAAAGTCAGCAAATGCTGACATAATCGGGTACCAATTATGCAGCGCTGTTTTTAATTTCACCCCTTATCCCAACATTACTTCCCTTCCTTGCGAGGCCGAATACTTGTCCATTAATGTCCATAAAAACCATATCTTTGAAATAAGCCCCAAATGATTTTTGGTTTTAAAGGCAATCACATTTGCTGCGTGCTGTAGATAGGACGCTAGCGATTTCTATAACATACTGGCGGAAAAAATCTGTTCGTCGGATTTTTATTGAATCATATCGTGTTGCTTTCATATCGCCTAATGAACGACGGGCTGGAAACTTTGTAAGACTTCGGTTACATTTCATCCACACATTCCTTTCTTATTAATATCCGCGTCCGATTTGATATGTATTTGTACATAGGTATATGTATTATTATGTATACTGTTATTATCGCTATTGTAAACGGTGCACAACCTACCTTTTTCTACCAAAATTACTCCACCAAAAGGTTATCTGGAAGAGATCGCTCATAGCCTAGATTCTATTAATCGTTTCGTACGCGCTGTAGAAAGCGACTATGGGAAATGGGGTAATAACTAACGCCGTTACCTCCGCTTGGAATCCAGAGCCTCATACATGGAAAGTAGCAGTAGCCTGCAGCCAATCCGGCTCCGCACGTATCGACTTGTCGTTCCAACGGATCAAGTCGGTGAGGCCGAGAGAATGGTGCATGATCTGGGCAACCCTGTCTCATCTAAGGGCACTTCACCCATGCCGCTTTGCGGTGTGGAAATCAACACGGGGAGTGGCAACAACGCACTGTATCACTCTAATTTTGTGCAATAAAGTGTATTCATTCATTCATTCCATGTTATAAAAGAGTCGTATTACCTTTCAGGTGCGAACGCTGACTGGAGAAGGCGGTCACCTCCGGCGAGACTTAACGCTGGCGCAACACCGCGACTTTGAGCTCATACCAGACGCGCTGTGGCGCGCCTTGGCCCTCTGGTATGGAGGTCCGGACCCTCTACCTAGACAGGTATGCCTCCTTAGTAGGATGGATCACGTATTAAATGTTAATTATTACCTTCATCAAACTTAATTACTTTTTTTTCTTATATTTGTATGAAATAATGATTATTTTATCGTCTGTACCTAATTGTTTGTATGTGCGCGCTCTTTCTTTATTTAGTAAACAAACATGGTATCGAATCTACCCACTTAGCTGTCAATTATGAGGTGTTTTTACTGATTATTTTTATTAGTCTTGTTTAGAAATTACAAGGGAAGTGAAATTTTCAAAGTTTATTTCAGTTTTGGATGAATTGAATGAAGCGTAAATCCAGTTCTTGTTCCGATGAGTTGTTTGTTTACATAATAAGATACTTATACTGAGACTGTATTTAATATTCTGCCAATTTGGTAATTTTTGTCACACATTAATTATTTTTGTAAAGTCGTTATTTTGAGAAAATCTTCGAGATATCTATAGACTCTACTCCACTTAACTGTCATGCCATATATATTTTTCTAGACGGACTAATAACTCTTTCAGTAAATTTTCACAATCTAACAATCCCACATATCATTCAGAATGAAAGTTCATCCTGATCGATCCTAAACTTATAATTCTTATTATTCTGTAATTTTACTCATTAATTTCCCATTCGTTTCAGGTGGTGAGACCGCCGAACTCTGACGTGGAGTTAGAACTATACCCGCTACATTTGAAGTTGCTACGTCATGTTGCCAGTCCACAAAGTAAGTTTTCCCTTGAGTATATGACCTCACGAAGAGAGGTTCCAAGGTACCAAGTGAGCTTCTGGTTCCTAACCTTGGAAAATTCGGAAAACCTTAGTTTCCTGCCCCATGGACTCATAAAGTCAGTAGAGTTCCCTGGTCGAATGCTACCACCAACCGAATCAAATGAGACATTGCTATAGCGGCCGTGTTCGAGACTTCAGAGCAATCCATAACGAGAACCACTCCGTCAAGTCAAGAGTGACCAACAAACAAATAAAGTACCCCAAGTGTCCGTCTCCGATTTGATTTATTTAAAGATATATTGCAGAGCTCGTCTTTTTTTATCGGTTCAAATACATATTTAGTGGGGGAAATCACAATTTCACTATGCCCATAAATTGGAAATCCTTGAAGGGCGATTTCCCCCCACTAAATATGTATTTGAGCTGATAGAAAAAAAACGGGTCGGTTATTTTTCAATAATAATAAATAATAAATTCTTTATTTTCAAACAACAAATTATATAGCTAACTATACACTAACATATATAACATTATATAAGTAAAAAGAATGCAACTTGGTGCGGCTTGAGATGATGACGGTTTTTTCGCCTCTCTATAACGACGAAATACCACCCATTCAGGCCAGAAATCCGCACTGAGGAATATTTATTGGTACTCAATGGTCTGCTATCTTAGAATGAATCAAATCGGTGCCGGACACTTGATGTACTTTCCTTGTAAGAAGTTTTTGTTGCTGTATATAGAGCAGTTACCGAACACCGAGTGTATAGTCTACTTATTAACCTATCTATTAAAATGCCAGTGGAAACAAAGAGTTTGACCTTGACATTTGTTGCAGGGATGAGCACAGTAGCGGCGGTGGGAGGGGCGGGTGTATCCATGTACAGTAGCGTGCCCCTCGCCCCCGCGCCGCCGGAGCGACAGCTGGCTTACACCGCAGCGTTCTCTAGGCTTGCCACTGTCAAGCAGGTGAGCTGTGATAACCATAAGATACTATAAAGTGTAATTAGAAGAAAGAAATAGATAATATAAAAGAAGGAATGTTTGTTGTCGGCGCAGTTTCAATTGGTACCGTGTCCAGGAAACTGACAAATATTTAATGTTTATTGATGTGTGGTTTTACGTTTAATTCGCAAGAAATATTGATCTTTTGTATGTTTGTCCAACAATGCCATATTTCGTACCAAATAATCTGTAAAACACTCCCGATGTTATCGAAAATTTCTTCTAGTTTAGAGAATCTATCTTTTGAAATTGAAATACGTTTCTTTAGCACTGTAAACACCAGAATACAGCAAGTACACAATACAAAAGTATACAAAGACATAATACATGCACCACAAAACATCCGGTGCGGCACAGTGCCAAAAAGGATACACCAGCTCAGTATAATGCTGAGGCAAGCCACAGCGCTGATTTTCAGCTGGCTCCTCAGTGACTCATCTTTGACATTGGATTACACGGATTCTTGAAAAACGCGGGTCATCCGCAGATCTTGATCAGGTTATCAAAAATAAAATCGGCCATCGATTTGCGATGTCCCGTCACATCACACGGCCTTGGAAACCCTATGGGGAAGAATTTAACAGGTATCCTATTTTCCAGGTGTCAGAATTCCTCGGCCACGCCCTAGGGCTGGCCCGCGAGGACATGAGGCTCTGGTCTCTGGGTACCAACGCGGTGCTGCTGGACGATGAGCGGCCCACGCTGCAGGAGCTGAGGTTCGACGAGCGCACGCGGCTGCTGGTCGAGGTGCGGAACGCGGACCTCACCTGGCCGGAGGAGATTGGCGCGCTGAGGTAACAATTGGTGGCTTCTCTACACGATCGTGCGTGCCTGTAATCCCATCATGCCCGAGGAGCCATGAGACATCTTTCTGTCCTGAGGCAAGCTCTGGTCTCGGTTCTTGGTCTTTACATAATCACGTCTTCCCAGTAGCCAATCGACCATTTTTGCGCTGAAATGGAAAGTTTTTAAACCATTTTTTTAGTCGATTGGCCAGAAATGTCCATAAATGACCAACATTCCTGGTTAATCGATCAATTTAAAAAAGTGTTCATAGATGGTTTATGGAATGCACAGAAAAAAAATCGATTAACCATTTAAGATTCCTTTTCTCATTCTCCTTATTTTTCCTCAATACCGGAAGATATTATTATCTAGACACTGTCCGCCAAGTTCTGAATTTTATCAATGTCCTTGTCCACAGTATGACCAGCCGAGCGACCGAAAGGCGAGAGACGCTGATAGCACCCAACTTGCCCGGAGCTACGGGTCTACATAATTTGGGCAACACCTGCTTTATGAACGCGGCTTTGCAATCGGTGAGTCGGCTTGATCTTTGCTCTAGTCCGCCAACTTTGTCAAACATAACTCTCACGTCAATAATCCCCGAGGGGGTAGACAGAGGAACCACATTCGCCGTAAGATTCGGTGGACAAACGTGATAGATGGCGAGTCTATCGCCGTCTACTAGGTGTAGAGAAAAGGCGTAAGAGGAAGGAGAAAGAGGCAAACCCGGCCTTGAGAGACAGGCTGCCAACGGTGACAAGATGCAGCATATGCGGTCGCGAGTGCAACTCCAGGATCGGGTTGTTGAGCCACTCCAAGACGCACCAGAGGCAACAACAATATATCCAGGATTAGCACAAGTCATCCTCGCAACGAGGGACTGCCACGACGACGACGACTAGCTGTAGAATAGTATCCACTAGATCCTTAGTCGTCTCGTACGACACGCACGGGAAGAGTTATCTTATCTTATAGGGGGCCGGGAATAACACCAGCGGCACTTCGACCCTTGAGGATATTTTGTGCCTACCCCTTTTTACACACTGGTCATCTCAGTGTGCAAGTTTCCTCACGATGTTTTCCTTCACCATTAGAGCAGTCGGTAAAAATACGAAAAACTCATTGGTACATGGCACTGCATGATTTCGAACCCGCACCTCCCGCATCCCTTGTCCTAGCCACTGTCACCGACACTCACACGGGAAGAGTTGGGGTTATGACCGGCACGACACGGAACAAACTACTAATCAACTATGTCTCTTTTAAGAATTATGCTTAATAGAATTATATTATTTAGTTAGTGTTGTGAAGTAAAATCTCAAGCAAAAAAAAAACACGCGGTATTAAACTTCTGGATATATTAATAATACCTAATTATTTTCCGCAGGTCTGGAACACTGGCCCATTGACGCGATATTTCAACTCGGGCATGCATTTGTACGAAGTGAATCCGACAAACCCACTGGGTACTAAAGGAGCGCTGGCTTTGCGATACGGAGAGTTGTGTAAAGAGGTGAGATTTGTTTAAATTTTCTTCTTTATGATAAACGTTTGATTCAAATTCAAATTCAAAATTATTTATTTAACCAAAATATAACATGATGATACACAAAGTTACCTTTGGACCCCACACTAGGCTAAGCCTGTCCCGTGAGGACCATTACATTATTAACCAGGAATTCAAATACGGCTTACAGTACATACACTAAAACTTTACATTGGTATGAATTAGAAAAAGGGATATTGGGGAATGGAGGAAAAGAGAGAATGGACGGGGAGGAATATATGATTATGGGTGTGAGTGTGTGTTGTATGTATGTGAATGTGTATGAGTGCAAAGTGAAAAAAAAAATGATGATGTGTTAAAAATGATGTTTTGTTTCGATTTAAAATCAGTCACAGACATTCCGATTTGGCTGGATCCTACAAGCTACCTATGGGACTCAAGGATCCGAGTCCTCGGAACACGATTCCGGATCCTTGTCTGTTGGACCTGTATGATCCGTCCGGGCCAAATTGCCGATCGAACTTGAATGAATGAATTAAAATTTTTAAAAAACTACTAATTAAAATAATAATTAACATCTCATGTTTGTTGTTTTTATTTGTGCAATAAAGTGTATTTTACTTTACTTTAATTAACTACTAATTACTTTATTGTGTAACAATAGTTAACAACACCACAAAGATCCGGGATCCAGATCCGAGGACTCGGATCCATGGGTCTCATCTCTGGATTGCAGAATCCAGCCATTTCGAAATATTTGATACTGCTATAAGCCAGTTGCATTTTTAATTTGGTAAATCCAACGGTTGATCCTAAATTATAAGTTTGTATGTCGATAAAAATTCGTAATCTTACCAGGTATGGTCATGCAGCGCTCGCTCAGTGGCTCCCCTCCGCGTCCGCTGGTGCGTGTCTCGGCACGCGCGTGGTCTAGCGGGAGGGGGGCAGCACGACGCGCAAGAGTTACTGGCCTGGCTACTGGACGCATTACACGAGGACTTGAACAGGGCCGCGCCGCAACCCGTGGCGCCTCATAGAGACTCCGACGGCAGACCCGACCAGGTAACCTGTACCTCTAGTGGCTAGGCAGCACGACACAATAGTTCTTGGCCTGGCTACTGGACGCCCTGAGCTGATCATCATCAAAGATATTCAATTTGTTTAATCGATAACAATACAAATTGTGTTCGAAATTAAACATAATTAATAATTAGATAATAATAAATAGAGACACCAACATTACTCACACAATTCTACTTCGCCAAATCACATACACACAGTACATTTAGGTACAAACCACAACGCACACTCCACAGCACATCGCCCACGACACAGGATTACCTAGTGTGGGTGCTAATCGTAGGCTCGGTATTAGGAAATATGTTTGTTATTTTTTAATTTAATTTTTTGTAGTATTCATTGTACCTTTCCGTTGTTGTGTTGTCGTTAAATAAATTTATTTATTATTATTATTAATTAAGTAATCAATCATAGTAAAATAATTATTAACAATAAAGTAGCAGATAAACCAACAATAAGATTACTGGAAATTGATTACATTCTTCATATCAATAAATTATACAATAAAGTCAAATATTTAAAACTAATTTTATGTAATTAAATAAGTTTCAATTTATCAATCAAAAGTAATTAATGTCAGTGTTATAATTATAATTGGTATGATTCGAATTTAACAATTTAAAAGACATAATTACCTTATTTACTTTTTATATTTACACTTTAATGTACAACAATAGACTTAAAAAAAACAATTAAAATGAGACATTGTACAAAGGGTGAACTTATCTCTAAAAGAGATTTCTTCCAGCAAACCCGCGAAAGTGAAAGATGCGTTATAATTTAAAGGTAGACAGACATAGTTTGTACGTCAAATAAAAATAAATACAATATATAAAGTGAAAAACTATAATACATATGCATATAAGTACATATATGCATATTTAATGGGGACTAAAAAGTAGCCAGACATACTAACAATAACAGGTGCATACACACACACATACACTAACTCACAAACACACACACACATACACCCACGCATACACTCACCCTCAAACACCCTCTCACAACAGGTTTTTTTAAAAATAATAATAATATTTATCTAATTTTTATATAAGTGTATCCCCCAGGCCATTAATTAGACTTGCTATCTACTACGCCGCAAGACGGCCGATGAGGTGGAGTGCAGGTAGTAGAGACCGATATTTACTTATACATTGTAACTACACTATTGTTAAGTGATTATAAGTGAAGTGATTATGCAATAACTAAAATAAATATCTCTAAAATACAATACATAGTATACATACATATATAGGTATAAATAAATATTACATTCCCTTCAATGTCAATAATTAATATTCGTCAATACAATAACAGACTTTTCCAAAAGATACGTTTATAATTTATGTTTAAAAATATTTACAATTGTTATAGTTTTTAAATCCTGTTATAGAGTCTCATTGCCTGATATCGTGCACAGTGTTTAACAACAGTCAGTCATATGTCTTCATCCCGTCGACGACGTCGGCCTAGACACGTCCTAGACGACCCCGACGACACCATCACGATCTCCATCGCGGAAGCCACTCCCCCACCCGTTAGTAGTTCACACACAGCACCTACATACGGCGTATTCCAGGCCGCTTCTCCCCGACCCCTTCCTCCCCAGCGACGTCCTAAGCCGAGGTCCGTACCCACCTGGGTGCCCTTAGGCAGTCGCTTCTTATAGTAGTTTTTAAGTCCTCCTCTAGGCTGGAGCGCATTTAGCGCTCGCCGCAAAAACCCCGGTGAAGCTGTAAAGGTCATTAGGACCAACAGCAATTATCAGTACGAAAAAAAAATCATGTCTTCACGCTGTCTTTTCAGATCAGTATATTGTATAACCGCCGCTTACATCAAAGGACTGGTCCTCTGAGAGAGGACTGATCCTCTGATGTAATTGCTTATAGAAATTAAACTCTGAATTCCGGAATTAATTGGTTTTTCAGATGTCATGATCTTTAATTTATAACAAGCTTCCGGGTGAATTTAAAACAATGAAAATTAATAAACTTAAATTTACTCTGAAAAACATGGCTTGTGGAAAGATGTTTTTATAGCGTCAAGGAATTTTTGGACGATAAACGATAATTGAGTGCTGATGGTATATTTATATTTTAATTGGATTATTATTAACATTTTGTAATTTTAATATTATTGACATTGTATAAATTTTAATGACATTCTCTTTTTCTTTTTTTTTTCTTCTCAAAATCTGTATAAATGTATGTTTTTATTAACTTGTGAATTCGGTGTATATGCCTGTAAAGGTAAAGTTTAGTGTGACATGTTTATGCAACTATATCTGCAATATTTGTAATTCTTACCTAAACTTTTACACAATAAATCTTATCTTACCTTAATAACGTTGGTTGCAGGTGGTGGCTGCGGAAGCGTGGGAGCAACACACGGCGCGCAACAAGTCTATAATGACGGACTTGTTCTACGGGCAGCTTAAGTCGAAAGTACGGTGCGACGCGTGCGGACGCGAGTCGGTGCGGTTCGACGCGTTCAACATGCTCAGCCTGCCGCTGCCGATGGAGTCGTACGTGCGATGCGAGGTCAGAGGTACGTAGTGTATCATCATCATCATTGCCGACACAACAAGGTGCGGTTAGTCTGGGTACCAGGCCATGTGGGGGTGCGGGGAAATGAGTGTGCTGATGAGCTGGCTAAAAAGGGCTCAAAAACCACTTTTATGGGGCCTGAAACTTTTGTTGGACTCTCAACGAGTACCATAAAAACAGCCATTAAGGCTAAAGCCAAGGAACTGCATATGGTGGAGTGGATAAAACACTCTAAGAGGTTCATTAGAAATGGTGACACAACTGGGTGTAGCCTCTGAGATAGCCTCTCACAGCTCAAGTCGAAGGTGCGGTGCGGCCGCGAGTCGGTGCGGTTCGACATGCTCAGCCTGCCGCTACCTATGGAGTCGTATTTGCGATGCGAAGTCAAAGTAAATAATAAGGCTCATTGTGACACGAGTTTTTAAACACGAGACAACTGAGTGTCACAATAGCCCGCTAGTGTCAAAAAACTAGTTCAAGAATCTGTGTGAAACGCGAATCTTTGTTTTGGTTTAGGAATGTAACTGATGTGATGACAATATAAGTTGATGTGATGAACGCAATGCACCGTGTTTCATCGTTTGAAAGCCTTTTAAGTCTTCTAGTTTGGGTTTCACAACGATGGTATCCAGAATTGATAGCTATTTTATATTGTTACACAGTGATGCTGCTAGACGGTTCAGTTCCCGTGAAGTATGGTGTCCGAGTGAACTCCGAAGGCACCTACTTGGATTTGAAGAAGCGACTCACCGACCTCTGTGGGCTGCCGGCTGAATCGTGAGTTGATCGTGTTTCGTACAATAAGGCCCAACGTACACTATCGGAGTGGAGGCGCAACGACTTACTTCGAGTATCAGTGTAAACCAAACCTTAACGTCTTTAAAATATGGTTCAAAATGGCGTGCCAATATCAAGCGACTCGGGCGGCGGAAAGCGCCGTGTCCGTTTTTTAGAGACTAAGGATTAATTTTCATTGTTATCGAAGAACGTCGCTGCGCCTGAGTGGAGGCCTTTTTAGAGCCTTAAAAAGATCAAGATTTAAGATTTTTAAGGCTCTAAAAAGATCAGTATTTTTTTAAATTTTTATTTGTTTATTTGTCACTCTTTAAAATGCCATTTTGCATGTATTCGTAATATTATTGTGTCTTCCAAGTGACAAAGGGACGTGTTGAAAATCAGCGCTGTGGACTCCGTCCATAGCATAAGCTGAACACGCTCCTTATTGCCACAAATTAGTTTATGTACAACACTGTAAGGGCAAGATATGTAGCTGTAATATGTATTTGTGTGCTATAAATGGTTTTGTATTGTATTGTAAATCTACAAGTCTAGTGTTATAAGACCATAAATTCTAAGTCCTTATTGAAAGTTGGAAATGCTGATACGTATTTTTCCGTCCACAGAATGCTACTAGTGGAGCTGTCGGGCGCCACCATCGGTCGCATAATAGACGAGAACGTGAAAATATCCGCGTCCACTGCTGGCGAACTATACGCGTACGAGACTCCTCGGGAGTATAACGACTCGGATACCAGCGACTGCGAAGAGCTGGCGAGCGATGGACACGGTAATATATTGTCTACTGACTTCTAGATAGTTCGACATAATAAATAGTTCGTCATTAGCTGAAGGTGAGCTGTTCGCCATTAGGTGAACTGTACGCGTACGAGACTCCTCGTAAATATAACGACTCCGATATCAGCTACTGCGAGGAGCTGGCGAGCGATGGACACGGTAATATACCACTAGTTTCCAGATAGATCGTCATAATAAATAGTTCGTCATTAGGTGTGCTGTTCGTCATTAGGTGAACTAACTCCTAGAGAATATAACGACTCAGATGAGCTGGCGAGCGATGGACACGGAATATACTGACTTCTAGATAGTTCGGCATAATAAATAGTTCGTCATTAGGTGAGCTGTATGTCATTTGAGTTCAGCGTCCCAGCCACTATGCCACCAACTCTCAATAAGACAGCCACGGTAAGATCTTCAAATTTTTTATTTCCAGTTCATTATTCATTACGCTTCGTGGATATAGGATGTCGTGAATTGCGAAGAACGATGGAAGATGGATATGGGTATCATCATTATCAGGTCATATAACAATTGAATGAAAACTTTTTTGTAGGTGGATAACCAGATGGTTCTAACGAAATACAGTGCCAAAAGAAACCTCTTTTTGTAGCAATATTAAGTGTGAACTGTACACAGGGTGGTGCGAAGACGCGGGCGCCTGGGCGGAGGTGAGTGTGCCGCGGCGAACCACTTCCTCACTCTGCATGCCCGCACTCTTCTGCTTCAAGGTTAGCCGCACTCGCGTACACTACACACCCTGTATAGACTCAGACACACACGATAATACGTACACTTTATTCACTGTCTGAAATTAAATAGTGGACTAAATTTTTTTTGGATTCCTAAGTAAATTCGACGGCAGCGGGTAGCGGGGAGAAAGCGGGGCGGCTCGGCTAGAGAAGGGGCACTGTAACGTTACAAAACTATCGATAGTTTCGATAGTATTGTCTCGTCATGATACTATCGATAGTCCAAATGAGCAATACTGTCAGTAGACAGCGAAACAACAAAACAAATTGCAAGTTTTGACTGTTTTGGACAATGTAGTGCTTTCGATAGTATTGTCTCGTCATGATACTATCGATAGTCCAAATGAGCAATATTGTACTGATTGACAGTATTGCTCATTTGGAATACTGAGCAATACTGAATTAATGAGCAATACTGTACTGACTGACAGTATTGCTCATTTAGACTGTCAATAGTATTGACATCGATTCTATTGCAAGAATTTCTGTGTTCACGACTGTATAATATTAGTAAACTTTATCGTTATACTGCCAAATCACTAAACTCAGCAGTGTAAAAAGACACTATTCTAATACCGGTTGTTGGCTATTAACTAAAATACAAGATTAGTTGCTAATGTATAAATCTTAAATAAGTACGCAGGCATTCAGACAGTGAAACATTGCCGATAGAAAAAATAATATTTAGGGTGAAGGCTTTCCGCTGAAACTAAATAAAAAACAGCTTTTACTAAATGTGAAAAATTGTAATAAACGTTTACTAAATAAATAAAATAATAAATTGGGGTAATAAATTAACTCGGTATGTGCTAATTAATGTGTAAATAAATGTAAATAATTACTTTGTTGCATTATGTGTTTATTAAAAGTTATGTGTCACAGAATCTACATTGAAACTACTCGATCACTTCAACAAGGTAACACTTTTGATTACAAAAACTCGTGGTTCTGACATTATTTTAAAAAAATCTACAGGAACATTTCGGGCACATTCTATTTTTTTTTTTCAAAGTTTTAGTTATAAATCACAACACAATTTAATTAGCGTTCACGTAAAATATAGTTTTGTTTTTTAATTTTATTTAATTTAAATTATTAGTCATATGCTCGTCCTACAAAAATTAGTCCCGATCTGAGACAGTGGCGTCGATTCCGGAGTGGCAGCCAAAGCTAAAGCTAAACCTAAATGAAACTGTCACGCTTACTCGTATACTATGTGTAAGAATGAGCGGGGGATGTTTCGTTTAGCGATTATCGCTAAATTTGTCGGTCACTCCGGAATCGGTGCCAGAATGCTATAATTAGGGTGTTACTACACCAATCGATCGATAGTCGATCGACGGCATCGATCAACGTCGATCGAAGTTGATCGACTGGTTTGGTAGAGATTATCGATCGACGGATACCATTCGACTAACCAATCGATCGATTGCCGGTCGATGGCATGGGTCGACGTTGATCGATTTACCCCGTCGATATTTCATCAGTTTCTTTAGAATGGATTCACAAGAGGACGTGTTGTTGTTGGCCAGAACGATGTTGCTAGTTCTATTATTACGAAAACGCAAACGCAGGAGAATCTGGATGCAACCGTTTTTTAAAGCCAACGATCGCTTATCTTATCCAATTGAAATTTTAAATAGCGGTTTTTTGGACGCTTTTCGAATGAGTAATAGTGATATTGAAAATCTATTAAATTTGGTGGCCCCTTCAATTGCAAAATTGGATACCAATTACAGAAATTCATTTCCACCTAAAAATCGCCGCGGCGTCGAATAATCTATTCTACGATCGATCGATGCCGTCGATCGATGATCGATCGATTGGTCTGGTAGAAACTATCGATCGACGTCGACCAATCCTTTCTACCATCGATCGATGCCGTCGATCGACGATCGATCGATTGGTATAGTAACACCCTAACTCGATTGCCATAAACTTGGCTCTTCCGATGGCCTGCGGAACGCGTGTTTGGACAGGCTGATTGGTCATCGCATTCCCCGCTCGGGAAATCTCGACCAATCATCACACACGCCGCCCACTGTCAGGGGGGGGCATATTTAAGTCGTTCGAGCTATACAGGTTGTAACAAAAAACCCTATAAATCCGAAAGGGGGATATTCAGTATCCATAACTAAACGACTAACTATGGGGCCAACTCTGAAATCGCGAAATATATTTCGCGATTTCAGAGTTAGCCCATAGTGACAGTTATCTAGTTACGAGTACTAAACACCCCCCTTTCGGATCTATAGGTTTTTTTTGTTACACCACTATAGAGGAAATAAAGAAGTGCCTCTCACTTTCTCCCATAGCGTTATCTCTTTCAGATTAGCCTAATTATCGTACGACGATCTTAGTAGTTCATCAAAAGTAGACCACAGACTGTACATTCATTGTGTTTTTTTCTATCTAATTAGATTCTTCTACATTTAGGCTTTTATGTGCAATGGATGACATTTCATACTGTTTGTTTTTTTTGTGATTTTTTTAAAGGAGTACTTATTCAAAGTCTATATGTGCTGTTTGTGATTGTTGTAGAAATATTGATACATTCATGTCATATAATTGTTTGAAATGTATTGAGGTAATTAGTAATTTTATTGTATCTTTGTTAGATAAACACTGAGTGCCAAAGAAACGTCATGTTAGGGCTAAGTCTCGTGACGTCTCTGTCTAAGGCTATGGCGTAGAAAGGAATAGCATAACGTACTAACGGAAGACTTAACTTTATGGACTTTTAGTACAACTGGCGTTAAGAGCTTTATGAGGTGCCAACAATAGTGTTTGGAAAGTTTTAAAAGTTTGAGTGATCAAAATTTAGTTCCTCTCAATCGATCAGAAATTTATATATTTCGTCTTTAGGATATGCGCAAAAACATACTTCTTACGTAACAAAATAGGGACTAATATCGAAGATTAAATGTTTTTCGTAAATATTTAAAAAAATTGATATTAATTGCTGGTTAATGTGAAAACCGAATTGAAATTCGTTGAAAAATAATATAGCTACAGGCAGTCAGAAATCAGAAGGTAGAAAGAAGCAGCCATATTTTTATTTTTATTTTAACAATGCCCTTTTACAGCAGCTAGTAGTATGTAAGTAATAATTTAAATGTTATAATATAACGGATAATAATTGTACCATGACGTTCCTTTGTTATCAAAAGATAAATAATAAATTTAAAAAAAATTAAAAAAACGGCAGTACTTAGCTATTTGAGACGCCACACTGGCGCCATACAGGACTGTTTTTCTAAAAAGGGACGGAGCTTCTCCCCACTTCTAACTTTAAACATTTATATCTCTAGTGCTAGTTGAGATATCGAAGAACGAATTTCATACATCTTCAGTATGTCTATATACGTTGATTGAGGCAATTTTTTTTTATCAAATACCCTATTGTAAGAAAGTTAGGAAGGATTTAAACCTACGCCCTACCATTGGCTTTGCGATTTAGCCTTGAATTCTACAAAACAACTAACGTAACCCGCCGATCGCTTTCAGCGGTCGCGCTCGGAGATTCTTATGTCGCAGAGCCCTCCGAACACATTCTTCAGTGGTGATAACAATCGCGTATTCACCGACCACCACGCCGCCGCCTACAGGAGTCAAACGCTGCCGAAAGACCTGTCGGATTTGAAAAGGTAACTATCTTATGATATGGGGCCGGGAATAACCAGCGACACTTCGACCCTTAAGGATCTTTTGTGCCTACCCCATTTTACACACTGGTTATCTCAGAGTGCAGGTTTCCTCACGATGTTTTCCTTCACCGTTAGAGCAGTCGGTAAATGTACGTAAGTCTTCGAAAAATACGAAAAACTCATTGGTACATGGCACTGCACGGTTTCGAACCCGGACCTCCAGCATGGGAGTCCGGTGTTCTAGCCACTAACGCCACCGACGCTCAAAAGTTCTTGCATCAGAATAAAGGCGTTAGTTATCACACACTGTTAGCCAAAACGAAACTGACCGAATCGGACCGAAATCTAGAAATCCTAAAAATAGATTTCTATGATTGACGTTGGTTCCAATTTTGTAGCAGACCGAAATCGAGATCTAAAAAACCGAAAAGTATGGTATGGGTTCGATTCCGTTTCGTTACGCATTAAAACTAGTGATCTAAATAGAAGGCTAATTTACCCAATGACGAAAGGATAAAGATATAGAGCTGATAATACCACATAGGTTTTTCAAAAATGGGTCATGTATATTTTTAAACCTGTGAATATCAGTGTTCGTAATCAGCTTTTAATTTTGACATATGTACCTCAAACCACTGAATCAATGTCTTAGAACTTGAATCGATTCCGAAGCAGATTTTTTTAGTTCTACTTTATAAAAAAACTACACCGAAATAGGATCACCAATTATTGAGATACGAAGGCACAGACATACTGACAGACATACGCGTTAAACTTATAAGAAATTTATAAGACGGGGTCTCCTGGTCGGGGGTTAAAAATCACTGTTCTCTATTAACTTTTTCTTCCTTTCCTTTAAACAATTTGTTTATCTCTATTCTAAAACCAGAACCGAACCGAACGGCCACAGCTCGCCCACTCTGAGCGTCAAGTCTCTCAACATGAGGCCGGCGAGTCCAGCGATGGGCAAGGTCAAGTTCGGGTCCTCTCCCTCCAACATGAACAGAATGAACGAGACAGCCAACGTGCGGCCCATCGGCAAGATACAGTACTTGGTGGCTGTACACAGGTCAGTATTGAGTAAGATACAACTTCCTCTTTCTAAATATTAGATTTTTTTCTTATGCTTAGAGAGACAGGTAGATTTTACAGGTGGTAGGTAGGTGATCCTAAAGTGAAGGATCGCCTGGGTTAGCACCACCCTCTTATCTATTTCTGCCGTGAAGCAAAAATGCTTGAATTTTTGTGTTTTGTTTGAATTAGTATTTTAGTTTTCAGTTGATTAACACTTCAAACATGACTGGATAAGACTTTTAACTCTCGACTTACTCAGTTACTAAATTGGCGTTTAAGTCACTTGATGATGACAATTCGTGTTTGATTCTTTTTTGGTAATTTAGTTACTTAATCTTCTTCTAAGCAATACCTCTTTTAGTGGTAGATCCTAATGTGAAGGATCGCCTGGGGTGGTACCACCTTCTTATCTATTTCTGCCGTAAAGCAGAAATGCTTGCAATTTCTGTGTTTCGATTTGAACGGTAAGAGAGCCAGCGTAATTTCCGGCACATGAGGCAATCCATCTTAGTCCTCAAGGTTAGCAGCGCATCAAAAACTCTCTAATAATGATACGCTGAGATGAGATGTCTATAGTCGGCGTTGACACTTAATATCAGGTCTGCTTTCTTATTTAATAAAAAAAACTAGGGTATCTAAATAGGTTAGGTTTCGTTAATAATAATTAAAAAAAAAAACACACAAACAATTAGGTACTGAAGATAAAAATGATCATAATTTTAAACAAATATAAGATAAAACCGAATACAAAAGTAATTAAGTTTGATGAAGGTGGTGTGCCGCACCGGAAAAGGGGGACTGCCTCAGCCTGTTGCCGTAGCGCTTTCAGCACTGCAGCGCTGATAGTCAGGCATCACCTGTGTGCCAGGGATCACTCCCTAATGATACCCTACCGGAACACAAATTCATATTAGTAATTATAGATTGAATAGTTGTTATAAATACCATTAAAGAATATTAATAAACAGTAGTCAAATATTAGGAAACGTAGGAAGGAACTAAATATAACACCTTTATAAGACCAAAACAAAATCTATAACTAAATGTGTCTAATTCATCAGGAAACAATCTCGAGCGGACGCCTACTTCCTACCCTCACAACGGTCTAAGCCTGCGTTATTTGGCGTGCCACTACTAGTCGGCTTACGAGATGGCATGAGTGGCAGAGAAATATACGCGAGAGTGTGGACGCAAGTGGCCAGACTACTGAGCGCGAGGCCGCCCAACCACGACCAGTCGAACCATGCTACTGACTGGTGAGTATCTTGTAAGACTAGTAGACAAATTGTAGCGTACGTAGAAAAGTGGCTAGCGCTGTCGAGAAAACCAAATAGGAAACCGACACCAGGCGTCCACTTCACAGCCACACTGCAAAACCGTCTGGTCTCGTAACGGGTTTCTGCGAAGTGTTTCTCCCATCGACCCTGGAAAGAACCTGCCAGAAGTAAGATACAAGCTGTGGCGGGAGAAATACACGCCTGAAGATTTCATACCGCCAATAGAAGACCTACCACCGGGTTTCAAACTCCCGTGGCCAACTTGGAAAACGCTTAATCGCCTGCGAACCCAGATTGGCTGTTGCGGAGATTGTCTACACAAATGGGGTTTTTCCAGCGATCAAGTAAAGTGTGAGCGTGGTGTGGTGTCTCCCCTCAAACTATGGAGCACTTGTTCTGCTTGTTTTGCTGCTGAGGACCTTTTAGAGGCCAACCAGAGGGCTATCAAAGTGTGTCTTCTAGTCGGGAAAAATTTAGTTCGGATCATCAACACGAAAGAAGAAGAAGTAGACAAATAGAATATAGAAGCTCGACTAGTGCCGCTATTGACTCGACTAAAGAAGAATAGGTGAAGGTGTTCTAATAAACGTGATCATTTATCACGAGAAGTAAGAATTCAACCTCTATTAAAATATAATTTGTGGTTTTATGCCATAGGGTTACGACCTAGCTCATAACTTTATATTGATTTTTCTGTAATTTCTATGGTTGTAATCTGTTGTGTTTACCTAATAAATAAATAAAATTAAATAACTTTTGGAAGAAATATCACTCAGAATTTTAAAGAAACTTTATGCTTTATGTAAGAAACGTGTGTCAGAAACTGACTCGACAGAATGTAATACAGATCAAAATCTGTATTACAATACCAAATATTACATTTATTTTTGTTAGCGTTTATTCTGAAAACTTTAATAACTTGACGTAATGGTACATTCAGACGTGTTCTGTGTTCTATTCTATAACCTTTTGACAGATTGAAGGGCATTCTATCATATAAAAAGCCTGTCGATCAGAGCACCTGTGAACGTACCTTAAATAATTTGTCACTAATATTCCAGCGACGACAGCCTCGGCTACGAGTTCCCATTCACGCTGCGACTGGTGTCTGCCAACGGGTCGTGGTGCGCAATGTGTGCGTGGCCCGCTTTATGCAGAGGATGCGCGCTGCCCAGCGATGATGAGCCTCTAGTGTTCGGCTGCACTGGTGAGAGACTAGGACGTTTTTAACCTTAAAGTCCGGTGAAGCCGTAAACTTCAATAAAATCCGGTGACGCCATAAACGTCAATAAATTCCGGTGACGCCGTAAAAATCAATAGCACTGACAGCAGTAGTCAGAAAAAAAGCCTCGGCTACGAGTTCCCATTCATACTGGACTTGTGTCGGTCAACGGGTCGTGGTGCGCGATGTGTACGTGGCACGCTTTATGCAGAGAATGTGCGCCCCAGCGATGATGAGCATCTAGTGTTCGGCTGCACTGGTGAGAGACTAGGACGTTTTTAAAGTTCCCTACCTAAACGGTAAAGAAAGAACCCTTACGGTGCGATTTCGGTGACGTCGCAGCTAGGACGTCGGACTCCGGTCGAGATCCGGGTTCGAAACCATGCAATGTCATGTACCAATGAAACTTCGGATTTTTCGAAAGACACGTGCATGTACCAACTGCTCTAAAGGTGAAGGGAAACATCGTGAGGAAACCTGTATGTCTGAGGAGACAAGTTTCTGAAGGCGTGTGAAATTCCCAATGCCCGCTCGGTGGATTATGGCCCATACCTCGTCCTAGTCCTTCCCTTGTGCAACCCTTTGCACAAGGGAAGGACTGTGCCCCAATAATGGGGACGTTGACTGTAAACATATAATATAATCGCCTCATTCGTCTATGATTCTTGATTTCGTTTGATATTTATATGCTTTTATTGTAGGTAACACTCCGAGGCCGAGGAAACGGTCTAGTGTCCACAAGCTAGGGGCTGCTGTGTGCGATAGTGATGTACCTAATACTAACTCCCCCATCGCGAAGGCCAAGTTACACCGACAAGTCAGCGCACGGCTGAGCATCGATGTTAACGTGAGTACACAGCTCGAAAGCCTACGTCATAAACATACTTTTTTTATTTATAAAGGAAATATACAACTATTAACAATTATGAATTTACATATGTATTAAACTTAAAGAAGGCTAATTACAGATTTCCTAGTTTATACTTGTTGTTTGTTTGTTGTCTCTTTAGTGTACACAAAAATACACAGAAAATAAAAACATTAAAATATGTACAAAGGCGGGCTTATCCCATAGGGATCTCTTCCAGCCAACCTTTGATTTAGGAAAATTGAAAATTAAAAAAAAATATTAGTTTACAAATTATTAATTAACATTTAACATTAAACTATAACCTCCCCACTAGGCGTTTCCTGTGTCCTGGAGATTACATACACACTCTAACCACTTTACATTGTTATGTGTCAGGAGAGTTTAGACTATTTTTATTGTGGGTAAGGTTTGGAGTACAATAAATAATAAGTATAAATTACTAGACTTGTATACTTATAGAACGCGGTTAACTTTAGATTTTTTAAATTTATTTATTTATTCGTATGGCAGTTGGAATTACACACAATAACAGTACTGTGACATGTCACAACCAAATATCCAGGTTTCTTAGCCATTCTAAGACAACTTTAGAATGAAAATATAGAATTAACATGAATATTTCATACATATTTACCGCGAGTATTCACTGTTATAGGTAAGTACTTGTTAATTAGTTGTTGGCTGAGTGACTACGATTAATATGTGGTGGCTTACTTACTTATTATTATTTGAAAAGTTTGCAAAAAATTTTTTTACTTATTACAAGGCACAATAATAAGACCTCCGACTAGGTCGAAACCTGTATCTTGGAAGTCGGGACTCCGTCGCACTTTCCGTGCAAGCATATGACAATTTATAACATTACATTAGTAACTATATACTATACCTAAAAGGAATTTGGAACAAGTTAATCAAAAGGAATTTAGAATAGGTAAGTTAATGTGAGGGGGGGGGGGGTGTGTAATATGTATAGTGTCTGTATCTGTTAGTGTAGGGTGAGTGGGTGTGTGAGTGTGGGAAGTTAAGTGTTAATAACGAGTTTGTAGAGGGAGGAAATAGAGGGTGTCTGAAAAACAATGAGTGGGGTGATAAACCAATTTACGACTAAACCCGCGTTTGACCTCAATCTCACCTGGTGGTAAGTGACGATGAGGCCGACGATGGAGTACACGAGCTTAGTAAATACTGGCTCTTCTATAAACACTGCCGGAACACATCAACGCCGAAGCGAAGAAATTATTCGACGTATCTTAAAAAGTACATCTCGAAAAAGTAGGCTCATGTTTCATTTACAACAGCTTTATTTTTTGTTTGTTGTTTTGTATGACTTTGGTATCAATTCCGGGTTGGTCACAATCATGAGTGAGCGTGACCGTTTTTTTAGGTATATCTTTGGCGGCTACGAATCGAAACCAGTGTCCTTTTACTGCACATAAATTGTTTTTTTTATTATTTTTTCTTTCATTTATTAATACAACTTGATGTAGGTGACATTTTTTTTCGAGAGTGGCGCTAGTTTCGCCACAAGTACCGCCAAAAACCGAGTTTATATTTTTTTCTACAGGGTGACACAACAGGCGAGCTGACGCGGCTAGACTTCAGTATACTGCGGCAAGTGTACCGTTCGTCAGTGATGCTGGCCATCGACTGGGACCCCACGGCGCTGCATCTGCGCTACCAGTCCACCAGGGAGAAGGTATTTGGTTCCTCCATGGCACAGTTGTCCCACAGATTCCCGGGTAATACGGTCATTCTATTGCCAGAGGTGTCATGAAAAGCGACCGAGTTAATTCATTACAGATATCTTGGGTGTTGTCAGGTGCGATTCTAGTTCAACAATTGGGAACTGGGAGGTCAATTCATAGCTGATATTACTTTCGTTTTTTGGGGAAACATTGGGACCAATTCTGGGCTGTCACTCGCTAATTTAAAACATCGCTGAACGAAACGTCACTTAGGCAGTCTAGCAAATGAGTGAGCGAGACAGCATACAGCTTTAACATCAGGTTTTGCGGCCTTCCCGGAATCGACGCCGTTGTACATTAATAGGTTTCTTTTTTAATCACAGGCATGGATAGAACATTCTTCAGTAAGCGAGTGCACAGCGGAGGCGGCGCGACCGATCGACCTGGCGAGTTGTCTGCGAGCGTTCACCTCCGAGGAGAAGTTAGAAGAGCGGTACCACTGCGGGGCGTGCCGGAGCGCGCAGCCCGCCACCAAGAAGCTGCAGATATGGCGCGCGCCGCCAATACTGGTACGTCAACTAGTCCCTGTGCTAGCTACTGGTTCCCGAACTAGTCAACTGGTCCCAGTGCTACTGTACATTCATTGAATGAATGAATGAATACTCTTTTACTCTTCTCTCTCATTCTACGATGTCACGGCTGGCAGCTGTCAACGTTAGAAGGGTCGGAAGTTGAACATCACTTTTTGTACCCTAGTCCTTGTGTCAACATTACAGTTAAAATTCGGAGTACCAAATTCTACAATCTTATCTTATCTTAAGACAGGGGGCCAGGGACAACCCCAGCGGCACTTCGACCCTCAGGGATCTTTCGTGCTCACCTTAGTCTCCTTCCTGTTCCTTAAAGATGCTTTGCATCAAGGACGCTATACAGCATACAGGAAGGAGCCTATAGTCCTCTGGTTTCGGGTAGGCGACCCCCAGAAGACTCATACGCTTTCTAGCTAACAAGTCTCATTCGCACAGCAAGTGTTGACCATTGACTCAACGGTGTCACCACAGGCTCTACAGGTGGGATTGTCTGTCAGTCTCATCTTGTGCCAAAATGGCCTGTGAACGCCCCTACAATGAATGAGACGGGTGAGACTCCAGCTATGGTTGTAGATTTTTCTACAACCAGTTGAGTTACCATTTCCAATGAACCTCTTAAAGTGTTTTAAGTTGTTTTTTGACCACTCCACCATATGCAGGTCCTTAGCTTTAGCCTTAATGGCTGTTTTGATGGTACTCATTGAGAGCCAACAAAAGGCTCAAGCCCCGTAAAAGTGGTTTTTGAGCCCTTTTTAGCCAGCTCATCAGCGCACTCATTTCCCCGCACCCCCACATGGCCTGGTACCCAGACTAACCGCACCTTGTTGTGTCGACACAATTTATTAAAGGATCGATTTTATTCTACAAAATCAAGAATTAGTATTTGTATCTTGTTGGTACAAAAAGGACATGTTACAGCACTATTTTTTTTCATTGTGCTTTCTTTAGCCTGGTCATAACGAGATACTACAACGTAGCTGTGTACGTTCGAAGAAAATATTAAAAAATTGATACGAAATCCGAATAAACGATAAGAATGTTGCGTAATTTAATGTCGTGTTGGATAGTTTTAAATTAGTTTTTAATTTTTTTTTGCAATATGATTATAAGTTAGCATAATTTGCATTCCCGCGTTAAATACACACTTGCAACGACACGTTCAGGTTACGTCCTATTGAATTTTTATTTTTATTTCCACAGATTATCCACCTAAAGCGATTCCAATACGTCAACAACAAATGGATCAAATCGCAGAAAGTGGTCCACTTCCCCTTCCAAGACTTCGACCCCACCGCTTACCTGGCATCCGTCCCACAGGAAACGATCCTAAGGCATTTAGAACTCAAGAACTTAAGACGAAGATCCTCCATGTTCGTCGACGTAGACGAACATATATCTGAAAGTGAAAGTGATGAAGACAAAGTGCAAAGTGAAAGTGAAGTGAAGTGTAAAGTGAAAGTGGAACGGAAGCGGAGGGAATCTGTGGAGGTGAAGGGTAGGGCACGGCTGGAGTCCACCAGTTTGGTGACCACTCCCGTGACGGATGATAACCTGGTGGACTATCATCGGCATCATCTGAAGAATGAACAGGATCCGTTCGATTTGAAGTACAGATTGTACGCTGTTGTGGTGAGACTTAAATTTATTAGTTTATTTTTTAGTTGTTCTAGATCTAGATGTACAATGACATCGATTCCGGGGTGGCCGTCTTACGTCCTGCTCAGTGCTAACTCATACACAATCTAGAATATGAGTGAGCGTGACAGTTTCATTTAGCTTTAGATTTGGCGGTCACCCTGGAATCGAAGGCAATGCCGCTCTATGAACATGACGTTTTTCAAGTTTTGCTAATTCACAAAAGAAAATGGTTGAGAAAATTAAAATAGACAATCGAATATGTCCCTCATAAAAAGTATAGATACAGAGTTTTGAATATTAATTATTATTATTTATTTAATTAATTAATATTTTATTAATTTAATGTGAATTATTAAGGAAAAATTCTCCATTCTTTCTGCCTACCCTGTAAGGGTCATTTTTTTTAATGTACTACTAAACCCGCATTTGACCTCGATCTCGCCTGATGGTAAGCGACGATGAGGTCGACGATGGAGCATGCGGGTCCAGTAAATGACTATTCACTCTGGCCTTGAAGATCCCAAGGTTGTAGGTTTCGGGAAATACATACAGGCAGGCTGTTCCATTCCTTAGCCGTTCGCATAATGAACGAAGAAGCAAATCGCTTCGTACGAGCAGATGGGATATCAACAACATAAGGATGGAACCCCTCCCCGCGCCTGGTAGTCCGAAGGCGGAATGGAGATGCTGGAATTAGGTCGTGCAATTCCGATGCGCACTCTCCGAAATGTATCATAGCGTGAAGTTACCTATGTATGAATTAAGGAAAAATGTTCACCTTTGTTTGGACTCGAAGTATGAAGTCACAATTTATTTCAATTTCCGCCATCCATTTTCTTGGGATGCAGCTCGTTATCCCACTTCTGAATTGTTGACAACAGCCAGTGCTCGAATAGTAATGAAACAATTGATTTCACCAAATTAACAAACTTTTATTAACGCACACTATACATGAACACTTAACTCGATTTTTACACAAACACTCACTGATTTCTACATTGTAGCCCTTTAAATATTTAACACAGCCAAACTTAGAGATATTTAGGATAATATAAGCGACAGTGGTCTGGCAGAGTAACGACCTCTCAGAGGACCGATGAACAACTGGCCCGTGATTCACGATTTCATTCTTATATAGCACCTCCTCCTACCACCATGCTGCTAGGCATCAATATTCCAAAATAAATACTTAATTATTATTTTATTATCTCAAACGATATGATTTGAATCTAAACACACTTTTTTTAAATATTGTATATATTTTGATAGTCATTAATTATCATATTTTGAACTAGTTACTTATTTAATATCTTTTATGACTAACAAGACGTTGTTTTTGTAAAAGTAGATCAAATACAATACTATTATATTATTTCTGCGCAAATTAAGTCACAAAAATGTTGTAAACAATTAATATATCTAAGTAAGTAAGTAATACGTTTATTTCACACACAGCAATGACCGAAACAGTTATAATTATGATAAAATAGTTATGTAGTCAAAGGTAAACATATTGAAATCATGTCTGATGGTCTGCACACAGTATACTGTTCAGATTCCATCAATGCATTGAAATATTCCAATCAATTTACAATAACTATTTCCTTCCAGTCACACTCCGGACAAATGAGCGGGGGTCACTATGTAGCGTACACGCGGAACCCGTCAGGCGCGTGGCTCTGCTACAACGACAGCTCTTGCCGGGAACTGACCCCCATCAGGAGGGACCCGCACCCTCACCCGGTGCCCCCCATAGACCCTGCTTCAGCCTACCTGCTCTTCTACGAACGGCAGGGTCTTGATTACGATCCTTACTTACCAGATATAGCGGGCAAAGAGCCTGTAGTTAAAGACACTGAGACGTTGGACCCTGATGAAAGTGATTTGAAGAAGTGTGCTATCATGTAGACTCGACAGGACTGGTGATATGGTTTATGAGTTGTGTTATAGTCCAATAGTCCATAGAAAGATTTGGGGTATGTTCTGTTTAGTAAATAATTGCAACATTTACTGATTTGGCATTTGTGTATGGTATAGAGTTTGATGAGGGTTATAGTATTATAAAAACGCCCGGTAACCAAGATTAGTCGAAGGTTTTCGTGGTTGTCATAATGCAACCTAACAATACTTAGTATTTTGACAGTTGTGCGACAAAAAATATTCGAGAAAAACGTTCGTTCTCACTAGTACCACTGACCAATACCACTGGTGGTACCACAGTGGGGAGTAGAACCGCAGTAGTCCTACTAGTAAGTGTGGATACACCCTAATTGGTAAGACTAAGTATATTGGGAACAGGCCAATCTATCTGGGTCGGTTCTGTATGCACTATGTTTCTGTGAAATCATTCTTTAACTCTTTTTTCCTCAGTGCTCCCATAAAAACGCCCCCATACAGCAACTTTAGTTTTCCTTTATTCGATCGTTTAGGCCGGGTTTTTATAATATCTATGAACTCTCTTCAAACAAACTAGGTAGCCATTATATCTAACTCTTTGAAGATATAATTTACCCGACGTTAGTTATGTCAGGCTGTAATGTTTTTTCTGGATACCGAGAAGTTGGTTTTATTGTAGGTAGCTAAATGTTCTCTGCGGCCTCGAGGCCGGCAGGAATCTCAAGGCGATGCTGGTGCAACTTTTTTTAACCTACTTCTAAAGTTTACGGCTCTGGTTACGGACCCTTTTAACCAAACATTTCTAAGGAAGAGTACTACCAAGTACTCTATCTATCAAGGTATACCAATGTATAAAGCACCAAGGACCAAAGCACCAATAGCTTTTTATATTCGTATTTTTCGAAGACTTACGTACATTTACCGACTGCTCTAACGGTGAAGGAAAACATCGTGAGGAAACCTGTACACTGAGATGACCAGTGTGTAAAATAGGGTAGGCACAAAAGATCCTCAAGGGTCGAAGTGCCGCTGGGGTTATTCCCGGCCCCTATCATAAGATAAGATTTTAATTGATACCTATACCATACATTGCTAAACCAATCAACTAAGCTAGTGACAGATATAATTATCTAAAATGGATGTTTTTGTCCGGTATTTATTACTGTAGTAGTTGATCTTGCCGACTTTTTGCATTTAGATGAGGTCCTCTGAAACTCCGTAAGGTCTAAAATCACGATTTCCTAAATTCTGACTCCCTGGCTTTTCTGTAGGCTTCGCTTCAAGATGTATAGGGTTTGATTCCCGTTTGAGATAAGACTGTATTAGCTAGACATGGAATGTTGCTGTGGCATAGAACTTGGCAACCATTTGAGATTGGAAAGCCCTAGAATCTATTATAATAAATAAACTAAGTAACCTTAAAAAAAGTCCCGTTTAACGTTAACAAATGGTAGGTAGAACATAATAAGGCTCTTATTTATATTCGCTCAATATATTTTTTTAAATGTACGAAAAAAATGCCTAATGTTTTTAATAAACTAATACATTACTGCTTCTGTATTATAATGTGGCGAAATAATAATGGCAGTGTATGTAATGAATTCACTCGTATTTTAGTATTGTTATTGTAAATGGTAACACTGCATTGTATAAATTACTTTTTTAACCAATCGACCAGTACTGTTAATTGAAAACTCTGTACCTCAGAAGCATAACAGTGTAGATGCTTTTCTACCATTTTCTGTTTCTTGCCACTGTGGCAAATTATAATCTATAATAGTTTCTTTAATAAATTTAAAAAAACTTTGAGATTTGTGTCCAAACATGACTAATTTTTACACAAAATTGTCCCATTTGTAAAATTGGTTATGACCACTGATCGGAGTAGGTAATGTCCTCTTTCGGGTCAATGTCCTCAAAGGTTATATTAGTATAGATATGATTTCCGGATCTCGTTTGAAGTTGTCGAGCAAATGTTGTAAATTACTTTTATAAACCTCGCCCTTACTCGGCGGATTACGATTTTTTTTAAATTGTGAACTTACGTAGAAGTTAAAACACTACCATAGGTACACTAGCGCCATGAATCTTAAAAAAAAATATTTCGCCACCAATCTTAAATGTGTATCAAAACAAATATAACGTTAAAAATCTAAATAATATATTTATTCAATCCCGGGATTATTGGGCATACTTATCCATATTATGACCGTATGTGGCAAGTACCAAAAACAGCCCTACCTACTCCGATCATAGGTTATGACACTTACAGTTTAATGCTTCTGAGGTACAGAATTATAGACTAAAAAATTAGTCGTGTATTCTTATTCTTTTTGAGCCTAAAAAGTGGCGACATCTTTTAATGGCTACCAAAATATAGTATTAAAGTAAACAAACAAAATGTAGGTATATTAAAACAGTATACTACCTACTTATTTTACATTCTTTTTCACTGTATTACACATACTTGTTTGTTACACTAATATTATTTCATAATTATGCTTCTATGCTGCTATACTACGAAACTTTCACGCTCACCTCGCTCATATAATATACTATGATGAGGAAACGTTTCCTCATGTTTAGCGATGTTGTAATTCAGGTCTAAGGCCCAACGCACACCGCTGGAGTGACGGCGCATCTTCGATAACAATTGAACTAAACCTTAACTACATTGAACATTCCCGTGTGAGCGTCAGTGGCACAGTGGCTAGGACGCCGCCGGACTCCCGTGCGGGAGGTCCGGGTACGAAACCATGCAATGCCATGTACCAATGAGTTTTTCGTACGTTTACCGACTGCTCTAACGGTGAAGGAAAACATCGTGAAAAAACCTGCACACTGAGATGACCAGTGTGTAAATGGGGTAGGCACAAAAGAGCCTTAAGGGTGGAAGTGCCGCTGGGTTATTCCCGGCCCCTATCATAAGATAAGATAACTATATTGAAAAACGGATTAAAAAGTGGCTAGGTGCGGGGCGGCCCGCGGAAGTATAGTAAAGAATCGTGCGGCGTCTTCACTCCACTCTACTACGCCGGTGTGCGTTGGACCTAATTCAGCAATTGACACTCCAGGAGCTGTTTCAACAATCGTTATTACAATTGTATTCTGCTAACACCACACTAACACACAAAAGCTGATCGAAATGTAACTTCGTGACTAGTGGCATAATAGAAACGAAAAATGTCAAGTCGCTATTAATTTATCGGTGTCATTGCTAATATAAGCCGCTTCATATCGAGATTAAAATGTAAATTGATCAAAAATCCTGTATTGAAAAGTATGAATTTTGTTATAATGTTACGTTGTTATCAGTCATTATAATGCATTCCTTTGTTGTTGGTTTTGAAGGACTTTGTTATATTGAAATTTGAATTTGTAAAAGGCTGTTTTATTAGATTTCATCCCTGATGAAGGATGTTCAACCACCTATCAACTGGTTATATTTTTAATACAAAACATAAATAATATTAAACAATTACAATAGACAAATCAGAAAAGAGCTCTAATATCCTTCAAAGTTGTTCTTATGCTATGATTTAGACGGGTAGTTTGGGCTTCGGGATTACTTTTATATTTCATACGTAAGTACAGTCACCAAAGAAAGTAGCTGACCAATACCAGGATGAGATGCACGTGTAATCGGCCCGTGGCTTCGTGCACTAGTTCGCACGCTATTTTGTAAGATTAAAGCTTAGTTTCTTTTTGAACGACTGTACGTATGTAGAATAAAGAAGTTGTGTAATGTAATGATCGATGGAAATTCTAGTTAAATCGCTTAAATCTAGTGTGGTAGGTGGTTGACAGTGGTTGTAAACATTTATGTTGTTCACTCACTACTTAGATATAATTTCGTGTGATATACGAGGGGATGTCCAAAAGTCCGCGGAATGAAGGTGTTGTTAATCCCCTTAAGCTCAATACATTTTTTTAGATCTCGATATTAACTTTTCTAAACCATAAAAAAATACGATTTCTCTTTTCCCGCAAAATAAGTCGAAATCGCCTCCTTCACTTCTTCATCGGCATTAATTTTTTTCCACCAACTCCTTCAAATTTGGGAATAAATTATAATCGCTAGGGGCCAGGTCGGAACTGTATGGTGGATGGACAAGCAATTCGAAGCCACACCTATGTAGAGCAGTCATCGCAACATTGCTCTTGCGTTGTCTTGCTCACGGTTTGTCAGTTTTCCCCGTCTTTTTTCCTTGATGGCTTTCTTCAATTTCTGTAGTAATCTTGCATAATAATCTCCGGTTATGATAACACCCTTTTCTTTGTAGTCCACTAGCAAAATTCCTTTAGTGTCCCAAAAAATCGTAGCCATCAACTTTCCCGCCGATTCTGACTCCTTAAACTTCTTAAGGGGTGGTGTACCCTTCTTATGCCATTGCATCGACTCCTGTTTAGACTCATGTTCAAAATGATGAACCCAAGTTTCATCCCCAGTAACAATTCGCTCCAAAACGGGGATAGGGACGTCACCACACAGCTCTCAAAAGTGCTTTGACGCTTCAATTCGTTGTTGCTTTTGGGGCAGCGTGAGCATTCTTGGCACCCGTCTTACACTGACTTTTATCATGCCAATATGATCGTGTAGGATCCTCTAAATGGTGGTTTCTGATACGCCTACTAATGCAGAAAGCTGTTTCTTCCTCATACGGGGCATTTACCAATATAAATTTTTCGACTTTATCGACAATAACCTGTGTCCTGACTTCGGATGTCTTCAATCGACTCTCTGCCTTGTTTGAAGAGACCATGCAATTTATATACCATGGTTTTACCAGGACATTAGTATCCATAAACTGCCCCCATATGGTTTATTATGGTTTGAGGAGGTTTTCCTTGCTTGGTAAGAAACTTGATTACGGCACGATGTTCACTTTGGTCCATAGTTGCAGATTTATTCCGGATTGAGTTGTTTGCAGGGTGATATCTCGTAAATGAGAGATGTCATAAGGCTGACACTTGACATATATACCTCTAATGAGTTCCTAATTATTAAGATACTAAGCGAGTGAACCTACCTCCCTTCCTCTCCATTCCGCGGACTTTTGGACGTCCCCTCGTAGTGATGGAACAAATGCATGGGTGCGTCGCCTAGTAGTTATATTTGTAATTTATAATCGAGACTGATGTGATGTAATTATAATTATATGAATGTGATGTGCTATATTTACTCATTGATCTATTTTATATTTAAGCTGTACGTAGATTGATGTGTTCATAATATTTTGTACCTACCAATAATTGTGAAATACTCATGTTATTGGTGCAAAATATTGAAGCATTTTAATATATTCGTATGCAAGGTTACTAGGAAAGCCTACAAGGGTATGAATCTACTTATTATTGACTTTCATTAGTCATTACCACTGATCGGAGTAGGTAGGGCTCTTTCGGGTCAATGTCCTCAAAGGTTATATAAATATGGATATGATTTCGGGATCCCGTTTTAAGTTATCGAGCAAAAATTGTAAATTACTTTTATAAACCTCGCCCTTACTCGGCCGATTACGATTTTTTTTAAATTGTGAACTTACGAAGAAGTTAAAACACTACCATAGGTACACTAGCGCCATGAATCTTAAAAAAAAATATTTCGCCACCAATCTTAAATGTGTATCAAAACAAATATAACGTTAAAAATCTAAATAATATATTTATTCAATTCCGGAAATCCCGGGATTATTGGGCATACTTATCCATATTATGACCGTATGTGGCAAGTACCAAAAACAGCCCTACCTACTCCGATCATAGGTCATTACATACTGTACTCTTTTCTACCATAATCAAATAAATTATGCCAATTTATTTATTTATTCTTCGTCCATATTTTTTTTTCATAAATACTTTCCGTACTCTTGTATGTCTTCCAATTAACCTTCAAAACAGTCTGCTAAATGCAGACCTATTATAATAAAACATTTTGTATTTTATCGTGATTTTTAAGTTGAATAGTTGTAATTTATTAATTAATTAAATAATCGTTTTATTATTAAATCATTGATGTTTGTTTAGTGCTGCTAAATGAAATAAGTTATAATTTTTTATTCACATGGCTTTAGGGCACAGGTCGTTATGCTTAATTATAGTGAGATGCGAATAAGTATTAGGACATAGGTGTCGATTCTGAATAATGTCGCCGCTAAATCTAAATAAAACTCGCCCACTAATTGGTGGAACAGTTTTAATTCTGCGAAACTATGCAACTTTTTAAAGGCTATAATTGTTAAAAAGTTTTATCTCGTACATTGCTCTTTCATAAACGGACATGTGCATACAATTATAGACCATAAGGCGTACTTTTTCTGACCGCGACTGTACACATTATGATGGTCATGAAGGAACGAACGCCCGCCCCTTTTCGTTCATCCAAATCGGGCTGAGGTTTTATTTTAGCGAGTGACACGAGAATCGGTGCCATAATGCTTAGAAAATATATTATTCTTGATATTATAGAGGCAGTAATGCCAACTTCAGTTGCGTCCGCGCATGGAGATGTATTTATTATGTAATGTAATGCATGTATTACGTCATCAATTGACGTCACGTTTTTATCACAAACGAAGTTTTGTGCCATCGATATTGTTTCACGTTCTATTCTATAATATACCAAAGTAAAATTGTATAAAAATGTTGTTTGGTTAGGTTATTTCGCGCACGAAAGTTCTCGTAGAAATTGAATTTTGGAATGTATTAGAGCTGTGTCGTCTATACATGCCATATTTCATAATATTGTATGAAGATTTCACTATTATTCTGTTAGGTAATTTAATTTAATATCCCTGTGCAATAAATAATTTTTGTATTGATATAACTTTGTTTTTTTTACAATATTTCCTATTCCTCTAAGTCCACGAGGATTGTCAGCATTTTACGCGTCTATTCTCAGTTGAGGAGGAGGGGAGGCCTTTGCCCAGCAGTGGGACAGTCTATAGGCTATTATAAAAAAAATAAAAATAAAAAATTCTCAGTTGCCTGAATTTTACGCGTCTATTCCCAGTTGCCGGAATTTTACGCGTCTATTCCTAGTTGTAGTTGTTGTTGGAGAATAGGTCAGAATTAGTCATACCTACATATGAAAATTCAAATACAGGATATCCGGATGTCGATACCGGATATCCGTCTGTAAGATACCTGATATATTTTTTTTACTTTACTTCAAAGATATTACTATTTTCAATGCAATTTCAAGATGCAGCTGTATACGAAAGAACAAATCAAATCAAATCAAATCTATTTATTTTTGGAACAACAGAGGTTCAATATTTGTTAGTAACAATGCAGGTACTTAAGACTATGTTAGTAATTATTTACAATGAAAAACTTAAAGGCAGACGGACAGAGAGTTGGTGCGTTCACCGGGACCTACCCGAACCCGGTCAACACACGAACCCAGTGTCTGATTATAGGACAGTCATGTTTGCCCGCTATCATCTTCAGAATGCCATTGTTGCCGCCCTCCACTCTGTGCAGCAAGGAGGCGGTCTTCTTGCGCACGATCGCATGGAAGCCGTCGGTGCGCGCCTCCGCAAACATTCCGGAGGCGCTGCAGAAGCGAGGCAGCCTCAATAGCATTCTGAAAGCATTGTTGTACTGGATTCGCAGGGCGTTTAGCGATCTCTGAGTGTAGTGCGTCCAAAGGCTGCTCGTGTAAAATGTTTGACAATATGCTTTAAAAAGCGTGATTTTAACTGTATTAGTACAACGAGCAAACCTTCGGACTAGCATATTACTTCTCACCGCCAAAGCCCTGCGCTCCCTCTCAATGTCCATATCATCCTTTAAGTCTTCAGTAACAAAGTGACCGAGATATTTAAAATGACTTACTCTATTAATGTCCTGGCCATTCAGCTTAATAGGCGGTACAAAATACGGGCACTTGTTACCAGACTTAAATACTATATATTCACTTTTCCTAGTGTTGTACACTAGGCCGTGAGCAGCGGCATATGTCTCACATGTCGCCAGTAGCCGCCTGAGTCCGCCGACCGACGGACTCAGCAACACCATGTCGTCTGCGTAACTGATGTTGTTCACGCACACGCCGTCCACGTGACAGCCGACACGCTGGTTGCTGAGCCCGATGATCAGTTCGTTCACATACAGGTTGAAAAGCTTAGGCGAGGTCAACCCGCCCTGTCTCACCCCGCATTTCAAGCTATATGCGTCAGAGAGCGTATTACACCATTTTACATGGTTTATTTGATTGCCGTACCAATACTCAAAAAGAGATACAAGTTCCGGTGGTAAATCAGCCTTCCTTAACTTGTCCCACAGAACATCATAAGAGACTAGATCGAAAGCTTTGGACAAATCAAGGAAACAAGCGTAAACAGGCGTCTCCCTATCCGTGTAATACCTAACAGTGTGTTTAAGACTCAAAATTGCACTTTCAGTCGACAGTCCCGCACGAAAACCGAACTGAGCGTCATGTAACTGTAGGTATTTATCTAGGTGGGCGTCGAGCAATCTATCGAGCACTTTTGCTATGATCGTAGCCAGGGAGATGGGCCTGTAATTACTCTTGTCCGATATGTCCCCCGTTCTGTTCTTGACAATTGGCACGACAATAGTTTTCATCATGTCCTGGGGAAGGTGCGCGTGCGCGACACACAGCGAGAAGAACATTGACAGTACCCTAGGCAAATGCACACCCGCACACTGCAGGTGCTCGACGCTGAGACCGTCGTGTCCCGGAGATTTTCCCCTCGTCATGTTTCTTATGGCAGAGGCAACTTCTTTCGCCGAGAAACGCACTAGCTCCGCTTCACGACTAGTCTCACCCCCGATCGACCCATACGAAGGCGTCTCCCCCAGCGGAGATTCAACCCTAAAGTGCTCCCGGAACAAGTTAGCAATTGCCATAGGCTCGCTAACACCATCCACACTCACAGGCAGACCAGGTTTCATATTTAGTTTATTAGTGGACTTCCAGAAGCTGCTAAACTTTTTCGCCGAATGATGGGAGGCAATAATATCCATCTGAATTTGTTCTTCATTATTTTGGCACCACTTTAATTTAGCTTTAAAAATTTTACGACTTTCACACATCTCCTCATATATAATCCCGACATTGGGCTTACCATACAAAGTCCACGTATGAAATTTGAATCTGGCCTCCCTGTGAGCTGCACGGACGTGCCTATTCCAGCCCACGACACGTTTCCCCCTCACCCCGCGAGCCTCTTCACAACTTTGTACTGAGGAGGCACAAAGAATGGTAACTATATCATTGTACATTTCATCCAATAAGATCCTATGTTCTAAATTGTTGCACAATTTATCACAACAAAATCTAAATTTGTCGGGAAAATCGACTAGTCTAAATTTATCGTTACAAATTTTACTATAATTATTTATTTGAACTTGATTACGGTTTCCCCACAGTATATTATTATTATTACATGGAACATCTTTTACAATTACTTTAGGTCTTACTAAGTTCAAATTACACTCTATTTCAAGGGGAAAGTGGTCAGACCAGTACACATCACAGTGAATTTTAACATTAGAGATAGTGTGCCAGGCAGCTTCTGTAACCACACAGTGGTCCAGCCATCTCCGGCATCCGTGCACATCACTTACAAATGTATACGAGTCCGACCCCAAGCCCAGGGCTTCAATATCGGCGCACCGCCACGACCGCTCAGCACAAAAGTTTAATAACTCCCGCCCGAACAACTCGCCAGGGTGTGCGTTGAAATCTCCAAGTACATAGACAGCTTGTACATCACTACTTTCTACTACTGAATACACTTCACTTAAACACTCTGTAAATTCGAGCAGATTATCGCCCGAGTCTGTAGGCATATAAATACTTAAAACTAGGAGTGATCGATCATGAATGTCGATTTTTACTGCTGCGATTCGCGCACTACTGCAGTTTACTACACAAGTCGAATCGAAAACATTTTTCCGCCACAAGAGTGCCACCCCACCATAGGGTCTGCCGCGTAGCAACCCTTCCGACGTGTCCACTGCAGATTTACCTGTATAGTCGAAATCCTGATGAATGCTACTAAGATAAGGGATGTCATGTGGAAGTAGCCACGTCTCCTGTAGCGCAACAATGTCTGCACTTTGACACAACTTTCTGACCGAATCGGCTGATCGCTTCACTGATTTACAATTGAAGCTTACCAGTTTACAGCTACGATCACTACTCACGGAACTCGCCATATTTAGTTATGTATTTAAGTTCACACGTTCAGAACTAAAGTTCTGCATATTTCTGTGCTTAAAACGCACAAATTGACGAAAACGAATCCCTTCCGGCCACAGATTATCATCTAGGAACATTTCAAGTTTGTATTTATTTACATATATTTTATATGCATTATAATCTTTCTCTCGTTTCATTTCTATCTTTTCTAAGCTAACTGTCTCCTTCGTTTTACTAAAAATATAGTCGGTAATATCTCCCTCCAGCGTGTCTTTATGTACGTTTGATATGAAAAGGGGGATCTTATTCTCTGCAGCTCTGAATCTGCCTTCTGGCTCTTTGTTCGCTTTACCCATTTTTCCAATAAATCGATTTTTTAACCGATGTCTTTGTACTTCTATCCATTTCTCAGACCTTTTTTCCTCTTTCCATTCTTTTTCGTTGCCTACGAGATCCGCAAATGTCCGACGGGTCGAGTTCAAAAAGCCCTGTGTTGCATTATTATTAATTTGCACCATGGTTTCACGTGACTCACTCGGTTCATTCGTCTTCACAACAGCTGACTGCTTACCTCCAGCGTTCGAAACCACATTCGACGCCTCCACGTGTACCACAGTGTTCACCGCCATGCTATCACCTTTCCGCACGTCGAGCTGCGCACCTGAGCCCGTGAGCGCAAGCGGGACAAGAGTTTCGCCTTCCACATTATGCACCGACGCTGTTGATCTAATCGGCTCCTGCGAAGAAACCGTGGTGCTGAGGCCCGCCTCCACGTGCATGCGCGCAAGCGAGACCCTCTTATCTAATTCATTACGCATCAGCTGAGGCGAGGGATCTAGTGATACCTGCGTTTTAGACGTTGTTTGTAATGTTTCATTTGCGGGTATCTGGTCGTCGTCGGTCAATGACATGTGCGATAAGCCGACCGGTCCGCTATCCAACAGGTATGCGCCCCGTCTTTTGTTTACATTACGATCGAAAACTGGCGCAACTTTTGAGTAATTAAGATTATTTTTTAATTCCTCAAAATCCTCCGAAGTTACATACGTTTCTTTAATATTCTTTATATCGCTTTGCATCTTCAGTAGATCTTTTAACAGCTGAGTTACGTCTACGTGATCGAACGTGATTGGCGGTAGTCGGTGTATTTCGGAAGCTACAAAGGTAGGCATAAGCTCTGGATCCATATTTTTCATGATAGATATGATGTCCTCGAGGTTACGCTGAGTTTTTCCATCCCTCTTTCGTATAATCTTGCGTATCGAAGTGACGGGAATCGATTCAAACAGCAACAAATGAATTGGTTTAAAATTTTAAGACCAAAAAATTATGTTTATCCTATTTATCTCATAATTAGCTGCACTTATCAAGTTTTACCTTTAAAGACTATACGGTAGGACACCCTAATATCCGACATTCGGATATCAGGTCCCTACATAAGGAATACGGATATGTGGTCATACATCTGTATACTGGTCACCGCTCCACACAACAACAACTTTGATGGAAAGGCAGCTTTACGGGGTAATTAAAACATTTTGTATGGGGACTGTGATCGTGTTAAATTTTCAGATCGATTTTGATCAAATTTGACAACCTTTCTCCTCTTCAAAATATTTAAAGCTTGACCAAAAATATAAAAACCGTAGTGTGGGATTATGAACCTATTTTATTTATTATTGTGATCATTATAACAGACTATAGAACAAAAAACGTGACAAGGTTTTTATTTTTTCTGGTCTTAAGCCCGTTATATTGAGTACGGTTATATATGGGTCATAGGCTGTGGGACCACGGGTGCTAAGCCCATACATGGTGCCATTAGAAACTGGAATCTTGTCTGATAATAACCAGTAAAATGCTTAATTTATTTAGAGCGTTGACATGCCCTTCTCTGCTGATTTCTATAAAGCCTAGTGCACTCCATACAAATCAGCAGCTGCGAGCGCCACGACCCGCTCTAAATAAATCCACGCTAAGGGCTTTACAAGAGGCATTCCATGACAGCAAAGAGCTGTGGAGAAATTAGTTTATTTATATATTCCTTAACACTAACATCTAAATGTTAAATTGTTTTCTGTAGTTCAAATTCTGAATATTCAATAGGACCAAGTCACGTCATTACTGACCAAGTGAAGAACCTCAAATGTTTCAATGTAGTATCAGGGGTATCAGGTATCTGGTTTGAATAGTAGGCGAATAAAACCAAAGAATGGACTTTTGAATTTTATTATTAGATTTACACTGTCATTTACAATAAATTTCCATGTAGTTTGGTAGGACATAAATCAATATTGCATAACACTAAGGCTAATTGCATCAGTATTTTTGTGGATAAATTAACAAAATATATGCAATATTACAAATTCAAATAAAATAACGCTAATATCTTACTCGGGCACGCATTGCTCTCTGTGCCACACTACAGGGCTGCACTGCACTGCCACCCGGGAGATGGAATGTAGATTGTAAACGGGCACCGTGCCCGGAGCCCATGCCAAGTGCATCACCTTACCTAGCACAACGTTACACTACGGCTTGTCCTGCAATATCGTAAGAGATGTAGCGCTACAGCGAATTTTCGAGAAATGCGAAATTAAAAAAATAAATTAAAATATACAAAATCTCTATCACAATACTCGTAAGTAATTAAAGCAATTCAAGTGTGAATTCTCCAAAAGTTGTAATACGAACGAAGTGGAACATCGAGGGCGCGGCTCGGGACGCCTTTGTTCAGACAGTACTACACAGTAGTCACATGTACACAAACCGTTGCAATAAATATACGTAACGTACGCGACGCGATACGATTAGATACATAAAGACCAACAGGGTGACGCGACTATCGCTTAGCTAAATATTGCAAGTAACTACATATACCACCCTAATAATGTTATCGTTTAAAATATATCAATTAATGATTTAAATGTATACAAATGCAGCGAGCGAGGCGCGCGGAAGACTCGCGGCCTTCGCGGCCGTGTGGGGGCTACGGGGGCGTGCGGCGCGGCGCCGGCAGTGACGGCGGCACCGCGCCGCGCGCCGCCCTCTAACACGATACTAGCAACAGTCTCAAAACAACAACCTAGCCACGAGATTAAACGTCCAATGTAAAAAACGACTATTTGTGCAGACCGAATTCAACACGGAGATGCGAACGATACAAAACTATTACACAGATACACTAGTGTAGCTCAAATTATAATTCATTTCATTATTACATGCCGCTATGGTGCTTGTACAAGTCTCAACAGAGTTAAATACATTTAATTTTACACACGGTATAAAATACTTAGAAAATTTACAATTCCCACCTTAGAGTAGCCATTGGAAAGATGGAAAATTCTATAGCGTTTTATTATTATAGTAAAAATCCCTGTTGGTGACATATCTACTCTGTTAGACGCGAGACACCATCGATTTAGTGAGGGAGGACAGACAGGTCGGGGCAGAAAGCTAAGAGGTCGAGACGAGTGTACCGTCGAGAAATACATCCTTAGAACACACAGTTAAAATGCAATACCAAAGTACTTTTTCTTAAACATTATTCTCATCCATAAATTGAAAACAAGTATATCAAAAGAAGTAGATATTTAAAATGTATACTCGGAGATAATTTGACACAATACATAAACAAAAGTTATTATGTATTCGTTGGGGATGCGGACAGACAATTTGGCTGGTGTACGGGTACGAGAGTCGTGGGCATCGCGAGTCTGAGGATCCTTACAACCGGCTGTCATCGAGGGCTGGGTCTTACATGATACTATAGTTATTTTTTTTATTATATTTAAATAGAATGTTAAAAAGTATTACGAGACGTCCTGGTCTTCCACGTCTTGTGCCTGTTCTTTCTGTTCAGCTTCACCTGCGAGCAAACAACGAGACATTAGCACAGAAATAAATGCAGTCTGGGATCGCGCCCACCTTTCCGTCACACTAGACTTTTTAGTCGATATTTTTCATTGAAGAGGTCGTGATCATTCTATGGAAATAGAATGACTTTTTGCTAGATTTAATGGGGATGGTTGGCCATTGCCTTCCCCCAAACAATACCATTTGACAATAGAATTAGAATAAAATATTTTTTTCGACAGTTTCGCGATAATAGAAGCTGTCTTGTAACTAAAGAAAACAGCCAAACTTGATTGCTAAAAACGCGAAACAAAAATAAACATAATGCTACAATTCTTACTTGCAGTATTGCATTCAATATACCTTGGTCCATTCTCGAAAGCAGTCCCAAACACAAAAAATACTGCAATTTATTTGCACTGTGGCATGTTGCCAGAACATTCCAGACTAGTTTAGACAAGTATCGTATTTCAGTACCCCAAAGTTCTTGAATATACAATAATTGCGAGTCACTTCATTGGAGTGACTAGGAAAATAAAATCCCTGTCACGTAGGCGCCACTGGTACATCTGAACATCTGTGTTATGGACATTGCAATGAAAAAAATGCAAGGGGTTTTTATATTTCTGGTCAAGCTTTAAGCTATAAGAATCGTTGATGTATGACATTTGACATCTTGCGACTGTCCAGTTCAGTGGTGAGAGCCGCTGCAGGAAACAAAACTCATACCACGCCCAATTTTATTATGAACATTAGAGTCAGTTTAATGAAGAACTCTACAGAATTTCAGTACTAAAGCCCGCCGTGTCAGAAGCTTTGTAATTGGGTATCACACATTTTCACATCTCTAGGGCCTCTCAGAGTAGGGCAGGGAATACGACGCTTATGTTTTCCACTTGTCCGTTTCAAGGGCAAAGTAGAGTGTAGTGACTAATTGTGTAATTGTAGAATAAGCGTTTATTGCATTAAGCAACGAAGTAATGACGCACTTATTGTACTGCATATATTTGCACCTAGCAATATTATACTGTTATTTCGATAACTGTGTGGGAAATCATTTCACCAAATGATTCGACTCCAGCCAGCATCTCCTTAACATACAAGACTGGGCACTAGACTTCTTCACGAGGCCGGTTCCATTGCAGTTCATTGCAACCAATCACATGCACTCTGCCCTGCCCCCACTTGAAATCAGAGCTTTGTGATTGGATGAAGCGAACCGACCCGGAAGGCGAAGACTTCGGGAAATCCTAGACTAAAGCAGTGTGTACACTCACCGGACTCGCCGTCGCCCTGCATGTCGGAGGTCCAGAGCGTGAGGTTGTCGCGCAGCAGCTGCATGATGAGCGTCGAGTCCTTGTAGCTCTCCTCGGATAGCGTGTCGAGCTCCGCGATCGCGTCGTCGAACGCCGCCTTCGCGAGCCGGCACGCGCGGTCCGGGCTGTTCAGGATTTCATAGTAGAATACCTGCAATACAAACGTGCTGTGTTACAATAACTGTAAATAAAAAAATCAAAGCACTGACCGGGAGTATTCGTGTGTAATGTAACAGCTCGGAATCGAGCTTTACATAAGTGAATACGTCACGTGTAATGTAATGCTCTACCGCGCGATACTCGCCATCGAGCGCCTATTTGTTACATTAAACGAACATTCTCCCGGTCAGTACCCTCCTTAAGAAACCTTACCATTGTGATTCCTTTACTTTTTTCTGATCATCATCAGGTGCCAGAAGAGCACCATGGTACTAAACATTTGGGCTCAAACTCGAACAGCCTAACTGCTATCGTTCCAGAGGTCCTATCTGACATCAAAGATACTCCAAGATCTTGGTAACCCCTGATCCAATGTTTATCAGACAGGGCTAAGAATATAATCGATAAAATCAGGATCTATATCGGATCATCGATTGTTGAGTTATGATGCCACAGACAAACGCGTCAAACTTGTAACACCCCCACCTTCGTGGGTTAAAAAATTTCAAAATTAAACCCGGTTTTACCGCCTTAATCATAACCGACAATAACATGAACAACGCCGTTATACGTCCTGTTAATTATTTTGGATCCCACCAGATGAAAATAATCAACAATTCAGTGAAGTATTGTTGTTTGAATAACTTTTGTTTCGTTCGACCATTTATGAATACAACCAAGGCCATAATGCCACTGGACGCCTCTTTTTTGTATCCAAGCCCTATGCATCTTGTTTTGGCCGCATATGGTTACAATGCAACAAAGTTGAACCGCGCGTATTCCCGTTAGAATAAGACTTGTTTTGTGTTACTTTGATTTCGTTGGTTAATATGATCCTTGGGACCATCGCAGTTAAAGAACTATCCATATATCAGTTTCGTGCGTATCTATACTTTGTGATTTAGGTATGAAAGGTTTCTTTGTGTTGTATACAGCGTGCGGCGTAAAACAAATAAAATGGAGAACAAAATGCTGTGACGCAAACTTACTGTTGAATCTAATATTTAATAAGTAAGTATAATATCAATTTCTAAAGGATCAAATACCTTTTTTAAACATTCTAGGTACTTAGAACGTCTTTATATTCTATCAATAAATTCCTAAGTTCCCAAAAACTCGCAAACATGTTAAATATTGTACTACAAGTTGCATTTTTAAATGGGAACAATAGATTTACGATCGTTAAAAGTTGGTAATGGACCTTCCGAGCAGTGATCTCTGATTTAGACAGTTGACATCTCGTTAGTGGCGTCATAATGAGTTAGGCTCAATTTACATTGCCGCGGAATGGAATGAAGCGAATTTTCGCAACGTAATTGTACATAGCATATAGAACTTTATATCAATTGTGTAACATACAAACTAAATACGCTTTACCGCTAGGGGAATTCTCGAGAATGCGCGAGGATTCCTCGGAAGACGCGCGACCTCTTTTATGGGTCGTATTTTGTTTGTATGTTACACAATTGACATAAAGTTCATTATGCTGTGTACAATTACGTTGCAAAATTCGCTTCCATTCCATTCCGCGGCAATGTAAATTGAGCCTTAGAGCGTAGGTGGCGTCGTGGCTAGAACGTCGGACACCCATGCGGTAGGTCCGATTTCAAAACCAGGCAATGCCATGTACCAATTAGTTATTCGGTATTTCGGTTTTTCCGTAAGACCTACGTATTTACCGACTGCTCTGACGGTAAAGGAAAACATCGTGAGGAAACCTGCACACTGAGATAACCAGTGTGTGAAATGGGGAAGGCAATGGCAAGCCACCCCATTACATCTGCCACGAGAGTCGTGTTATTAATTGATTAGAATGATCACGTCCCTTAGCAATGAGGAACACGACTTAGAAGAAGAAGAATCCCGTTAGTAGGTGGTGAAACCGAAATAAACAATAATGGTACTAATGGTGAAACCGGGTCTTAACCGCTTACTGACACGGGTTACTCGATCAGTACGCATCTGTTAATTGGCTGGGATTCATATATCGAAAGACTCGACTACACCAGGCCGCAAGTCTTTTACGAGTTTTTACAAATCAGCAGAATCTTGATGGTTTTTGGTGCCCCTACAACATAACTATGACGGGTGTATGTAATGTGAATTAAAATAGATGAAAAATTTGGTGTCGTGATTAGGAAATTATCGTCAACCAATTTACGCACACACTGGCTTCGATTGTGTAAGAGTGGGGGTGATGTTTCGTTTAGCGATATACACCGGAATTGATACCAATGTTAGGGAATTAACTATAATATCAATAATTAAAATTTAATATAAGAATTGTTGTAATTTGACGTATAACTTTTATATTACAAATATATAATTTAAATTTGTTTTCTTTATAAAGACAATTAGCTATTTAAATTGAAAATATTTCTCATCCATTTTTCGGTGTACTACCTACCATGCCTTCGAAAATTATAAAGACGCAGTTTATGATTAGGGGATAAAGTAACTTATTTACACTGTCAAGGTGAGTGCTCACTCCAGTGTCCGAGACGTGTCTATTTTCGTTACTTTGGACTTAACAGTGTATTTATGGCTTAACGTTTATTTATTTTATCGTTATCTATGCCAGTATATTTGATAAAATCGCCACCGGTAAAGTTCCCCGGTATTCCCCTGACAATTATTATTAAATAGTGAAATGGGCACCTTTTTTTTACATGTTTCAAAGTCCCAATGGCTACTCCATTGTATAATGAAAACTATAAAAGAAAATTAAAACTTCTATGAAATAGATAAAACAAAATAATGCATATCGTGTATTATCATATGCAAACGCAACTACATATTTAGTACACACAGTTAATTGGTGTGAAAATATAACAACCAATATACTTGTCCTTATGCAAATTGGTTATTTAGGTGCCTACATACAACAGAGATCATTACTATACTATGACGTATGTCCGGACAAACAATCATTATGCTTAGAGTCACAGATAGCAGCGTCAAAACGCATTTCTTTACTTATGATGTCATCTGTTACTATGTCGATGAGTCAGCGTCCGTGTACCCAGTTTACAGCTGATTAACACTTCAAACATGACTGGATAAGACTAACTCTCAACTTACTGAGTTTACTAACTGGGCGTATAAGTCACTCGATGATGACAATTCGTGTTTCATTCAACACTGTTCCTCGAACAGTGTTTGAGAATGGAATGAAATATCTTTGTCTGAACAAAATCATCCGCCGCCTCCGCGGCTAGTCAAACGATATCGCCGCGACAACAGAGGAAGCAGACTGCCGATTGTTTCCGTTTGCGTGTTATTAAATTTCCTATTTTATAATTAAACACCCGCAGTCAGTTCGGGTGTTCTGAGCTTATTTAAGCGAATGTACTTTAGCTTTAGATACTCACTGAGAAGTTGAGCGCTAGCCCGAGGCGGATGGGGTGGGTGGGGGGCAACTCTGTCATGGCGATGTCCGAGGCGGCCTTGTACGCGACGAGCGAGTTCTCGGCCGCCTCCTTGCGGTCGTTGCCCGTCGCAAACTCGGCCAGGTATCGGTGGTAGTCACCCTGCAAACAAACAACACTCGTTTAGAAATTGAAGGTGGTATGACTCTGCAGTCTGCAGTGCAGCATGGTGTGGTACCACCTTTTAACTATTTCTGCAATCCTAAAGCAGCAATCAGGGACAGAAATAAATGGAGGAAGATAATCCGCCAGAAGGTGATACCTAAAGGTGGTCACGACCCTCAGCATTGAGAATTACGACGCGAGGAGGAGGAAAGCAGCAATCGTCGTAACAGCGTCGGTGGCGTCGTGGCTAAGACGTCGGACTCCCATGCCATGTACCAATAAGTTATTCGGTTTTTTCGAAATACTGACGTACATTTACCGACTGCTCTGGTAAAGGAAAACATCGTGAGGAAACATGCACACTGAGATAACCAGTGTGTGAAATGGGGAAGTCAATGACAAACCACCCCATTAAAGTCTGTCACGAGAGTCGTTCTATGTGATTAATTCCTTAGAATGATCACGACCCTCAGCAATGAAGAATACGACTTAGAAGAAAGCAGCTACTTGAATAGTTGTCTTTCAGTTTGAAGGTTAAGAGATCCAGAGTAAATACCGGTCCATGAGGCATTCCGTCTAAGACCTCAAGATTAGCAACAGCGCATCGAAAACCCTCTGACCACTTACCATCAAGAGGCCCGTTTGCTCTTCTTATACAATAAAAATAAACTAGTGAGATTTAAATGTGTGAGAATAGAAACTCCAAGATGTATGGCTTACGGGAGGTTTAGGTTCAAAACCATGATCAATTGCGTTTTTGACGACTTACGTACAATACCTACTTACAGCTATAACGATGAAGGAAAACATCGTGAGGAAACCTGAGAAAAACAGTGTGTGAAATGGGAAAGCAATGACAAACCAGCCTATTAGATTTGTGAAAGTCGTAGTATGTTTAGCTGGCTAAAGCAAAGAAATCACTAGTAGCCCCCCCTCTCGTCTAAAATGATGATGTGAGCATTGACAGAGAGCCAAGGATTTGGGCAAATGCACATACAATTTCAAAATGTATGGGGAGATGCTTACAGCGCAAGCGCCAACTGGCAGGCGCGGTTTCCATTAAAAACTTCTCTAGCGAGCAATCTTCATGGGTGAATTTCAAAATTCTTCTTTCGAGTCAATGGCATCTTCAAAAATGACGTTTCGTTTTGCTTTTCTGTTTACGGAGTGTGCTCGTGGCTCCATCTACACAACGCTTTGCGTTTTATGTCCTATTGCCCTCTGATTGCAAATTTTTCAAAATCTTTGGGGTAGGGAGAGCCTATCTCTATATATTATTAAACATTATATACTGTCGTATATACAGTTCAGGGCGTATTTCAAATGTTTGGGGTAGAGACATACCTTCATTTTGTAGTAGAACACTTTGGACTCGCCGGTCTGTGAGCTGGGGATGAGATGCTTGTCCAGCACTGTGAGGATGTCGGAGCAGATGTCGCGCAGCTCCTTCTCCACCTGGCTGCGGTACGCTCGGATCATGTTCAGTTTGTCCTCCGCACCCTGCAACACGGTACAAACCAATATGTGACTGGTCAAACGAAAATTGACCTTAAGGACATTTTCAGAGTCGTGCGTGTTTCGTCACGCACGCGGGTTAGCTCCGCATGGGTGCCCCACGCATAACATTGTTTCATACAACATTTCAGTACCATGCATGACATGCGGGGTGTGTGGAGGGTTTGTAAATTGACATTGATAATTTTCACGCATGCGGGGAAAACCCGCGAGAAAATAATTCATTTCAAATTAAACGCGGTTATAGTTTGAAGTCGTGTCCACGCGCGAATAACGACGACGCAAGCTATCGCAAGGGATGTAAGTTGTGTAGATAGAAATTTAAAAAACTATTATTTTACTGGTCGCCTTTGCGTTGGGTTGCCTGTACCAGGTAATCGTAAATTGAACAAGTGTGTGAGCTGTACAAGTCAATTTGAAACAAGAGGTAAGTAGGAATAGAGCTTGTCAGCACTTTCGATTGGGGTCACAAAATATTTGTTTAAAAAAACTATTTTACTAAATATATTATTTTTGGACAAAAAAAATCAGTCGCATCAAAAAATCCGTTAAAATATCGTAAAGTCCCTTTTCGTTTCACCGCTCACATATAATGTAGCATTCATCAAAAAAAAATATTTACGACTAAACCGACGTTTTAACTCAATCCTCACCAGGTGCTAAGATTTAGGTTATACAATGTTCGTCGCCAATTCTTCGTTTCGGCGTTAGTGTTCAGGTATCAAGTAGTACTTAGAAGAGCCGGTAGTTTCTAAGCCTGCATGCTCTATCCTCGGCCTCATCGTTACTAACGACGAAAGATTTTCATCAAACCTATAGGACTTTGAAGCTTTCTCAAAAAAAAAAAGATTTCTTTCAAGTGCAATCAACGCTACGCCACAGAATAACTAATGTACGCTCTAGTTATGATTATGAAATACAATATAGATATTGTGTGTGCCAAACAAAATCAACTTTCAACTAATCAATTAGGACGTTATGTCATACATATACCACTGACCACGCCCAGGTCAATGTCATTTACTTAAACATTCTATTATAACATCATGGGCGGAAAGGATAAGTAATGGCAAATAAAAATGGAATTTTATTTTTATCACTAGGTAGGTGTGATATACTTATTTTCTAGCAAACAATATTATTCATCAAGATTAATTTAAAAAATTCTGGCAATTGATAAACCAGTTTTTTTTTCAAGAAGCATAGCTGCTTATATTATTGTTATTCATAATGAAACTTGTTTATAATTTTATTATAATAACATCTACGTACATAACTGATCTTATTGTATTTCACTATTTCCTTTTCTATCTCATGTTTGTTGTTTTATTTTTGTGCAATTATTATTATTATTTATTTGAGTCAGACATGGTCCATACAATATATAAGTTAGTATATTATATTACTTAAAGCTATGTTAGTAAAAATATTAATTAAAGAAATAATACCAAGCCAATGGTACCGACCCCAAAGCACTGGACGACTACTTCGCATTGACATGCAGGTGTATCCAGTGCCTCAGGATCGGGGAGTCAGAGGACTCGGCAAATGTCAACGTAACAGCAATAAAGTGTATTTTACTTTACTTTACTTATTTAATGTTTTGTCTGAAATCAATTTAAAATGCCTATATATAGCACGATATTTAGAACAATCTGTTATATAGGAAAAAGGAAGAAGTTGATTGTTTATTTTTCTGTCAGTCTGTTCTGATAATGTTTCTAAGATCGCCGTGTATGGACCGCATAACTTATGCATGATTGTCATGTGTGACGTCATGAGTACTCATGGGACAAAGACATACCTATAATTCGTAATCACCAAGGTGAAAATTGCGGGATCAATATCACGTGAATTAACCTACAAGCTGAGAATTGACCTTAATAACCACAACTTTATGACCTCCATAACAAGTGTACTGGAACAAATTACTGCAGAAACAGAAAAGCAGAAATATAAAGTCTGTGTTCATAAATAAAACATTATTATTATTGAGCCAGTCTAATTGAAATCTGCATTAATATACAACCAATAATAAAACGGTCTGTCTATATCATATAGTATGTATTTAGGAGGATAACATTATCAAATGTCACATTCTTTCTCACATTTAAAGAGGTTTGACTCCACTATTCAGATGAAATATTAGGTTAAAAATTGACTATTGTCAATTTTGAAGTATCCAGTTATCTGTACGTATTCTTTCAGATATTGGGTGAATCCACTTTTGAAATAAAATTGCAAAATAACACAACAGCTAAACGATTCCTGAAAAAAATCCCGCTTATCGCTATCAAATATCTATAAGATCTACAATCATTTAGATTCTATGTGGTAGTAACAAAACTAAAGTAGCTGATTACGCCGGATGTTTGACGCGATTACATTTTTTTATTTAGTATTATCTTTATTTTTACTGACAAAGGTTGCACCGGCCGTGGACACGTCATGACGTAAGATCCTGCGACTGACCGCGTCATGATTCTTAGAAAACGACTTTTGCGACTTAAATAAGTATTAAAAACAAATATCAGAATTAAGCGATACAAAGAAAACCACGTCCCACGTGTGGGACTTCAATCCACAGCTTAACCGTAACCGGCGCAACATTCAATTTCACAGGTGATGAGTATAACTGTAGAGTTAAATGAATTTGAATCAGTTTAACTTTTTTAGGCTTAGAGAATGAAACATCAGGAATCTTTATCCAAGCACACAACTGACACTTCAAAATGTGTCAAAAACCAAAATCAAAATGTGTTTCACAAAACGTCAAATGGCGACGTAGGACGAGTCATCTCGCGTACTGATAACCTTAACTTACTTTTTAGGATTTCGTACCTAAAAAGATAATAACTTAACACTTACTTATTGTACTTAGCTTGCAATAGCTTATTTTTTCTTCATTCGACTAACAGTGAAAAAATGTGGACGCAATTGCAAAAGTTAAGTTGCGACTTAATTTATTGGTTAAAACTAGGCCTACATTTTCATTACAAGTTTAAATTAAAAGTGATGGAATTATTATTTTTCTAACAATTGTTGCTTGGTAGAATGCATAGGCAGCTATGTCATTTGTTTCATTGGTAAAAAGCTACGACAAACTTTCCAATTACACAGTGAATTAGTTTTTTAGCAAGAATTGAGTTTTTGTGTAGTTACATAGAGTGAGAAAAAAATAATGGGTTCAAAATTGGTTTACTGTTTGTTAGCCGTCCTAAATTGAAGTTTGTACTAGACAAACTTATTGTGAAATTGTTTAGAGAAATTAAAAAATAAGACTCTTCCTTTCATCTTCAAGCATTAATCCTCTAAAACTGGATTGTAGATTGATAATTGGCTTTATATTTATTTTAAACGTGGTACATTCCATTTCTCCATACAAAATATGTTTGATATTGAAGCTGTTGTCAGTGCTCTAGATTTTCTTCATTCTCTTCTAGAAATATTTCTTAAAAGTAATGTTGTCTAAAAATCCTAATGTTCTTACACAAAAATACAAGTAAGGTGGTAGGGTAGGGTTAAGTGACCAGTCTTTCAATACCAAAGCTTTCTTTCGAAATTGAGCTGCAAGAGAAAATTGTAATGTGTAGGTGAAGATGTCCTAAGTCTTTCTTGGATATAAAAAATCTAGTATAAAAATTGAAGAATACATGATGGATAACATCTCTGCTGTAGACATTTCAGGTGTATCTTCACTGTAAAAGAAAAAAAATTCTTCAACATACTTTTGTTTCTTCCTTCTGTTCGATTGAGGAGATGATCCTCCAGGAGGCGCGGCGAGCCCCTATGACGTTCTTGTACGCAACGGAGAGCAGGTTCCGCTCCTCCACTGTGAGTTCATTGTCCGACACGTTGCGTGAGGCTACATTCTTCATCGCCTCCACCATTTCTGGAAAACATTGAATAGCCAATAAAGGACATGGTGGATCTGGAAAGGTCAACAAGTTCAATTCATGTTGGCTTTGGTTGCCTTATGATCAACTCTTTATAAGCGTATGATAAACCTATACAAATTCAGGACACAATAGCCATTTTATAGAGAATTGTAACATAATCCTACATTTCAATTATGATTATATACTATTAAACATATTTCAAAGTGCTGGGCAATATATGATATAGGTAGGTACTAAGCTAGAAAATGTTCCTATTACCATTTTTTTTATGAGCAAACTATTAAAAACATCTGGGGCACTACTACCAATCTAAATTTGAGAACAAGGTCAACTTTCATGACTATGAAGTTATTGTTAATTGATCTTTAAGTCAAAGTTGGGTAGCTTAAACATATAAACTTTACAAATTCTGACTTCATCGATTTTGTGGATTAATTTATATTCATTAAAAAAATGACGTGATTGTGGTAATGCTCTATTTTTTAATTTCCTATTCAGCTTAGATTTATAAGCATTGCACGACTGAAGGTACCTATATTAATAATAATTCAATTATGTTATTAATAACTTCTATAAAATGTGAAATATTACAAAAATGTCATCATCTTTCTTAATCAAATTTAGAGGTACTAAAATAAATTACTATTAATCGTAAAAGTCTTGTTATGTTAATTACAATTTATCTCATAAAAAGTTATCAATTTGACCTAGGAACCAAATCAATTTCTAATGTAAACCACCAATGAAGAGGTATTTATTTTATAAAGACCCCAGAACCATATCAAAGGTGAATTCAGGTTAAAACTAGAGATAACAGTTCAACATCAAATGTATTGATTTTATCAATTTATCTGCATTACATCATAATCACGAAATTGCAGTTTTTAGTGATATTGTTCTTAAATTAGTGGGGTCATTGAACTGAAATTAATTGGGGTAGGGTTAAAAACTAGATCTGTACCTACTTCACAGTTTCTATTGATTCATTTTCGTAGTGACAATTAGTGGTAGTGAGAATTAAAAAATCCTGCCTAAAATTACTATCAACTTAAAAGAAAGTAACATGTGAGATTTATCTTAGAGATAACCTCGATGAATGCATTATTCAAGATGAATGCAGCTCGCGACATTCACAGGTAGGTTCCCGTGTTAACGCGAACAATAGGTGAAAACTAGGCGTCACACTAAATTTATAGCCCATACTCAACTTAGAACCTGTCCCAGCCTAGAACATTCCGTCGTCATACGCGTATCGAGTGACTTTGTCCAAGGTGCGATATGCATGAACGATCTCATTGACATCGATTTTACAGGGATGGGAAAATAGGAGACAATTTTCCTTCTCAGAAATTACCATAATAATTTCATGAGTCACACATAAATTGATACTGTAACTACAGAAATTAGTGATTTTACTAGGTTACAATGGTATTAGAGCAGGTTGTAAGGTTTTTCATTGAGTTCGTCAGCGTAAAAAAGGTAAAGGGCATCCCACCGGCGGATGACGCATCGATCGCTGACCAAGCCTAACGAAAGCCATTGATTTACCAGTTTCCCCAATAAAGTGCTCTGAAATGAATGTATTGAGCACATTTACTTAACAGGGAGGCTCGAACAAAGGGTCTACTAGCTATCTAGGCCTAAAAAATTTCTGAGCTATCACGAAATCGTCTTTCAACTGTCGGCGAAAATACCATATACAATTTTCACCCTAATACTTGAAGATATAACAAAAATATGTACTCACCATCATAGCGCTCAGCCTGCTCGGCTAACTTAGCTTTATACACATTATCTTCCCTTTCGGACATTGTGGATGACAAATGATTTTTCACTAACTAAAACCGAATCGCCAGGTCACTAATTCACCAAGATGGCCGCGCCCGCCAACCGAATCCGAATTCGATCTTCAACTAAACTCCGCCCATGACGTCACAGAAATGGCAACTTCCGCTATGAAAATGTTGCCATGTGAATCACTAATTTGTACTATTATTTTCGTTTTATTTCGTGATGTTCCCAAACATTTACTTTAAAGATGGACAAACAAACAAAAGTTATTTGGGCCTCAAACAAGCAATCACCGAGTACATCACTTACTATGTTTAATCTAAACAGGCAGTGACAGATTGGATTGGCTGCCTACTTTTTTCAGTTGCAGTCCAGCGCTGTATTTGACCGCTGAACTGGAATGCTACTGGAATAATGGGGCATTTGACTGGATTGGCTAGGGCCACAGAAATCAAATATAATATACATTATATTGGTAACTCTGTAGCTGGGGCATACAGTTTGACTTCGCCTAGGTAGGAGTTCTCGAGGCCGGTTCGGTTCCGGCTCGATTTGTTGCATTCATAACAAATTCACAATGTTTTAATTTCAAAGTAGAGGGTGGGCGGAAATTGAAATAAATACGTGATTTTTTTTCTCTTGCTACCTACCTACCGATTTTATATCTTAACAAATAAAATGTTGTAATAAAATATCATTGGTTGAGTTGGACAACAGCAGACACGTCTGCCTGGGCTGTATTGGGGTTGTTTGCCATTGCTATTCCCATTTCACACGCTGGTTAATTTATAAACACGGACATAGGGAGTCGTAGCCACTACACAACGACGCTCTAAAGTATAGTTAACTTCACAAACAAAGTTCTAAGCTAGAACTTCTAACATAAAAAATACACTATACAATACTACTATGTACTGAAAAAGTACTAGTCCACTCTTGCTCTATTGACGGAATGCAAACCAAACATTTTCAAATGATTGAATCTCATTATTTACTACCATTTAGTAGAATTTAACAACATTAAGGCAAGACAAAAAATTAAAAAAAACTTGACATTATTATGCGACTATTGCCAGCATTAAAAAAATATTATATGGCCATGGATATACGTATTTTGAGGATTGTTTTGCAGTTGTTTTGAGGCAAGTGTTTTTTTATTGTTCCTTTCCGTATTGGCGACTTTTATAAATTTGCACGGTAACGGCACGTTTACCGATACGATTTAACAGGGAAGTGAAATGTATGGAACTGTATGAAGACGCTTTTATATTTCCGTCGATGTCGTAGATTTCGTCGTGGCACACCTAGGCATCCCGCTCAAAACGCCCGGTTTTCCACCTACCGGTAGGTACAAAATAAAAACGATAAACGTGGACGATAAAATCGTGGACGGCAACGATAATATCGTAGATGGTAACGGCACGGTAAACATAAATGCGTCCATCAGCTTACAATAATGACAAATAAATTAAGAGTACATTCCAAAACCAGTTGAAATTACTCATGTTGACAGCTGTATGTCTCAGATTGCTGTGTGCACACGTTCCATTGCTTGTGTCAAATAAAAGTTTTATAAATTTTTAACTGTTAACGCGGTAATGGAACATGGAACGCTCTCTTAAATGATGGAAATGGGTTTGCGCTTGTAGTTTTGTTTCTACCAAGTCAATTTTTTAAAATAAAAACCGATGTTTATCATAATGTTTTGGTCATCTCTAGTGTCAAAATGCACGCTACCGCTATGTAGGTACCTACCATGGACATAGTACCTATCGCTTGGCGGCCATCTTTTCTCAGAAATCGCTCTTGTGTCGGTTTTGCTGATGATTTATTTTTAGCGATTTTGCATTTATTTTTCGAAATTATTTCTCCAAATTAAAATATTTGTTAGATCAAAACCCAATGTAACGAAAATGCACCCTTAAATATTTGTAGTGTGCTGTTTTCGTTAGAATTTTAAGTTCTGATTGGAACCCATCGTGGACTCTTCTTGCAGTGCTTTAATTGTTGTCGTTATTTCTATATTGTGAACTGCAATAATGTCTAACATTAGCTATGATCTTGATACTTCGGGCGGGTTGATGCCGGTAAGGCCCCTATTCCCTTATTTTATCAAGCCTAGTGTCTTGGATCTTGCATTTCTGGCGCCATTTTATATAGCCGCTTCAGTTACAGATTCGCTTCCATAGTTCTACTGTCTAAACCTTTCTAATGAGATGGTGACTTGTTGTAGCTCATTCGGGCCTTGATAAAACCTCCGGATGAGGATGTGAACGCGCAGAAAAATAAGAAGCCTCAACATCCATACTACAAGCGGCCTGGTAAAGGCCATAACCATGATTCTTGCGACGCATGTGGCGAAGGCGGCGATCTGATATGCTGCGACCGATGTCCAGCTAGTTTCCACCTTGGTTGCTAGTGAGTAAGCCTTTGGCCATAGACAGAATTGGGGACTTATTTGAAAATCCTTCAAACTCTTATTTGAGGTGCTTTTAGATAATGTAAAGTCTGGCCACCCTGACCATGGTAAGTTATGAGTTATTGAAGCTGAAATCATTCGTTCCCACACATCTTATTATAGAAATCACAAGTGTTTCTGGTATGTAGGTGGCTGAGTGCATACTTTGTTTTCAATTTTTAAATGGTGCTGCCATAGCTTGCTATAGTTATAACCATAAACATAGTATGTACTGACGTTAGATCCTACGTTTATGGTTATAATATAACTCATAAATAACACAGGTCTACAGTAATTGGTGCCAAATTAATTAAGAGTGATTTCATGTATGTTCAATATAGTGATTTCAAATATGCTATTAGTTTTCCTGTATGAGTCTAGTTTACGAGATATGTAATAAAATACCATGTAATTTTAAATATACTCTTCATTAATTTATTCTACAAAAAGGAAGCTCCTTTTTAATGGTTTTCTGTAATAATCATTTTCTGGGCAGTCTTGCCATAAGCCACCAGTAGAAATCTGGTGTCATATGAATGTTCCACTTGCCCTCTCTTTCATCGTTTTTATGTTCTGGTGGAACCGATCCCCTTGCTCTACACTTGAGTCCCCAAGATTGTATGGAAATGAGTCCAAATGGCTGTGCAGATAGTGCACTTGATACCCATGGTGCAACCTATCCTTTGAAAAATTGTGAGCTTTGCATTAATCAACTCTTGTTTATGATTTCTGAGGAAATTATGAATGCCCTAAACAAATTAATTCCAGGCTGTTCAATTTAAATCATAGATGAAGTAAAATTGGTATCTTTTACGAGTTCCCTTATTTGTGGACTATCAAAAATTCCCGCCGATTCTTCAGTGAAATCATTGTCGGAATAGGATCTTTGGTTGGTTCTGGTTTCATCAACTTCATCGTTTGGAAGCTGTTGTAGATGATGAAAAATCGCAACAGGAATACTCACAGAATGAGCAATAGGTTTTTTGTTTTTTTTCGTTGCACCTACCCATCCAAGTTCAGGTAAATTTTGCACTACACCAAAAAAAAAAAGATTTTTTTGTAGACCTGTGTAATTTTAAAATGAATTTCAAATGTCGTAAGGGACCGTTGATATAATTAAACAATACTAAAAGACTCCAGTATTGTATTTTATTGAGTAAGGTAGTCTTTTTGAACAATGGTGGCACAGTGGCTGGACACGGGACTCCCATGCGGGAGGTCCGGGTTCGAAACCGTACAGTGCCATGTATGAATAAGTTTTTCTTATTTTTAGAAGAATTACGTACATTTACAGACTGCTCTAACGGTGAACGAAAACATCGTGAGGAAACCTTCACACTGAGATGATCAGTGTGTGAAATGGGGTAGGCACAAAAGATCCTGAAGAGTCGAAGTGCCGCTGGGATTATTCACGGCCCCCTATCTCGTAAGATAAGATAAGGTAGGCTTTATCTGTGTCATAGGTAGGTAGAGGGTACCTCTTTCAAACAAGCTTTTCAATCTTATATTAACACAAATATATTTTTGTTACATATAAAATTAAAGCATCTACCTACATTGAAAACAAAGTCTTGGTGGTATATGATATAGACTAGTAATAATTCGTACGATTCAGGTGACAATAAAAACTAAACTTATGTTCAGGCTTGTTCTAGGAGTGCCATAGTTCCAAACCTCAATTAGACATACAAGTTCTTGACGAATGGGCTTATAGAACAAGCTATTGCAAGAAGTCGTAGATGCACCATCTGTTAATAGTTTTAAAAATAGGCTACACAGGTTTTTAGTGCATAGTAATGGATTTAAATTGAGTGCTAAAAGTGAATGAACTACACCAGCTTAGATATGGGCACATCAGCTATTCATTTTTTGTACTACGAAAACGGGGCTTAATCGCGTCGTTATTTATTAGTATCTATTACCTTGCTGCTCATTAATAGTATTAAAACTCTGTAAAGTCAACACCTCACCATGCAACAAGCTATAGGTAAAGAGGGAGAGCGTGAGGTGGGCCTGCCGCCCGCTCGCCCTCTGTCGTCTCGCCTCGCGCCCCTCTTGCCGCAGGCGATACGCCTGTTACGCGGTTTACCTATAATGCATGCACTACCCTTCTTTTGTTTATGTGATGAGGTGCCGCGGCGATGTAATGTGCAATAACCATTTATAAGATTCCCATTTCCAGCGATCCACCCCTCGACGAGAATGACATCCCAGCGGGCCTGTGGCTCTGCAAGGAGTGCCGCGGCGCGGACGCTGAGCATCCGCCGAGTTCGCGCGGCAGCCGCGCCACGTCTCCCACGGACACTAAGCCCGAGGAGAAGAAGACCAGGCAAGTGGAGCTGGGTTATTGAATAACACATACACACATGGTCACAGTGAAAAAATATCCAATCGACCTTGGTCCACTAAATTGTCTGAAGTTCACGAATTATTTGGGTTAATTTATAATAGTCATATCATTCCATACTTTCTATTTCCTTTAATGTTGCGTGTCTAATAGTATAAAATAAACATCATAAGCTTGAACTTAAATCGTAATTTTAAATTGTAATTCTGGAATTTGAATATTAGATTGACACATAACATTGTAAAGTGGTCAATGTGTGTACCTATGTAATCTCCACGACACAGGCAACGTGTGTGACTAGTGTGGAGGTTATAGTTTAATGTGAAATGTTAATTAATGTGATAAAGGAATTTAAAAAAATCAATTTTTTTCAACAATAAATTGGCAGCTAGACAACGATGACACTGCTAGACTAGATATAAGATATAGACTGACGGTATTTACGAATTAGTATGGTCAAAATGCTGACCGGATCCGGCCTCGATTTACCGATCCTAGTGTACGCAGTTCTATAGAAATTAATACAAAGCAACTAATCCATTCGATAACGACGCAGTGGACGCGTAACTTTAGGATTCTGGAGGCAAAAGGAAAGTGTGTAAAACTTAGATCTACAAATAAAAATTAAAATCTGAAGTTACATTTACACCAATGTGTGATAGTTTCCATTTCTGTTCTGTGGTATTTTCTGATTTTAAGAAGTGGATATTTGTCATTCTGTACTGGTTGATAAAAGCAATCTTTGTTGAGTAATTTGCAAGTTAACAAAATTGATTCAGGATATCTAAAGGTATTATTTATTTTCTTCTGATGAATGAAATGTAACCCTGGAGTTATTTGTTTTAGTATTTTTCTAAATGAAATTTCCATATCTCGGCCACTCTTTCTAATTCCATTATGCATCTTACAGAACTCTCCGCAACAAGAAGAAAAGTAAAGATGATATCAAGGACGAGGAGGAGGAACCCAAAAAGGAACCGGAAAAGGAGTTGACTCCGATGGAGGTGCTCGTGAAGGCGGCCCGGATCATGAACCCGAGGCAGTTTGAGCTGCCTCCAGAGATGCGCGTGCCTTGCCCGTTTCCTGGGACTGACAAAGGTAAAAAAACTATAACATTCAGAGAGCCACGATCGTAATCTTTCCCTGAATTTTTGTTTAATGTAACCTTGGTTATATAAAATTGTCTCTTTAAGGGAAATGAGTAATGGGCCATCTGATGGCAAGTGGTCACTGTTGTTAGAGGATTTATGATACACTGCTAACACTGCATAGGCCCCATAGATTAGACCAACATAAAAAGTAAAAATAAAATATTAATTAGTTGCGGCCAGATTTGATGATGACAGATGCCTCAGAGAATGTTTCGTCATTGTTTCTCTGTAACGTCGAAAAACCACTCCTTCAGACCAGTCTGCACTGAGGAAGATGTGTAAGTGGATGGTTGGTGGTCATCGTCGTGGCAGTCCCTCGTTGCGAGGATGACTTCTGCTAATCTTAGTTATATTGTTGTTGTCTCTGGTGCGTCTTGGAGTGGCTCAACAACCCGATCCTGGAGTTGCACTCGCGACCGCATATGCTGCATTTTGTCACCGTTGGCAGCCTGTCTCTCAAGGCCGGGTTTGCCTCATTTGTTTGTAACCTACCCTGGCTGACTCTGCACGAAGTAACACTACTACCAGTAACAAATTACAAGATTACCAATAAAAGTAATGATTTCCTTAACAGAAGGGACGAAGACCGGCACCACTCCTTTAGTGACGACGGACTCTGCCGGCTGCGTGCCCATTCCGGCCAAGTCCTGCTACGTGTGCCAGGGGACCTGCAAGATGGCGCCTCTCCTGCAGTGCGACTACTGTCCGCTGCTGTTCCATCAGGTAACCCATTATGCTTGTTTGTTGCGGGTCCATCTGCAAAATCTACATAGATACTATATTTAGGTTTCTTCACGATGTTTTCCTTCACCGTTAGAACAGTCGGTAAATGTGCGTAAGTTTTCGTAAAAATCCGAATAATTCATTGATACATGGCATTGCATGATTTCGAACCCGGACCTCCCGCATGGGAGTCCGGCGTCCTATCCACTAGGCCACCGACGCACCGACGCCAACACCGACGAAGTTAAAATATACATTATACAAATGTAGTCCAATAATTACGCTGACAGTGTTGCCACATTGGATATATGCCAGTGAATTCCTTTGAATCCAGAGCGAGAGTCACCGCCCCTCAATCGGTAACCCAGGTCCTTACTAATAAGCCCCCACTTTACAAACACTTATAAATAAAAAACTGGCAAAAAATAACTGTCTAAAAGTATACTGAATTTTTTTTACCGGCTGCTCTAACGTGAAGGAAAACATCGTGAGGAAACCTGCACACTGGGATGACCAGTGTGTGAATGGGGTAGGCACAAAATATCCTCAAGGGTCGAAGTGCCGCTGGGTTATTCCCGGCCCCCTATCATAAGATAAGATATAAAGATTGTTTGTTGGTTATACAGCTTTCTTATGTGTATTCCATTTGCAGGACTGTCTGGACCCACCTCTGACGGCGCTGCCGACTGGTCGCTGGATGTGTCCCAACCATGTGGAGCAGTATATTGTGAGTTATTATGATTGCTTTCTTCTTAGATCCAGCATTCATTATAAGAGTGGAGGTGCAGCTACTTTCTCCGATACAATTTCAACTAAATCTTAAAGTTTAAAATCTAATCTAATCTTAATTCTTAAATTACGGGCTAGCCCGGGATACCGCGCTTCGCGCCGCTTTCGTCCGCCCAAACGTTTGAATGAATGAATTATAATTTATATGCACACATATACATAACACGATTAAATTACACGATTAAATTTCATTACTTAAAAGAGTAGTAGTGAGTTTGATATAGGCACGTAATTGAACCGTATTTTAAAGACGTTCAGGTGTAGTTTACACTGTTAGCGAAGTAAATCGCTGTGCCTCCACTCCGATAATATGCGCTGGGCACTAGTCGTTTTCCTCATTAATGAGGTTCGTGATCGTTTTAAGGAATTGACCACATAGAACTATTTTCTTGATAATCTGCCAAATAAAAATCAAAAAATCAAATGGTCACCCCATTTGATTACATTTATATCTTAATAGGCTGGTTTGTCATTGCCTTCACTATTTCACCCACAGGGTTATCTCTGTTTGTATGTTTCCTCACGATTTTTTTCTTCACCGTTAACAGCCGTCGGTAAATGTATGTGAGAAAGAAAGAAAAAAAAATTCTAAGAGCCACACATACAAACAATTAGATACAAAATATAAAAATGATCATAATATTAAACAAATTAAGATAAAAATAATAAATAAACAAAAGTAAATAAGTCTCTCATTGGATGTATCAATGGATGGCTTTTGGTCTTGTTTCGAATCCAGACCTGCCGCATGAAAGTCCGGCGTCCTATCCACTACGCCACAGCGTAATTACCGGCACATGAGATACTCCATCTAACTAAGCATTCTGGAGCATAACAGAATATGTTTTAATGGAAGTTGGAATGCTTAGGATTTAGAATGTTTATTGCAACTGAGTGTTAGTCACAAGATTATCTTCAATGTCTTCAAAACCGTTAGAGGATAAAGCATTGTGTGGTCTCCAGGACTGGAAGCTGGTGAACTCCATATCGGCGACGGAACGAGTGGCCCTATGGGACCAGTTCTCGGGGCCGGTGGACCAGCACGCTATCAAGGTGGACTTCATACGGCGCGCCAGGAGAGCGCGGCCCGCCTTTAGGTGGGTACAGACCTGGGGCTCACTCTACTGATATCGAAGGAGCGAGTGGGCCTGGGGGGCCGGTGGACCAGCACGGTGGACTCCACTACGCCCGCAGCGTCCCCCCGCCTTCAGGCTTCGCAGGTCTAACCTGCTAAATGTTCTTAGCCATGTCAGATGAGAAATGGATCAGTGGTACAAGATCTTGGAGTATCTTAGGATGTTGGAGTATGATGGTATCTCTGGAATGGTAACAGTTTAGCGGTTCGAGTTTGAGCTCAAATGTTTATGACCATGGTGACCTTCCCACATCTGGAACCTTGAGGACCTGATGATGAGCAGGAAGACGTAAAGGGATCTCCACAATGGAACGTGGGGGGTTTATTAAATTTTTAATTTAGAGTTATTTCCATGGCAACAGGATGAAGGTGCCAGTGGGTGTACGCGGCCGCGTGGTGGTGCCGGACATGGTGCGCTACCACTACGAGAGCCCGCCGCCGCTGCTGCCCAGTCGACGGGAGTACGTGCGCTGCAGGAATCGTGGGTTTTATAATATCTCTCTTCTATTACCCCACGAGTCCTTTAAACTGGCTTCCATTACTTCGTTTTCTATGGCCTTAACCAGGGAAGGGGAGGCTGAAGGACCTACGTCGACCAGATTGCGGACGTTCTAAAGAAAGGTTAGGTGCGGTCAACCACTAACCGAAGAGCGTGTATGAAGCGATTGATGAGTGTGGAAGAACCGAGAACGGTTTGTCAGGATCGTTGCAGGTGGAAAACTTTAGTCTCTGACTACTACTGCGGAAAACAGGCGTGAGTTTATGTATGTATGTATTCTTCAGCGTTTAGAACAATTTTTAACACATGCAGGTTTCCTCACGATGTTTTCCTTCATCGTTAGAGCAGCGGTAAATGTACGGTAAGTCTTGGAAAAAATCCGAAAAACTCATTGGTACATGGCATTGCATGGTTTCGAACCCGGACCTCCCACATGGGAGTCCGGCGTCCTAGCCACTAGACCTACGACGACTATGGTATGTCTGTTTGCCTATGGCATCATAACTCAACAACCGATGATTCGATTTGGACAAATTTTTTGTTTGTTCTTAGTAATACCTGATAAAAATTTCATCAGGGGTTTCAAAGATTTTGGTGTATCTGAAACGGTAACAGATAGGTGATTCGAGTTTGAGCTCAAATGATTAGAACCATAGTGTCATTCGGGCCTACTCACATATGGAACCTTGAGGACCTGATGCTAACCAAGAACAGTAAAAGGATCTCCACAATGGTAAGTAACCCATTAATATCTCTCGTGTTAGTTGAGATATCGAAAATCGAAAAAAATAAGTCGTAAAAAAATAGTCAAACACCCTATTCTCTTACAGTGCTCAAGAGCCTAGCAGACTACCCAACAGATCAAGGCGAGGGCCAACCGAAGCACAGCATCTGCATGAACCTGTCGTGTCCCCAGTACAGACGGGAGGGCCCGTGCCCGCACGCGAAGCCCCACCTGCGGGGCGCCAGCGAGGAGGACGCCGCTCAGGACCTGCAAGCCATCGGAGAGGCTAAGGTATCAGCATCATACACTGCTCAAGAGCCTCGCAAGACGAAGGCCAACCAAAGCACGCCATCTACATGATTTGCATACCACCTTTAAAACCATTTCTTTTCTCCTACAGTTGGAACGAGCGAGCGACTCAAGCGACCTTTCAGACTCGGACTTCGAGTACCTGACAGCAGCCGTGAAGCGCCGCAAGGTGTCCCAATGCGAGGACGCGAGCCCGAGCAAGCGGCGGCGGAACGCAAAGATGGAGTTGCTGGCTGACGCGGAGGCCGCCGCGTTGTTGGCTGCAGTGGACGAACAGCTGGAGAAGCTGGATGAACGGCTCGTCAAGCTGTTGGCTTGGCAGCGACTGCAACAGGTGCGTGGTTATTGCGAGCTGTCCGCAGTTCTCTGGACATGTTAGTGTTGGCTGCAGTGAACGAACAGCTGGAAAAGGTGGATGAACAGCTCGTCAAGCTGCTAGTGTGGCGGCGGTTGCAAAAGTGCTGGCTATCAGTGATGTAACCAAATTCACACGCATGGTGGATACGGCTGGTCATTGTCTGTCTCTGTCCTCTAGATGCCGGCTAGCAGGGTTTTAGGACAGTGTGCAGATGATTTTTAAGGAACAGAACACAGAAAATAGTAAACGTAGAAAATAGGTAGTAGTAGGAAATAAAAGTGAACGGGGAAACGTCCGTTCGAGACAAAATACAGAGAAAAAGTGAAAATACAAATAAAACAATAAAAGTAATGGAATAATGAAATTTAGAAATGGAATGGGAACATGATTTTGAATTTAAATGCAGAAATGAAGATGCCAACACGAAATGAGATGAGATAAACGCTAACGATGAGGTTGAAGTTGATGGCAAGGAGGTTGATATGGACGATGAAGTCGACATCGTTACAACCGTGCGGACTCAGTTCTGATTGGTGGATTCATCAAATTTCCTCACAATGTTTTCCCCCCGTGGCCTCTAGGTGCTGGTGGGCGAGCAGTGCGCGGGCCCGTGGCGGCGCGTGCCTCTGTCCCCACAAGCCGAGGCGTTGGTACAGCGCAGTATCGACCGCGCGCGGCTCACGCGCTTCGGGTTCAGACACGTGGCGCTGCCCTCCGAGCTACTGTCACGAGGCGAGAGGGACCGGATTGCCAGGTATCATCTCATATTTATGATATACATACACTTTAAACAAATAAATTATAACGTAGTTACACTTAGACACGTCAAGGAACAATTATTATCCGTTATATTATAAATTTATAACCCATCATAAAGCACCAATGGCACCGCACAGTCAATATAATAATGAAAAGATTTATTTTATTTTATTGACTACTGAACCCGCATTTGAGTGGTATTCGTAGTGGTAGATCCTAATGTGAAGGATCGCCTGGGGTGGTACCACCCTCTTATCTATTTCTGCCGTGAAGCAGAAATGCTTGCATTTCTGTGTTTCGGTTTGAAGGGTAAGAGAGCCAGCGTAATTTCCGGCACATGAGGCACTCCATCTTAGTCCTCAATGTTAGCAGCGCATCAAAAACCCTCTAATAATACAGTGAGGTGAGATGTCTATGGGCGACGGTGACCACTTACCATCAGGTGGCCCGTTGGCTCGTCTGCTCTCCTTATTTAATAAAAAAAAAAATTTAATAAAAAATTTGACCTCGATCTCGTCTGATGGTAAGCGACGATAAAGTCGACGATGGAGCATGCGGGTCCAGTAAATGCCTATTCACTCTGGCCTTGAAGATTCCAAAGTTGTAGGTTTCGGGAAATACAGGAAATGTGTTTACAATTTTACAAGACTTACTATATATTTTTTTTTCTTTAAAATATTACTTCACACTACTAGCTGTTGTAAAAGGGCATTGTCAAAAATAAAATAAAAATATGGCTGCTTCAAAAGGCATTGTCAAATAAGAATGTACATTATGTTATAATAGGTTTGTAAACAATCTCAAATATAAATTTACTTAACGCTACTAGCTGCTGTAAAGGGGTATTGTCAACATTTTGCTTTAATACAGTCTGCTGCTGGGCTACATTATAAACAAAAATATCTACACAAAACATATTCACAATTTTTTTCATGTTTTCATAAACTTTATTTGAATTCTCTGCCAACAAAATGTCTATAAATCTTCGACGTTGGTTCTAAATATTATATAAAACATTAGCGAAATATGTTTTGTGTAGATGTTTTTAACACGCGCAGAAGTCGCGGCTTTAACACACACTTTTTATGCTTATGTGGTTCTCGGTTGCAAGTTGAACCTGAATAATTATTGTCGTAATCGTAAAAGGCAAACCTTAATAATTTATGTAGCAATATCCTGGCTCAAAAGGGCTGGAACCCAGAGCCGTAAAACATAACGGTCAATGTCATTTATACCTAACAGTCACTGACATTTTTGATCAACCTACTAACGGAGTTTTTCCCGCGCTTTTATCGCGTCCACACTAGTTATTTTTGGTTGTCTTGCAAATTGTTTCACAGTAGTGCTTTTCTAGTAAGAATGGTGTTTCTTGCTCGAAGATCTTCTACAAGATGTGAATAATGTGTGGGACAGTGAAGTAAACTCAAATAAGACGCTGCAGCCCGATCCGTACTTGGCTGGTTTTTGAAGAGCCATACTGCGCCCGGGACGCCCTCTTCTTTGGTTCAGATGATGCAGAAGCGTGGAAGATTCTCCTAGATAGCATTGAAATGTCACACCAGCATTTTAATGAAGAATTGAAGAGTTGTTTACATCAGACATGGCTGTATGGGCTCAGTTCCCTTTGCCTTAAATAAAAAAAATATCAACCTACTAACGTCCCCTCGTGTGTATTTCACGAACATTTCTTTATGTTAAGAACCTTCCATCAAAACTACCATTATTAAGTTGCGACATGAACATTGTTAAGTGTTCATTTTTAAGCGACGTGCGATCCCAAGAGGCACGATAACGTGTGATTGTTACTGCATGTGTGCCAGAGCCGTGTGGGGAGCCCCGCGGGTTTCGTCCCCGCCGGCCGCCGCGACCCCGCGGGGCCACTCGCTGAGCGACGCGTGCGTCCGCGCCACGCTCTGCGCCGTGGAGCGGCCCGCCAGGTGCGTAATATCTTGACCACAGAGATAAATCAAGATAGAGCTGCGACTTCGCCCACTTGGGCGGGGCACGCATATATCAATCTTGCAATATTATAGACGATTACGACCGATATATATATTTCGTTTGTAAATATTACATCAAAAGAAAATGGCCTAATTACGACTGAATGATGGTCATTGTGTGAACAAGGAAGCCACGTCATGCCACGATAAATGTTCCAGGCACGGATTGGGCGACGGTCTGGGCCGGCCGGTGCCGATGCGACTGTCGCGGCTCACTGTCGGCTCGGACAGCGCGTGCGACGTGGTGCTGGACGCGGCGCGGTGCCGCTGCGTGTCGCCCCGACACGCCGTCATCTTCTGCGACGAGGTGATCCACTGTTCAGAGAGTGTTCCATAGCCAGTTGAAATAATTCACGTTGCCAACTGTGCATGTTCCATTACCGCGTTAACAGCTGAAAATGTATCAATCTTTTATTCAAAACGAGCTGTGGAACGTGTACAGCTATTAATGAATAGCTGTAAATACATGAATAATTTCAACTGGTTTTGGAACGCACTCTTAGTGTTCAACTGTTATCAATAACAGAAAAATTGGCGTTAAAGCGGCCTTATTTCGTGTCAGGGTAGATTTACCCTGACATGAAATAAGGCCGCTAAGTGTATCACGTGATTGTCGAGCTAAAAAGGGGAAAAATTGATATTCCAATTTTTCTGGAATTCCTATTCATCAGCATCTTCATCACAGGTGACACGCCACTTCGAGCTGATCAACTACTCTGAATGGGGCACGCGGGTCAACGGCGTGTTGTACGCGTGCGACGTGACCGGCGGAGTGCCGCGCGAGAGGGAGCCCGCGGAGGGGGACGAGGCGGACGCGCGCGCGCACGCCGTGCGGGACGTGGTGCGCGCGCGCATGCCGCGTGACGTCAGGTGAGAGTCAGGGACACAATATACAACCTTGGGATCTTCAAGGCGAGAGTGAATAGGCATTAAAGGGTCTGCATGCTCCTTCCTCGACCACATCGTCGCTTACCATCAGGAGAGATGTGTTCAAACGCAGATCTGTTTTTAGTAGGACATTATTAAAATTTAAGTCTATTGTATTGAAACTTGAAACAATACATTATTTTTTTGAGTGATGTACAGTGGACAACACGTCAGGCTCATACCCTTTAGTACTTTGTCACTTTTGACACTATTTGACAAATTCCTACAAATGTCAAGGAATCATAACAAAACTTATTGCGACATGGTTTCGTCGAGTATAGCAAGCTATACTCGATGTCTTCCACTGTACAACTGTATTTCCTTGCAGACTAAACGGCTCGCTGCTGCCGCCGCCCTCGACGGACCCTTGCCGGTGCCCGCCCGTGCCGCCCCGCGGCGCCGCCTGGGAAGGCTCTGCGCTAGTGCCCCACGCGGCCGTGCTGCATTTCGGGTGCCTGATGCACGTGTTCAGCATCACTGGGGCCCACGCGTTCCCCTACGAGACTCCCGTCGAAGATCCTGCTCTATAGTGTGCCGTGCAAAATAGGGGGCTAATATGATTAGAGGGCTTGTACCAAGTGCCGTGAAACTTAAAACAAAATATCAGCGATGTGCGGTTATTGTAGTACTCGTGTCATGGATGAATTGATAATTCATTGGAGAGTAAAGCGGTGTCACCAGGGCCCAGGCATTCCCCTACGAGACTCAAGTCGAACATTCGGCTCTATAGTGTGCCGTGCTATATGATGAAATAGAACATTTAACGAGGGCTTGTGCGTACGTTAAGCCCAGTGCCATGAAACTTGAAAGCAGTGATGTGTATTGTAGTACTCATGTCATGGCTGGAATATTTTATTCATTGTTGACTGAAGTCAAATATTACGGCTAAAAGTGGGAACTACCTATGATGAAGGTGGTTCCTCTGTCACCCCCTCGGGGATTATGGACGTGAGAGTTATGCTATGCTATGACTTAAGTCATCGGGATGCAGGTTTTTCGGTATGATACTACTACCATACCATCGAAAATCCTCTATACTTATAGTGTGTGATGCTGTAAGATAGATGTTTGTTAACAGGGGTGCCGGTTTACCCCTAAGAGACTTCAGTCATGTTTTACAACGATTACAAAATAGATATTTCGATATTAGAGAAAAGTACTCTTACCCAGAGATTGTAAAACCTAATTTAAAAATAAGTGATGCGCGTAAAGTAAGTTGTATGTATAACTGTCAAAATCGCCAGGTCTCAGTAATTCTATTAGCCAATTCTATGATTGTTGTTTAGAAATTCGTGTTTGTTTTGATGATGATGCAGTCCTTAACGCTATCTATAGCTCTGAGTCGGTGACAAAAATATTTCTCTGTGGGGAACTGGGGACGAACTGCGATTTAGACCCCACATAGCTCTCATGTGGGTAATTGGGTTCATAATGAAGAGTGGAGGTAATAGGCATATGATGAAGGAAGAATTGACGGATCCTTGAAGATGAAGAATAACTGTGGACTCCAGAGAGATGAGCCAGATATGGCCCATAGTAAATTGTCCATGATATTGTTTACTTGTAAATACCGGTTTCGGTAAAATGTAATGAGTAATGTAAGGTTACATAAAATGGCACATAATTTATCGGTAATTTATAATCAACATTACTCCTGTCTGCCTCGACATTTTTTTGCATGTCCATCCATAGGTCAATTGGTAGACAACTTAGTGTATAAAGTTTCAAATAAATTACCGTAAAATTACCAGTGACCTGGGACGTTTATTGTTTCTGGTTTTTTCTACTTTTTAACTTATGTTTTCAAACATTTATAAAGCTGAAAATCAAGAATAACATTGCGCACTTGACTCTCATCATATTTTTTTAGTAAAAAGCGAGAAAACCAATGCGAGAAAGTTCGGCCGCGCGATTGTTCCAATTGTCTGATCTGCTTTCTTGCTTGTGTATAATATAAATTACCGTTAATTACTTCAAAAAATACCCTTACCTCAGTAATTTATTATTATTATTATTGATTTACCAGCTATATTACATCTCTAAATATGTTGTTAAACATGTACCATTATAACGTAGTCAAAATAATGAATTAGTTAAGTCAAAATAAAACCACGATCGACTCGTCATCACACCAGCTTGTAACACCAGTGTGACTACCAGTAACTTTTCTCTACGTCGTCACACAACATACATCTCTTTAATTCTTCCTGTATGTTGTGTAAAACAAATCATTAACTTACTATCTAATAGTAGTGCCATGTAGTTACAAGATGGTGTGACGATGACTCGTCAATAAAACATGTTATCTTCTTCAACTACAAACGTAATATCATTGTTAAACAATTATTGACTAGGTTAGTAATTGTAACCTTAGTTTAATAGTATCAATTACTGGCGTCGATTCCGGGATGACCGACAAACCTAAAGTTAAAACTAAATGGAACTATCACGTTCACTCCTATACTAGATCGTTTAAGAGTGAGTGACCCCCAGAATCGATGCCAATGTAAAATTAAATTAGGTACCTAATGTTTATGTTTGTGGAAATGATAAAAGGTATTTTTAAGATGTCTTTAGTTTCATTGCATACAACTTCTATTAAAACCTTGAACCTATTAGTATTAAGTAAAGAGTTGTTCAGGCCGCCCATAGGCCTCTGATATGGCTTAACGAATGCTGTCGAATGACAACTGGGACTGACTGTTTTACGTAGGGCTCAGGCGAAATGTGCCACCCATCATGGAGTGACTCGCGTGTGCCAGTAATTACGCTGGCTCTTACCCTTCAAACCGAAACAGCAATGAAAGCATTGCTCCTTTGCGGCGGAAATTTATCAAGGGTACCTGGCTGCACAGTCATACCTATAGGCCTCCGTTTAGCGATGACAGAATTCACCAGTATTGGGACTATGGATTACATAGAAGAAAAACCAAAATTAAGAAGAAAACTTTATTCATCAGCCCCATCATCATCATCAGGCTCATCAAAGTCCCTAATCTTGACATCCGCATCTTCCCCCCACTGTATGATATTGTCTATGGTCAACAGTATATTGTCTATGCTCTCTTCATCCTTTATGTTTAGCGGGTAGAACCTCACTAGGCTGAAATTCTCTATAACTTCACCTATAGCTTCGGTCAGTTTTGCGTATTTCTCGTGCCATTTTGAATTTGAATTCCGCATGTCCGCTAGTAGAATGTGTGGGTCAGGGTCTAAGTAACTGAAAAAGGAAAAAAAACCACATAGAGGCTAAATAAAGAGTATCCATTTCCTAGCAGTTTGCCAGTGAATGTTTTGATGTTGGGATGCATGATTTTAGTTTAATGGACTAGGGCGAATTACAAAATCTTGGATAATAATTATCAGACGATGGCCTATCAAGACGAGAAAAGATAGGTTATATAGGCATATTGGCAAATATCTTCTAGATCTTATGTAATACTAACTTGTCAAGCTGATTTCTCGCTGTTTTGCTGAGGAGATCCATTTTGGTTAAAATATTTACATGTGGCAGTTCCAAGTTGACCATGACACTAAGTGCTGCCATGGTTCCTGAAACATATTAAGTAAATGTAGTAAAATTGGGCTATATTAATACTTATCCTATGTAATAAAGCATAATTTGGACAGTGTCGGATGGGCGAGATATTTATTTTTTTAACCGAGGCTGGCACTGCCATAGTTGCCATGGCAGTAAACTTGTCACATTAATTTTTATTATGTTATTGGTTTTAACTAAATTAATTTAGACTAGGTTTAAGTGTGGAAGAACCACTTTGCACCCGGGCAATGATAGTAGAAATGTTTTAAATCAAAAAGGAGCTTTAATAATATAGAGAACAGCAGTATTCTGTGCACAGTTTTGAATCTCCATTATATCTCACCTGACAAGAACTTAGCCCCGTCGATCATAAACTGTGAGTCCACCATGAACACAACACATATCCTGAAGTTCCACCTTTGCAGCAAATCCACCAGTTTCCTCATGACGGGCAAGTGTGTGTACAACTCGATCTGGCCGGGGCAGTCGAACAGCAAGTAGTCATCGTCGACGTCGCCAAGTTGTTCTTCTAGCCAGTCACAGTTTTCTAGGAGGGTTCTGGGGGATGAAAAAGATTTTGTTTTCCAAATTAAACCTGGGAATTTATATTTTATTGTACAGTGGATGACAGATCAGGCTATACCCTGTGGAACCCCATTGGATAAGTTTTTGTTATGATTCCTTGACATTCGTATAAATGTGTCAATTAATTGGTTCGGTGCACTTAATACACCTAGTCTGATGTGTTGGCCACTGGAAAGGATGTAACGTGAATGTATGTGTTTTTAATATCATTGAAACTAATAAAATAATGATTAAAGTACTAAAACTGAAAGCTAACTAAAACTAATCTGGTATTAATAATGATATTAGTAAACTTAGACTCGAAAAAATATGAGTATGGAATTTTCTAATATATATTTAATCAGGCCTAAGATTAAGCCCATCCAATTCCTCTTAAAGGGACAATCCAGGTGGATTGTCCCTTTAGGCCATCGCTGAGAAGGCCTTCAGGACAATATTCCAATTATATGGAGTCAGTGCAGAGTTGTAAACCCCTATAGAAAATAAGAATGAGCACACTCACTCTATACAAAACACAAGCCCCCCATTGGGCCCAAAATGCAGCTCCTCATCTTCCATAGCATCGTCCAAGTGGATTAGCTCCCGGATGTCCACCAGGGGCTCATAGTCGAAGTGCTCTGCAGCCGGGTCCAAGTTTACCACCTCGATGATCCGGTTGGCGTCACTCGCGTGCTTCACTATTGTTGAGCAGTATGTGGACTGCGAAATGGAAAAGGTCAGAGTGATAATGATAAATTGATAACATAAGTACTTAGAGTATAGCTTGATGTGTTGCCCACTGTACCTAAAGGTAAGGGAATATCATGATAAGTGAATAGACGGAGCTCCTCTACTCTCTAAGAACTTTAGTTCTTTGCACGGTTGTCCATAACCTATTCGAGTCGATTCAGTACCTCAGTTCATTTGTTTAAATCTGAATTTTTCTCTTGCCCTCAGTGCCCCCGATAACGACACCTCAACTGTTTTTACGTCCACTTTTTGGCCCCTAATAAACAAGACTTAGACATAGAATTCCTGCATAGAGTGGTTCACTTACCTTACCGCTACCTGCAGGACCAACTACTAATTGTGCGTATCGCATTTCGAAGGATTTTCACTTGATTTTCAACGAAATTATCACAATTTTAGAAATTAAAACTAAGCGTATAGGTTATGTGGAAGAATTTGAATAAAATGAAGGAAATTAATGGGTAACCTGTATACACCTATAGATGTAATATAAAATATTGAAAATAAATTATAGAAAATAATGATTTTATACCAAAAATAAGCAAAATATGTGATTGCAATCTGTAGGTACAATAATTCGGATGCACGTTCCATAACCAGTTGAAATAATACAAATAATTCACGTTGACAACTATCCATGTTCCATTACTGCGTTAACAGCTGAAAAAAATATCAATCATTTATTTGAGGCAAGCAATGGAACGTGTGCAGCTGTCAATGTGTAAAATTTCAACTGGTTTTAGAACGCACTCAGTCGGATTTGTTTGTTTTTAAAAATTGACATATTTTTTTTTCATTTTTTATATTGATATTAGTTGGCCTAGTCGCGAGGGTTTTGATCCATAGTTAAGTGTTGTCGCAAACCTGGCACGGATACTATTGTCAATGCACAATTCATTGTATAAATAGCATAAAATCAACGAAAATCAAAGATTTTATCTGTTTGTTTTAGAGTACTTAGTCACATTTTAATTTTTAAAACTCTGAATATGTTGATGACGCGATGACACTGATGCATTCGGAGACCTATAAAAATAAAAATAAAATGACTGGCATGTTTTTTGCATAATGAACAAAATTGACATTTGAGTACCTGTCGGAAACAAAACCGAAACAGTCAAATGATCTGCACAATATCGCAAACGCCACATAAACTAGAAAACGCAAAAAATGCCAGCTGTTGGAATAGACCTGGGCACAACATTCTCCTGTGTTGGTGTATGGCAACATGGTAACGTGGAAATTATAGCTAACGACCAGGGCAACCGCACTACTCCGTCATACGTGGCTTTCACTGACACAGAACGGTTGATCGGAGATGCTGCTAAGAACCAAGTAGCTTTGAATCCTTGTAACACCATATTCGATGCCAAACGTCTCATCGGTCGGAAATACGACGATCTCAAAATCCAACAAGACCTCAAACACTGGCCGTTCAAAGTAGTAAACGACGGTGGCAAACCAAAAATACAGGTCGAGTACAAAAGAAAGACTAAGCGTTTTGCCCCAGAAGAAATCAGCAGCATGGTTCTAACTAAAATGAAAGAAATAGCTGAAGCGTATCTTGGCACTAACGTCAAAGATGCCGTGATAACTGTGCCGGCTTATTTCAATGATTCTCAGAGACAAGCTACGAAAGACGCTGGAGCAATCGCTGGTTTAAACGTTCTTCGTATCATAAATGAACCAACTGCTGCTGCTTTGGCATATGGGCTTGATAAGGATCTCAAAGGAGAGAGAAATGTTCTAATTTTTGATTTAGGAGGCGGTACATTCGATGTCTCCATACTTACAATCGACGAAGGTTCTATATTTGAAGTAAAAGCGACTGCTGGCGATACTCATCTCGGAGGAGAAGATTTTGACAATAGACTTGTTACTTTCCTAGCTGATGAGTTTAATAGGAAGCATAAGAAAGATCTGAAATCCAGTCCAAAGTCTTTGAGGCGACTCCGTACTGCTGCTGAGAGAGCTAAACGAACTCTTTCATCCAGCACTGAAGCCAGCATCGAAATAGATGCTTTGTATGATGGAATCGATTTCTTTTCTCGTATATCCCGAGCTCGTTTTGAGGAACTCAATGGTGATTTGTTTCGTTCAACTTTAGACCCTGTAGAGAAGGCTCTCAAAGACGCAAAATTGGATAAAAAATCTATACACGATGTAGTTTTGGTTGGAGGATCTACTCGTATTCCTAAAATTCAGAATTTGCTGCAGAATTTATTCAACGGAAAGAAGTTGAACTTGTCAATAAATCCCGACGAGGCTGTGGCATATGGTGCGGCTGTGCAAGCTGCTATACTGAGCGGAGAACGTCATTCTAAGATCCAGTCTGTGTTGCTAGTCGATGTAGCTCCTCTATCTCTTGGCATAGAAACAGCAGGAGGAGTGATGAACAAAATCGTCGAACGCAACGCTAAGATCCCGTGCACCCACTCTCAAACCTTCACCACTTACTCCGATAACCAACCCGCTGTAACCATACAAGTTTATGAAGGAGAAAGAGCAATGACCAAAGATAATAATCTCCTGGGTACCTTCGACCTGACTGGGATACCTCCAGCCCCACGAGGTGTGCCTCAAATCGACGTGACATTTGATATAGACGCGAATGGTATACTCAACGTCTCTGCTAAAGATAATAGTACTGGTAAAAGTAAAAACATAGTTATCAAGAACGATAAAGGGAGGCTGTCTCAAGCTGAAATAGACAGGATGTTATCCGAAGCGGAGAAGTATAAAGAGGAAGATGACAAGCAAAGAGAACGGGTGTCAGCCCGTAACAAGTTGGAGTCTTACGTGTTTGGCGCAAAGCAAGCTGTTGAAGAAGCTGGGAGTAAGTTAAGTGAATCAGAGACTTCGAATGTTCGTTGTAAATGTGAGGACACTTTAAGTTGGTTGGACAGCAATTCCTTGGCTGAGAAGAATGAGTATGAGCATAAATTGAAGGAAGTTATGAACGTTTGTGCTCCTGTGATGATGAAGGCTGGCTCGCGAGGTCGCCAAGGTGGAGGCAGTGATGGTCCGGTTATAGAAGAGATGGATTGAATGTCTGGTTCGAGTCGACGAAGATGTTATTTCGTTGTGACGTATTGTAGGTATCTAATTACACTGTGAAGTTGAGTTGAAGTTTCGTTTTGACTTTTCTGAATAAAATTTTAGTGTTGCATTGTGTAAAACGCTTATTTATTAGGCACCAGAAATTTTTTTTTCTCGGTGGATTTCAAATTACTTTTATTACCTATATTAAAGGACTAAATATATAGCATCTTTGTATGTAGTGAACAATTTATTAAATTGCTAATACCTACCTACCTAACCGGGTTAATTCATTCTCGTGGTCCTACAGTTTAGATAGAGGACTAAGTATGTATAGTTTTTCCTAAATTATGAATAGTTTGATGACGTATTATGGAAGAGGTGCAAAAACTAATTTGACTTCGGAATATACTTTTTGTAGAATTACCTTGTATGCACAGAAATCGGAGTACTAGCGCTCCAAAGGGGTGAATTTCAAAATCTTTGCTTTTATGTGTATCATCTATCATCATCATCAGCGTTAACTCGATCCACTGATGGACATAGGTGCTTACTCCAGAAAGACGCGCCATTATATAGTTGTAAATACATTCGTTCATCATCAGCTTATTAATGTCCCTACTGTTGGGGCACAGACCTCCCCTTGCACAAGGCTTTCAACATCACTTATTTATTGTGAGACTGTTCTCACAATAAGTGATGTTGAAAGCCTTGTGCACTCTATAGTCGAATTATTTTTTGCAATTTTCATATGAATAGTTTAAAGGAATAGCGAGCGAGTACTTTCTGAAAAAAATTATAATAAGTTTTAAAATAATTTTTCTTTCCGTGAACTCTTCATATGTTTTTTTGTTGTTACAAAGGCAAATATTATGTTTGTAGATTAAAAATAAAACAAACACTGATTAGCAATTTCTTTATTTTTAATTTAATAACTTTAGAAATTGTTCAGAAAGAAGACAATGGTTTCAGCGTCGTACCGTTATAATTATGATATGAACAATAATAATAATTACTGCTATTTTTTATCACTATCATTACAGTAGTTACTGGGATAACGGGTATATCGTCTATGTGCCTACAGTTACCTATGTACAACGATATTTTGCTAACATCAACGTAACAATAGAATACAAGATGGCATAAATATAGTACAACAGATGCCTTCAATATTTTCTTTTAATTTTCTTTCCAACGCTTACCGCCAGGCGTGCGTGAAACCTATAGTGAAATGTATTCAACCGCCGCGTGCGCACGCCTGGCCAACCGCAGAATCACCACGACGAACCCTACGTAATATGACGTACCTATGTGCAAATGTCAAATTTGTCAAGAGTAGTTTTGATTTTCTGTAGGTATTTCAGAAACTATCAATCAATCAATCATTTATTCGTGAACATAGGTAATAATAAGTAAGTATATAGTTTAATGAGTTGGTATCACTATGCTCCGTCGTTTGACATACAAATATTTTCAATAAATTGTTTAATGTCAATATTCAAGGAATATATTTCAAATTTTGTACGTGTACAGTTTACATGATTTTATTAGGTATAGAGTTGTAAAAATAATGTAAAATGTATGTACTGACGAGGCCGTTAGTGAAAAAAAGTGACTTATTATCACTTAACACTTAACTTATCACTTAACTACCACTTCTGGGATTGTACGTAGGGACGAGCGACCAGCATTGTTACCCTTCTTTGAAACCCGGTCGGTATTTTATTCACATTTGTCAAAATATTATTTTACTTTTGGTGTCGGCTTAAATATGGATAATTTTATATTAAGATTTTTTATCTCAATAGATCCATTTTTAAATTTGTGGATCTGCTTACTGAGCTGGCTTGCGTGAAAGTCTATTTGAGAGACAACCCGAGAGTTAATGCCTAACCCGGGTTAGAACACAAAAACGGCTTGCACCAACGCGAACCCTTTTTTTTTATGAAACCATAGACAATTTGCGAGTTAAACCCTCGGTTAACCAACCCGGGTTAAAGACCATTTTACCCTTAGGTACTTTCTCGCAAGCGGGCCTGAGATAAATAGTAACGGTATAATCTTTTTTTTATAAAAGGTGATAAAGTACATTCCATATGCAACGGGACGAAACCGATGAACTATCATATCCAAAGTCTTCTAAAAAGATTTAATCCGCAAATTATTATGTTTAAACACCATAATAATTGTATTTATATTGGGTACCTATGTTGTGGAAATAATATGTCAGTCACGTATTCAGAGTACAGACTCACGTCAGTGAATTGAGTAACTATAGCTAAGCTATTTCTAGATCTGAATAAGCTTCCTTAGAGTGTGTACAGACTTTTTATTGCATGTAATTTTGTTCAGACTTTTATGAAAATATTAAAGGCACCTATTATTAATAATTAACAATATTATAATAATATATATTCTCTTAAAAGTAAAAGGCAAAAAATAAAGTAGATAATTACCTACTTAAAATAATATCGCAAAATTTCGAGCAAATAATGAATATCAGTCCAATAATGTACTTAGGTCTTTGAAGTTTTTATAATGTAATATGAAATTAAGGTTTAATATAACTGTCAAACAGATTAAAGATTTGACTATTACATTTTACTTAAGTTCTAACTTACTGGTTTTATTATTTAACATCGATATGTATGAAGTTCTGTATGTCTAAATCTGAATGTATGTTTAAAAAAAATTATTATCATTTCTTGTTTTTTTTAGATAAGATTCATCAAAAATTTTCAAACTGCCTTTCATTAATATTGAATTTTCGAAAACCGGGGCCTAAATCTATCAAGACATTTTTCATATTTTTTTTGTCCCATATACATAAATGACAAAAATTTCGAATAATCATGAATTACCCTCTTATGAAGTTAATTTTGGGTGTCCTATTCGACTATTTTTAACTACATGTATGATTTAACTTTTTTTTTCTACCTAAATCTGGCATTTCACTTATACTATTTACAGTATTTTAACTGAATATAACTATTTACAGATGCAAGGAGTATGGTTCCTTTTTAATGTACATTTTTATTTTATTAAAAATACCTACTAAAAAAGGAAAGGGAAATTAAAAATAAAAATGAAACAAAAAAGTGAAATTATATTAAAAGCAAATTTTATTGCTAAAATAAAATAAAAACTATAACCGTAAGCAATACATCATTTGCTTAATCGTAGATTTGTGTTTAGATTTGTACGTTTTCTAAAAAATATAAAAAGAAAAACTTGATCTAAATAGAAAATTTGAACTTTAAATAGATTCTAAATTGGAGAAATGTCTATTGCAGCTACAGTTACCTAAATAATGTGAGCTAATAAAAAAAATCACAAACTTGAGCGGTATAAAATAAAGTATAGAAAACATACAATAATTATAAAATAAACATTCATAATTTAATTGTAAAAGTTACATAACCCAATTATATAATATTTAAAACCTCGTCGGTTCATATAAACATAATAATACTTTTCAACTGGGGTTCAGTAATCATAGCTTAACTTTACATCTGATTGCACTTTCAATTTTTTTTTTAACAATTAAAATGAAATTCCCTACCCCTAAAATTATCGGCATAGAATGTTACTTACACAATACCCTAACCTACGTATGTACAAAAAGTCATCATCCGGCTCACGACCATTCGATACATATTTGGTATATTTATTTACATCAATCGAATCAAAGCCATAACTTAAAAATAATCAGAGATATTTGTACCTAGCCAGGGTACTATTTTTTGTCTAAATTAGAAAAAAAAATTACTTAAAGTAAAATGCATTTTTTGTATCGTAAGTTATCCCGCCCGTCAAGGACGTATGCCTGGCATACCACGAAACAAGCTACCGGGTCTATTTACAATGTCTTTGGCCTTACAATCGAACTATAACAAAACACATGTAACTAGAGAATAATATTTGCACTCGACGTCTACTGTCAGCGGCCCATTCGATGGAGCTTCGCGCACTTAACTAACAATAAATAACCGTCCAACCGTGATATGATAACTAGAGTCAGTCACTTCTAATCTAACACTCTCGTACCCGTTTCAACCGCTAAGACACTCGGCAAGAGTTCTATCACACGAATTCGCTAAGCCTAATACTCCCATCTATCGTCGTCGGTTTCCGATTTGATTTTGTCCTCGGTGAGGACTTCTTCGGGGGGTGTTATCGGGGGGCGCGGGGTTTGGGGTGTGTGTGGGGTGCGCGGGGCGGGGGAGACGGCGGGCGACGTGTCCCTCGGCACGGGGGAGGGCTCCACCCGAACCGTCTCTTCAGCTTCTCTTCGGAAGTCGTCGCCTCTCATCACGCAAACCCCGTTTATGATCACCTCGTCCGGGTTGGCAGGCTTCTCCTGCCAATCGGGGTTCACCCACTGCGGCGCCGCGGGTTTCCGCCGACTCGATCTGCCGGCCGGCGTCGACGCCGCCTTCGGCTCAGTCTTACTCTCCCCGTCGTCCAACGAGTCGTCGGAACCCATGTTACTTTCCACGTCATCGTCCTCGAAATCGTCCCCGTCGGGCTCCCGTTTTAAAGGCATCGATAAGTCGAGGCCGCTGGTTTGGTCCTTGGCCGGGTGATCTTCGGGAGGGATCAACCCTCGGCCGATTAAAGCGGCGAGGTTAGAATTCGCCGCGAAGTACGGGGGATACGGAAGCGGTACTCCGGCTAGACCCATTCGTTCCTTCTGCAACTCTAGCAATCTCTGGTTGAGGAGGAGGCGGAATTGAACGGGGTCGAACGGTGCAGAAGATTGGTCTCTAGCTGGCGGTTCTGCCGGAAGACCGTGCGGCGCATGCTGTTTTAGCCGCATTCTGTGGTTGTGGAACCAATTCGTTATCGTTCTCGTTGATAAACCAAGTTCGGCTGCTAGGAATTCTATCGTCGGCATGTTCGGATATGGATCCAAAGCGAACGCTAATCTTAACGCTTCCTTCTGTTCTTCTGAAAATAGTACTCGTTGTTTCTTTGCTGATGGAGCCCCAGATGTGGGACCCGGTGAGCTTGAGTGGTAAAACTCTGACGTGTCATTTGATGACGTATCAGAGGAGTTGTCTTGCCCCGGTCCACTCGACCTTCGCCGTTTGTTCGCTTCTCGTCGTTCATTCTTCAGAGCTTGTAGACGGTCAATGTTATGAGAGTCACTAAGCCATAACTGCATGCGAATGAACGGCTCACGTCCTTTGATGCTCAGCATATGCCAGGGTTTCGGTTTCGAGAGGAGCTCACTGACTGATCCTTGCGATAAACCTAAGACTGCTTCGCCGAAGATTTTCTGGCCGATGTTGTTGGCTAGTAACGCTTCTTTGATTTTGGTTGTAATGGTTTGCGTGTCCAAGTCTTGCGTTAGAGCGGCCATTTCGTACACGCTCGGGGAGATATGTTGGTGAAGACTGCGCATTATTGGTGGCTGATGATGGGGCTGCGGCGGAGGTGGCGGCTTCCTCTCCTTGTTGTTGTTGTCATGATGCTGAGGCGGTAAGGTTACCGCGTGGTGGGGAGGGAAGCCTGGTGGTGTGAGAAGTAGAGGCGTGGGTTGACCCAAGTGGCCTAAGTGACCTGGGCCCATCATCTGCTCCTGTTGCATCTTGGACAGTAAGGAGGTCGCGTCTGAGATCATTTTTTGCGTTGGCGGCATTGGCTTGTTCATGTTTGGCGGACATGCTGAAAAGAAAGAAAACAGAGTTTCGTATTTTCGATGAAGTTTAAGATTATATGCGTTTTCTAATCTTTTTGAGAAAAGACTTCAATTTCTTGTAGAGAAAAACGAGGATCAGTATAAATGTTGGAAGCAGAATCCAATGGATCAATTAATAAGATTATGTTAAGATACTTACGTGCTCCGCTGTAGTTTCCAGTCCTCATCAATTTCTCCGGCGCAATTTTGTATTGTGACGCGACCAACTTATGGACGGCGTTGTCATCCTCCAAAAACATCTTCATACGGATAAATGGCTCCCTTCCTTTTTGAGTCAGCATATGCCAAGGCTTGGGTCTCGCCAGCAAATCGCTCACGGAGCCCTGTGATAGTCCCAGAACAGATTCACCGAACAGTCTTTGGCTAATGGAGTATTGACTCAAAGCCTCCTTAACTCTTCTGACGATGTCTTCAGTGTTTAGATTGTTAAAGAGGTCGAATTGTTGCTGCGTTATGGGGGGAAGTACAGCCTTCATAGATCGCTGCTGTGGGGTGTGATGTGTGGGATTCGTTGGTTGAGAAATTAGACTATTGGTAATTGAGGCCATCCTTTGCAGCGGACTCGCGGCAGCTGAACTGCTGAAGTCTTCGTTCGGAGTTATCGCTGGCGGTAAAATCGCATTTCCTAAGGGACTGGAGGCGGAGGAGCCAGTCGATTGCTGTCCAGGCTCCAATTTCGGCCTGACTAAAGAAAACGCGCTTCCAGCATGTCTTATAGCCTCTTCAGCGTCCATTGGTCTATCCTTATCACTATCAGTCATTCCATTCAATTTGGCCATTTTGTCTTTCGGCAGGGAGAGGTCTTGGACCGCCCCTGATCCGTTTATGTGTTGGTTCTGGGCTTGCTGCAATGCTTGCTGTTGTAAGGCGAGCAGGTTGGGGAAAGGTGCCATCGGGGGCAAGTTGTGAATGTTGGGCATATTGCCGCCAGGCTGGATTTTGGCAAGTTCTCTGTGGTACGCTTCTAGTGCCATGCGGATGTCTTCTGGTGGTCTTTCCATTTGCGGGGGCATACCGCCGCTGAAAAATGGGGGAAACATGCTACAGTTAGTTTTAGATTTGCTGTTCTCGTATAAAATATTTTCAGTTACTTCAAAGGTTTTAACATCGTCTTGAGAAAATATTGAACTATCTTTGACAAAGATGGAAACTTACCCTGGGAACCCATCTCGATTATGGCGCATATCCTCGACTCTTCTGGTCATGATCTTGGCAAGCTCCTCCTGGTATATGCGCACCACCTTCTCTTGCGGAATGTCATCGTTTTCGTATTTCTTCAGCCTTCTGTTTTGACTTGAATCCTGAAATTAGTCAAATTCAAAAGGTTTTAGAAAGCTATCCAGATATGTCATGGTGAATCAGGGCACTTTTATTTTAAGTTTAAATCAAACGGACATCATTTTGGAGTGTCGAAATAAGTAGGTATGTTTTCGAATTTCAGGAATTGTTTGCTGTTATTTATGTTATTGTGGTCTGCCATACCTTTTGTATGACTCCGTTGAGAGTCAGCCTGGATAGGAACCATCCTTTTACCTATTTCTGAGACAAAGTAGCAATGCTTGCATTGCATTTTCCGGTTTGAAGGGAAAGAGAGCCAGCGTAATTAGAATTTACACATGAGGCACTATGCAAGACCTCAAAATTAGCAACGAATCGGAAACCCTCTAGTAAAATTATAAACACCATCGCAACGACGAGAACCCACAAGTGGCCCATGCGTTGACCCAGTCATCGACGACTATTCACTTGAATTTCGAAAACCTACTGTATGTAATGCGATATAAAGCTCACATTTCAATGCTTTGCTCTGAGATGAGTTGGTGCCGGGTTCGCGTCGAGTCGGTATAATATGCGATGGGCTTTATTAGGTGAGATGTCTTACAGTGACCTCGAACCAGACCAGGATTAAGAAGCAAAACTCATTGTAATTACAAGCCTTAAATGGTAACATTAATAGTCCATCTAAAACAGCGTCAATGTTGCCATTTTAGACAAGGATTTATGCTACGTGAAATATAAAAAAAGAGTTAAAATAATCACCTTATTGGAGAAAGGGGAAGGGCACTGCGTTCGGGGCGAGCTGGAGTCTTCATTGCTTCTAGAGTCATCGTTGTTGGGCTGACCCGTGGGAGTCTTCATGAGGTGGGAGGCTTCTGTGAGCATGTGGGCTAGGCGGTCGTCCCCTTCGCCCTCCGGCCGCCCGAACCCTGGGCCCATGTTGCCGTCTTTTGATCCGACTGGAAAGTTAGAAACGTTCTGTTTAGTTTAGTTTAGTTTGGGGAGTTTGGGAGATTGCTGTTCTTCTTAAAAGAGTGGAGCCTTAAAGGTACGATGATGATGATGAATGGTTTTACCAAGCTATGTGATTATAAATAATCTCAAAAGTTCAGATCTGTCTATGTAACGAACGAAGTGGTAGTAATAGACGGTAATAGAATAGGGGGTAGGTAGATGTAGTTATCTTATCTTATGATAGGGGGCCGGGAATAACCCAGCGGTACTTCGACCCTTGAGGATCTTTTGTGCCTACCCCATTTACATACTGGTCATCTCAGTGTGCAGGTTTTCTCACGATGTTTTCCTTCACCGTTAGAGCAGTCGGTAAATATGTACGTAAGTCTTTGAAAAATACGAAAAAATCATTGGTACATGGCACTGCACGGTTTCGAACCTGGACCGGTATCCTAGCCACTGTGCAACCGACGCTCACAAGAATATTTTTTCTTTATTGACTACTAAACCGCTCGATCTCGATCTCGCCTGATGGTAATCGACGATGGAGCATGCGGGTCCAGTAAATGCCTATTCACTCTGGCCTTGAAGATCCCAAGGTTGTAGGTTTCGGGAAATACAGACGCCGGCAGGCTGTTCCATTCCTTAGCCGTTCGCATAATGAACGAAGAAGCAAATCGCTTCGTACGAGCAGATGGGATATCAACAACATAAGGATGGAACCCCTCCCCGCGGCTGGTAGTCCGAAGGCGGATGTAGTAGTAGATGTAGTTACTAGTCATGGTAGAATACTCAATGTAAGTTGGTTGGGGCTTTAAGTATGGTCATATTTGCGTCATACATTTGATCGTTCAACGCGCATAATTTTAATTGCATCCAAAGTGTGTTGCACACATAGTTGCTGCGACGGTTCATATAATAGCTTAAACTCTTGCCAAGTAATAAATACACGAGTTATATTTAGTACAATTGAAATTAGGCGGGTCATTTAAACGCCGGCAAATTGTGTCTCAGATGTGCGGCGAATAGTGTCTCAAAGACATAAACATTAAATATATTAAGCAGACCTGATTTTACGTACACTGAATATCTAACCTTCTCACTCAAGCTCATTGATATCTTTTTTCCCCGACGTGAATTACACTTTACTACTTCTTCTTTCTCTTTACTGAAGTTTACTGACTACGCAGTGTGGTCAAAATTTCTTTCTTTCTGACACTGCCCCATACAAACAAGACCGATAAACTCCCAATTTGCCATTATCTCCTACAAGCTTTTGCCCGCGACTTCGCTGACGTTTACACTCTCCCGAAACCCCCAACATCCAATTTAATGCCCTGTCCGATTCAGAAACTAAAAGCACTACCTATCTACGGGTAAATGGAGCCCCATTAGCCGTCTTTCCTTTCAGTCTGTCACTGACATCCAGTTATCACCTGCCTTCCCCCTACGCAACATTTACCGCGATTTTTTTTAGTTTCCCGTGTGAGATTGAAGCTGGAACTCCGTTTGCATTTTGGACATGCATTATTCCCAATATTAAGTCAGCTCTTGTATCGTATACCTACATCTGTGTTCTTTGATCACTCCTCAAAGATTTGAATGGGAGCGGGCACTCATCAGCTAACCCAGCCAGTAATCCTAAAATGGCGCGGCCATAAACAAGAGAAGTTACGCGCGAAAACCGGCAGCCATATTGTGGTCATTCATCCTGTCAACATATTGTCTCTGGTCTCACAATGAAATGATACTATTTAGGAGCTGACTTATGGACGGCATTAGTATAATTAGGACGTATAATTAGTTTTAGGCGGCTGCTGAAACGTTGTGGATTAACTTGGGAATGTTAAGTTCTTCGGATTTTCTTGTAGCACTTATATTACGAGCACAAGTATGTGTGCTTGCACACAGACGGTAGCAAAAATATTGCTTTGCTTATTTGCAAGGGTGACTCAATATTTTCTAGTTTCTAGTAAGAGCTGTTCAGGCCGCCAGGTCCGGATGTTTAGTCTCTTTTATGTTTGAATAAAAGACATATCTTAATATTATGATCAATACAGTTATGAGTGTAGGTATGCTTTTCATTAGAAAATGTCCTCGGGTTAGTTTAACACGAGAGTAACGTTAGGGTTAAGATGGCCGTAGTATACCTGGATTCCTTTTTTTATTGTTTGTTACATCCTATACCTACTAACTATAAGACAAATCTGAGATATTTAGAGGTAGGATGTAGAAAGATAACTCAAACAAATAAGTAATTGAACAAACTAAGGAAAAACCAATGATCAGGTGACGTGTTCTTATTCGTCTAGTTTAAGGAAGTTGTAAGATTGGCAACAGACTTGGTACATAACGAGGCTGACATGGTCACCTTGTCGTGTACCAAGGCCTCTAAACTGAGATTTAAAAAAAAGAAAAACGTGATAATGGTAATGATCATCAATATAATGAGGCAAATAACGCCATCGTAACACCTTCATGTACCTAACACCTGCTCGATAAGTGGCCTTTTCTTAAGTGTTAAATACCTATGTGTCTAATTTTTCGGATATTTTTATTTTCTGTCTTTGGAATACGGAATTATATTACGATCCATTGTTAAAAAAAACCAATAAGTCTCTATCCCTATAGGTACAGTCGTTTTAAAATGTCCCCCGTCTATTAATTATGTCCCCACTGTTGGGGCACAGGCCTCCCCTAGACAAGGGGGTACGGGTCATGATCCACCGAGCGGGCCCAGTGCTGATTGGTAGATTTCACACGCCACACACGCCTCAGACATGCAGGTTTCCTCACGATGTTTTCCTTCACCGTTAGAGCAGTCGGCAAATGTACGTAAATCGAAAAAATCCGAATAACTCATTGGTACATGGCATTGCATGGTTTCGCATGGTTTCGATCCTGGACCTCCCGCATGGGAGTCCGGCGTCCTAGCTACCAGGCCACCACTAGCTACCATTTTAAGTAAGTACCTACTTATACTTAAAATGATCTGTGATATTGTTACTTACATATAAAACAACCTCGGATATAATGATACATACATAAGAAATACCTAACAGTCTTTAGTTTAGGTTAGTTACCCGATACTTCCGCCAGTAAGCAAATAGATTCACAAGTTTTCGGAAAAACGATATCTTATTTACTTTGCGGCAGACTTAACGACTCTAAAGGAGGAACACACGAGGAACACATATACATTTCCACGACTTGATTTCCTTCTTTTTTTTTAAACCGACAATATGTTCACTAATTTCGCCCAATGGTTTATTTTAGATTCGCCGCGAATCAAGCGAGGTTAAGCCTTGATTAATTGGTAATAAAACGCATTATGCGATGCACTGCAGTTGTTTTTGTTGAACACTCAACTTTTATTGGCGCGTAAACGTGGATTTTATCGGGAAATGAAAAGGGATCAGGAATGTTCGGAAAATGTTTTGTTAAGACGGAAAAAATTAGTTAAACATTAGTCAGGAGTTAAAAATATGTACTCGTATTATATACGAGGGACAATCCATTAATTTTTAGTCAAAAAGGAAATAAAAGAAATTTATTTACAACTTATTCCCCTGCGGCATCAATGCACTTATGCATTTGACTGAACCAGCTTTCAAAACATGTGAAAAACTGTTCTTGCGGAAGGTCGAAAAAAGCCGCCTAAATTGGTCTACTGCTTCGGCCGCAGTCGTGAATTTCCTTCCCCGCAGAGATTTCTTCAACGTGAGGAACAAAAAGAAATCACACGGGGCCAAGTCAGGACTGTAGGGGGGATGTGGTAGCAATTGCACGCCCGAATTGGTTAAAAAAGTCCATGGTTCTGGCGCCGTGTGAGCGGGAGCGTTGTCTTTGTGAAAAATTATACCACGCGTTCCGTTCCTCGGACGATCGTCACTCAGCTCCTGGAAGACTTGCGGCAGGCAAACCTCGCTATACTATTGGCTATTAACTGTTCTTCGATCTTCTAGTGGAATTACGGCTACAGACCCACTACGACGGATAAAAACGGCAACAATTTTTGTGTGTTGTGTTTTGTGACTTTAAAGACCCATTCTGTGATTGCTGTTTCGTAAGCGGGTTGTAGCTGTATATCCAAGATTCATCGGAAGTCAAGATGTAGGGCACCTGTTGTGAGCCACCTCCGTCGAATTTATCTAGCATAAACTGGCACCGGTCTACACGTCGGACATTTTGCTCTTCTGTGAGAGAGTGGGGTATCCTTCCATTACTTTTACTGTATTCCTAATTGATGAAGAAGGATTTAATAATTAGTTAGTATTAGAGGATTTAAGAAGTAGTTTGCCATTGCCTTCCTGATTTCACACCTGGTTATCTCATTATGCATGTTTCTTCGCGATGTTTTCCTTCACAGTTAGAGCTGTCGGTAAATGTAGTATGTCGTTCGAAAAACCGAAAATCTCATTGGTAAGTACATGACATTGCTTTCTATGAGTATAAAAACACCTTATTATGAAAATATATAATTTTAGACGGAATCACTGCGATTATTTCAGACCAATTCTCACGTTCCACTTTAAGTAAGGCAAACATTATCATGTCCTTCTATGGACTTTATTTTTTTTTACATTTCGAAATCACAATCTAACTAACGACTTATGACTAAGTGAACGTGATACAAATAAATTTTTAAAACGCTACTAGCATGGTCTTTAGATCAGTATCTGAGACCATAATGCTCTTAAGTTTCAAACCATAATATGTTAAACAATAAAATTGCATACGTGGTTGGGTTTCATAATTGCTGTAAACATTTTTAATGTCTTGTTAAATGTTTAATATTAGGTATTGTTTATTTTCAAAAAGCGTTTCTTAATAGGCTGCTTACTACGCATTTTTCTATTTACCTAAAGGATGTACTTACTGATTAGGAATTTTAGATTGGATAGGAAAATTATAATTTTTGTGATTAGGAGAAACCTCTCTAATACATACTAGTTTTGATCTATTATTATTATTAATATAAATAGATGAGCGTTGGTGGCACCGTGGCACCGGACTCCCATGCGGTCCGGGAGGTCCGGGTTCGAAACCGTGCCATGTACCAATGAGTTTTTCGTATTTTTCGAAGACTAAAATGGTCTGCTTAGCAGCTGAGGACAATAACCAATTAGGTACTTTATTGGTTTATTACAAATTCTATCTTCGACACGCGGCCCGTCGATAAATTTCCACACACGTCTATTGCCTTTGATCTTGTGCAGGCGGTTTGTTATTCTATAAACGATACGCGCACAATTACCAGTACGTGCCCCGAAATATTTTAAAAAAGTAAGGTTATTCCCACTCGCCAATGACGCAACGAAACGCGTCTCGCGCCGTTTTGGTAAAAACGTCAAAGTGATCAACTTGGTGATGTTTTAAATTCACTTTTTGTCGCGAAACTTGAGAAATGTAGGTACCTGTATAAAGTAGGAGAAAGCGTCTGGTACATACAATTTTTGTGTGGGAACCTGAACGTATTGAGTAAGATTTAGAGAAAACAATTTTATTGTTTATGGTCACGGATTTTATAATGTTTACGTTCGCGAAATAATCTGTCTCTCACGTCAGATAGATGAAAAAGTTGGAACTCCAAAAGAGCGAAAAAGTTCTTCCTCTTTGTGGAACTCCACAGAGGCTGTCCAATTAGTGCAATGATATCATTGACCTAGATTACTTAATAACGATTGCTGCGTTCTTATAAGATCAATAATTATTTTCTTTTGTTAGGTTGGTAGTGAAGTTTATAACATTTCTTATCTTTACAGCCATAAAGTATGGTCCGATTATGATCATTTTTATTGTGCCCATTAAGATGTGCATTTTGACGGATATTAAAAAAAAAGCCCGTTCCCAATTAATGCTGTAGAGTCACGGAAGTTTTAAAATTTATCGGACAGCCTTTGACGGCTGACCGAAGGGGTTTACTGAAAATTCAGGCAATAATTTCATAATAATAATAAAAAAAGTTGAAATTATTTGTTTATGCGACACCATATCGCGTGCGTGCACGCGAAAACTATTTCTTTGTAGTCGTTATTGATTACCATTGCCGTATGAATATTCAAAGGCTTTGGAAAGTAAGGGGGTGGTGCCCTAAATTATCGTGTCACTGTGACATAGTTAAAAAATTACTACACCAAGTAATTTACGATATTCCTATCGAATTCTACTATTAAAGGGGGGTGCGGCGATTGTAAATCAGTGTCGGGTAGTCGCAAAAGAAAGGGGTGAGAAGTGCCCACGATGACGTCACGCGGTAGATCGATGTTCATTTGCATTCGCTCCACCGACGGCGGCGGACGTCAGGGCCGCTCGAAAGTGTTGCGGAGCGCGGAAAAAATGCCCGCATTTGAATTGTTAATTAGATGCAAAAGAAATAGTTGCATGAACTGGCAACTGGAAGTTAAAATTAGGTGCTAAAGTGGTGCAAATAAAATGTACAAATAAGTCATTCTATCACTTAAGTATTCTGCTTCGCTACTATAAACATTTTTAAACTGCAATAAAATACGAAACAAAATGATCGTCTCCAGAACTTCCATTTTAGAAATCATTTTTGGAATATAAAGGCCTCTGCACACGTTCCGGTTCGATTACGTCTGCTCGAAACTATGGTTGGCGGGAAATTCTTTTGTTTTCGAGTTGGGCATTGACGTCGCGTGCGTAGGGCCGGGTGATCGGGATCGCGTGCTAGATAGCAATCTGCCCGCGGCCGGGGGCACCGACCACAATTGATTCACCAGAGACGCTGAACTTACAAGAAACGAGATATCTTTCCTTGTCTCAGTCGTTACTCTTGTGTAGGTATTCAATTGCTTAATATAATCTGCCCTTCTTATTATTACATTTATTACAACGTCTATCCCCAAATAAATGATCAGACTTTATACAGGTTGTACCAAAAATCCTTATAGTTCCGAAAGTATCCCTAACTATGGGGCCAACTCAGAAATCGGGAAATAAATCAGTTGTTTCATACGTTTTGTATGGAATAGCATAAGAATAGCCAAAGATTTAAATCTTTGGGAACAGCTTATTATCTTTCGCGATTTCAGAGTGGGATGTGAAAGTTGAACCCCTTTCGGAACTATAGGGGGATTTCGTTACACCCAGTTAACATAATGCGGTATTATTTATTTATATTTATTTAGGTACACCAACATCACTTATATTAAGCATTTTTTAAACTGTACAGATCCTACATAGATGCTCTCCTTCTCCCCGATATTTGTCCCACTAAATGGGTAACTCGAGATTGGAGTCTCGAATGTTAGCTGATCTCCAAAGCTCAAGACCGTAAATACATTTTGATTACACTTTCACTCGTCAGGTGCATTAACGATTTGATTTGTCTCTAGGCAATGGCGTGTGTCAAGCATTTAAGTTATCCATTTATTTGAATCATAAGATTATTGAACTTTCTAGATATTATTTATGATTGATAGATAGGCTTGTTTATATTATAAATCTCAAAATTGGAAGCGTTACCTAAAATAATAAAATAAAGAAATCAATAGATCTATTTCGGTCTAAAATGGGGGTGTTAGAGCGTCTGTGGCATCGTGCGGGAGGTCCGAATTCGAAACCAGGCATTGGGCACCAATGAGTTTTTCGGTTTTTTCGAAAGACTTACGTGCATTTACCGACTGCTCTGACGGTGAAGGGAAACATGTGAGGAAACCTGCAAACTGAGATAATCAGTGTGAGAAATGGGGAAGGCAATTTAGAAGAGGTGTTCAATATCCATAACTGAACAATTGAACTATGGGGCAAACTCTGAAAATTCGAAAACACAAAAACAGCTGTTTCATACGTTTCGGTTGTGTAGTGTACGTAGACCTTTTTTGTATGGAACAGCTGATTTTTCCCTATTTCGGGGTTGTTCCCATATCTAGTGAAAGCTGTTCAGTTATAGATACTGAATACTATTTCGACTTTTATATAGTTTTATTTTTTAAGTCTCAATTTGGCTTTGGTACACGACAAGGTGACCATGTACGCCTCGTTTATTTCGGCTTTATAGGGGGGTTTTGTTCCACCTGTATTTTATAGTCTATGGGATATATATTGAGCGTGCTTTATCGAAAATTCCCCAGCGTAAAGGTAAAAACGCTAAGAGCATTCGCCCCCGTAGCGCGGACGTTCGTAGTTTGTAACTAGATTCGATAATCAATTTAGCGAGCTCCGCAGTTAACTTCCACCGTTCATACCCATAGCCATTTTTTAAAAAGGCATTCCAGAATTCTCCGGTAGGTATACGCATTAGACGAGATTTTGTTTAATTTTAATAAATATCAGTTTTTATATCGACAATCGACGTTTGTTTGTTTGAGGAATACTTCCTGTTCTGATTCGGAAATACTTTTACTTGGCGCTTTCAGACATTTCACGTGCTCTAAATAAGTAGTTCGTAATTATTAATGTATTGCATTGGAGGAGCTCGTAGCCTAGTTGCGAGCACGGTCCGAAAGTGATCGTGCAGGTTAAGCGACGTTGGCGCGGTCGGTACCTTGGCATATTTCATCTGAGCCTCGGAGAGCACGTTAAGCAGACGGTCCCGGTTGTTGTCGTTTGACAGCAGTCGTTAAGCCATGTCAGAGTCCTACTGGGCGGCCTGAACAACTCTGACAAATAGATTGGCCACTAACCATACGATATGCAAGCAAGCAAGCAATGTATTGCAGAAACCCTGATGGCTAAAAACTTATTGACAATTTTTTCCAACACAAGTGCACATCACTATGAATTCCTCCCCCGGCATCGCCCACGGGAGCTTGCTTAGTCGTAACTTTGAACGATAGCAAAGTTTTTTAACGTAATAACCGAATTCGTGTTAACTACGACTCATAACGCAGTTAGTCGCGCCTGATCGTCTGAGGGGTCTTTTTGGGTTTTAAAATCAATTAAAAATACATTCGTTTTTCAGCCCGTAACTAAACAACAAAAATCATTAATAATGAAATTCAGTGGCCAGTTACAATAATATTATATGAATGATTGAATACACTTCTTTGCACAAAATAATGTGATACAAACCGTACGGAACGATTAATACAAACTAGACAACCTTATGGTGAAGTAATTTTGGTAGAAAAAGGTGGGTTGTGCACCGTTTATAATGAATTATAATGAATGTGGCTAATACCTTTGCTAAATCAATAGTTTCTAAGCCTGCATAGGTATTTTAAAAGGCAAAGCGAACTATTTTTCACCAGTAGCACGACACCGGTTATTAATGCATTGATTTCTGCATGGTTGGTTTATTGATTATAAGCGATTGATTGTCGTTTAACACGCAAACCTCGCGTAGCTTTGCACAGGTTTTTATTTGAGTGAAAATGAAAAATAAGTACGAAAGTTTACGGCCATTTTGAAAAAAAAAACTCTTAATTTTCTTTTCATATTTGGAACAGAGAAAAACTTCAGTCTTGTGTAACTCCTATCGATTAAGAAAAAAATTAGGAAATTCTTACGGATACGTTACCATTACTTTAAAAAAAAAACTCAGTTTAGAGGCTTTGGTACACGACAAGGTGACCATGTCAGCCTCGTTAGGGTCACTAAGAAAAGGGAAGGGAAGCTCTGGTATTATTAGAGTCAGCCAATACCAATACTTTTTAATAAACGTAATTCTTAACCTAAACATCAGAGAACGTTGTAATTTTAAACACGATGACGAAATAGTTCGAATTTCAAAGAACGTACCTACTTATAACTTTGACTGCAATTATAAATCCACCAACCTAATTAAACATTTTACAAGAATTAACCCTAATTTCGCCACAATAACGAGTCATTCATAGCTCCGCATTAATCCTAACTAATTATGCAAGACAGGCAGCAAAGATGTAAGATGGCCGCTCACAAATCGCGTCTCGACTGACAGGTTAAACAACCTATCCCGTGTGACAGACCGGTGATATATACCTCGCTTTCGCTAAGGAAATGTGGGTAATTAATTCAGCGGAATAATATGTCAGGATGCACTTAATTTCCTATAAAACTGTTTACGTTCGGGAACAGATAAAATGGCGTCTCAAGTTTGCGCGCCAAAATTGCAGCCACGTCAATAACTGCATTAAGATATACTCCCACTAGGTGCGTGACCCAATATAAAAATGTAGAGCGCACAGAATACTGGCCACTTTGCTCAACTGTGAAAAACATCATGCATGACCTAAAGTAGATTTTTTTATTAGACGTACTAAACTGACAGGTGCTAATGTCACTTTGTAATGTAATAGTGATTCGTTCAGTTCCCTTAGTTCACCCAAACAGTGATCCAAAAATATAAAGTTAAATTATATATTGAAAGAAGATGGATTTCGCTTCCATACAAAGTGAGGATCAGCGGTTTCTTTTTTTAATTTACAAAAAAAAATCACGACATTACAGATGAAAATAAAATATACTTTGATTGGTGAACTATTGGTCAGTGATTGAACTCGATCTTTGGTCACAACACTATTTTTATTTCATCAAAAACTGGCAACACAAGAAACGTCAGTTTAGGCCGTCTAATAAAAAAATACTACTTTTAGGTAATGCATGATTTTTTTCACAGTTGGGCAAAGTGGCCAGTATTCTGTGCGCTACATTTTAATATTAATAAAGAACGCGTAGGTACATATTTTGATTCAACATTGGATTTAAATTTTGAATGAACGTACGTATCTCAAACTTTTTCTACTAATCGATTTAAGCTTTAGGAAGTAAATATAGAGTCTATCAAATGAGTTATGGCACCCCATTTTAGTAATGAAAATAAAAATCGACAGTAAGCAACACAAAGGTACATATTTTTACCAGACATTGACAGATAACGCATGTTCCATCGTCGACCTCATCGTCGCTTACCATCAGTCGAGATCGGGATCAAATGCGGGTTTAGTAGTCAATAAAAAATATAAAAAAACATTTCTATTGTTTTTTTTTCTTACTTACTTACTTTCTTACTTACTTATTGCAATACGTAGATTTAAAAACACACAACCGGCGAAAAAGACTCGACAGACTAACCATAGCTTAAAAAAAGTCCAATATTATTAGGACTAAGTCACACATGCGTAAATCCAGTTAATTTAATCAACATCCACGTTCGTTTTGTTCACCGATCAAGTCGCCGAAATCGAAACAGTCGCGTGGGCGGTGGGTGACGGACGACGCATCGCGACGTGTTTACGACAGCCTGACCGCGGGTTTATTAAAATAATTACCCCAAGCCCCGGACCACTGACGGATAATGAGAACGCTTCTCTTTATCGTTTTTCCCTGTATTGTTAACGCATTTGGAATTTGTGTTTGCGAATGAGTTTAATTGTGTTGTGGTGCCAATTTTGGGGTTCACGGCTCGAATTTGAGGAAACGATACTTCGTGCTACTGCACCATGAGTCAAACTTCAAACTATGGGTCAAAAAATGTCGACACCAGGGGTTCCCAAACTGTGCGCCGCGGCGCCTCGGGGCGCCGTGGAGAGTCAACAGGGGCGCCGCGAGGCACTCCTGTTTTCTCTTTACTCGCTAAAATTACTTATAGTGTAAAATAAATAAGCAAGTCGACAGTTCAATTATGTTAATGATCAAGCACCTTTTTCTGTTATTGTATTTCATATGTTTTCTGTAAATTTTAATAGTCTCAAATTTCTAAAAAACACGTACGCCGACGATCCCGCCGATAGCCGCCGTCGCGGCGCCGCAGGCTGTAGAGTTCCTTTTACACAAAATCCCAGAAAGGCCCATACAAATCGAAGGAACTCTACAACCACGCTGCTGGCGGCGTATGAATAAGCGCCCTAAGGTTTAACTAAAAAGTTGTTTTCATATCATTATACACATATATTACGACTAGGGCGCCGGGACAAAATACTAAACCTGTAATTGCACCGCGAACTGAAAAAGTTTGGGAACCCCTGGTCTAGACTATTCTAGACAAAAATTAGTAGCGCAATAATCCCTAGAAAGAGGTTTCTCTTTACTCATGAATTATTACCTAATTAATCTTCCTACTACGACGTTTATCGTGATTGATAAATTTTGAGATCATACATATGGCTAAAACACATATCCTGTATGACATGTGTAGGAAGAAGTAGAAAATAAATGTTGCCAACACTGCTGTGGCGCCTGTAAGTCGTTTCAATAGTCCTTAACACAATTACCGTTTAATTGCCAACTAAAAATAACACCCGCTAAATTACATCGCAAGCCCTTGTTCTAACTGCAAAGATTTTCATTGCAACTGTAAATTAGTTGCATTTTACAACTAAATTTACTCTTCTAGAATCAACACTTGACAATTTGATATAATGTGCTTTAATCTAGACGAATCGTCAGGGCTGCCAACCTTACTCTAATTAGGATCTAATTATTACATTATTTGCATTTATTCGTTTGTTTAGGCAACATGACAACACGAAAACCGTTCAGTAATCTGATTTGGAATGTCATGAATAGTAATCAATTTATATTTACGAGTATTAGGAATAAATATTAAATTAAATAGATGGATAATGTAGCAATTGAATAGACATTATATAGTTGTAAATCTAATTGTACTTTATAACATTTTAGTACATTATGTATATTAAATTGTAGTCTTCAAAGCCCTGGATGTCTTCAGATGTGTAAAATAACACGTCGTTTTCAGTGAAACAGTCACAAATCCGCACCTCGGCGCGGCTAGGCGAATTAAATAATTGTTTTATTTATAGATTTTCTACTGAAAGCAGCTGTAAGTGGGGAAGTAGCCGGAACATGTCTCTCTGTTAATTTTGTCATCGTTTCAATTCACAAATCGTGTTGCTTTGTTATTCTAAGTACCTAGCAGACAGCTTTTCTGAGGAAATATTTTGCATATAAATATTTTCAATGAGCAGACAAAAACGCAATTAATGAATGTCATTACGATTAAATATAATTAACATAGAGACTGAAAAACTAAAAATAAACAAAGGAAAAGAGACAAAAGACTCGTTCCAGACAGTTTATGCGTCCAGAAATTCACTCAATATTAGCCTTATGTACAATATCATAAAGTATATAATGAGACAGAGTATTATAATCATAAATACAACATTAAAGAGGTCTGATTACTTCGTCGGAAGACATCAAAGCCGCCGCCCGGCGACGGGAATTCCTGAACGAATATTTCCTTGACCTCTACTAGAGCTTCGCGCTACTCGCCAACAGATGGCGTGACAAGTGCATCGCGGTCATACCAAACTTTTTTAGATTCCCCCTCTTTTCGAGTTATTTCATCGTAAATGCTCTTAAATGGCTATTTACTTTTTCAAAGCTGCTCTCTAAGTGGCTGTTCAAGAAGTTTTTTTTGCGAAATATGTCCTTTTGTAATAATACTCATGATAATTGCATCGTAAATTAAATTCCTGTCTCTGTCATAGTAATTTCATAAACGCCCCAACGTATGTTCAAGGGTTCTTTTATAGCCATAATAGTTTCCTCTAATCTAGTGCAATAATCTTAGCAAAATATTTTTGTTTTTCCTACTGTCCGTGAGATGGCGTGCAACGATTAATCTTTTTTTACACATGACTTGATATTCTACACTTCCACATGTATTATGTATTGATTATTGTTGCGTTCTAAAACTAATAAAAACACGCATCGATAAACCTAAAACAAAGTCGTCCCAAAAGTTCCGTCCCTAATCCCTTCAGTCCCATTCGATACCCGAGGTCTATTGGGTAATTATTATGTGATTACCCTTCACCAAATTTTCGCGTAAGGTAGGTTTTAAAGTTTATGATTTATGATAGATTGACCCGTTTGTTCGCCAGTTTCGACGTGTCGACGTCCCAAAAGGCTTTCGTTCGCAGTTTGTTTTTAACGAGGGGCTCGATTAGGTCCACGATAGGCACACAAAAACGTGTGGTTGGTTATTTTGTTGATAGCATCAAGCGTAAAGTTAGAATAATAATGTTGAGTCCAAATTTAGTTGTCTCCGCAATGCCCGGTTTGTTTATGAAAGTGTCTACGAGTTCGATATTCAAATAAATCAATTCAAAACCGCACCCCTGTCCAACTCCGTGCATTTCGAAGTTGGGAACAGAAGATGGGAACTTTCGGCCATTCGTGTTCGATGTGTCGCGTCGGCCGAGTGTATTAGTGCACGGTTAATACACTTGCCAACTTCCGAACTTGAAACTGTTTTAAACGCTTTTGACAGTCCCCCGCATGGAGTTTCTGAACGTGACCCGCCGTTGATAAGTTTGTCTTTTGGCTGTATAGATAATGACCTTTGCCTATTTATGTATTTTTGAGAATAAGCAAGGGTTTATTTATTTAAAAATGTTGTGATCACTCCATACTTATTTAGGTACTTTGTTCCTGCATAATAAGCTTACTAACATCTCCTAAAACAAGATATTGTTACAAAAACATTTTAACATTATTTTGTTGTTATTTTTTGTTTTATCTTTTTGCTCTCTTGTCGAGAAAGTTCAACATAGCTAAATAGCGCTACTTATGCTGAAAGTTCGAGTCCCATGATTGATTTGGCATACTTTTCTTGTTTATTCCGTAACCTTTCGTTTATTAAATCAATTAGAAAACCAACAACCATTTCTAACACACAAAAGCGCAATTGAATATTAAAATTTGCTTAGCATTAAACTAAGAGCACTATAAGGGGAGTTTGGAGTAAAGGAGCATCGAGTACGCTTAACTTCGGGCATAAAGCCTTTGGGTGTCCTGCGCCGTCCGATAGTGGCCATTGAAAATAGATTTTCACGCTACGCTTGAACCGCTTTCGAGAGCAGAACTTTACCCAAATATTCGTTCGGGAATTTCGCACGTACGTTTCACAAACGCTTGTTTGTTTGTGTTCGTTTTTCGAACTCTTTTTCTTTTTAAAATGTTGGATATTTCGTTTCAATCTGGAAGGCGATTCTCGCAGCGTTCGACATACAAAAGTCGAGCGCTACGAACGTGTTGTCACGCTCACACATGTAATGTGAGCGAATGAGATAGGACTAATGTCGAATTCGACATTCCACTACGAGAATCGCCGTCCAGTTGCCCGTTTTTATAGTAAAAACCACACAGACAATTTTTAATTACCTACTACAATTTACAGTTACTTTATTGCAACTGTCTTTTGAACTTTGGTTTGTTTTACATACAGTTCAAAGGTGAGTAACACGAGTCAACATCGCTATTCTACGATATTATAAATCTCGTAAGAAAGGCCAGGGGCGTATCACAGGTCATATTTAGAAATTTTGCGGCCCGGGCGAGTGCACCCGATAACAAATGAAAAAAAAAACTTTGAGCTGAATCCGAAAAGTAAAATAAATGTCAGTTCACACATAAAGTTATTTATCTTGACCACGCAGAGTATAACGGGGAGCTCGGAAATAGGATCCCCCTCCAAAAAATTAAATAAAAAATAATAAATATATAAAACAAAATGTCTTATCAGGTAATACACCCATAGTGCCCACAAGTTTAGTAAAAAGACAAGTAAAAGTAGAATAAAACATAAAATTAAAATAAAACTGAAAATAAATGAAAATTAAAATAAAAGTAAAAGTAAAAAGGGAATGTTTTAAAACTATACTATATTAATAAAAAATATATTGATTCGATTTCAATATCATGACCACACAGACTGTAATGGCTGGTTTACAGTTGGTCAAGCACAGTGGCGAGTCAAGTTGGCTTTCAAGCTGCCTTGCCAGTAGTTACAAATATTTTTTGTTTGTATGTTGGGTCAGGCTCTCGCCATTCTACTCGCCACTAAACTTGACCAAATGTAAACCGGCCATAACCTCTAGCCGTCCAAGGCACTCACCCCTAGGATCTTAGAAGAATACGTCACTGAGATAGACAAAACCATTCCTATAACTTAGCCTATAATATCATCATTCACTGAACCGTGCACCAGCTAGGTAATAAGACCAATAATTATTACTGCGGTAACTAAACTTAATTGGAACTAAGGATTAAGTGAATAAATAATATGCTGTATGCCTTATACACGACCGCAAAGTGTGAAAAATAAAGTTTTTACAACAGAAGCGCGGTAAGGTGTGAAAATTATTGAGCGTTATTGGTAGAGATCCATTGTGCCATCTTGACTTACGTTATGGAGACTGATTTATACGAAGCAGCATTGAATAGAGTCCAGACACGAAATGCCAAACTGGAATTACAAACTCTAATTGAATTTTACGAGGTAAATTAATTTTTATTCATACTGGCGTGAAGTGCACGATCATTGTTTTAAAAAAGAAATTGGTTACTGAACGAAAATAATAGGAAGAGGCAGAGGTAACAAGACATACAGCCTTGTCCTTTATAAATTACTGCTTACCGCTTATGATACTTTTTTTTAAGTACTGGACACAAGTTATTCCTGCCATAGCGTATAACTTATTAAAAAAATTCTAAGCGTGCGTCTGCAGTTTTATAAAAAGGTTAATTCATATTGATAGCAAATCCCGCCTTGCCGCGTAATTAATAAAGGTCTTTTTGCGCTTTTTGCTGTACTCTTGGCGATAACAAATTGTAAGGGCGGTGTGTTGTAGTAATTGATGTATGGAGTATTAATTTCAAAGGGTTCCGTAGGAGAACTATCTGAAGCTTTTATTGACATGTGGATATAAAATTGTAATTGAGAATTTTTTCAAAAATATCGTGTTCTAGGCCGTTGTAGGCCGTAGGTTGTGTTTACCTACGCTTGTCATAGTTAAAAATGGCCTACAAAAATAAGAACTTAATAAAAAAGGGGGTGTGTGCTTATGACCACACGATAGAAGTGAAAACTTAAAAAAATACGCGATTCAGTGTCACCGACCCGACCGCGCTTGATGTCGAATGGAGTCGAGTATACCCGATTCAGCGTCACCGACTCGAGCGTGACGGTTTTCACTTCAAAATGTTTATTCAATAATTAATATGAAGTAGTAATAAAATGAATATGTTCAAAAACACCGATTTTCATATGAGATGAGGATTTGGGCATTCCAGAACCCCCCATCTACGGCCATGGTGATCATGACTTTATTCTTAGCGAGTGATTATGGTGGTAGCAAGAGTGTCGGTGGCACAGTGGCTAGGACACCGGACTCCCATGTGGGAGGTCCGAGTTAGAAACCATGCAGTGCCATGTACCAATGAGTTTTTCGTATTTTTCGAAGACTTACGTATGTTTACTCAATGCTCTGACGGCGAAGGAAAACATCGCGAGGAAACCTGCACACTGAGATGACCAGTGTGTAAAATGGGGTAGGCACAAAAGATCGTCAAGGGTCGAAGTGCCGCTGGGGTTATTCCCGGCCCCCTATCATAAGATAAGACAAAGATGGTGGTAGCAAGTGGTAGTCTAACTACCCGTGACTATACTGTTTTCGTGTAAGTATTGAATAAAATTTAAAGCTTGTACGGAACCACGTGATAGAACTTGGCGCGTGGCTAGCCATTTTTTTTATTCACGAGCTTTCACAAATGTAAGGCAGGTTGTTCATTAATTGATTTTATTCACCTAGATGCAATCGAAGCGCATTGAATTAATTATTTCAAAGTCGATAAAGATCAATCGATAAGTTTTATGAATAATAAAACGATGCTGGTTTTGCATCGATCTAATGTTATCTACTTACTTATTATTGGAATTCAAAAGGTTTTGATTCCCGTTTTAGTCAAAGTGAAGTTGGAAGTTGGGACGGCCTTTGGTGTAGGACGCCACCTGCGTCGACACCCTTGCCCCGTCTCACCTTCCAGACACTTCTTATAGAGCCGGCTCTGCGGCCGCTGCTGCAGAAACCCTCAAACGGCGCAAATATACCAATCTGGGTGAAACATACATATTTGAGCAGTTTGGGGTTGAAACATTGGGACCCTGGGGCCCGGGAGCGCACCGCGTCTTCAAGGACCTCGCAATGCGCCTGGTCGTCGCATCAAAAGACCCAAGATCTGGCTCCTATTTGGCCCAGCGGATTAGCTTAGCTATCCAACGGGGCAACGCAGCCAGTCTCTTGGGTACACTGCCGGATGTGGGGGACTTAACCCAAATTTTTTATCTTTAGTTTTCTTAGCCTTAGTTTAGTTTTAGCTTTAGTTTTATCCTAGTATAGTATGATAATTAATTACCCTGGTATTTATATGTTTTGCAAAGGACGTCAAAGTGAATAAATAACTTTTGGGTCTGCAAAGTAGGTATATGTATCCTAATCCCACTGATTATGTAGAAGAAATTCTTAATTTTGTTTTCTAGGATTCTTATTTGTTTGTATTCTCTTTAGTGTACTTAATGAAATACAAAATTAAAATATAAGCCCCTATTAAAGCTAGTAGTACAAAGTACTTATCCCATTTGAGATGTCTTCCAATCAATCTTAAGTTATAACGCCCTTACCTTCTCATACCTAATTCAAAAGTTTCGTTCAATTATTAACCGTGAGCTAGAAGACACATCCTTAATGTTAAAGCCTACTTTAGTCTCGTGTCATCTCTATCTAGAGCTATGGCATAGAAAAGGATAGCATACTCAAATGAAAACTTAACTTTAAATTTCCGCCTAAATTGTACGTCACTATTTTCTTTTCTATCTTTTGTTTGTTGTTTCTTTACTTTAAGAACGTTTCATGCAACTGACGGTAAATCTCTATGCATAACCATTTAATATGCAAGCATAGCTCTAGCTGAAGAGCTCCCATAGATACAATACCATGTCATTTTCCATGTTATGGCGTCCATTTCCCCATTTCCCACGATACGTAGGTACATGGCATAATGGGGTCCTGTCCGTTTGTCCGTTACGAAACGATTGTTCGACGTTCACACGTGACGATATGGTTCGCAAATGACATGGATGTAAAGAGATCACGAAGAACTGATTGCGAAAGTGAGGTGGTCATGTTATGTCATGGCATCAGCTCTGAACTTGCGAAGAAATTCTATACTCTGTTTAGTTTTTAAAAATTAATCTTTTGCTAACAAAGTTACGCTTAGATACGTCTTGGAACAATTACGATCCGTTATATTATAAGTAACATTTAAATTATTACTTACATGTTATAAGCTGCTGTAAAAGGGCATTGTCAAAATAAAAATATGGCTGCTGCAAAAGGTATTGTCAAATAGGAATGGTTGTAATAGGTTTGTAAACAATTTCAAATTGAAATTTCCTGACCAGGAATATGAAAACCATCGCCATATTGCGGAATTATATGGTAAGTACGAGTAATTACTTATTTTTTCATTTTATAGCATTGATTTGCGAATTTGCTATTGTTCTATAGCGATCGAAAAAATATTGACCTAGTGAAAAAGGTTTAAAAAATGAGTATTTTAGTATTTGAGTTTATGTGCTGCATGTGTTTGTTTAATATTTTGTTTTCTTTTTGATTCTAAAAAATGGGGTCATTTTGGTTGAAAGATTAACTCTAAACCTAATTTAAGAAACCCCGACGTACCATTGTGGAGATTCCCTTACTTTTTCCTGGTCATCATCATGTCCTCAGGGTTCCAGATGTGGGAAGGTCTCCATGGTCCTAAACATTTGAGCTCAAACTCGAACTACCTAATTGTTAGCGTTCCAGAGATCCCATCACACTCGTTATCCCTAGATACTCCAAGATCTTAGAACCACTGATCCAATTTTCATCTGACATGACTCAGAACATACAACACATTACACCTGCTGCGCCTGAAGGTGTGGGACGCTCCGGGTGGTTAAAAAATACTCTTTGCTTCATGGAAAAAATGTTATGTTTTTTGCCTGAACGTTTCTCTTTATAACTATAGCCTTTCAAATCATATAAATAAAACGCAATAAACCTTCTGAAATGGCCACCACGACATCAAAACTAAACATCTTGTTTACTATTGTCATTACGCCAAGTACCTAATACTAGAGATCTCGTTAAGTATTGTTTATAAATCGATGTTTTACGTTCGCCAGCCGTCGACCACCGCGTTCAGTGTCCACATCCGTCGCAACCAGTAATAACCAGTAATGATGGTCACGCTACCAGCCAATAATCAGCTGTACCGTCGTGGGAACAATCGCTGTTTCTTTAGATCTACCTGACATATGTATACTTGTACATAATATGTTATTGCTATTTCTTCGGGTAACGATAATTGTGTATGAATTATTTTATCAATTTCTACAGTGATAATACTAAAGCTAAAACTAAACTTAGGCTAAAAAGAAGAAAAAAATAAAAAATAAAGATTATTTTTTTGGTTAAGTCCCCTACATCCGGCAGTGTACCCAAGAGACTGGCTGCGTTGCCCCGTTTGATAGCTAAGCTAATCCGCTGGGCCAAATAGGAGCCAGCTCTTGGGTCTTTTGACGCGTCGACCAGGCGCTTTGCGAGGTCCTTGAAGACGCGGTGCGCTCCCGGGCCCCAGGGTCCTATGTTTTAACCCCAAACGGCTCAAACATGTATGTTTCACCCAGATTAGTATATTTGCACCGTTTGAGGGTTTCTATTAATGACCCCACTGTTGGGGCATTAATAGAAACCCATTGGTACATAGCATTGCATGGCTTCGAATCCGGACCTCCCGCTTTCTTCCTTAGCTAAAATTAAATCGTTCATCACATTCGTATCTCCGCATCTACATTTCGCCAATACATAAACCGATCGCATCGAAACGAAACGGAAACAACACCCCTAATTTCATAGGAAATAATAAAACACTAACAATTTCCGAATTATCTGAAATTCAATCTCTCCAGGCTCATCCCTCCACGGAACAAAGGCTAATGCACACCGGCCATTGTCCTTCGCAGATTTATACCTTGTACTGCATTGTCATTAATGTGTACTCTGCCTTACAATGAGTTCTGGTTTTTTAATATTTTTTTTGGGCATTTTCTCTCGTTTTCATTGTTTGGCGTTGTGTTGATTTCTATTCTATGACTCTTGTTTGTTTGATGATTGCACATGCGATCTCTGTGAAGGGTTCTGGCACTTTTGAGAAGTTTGTATTCTTCTTCTTTGTCATGTTGTTAGTGGCCAACTTACTGTCAGAGTTGTTCTGTAACAACTGCTGTCAACAGTCTCTGGTTCTGACTGCGCTCCAAGCACCATAACTTTCTAACCAAGCTCGCAACTAGGAATTAATTTGTATCCCTAATTGGTTATCATTTTATTGAGTATAAGACTTGTTAAATTCATTTTGTATTTGAAAAATAATGATTTATTTATTTATTATGTTTTGAATTTCTTAGTTTTTGTAAACGAAAATTAGTTTAACTACCGGTAGAATTGACAAGTAGTCCAAGCGGAAGGTTTAACATACATAATTACATACATATCTTATCTTATGATATGGGGCCGGGAATAACCCCAGCGGCACTTCGACCCTTGAGGATCTTTTGTGCCTACCCCATTTTACACACTGGTCATCTCAGTGGGCAGGTTTCCTCACCTTCACCGTTAGAGCAGTCGGTAAATGTACGTAAGCCTTCGAAAAATACGAAAAACTCATTGGTGCATGGCACTGGCCGGACCTCCCGCATGGGAGTCTGGTGTCCTAGCCACTGTGCCATACTCACGCTTTCTCGCAGGGGCCTAAAGATTTCCACCTGCAACGATCCTGACAAACCGCTCGCTTCTTCCACCCTCATCAAACGCTTCATACACGATCTTCGGTTAGTGGTTGACCGCACCTGACCTTGACGCCCACAATCGATCTAGGTCTTCTCTTCAGAACCCTTCCATTCGCCGTTTCCTTATACACCGCTTTCGTTATTCTCGGCATGCTCACCATACCCAATAAATACGGATGCAGTCCAATTCATTGAACCAAAAATACTAGAATAGCGTATGAATAGGGTGATAAAAATAGTACTTAGTATTTAGTATTCATGCCCCGCTGTGATTTCACTACGGCCTTGATAAGTTTAGGGAACTTTTTGGCGGAAACAGAGGTCGTGGACCTCGGTTTCAATTCTGGACTCAATCTGTTATTAAAAGTTGCAAGTATTTAACCTTTTTCCATCTGCACTGATATGGAAGAATGCAAAACGTGATTTACGAGAAAGTGGCAAAAAAACGCAACAAATTGGTTTTGTAATGTTTCTGGAATTCTAATCTATTTCTTTTTGTCTCGCAAATTGTTTAACAGTAGTGCTTTTCTAGTAAGAATGGTGGGTATAATAATTTGTGGGACACTGATGTAAAGTATAATAATTTGAAGGGAGTTAAGTGTTAAAATGACAGTATGACCTACGGAGCCGAAACGTGGACACTGACGGTGCGACTGGTTCACAAATTGAAAGTCGCTCAGCGTGCTATGGAAAGAGCTATGCTCGGAGTATCTCTGCTGGATCGAATCCGAAATGAGGAGATCCGGCATAGAACAAAAGTTATCGACATAGCTCATAAGATTAACAAGCTGAAGTGGCAGTGGGCCGGTCACATCTGTCGCAGAACCGACAACCGCTGGGGGAGACGAGTTCTGGAGTGGAGACCGCGTTTGGGCAAACGTAGTGTGGGACCTGCTAGATGGAGCGACGATCTGCGTAAGGTGGCTGGCAGCGACTGGATGAGAAGAGCCGAAGATCGGGCTCAATGGCGCGCCCTGGGAGAGGCCTATGTCCAGCAGTGGACTAGAATAGGCTGCTGATGATAAGTGTTAAAATTACACGGATAGAGACGATCTCATAAGAGAATATCTACAGTATTTTTGTTTACAAGAGATTTAGTTTAAATCCTATATGCAGAGTGAAGTTGTTCAGATTTTACGACAGTTCTCGAAATATGAATCATATATAAGTCAATGCATCGCCCTTTTTTTCGAACTTGGCGGAAACACTGCCGAGTATCTAGGTTTACTAGATAGGTTAAGTAGCAATTAAAAATATACTATGAAAATGACCTTTTCACCAGTAAAATAATCTCTATGATCATCTATCAAAAATGATAGTATTTAATTACATTTTTATCATTATTTTTATTTACGACTAAACCCGCGTTTGACCTCAATCTCACCTGGTGGTAAGTGATGATGAGGCCGAAGATGGAGCACACGGACTGGCTTTTCTATAAACCCTGCCGAAACCCACAGTGATAGCAATTAATGACTTACACTAAGACGATTGATCAGTAATCAATCACAAAAGTAATGACGTGCAGATTCTATGACTATCGTGCTAAGGCGACGCCAGACGTGTCCGCTTACTTTTCTATTGTTATCGACACTTTGTCCGTCTGTGTACACGGAATCTGTATCTTTTACTGCTGTTCAAGATGTTATATAATAAGACAACATGTTATATAATAAGAATGGTCCACGATTTGTTGTAAAATATTGAAGCCACGAAGAAAATTCGTAATTAAAAGCCAAAAATAAAATTAAAATTTTGAAAAAAGGATTAACAAAAGAACACTGCGGACATTCCAACAATAGAACAACGTATTTGAACTATAAATCGAAATCGTTACGACAGAGGGAGGAGCGCGCTTGACCATATCCCCCTTAAACTACATTACCACCCTCTCACCCCCTTTATGCGACAAGGACGGAGAATCTTTCCGTAGTAGCTCAGTTTCCGCACGCGACGGGAAGTGTGGAAGGACAGATACAAGGCCGGGACAAGGGCAAGGAAACAAACAAAAAATAAAAAAGTTGTTAAAAATAAAAAAGAGTGCGGTCACTAAAATAATGATTAAGCTGTTTTTGTAGTCAATTTTGGGAGGGTTGGTTCAGACTATAGGTGAAACAAGTCTGAATGCACCCTTTATAAAAGTAATTTGAGCACATTGTGCAATCATTAATCGTCATTTAAAAAAACTGATCAAGAAACTATTTTCAATGATTGTACAATGGTTAATAATATTAAGTGCAGTTTCTAAATTTCGTATCATACACGGGTATGCCTTATGATGATATTTTTATGAACATCGTAAAGATTCAGTACCTAGTACATTTTATCATCATTAACAAACACAAACAGCCACTAATGGACATATTTGATAATGAATCCACACTAATCTTTACAAAATTGATTTGAAAATAAATAAACAAAAAAAAACCTGTCAATACTGAATCCCAATAAAAATACCATCGTCGATGTAAATCAAATCGTGCGACCTAGATTCCTTTTGTCTACCGTCTAAGGCTTCGAGTGAACGTTTAGTCTTTCCTTTCGGGGTTTGATTGATGGCCCATTGTCAGGTAGCACTGATAACCCGCGCCAAACCAGACGGAAGATTGCTGAGGGGAATTGATGGGTGCTATATCAAAACATGCTGAGCTCCTACCAAAGAGTCTTTCATTTTGATCGTAATAATCGATTGCAAATTAAATTAATGATGGGACGTTCTATTTTTGTTTCGAGCAACACTTTTTGTACAATTCGCTATTTGTATCTGAAAATTATTTATCAAATTTTGAACTAGGAAGATTTTGGAATAGCCGCGTAGACGTCAATGGTAGAGGCTCTTTCTTATTCTATTCTATGACCAAGAATAAATGAAAGTAACATACATAATGTACCTTTTTTAGGGATAAGCGACTTCAGAAGCATCACGGCGGCCTCGTCGCACGCCCACGCATGCATCTTCCTGTACGAGTCCCGTCCCTTCTCCGTCAGCTTGTCCCAGGGCTTCGGTTTCGACAGCAGCTCCGACACAGTCCCTTGCGACAGCCCGAGGACGTACTTCGCGAACAGTCTCTGTCCAATATTATGGACCGAAAGCAGCTCTCTAACCCGCCTACTTATATGCAGCGTGTCCAGGTTAGTATTAGCGTATTTATCCATGTTGTATCTGAGCATTTCCTGCAGTCTCGCTTCCATGGGATCTCCTTTGGGTATTAGGGAGTCTCCGAGGCGCCCGACCAGCGCTCCAGGCGGTAGGGGTCCCATGTCGTCCGCGAAGCGGTAAGGTCTGTGTTCTTCAAAACGGAAAGGTGACGGCGGAGGCAGCGGAAGCGGCGTCGGTCCGTTGTTGTTATGATGTGTCGTGTTGTTGTTGAGGGGGGGCGGAGTGCTCGGCCAGTCTTCGGGACCTGCAGAGAACAGACTGTTACGCGGGAACACGAGGAAGGGAAAGGGAGACGAGGTATCACGCACGTACGTAAGCGTTGCATTCGCGGCAACGTTGTACGAATTTTTATAAACAGCGGCGCCTTTGGTCGTTTGAATGAGCTATGAACGATTACGCGCGTCCGTGAGGGGACTGCGGCTGGGTGTGGGAACTGGATTCCTCGTAATTCCGCGCGGTTTCGGACAAAAGAAAAGTGAAGCGAACACGCACTAGCTACGGACGGACACAGTTTGAATATCGAAAGCTTTCAGATCTGTCGATTTCCAATGGACTTGACGACAACTAGATGTGGAATGTTCAACTCGAATTGCAAACTCTTATTTTCACCTTAGATACTGATAGAGACGGAGATGTAGAGTTGAAAATTCGAGTTGAATTCTGGTATAGCAATTATAACTTGACTGATTACTAGTAACAATTGCCTATGACCTATTTAATGAATAACTTACTTATTATGTATGATTAAATTTCATATCAACGACTCTCTTATCATACTTTTGACTTTCCAAGAAATCTACTTTTTTTGGTAGACCCCATAATTAAGGCATCATTCCTCCGAAAGCCAATTCAGTCAAGTTACAATCACCATGACAATCAATATTGTGCCACAAACCTGTATCCCTTCTCTCCGAGCTCCGCTCCCTCTCCACCGAGCTCCTCTCGTCTCGGTGCGCGGGCGCAACGCTGGGAGAGCGCAGTGGCTCAGGCTTGCGCTCGAGCGACCTCTCGCTCCCTCCTAGGTCGAGGGCTCGGAGCATACTGGAACAAAATAATTATAAGGTGAGATAATTATTAAAGTAAAAACACTGGATAAATAACTTTAACTTAGTAACTTTTTTCAATTGAACACATTACTTGATAGATATGACTAAGATCTTGGTTGAAGTGATGAACAAGCAGACTTTATATGTCATATTGAAACAAATGCTTGTTTGAAGTAAACAATCTTTTCTTTAAGTGAACAGTCTTTAACAGAATTGGGTTTTGCAGGTCGTGAAGACTGAAGAAATAATAACTACATTACTTTTTTCAAGACTAAATGTTTCATCTCATTCTAATATGTGGGTAAGTGAGGATGAGGCTTTAAAGGGAGGTAGAGTTGGGGGAAGTTTCTGCCGGAACATATCTACGAAGTGAGGGTTAACACATTCACAGTTCAGTGCAACCAAGCTGGGGTCATTTTGTTTGACAATTTAAAAAAAGTATCTTATAGTTCCTTGTCAAGATCATTGATCATGAAAATAAGGACATTTAGGGGTCATCCTAAGCGATGCGACATGGTTCGCGCGATTACTATAACAAACACATCGCGCGACTGTCAATTAGGACATTTATTTGACATTCGTTTGTTTGATCGCGCGTTCGTACGAACATAATTCGCGCGAACTAGCGTTGATCGCGTAAACTAGGAGCAAGAAAAGAGATGCCGAGTCAATATTTTACATATAAATAGGAATTAAATGGCTGTCTTTCCAACTTCTATGAAATTTGTTGGGTGGTCCGATTACCGAGCTGTCCGTGTTTACATGAAAGTTATTAATTCGCCGATAGCCAGTTACCTCGGCTCATTGCTTCCTATCGCCCACGACTTGCCCGCGGACATGTCGGCAGACCTACAAACTAGTTTTTAGACCAGTCTAAAACCAATTTCCTACTTAAGGGTACTTCTTATCTTATGATAGGGGGACAAGAATAACCCAGCGGCACTTCGACCTTTGAGGATATTTTGTGTCTACCCCATTATACACACTGGTCATCTCAGTGTGCAGGTTTCCTCACGATGTTTTCCTTCACTGTTAGAGCAGTCGGTAAATGTACGAGTGTTCGAAAAATAAGAAAAACTCATTGGTACATGGCACTGCGTGGTTTCGCACCCGGACCTCCCGCATGGGAGTCCGGCGTCCTAGCCACTGTGCCACCGACGCTCTTAAGGGTACTTTATAGTAGGTATTTACTTTGCAGTACATTTTTTGACGACTTTTGTAAACTGTACTATAGTTTTTTTTACATAGGAAAGGCACGTCGATCTTTTAGAAAAACCTAAATAAAATACGGATTTCTCACTGATGAACTCGGAAGCCTTCATCTGTGTACTCTCTGTGACTCAACCGATACTATTCAGAAGACTTTCAACTTTCATCAGTGACAATCCGTATTTTATTTAGGTTTTTCTAAAAGATCGACGTGCCTTTGCTATGTGTAAAGGGCTATACCAGGAAAAAAAAACCTAACAAGGCCTCATTGGTACTTTTTACTGTGATAAGGAGTTCGTCAAGAAAAATAATTGCAATTGTAAGACCGGACCAGGCTGGCCTCTACTTTGCTCAGCGTATAAGCCTCGCTATACTGCGGGACAGCGCCGCCAGCCTCCTCGGGACACTCCCTGCAGGGAGCGACCTGGGCCAGGTCTTTTACTTTATTTTGAATAAACATATATACCATCTTAGTTCATCATCAATTATATTATTGTAAGAAATACATTAAATATGATGTCGAATTATTAAGTTTCTTATGCGTCGAAACGTGAAAAATAATGGTGAAGGGTTATCTGGTAGGAAGGTATCATTAAACTGTATAACATAAAGAAAACGTTGGCATAATTAAGGGGGTCACCTCCCGATATACCTTAATAAATTGAGCGAAAAGGGAATTGATTAAAACCATTTCAGGTGAATTAATTAAGTATTTTAATTAATAGGATATCCCGGTGCCCTTATTGGCAATATTCCTTTCATAAATTTATTGAGATTGAGCCCTTTGAAGGGATCTTGGTGGCTATTAGGCGATAAGGTCCCTTCGTATCTTCAACTACCTTCGCTGATAATGTTACTTTATATCCCTCGGTAGATTTTGAGGATCAGAATGCGAGGTATCTACTTCAACAGATGTTGTCATCATCATCATCAGCCTATTGTCCCCACTGTTGGGGCACAAGCGTCCCCTTGTACAAGGGGGTACGGGCCATGATCTACTGAGCGGGCCTAGAAAACTTTTAATTTCCTCAGACATGCACGTTTCCTCACGATGTTTTCCAGACAGAGCAGTCGGTAAATGTACGTAAGTCTTCGAGAAAATCGGAAAAACTTATTGGTATATGGATTTCATGGTTTCGAACCCGGACCTCCCGCATGGGAGTCCGGTATCTTAGCCACTATGCCACCGACGTCGCTCAGTTGTTGTCATTCTATTAATAAAATTACTAATGATGACTTACGATCTATTTCTAATATTTCTATGTCATGAACGCAAATGTCGACACATCCGATGAAGCTTTCTATCTCCCTCCCCTGCTAGTCATTATTCCTAAATGTAGGTGAGTACTTATTACCATCGAGTACGTTATTACTCCCTCGTTACAAAGTAACAGTAATAAATACTCGCTTAAAACTCTCATCGTGAACCAAATCGTACAATTTGTTGTTGAACGCGACTAAACTCGCGATCGATTCGCCTGGAGCGGAACATTTTCGCACCTCCAACAGTAGGGTTGCACCTTAATTACAATTTAATATATCGCCAATTAAATCGTTTGATCGGGAGCACGAGGCTAAATTTAGATGTCGCTCGTTTCTAAGCTAATATATCGGTGGCACAGCTTCTGTATTCGGTTGGGTGTAGTTAAGAGCTGGCAATAAGGTAGTTTAGTTGTGCGAATTTGTATGAATTGTGCTCTACGTCCCCAGACGATTGGTAACAGGTGAGAACAGACTGAACTGTCTCGTATTTGTGTTAAATTTACAGTGATTTCGGGAGGTTTTGATACAAAGTTTAGAGTAGAATTCACATTCGTTATTCTTCTTAATAAATGCTAAACTCTACTTACGACTAGCTCATTCTTTTGTAGAAAAATGGTTTTTCGGATTATATTGAAGGTGTTTTATGTTGGAATTTCAAGGAATTTGGAACACAACGAAATAAGGGATGACTCTTTAAATCCCTTAAGGATTTTACTTAAGTACACTTAATTAAATTTTACGTATTAATTATCATGTTAGTTCATTTTATTTACGAAATTCGTCGAACTCTAACGGTATTTCATTTAAGAGAGCATTATGAATTTGAAAGTATGAAAAGCGTCTTATTCTTTTCTAAGCATTACTAATTTTGACCCCCCACCAACCGAGAAAGGACTGTTGAAAGTTTGACGCGTATGTCTGTTTGTATGTGCCATGTCTCAACAACCAGTGGTCCGATTTGGATGCGGGGTTTTCATTTGAAAGAGTGTTTTGTCGAGATGGTTATTAGCCATGTCTGTCGATCAAAATTGGTTCAGTAATTTCAAAGACCTGAACCATTTTCGAGTTATTTTCTTAGGCAAGGGTGTACAGGGCAACAATACCTGTACATGTCCCTTGGTCTAGGGTGGAGAGCAGGCTCTGGCGCCCGGAGGGGCCTCCCCCAGTGGTGGAGCGACGATCTATACGCTGGGGCTGGCGAGATCGTGGGCCCGGGGGTCGTGCCTCGCCTGCAGTGAGGCCTATGCCCAGCAGTGGGCCAATACGGGCTGTTGGGCAGATAAATTGCACTTACAGAATCTATTCGTACTTGTATTGTTGTTAGGTAAGAAGACCCTTAAATTTCATTTATTGAATAAAGAAGGGATACTAATCGTAAAATAACACTAAAATACCTAAGCTAAAATTACAAAATACCTAATTATTTTACAAGTAAAAGACCCGGCCCAGGTCGCTCCCTGCAGGGAGTGTCCCGAGGAGGCTGGCGGCGTTGCCCCGCTGTATGGCGAGGCTTATACGCTGAGCAAAGTAGAGGCCAGCCTTCTGGTCCCGGGATGTCTCTACGAGGCGCTTGGCTATTAGGGACAGTGGGCTCCAAGCCCCCACGGCCCCAAGGTCTCCACCCCGAACGGCGCAAATATGCAATCACCACCCAGGCCCTTAAATGATTTGAAAAATTGAACAAAACAAATGGATTGGATACCACATTTTTCCAATTTCATTTATTGATTAGAAAGGGGTTGGAAAAGTTGCGTAAAAATTGATAATTTGAATTTGAAATGTTATTTTTTCTAATTACAATAATTGATCAGAAATTCAATGTAATAACCTAAGAATCTACTTATACAAAGTATACTTTCTGTAAATTTTACAGTTTTTTCTATTCAGAATCGGAGTCTAGAAGTAAAAGTGATGGTAAATAATATCTAATAGTATCTATTAAAATGTAGGTAGATATATAGTAAGGGGTTGTAGCTAAAAAGTTGTGGTTGGAAGAGAGAGAGGAGTTCAGAAAAGTCAGAGTACATCAACAAAATTGCTATCAAGTTCTATGGACTTCTAGAATAGTGTTTTGGGGCAGCTTCACTGAAGGGAAACTTAATTATCATTAATAGGCATCGATTTAAACATGCATGGAACATTTTTCATCAAAAAATTCGTTCGAAACGAATCGAACCGAATACAAATGTAATCGAATCGAATTTAATCGCGAATGAAATCCAATGCGTTAGTTTTGACAGTTGTTCCGACCAAAAACTATAAACAGAACTGAGTATACTATACTATCATGTCCTTATATAAAAGGTTTTTGTTATTTTAGTTCAATATTTTTTTTTATAACGACAAAGACGCATTTTCACGTTTCGATCAAACACATCCAGTTTAAGATCTATATAAGATTTAAAACCGAGCTTTTCTATAAGTACTAAGTATAAATACTAAATAAGTATATTCCCGAAACCTACGACCTTGGGATCTTCAAGGCCAGAGTGAATAGACATTTACTAAATCCGCATGTTCCATCGTCGACCTCTTCGTATTTACCATCAGACGATATCGGGGTCAAATGTGGGTTTAGCGGTAAATAATAAATAATAATCGAGTTAATAAACTGTTTGAAGTTCCATATTGCAGGAGTAACTATGCTAAAAAGCGCTTTTTTGTGCTACCGTGTGATAACTGGTAACTGTAACAAAACATTCAGTAACGTTGATATATATTATCTTATCTTATGATATAATAACCCCAGCGGCACTTCAACCCTTGAGGATCTTTTGTGTCTACCCCATTTACACACTAGTCATCTCAGTGTGCAGGTTTCCTCACGATGTTTTCCTTCACCGTTAGAGCAGTCGGTGCACAACGTTGATATAAGTATGTAGGTAAGTATACCTTTGAATTTAAAAAAACTTATTAACTATATTTTTAGTACTTTCAGTGAAAACTTAACTGGAGTATTAACTATATTGTTTTATTATTAAGTATAATTCGGTATTTGACTAAAGTTTTTCCACCAATTAACTTACATGGATGGACATCCTGAAGAAGGATCTAAAATTCGTATTTCGATATCTCAACTAACGTCAGAGATATTAATGGTTAAAGTTAGTACTGGAAAGATGCTCTGTCCCTTTTCACTTTTCAGCAAAACAGTTCTTTAAATGTAGCCAGGACCTGTTTGTATGGCGCTAATACACAGTGACGTCATAATGTAATATTGCCGTTACTTTCTATCGTCTGATTTTTGATTGCCTGTAGCTATTTTATTTTTCAACGAATTTCAATTCTGTTTTTATATTTGACCATCAATTGATGTCTATTCCTTAATTTTTAAGAAATGAATTTAATATTTCTTACTTGGAAACTGCCGAATTATAGCTGTTTGTTTTCCATTAATAAAAAAAATAAAAAAATGTGCCAATGTGAGTTACGGTACGGCATAATGTAATGTGCATTAAGAGCACTTGTGTTGTACTCTTAGAACCTGGTGACATACTTAGTTATAATATGTTTTATGCGCGACCGAAAGTAGATAGCGAGTTTTAATAGCTACGGAACACAAGTGGCGTAGAGACGGTATACGCTTGACGTTTTTAAGGCGCTACCTGAGCGACACTTGCGCCGCCGCTAGAAAAAAAACCATCAATTAATTAAGGCAATTAAAAAAAATTGGTTTACAGGATTATTTCATTAAGTTTACTAGTAAGTTTACTATTTATGAAATAACCGAAGTAGGTAAAGGGCAAAAGTGACCAAACGGTCACTTTCGCCCTCTCCTCTAGAACAATTATGTGAGCACTAACAGCGAGGCAAGGGCCCCATAGGCATACATTTTCATACATTTGACATTTCAATGCGCGGCTAATGTAACAATAAAAATGCTAACAGCACATGCGCCAACTGGCAGACGCGGTTTCCATATAAAACTTCTCAAGCGAGCAAACTACAAAGGGTGAATTAAAAATTCTTGGGTTATACCTTTTTGTAAGTGTAATAGGGTATTTGACAAGTATCAAAAATTAAATACATTTCATAAAAATAAGAAAATAGACATAAATTGATGGTCAAATGTGAAAACAGAATTAAAATCTGTTGAAAAATAAAATAGCTACAGGCGATCAAAAATGAGACGGTAGATAGAGACGGCAATAGATAATTGTGACGTCACTGTGATATAGCGCCATACAAGCAGGTCCTTGGCTACATAATAAGGACTGTTTTGCTAGAAAGGGACGGAGCACCCCCTCACTACTAACTTTAACCATTAATATAGCTGATGTTAGTCGAGATATCGATAAACGGATTTCAGATCCATCTTCAGGATGTCCATGTAAGTTGATTGATGCAATAAAAAAAAGTCAAATTCTTATAACGGCCCCATGCATTGCTCTGTTCCAAACGGAAGCTTAAAAGCATCTTTGTCTTCGGCCAAAAGCCTTCAGTTAAAGCTTGTAACACACTGAATATTTGATGAACCGAACGCGCGCTCGGTGTGCCCCCTCTTTAGGTTCACCGGAGTTTTTGAATTAATTACTTGAACTTGAAGTAATATCACTGTTGGTTTTAAGTTGTAACTTGAACGTGTGCGGTTGAGTTAGTAGAAGTTAAATGTTTGGATAACATGAAGTTCGTTTTTTTTTAAATTGGAAAATCTACAGCACTTTTCATCATCATCATATCGTCAGTGGAAAGGAAAAAAGGTTAAACCCCCAAAATTGAGGTTTTGGGAAATGAGTTTTGAGAGAAGTATTTAGAATTTTTTTTGTCCTAAAACCTCCATTTTAGCGTTTTAGATTTTTTTCTTTCCCATTGACGATCTCATTTATTCATAAACAATCATAAATTGTTAGAATATTTACATGTCAAAAATATTAATTAAAATCTCAGTATCAACCTTAAAAAGGAAATCCATTGCATAAATAAAAATCATGAGCTTAAGCTACCGTATGTCATGATTGACACTAAACAGGCAGTCTCATCGCTCAAAGCGATCTCTTCCAAAGAAATTGATATCGTTTACTTAGCACTGTAAACACCAGAATATAGAACACAATACAGAAGTCTATCTATCTATCTATCTCAGCCACTTCGGACATAGGCCTCCTCCAACTTTTTCCACTTCCGACGGTCGCAGGCGGTGCGCATCCAGTTGTGGCCCGCTATTCCCCGAATGTCGTCCACCCATCTCATAGGTGGGCGACCTTGTCCCCGCGTGTTTTGCCGTGGTCTCCACTCCAGCGTTCTTCTGGTCCACCGGTCCCTATCCATCCGTGCAATGTGTCCCGCCCATCTCCATTTCCGGCTTTCGATGAGATCTACCACGTCTCTAAGCTTCGTCCTTTGTCTGATCCACTCGTTCCGTTTGTGGTCTAACAGTGTTACACCGAGCATCGCCCTTTCCATCGCTCTTTGTGTCACTCTAAGCTTCTCAGCGGACTTCTTTGTCAACGTGGTAGTTTCCATTCCATACGTAAAAACTGGCGAGACACACTGCTCGATACAGAAGTATACAAAGATTAATACATGCAGCACAGAACATCTGGTGTGGTACAGTGCCAAAAAGGGTACACAGCTCAGCATAATGCTGAGGCAAGCCACAGCGCTGATTGTCAGCTGGCCCTCAGTGACTGCACGGACGAAGAAAGCAACAGTGTGTGCGTGTTGTGTTGTATGAATGTCTGTTACAAAATAACCTTTAGTAACCCGGTATTTACCCCTGACTGTAAAAGACCGCGCGTTATCTTTCTCACCACTGAAGGAAGGAATTTATAATTTATAATCAATATCGGAGCACCCTTTAGCGAATAACTGGAGGGAGGTTAACTAGAAATATGTCTTTGATTCCCTTTGAAGGGGAACGGGAATTCCCGGCCCAGTGCGAACCATTAATCAAAAATTTGTAGCAGATTTGTCGATAAATTTGAAACTGATAATTTGGGAATATTACGTAGCTTACAACTCGAAATATTGGATGAGTTGCAAAGAGGGGTTGATCTCAGAATAAATTCCACAGCTATAGCAGAAAACCGTATCGAAATTGGTTCAGCCGTTTCGGAGCTAGATGGGAAAAGACACACTCAAACAAATATCCTCGTAGGTCAAATGCATATACCTTCTCCGTTCCGTCGTGGATAAAACAGTAGAGAGATTTCAGAATGTCCTTTTTTCTTTTGATTTGAAACTTTATTTAGGCTGTGTTTATTGAAGATCCAGCCAGGTGAGAGGGCAAACGCGGGTTTAGTTATAAAATTAAAAAAAATGTTTAGCCTTACACAATACTGTACCTAATTATGTTTTATTTTAAGCATTTGTCAGACGCTATAACTAAAACTTTTGATTTTATATAATTTGAATTTATATTATTGTTAGAGTATATTTAATACTGCTGTTAATGACGTATCTTGTAACGGTTTCAGTTACTATAAGATACATAAATACAATACAATACAATTGGTTTGTAATTTCGTGTATCAATGTGATACACTAAAGCCACGAAATAATACTTCCGAAAACCTACAACCAGCTATAGATACAACCTTAATATTATTTCGTTGAAAAAATTGACGGCAATTTTCCGCCTAAAATTAATCATCAAAATAATCACCTACGAGGAAAATATAACCTTATTTTTTATCAACATTGACTCATATCTCGAACAATGTCGGTGACGGCGATATCGGTTATCAGCGGAGCCATCGGTGGCCGATAACCGACTCCGCCCCGTTCGGAAACTGACCAATCGCGGCCGATCGATCGGTCAATACGGTACGCCTTTCGAACGTTCACGTACGTGGCCAGTGAGAAATCAACCGGAAAATCGAGCCGCAGTATCCTCTCGAACATTGTCAATCAGCCAATGACGAATCGCCGCTATGTATCGTTCGAAATTCAAACAAATCCAATGAAATTATTGAAAAGTTATCCAAACAAAGAAAACGAGGTTCGAATTTCGAAATGACGTCGTTTAAATATGTCATCTAAATTCTGTACCTCAGAAGCATTAAACTGTAAGTTCCATAACGAATTTTACAAATGAGACAATTTTGTGTAAACATTACTCATGTTTGAACTTTGATTAAGTATAAAATTGGTAAACAAATTCTCAAAGTGGTTTTTTTATTTATTAAAGTAACTATTCTAGATTATAATTTGCCACGATACCTAAGAAACAGAAAATGGTAGAAAAACAATTACACTGTTATGCTTCTGAGGTACAGAATTACTGAAAACTTATCCAAACAATGAACCCAAGGTTCGAATTACGAAATGACATTGCATAAAAATATGTCATCTATGTACACTGACGCTCAGAAAACTCGTTCTGATTTCAAACGAAAAATTGTCGCCGCTTGTGATTGGTTCTTCAACGTTTGAATTCCGAACGAAGAGTAAAGATTGAGTCAACCCGTCATTGGCTCATTGACTTTTTATTTTTAAAAGACTATGCCGCTAAGCTCATTTCCCGGTTTCTAGACTCAAATTCTTTCTCGAAGACAAACGTTTGCTAACGAAAGCAACATTGTGTCAACACGTTGTAAAAAGCTTACGGCCGCCGAGAATTCTTTTTATGGCTTCAAAAAATGGTCGGGGAACGTAAATTAGTTGATAATTTGTGTGTGACAGTGTGGGCCTAAACTTTCGTTAAATGTAAGTCAAACATCGCCCTAAGCAAATGGAGACAGGTGTCCACGATAGGACCTCGTATTGATATATAGGAGGCAAACATAGCTCTGTGTGCCATATAATATACACGACTCGTGTTTGGTTTCCCCGTAGAAATATGTAAATTAAGTGTGTGCTTAGTTTTTAATTAAACAAGAGATAACCGATGCTTGATTCATTATTTGCCTTTTAAAATTTTTAAGTTGGAATGTCAACATTATAAGTTGAAATGTTAAATCTGTGCTTAATCTGTCATAATCATAAACGGTAAAATGGAAAAAATTATCTCAAATTACCACTGGCAGCGTACTCGGGCAGTCAATAAACAATAAAAAGAAGAAAACGAAAGAACAGAGACGGCCCATTTCAAATTTGGAATTCAGAATTTAATCACAACGCAAACACCGACCAATCCGCAGTTAAGTCGAGATTTGGCGCGGTATCGTTTAGAAATCAATCTATTCCAACCCCCTATTAAGCTTTAATCTTCGGGAGCTGGCTATAACTTAATCCTAACTTGAGGAGCGGAATAAATAAGCAATAAACCGGTACAGGTGCTCCGAACAGTTTATAGAGAATTTGTAACATCTTATGGGATTAGTTTCCCGTCCTTTTTGTTCGGAAACCATGGTAAAGGGAAGACTCGGTCCGATCATGGGAAAATCGACAAATGTATCGCGTGCTCGCCGCAATAATTGAAATAGGAATGTATTTCTTTTATTTTTCTATCAGACATGTCTTCGTGTCGTGTAAGTCGATAGTAATAATCTTGTGATTTCTGAACGGATTACAGTTTTTTTCGTATTATGGCTGAATGTCTTTATTTCCTTTGCCGCTTGTACGATATTTTTACTCGTTTTCCTGCAGTTCGTTTTTCAAATTGTCACTTTTGAAGGAAATCAAAATAAACGGCGGCACCGTGCTTTGAATCTCTTAAAGTAACGTCTCAATCTCTCAAAAGGATATAAAACACGTATAAACAATTACTGAGAACATTAAAAGGAGTCCTTAAGGATGTGGTGAACAAACAAAACAGTATGAGTAATTAACTTTTTTCGAGAATCTCTCACAAGCTGTGAAAACAATGTTCAAACGGGGTTTTAATTATGTCCAATAGTGTTCCAACAGCTTGGGAGAGTCTAATTGACGTACTTTTATGACAAGGCTGTTTCGTCTATGATCTTTGCCTTACATATTGGACAAACTTTCAAAGATTCTGGTGATTCGACGATTTTTTTTAGATTCGGTTCAACTCTATCATAAATGAGTTTATCTCTATTTATATCTAAAATATGAATGAAAATCATTCGAAGACGCGACGAAAAATTGTTAGTTTCGCTCGACTCTACCATAACTGAGTTTATCTTTATTTATGTCTAAAATACGGATTATTTTAGTTTGTTTCATAAACATAAGGTACCTACATACAGTGGTCGAAATAACGACTGAATGTACTATGTCATGTTAGGAAAAATCTATGTAACGATATGAACCAACCCAAACCAATTTCAAAGTATTTCTCGTAGGCTGCACAAAGGAGGTCCCATGCTTTTTTATTTTTTTTATATCTTTTATTTTATTTTCGTCGCGGTATCGAGAACCTCTCATGTCACAATCCCACAGCTTATAGCGTCTACCCGCTAAACGGTTCGAGATACGGAATTTAGCAGCCACCCCCGTGTTTAAACTACTTATTGATACAGAAATCGCTCCCTGAGAACCCTAAAACTTTTTTTTATATTTCCTGTCATCAGTGGGAAATATAAATAGAATTATCGAAATGTGTTGGGAATTTGAATTTGGAAATGTGATAAAAGTGCAAATATTATCTAACTTTTATCTCTGTATAATTAATTAGCTAACAAAATCTTTATCTATTTAAAGTTACTTCTAAAAACATATCTTTTGTTAATTTTTTTAAAGTTTATTCCTAGGGCATATTACAATTGACTGAATTCAGACAGACTGAATTTACGGTTTAAAGAACTGCTCACGTCAATTTAACGTCAATTACCTAACGTCAATTTACGTCAGGTCCTATATAAATGTCAGCGACTCCAAGAAGAATACGTTTATTTTTAAGAAGCTGGGATATCAAATACTCCACGAAATGTTACACATACTCTTTTGTCCCATCTGATTCGTAGAACATGTGGTCGTGTCCGTCCCTCTTTGCTGACGTTGCCTTCCTGCGTTGCCGACGCGTAGGTGTGCATGACTAGGTACATATAAATATTATGAGCAGCGTTTTCAGGATCTTGAAAACCACTGATACAATTTTTATCTGACATGTCTTAAATAAGACAACGATAAACAGACCAATAGATGCATTTGCGTCAAACTAACACCTTTAGTCCCGACTAAAGATTTCAACCCCCGGGTTGAAATTCGTAATTTCCAGCCTTACCTTCCATATAAGTATAGGAAGGTAGTTAGGTAGTCGACTAAATCGTTGACTGAATTCAGTCAAGTGTATTAAGACTTTTATTCTCAATTCTAAAGATTTCATTTTTATACTTAATCTTTCTACAATTTCGGAACTGTCATAATATTTTATATGGCCTAAAATGTGTACTATTTTACTACTTACTTACAGTACTCTCTCTCTCTCTCTCCCTCTCTCTCTCTTTGTGTCGGTGTATATAAGTTTAGTCAGTTTTTGTTCTAAATTCGAATTCTCTTTAGTTTCCAAGCATTTCAATAAAGTTTCTAGATTGGTTTCAATCGCATAAATTTTCCGATAATGTTATTAACATGTAATTTTTACTTTAAAGTTTTTTAAAATATATTATGTACTTTCCCACGTGTCAGTTCCCGAGTAATCAGCCGGAAGAGATCCGTCAACATCCTCGCGGTAGGTGATAATGCATCAGTCAAATGTGCCTTGATCCATCGATCACACTATACTGAGTCTATTGCTAAATAGATAAACAATAGGCACTTTTATTATACTATCAGTATGGAGTACAGTCGGTAAGACAATTTAATTCAATTTATTAATTCGATAATAATATAATTTGCACTGCACCGCCATAACATATCTGCATGCCCAAAGGTCAGCTGGCAGAGAATGCTGCAAGGCATTAAGCTCACCTGTACACAAAGGTGTAAAAGAATAAATAAAATAAATAAATAAAATAAACATAATAAATAATAATTAAATAATCAATCAATAATAATTAACTTATTAATTAGCAAAAATAATCTATCAATAAAATATTCATCAAATTCACATTAAAAATAAATAATTAAATACTTAAATTACTAAAATACTTACTACTTACTTATATAATTACTTATAATATTAATGATCTGTATCGCAATTGCAATGTCATAGACTAATAATAACCTAGATATCGCTGAAAATATATATATATATCGAGGAAATAAAAATGTTGACACCATGGCTCTATATTTTAATTTTTCTTTTCAGCAGGGGGAGGAAGGAGTAGCGGGGGACGATCATACCTTACGGATATGGAATTGGATCATTGATCTGAGATCATACCATATCATATAATACTATATCCAGTGTTATGTAATTACTTATTTTCAGAAGTGGGATCTATAATGCGATGTCGTACTTGCAACGATAAAACCGAAACTGACTTTTAATTACCACTATTTATACCAGTGACATAAACGGCTTGGCGCTCAGATGCGCACGAGTCGCACGACCAATGTTTTCCATATGTTTAATGTGTTATTTTTACCAATATGGCGACCGATGGGCGGCACCTTTGATCCATCAAAGGGTAGCATCAAACGCGCCGATGCGAGGCGACATAAAATCAACGCTTGCGCAAACATTGTAAAACACCTTTTGAAAATAAAGTTGTACAACTATTTATGGTTGTTAATCGATCGGTATTTTGATTACAGGAAATCGTTCTGGGGCATTTAGCTGCTTCTATACGTACGAGTAGAGTTTCTTTAAGAATCTTACAATGTTTTAATAATTACTTACAATAATTTACTGTAGTATACTTATTTATACAACACAAGGTATCTTATTATGGTTTCGTTTATCGATGATTTTAATGGAGTGATCTTCGGAATCTGTTACTCACTTAATAAGTAACCCCGTTTTAGGATTCTGTACCTCGAAGAGAAAAACGGAAACCTTAGTTTTAGTTCTAAAACGGAACTATTGCTGTCGCTACTCCCTCCGCCCCTCCGTCCGTCCTTCTATTACGCGGGTTTAGCGCCTAAAGTTCAAATTTTCACATAAAGTACCTACTATACCCATATCCTTTGACACAACTCAAAAAGGTAGAAAATGAAATATTTTAAGGACTAATCTTATCTTATGATAGGGGGCCGGTTATAACCCAGCGGCACTTCGACCCTTGAGGATCTTTTGTACCTACCCCATTTTACACGCTGGTCATCTCAGTGTGCAAGTTTCCTCACGATGTTTTCCTTCACCGTTAGAGCAGTCGGTAAGTGTACGTAAGTCTTTGAAAAATACGAAAAACTCATTGGTACATGGCACTGCATGGTTTCGAATCCGGATCTCCCGCATGGGAGTCCGGTGTTCTTTCTAGCTACTGTGCAAAATGGGGTAGGCACAAAAGATCCTCAAGGGTCGAAGTGCCGCTGGGTTATAACCGGCCCCCTATTAGATAAGATACTATATCACTACACTTATTCTTTTTTTTATCGACTTATACCGAGCTGACTTTCAAGTTGACAATTTCACAATAATACTAAAACAATAGTGCACCATCTAGTAGACTGGTGATGACGATGGCGCCAACACCTTATCAGTCAAAGGTAGGGTCAGCAAACAAGCCGTGTACACACGCGAGCAATGACAGAGTGCTGACTTTACTGAGATAAACTTAGCGCTTACTTACTTTTCTTCTATTGGTTGAGCTTACTCACTGATCATTTCTTGTGAAACGGTGACTATTTGTACTGTGACTAAGATTACTTTTTTTTATTATATAAGGAGAGCAGACGAGAATACGGGCCAACTGATGGTAAGTTTAAGTACATAAAATTCTTCATTCCACCATAGATTCACCTTCCTTGCTGTCCTGTCTAAACTTCAACACAAACTTTAAACTTCGCAATCCTAAAACCTTTGTATTAAATGTTTTTAAGAACAACACATCATTCTATAACCCTATTGTGCGAATGTGTAGATTGTTTAACGAAATCTCTTCGAACAGCCAATAAGCCATCGTTAGACTTATTCGATCCTAGGACATTAGTTTTTAAAAGACGGGGTAAGGATGTCCTCAAGTGAGCTATCCACGCACCTACTTTATAGTCTTTACTTTATTATTTTTATTTTTCAAATAGGTATAGGTTTTATAGTCATTACATTCAATAGTATTTTTTCCCAACTCAATTTTGTACAACAATCAATTTTCTACTTCCTAACCATGCTGTGTTACACGTTAAGGGTTACGACCTAGCTCATAACTTTATATTGTTTTTTCTGTAATTTCTATGGTTGTAATCTGTTGTGTTTACCTAATAAATAAATAAAATAAAATTAAAGTTGTCACCATAGACATCTCACCTCACTATGTGTTATTAAACCTTCAGGATTTAGATGCAGTGCCTCGTGTGCCGGTAATTACGCTGGCTCTGTTACACTTCAAACAGTAACACATTGTTTCTTTGCGGCATATTTAGGTAAATAAAAGGGTGGTACTAGCTCAAGGTAAATGGGTGGTACTCCAGACTGACTCACAGTCATACCATATTCAGTACTCTTGGATAGATATTCATAAACAGACTCTATCCTATAAAATGTTGTGAACTTGAACAGATTTCAGATTTGATAAAAAAAAAGAAATAAGTATAGTGATATAGTAAGTGCCAGGAGATTGGTGGTGATTAATTTAAGGCAAATCCCATTTCTGACGTTTATATAAAGTAAAGGCTGTCTCGCATTAATGTATCGGTACATGCGTCAATATTAATACTTACTACCTACTTATCTCTCTCTCTTCAACCGGTGTCCACCCACTGCTGGATGTAAGTCTCCTCCTACTTACCTACCTACTTATACTGACCCAAAATATACGTACTCTAGTGTGAACGAAGCTTAAGAATTTTCAAGAACGAACTATGTCATTTCGGAGTTTTTTTAATTTATTTTAGTTACTTTTAAGCTCATTCATTTATCGTCCAGTGACGTCGTAATTAATGTATTTCGGAAGAAAAAACTGCAATTACATAGTCCAACCGCCATTCTATTAAAATTATTCTAACATTTTTCAGTGTCATATAGGTACCTATAGTACAATTTTCTTTTCAAAACACCATAAACAATAGCATCCCCCATTCAAGGCTCCAGCAGTTTCCCAACGTGTGCTCAGCTAATCTCCATCAAACAGATGGCAGGTGAACGACCTCGACTAGCCTTATCAAGTTTATTAACACGTGCCCGCGTTTGTATGCCGACAGTACTTTCAGCTGCGGTGAGGAACACTAGGAAAACATAGACAATAACTTAAGAAACCGACGGATCTCTTAAGTTCCTTTTTTACCGTTTACGAACCCTAAAAATGAACCGATGACGTCAAACTATGATGAATTAAAAACTAAACGACTAGTGTTTTTAGGGAAATTTTAATTCAAGCGACCGGAATTTTATTTGACGACAACAATCTAACATCCTAATTATTGCGTGAGCGACGAGAAAATAATAAGGCTTCTAATAAACACCGACTGATTATTACGAATAAACCATAAAGTAAATAACAACAATTATTTTGATTTAGCGTTTCGATTAATAAATTAACCTCTAAATGACTAGTTTACCGACTGATTGTCAGTGACGGAATTATAATAATCCAGAAAAAACTGTTTGCACATTATTGCCTGCAAACTAACTTACATGTCTGAGCGAAACCTACACGGATCGGTTAGGTTAGGTTAGGTTAGGTAAATAGGCAGCTTGCTGCGCTCGCTACGCCTATTTGCCGCCCTAGCCTTCGTTAGGTTATGTTTTTGTATCAACCCAGAAAAAAACTGTTTGTATATGCTTGCACAGAATACACACAGAAGGTTTGCTCCGGGCGTCCGCGATTTTGATTACGTCCCTCGACCGTAGCGCTAGGGTAGTTATAATTCCCAGTTTAAAAGAACCAGCCTTGCGAAAAATATTTCTGGCAATGTAATTCGTTCATGGAAAGTACAAAAAATTATACCTACTACTTGATCGCGCCATAGCGCGAGTATTTCGCGCAGAGTTCCTTTGACTTCCCCTGAGATCGCCTGTACGCAGTGCCATGTGTGCGTGCGCCAATTTCGCGGGTTTGTATTGAGCGGACCTTCTGTGTGTATTCTGTGATGCTTACCTGGGCGTGAGGTGAGGGGGGAAGGGTCACTAACCTTGGGGGGGTCAATGACTCGGGTCGAAAATTCAGAGGCAATAATGAAAATTACAATGCTGAGGTTCATTCTTGTTTTGACAATATTTAGTCGCTAAAATAGTATTTTTTAGATGCTCATAGTTGGTCGGTAAACTAGTAATTTAGAGGACAATTTACAAGAGACAAAAATGCTATTTAATAGAAGTTTCGTTAATTACCACCCATGTTTTAATAAGTACTAAAACCTTCCCAGGAGTATAGATCAGATAATACTGGCCTTCACAGGTCTTATTTCACTGGCCATCTCCAATAATATCACCTAAATCTCCCACCAACCATACTCACCTGATCTCTCGTTTGATGTCTTCATAGTCCCTCTGCGTGTCCAGCCTAGCCTCTAGCCTTGCTATGTGCTGTTTCTTCTCGTCCAGACGCTCTTCTAGCCGCTGCAGCTGCTGCGCGTGCGCTTCCTGTAGCGCTGTCAGCGACGCTTGCAGTCTTCTCACGTCGTCTACTAGTTGGGCGATCTAGGAAAGAAGGAGAGAGAACCGTTTAAATAGGTACAAATACTGTAAATAGTAGATATTTATGATTTAAGTTAAAATTGATTGGGGGATGGGGTTGGGGGGAGGAAAAACGTTGGGATGGGAAAGGTTGAAGGGCGATAAAAGGGAGTTAACACAGCATATACCCACTAGGCCCAGGTATTCAGTTAATGAGACTTTCATGGTGTTAAGGCAGAAGACAGAATGGATGATGAAGAGAGCAGGGGTTTTAAAGTGACGGGGAATTAAGAATATGATTAATTGATTGATGTATGATTTATTTAATTGAACTACAGGGAACACATCTTATTGTTTACGTAAAATAATTAAGTAATTAAATAAGCTATTAAATAATAATGAATTTAGAAGTATAGGGCCTATTTGAAGAGATAATGTTGATCTTCCCGGGTAACCTTTGCCCACGGAACGTCCATTGAAATATTTCAACGAGTAAGAGGACACATTTTTTCTTCATCCATAATATACCCCGTATTCAGAAGAAACGAAACAACTGTGATAATATTAAATATACAATCATATCTTGAGACTTAATTAGTGAAACAATCCGACAGGCCAGGCGCCATGTCGGCAGAATGTATCAAAGGTAAATATTAGCAAGACATAATCTGACCATGAGATTGGTAGGAAAGTGATGTCAGATCCTGGCATTTGATTTGTAGATGAAGACATAATAAAACTGTATAGCGATGTAGATAGCATTAACGTAAAATAAAATCAACACGAATGTGTCAAAACAGGAAACTATAAATTTCGTTTTAAACGAGTCGATTCGGTTTTTATTTGACGATGCTACAAATTTTGCTTATCACACAATTGCTTTAATCTCTATAATGTCGAGAAATTGTTAATAACGGAAAATCCAAACGACTTATTATCAATCATAAAACTATATTACTTATATTAAACTGCGTCATTGTAATTGTAACTAAAACATTGCGGTAAAGACTATTAGTTTGCTCAAGTATTATTTCATTAATTAGACAAGTGTTGATACGATCTCCAAACATTGTCAAAAGATTATGTTTGGTATAATTTTGAAGAAAATATGTCATGATTATCAGATGATAAGAGATTTTGGTATAAGAACTTATAATATATGACAAGGCGTACTAAAGAAGAGTCTGCAAGTGAAGTATAAAGTACTTATAGTTTTAACTCTTCTATAATACATCGTCGAACGTCAACCTTGAAAAAGAATCAGAGTCCATGACCGATGATGAAAAACTGATTCCAAACCACTTGTTATCTATAACCGTTTCCGTTCAACAATTGACGATCTATTCATAAAATCCACACATTCCGTGCCATCGTATGCTTCGTCAGGTTTGGCGAAGTCTCGTTTGATTTTGAACCTTGTTTCTTGGACAATAGGAGAATAGGTTTCTTTTATTGGTGGTGCAGTTACACTTGGTGGAATAAAAGGGTTGTCAGGAAAAAATAACGCATTTCAAGTTAGCTTATCTTGCTCAATAATGACTTTTTTGTTTATCTTGTCCTAATAATAAAGATCTTCCGTCAGTAATTCGTTTTTTTTGTATACTAGTATCTCGCAGAAGATGTTTGAGTACTCTTATGCTGTTCTGGACAATAAAATCTATTGATTGGTTTATATTTCAGCATAAAACGTTGTAAATGCCGTGTATATTTTCATATACCCTACATACATCGATGATTGTAGCAAATTATTACAGTCCATAGTTGTAATTAATATTCAAAAGTCTACCTCAGACAATACAGCAGTCCTAGAGACAGATATGGTCAGCATATAACCGATCATAAAGCAGCCTGCCAACCCTAGAGGCTGCCTCACAACGTGTTATTTGTCGACCTTCGGAAGATATCAATTGTTGCAGCACGGCTGCCAGGTGTCGAGGCGCTCAGCTGTGAAGATGCGTATCGTGCAAGATAGATGCGACGGAAATCATGCGCCGACGCCGTGTGCGTTTGAGCGATTTGCGAACACGACTTAAGACGCCTTAAGTTTCAGTTTGCAAATTCGACTGTTACTAGTCAAAAAGCCAAAATCTTGTTTTGATTTTTGCGTTTTTCTGTAGATGTAACATTGACTCTCAAACGCTTGTTTGAGAAATTACAATAAGTTACAGTATGTGTTAAATTTTGACTGTTACCAATCAATAATTAGAAAGAAGATTTGGTTTGTTGCCTTTATTTATTATTAGCACAAAATCTAAATTTAAGCGAAGTAATGTATTAAGTAAACCTAGTCAGGCTTTAAGTGCTTGAGTGGGATTAAGTTTGTGTTTGTATACGGTGGTAGCCATTTTGATTTAAAAAAATCAAGCAGCATTAGCCTTTTTTGCACTGCTATAAAGCGTTTACCATTAAATTTTAGTAACTGAAAATTCTGATATGTATCTCTGACTGACTATTATCAACCCTTTTGGGTCAAATTTTCTTTACTATGTATTATTATGGATTATCTTTAATAATGGTTTATTAGTACTATTTGTTCAAGTGATTTTTTTTCGAGATCGAGTTCCTTACGTGACTATGTCGGCGATAGTATGGGTGGAGGCGTTACTGACATATGATGAATGAATGGTCTATTTTATAGCGTTTCTTGTTCTCTGACGTCATTACATAATGACAAATGATCTTTGATTTTTGAAAAGGTAGGTACAATGTCATTTTTATTGTTTAAAAGCTTGTTACTTTTGGTTGCCATCTAACGATCAAAAGAAAAATAATATAATTGATATAAGGGTAAAAAAAGGTTTCATACCGCCAAAAGAAGATCTACCACCGGGTTTCAAACTCCCGTGGCCAACCTGGAAAACGCTTAATCGCCTGCCAGGTTGGCTGTTGTGGAGATAATCTACACAATTGGGGTTTTTTCAGCGATCAAGTAAAGTGTGAGTGTGGTGTCTCCCCTCAAACCATGGAGCACTTGCTCTGCTGTCCCGCGTGTCCGACCACCTGCACGCGGGAGGACCTTTTCGAGGCCAACCAGAGGGCTATCGATGTGGCTGCCTTCTGGTCGGGAAAAATCTAATTCGGATCGTCAACACGAAAGAAGAAGAAGTGTAAAAAACCCTAAAGATCTACAGACAAAAGACACGCAGACTCGGAAAACTTACTTTAGATAAACTTACGCACTTAATTTGAATAGGAAGCATTAAGAAGAGGTATAATGGAAAAAAGAAAATGTCAGATTCAAATGATTATACATTCAATAGCGTCTAAGTGATATCTTGACAATGAAGCATGCTAAAGTCGTCAAACAAAAGATTTTGTTTACGAGTTTTTATGCTAACGAGGTAAGGTTCAAAATCGTTAAATTAATCACCTTGACATCGATATCTTTTGTACACTATCTGTGACAAATATATAATCATCCTTCTTCAAATATTGTCAGTTTGACAAGTCCTTGAATGTTTGACACTGACGCAAACATGATCATAAATCTTTCTTTAATTAGATATTTTGATCCTTGTTGTAAAGATTCTTACGAAATTATGATCAGAGATCAAATATCGTAAACATGACTAAAATTAATTATACCGCAATGGAATATGGCATATAAAAATATTATAACTATTGGCCTTTTCCCTTTCAAATAGTTTTTATTTTTTTTTATTTTTTTATTTTTTTTATTAAATATGGAGAGCAGACGAGCAAACGGGCCACCTGATGGTAAGTGGTCACCGTCACCCATAGACATCTCACCTCTCTGTATTAATGTTGGAGGGTTTTTGATGCGCTGCTAACCTTGAGGACTAAGATGGATTGCCTCATGTGCCGGAAATTACGCTGGCTCTCTTACCCTTCAAACCGAAACACTGAAATGCAAGCATTTCTGCTTCACGGCAGAAATAGATAAGAGGGTGGTACCACCCCAGGCGATCCTTCACTTTAGGATCTACCACTACTAAAACTAGTACAATAACGTCTTTACATTTATTGTCTAAAAAAGTTTTAATTTCGGAAAAATAATGTTCCTGTCCTGATTTAAAATTAACCTTTTTAAAAACGCAGGGACAAAAGTCTTTTCGAAATTGTGGCTTGCCAAAATGGAGGACCAAAAAGACGTCCAAAGGGTTAGGAAATGGGTTACGAAATTCTAATTTGTAATGTCCGAAGGGGCACCGTGTTATCGCCATGTTTAAATACATATTCATCCAATTCAAATAGTACAGTTGCACCGTAAAAAGTATTAGGCGAAACGAAATTTCGCAGGGACAGAACCACGAGTAATTATTGTCTTAATTCGGACCTGGCTGACCGCTATTAACGCTTTGCCGTAAGTCAATAGCATAAGCGGGAGCGGATATACTTCAGTTGAACTTATTGATATATAGATAGATTAATACTTTAATGCACACAAGAAATTTACGTAGGAAAGGAAACATAGAATAAGTGTACAAAGGCGGCCTTATCAATCAGAGCGATCTCTTCCAGGCAACCTTATTGTTGAGTTTAAGACTAATGTCAGCAAAGTAGAGGTAAGCATTATAGTTGTTTGATATAAAATCTTCTCTGAGTTTTCTGAGTCCTTCTGACACATTAGTTTCAAAAGGGTCAGACAATTCAGGACACAGATCTGCACCACTGAAGAAAGTATCTACTATCTAATAATAAGTGTTGAGGGAGAAATACATGTTTTACCTACTTCGTTATCAAGTAAATTATACATTAAGAATTATTTTTTACCACTTACGCCATGTGAAGCGGAAAATCTATAAAAGTCCACTTTTCTAGACATGATTCATTGTTGGTTGAAAGAATATTATTGACGGATTGGCAAATGGGAATTGGGAAATGGACATTCTGCAACCAAATGTTTGAAAAAGAAAAACCGTTGCTTCTTTGAAACTATGTAAAAGTAAAATACACTTTATTGCACAAATATAAAACAACAAACAAAACACAGAAAAGGAAATAGTGAAGTACAATTTAGGCGGCCTTATCGCTAAGAGCGATCTCTTCCAGGCAACCTTCGGACAGCGGAAATGATTCTATGTTCTTTGACTTTAGACATAAAGAGTTATTTATTTCTCTACCATCATTTGAAGTTTCGTAATTGAACGTTTAGGTATGGTTAAGTTTAAACACAATAAATCTAGAAGTCACTGAGATTTGTGTTTGAATTTTCAGAGCCACTCTCTCATCGTTTGCACCACATCCAATGGCAGTTCCTTCTGAAGGGTTAGAAGGCAACCCTCGACAATTACCTGCAATCGTTACTATGGACAATTATGTTTTCAGCGCGTCACAGTCGCAGGTTTTTATTGGGCCCGCCGCGTTTTTAGTCTAAATTACAGCCTTTTTGGAGCAACCCTGATCAGCACTCTGTGACGGCGACAACCCTATTTGGGACATCAATGAAAGAGTTTTCTTACCACAGGAAAGTTTGCGACAACCCTCATTGCAAATGGGGTTCGGAAGCAGTCCTGGACTCCTGGTGAATTAGACAAAGGTATGGAGTGGACAATGGTGGTCACTTAATGTCGAAGGGGGTTAATTACCTTTTTACGCTTGTAGGATTAAGAATATTCTTGCTTCAGCATCGAAATTGAAGTCTTTGTATCGTATGTTTTAATCAAAGACCAAAATAGTAGATGGGGGAAGAAATAATGAGAACACTATTGTATTCTTTATTTTTTTTACTGTCAATTGTTGGAAAGCTGTCAATTTTCTGGGTGCCGTGACGCGTGACGTGAATAGTTATGAGTATTATGACAAGGTTGTATGTATGTACTTACTCATTATTTTTTCCGCCACTGTAGGTACATCGAATATTTCTTTCCGTTTTAGACAAAAAATTAGAAATGCATAAGTTACATAGTTGGACAACTTTTTAAAGGTACTTGTAATTGAAAAGATTATGAAGGCAACATTTAACATAGATAATATGGAAAATATAGGCCCGTTGAAGGGCGAAATTGCACTGAAAAAGTGGAAAATATATCACCAACACCAACATTCTTTGCCGATGTAAAAGGCTTCAGGAAGGCACAAATGCAAATAGTTGGTGAAGTGTAGGCCATAAATTCAGTGGTAATGTCTCCGGTGTTTTATCAAGCTGTTTGTTCGATTGTACTGAACTGAACCCTTTTGAGCTGAACTGGGACACGGTTCGAATGTTGTTTTCGAAAATAGTTTAGTGTGGTTAGGTTGTTTCATCGTCACTGAAGCCAAAAGTGTCATGATAGCGAACAATTATTTTGTGATAAATGAAAAGTGACAAGTGATAAGTGACAGGTGACAAGTGATAAATGAAAAGTGATAATTGACATGTGAAAAGTGATACGTGAGAAGTGGTAAGTGACGGACAAGTGACAATTTGCTAATGACAAGTAACAGTGACTGGCAATAAAATAACTGATACCATACTGATACTAAGTGAGTGACGGCTTTCGTGCACATGTTTTGTTAATAAAATCTGAAATACTTACTTAGATTTATTATTCAAAGTTATCGAAATAGCAGACACATTATTTTCTGGTACTTAAGTCTTGTAAATGATCAAAATTAGGACTTTTGTGATCAATGTGTTTAAAGATGAAGTCGTCTAAATACTACGCGCTTCCTTTCTCCCTACATCAATGGTGCTCAGATCCTCCAATCTTCATAGAGAACAGATTAAACCCGGCAGCAATAACTTGTCCGTGCACGCGAGCAGAGCTGCTTCCTTTTTTTCCGTCGATTTATGTCCATTTCGTACGATATTCCTCCTCGCAATGTTCCAGGCTTTGTTGCTGTGGAAGCGAAGAGCTATAACGAGGTAATTTTGATGGCGATTAGGTCTGATATCTCCGGAATGTTCTATCATTTCGTTATGTGGCGATAACATATGACCATTTCATGAAATGTCATATTCACCCGAATGTTCATCATCATCATCAGCAGCCTACTCTAGTCCACTGCTGGACATAGGCCTGTCCCAGGGCGCGCCATTGAGCCCGATCTTCGGCTCTTCTATACCCGAATGTTATATTCCCCGAAAGTCCCCATTTCCTGAATATCCTTTTCCCTCCCTCCACTATCCTAATCCCGAAGCTCAGCTGAAAACTGGCAAAGAATTGTTAAACTCCACAAAACCTGCCAGTATTATCCAAAGATTCTAAATTTCAACATCCATCTTTCATGGTCTTACGTAAAAGGATTTGCATATCTTGACTTAAGAAACCGTCGAGTCAATAAAAATTGTGGTTAAATCTCTTTTATAGCTTTGCTTGTTATTATCATAGCTTAGTTACAGGAGTTCGGGTCTTTATCTACGTTTGCTGCTTTGCTTGTGTGGAGACCTTCATTAAAATATTCAGACATTTTTGTTTGGGTGCGCGTTTATTATTCGTATGCATTTTCAGTATATGAAGACATAAACAGGACAACCGACTGAAAAACTTTACCATGGGTGCTTTTATTTTTAACAACAGCGTTATCTAGGCGAATGGAGGAATGGAGTGTTGCTGATAATCATATGTCCATCGATCTAAACATGAAATTCGTTCGAAACTAATGGAATTGAAAAAGAAAAACATTATATTGATAAAAAGAAAAATAATACATTTTCTACAAATATTCAGAAATATTCAAGAAAAGACAATATTGTTGCAGATACTCTATGTATATCTATGTATATTTGGCAGAAGGGGGAAAAGTCAGCAAATGCTGACATACTCGAAGAAGGCCAATGCATGATATATGACAGTTGTGTCGGGACATCGACACAACTGTCATATATCATGCATTGGCTAGTAGTAGTGGCATAAGCTAGTAATTCTAATACGAATGTCAAAATACATACATACGCTGTCACTGACAGAGTTGGTAGCTCGCAAAGTTAGAGAGAAAACGTTTGAATTAGAAAAGACAAAGGACGATCAGCACACATCAATGCAGAAAGACAACTAACAGAGCAACACGACCGAATCAATTCGCCCTGACAATTCATCGCACAGGACTCAATCACAAAAGAAGTGATGAAAGACAAGTGAGCCAATAAAAAAGGCATAACACGCCATTTTGCCGTCCGAAAGAAGAGTCCATGTCGGCGATCTGTCAAACTGGTCAAACATGAGGTCGGCCGAACGAGAATTGGCGGGAAACCGTTATTAACCGACGAATTTCAAAAGGCTTTTCGCTCTGAGAAATTTCACAACAGACGACTCATCGCGAAATTCGAACGGGGAATCAGTAATACCAACTGCAGGAAACAAAAAGACGTTCGGAAAGCTCCTACTACGGCGCGTTTTTATTTTTATATCCACTGTCTAGTTTGACGTGGAGTTTCATTTCGGGGAAAAATGATAAATGCTCAGGATAAATGACGTGAATGATTGAGCAGCCGGACACGAGTTTCGAGGCAGTTTCCAAAAGAGATTTCTGCTACTATCCGTTTTGTGTTCCATTCGAATTATGAACGGCTTTTGACGCCGAATGACGTATCTATCGGAATTAAAACGCTTCCATCTGCCATTTTAACGAGTTTGTCACGACAACCGTTACGAGTGCAAATTCATAAATATTCACAAGAATTGCGGCAATGCTTTTACAAAACACGAGGTTGATTGACAATGTCATGACATCAGTCAGGAAATGCGATTGATCTACCGTCGCGCAAAAATTAACCTCTGAAAATACATTTATTCATAAAATATTCATTTTTGCGCGGTAAGTAGATTCGAAATATAATTTGATTTTAACGTTAAGCGTCAAAACTATGTGTAATAAATTATTATTACGAATAATAATATGAATAATGCAGAAAAATTGACGTTGAAATTGAAACGCGGCAAAACTGGCGGGCAACTTGTCTATGCACTTTTGATTGCATTGTCAGTCCGATTTCGTGTTTGGAACGTTGCGATGAGCCAATCGTATCGTTTCGATTATTACTTTTTAAAGCAGTCTGTGTAAACAGCTTGCGTTGCTGAACTTTTTTAATTTCTGTGTTGAGGCTTCGATTGTTTCATACAGCCTAGCTTAATATGGCCGACGATTTTGGAATAACAGGTATAATCAGGTACAATATTATCAGGTATTGACAAAATATATGAGGAATATAGAAGCCTAGTCCGCAAAAAGAATAAATCACATTCAGGGAAAGAAACGTCAACTGTCATCCTGCCTACAACGCGCTATAGAAATTATCATGTAGAGTTAAGACATTCCTGACTGGAAGATTAAATATTACCTCACCAAATCAAAGATCCATTGAAGAAACCTTTACATATTCCCATAATTCACTCTAATATTTTCTGTTTTCTTCTCAAAATCTGTATAAACATTATTAACTTGTGAATTCGGTGTATATGCCTGTAAAGGTAAAGTTTAGTGTGACATGTTTATGCAACTATATCTGCAATATTTGTAATTCTTACCTAAACTTTTACACAATAAATCTTATCTTATCTTATACCTAATTACCTATATAGAATTACTATAGGTAAGTTACCTATACTATTCCAATTTAGATTGGCTAGGTATAAAGCTGATAGCTGGGAAGCGATAGCAGTCGAAACGAAATTAAAATAATTATCTAGATTGCAGTTTTGGGGCGAATGCAACGCAAGGCCGAGCCGAACTAAATCAGCTGTTCTTGCAGCTACACCCACGGTGTGCTGCTGCTGCACTAAGTTGGCCGTTGGGCGTAAGTATAGTGTCAAATATTTAGAATAGAATAGAATAGAATAGAATCACATTTATTGCCAAATACATACATTATAACAAATTAAAAAAAACCCATTAAAATTTAATGTAGATGCAGATACTTCATCAATTACGTAAGTATATATTTGTTAAGAATATTACATTTCTCTTCTAAGTCGTTTTCTTAATTACTGAGGGTCGTGATCATTCTAAGGAATTAATGGGGTGGTTTACCATTGCCTTCCCTATTTCACACACTGGTTATCTCAGTATGCAGGTTTCCTCACGATGTTTTCCTTCACCGTCAGAGCAGTCGGTAAATGTACGTAAGTCTTTCGAAAAAACCGAAAAACTCATTGATACAGGGCATTGCCTGGTTTCGAATTGCGACCTCCCGCATCGGAGTCTGACGTCCTAGCCACGACGCCACCGACGCTCTTACGAATATTACATACTTACCTATTAACATTTTGAAAATTACTAGAGTTTTTATAAACCATTCCAACACTAAGATAAAATCTTGTACTGTCGCACTGAAGTGTGTCAAACTATTGGCTAAATTTTATCATAATCATGTGAGTCTTAGAAAGTGACGAGAATCGACGACTAATATATTGGAGAAAAAGAGAAGAGAAGAACCCAGTGGTCACGGGCCTAATACCTATATAGCATCATGCCAGATGACGTTTAGTGCGCCATTTTGAATTAATTAAATCTCTAGGTACCTATTGGAACATTGTCGGTATTGTTACATTACATAGTCGATCCATCTTCGCTGTAATTCGACTACATACAATATACATACGACTACATTACTATCTTGATGTAATAATTCGACTAATACTGATAATTCGATTTCTAAATTATGGTTAACCAACGGCCATTTCTCACTGACCCGACTCTATCATAAACGATGACTTTTAATTGCAGCAAAACAATATTTTATAGTCTACCCACTGCGCTTTTTTTTTGCAACTACCCTCGCTTGGGGTGGCCGTTACTCAAAATTATCTAGCACAGATATCTCCGCGAAAACCCCAGCTGGGTGATGTATAGGCGCTGGCAACGAAGAAATTAAGTGTTGCAAGAATTTTTCCTTAAATATCGAGTGACGTACGGAATTGCAGGTTTTATTTTAAAAGAATGGCACGATTGTTGCACCAAAATGCAGTTTGTTTGCAGTTCGTTCATGTGTGTCCCAATTTTTTAAATGTTGCCTCAAAATGTATTCCCAACATAGTTTCACTGAGTCTCTTCAAAGAAAGAGTTAGATGGTTAGATCTGTTACCCGAAATTGTTATTTCCTAGAAGGTAGTGAAACTCCGAGTTAATAACGTAAAAGGAGATATATAGATAGACACACTTTATTGTATACAAAATCAGGAAAAGTAAAAACTACAGGAATAATATCACGATATGTACAAACGCAGCTTTATAGCTTAAAGCGATCTCTTCCAGGCAACCTCTGAAGTTAATTGGACATTAAAGAGATCAGGGACATAAATATCAATATACATATCGCAAGGCATATCTGAATCACTCCCATGCAGGTAATGTTCTGCGATGTTTAATATTTTGGACTTTTCCTATTCATTCTGGAGTCTGGTCCTGTAATTACTCTCAATCACATAACCTTGTATCTATTGTCTGGAAGAGCGTCTGTGGCCTAGTGGCTAGGACACCGGATTCCCATGCGGGAGGTCCGGGTTCGAAACCGTGCAGTGCCATGTATCAATGACCGGTACATTTACCGACTGCTCTAACGGTGAAGGAAAACATCGTAAGGAAACCTGCACACTGAGATTACCAGTGTGTAAAATGGGGTAGGCACAAAAGATCCTCAAGAGTCGAAGTGCCGCTGGAGTAATTCCCGGCCCCCTATCATAAGATAAGATAAAGTGGAGCCGGGTATGATCCGGAGATCAAGGATCAATAGATCTTATTGTCTGGTATTTTTACCCCAAAATATAAATAAATGACTTTAAATTGAAAATGTTTATTTCCAGAAATATTACATATACATGATCATTATAATGTCTTCTAATAATAAAAAAACAATTACCAACATATTATCTACAAAATTGGAAACAGTCGCAAAATAGAAAATCACGTTAACAAATACAGATAGCAAATCGTGTGCAACACAAAGTTCGTACAATTTTAGCCGAGTTAGTTTTCCATTCGGTTTTACAACGGGCGATAGGCAGGCAATAAATGAGCACCACAACTTATAATTGCATCGTTTTGTAGTCGAAACCACGGCGATATTGTCTAGGGTACATTTGATAATTGGATTCAAAACAAAATGCTCCCTAAAGTTTTCCAAAGGTTTTTCTTATTTACGACTAAACGCGTTTGACCTAAATCTCACCTGGTAAGTAACGATGAGGCCGAAGATGGAGCAAACAGAAGATAGGTTTAGTAAGTAATGGTTCTTCTATAAACAGAAGATAGGTTTAGTAAGTAATGGTTCTTCTATAAACAGAAGATAGGTTTAGTAAGTAATGGTTCTTCTATAAACACTGCCGAAACACATCAACGCCCAAGCGAAGATATTTTACAACAGACTTTACATAAAAGGGTGGTCGCTAACCAGGCGGATCCTGAAAGGGTCCTACCACCAGCTAGTTACTCGGATTAGTTGCTCGTACGACAACTTCTACAGTGGTAGTAGGAATATTCTAATCCGTCCAATACACGGATAAAAGGTGAAAATATCTGTATGCATGGCACATACAATATGGCTCATACTTTACAAGGCAAAACAGTAACGACTTGCTTGACGTTTCAAGCACAAGGGTGGTGTCATCAACCGACAGCGTTAACATTTATTGATGACAGACAATGGTAGCATTGCTGCTCCCGGCCCCCTATCATAAGATAAGATACTTCTATCTTATGATAGGGGGCCGGGAATAACCCAGCGGCACTTCGACCCTTGAGGATCTTTTGTACCTACCCCATTTTACAACCTGGTCACCTCAGTGTGCAGGTTTCCTCACGATGTTTTCCTTCACCGTTAGAGCAGTCGGTAAATGTACGGAAGTCTTCGAAAAATACGAAAAACTAATTGGTACATGCCACTGCACTGTTTCGAAGCCGGACCTCCCGCTTGGGAGTCCGGTGTCTTAGCCACTAGGCCACCGACGCTCAAATGCGGCAGAAATAGGTAAAAGTAGTACCACCCCAAGCAGAGTGCACCTTCAATAAACTTTTTATACTAAATACAACTTTAAATTGTAAAGTTCTGAATTGGAATCAAACAGCACCGCCATAGACAAAATAAAACGACGCGACATCACTCCAGTTTGACTGTTGGCCCGTGCTCAATGACTTCCCGTCCCGATGTTATGCCGAGAGCTTACTCTTTTTGAGTGCGGAGGGGAGTTGTTCCGATTCGGATACACGATTTGTGCGCCGGAGATTGGCGGAGTTACGACTCGGTTGGATGGAGTTCTGGAATGTTCTGAAGGATTGGGGTTCAGGGTTTCTTATAGGGCTGGTTTACACTTGGTCTAGTACAGTACAGTGGCGAGTGCCTGGCAGTATGCACTTAACTTGACCAAGTGTAAACCAACCCTTAGAGGCTTTCGTACACGAAAAGGTGAGCATGTGGCGTATAGGCTGACTAAAGAAAGGAATGTGAAGCTCAAGTATTACTACCAGTAATTTACTAGATACTAAAACAATGCACTATGTTAATATAAAAAATGTCTTTCAGTATAGACTTTTTCTACAACACTAAATCAAAATTTCAGTTTGCCAATTCAATTCAAATCAAATCAAAATGTTTTTATTGTAAGTAATTATAATTACTTTACAGTACATTTTTACAACGTCATTCTTTTTCACTCTACCACCGCTTCGTAAGGTGTTATAGCTGAAAGAAAAGAAGCGGCGCAAGAAACTTTCAGCAGCACATCTTTTCAAATAAATTCATAAGAAAAAAAAAGAAAAATCAACTCGCACCTGACCATTTCACGAACCTATCAGTATTAATGCCCGTCTTAACGAGTTAACAAACAATAGACACAGACATACAGACGGACGCAAAAAGCGACAAGATTCGTTATTAGTCATTAGTCGAAGCGGAGTTTTCTAATTAGACTAAGCACACAAACGAAATAAAGCATTAAGGAGTTGTGCAAATAGAATGGAAGAAGGGGAACTGGACATTCATGTAGAGGCGTGCTGGATGTGGCATAGACTTATGTCTAAAATGTGAGCGTCGATGGCACAGAGGCTAGGACACCGGACTCCCATGCGAGAGGTCCGGGTTCGAAACCGTGCAGTACTAATGAGTTTTTCGTATTTTTCGAATACTTACGTATATGTAACAAAAATGAACATGTACGTAAGTATTCGAAAAATACGAAAAACTCATTAGTACTGCACGGTTTCGAACCCGGACCTCCCGCATGGAAGTCCTTACGGCCAACGTCTGTTCTGTTACATGTTCATTTGCACTGGTAACAAAAGAGATCTGTCCTCCGAGATACAGGAACTTCCTAGTTCGGAGGTCAGCGTTTATTGTTACCTTTTGCTCACTAATTTTACTTAGTTTAAGTTACCTATGCTTAAGTTCTTACTTGTGTATGGACTTTGAATACTTTGTCATCTTACCGCACAAATAAACTTATTCTTATCCTTATTTACCGACTGCTCTAACGGTGAAGGAACTTACACACTGAGATGACCAGTGTATAAAATGGGGAAGGCACAAAAGATCCTCTAGGGTCCGAAGTGGTGTTGGGTTATTCCCGAACCCCTATTAAGATAATGTTTAAAATGCAAGTCATATTGTGCCAACATTATTTATCCACCAATATTTATTGTGAAATTCATTTGCAATTTCCAATTACTAATCGCTATCGAATAACTAGGAAACCATTACACCATTAAAGTAACTATAAAAAATACAAAATATTTACCTATATCTAAGAAGTCTTTATGTCCAATTAAAATAGTTATTTCCTCATCAAAAGATCACTAAACACATAAGGAATGGTACCTATTCAAGAAATTACCAAGAATTCTAATAAGAAAGTCATTCACACTGACATTTCGAGCACCAATGTATTTTTTCTAATAAGATGCTAAACTAGAAATTAAACTACTTTAAAAACAAAATGTATGTAAATAGCAAAGTAAAAAATTTATAAGTAAATGAAATTGCAAAATAGAGTATCACACATAAAGTTTACAAACAGACTTGTCAGCACAAAATGTCCTTAAAAATATCTGATCTATGAAATATCTGCCTTAGCGCTGGTTTTGCAGCTGGTTCCCATATTTTAACTGCGCTCCTGTCACATCCAGTACCCTTATAGCCGCGCTAAGACCCGTATGCAAGCTTCGTACGCAAATAATATGACAAGATAAAGAGAATGGAAAGCGATATATTATAGAGCCATGCAATTTGTTTGTTTCCACACACATGTTCTACGATACCACCTAGGTAGACGTAGGTAGATACAGAGTGGAACAAAATACTGTATTCGACCAGTCTTTGTGTCGATAGCTGAGCAACTTTTCTTTTTTTTTCTTTGAGTGTTCCAAGATTTAATCCAGGTTTAAATCAGGTCAGCAGGGTCGCCATGTTCTGGCAGTGGGTATGTGACACTAATAACGGACTTTTGAAAGTTGTCGGTTAGGATATCCATAGAAATAGGTTCTATAGACACTGGCTGAAGATGCACCAGACTGCGAATAAAAAGTAGGAAACTCACTTCTATTATGTTTAATGTTAATTTATTTTATTGTATTGTTTAAAAACATTCCCTTTTTACATTTACTTTTTTTTTTATTTTTTATTTTATATTAATTTTATGTTTTATTCTACTTTTACTTGTATTTTTCTTAACTTGTAGGTATGGGTGTGTATTAATTAAATATTTGCACAAGTGGGCCTCAAAATGTACTTGGAATTCTATATTCTAAGCCTAAGGAATAAGAATATTTACGTTACTGTTACGTAGGAATCCCGTAACGATCAAATATAATTTAAAAAATATATCGCCAATATGCCAAAGCCAAGCACTCAAAAATAGAAATACATTTATTGCCAAATACTCATATTTAAAAAAAAATAAAGTACAAAGCACTAGCACTAACACTCAACCATCACAAGTACCTAAATACACCTCTCATTAAGGAAGCATCCCGTTCTATTATCGTTTCTCATAAGATCTGCACCTACGCATGCTCGCTATTGTATTCGAAGGACGCGATACACTGGCGATTATTATCACTGCATCTGTAATGCTCGTAATTGTACGTCTAGAGTCGATCCGTCGTGTCTTGAGGTTGGCATTACGTGGTGTTAGGATTATGGGTGTCAATTGGTAACTATTATTGGTATAAATTGATCCTAACGGGATAGGTATCTTATCTTATCTTATGATATCATACCTCAGACGAAGAAGAAAAACGTTTCGTACAAATAGGTGGGATATCATTATATCAACGACATAAAGATGGAAGCCCTCCCCGCGTCTAGTTGTCCGAAGTTGGAATGGAGATGCTGGAATCAGGTCGAGTAATTAAGATGCACACTCTCCGATATGTAGCCTACAGAATATACTGTAGAATAAGCAATCTATATTCGTACTCTTGAGAGCAAACACCATAAAACAGACCTTGATCTCCGGATCATACCCAGCTCCACCTTATCTTATGATAGGGGGCCGGGATAACCCCAGCGGCACTTCCACCCTTGAGGATCTTTGGTGCCTACCCCATTTACACACTGGTTATCTCAGTGTGCAGGTTTCCTCACGATGTTTTCCTTCACCGTTAGAGCAGTAGGTAAATACGTAAGTCTTCGAAAAATACGAAAAACTCATTGGTACATGGCACTGCACGGTTTCGAACTCGGACTTCCCGCTTGGGAGTCTGGTATCCTAGCCACTGTGCCACCGACGCTCTTAACGGGATAGGTAACTGGTGGTATAACTTTCATATATATTTTTTATAAAATTGGCTGGCTTTTAGCGCTCGATTCTTTCCTGGATCCGTCACTTTTTATATGCTGATCGCGGGTTCTTAGTATTATTTTTCACAATAAAAATAGTTAGACCTAGTTTATTTCTCAAACCCCATGAAATAATAACATCTAGGCTAGGACTCTATTTTGATAGAGAAAAGAAAGAACACTAAACTTCTAGAACGCTCCAGTTAACTATGCTTTTAAAGTTCTTCGAAATAATTCTACAGGCCTCTTTTCACTTTTCACCTTACTTTGTTACTACTTTGTTACTATATCTAGCCTTCTTGGTAATCAGTACAAAGGTGTAAAAGCTATTTAGGGATCCGTACGAAGGGCAAATTTGGTTCGTGCGTGTCGTGTTTGGTTGTCAAGCTCATAGCTCAGGTCTATTTATTTCAACAAGGCTGTATATCTGAAATTAAAATGCATTTATAGGATTGAAAATTGAAATTGAAAAATTGAAAACACAGGCACAGGCAACGCCTAGTGTAGAGGTTATAGTTTAATGTGAAATGTTAATTAATGTGGTAAAGAAATATATTTTTTTCAAATTTCTATTTATAGGATAAGTCATACATAGCCTATAACAAGAAATCTAAAACTTCTTATTTCTAATCGGTTTAATTAAAAGGTACCTCAAGGTTATAGTTGCTCGCCTGCTTTAGATAGATATTAACCCTTTATTGTACACAAATACCTGTTACACGATATGTACAAAGACGGCCATATCGCTTAAAGCGATCTCTTCCAGGCAACCTCTGAAATTAATTGGACATTAAAGAGATTACTGACAGTGTAGTGTGAAGATATGAAAATGTGCTATATATACATAAGTGTGAGCCAAAACAAGTGCAAATTTTATTTTGTGGTTAGATTTAGAACACGGGCCCCTCAACCGTGAGCCCCGACTCGGTCTTAGCCGGTTTTTTGTTACCCACACTTACGATGTCAACATCGTTAATTGTAACATGTTAAAGGGGCCGCTTCTGTAAAAACCTGTCTATAATGTCACTTAATCTAGTCTCGTACTTATAATAATTGCTGTCTTTAATATCTAGATACATACACACATAACCTTTTCTCGTATTAACTGAATTATTTCTAGAAAATACTTAACCCACTTTGGAAATACGTCGTCGGGTAATTAGTGTCAATTCTGTTTTCATAATTGCTAAGGAATTTTAGGAAAAAAATTGTGTGGTATGAGATATGATGCTATTGAAATAGTCTAGGATTATTAGCAGCTATTTGCTGGGTTACCTAGTTGTTAGTGAGGATTTCATGCGTAAGAACTTGGGTTCAATTCCGACCTATTATAAAGTTTTATTCATCGTTTTAAATCCTTAAGGTTGGCCACTAACCATACGAGCAAGCAAGCAATCCTTAAGGATTATCGATGCTGACTGAATGTAATAGAGAGTCTGTGTAGAGTCTGTGTTTTACCTATTTCTGCCGCAAAACAGCAATGCTTGTTTCGGCAAATTTCGGTTTAAAGGGTAAGAAAGCCAGCGTAATTATCGGTACAAAAGGCATTCTACATAATTCCTCATGGTTGGCAGCGCATCGAAGACTCTCTATTAACATAAAAGTGAGGCGAGATGTCTATGGTCAATGGTGACCACTTACCATCAGGTGGACCCTTTGATAATTTGCTCTCCTTATGCAAAAAAAAGCTAGGACAGAAATTTGCGGCGCTCCGTTATCTCTGCCTCTGCTAAAGGGAAAGCAAAGCTGTGAGCATGAAATGGAATGTTCGAAAAACTTGCAGTTTTTATTTTTAGGTAGGTAGGTACTATATCTCAGGTCTGTGGCGTCGTGGCTAGGATGTCAGACTCCCATGCGGGAGGTCCGAGTTCGAAACCAAGCAATGAGTTTTTCGGTTTTTTCGAAAGACTTACGTACATTTACCGATTGCTTTGACGGTGAAGGAAAACATCGTGATGAAACCTGCATACTGAGATAACCAGTGTGTGAAATGGAGAAGGCAATGGCAAACCACCCCATTAAATCTGCTACGAGAGTCGTTCTGATTAATTCCAGATCACGACCCTCAGCAATGGGGAAAAACGAAGAACAGAGGTATATCTACGCAAAGTAGCCTGGGACCAAAGATTTTGAACTTCACCGAAGTGCTACAGTTTGATTTATATGTAACATTTTCGATCATCCTTCCAACAAACCACACCAAAAAATAAACCAAAATAATTCCTCATATTTCCTCTGATCAAAAATCTTGCAGACCAATTAGCGAAGCACTCAAAATTCCCAATCGAAGATAGTCAAAAAGAAGAAAACTGCCGCCGTGTGATCTCGTACGTTTTTGTTCAGATACGAACGAAAGGGTCCCCCACAAAGGCGGCTATCGGAAGGAAAACGAAAGGGTAATGCGGGCATAAGATGCGCATCGTCACACACGGCCTAATCACGACATCCCCCCACCCCCTACCACCCCAACTTTTGCATATTGCCCAAATTGCCCATGCTCCTCCACTAAGGGAGTGAGTGGTTCGTAATCGCGCCTCGTATTCGTATGTCTAGATGTAGCTTTTTGTAAGATGTGTTGTCAAAGTCATTATTTGTAATTTAAAAAAAAAGGGTGTACTTAGAGCCAGGACAGCTTTTAAGAAAGGATTTTTTTATTTTATTACTTTTTGAATGGTTTGCTAAGTTGGCTTTCAAAGTGAGGGCTGACTCTAATAATACTTGAGCTTCCCTTCCCTTTTCTTAGTGGCCCTAACGAGGCTGACATGGTCACCTTGTCGTGTACCAAAGCCTCAAAACTGAGATTTATAAAATAATAATTTTAGTTTCCACCAATAAAAATCGACTTCCCCTACAAACTTATTATTTATTAGTGCCAAAAATTCAAATCGAGTCGTAGTCAGCACACTAGGATACTTTGTGGGGGCTAGTTAAATTAATATTAAAATTTACATGTGCAATTATTATTTCAAGAACGAGTAATTTTAAATCAGTCATACAAACAATTTACTTAATAAAAGCAAATCTTAGGTTTCTTTTAAACTACGTAACACGTCTTAAATTATAATAGTTAGTATCATTCATTCTACAGACTTATTTTTATATCTCTACGTACCCATTTTTGCAAGAACCATTTACTCTAACAACTATCATTCGATTTTCGACTCTAATTCTTTGCCATACGAATGTCGTCAGGGTTGCCAGGGTATCATTGCTGTTTATATTTAGTACCGAGTAAGGGTGAGATGACATTTGAAAGATGCCTCCACTGCGTCTTAATAAGCATGTTCAGTGTTGCTATCGATTTTTTAATAATTGCATCCTATATTAGTAATTGAAAGTGTTTATTTGGTTTTAAAAGCGTCGGTGGCCTAGTGGCTAGGACGCCGGACTCCCATGGAGGTCCGGGTTCGAAACCATGTAAAGCCATGTACCAATGAGTTTTTCCGATTTTTTTCAGACTTACGTACATTTACCGACTGCTCTAACGGTGAAGGAAAATATCGTGAGAAAAGCTGCATGTCTGAGGATATTAAAAGTGGATCCCGCTCGGTGGATCATGGGGATTAAGGGGAGGCCTGTGCCTCAACAGTGAGGACATTAATAGGCTGATGATGATGATGATGATTTGGTTTTCGCGTTCCAATTGAAACGACAACGACGGCTCAGAAACTAGGGTACGAGACTGCGGCGCAAGGGTCGCCGGTTCGAATATTACTTATGGCGGGCCATTCGTAGCACAGGAATATTAGTCTGAAGAAGATTGGTAAAGTGTAAAAAATATTGGTAAAAAATATTTTCCGCACATTGGCAATGAAATATTGTGTTTTCGATAAATATCTGAATTTTCAAGTATTTGTGTACATTCAATATCATTAAAATTGTTTTTAGTCGAGCGATAAGGAATGTTATGTCCCTGGCATAGTCAATTACGAGGTTCCAGGTTCAATTTCCAAAGGTTTCTAAACGATAGTTGCTCAGTTAACTATTCCAAAACAAAATCTTTATATTATATATTACTTAATTCTACAAATTAATAACTGAAGAATTTGTTACAAACAGATTTAACAGATTTATTACAATTACTAAGGCCAAAGGAAGCCTGGAAGAGATGGTTTTTAGCGATAATACCGCATTGTATGAACTTTTATGTACGCACTGTTTGACTAAGTTTCTGTACAATAACAAGTGGCCACCAGATGGTAAATGGTCACTGTCGACTACGGACTTCACTATAATGTCATTAAAGGGCTTTCGATACGCCACGAACCCTGAGGACTAAGGTGCATATCTCATGTGCCGGTAATGTTCTGTAAATACTTTTACTTAAATTATTAAATATTGGTAACTTATTTTACTAATTTTTCCTCTCTTTATGTTGTATGTTTGGTTTTGTTCCGGGTGTGCAATAAAGTATATTTGTATTTACTACTTTTTTTTTTAATTTTACCCCTTATATTAACCTTTATTATTGTTCTTATATTTCTTTCTTCCAAATTTTGCACTATTATATTATCCCATGTTCTGTTACATGTTCTTTTCCACTGGTCAAAGAAGAGATCTGTCCTCCGAGATACAAGAACTTCCTAGTTCGGAGGTCAGCGCTTATAGTAGGATAACTGGTTGCTCACTAATTTTATTAAGTTTAATGTAACATATGCTTAAGTTCCTACACCACTGTAATCTTACCGCACAAATAAACTATTCTTATTCTTATTTAAAAAATCCAACTGAATGATGATCCATCTATTCACTTTCGATTCACGTCCAACTTAAGTTACCAAAGTTGTCGAAGTAACCGTCAAGTTACCGTAACAGACACAATCATCTAAATGTAATACCCATTAGCAAAATCGACTACATGCGAAGTAAAAGCGAACTCGTTAACACACTTTCCAAGTTCCGAATCAGAACTACCTACCCCCGTTTTGACTACCAAATACGCTCGCCGAGGACAAACTAATAAACGTGAATGTTTAATATTCTACCAAATCTTCACCCCCTACCCCCCAAATTTCAATACGAGCTTAAGTAATATGCTTAGATCATAGAAATGAGAAGATGTGACTATCTTCATCTGAGTCGTATTCCTCATTGCTGAGGGTCGTGATCATTGTAAGGAATTAACCACATAGAACGACTCTCGTGGCAGATTTAATGAGGTGGTTTGCCATTGCCTTCCCCATTTCATACACTGGTTATCTCGGTGTGCAGGTTTCCTCACGATATTTTCCTTCACCGTCAGAACAGTCGGTAAATGTACGTGTCTTCGAAAAATCGAAAAACTCATTGGTACATGGTATTGCATGGTTTCGAACTCGGACCATGTGTGATGCGGGAGTATGGGAGTCCGACGTCCTTGCCATGACGCTACCGATGCACCGATGCTATACAAATTGGTGTTACTTTATTTATTTTATACTTTATTTTATATATAAGATAAAATAAAGTTTTCACTGAAATTGATCTTACTTTCTATTCCTTTCTTCATTTCTCAATACCATACATTGTCAAAATTATAAATTAAAACCATTGTTCAACCCATATAACACGGCACATCTATTGTTTCTATAATCTCTGATAATATCGAATTCAGGAATCACATTTCTCGTAGAAGGTTGTAAAACGCCGTAAGACGTTCGCAGTTACGCCCTTCTGGCTCGTGCGCCGCTAGAGACGGTTATGGACGATTCGTAGAGTGATTTCCCTTGAAACCAATGTAGCATATAAATACCATTATTCTGAAACAATACGCATTCTCGCCCCCGTCTTGTTTGGAAACTTCGAAGGCTTATGAATATTCGAGCGAGTATTCAATTTTTTTTTACGTAAGTAAAGTTCGTGAAGTTACCTATTGTATTGTTAGTTAAGTAAAAGTTGAGTACTGCCATTTTTATTTCAATTGTTTAATTAATTGTATAAAAAAAAAGGTTTTATAGCGACAAACAATTTATTTTCTTTTTTCTGTTTCTATTAAAGAATTTCAGAAACAAATCACTATCGTTCTAATTTCAAATTGAACCTGACATTCTTATCATAAATTGTTTGTAGTTTAGTTTAGTTTTGTGTACACTGAGAACAGTGTTACCAATGTCTAAACAAAAAATGCCCTTGGAAAACTCAAGAACCATTCATCAAGAGCTTATACCAACCCCCCAACACATACACGGCCGTCTAATGAAATCAGACATCCCGACGCAATTGTAGATTCAATTAGTATACACCAGTTACCATTCTTATCGGCGGAGACGATTTTACGAACGAATTAATCCGAAAACATACGATTCGTATCTCCCCCTGCCTCCCCCTACTTTGGTACTTATACCTATAGGTATCGATGCTACCCATTGTATTTGCCGAGAGTAATTAAGTACATGTGGATTGAGACGGAACTTCTGAGCGATAAGTAATGGAGTTTAAAATCTTTCGAGTTCCAAGATTGTTGGTGACGAGTCTCGATCGAGTTCCCTGAGTAGACTTGTTATTGTCAACTTCTATTTTAGAAAGTTTCTATTTTTATTGATTTAAGTTTACAAATTATATTATTCCATCAAAAAACATCGGAATTAACAAACCTCATAATTATTTCATTATGAAAATTGAGAAATCAGTTGCAAATCGATTAAAAACTCGTAACAGAAATCATTAAAAAATAAATTTTAATAATACTTTCCAGGATTTGTTCGAACCCATAAATAATAGAATCAGTTGAAATCAAAACAAATTAATATTTCTGAATAGCAAAGGGATAAGTAATTCAATAGACAACTCTATTTTATAAATCAGGCGCCCAATCAAAACATAGACCGCCGTAACCGATCGGGAATCGCCGATAACCGTAATCGAGGGGCGAAAAAAATAGGGTTTTTTATTATTATCGCTTATTGATCAATTGATCACGCCTCGGCATTGAGGATTATTGATAGATTGATATTAATGCGTAGTGCGTTCCGTGGGGTAACAGTTTTTTCAATATGGAACTCGTTGACGGAACCACAATTGGATATTGTGTGTAATTCTTTATACAATCGATTCTTTTTATTTTTTATTGTGATTCTGTTTGCGCCGCTTTTCATTATTGGTATTTTTTATTTACATGTTTGATTTGAATGGTTTGTTTATTGAATGTTTGATTTGTTGAGGGTGCCTTTTGCTCGTTTGCTACACATTTTTGTGTGCGAGTGTTTTTTTGTTTTGAGGTAACCATGTGGAACGGCTCCATCAATCTCAATCATTTATATTGAATTATGCAGGAAAATATGCAGTTAATATCATACATTGTTAGTCGTAATACTGTACAGACAATTCATTTATTTCTTCTATTATTACCAGAACAAAAAATTATAAGTACCTACTCATAATAATATATTAGAACAACTTTGGTAAGACTTCGACTCGACGAATCGATTCGTAGGTAAATACGAAGCGGTACAATTCAAATTAATAGACAATATAGATAGATGACAGTGGCATATTCACTCGCACTTCAATATGCGAAATTGACACCACAATATTACAAACAGAAATAAGATTGCCTGGAGCCACCCCAGGGGGGACACCCCGCTTTATTATATCCAGAACGTCTCCACGATTGAAACCAATTGTTAATTGAGCCATATCTATGAAAATTGCGTCTCCGAATGTCTTCAAATGTCCTCGAGTCGATTCTTATCGGAATTTGTCGTTAAATTTATTACAACAAAGGCTTGGGTTTTACGTGGAAAGGAACGCAATTCCGGGGCGTTATGATCGGATTTAATATTTCGAAGTCGTAAAATATTGTACTGGATTGTGGGAATTGATTGTAAATTTGGGAGGAATTAATACATTTATCGTTAAGTTTTCATATGAAGTTTAAATAATTTTTTTGTGGTACTCTTTTCAAAGGCCAGCAGTGTATTTTAAGAACTACGATGAATCTAATAGATTCTAGATTTTTTATTCATTGATATTTCTATATAACTACTTTCGATGGGTTAGCAAGGTTTTTTTTTAATTGTACTCTAAATTATGTGATTAAATTTACCTTAAACTAACTTAAACTTCAAATGAAAACAATAGATATCCTCATATATGAAACTGGAGGTAACCACAAGTACTAGAAACAAAACGCAATCAAATCCCTTTGGAAGTCTGGAATTGAAAGCATTAATATTACAAAATTTGATTATCCCATAAAAGATTCGGTCCATAAAACTCCCATAGTTGCTATAGTGTGGCTAGGGATGTCCACATTGTTCGTAAAAGTATTAGCTTATGGGTATATTTTTTAATTTTCGTGTTTATCAGAAATACTATTTCCTTTTGTTTGTTGTTTTCTATTTGTGCAGTAAAGTGTATTATACTTTACTTTATTTTTACTTACTAATATCAAAGTATATAGTAGTATAGTAGTGTATAGTTCTATATTAAGTATTATATTTCAGTATATATTATAGTATTTACGTATTTACAACTGCATTGCAGCACGCAATGGTTTGCATTCTTTATTATTGTTATTTATTTATTTGAGGGTAGTTATCTATTTCAGACGTCATTTGCACCCTTATATCATATGATTTATCCATCACCTGAAGGTTGCCTGGAACATATCGCTAAGGCCGCCTTCTGCACATTGTATTGTACGTCTCTTTATGTTGTATGTTTTGTTTTTGTCCCGGGTGTGCGATAAAGTATATTTGTATTGTATCAAAGAATATATAATTTACTTGTACCTACAACCCTTTTACTTATTTCTACATCAAAGCAGCAATGGTTGCGTTTTGAAGGGTAAGAGAGCCACCGTTATAACCAGCACATGAGGCACTCCAAGTCCACAAGATTAGCGGCGCATCGAACACCATTTAAAAATAATTTGTGAGGTGAGATGTCTATGGGCAACGGTGACCACTCACCACCAGGTGGCCCGTTTGCTCGTCTGCTCTCCTTATAGGTACAATAAAAAAGGCTAACAATTCGGTAATTGACTTTTTTTTAAATTCCACCAATCAACTTACATGGACATCCTGAAGAAGGATCTAAAATTAGTTTTTCGATATCGCAACTAACATCAGAGATATTAATGGTTCAAGTTAGTACTGGAAAGATGCTCTGTCCCTTTTTAGCAAAACAGTTTTTTATATGTAGCCAGGATTTGCTTGTATGGCGCTACTACACAGTGATGTCATGATTTAATATTGCCGTTTCTTTCCATCGTCTGATTTTTGATTGCCTGTAGCTATTTTATTTTTCAACGAATTTTAATTCTGTTTTAACATTTTACCATAAATTTATGTCTATTTCTTAATGTTTAAGAAGTGCATTTATAATTTTTTTTTACTTAGAGAGCGTAGAGAGCGATAGTAATGTATTTTAATGAAAACTTAACTTTAAGGACGTTTCGTGAAACTGACGGTAAAGCGTTGATAGTGTAGAACGTCTACTGTTTTTGCAATTACCTTTTTCGCAAATGCTTTTTCCAATCTCTAATTCGTATTGGGAACATCACTACAATATACGAATTAGGAACCCTTTACCCCCTTCTTCTCCCTCCCCTCCCCATCCCCGCCCGCCTGCCATTCATTTTCATAATAAAATCGTAACAAACGGCACAGGTAACAAAATATGGAGTCCTATTCCATATTTACGTGAACGCAAAATCATGATTTAGTAGTTTCTTGTTGGCGTTACCGCACTGAGGTCAATAGAGGTCAGACTTGTCACCTAATTTAGTAGGCATTATTACTAGGTTGTATCACGTAGGGTTCTGTCTATTTCGTGATTTTTGTCACACATTAATGATATTTATAAAGAGAGTCTTAAAATCTTCAGGATTTTTATAGATTTCTTTTAGTATTATACCTGTCATCCCATTTCTTTTTCTCCAGACGAACTAAAAAATCGTTCAGTATATTTATTACAATAAGGGAAAGGGTTGTTTCAAATCTTATCTTCAGATAGATAGATATATAGATACTATAATACTTTATTGCACACGATAAATTTACATAGGAAAGGAAACATAGAATAAGTGTACAAAGGTAGCCTTATCGCTCAGAGCGATCTCTGCCAGGCTCTTCTCTATCTGCTTCTCTTCTTTAATTATAATACGCATTTTCCAAAGACTAAATAATTATATTTTCTTATAAAAATCTTTGATTTACGTCAAATAATACTGTGTTTTAGTGTAACTGAACCTTTACTAACGACATTTACCTAATTTAACGCTTTTTAGGGAAACTCTAGCTATATCTTATATAAGAAGGGGAGGGGGTCCAAGAAATCGTATGTGGGGATTGGGGGGGGGGGGTCTAACTCTTGGATTCAGTTTTATTTTTTGCGACTAGGATTTTAATATTTTTTTTCGTAATTTTAATTTCTTTTTTATAACGGTTATAATGTAGTTAAGCTTGACACTGAAAGAGTTTTATTATTATTTTTGATTATTATTTATTAAAGAGTTTTTATTATTATTTTTGATTATTATTAATGAAGTTGGCACCAGCCGTGTCCATACTTTGTAACAGTTATGTAGGCCCAATCAATCTCTTGGTACAGATACAGCCTCTAAAATCTAACTATTGTTCGCAACAGGGAGGTTCGGTTCGGATTTATTCATTTGTCCATTGTTCGCCTTCGTATGGAAGGTATCTAAATCAATAAAGTTGATAATATTCGGGTGGGATCACCCCTGGTTAGATGGAGCGACGATTTGCGTAAAGTGGAGCTGAGAGCGTCGGTGGCCTAGTGGCTAGGACATCGGACTCCCATGCGGGAGGTCCGAGGTTCGTAATCGTGCAGTGCCATGTACCAATTAGTTTTTCGTATTTTTCGAAGACTTATTTATATTTACCGATTGCTCTAACGGTGAAGGAAAACAATGAGGAAACCTGCATACTGAGATGACCAGTGTGTAAAATGGGGTAGGCACAAAAGATCCTCAAGGGTCGAAGTGCCGCTGGGTTATCCCGGCCCCCTGTCATAAGATAAGGTGGAGCTGGGTATGATTCGGAGATCAAAGGTCTGTTTTATGGTTTTTGCTCTCAAGAGTACGAATAAAGATTGCGATTCTATAGTATATTCTATAGGATACGAACTAATTCCAGCATCTTCATTCCATCTCCGGACAACTAGACGTGGGGAGGGCTTTCATCTTTATGTCGTTGATATCCAACCTATTTGTACGAAACCTTCGTCTGAGGTATGGAACTGCCTGCCGGCGTCTGTTTCCTGAAACCTACAACCTTGGGAACTTCTCTGGGAGGCCAGAGTAAATAGGCATTTACTGGACCCGAATGCTCCATCGTCGACCTTACATCGGCTTACCCTCAGGCGAGATTGAGGTCAAATGTGGGTTTAGTTATTTGTATAAATGTACAAGACCAAATAAAGTGGCGCTTGAAGGAAGATTCCTATACCCAGCAGTGGGCAGATATCGCCTGAGAAAGAAGAAGAAGATATAAAAAAAGAAGTCTTGAGAGCTTCTCCCAAAGCTGTCCCCAGCTAGGTGGAACGACGATCTGCGTAAGGTGGGTAAAACAGACTGGTAGCAGAGACCAGCATATCTGGTATCTTCTTAATAATGCTACAAATATGATGATGGGTGGCAAAATATAACTGAATATTGGTTCTAGGTATCAATCACAAGTATTTCTTTAAACACATTCGCTACGGACGTCCTCTACGCCGTAGCACGACCAGCGTAGCCATAATTTTTCTGTTACAACTCGTAGAACTGTTATTTTCGTCGACTATGAACTCAAAGAAAACAACCTGATCTCATATTATTTTAATTAGAAACATAATAAACCTTGTTTCATGGTACTACTTATTTCTGATATGAAAATGAAGACTTTCTCAGAAATAATTTGTGGTTACATGTTTGTTTAGATAAATATTAAATTAAATATATTCATAATTATAAGTAAATTATGTATAAGTATAAACATTGAGTTTTGCTTCGTTAAGGGCGTACCATCACGTTTTATCACAGAAATAATTGGAATTTAAGAATCCACGTGTAAGTACCTAATTAGAAAACGTGAGGTGTAGTGAAATTATTATTACGCCATTTCTTACTCAGAAATCACATCTAGCGTCCTTTCAAATAACTCATTATGTTTTCACTTCGCACTCACCGTGTCTTCGGAAACAGTGGATAGAAATCGAAGCTTTGAATTTACACGTGCAATTAGTTGTGCCTAATTTTCACATTTCTGAGTGGCAAACGCCAAAAATCATACAGCCTAACCTTTTCCTTGGGTGCGTTCAAAAACCGAATCCTTCTGTTTCCGCTCACATACTCGTATATCTAACATTAAATGTAATCGCGGGAAACCTGTGAAAATATGTAAATTGATCCTTGGAGATGTCGGACCGGCGGTCTGAGTGAAATTTGAATATATACATTCCACGGGCACCGTATAAGCGCCATTTATTTCGGCCGTCCATAAAATATAATGATTTTTGACATAGCTCTCGGCTATATTAATTTTGCGAGGGCTGTAACGAGAGGAAGTACACTGACAAGTATTTGTATCTATACCCAGATCAGGAACTAAAAACCCTCGCCATAATATTGCGGAATTAAATAGTACTATTTTTTTCATCGCGAGTTACCAACATAGCAAGTTGAAGTGGCAATGGGCTGGCCATGTCTGTTGGGGTACACGAGTTCTAGAGTGGAGACCGCGTACAAGAAAGCGCAGTGTGGGACGCCCGGTGGACCGACGACCTGAAGAAGGTTGCTGGCGATGGTTGGATGAGGAAGGCGGAGGACCGAGTGATGTGGCGCGCCCTGGGAGAGGCCTGTGTCCAGCAGTGGACACACACGGGCTGATAGATAGATTTTTTTCATTGCGAATTCCATAGACAGATTATAAAACTACCAATGGCGCCCTCTTGACAGTTTTTTTTAGTTCTTGGTCAGGGTACTTATTTAGCGAAGTCTGTATACGGAACAGTGTAAAAAGAAAACAAGCGAATACTACCATATAGGTACTAATAAATTCTGAATAAAAATTGCTTTGTGAATTTGCTATACTAATGCTAACTCTACGATAATTGATAATAATTTGAAAGAATGAATGAAAGCCAGCACACATTTCCGCATTTTCTTGAGAAGTGATAAAACGAGCAGATTTTAGACGGAGCAGGTAGCAATATGATAAATTGATAACATGTGGGTATGTAGGTAAACATTTCCAAAACAGTGACAGCAAAACGCAAACAAAATGTCGTACGATCCAAATCGGTAAATAAGATAAGAAATAAAAGACGGGAAAAATATCCATCATATTAATTAAAAAAGAAGAACTATCGTATTGAATTATGCATGTACGCAAAAATTTAAAACACATTATAAAAATACCCGAACGTCTAAACGTCGGAAAAGGTAAAAAAAAGTCGCAAAATGGACGCCACTCGCCTGAATAAGAGATCGGGAATATTTACATAAAAAACAAATAATACACGCCGAGACGGGATGCGCGCATAAAATTAAAATCGATGAGAAATTCTACCCTCCGAATTAAATATCATTGCCCTGTCCCACACAGACAGGCCCACACACACACAAGATCTAGATTAATGCCGAAGGGTCGACCCACAGATAATATTTAAAACGACAGATGATTGAGAACGTCACATTCAAATTAAGAACATTTTTAAAAAATAAATAGGATTGCAGGAACGTACGATGAGAAGTAGATGAGATTGAAATATTCAAATTAAGAATTTTAGAAGAAGTAAATACCGAGCACATGGACTTGAGCGGAGTTTAACGTTCTTCCAAATTCAAATATTAATCGAACTTTTTAAAATGATTTTGTAATGTTGCACAAAAACAAATGCATTCTTCCGAACGATAAAGAGCAGATATCTAAAAAAAAACTGCACGACACCAATGGGGTGTACCTTAAAATATCTGTCCGTACTTATTTGCATACTAACTAAAATAATTTATTATTTTTTCTCGGAGGGGCGACGATGTGGGGTGAGATATACGAGTACAATGGGAATAACTAGAAACTGAGTGTTATTGGCCCTGATCGTTCCCGATGTTACATTTTTATGATTCTAAAAACATTTATTCGAATTGCTCCGTTTGAAGTTTCGTATTCGAATATTCCGAGAATGATATACGAACGTAAACTAGTTATAAACACAAATCATATTAAACATACACGGAAATGCAATATTCGACGTCAAAATACTACTTAAAAGTTGATATCAAAGCGGTTCGGAAATCAAAGTACGGTCGGCAAAGGATGAGTGGAACGGAACGCATCGCATCCTTACAAAATAGCGTATGATTGCGCGAAACAAAGCACGGAGGAGATAACTTTTCGAACGAACTCGGCTGCGCGGAGAAAAAGTTTGTCGACTACACTCTACGTTTTGTCTGTGACATGCTGGTGAACGATTTTTGCATTTTAGACATTCAGATTATAAAGCGATTTTTCAATCTCACGTCGATGCCTATTTATTACGTTTTCGAACGGATTCTTAATTCCATTGACGTTATGTTTGAAGTTTGTTTTTTTAATTCTATTGGCAAAGATGAACTGCAAACAGCCATCTCGTATCACATTGTATACTATATTCTTATCTTTTGTCTCTCGTTTTTGTAGACGGTGCAACGTAGAGCTCTACGAACGAAATTATCATCCGAATCAAAGGGAATATTTTAAATATCTATACATAAACATCGTCCAGACTACACCCCCCCCCCCCGTCACCCCCCAGTGCACCCCTCACCCCCAAGATTTACACCCGTTCCGTGCGATACTGTTTAAATGCTATGCTTCATATGAATCTATTTTTTTGGGTGTCTGGTGGCGCTTTTGTTCTCGGTTTTCAATATGTACATGATTTTCTATGAAGTTATTGCCAGCAACTAGAACTTACATTATTTTCGTGAGATTCTTGGGATAGCAAGTCGATTTCGTTCAACGATTTTGGAAATACGATTGCAAACGGCTAGTGAAGAAATGGGTCAGATGATGTAATTTATGCCTCCAATATGGAAGCTATTATTTCGATTTACTAGATTTTTTTTATTTTATTTTAGTCTATTTGTTTTTAAGGCTTCGGCCCATTATAGGACAAAGGGAAACACAAGTTCTCAATCGCTACACTTGACTCAGCGCCCGATATAGCTGAACGTTTGATCGCTGTTTTCGAAAACTGAAAAAAAGTATGTAGAATATTTCTAATCGAAATGTGTAATTAGGGTCCAATTTTCCTTAAATTATTATAGCTATTTCATCAATACCTCGCCTAACCCTACGAAACAGACAAAATCATTAATAAATTCGAGGTACACGCAAATTTTAACGATTCTCATGCATATTTATAAACTTAATGTGTATATTATTTAATATTGTGCGAGTGTGCGTTCGTAGGGGGTGTCAGGAGGGGGGAGGGTCTTAATAACAGATATTCAATCAAATTCAACCCCTTTCTGTCCGATATCTTTTGCTTGATGCATCTCCCCTTTGTGCGTGTGTTTTGTTTTCTGCTGGTTTTGGTGCACGTCATAGTAACTGTAGTAAGTTCAAATTCTTTTATTTCAATAACAATATACAAAATATAATAGTATAATAGTTTGACATGTGTTTTTGGCGAAAACTCTAGGTATAGACTTTATTTATTTATTAAACAAGATACTTTGCATAGCTATATTCATTGCCTGTAAAAAAATAAAATAGAAAACAATAAAATTCAGACTTTCTTGCACAAACCTTAGTTATTACGCCTTTTTATAATTTAAGGCAACTTATATCTGAAAGCGATCTCTAGACTAGGTAGATTTTAGAACAGCTCTGTAGTACCCCGCTAAGAATAGAGCTATGGTGGCCTCTGCCTGTCGTAAAAGGTGACTAAAGGGGTTATCAAGTGGGGGCTTTGGTCGTTCATTGGCTGTCAACCCTGGGGAAGGCAGCAGCGTGCTATGGCCGGAACCTGGAGGTGGAATATACACGTCCCAGGAGGGACCCATGGCGAAGTGCACCGGTGTGTTCCACTGTAGATCTCGGAGCCCTCCGACATGCAAGGGGTCAGCCATCGAGGGGGTTTTAGTGGGTAAAAATCCCACATAATCCGGTCTCTCCCCCAGGAGACCAGGTATCTTATGAAGATTTCCCCACCGTCAAAAATGGTAGACTTATCGAGGGATTTGAAACGCTCATAGAAATCTTGCCAATAGTTTGTAGGACACAGTCATTAGGTTCAAGTTTTATCACTAAAACTTCTACTTTATCAAATACAGACAATATTAAACAAGTTAATTTTCATATAATTTATTGGTTTTTTAAGGCAAAGGGAACTGAGTCCATACAGCCATGTCTGATGTAAACAACTCTTTCAAGTCTTCATTAAAACGCTGGTGTCACACATTTCAATGCTATCTGGGAGAATCTTCCACGCTTCTGCACCATCCGAACCAAAGAAGAAGGCGTTCCGGATGCAGTATGGCTCTTAAAAATCCAGCCAAGTACGGATCGGGCTGCAGCGTCTTATTTGTCTTTACTTAACTGTCCCACACATTATTCACATCTTGTCGAAGTTCTTCGAGCAAGAAACACCATTCTTACTAGAAAAGCACTACTGTAAAACAATTTGCAAGACAAAACGAAACAAAGCTGACCTGGATGCCACAAAAGCGCGGGAGAAACTCTCAGATAAAAGGCTCAGTGAATAAGTTTCGCAAAAAAAAAGAAATCGACACATATTTGTAAATCTCCCCTTCGATAGGCAAAGGTCACAAAAAGTGTGGATGATTGGTTGTATTTCTTTTTTTTCGAAGGTAATAGTTTTCTAACAAAAGTCATGCGGATTCATATGCAAATTGGGACTAGCATAATGGAACGAACCCGACAATCTTAGATCGGTAAAATCTTTAGAATTAGAAATATTATTAGAAGGGACCTTTTTGTTTGAAATTATACGTTCTGCTATTAAACTTTTTTTATGCTAAGATTTGCAATATTATAAGGTGGCATGACTCTGTACAGGCAGCCTGGTGTGGTAGAACTAAGTAGGTATTTTTTGATGTTGAAAATTCTGTCTCATAGGTACAATGGAAGACACGTCAAGCTATACTCTGTGGAACCCTGACGCAATAAAATTTTGTTACGATTCCATGACATTGTGTGTGTGTACGTAGTAAGTAGATATAGGTAGGTATATGATGCCTTATTATTATAAATACGTCTGATTTCCGTCTCTCATGGCGTATAATATAATTAATCGCCGCGATTTCGAGATGCGAGGTTTCCATTCACAAAATTCCGTCGCATTGTCTTCGGGAGTCCTTATTTTTTGTTCGCTAAGAATTAATTTACTTCTATGTTCCCGCCATCACACGCAGGCGGTTTTATTTAATGATTTCTGTGTGGATTGTTCTCGTGAAATTAGAAAATTAAATTAGATATTTTATTTTCAGTATGTATTTGGTTGTAGAAATCGATTGTTTTAATATTACGAAGAATGTTGTATGTACAGTTTCGATTAAGTTTTCTAATATACAGGGTGTAACATTAAGAACGGTCAGTATGGGAAAGTCTGAAACTATAAGACATACGAACATCTGTTCTTAGGAACCATGTCATCAATTTTAGTAACAAGAAACACTGTATTCATACATTTAAAAAAAAACCTGTACTCAGCCTGGGAATCGAACCCGGTTGTTTTGAAAAAAAATCCAACACTATTTCTATTTAGATATCGATTGTGTAGGTTTTAAAGAATAAATGTTAGTATGAAACGTGATGTTTAAAATTAATAAAACGCATTGTCTCCATATCTTTTAATTTATTTTAGTAGGTGTTCGAAATGACTACCATTTTGTAAAATACAACATTCAACTCGTTTAGGTAACGATCTTACTACTGAATGTTGTATCTTCAGGTGGTGAATTTGCGTTAAAATTGTCTCTATGGCTGCTGGTCTCTAGGTCTTCAATTGTGTCGTAGCTTGTTTTGTACACTTCATCCTTAACGTAATCGATATCTAAATAGAAATAGTGTTGGATTTTTTTTCAAAACAACCGGGTTCGATTCCCAGGCTGAGTACAGTTTTTAAAAAAAATGTATAAATACAGTTTTTCTTGTTACTAAATTTGATGACATGGTTCCTAAGAACAGATCTTCGTATGTCTTATAGTTTCAGACTTTCCCATACTGACCGTTCTTAATGTTACAGCCTGTATACTTAATGTAGTGCCATAAGAGTATTGATTGTGCCAGTAATTTTTCGACAAATATCAAGAGTAAACCACAAAATTATAGAGACCGTCGATACCAATTATTCTTCTTCTTCTAAGTCGTATTCCTTATTGCTGAGGGTCGTGATCATTCTAAGGAATTAATCGCATAGAACGACTTTCATGGCAGATTTAATGTGGTGGTTTGCCATTGCCTTCCCCATTTCACACACTGTTTATCTCAATGTGCAGGTTTCCTCACGATGTTTTCCTTCACCGTCAGAGCAGTCGATAAATGTACGTAAGTCTTTCGAAAAAACCGAAAAACTCATTGGTACATGACATTGCCTGGTTTCGAACTCGGACCTCCTCGGACATGGGAGTCCGACGTCCTAGCCACGACGCCACCGACACTCCTAAGAGACCAATTATACCTAGAGAATATTTTAATTTTGAGAAATCCAATATTTAACCGAACCCTCCACTGAAATGAAAATAAAACGATGTAAGTACCACAATAATTTTAAGCTTAGTAAAATTATGTAGGTACCTACTTATACTTACATAGTTCTACTAGTCAAGTTACTACCGTTCCTATGTAAGTGTACTATTTAAAAAAATATCTTTTTCCTAATAAAATAAAAACTACACACGTAAAACTTAAAATACATATCGGCAGACAACACTCTATTTTTGATATGACTGACAGAAGGTGGAATCGAATTGGCAATGCTCATCGTCGTAGATGGCGCTCGAGTCGAAATGTCGGGTGTCATTAATGGGCTGTCAACATCAGCTGTCAAATGTCATTGTCTGTCAGTTCGTAGTCGGCGCCCGCAGCGATCGGACGTCTCAGACAGTACGAATTACAATTATTTTGGCTGACGAATGTTGCCAAGTTATAGTTTGACGTTTAAGGCTTTCCAAGAATGTATTGACTGGAAATTATTAAGATAATGTACGTGTTTGGGGATGAGGGGTAAGTTGTAAGACTGGAGAATGAATCTCGAATGAGGCGAGTGATGAATCTTCAGACACTAAATTGCTATACTCTATACTTAATTATAACTATACGAAACAGTTATAATTCTAAAAAAATAATTATGTAGTCAAAGGTAAACATACTGAAATAATGTCTGATGGTCTGCTGTTGTTTTGAAAAGGGCCTCAACTCAGCTTATCGCTGCAGACAAAAATGCCTACAGCGCTGGTATTCTGTTGGACCATGACCGATGGCTGATCTCTCTCTTTCCACTTTTCCCTACTCCTGCGATGCATGTTGGAAAGTATCGAGCTCGTCTTTGCATGGGAGATTTATTTCAAGAACATTCTGTTTGAAATTTTTAGCAATACTTTAACCTTTGCATTCTGGCTGGCACACCCGTAATGAAAACATTGTAGGAATTGATATATATCCAATTTAATTAAAACTGCACGGTGTCAAAACTAATAAAACTTCGCGGCGGTTGTCGTTTTGGACGCGTTCCAGATTTTTCTAAATGGAAGCTTTTTTTATGAAAAAAGTCCGATATGAATATTCGTTACCACGCGTCATGTCGCCCCGCGGATAATGTCTACGAGTCGCTATAACAGAGAAGCGGAAGCGACTCAACTCCAATCGAAATTCTTGTTAATGGCTGGCTACAGATACTTAAATAGTACTTACGTCTTATCTTATCTTATGATAGGGGGCCGGGAATAACCCAGCGGCACTTCGACCATTGTGGATCTTTTGTGCCTACCCCATTTTACACACTGGTCATCTCAGTGTGCAGGTTTCCTCACGATGTTTTCCTTCACCGTTGGAGCAGTCGGTAAATGTACGTAAGTCTTCGAAAAATACAAATATAAAAAGCTATTGGTGCTTTGGTCCTTGGTGCTTTATACATTGGTATACCTTGATAGGTAGAGTACTTGATAGTACTCTTTCTTAGAAAGGTTTGGTTCAAAGGGTCCGTACCCAGAGCCGTAAACTTTATAAGTAGGTTAAAAAAAGTTGCACAAGCGTCACCGTCAGCGTCAGAGATTCCTGTCGACCTCGAGGCCTCAGAGAACATTTAGCTACCTACAATAAAAACAAGTAAGTCCTTAAAATATATATTTTTACAGAGGCAAGTGTCATGCTTCATAGAAGAGCTATATGTTATGCAAAGGTTCAAAAGATCGCTCCCTGCTTGTCACTTGAGGCGCATCACAAGAAGGGTCCTTTTTAACAGGGTTGTTCACCTTGCAGTATCGAAAGGGTTAATTCTATACGAAAGGGTTATTACAGACGGACCGCGCGATTATGAATGTGTATATTCGTATATTCGATCCGTTTGAGGTATTGCGTGCCAGGAATGTTTTTGTTTTTATTTTGGGGTTAGAAAGGGATGTAGAAATTGTCTGGTGCTGCGTTTGCGGGCACATTGTATCGTTATATAACCGTACTCTGAAATTTATAGCCGAATATTTTGTTACCTTTTCGGTGAACCTCAGAAATACATATATCAAAGATTTCTTTTGTTTGTTGTCTGTCATTTAATTTCTTTCATTTTGTTGTAGTTTGTCACCGATTTGGTTCTCATCTTGCCGTGTATGTATATCAGAGATATATGTCTCTTTGTTAAAGTTAATGAATCAGCTTGTAAAGCGGAGCGATATCCCTATAAAGTCTTTTCTTGTTCTTCTTCCCTATAAGGCAAACGAATGATCATGTTATGGCAGCCCCCGTGTCACATGTATATCTACAAAAAAAATTATAACAAGTGCATTCTGGTGTACAAAAAATTACCTCAGGATATGAGGTTGTTACACGGTAAACTCTTCAAAACTAAATTGTCAAAATTGTTTCTTGAACGTTCATTCTATAGCATTAAGGAGTATAATGACCATAAATATTAAATAGGTATTGTTATGATTAACTATTCATTATTATTATTTCTGAATCCTGACATTACTATTATTCTTATGTTCGTGATATTTGTTATGAAATTAATATTTTGTATGCCTTTTACTTAGGCTAAATACTGTGACATGTGCATTATTTTAAAACCTGTAAGATTGTGTATTCTGACAAATAAATGATTGATTAATTGATAAAATAATCGAATTAAATTATCTACCTACCTACAATTTTGTAGATAATTTCTTTTTAATCAATTTTGTTCTAAAAGTTGTAGTTTTTTCTTAATATATTTATGGGTGAACTAACGGAGGACATTTTATGTAAGTTAGATAACATCATAGGCGACCCCCTTGCAATATTTTAAATCTACCCCTTTCGGCGCAAGCATCACCCCTTGAGCTACTTGGCGATCAATCGATGGGGCCTGTCCACCCTGTCCCTATTATTTACTGATTGCTGTATTATGTAAGGATTCGTTTGGGTTCCTATGAAAGAGCTGTGAATATAAATACTTGTATACTTTGGTATTAAACTCAAAAAAAATGTTAGAATCTTATCAAAAGTAGTCTCGTTTTTATATTTATTTTTAAAAGGTGGTATTTTTATCAAAGGTGGTTTGAGAATAAAAAATGAGTGGGTAGCGATGCTGTAATATGACCTATTGCAACTCTACCTTAGATTATAGCCCATATTACCCTTAACAGTATACCTAAATAAGGAAAAATCAAGTTAACCCTAGTTTTCTAGTTTTGCCAGGAGTTGACATCACCCGAAGAAGAAATGAATCTTAATTTAGACTTAGACAGCTTCTACACTAGGAAAATAATCAATCAACACTAAATTTTCAACAAACAACAAACAAGTTTCTTGCGCCGCTTCTTTCCTTTCAGCCATAGCACCATTCGAAGCGGTGGTAGAGTAAAAAAAAATGACGTTGTAAAAATGTACTATAAGGTACTTACTTACAATAAAAACATTTATATTTTTATTGATTTTGAAATCAATACTGCCATGTACTGATACTATCGGCCATGCCATACACTTATGTGTCTAAAAAATTGACCCCCTAATCTGTCCCCCTTACACACACAGCCACATATATTTGTTTACTCACACTGAGACAAAGTTTCGATAGGGTTCAATCGAGACTTGATTTTTGAACGCCCCCATCTCAAATTTTGGTCCCGAGAGCATACACCCTTACACATACAAGACTTATACATTATTGCTGAATAATATATAGGAATTAAAATGGTACCCCAGGGTTAACAATATAAATCTTCTGGTAGATACCAGTATTTAATTAAAAAAGCATGTAAAGGCATAATGCACTTTTAAGAAGTATAATTACTTGAACATGTAACATGTAAATAGGAAAGCGTCCGAAAGTTGGGGTTGATTATCTTCATGCAAAAGTAGAGCCTGGTTACTTCTATGCAGTTACCTAACTGAACATTAAAATGCAGTTGATAAGGATATAGTTTAAGACTCTCCAACTGAAATTCTGTACCATCAATTTACAACCAAAGTTAAAAACAAAAAACTAATTTATAAGCAACAAGATAAATGCAGTTTTATTATCCTGCGACATGCGATATCCCTGATTATTTTGCGGATTCAAAATAACAGACTATGATAACATTTTAAGGTTTATCGGGCAGCTGACACGGTTAACACTGTGTCTCTGCGACCAGAATTCAATGAGCTGCGGTATTGATTGGATTTCCCTGCGGTGTTCTGTCTTGGTTTCAATCGAAGGGGGGTGGGAAGGTCTCTCTTTGAGTCTCGTAGTGGTATTCTATAACCCTGCGAATGCTACGCGGGAAAATTCGGTACAAGCTGGAAAACGGGTTTCGTGCAACTCGCGTGACTTGCCGTGTTGTTTTTGACACGGAACGGTTTGTAGTTTTCACACTCAAATTTTCGCGTTTAACGTCTCGCTTTTTGGTGTGCAATTAGTGATTGTTATCTTGTTTTGTGCTGTGCATTATGTTGAGGCATAAAAACGAGGTTTAAGTGGTATTAAACTATTGTGAAATAGATGGAGACTTAAATATAATATCTTTGAATGTGGGTTAAAATAACTCGATGGCCTTCAAACACATTTGCGGGATTAAAATAACAGTTTAGATAGAAATAACACATAACATGTAAGTACTCGTTATATGCGACACAAGTTTAAAAGAAAAATAGGGGTGTATTCGAAAAATATCCATCAACGGTTATTAAAATTGTAACGTTCATCTCGGCGATCAATCCTTCGCCGTGGCGCGTATGCTAAATAAATATTAATGACACACGCACACACACACACACACACACAAACTAACCCTTTCTTCTACCCCTATCCGTTATAGAATCGGAGTCGAAATTTCACTAATAAATGTGTATAATTAATCATTCAAATGTGGGCACAGGCGGTCGCGAAATATTTCGGTGAGGTAAAAAACCCATGTTATTCTTGTTTAAGGGTTACTTGAAAATATTACATTCTGGATAAATATTTTCGTAAACGCTGGTTAACGTCCTTAACCTAATATGACGGTTCATTATCATTTGCTAGAAATAAAATCTTTTAATTTTCTAGATTATTATGTCCTTTATATTTGAAATATTGTCTGAGCAATGTAGAATCATGCAAATTCTCATAGTCATCAAAAATCAATGAGCCGTTCTCGGAGATAGCTAGACACATTTCAAAAGACGTTCACATAAATCATCTCACACGATGTACTGACAATAGCCACCTCTATAAACACACCCCTACACGCTCCAGTAATTAATTAAAATTATTAATGACAGCACAAAATAATGGAAAATCGATACCGGTTATAACGCTGTAACTCTTATAACAACGATTTGGAGAGATAAAAATACTCCAGCACTGAACGGGTTATTAAACTTTCGCTAAATATTTTTGCGTTATTTTTTAATGGTGGAAATATGCAGATGGAAGTCGTTTTAGCGCTTTTATTGACAGTTTATGGTTTGGAAACTGAAGATGACTTTCCTAAATTACGATTCGATAATATTGTCGTGTTGTTGACAGAAGATGTCACACGCCCTTTTATTTGGTTTCTTCGAAAATTCCATGCAGCTTCCATTTTATAAATGTTAAGGTGCCAATGATTGTATTTCTGTTTTTCGAAATCTATTAGGCAACGATTTAACCAGCCAGTTTGACAGCTGTAAAGGATTACTCATTACAGCTACGTTAGTCAACTGTATTTTATCTGTGACAGTCGATAGACCGTTTTAAAAATGGGTGCTTTTTAATCGTCACGCGATTCGAAGTAATCGTTTGACGTTTCGAGATTACAGGGTATTTAATGGTAGCAATTTAAAACAATTTGGACGTATTGACAAATTTCGACCATTAATATGCTGATTGTGCCCTATGCGTTAAGCAGCCATTTGACTTCGATTGTTTTTATATCTGTCAGAGATAGACACGTCAAATATGACAATTATAAAGAAGTGTGGTTTAATTTCGGGTTAAGTGATACTCGATTGGTTTTGCTTACGTCATCGCTTGATGGGTTTGAGACCTTACCTGCAACAAAAATAAAAACATTTTTATTACATACGTACTTACATCTATACATACTTTAACGCTAGGTCCCTTGCGGGGTAGGCAGAGAGAATGGAGCGCCACGAATTAGAAAAATATTAAAATAAAATATCTGGTGTTTTAATTCTGTGTTACGTTATGCAGTGTCGTAGACAGTGGGTGAGTTTTAAGGGTTCTACCCCCCTTAAAACTCACCCACTGTCTACGACACTGTCTACTAAAAATGTAAAAGTAAATGTAAGGTAAAAGTTGCATTCGACTAAAATTTAGTTAGTATACAACTTTTTGAGCAATCGAATTTCCTCAAAACATTATTTTTCCTACGCAAAAAGAATACTTAATGGTTTTCCGTGACTGCACAACCCTAACCGATGCTATTAAAGATCGAGCGGCCATATTTAAATGTTGCAAGCATCAGGAACAGCCACCAAGGAGAAGCCCGGTCAAACCATCTGGAAAGTCGCGCCGGGGGGAGTCTGCCGCGCAATTTGTAAAACCGAATTATCGGCAAATCCCGCCGATTCCAAAATAGGACAATAATTATTGGAAACAAATGTCACGGCAGACGTTTTCTGGTACAGCTTTACTGATTTACTGATCTAGAATGATCGGTTTTGGAACTATGTAGGCTTAAACAGGAATTATACGATGTTTTTGGAAAATTGACTTACTTATATAATATTTGTCAAAATGATCAATGTTTTGGAAACATCCTTAATTTATTAAAAAATTAAAAAATTGTTTTCGTTTGGTCCTTTTATATCAAAATGACGGATAATATTAAAACAATTTTGCTATTCAATCGGGTTATTTTTTTGGAATTTGTTATATGTGGGTATCTATATTTTATTTTATTTTAACTCGAATACGTACTGATTGTGTCCTATTATGTTAGCCTTAAAGTTTTAATAAAGGGAGAAGATGTTATATGTGGGTATCTATATTATAATGACCATGTAGGTAGTTCGGATGCTCAATAAAATCAGTCTTTGTTAACACGTCATCGTGGTATCATTTAGACCCCTACACCAGTATACTACAGAATTTAAATATATTTTATTTTCCTATCGAATATTGGTGGTAATAGTGGTGACAGCCGGTGGACCAGAGCCCTCACTGAGTGGTGGCCAAGGTCGGGGAAAAGAGGAGTAGGTCGTCCAGCAGCCATATGGGCGGATGTCATCACCAAAGTCGCACCGAAGACCTGGATGCGACTTGCACAGGATCGTATAGGGTGGCACAAAAGAGAGGAGGCAGTGGGACGATATGGGCTGATGATGATGATCGAATATTTACCTAAACACCAACACTTATGTCAAAAGTGATCTAATATAAAACCACAGCGTCTCCTACCAGGGCAACTTGAACACTGAAGGAAGTAACCCTTAACAATACGAGGTGTGTTTTCGCCTTAACCGTGTTTTTGTTGTTTCGTACAAAAGATACGCGCCTCGAATGTGGAAAGCAATTACTGACGGGGCTCCGGTGACGTACAACACGACACTAGAGTGAGGGAGCCTGCTCACCGGGCGGCGGAGTCGCTGCGAACGGGTACAGTCTAAAGTGTTCTGATGATGTTGTGAGCGTTTTTATTGAGAATTATGGATGAATGGGTGGATGAATTACGATGAATGTGAGATGATGCCGCGATGAGGCCGCCTTCTGCACATTGTATTGTACCTCTCTTTATGTTGTACGTTTTGTTTATGTCCCGGGTGTGCAATAAAGTATATTTGTATTTGTATTTTGATGATGATTCTCTAAATGTAAAAATATTTTTTGCCGTTTGCTATATTGTAATATATATTGATAATTAGCTAATTAATTAACGTAAATGGTGTATATATAAATAATAAATAAATCAAATGGAAAATTGTTTGTTTTAATAAACAAAGTTTATCATTTCTTGTGGTAAGAGAAACTGTGACAGCTGTGTAAGAAAATAGTAGGTATATGCATGTTAAAAACGCAGAATTTCTTACATGGCCGTTGAGATATATACGTACTTAGGGTAGTTGTTAATAAATTTAAAGTATCTTTGACTGATTATAAGTTGTTAATATGTCAAATCGTGGTCACGTACGGCTCCAAAATTTGTACATTGGTAATAATGAAAAATAATGGTTTATTATTACTTATTATTATAGCATAGCATAACTCTCACGTCCATAATCCCCGTAGGGGTAGACAGAGGAACCATCTTCATTATAGGTAGTTCCCACTTTTCGCCGTAAGATTTGGTGGAAAAATTTGATAGGTTGGCGAGCCTATCGCCGTCTACTAGGTGTAGAATAGTATCCATCAAGTCCCTTAGTCGCCTCGTACGACACCCACGGGAAGAGTCGGGGTGGTGTTATTCTTTATGGCTTACGACACGGCACTGTTACTTATTATTAATTTATATTAATAAAAATTGTTTTTATCACGATTTATATGTATTTCAGTTACTTACATAAATAAAAAATCTTTTTAGGCGATTTTAGTCGTATTTGAGGCCTGTTTTCATACCAAGATATGAGCGATTTCTCCGTGCAATGTAAAAGGTCCCTAATAAGGGTTGCGCCTAAGAAATTTATAAGTAGGCCCCGGCATAAGGGAATTAATTGTATTATTCTACGCACCACTCCGATGAGGGATCGGGAAGAATTATCAATTAGAGAAAGAAAATGTCGAATTTCGCTGGGACTTAGGGTTGCCAACTGTACCTATATTATCATATCATGTTTATTTATAATTGGATTTAACAATTTTAGGGTAGAAATTGATATTTAGTATGTAGAAGCGCTGTAACTTTAAAATTCTGACATCAGTTTATTGAGAAAGAGTCTTGGAAAAATATGTGTGTTTTAAATGCTTTAAATGTTGAAATAATAAAATTATTAAAAAAAAGAAAGCTATTTAGCGACAAGCGACAATAGAGACAGCTTTTAAGTCTCAATGATTTTTGATTTCCCAAAAAAATTACGACAAAATTCCTAATCCGAACCAATTTAAAAACAAAATTCCAAATTCATAAAGAAAACTATCGTCTTAAAACTGCATAATTATTAAAAAGTAAAAATTAAAAACAAACAAACCCCCTTGGCGGCACGCCGTAAATCAGACGTCCCTACGGCGGCGGGGAGGCTGGGGTGGCTTCGATTTTCCGCAACATTCGTCTTAGCATTAGTACTTACAAGTCTCCTTGTTTTCCTCTTTAATTGTGTATCGGTTTGGCCCGACCGCCTCTTTGTATGTACTTTATACTGTATACAGTATACAGTATCTGATTATAGATTTCAATGTATGTATACTTTAACAAAGTGATTTATATGTATTTTTGTTGGTGGTATGACTTTGTGCGGAACCAGCCTTTTTTAAAACCTATTTCTGCCGCAAAAAGCAATGCCGTAATTACCGGCACATGAGTCACTCTATCTAGGCCATCTAGGTTAGCAGCGCATCGAAACCCCTCTAATAACAGAGATGTCTGGCGACGGTGCCCACATGTAGTTGGGGTTACACCGAAAGGGGTTACGATGAGAAGAAAATCATAGTTGAACTTTGCTCTGTCATATCTGACACGATTTTACTTAGGTACATTACGTAAGTAGTAGTGAATATCAATGTATATTTTGACACTATATGTAAGTATGCAATGTACACGCTACTGGTTTGTACATTCTGTACATTGTATGATGGTATTATTTACATATTAATAAGTACTGGTATACAGTCTAGACGTTTGTGCTTAATTACGTAAATCTGCATAATTAAGTAAACATTCATTTTTAAGACAATATTTAATACTTATTTAATAACTTATATATCAAGTTAAATACAAAATAATAGAATAGAAAACTATAATTTAAAAAGGTAAACCAAAAGTAAAAGTAAAATACAATTTATGCACAAATAGAAAACAAAAAAAAAATAATAGAAAAGGAATTAGTGAATTACAATTTAGGCGGCCTTATCGCTAATAGCGATCTCTTCCTAAGTACTAATTAACCCACAGAAAAAAATTCCCCAAAAAAGAAAATTCAATCGTTTTCCCGCGATTCCAAATCCTTTCTCAATTTTAAACTTTCACGTCTCCGTTTTAAGTTCAATTTAAGCTTCGGAATTCAATTTTGCCTCAATATCTTTGTTTTTTGTCGGCATTCAAGGCGCAGGTGGCAAGAGCCTCAAATAAATAAGTCTTAAATAATCGAAGGTTACTAAAGAGCTCTCAATTATCGAGGGGTGGCCCGATACCTTTTGTTCGAGACAAATGTTTTGTCGTCTCACTGATACTGAAACAATAGAAGCGTTGGTCGAATTCCAAAATTCAAAGTTCCAATTCTAATAAAAGTTTGATCGAAGATGTAAATGGTATTAATGTGTGATCAATGTAAGGAACTGAGCTTCATACGAGTATTATTAGTAGTTTCTAAGCTTAGAATACAGAAGTTCATATTCTAAGTTTCTAAGACGTCTTGCCACATAGAGAACGTTTTCCAGGGCAATATTACGAATGAATGCACAACCTACCATACATACCTACCTACCTATTCATTCGAATACACTTTATTGCACAAAATTAGTGTGATACAGTGCGTAAAACTATTAAAACAATCTAGGCGGTCTCATCGCTAAAAGCGATCTCTTCCAGACAACCTTTTGGTGGAATAATTTTGGTAGAAAAAGGTAGGTTGTGCACCGTTTACAATAATATATATAATAATACATACAAATAAATATATTGATATATGATTGAATTTTTCTTAAAAACTATGTGAACAATTTAAATTTTTTAATTGTAAAAGGAGAGCAGACGAGCAAACGGGCCACCTGATGGTAAATGGTCACCATCGCGCTACTAACATTGAGGGTTTACCTAGATGGAGTGCTTTACTGACCGGTAATTAAGCTGGCTCTCTTACCATTCAAACCGAAACATACAAATGCGTGTATTGTTACTTTGGGGCAGAAATACGTAAAAGGGTTACCACCAGGTTGACTGCACAGAATCATACTACCACCTTCCAGGATGTATATCTAGTTTCGCTTCTAAATTTTATACCAGTTAAAAATATTTTAGAATTGGTCCAGTAGTTTATGAGAAAATCTTATATATGCCTTTTCCTTTATATTCCTCTACGTTTAATTTATGTGAGATAAAATCCAGGATTTCGTTTTTTTTTGTTTTTTTTTTGCAAACTTGACGGCTTTATACTTAAAACTACTCACAAATATTTACAGCCAATTATGAAGTTCCGACCTATTACAATTTTTTTAAACCGAGGATACGACTCTATTAAATATTTAGCTCTCGGAAATGACAGTGTCAATTTGAAAAAAACAGATTAGAAAATAAAATAAATAAATAATAAATATATTCATCATCATCATCGTCAGCCTATTAATGTCCCCACTGTTGGGGCTCAGGCCTCCCCTTGCACAAGGGGGTACGGGCCATGATCCACCGAGCGGGCCCAGTGCTGATTGGTGGATTTCACACACCTTCGAAAACTTTTAATTTCCTCAGACATGCAGGTTTCCTCACGATGTTTTCCTTCACCATTAGAGCAGTCGGTAAATGTACGTAAGTCTTCGAAAAATACGAAAAACTCATTGGTACATGGCACTGCATGGTTTCGAACTCGGACCGGAGTACGGGAGTCCGGCGTCCTAGGCACTAGGCCACCGACGCTCTCTATAAATGTATTAAAGTGTCCTAAAGAAAGGCACGCCCCGCGTCATGCTAGATTATTAGACTGAAGTTACCTACCAGCTAGTATTACTGTAAAAAATAATATAAAACTATTTATTCAGAAAATTTACAATTTCATCATGCATGATAGACGGGAACGAACAATCACGCCGATCATAAAAATCGCATATATTAGATACTTATACGAGAAAATTGCATCGTTGGGAATCGAACCTATTATCCACGGCAGCCATGACAAGCCGGTTATTGTGCTGGGTTTACTCAGCCGTAAAGAAAATCACGCAAATTGACGAAAGCGAATCGTGATTTTATAGTCATGGAGTGATCATGAATTGAAGCCCGCTGATAGGCGAAAACTTCAGCTGACGAAGACTGGTATAAATTCATATAATTCTGCAGTCAGTTGACTATACTGGCCCAAAATCGTGCAGGTTAAGCAACGTTGGGCGCGGTCGGTACCAGGATGGGTGACCGCTATTTTCATCTGAGCTCCTCCGTGCATCGGAGAGCACGTTAAGCAGTCGGTCCCGCAGTCGTTAGCCATGTCAGAGGCGGCCTGAACAACTCTGACAAATAGGTTGGCCACTAACCATATGATAAACAAGAAAGCATCAGTTCAAGGTCATTAGATTGTTGTATTTTCATCATTGGTAGCTATCGCAGTTCTCAAAACGCGATGATGATATGATGACATGGCATATCAAAGCAGAAGCAGCAGCAGCGCTATACCAACTCGTTATCAATGTTTCTGTTTAGCACGTCCCATCTCATGATATCATTTCATGATATAATTATATCATTTCATGATATGATGATATCATATGTAAAATTTAAAGTACTTGTATGTCAAGTGGAAATTGGTTAAAAAGGACTCGCAATATTTGACCCGTATAATCACGTACCTACATTTATATGTAGGTACGTGATTATACGGGTCAAATATTGCAAAAATAGAAATAGATATATTTATAGAAATGAAGCTTAAGAAGAAGAAAAAAACAACATTTTCAGAACAATGTTATCTTCCATTCAAGTTGAAGCGATCCATTCTCTCTGCCTGCCCCAAATAGTACGAAAAAGATTATTTTCACATATGCTGGACCATGCCAAAGATCATAAAATTGAACATTTCAACATAAGGCTAGGTTGATGCATGAAATGCCAATGCCAATCAAAGGTTGGCTGGAAGAGATCCCTATGGGATAAGCCCGCCTTTGTACATATTTTAATGTTTTTAATTTCTGTGTATTTTTTTGTGTACAATAAAGATACTACAAACAAACAAACAAACATGAAGTAAATAACCTTTTTGTTTGTTTGTTTGTAGTCTCTTTATCTATTTATCTACACACAAAAAATACACAGAAAATTAAAATCGACATTAATATTATAATTAATTTGCTAATTATTGATGATAATTTGTGATTGATTGATTTATTAATTGAACAAATAATTTGTACGATTTCTGGCAGAATATGGTGATACTGAAGCACAATGTAACATCTGCATTACCCATATTTACAAATAAATTATATTATTTCTAAAATAAATAAAAAACATTAAAATATGCAAAAAGTCGGGCTTATCCCATAGGGATCTCTTCCAGCCAACCTTTGTTTTAGGACAGTTTAGACTACTTTTATGGTGGGTAAGGTTTATGGGAGACTATTATTTCTTCCATCAAAGGTCGCAGGGTAACAGTTATAAGGCGGGTAACACACTACACCACTCGGCTGGCATTATCCGAGTGAACTGCTGTATCGCGAGGCATCCATCAATAAAACTTAAACCGGCAGCCATTGCTATGTAGTCCGTGGGCTAATTCCGCCTGTCATAAATCCTGGCATTAATTTAACGACACGGCATTAGGTAGGTACCTCCTTACTATCACAGTATACGTGTTACAGTATGGGGACTAAGTGTGAGTGGAAGGAAGTGCGACCTTCCTTCCACTCACACTTAGTCCCCAGGGCTGTAGACAAGAGGGTTTGGGGGTGGTTTCTTCGCTTTTGAGTATGTTGTCAACGTCGATATACATTTAAAAAATCGTCGTCCATACATTACAAAAATCGATTTGACGTTATTCATCCCTTTTTCTATATTATTTAAGTATACCTAGCATGAAATCAGAAAAATCAGGAAAATCTGAGAAAATGTAAAATATACAGTCTGCATGAATAAAGTAAGTAAAATATACTTAATCGCACAAATAGAAAACAACAAACAAAAGATAGAAAAGGAAATAGTGAAGTACAATCTAGGCATAATCAATATTTTATTTTTATTTTTTATGTTAAAAGCTTAATAAATCCAATTAATTAATAAAGGAAGTCATCTAAACACAACATGAATTCTATTCGAATGTTAGACTTGTTGGCCAGTCGGGCGGTTCGCAGAGAAAGAGTTGACTAGTTTGAAACCAGCAGGATGAGCCGCGATACCTCAGTTGGTTAGAGCACTGCCACGTAACGGCAAGCTCGCAGGTTCAAATCCTGCTCGCAGAATTTTTTTTCACTACTTTTTCTAATTTATTTAATACCTGGCATTTATCAAATGCATAATAAATAAAATTAGTCCATACATTTTTCACAAAAAAAATGTTTAAATCGAATAGAATCAAACTGACTGAAGTCCAATGTCCAAAACTTTTACAATATTTCGACTAAAAAGTGTCACAGATTTGTCATGTCATTTGTCAAAGACTTAACATCCCTTTCTTCCGATACCTGAAATTCCCCTGCTCTTGTAATTTCAAAACATCTTCCCCTGAAATCGGAGATCGCCTCTTCACTTTTACTTTAGAAATCAATGCAAAGCTGAAATGATAACGATTGAAAAAAGACATTCGAAATACAAAATGTGCCTTTGATTTGAAAGCATCCTTTCCTTCAGAACCGTGTTAATTTATACAGAGTGTCTTCACCGTCCCTCTGTATACTGCGGCACTATCCTTCGGGAACTATTCCGATAGATTGGTTACGAACACTCAAGTAATCAACGGCTTATCTCCCAAGCGAGTACAATCTAAAACAAATTGAATTCCGAATGAAATAGAGTTGCATTCTAGTCGGTATTCCCTCGTCTTAAGACGTTTGGATCGTGGATTGGTTTCCAAGGACGGAAGGCATTTTCAATCGAATGTCAATCTTATCAATTGATAGTTTAGGTGCAGAATTGTGGTGTAGATGGGGGGAGACATTAGGGTGATTGCTTAATGTCTTCTAAGCGGATGCTGTATAGAAATGTTTTGTTTCGATGGTATTTGTTGGTATCCATTCGATTGTTCCATTTGTGCTTATCGGAGGCGAATAAATTGAATTTAAATACATTAATTGGATGTTACACCCTGTATATAGAAATAGAAATATCATTTACTTGTAAACATGGGTAATGTAGATGTTACATTGTGTTTCAGTATCACCATATTCTGCCCGAAAGCGTACATATTTGTGTTCTTATTAATAAATCAATCAATCATAAATTATCATCAATAAAATAATCAATCATAATAAATTAGCAAAATAATAATAAAGGTAACAAAACAAAAACATAATTTTTTTTACTGATACGAGAATGTTTCAATTTAAAAAATTACATAAGGATTAAAAATAAAGATTGGTTTTTAATTAATTATAATATAAAAGTCAACTTTAATTAAATTTTGATGACGTCACAGCTTTTTTTTAAAATTCAGGCAAGCTTAATTCTACCATGCTTTTTGGCTGTATAGTTAGTTATATGAGTATAACTATACGGGCTGTAACAATAACCCCGTATAGAGCTAGATAAAGGGGGGTGTCAGTATCCATAACAGACACCAACTTTCACTATGGGGCAATCGCGAAAAAAAATCAGCTGTTCAGTAAAAGGTTGACTGGAAGAGATCCCTATGGGATAAGCGTGCCTTTATACATGTTTTAATATGTTTCTTATTTCTGTGTGTATTATATTAGTACAATAAAGATAAGATAAGATTTATTGTGTAAAAGTTTAGGTAAGAATTACTAATATTGCAGATATAGTTGCATAAACATGTCACGCTAAACTTTACCTTTACAGGCATATACACCACAAATTAATACAAACATACATTTATACAGAGTTTGAGAAGAAACAAGAAAGAAGAAGAAAAAAGAATGTCATTAAAATTTGTCAAAAAAAAGAGATTACAAACAAAACCTACACGACCGAAATGTATGAAACAGCTGATGTTCTTTTCGCGATTTCAGGTTTGTACCCACAGTGAAAGTTATACAGTTAGGATACTGAACCCACTTTTAGGGTCTATAAGGGGGTTTTGTTACACCCTACCTATATATAAACTATAAACACTATCGAATCGAAATCGAAACACATTAACGCCAAAGCGATGTAATAAATATGACAGAGAAAAAATTTAAGACCCACACAAGACGGACCTTATGTAAAAAGGGTTATTATATAATAAATGATTACTTAAATGATAAAGAGGCTTGGTCCTTAATTCAGCTCCAGCTCTGCACATTGCGTGTATATGATTTTATTCATAATTATTGTAAGATATATTTATTTCAAAAGATGTGCTGCTGAAAGATTCTTTCCTTTCAGCTATAGCACCTTACAGAGCGGTGGTAGAGTAAAAGAAATGAAATTGTAAAAAACTTAACATCCATTTAAGGTACTTACTTACAATAAAATCATTTTGATTTGATTTTGATATGATTTTTGCGAAGTCATTTAGCGACACAGTCTTTACTAGAAACGGGTGGTCGATAGCCAGGCAGACCTGGGAACCATTAATGTTTTTTTACAAGAAAAAAATACGAACCTTTTCCGCTGATACGCTGCTAATAACCCCCTAAATGTCAAATCACAACGGTTCACAATCACTGAATTCCGGATGCACGTATCTCTGCGAATGCCAGCTTAGATATGATCGAAATTAACAGAGTTCAAAACAAAAGTGCCATTCATATATTAAAAAAAACTATAAAAAACTGTTTTATCTTCGACTAATAATGCTGTTACGCAAATATCGATCAATTGTTTTGGGTTGGTTCTCAATGTTTTTTTGCACAATTAATTGATTCATCATCTTCAGCCTATTAATGTCCCCACTGTTGGGACACAGGCCTCCCCATGCACAAGTATGGGCCATGATCCACCGAGCGGGCCCAGTGCTGACTCGTGGATTTCACACGCCTTTGGAATTGATTGTTTCTAATTTTATCTTTAGGAATTTTGGAGGTGGTAAATACTGTTGTGCAGGATTGCCTGGGGTGGTACCTACCACTTACCTATTTCTGCCGCAAAGCAGGTATGCTTGTAATTCTGTATTTATTTCGGTTTGAAAGATAAGAGAGCGTCCAGAACGTCCTAGACATGATGACCGGGCTGAGCTACCGTGATTTGAAAGACGTAGCATGGGATCGCTATCGATTTGACTTACTGACCTCCAAACTTCATTTTGAAGGTGGCACCCGAAGATAACTGTAAAGTATGTTAGCTTTTAAATGAAGATTCCGAAATAGCTATGCAAGTGATCAATTGTAGGCTGTATAAAATACTGGCAAGGAAGTTGCAATACTACTATGTAGTAAACTGGAAAAGCATTTTCATGGAAACAAAATGGCCCCCGTCGAAACGCTAATTTTAAAAAAAGAAGAGTAAGCCAGACATACGGAGTAGGGCATCCTATCTCTTTTTAGTACAATGACCATATTTAAAAAAAATCCTAAATTCAATTGCAGAACTATTAATGCTGGTAACACAGGTTACGATGAAAAGAGACGGGGTGTACTCCAGTATGTATCGCTTACTCTTCTTTTTTTTAAATAGCGTTTCGAACGGGGCCACTTTGTTTCTATGGACCTCCCATTCCAGTTACTTACTTTAGTAAATATGCAACCATGTGACGGCATTGCATATTCTATGGGCGATGACGTCACTGTTGAATTTTGACATGGCGCGTATATGTAAAAATCTAGAAAATGATTGTTATAAAGTTAATTGTATATGTACCGGAGTTTTTATTGAGTATAATTCTTTTGTAACTTAGTAGCAAATGTTTGAGAGCCGCTGTCCGATAGTGAGTTGGCACACGTAGAGCAACAAGGAACAGTAAAACAGTGACCCCACAGATAACGGTGGCCATTGACTTCAGCGATTAGCTGAATATCGATTGTTTTTGCTAACTTTTCATCTCGCGTGACGTCCGGGTTGCATCATAATTGATATCGATCATTTTCAGTAGGTAATAGGGTATTTGACAAAAAGATATTATTGCATCAATCAACTTACCTAGATATTCTGTCGATAGATAAATAGTTTTCGATATTATCTTAGGTAACATCAGAGATATGAATGGTTAAAGTTAGTACTGGAGAGATACTCTGATGCTGTCCCTTTTTAGCAAAACAGTCTCTTGTATGGCGCTACCGAACAGTGACGTCACAAAGTAGCTATTTTATTTTTTAACGATTTTTTATTATGTTTTCACATTTGACCATTAATTTATGTCTATTTCTTAATGTTTATAAAATGCATTTAATGTTCGATACTTGTCAAATAGGTACTCTACTCTATTGTAGCTAGGTACTGGTGGGGGTTGTACCTTTATCGAAAAAGTTTGAGGTAGAAAAAATGGTATGACCAAGTATCGTAAAAAATGTTGATCGATTTGAAACATAGTTATGCGCAAATATCGCAAAAATAAAGAGGAATAATAGCACGATATGTACAGAGGCGGTCTTATCGCTTAAAACGATCTCTTCCAGGCAACCTCTGAAATTAATTGGACATTAAAGAAACTATAAAAAATATAGAAATTATTGTAAATGTAAACTTTTTATACATTATACTTTAATCCAGAGTTTATAAGTGACGTCACTTCTCCGAAAATAATATATCCTAGAGCAATCACTGACCAAAGCAAAGTTGTAGAAGGGGGGGGGGGAGTGTGTTTAAAGTATCGGGGTGTCCAAAACCATCATTATAATAACAAAGGCTGAATTACGCGAATATTAAACCAGCCCGTTCGTTTGTTCGTGTCAAAAAATTAATATTAACGATATTCCGGCACAATGAAGTGGAGGAAAAAATGGAAGTAATTTATGCAAGACATTTCTGTTGACGCCTTTGTTTCGAATGTGCGGAAATATTCAATTTAATTGAATGTTTTTCGCCATCGCGAATCGTGAATGGGCTATTTTTCAAACTTGGCAGTGGTAGCTGTGGTTTGATTGGGGGGAATTTGAATTTTCACGCGATGGGTGTTTTACCTAGAATACATATACGAGTATAATTACATACAACTTACGAAAACAAACAAAAAATACAGTATTGCTTGCTTGCTTATCGTATCGTAGTTGTTCAGGCCGCCCGTAGGCCTCTGACATGGCTTAACGACTGCTGTCGAACGACAACAACCGGGACCGACTGCTTAACGTGCTTTCCGAGGCACGGAGGAGCTCAGATGAAATATGTCACTAGCGGTCACCCATCCAGGTACCGACCGCGCCAACGTCGCTTAACCTGCCCGATCACTTTCGGACCGTGCTCGCAACTAGGCTACTTACCTTAGTGTTGCATAAAAATATGAAGATAGTTTTTCGATAGCCTATCGTATACAAATATTGCAAATCATTCATACTATCTATGTAGTCTCGTCACAATACTATCGACAAAATTAATAATATCGATACAATCGTAAGGCAGTGATACTATCGATAATATTAATAGTACCTACCTATTGTTAAAAAACAGTGAAGACACGCTAAAAGTTCAATTGGTACATTTTATTAGAATACAATTACAATGCTTTTTTTTATTATTTTTATTATTGTTATTTATTTATTTGAGGGTAGTATCTATTTCATACTACTTTTGCAGCCGTATATTATGTATCTTATGATTTTTCCATCACCTGAATGTTGCCTGGAAGATTTCGCTTAAAGCGATAACGCTGCCTTCTGCACGTTGTATTGTACATTGTACCTCTCTTTATGTTGTATGTTTTGTTTTTGTCCCGGGTGTGCAATAAAGTATATTTGTATTGTATTGTATTTGTACAATTTTTCGCAGATTTATAATATCTTTAGTAGGTCTATCAAAGCTTTAGTTAGCTCTTATAGCCATCATCACAGCTTTGAAAGCTCTCATGCGCATATAAAAAAGTAATATAAATTTGGATGCGAGCTGCGACGCAGAAGCATCAATGCGTGATTTGCCATTAAAAAATAAATAAAGGAAAAAAAAACCCGCATCAATAGATCTGGTTCGATTATAAAAGCAGCTGGACACTGGGTAGATTTATATCGTCCATTCATTTGGCGTACGACCGTATCGTACAATGGACCCTAAAGTATTGACCGAGAATTCTGACCTATATCAAAACTAGTTAGACTTGAGACGGTTAAGAGTAACTAGCGTGGTTCGCTGTACGAAATTCGATTGAATGGTGTTTTATTAGGAACCGGTTTAAACCAGTTCGGACCCCATGACACGTGGTCGGGTAGTTTTGTCATTCAAAATAAGTGTTAAAATTATCGGTTGTTTTGTCCGGCTGCGTATTGTTCCGTTAAAATCGATATTTATGTTTCATAAGAATCATAAGATTCGCAGTTTCGAAATCGCGGAATCGAGTCGAACTTTTCGCCCTGTTACGTCTCATAATTGAGAAATATTTTGTAAGAAAAAGTTTTATAACTCGGTCCAAGAAAATATCGATTTAGGAAAGAAGAGTGCGGAAAGAGCGGTCAAAGTAAATCAGACTCTTCTAAAGAAAAGAAAACGTGGCTTTATTGGTATCTAGGTTTTATATTGTTTATTGAGGAGCTCGTAGCCTAGTTGCAAGCATGGTCTGAAAGTGATCGCGCAGGTTAAGCGACGTTGGCGCTGTCGGTACCTGGATGGGTGACCGCCAGTGGCATATTTCATCTGAGCTCCTCCGTGCCTCGCAAAGCACGTTAAGCAGTCGGTCCCGGTTGTTGTCGTTCGACAGCAGTCGTTTAGCCATGTCAGATGCCTACGGGCGGCCTGAATAATTCTGACAAATAGGTTGGCCACTAACCATACGATAAGCAAGCAAGCAAGCATTGTATAAGGAGAGCATATGATCAAACGGGCGACCCAATTGCAAGTGGACAATCTCACGTCTTTATAATGTTGTTAGAGGGTATTCTATGCGCAGCTAACCTTGAGGACATACTCTAAATGGAGTGCCTCATGTGCCGGTAATTACGTTGGTTCTCTTACCCTTCAAACCGAAACACAGCATTGCAAAGTGTGGTATCACTAACTCTGCACAAAGTCATACCATCTTTGAAAACTCTTCAAATGAAGAGAAAACCTGGTTTTATTGGTCATCTATTAGTCTAATTGGAAATAGTCTAACAAATCCCATAACATTTCTGTCAAGAAACCCAACCAAAACAGATTCCCAAAATATATTAACAGATCCGAATCAATACCCCAATATTTCTTCTCAACACCCCAACAACCCTTGGGAGTTTGGAAGACACCCCATGAATCCTTAATGAGTAAATTAACAACACCTATTGTCTACCTCGGCTGTTTTTTATATTAGAATATTAATAATCATTTTTCCATTGTCCTTCAGAAATAGGGTGCTAAGAAAAATGTTATTCCATTAAGACTAGGGTGGAAATTGATTGATTTTTGCATTAATTTTAATAAAAACAATAGCCGAATGGTTCTGACACGATTTTAATTGCATTCTGTTTTGTAATGCAGGTGGGGTAAGTCTTAGATTGGAAACATAAAAGTTGAGAACTTAAGAAAGATGTCTTAGAAGTTTTAATAACTATAATTTGTTTAATTTTAATTTATTTATTAGGTAAACACAACAGATTACAACCATAGAAATTACAGAAAAATCAATATAAAGTTATGAGTATGAGCTAGGTCGTAACCCTTAACGTGTAAACACGTGTGTTTAGATTTTTTGTAACTGTATTTTAAGTTACAAAGGTGGGGCGCCATTTTGTGACACACAGACGAACGGACGGACAGACATACAAGATGAACCTATAGGTAAGAGTTTATAATTGACTACGAGACCTGTTAGTTAACTTAATAACTATATTGAGTAATTGTTGGATCAAAGGGTACATAAAGAACTAGAGACCTCAATGTTCATATTCATTTAAATAGTAGCTTTACAACACAAAGTTGCCGATTGTATCAATAAAACCCACAAACAAAGGTCCATTGAAATAAAAATAAACTTCCGATATTAGATAACAATTTAGCAGAAGCGATAATTTGATAATAAACAATTACTAACCGAAACCTGATTACACAGCTGCTATTATGTTAAGAGCGCGCGACACGAAATTCGTCAATTACTTGGAATCGAACAATACCCCCCTTAATGGGTAACATAGAAACAGATAGGACATTATTCCGATAATATGTCACAAATCATCTTCTATGCGGTGGTGGGTTACTCCCGTTCTTCCCATGAAACAGTTCCCACTCGCCCAACGTATAACTAATTACTAACTTGAATCCTCATTTTCCAGCAGGTAAAATTAAAAGTGCGTACATGAAAGCTCGTAGCCAAGGAGACTAAAACTTAAAACTACCACTCAGGTTAAACGGAAACAGCTATAGGTACTTATTTGAATGGAAATATCGAGTATGTTCTATTTTTCACAGCCACCAGCCATTGCAACATTTTGTTTGTCGGGAACCTATGACAGGATTTTGTGATTTTAAACTGCTGTGTCAACTTTTAAACACGTTCTGAAGGATTCATATTTTAATAATAATAAATTACTTTATTCATCGGAACAACATGGATCCATGTTGTTAAGATTTTGTTAGTAATTATTTATAAAATACATTTTAGGTATGTGGTAATTATAATGACAGAGAGTTTGTTCACCAGGTACCTACTAACCTACCCGCACCCGGTCAACACACGAACCCAGTGTCTGATTATAGGACAATCAAACTTGCCCGCTATCATCTTCATTTTAATAATTTTGTCGAACACTTTTCTCATTGACAGTCGAATAAAACATAACCTAAAATAATTTGACAGACCTTCCAACTACACCAGCGCCATCTGCTTTGAGTTTCTCAGATTTTCCGCCATTTTATTTTTAATACCTGCTGGGAATGCGTGGTACGTCTGCATAGGAGTAACCCTTCATCCTATGTGACACAAAGTTTATAATGAATTGACATATTCAGCACACGTGTTGCGTTCGAAGCTTCCAACTAAAACACCGACATCCAGCCCTAACAGAATTTCAACTCTATTCGTTTTCTATTTAAACCTCGATTCCGTTGTCGAAATTCAGATTTATTAGAAATTGATTCCTATTGGAATACGTGGTTCTTCTTGGAAGTGTAATAAATGATTAATTATTTATTATAAGAGTATACTATTTCCATTTACAACTTACTGTTTTGACTGCGTGAAAGATGGTCACAAAATAAAATGCACTAACGCTAGATGGGCGACGATCAGCGTAAGGTGGTTGGCAGCGACTGGATGGGAAGAGCCAAAGATCGGGCTCAATGGCGCGCACTGGGAGAGCCCTCAGCAGTGCACTAGAGAGTGCTGTTGATGATGATGCACTAAGTTGTGCAACGAGCGTCGGTGGAGTGGCTAGGACACCGGACTCCCATGCGGGAGGTCCGGTTTCGAAACCGTGCAGTGCCATGTACCAATGAGTTTTTCGTATTTTTCGAAGACTTACGTACATTTACCGACGGCTCTAACGCTGAAGGAAAACATCGTGAGGAAACTTGCACACTGAGATGACCAGTGTGTAAAATGGGGTAGGCACAAAAGATCCTGAAGGGTCGAAGTGCCACTGGGTTATTCCCGGGCCGGGAATAGGTATAGTATAGTATAGTATAGTCTGGCCTGGTATAGTCTTATACTCAATTTTAAGAACGAAGGCAGACTATTGGTACTCAATTTTCAAGAGATACGATTCTGCTACTAAACTTTACTAAAATGACGATTTGAAGAAAAAAAAGGGGGAATTTAGAGGTTGGGTTCCCGTTCTCTATGATCTTGTGACTGATGAGAAGGTGATTCTCCCTAATTCAGGGTGTTAATATCGAATCTTAAAATAGTATATTTAAGTTTGTAACCGAATACCCACCATTTTCCTTCTCAATATGACAACTCAAAGACGTCCCGAAATACAGTAGTAACAGATGTGTCGTATTAAACGAACACAAACAAAGAGAGGTGCCACAGTGTACGCATTATCAGTAGAGTAACCAAGATATTTACGTACACTCAAGACTCTTAGAAGACAGACGGGACTGTTAAATAGATATACGTAGGTATATATTGTACGTTAAGTAGTTAACGTCAATTGCTCGAAATATCTTTAAAGTTAAGTCTTAATTAAAATACTTGAGGAGCTCGTAGCCTAGTTGCGAGCACGGTCCGAAAGTGATCATGCAGGTTAAGCGACGTTGGCGCGGTCGGTACCCTGGATGACCGCTAGTGGCATATTTCATCTGAGCTCCTCCGTGCCTCGGAGCGCACGTTAAGCAGTCGGTACCGGTTGTTGTCGTTCGTCAGCAGTGGTTAAGCCATGTCTGAGGCCTACGGGCGGTCTGAACAACTCTGAAAAATAGTTTGGCCACTAACCATACGATAAGCAAGCATTAAAATACATGATATTTACTTTTTATGCCGCTCCAGATAGAGATGATACGAGACTCAAAGAAGCCTTAACATTAAGAAATAAAGGTTGGCTGGAGAGATCCCTATGGGATAAGCCCGACTTTGTACATATTTTAATGTTTTTTTTTTGTGTACAATAAAGAGACTACAAACAAACAAACTTGTTTGTTTGTTTGTAGTCTCTTTATTGTAACAAAACAAAAATATTCTTGCAATTCGCGGTTAAGAGTTTACTGCTACTAAACCTTAATTTTATAAGGACCTGTAAACTAGACAGATGAGAAAATGACGGTTACAGAATCTAAAAAACTGCTGGTTTTAAAAATAAATAGCCGTGTTATTGAAGTATGTGTACTTTCCCCGAACGAATTGATAGTTACACTACTGTTTCTTTAGACTATGACACAGTCGACGAAAAAAAGTCCTACGATACTTCGAAACATGTCGCAAGCGAATCATACGACCTTATTCCAGGCTTCAATGACAACGTTGATAGGATGACGGTTTTATTGTTAAAGGGACAGACAGACAGACAGACACATTTGTGGGGTTTCACTGTAGACATTAGTATGGTAGATCTATGTAGATTGTCTGGGGTGGTTCCAGGAAATAATGATTCACGGCGATTCTACCTAACTCGTATGTATATAAAGAATTTGTGTTTAGATCTTTTTTCCTCTTTTTTTTTAATATATTTATTAAAGAACACAATCAGTTTACAAATAGATAAAAATACATATAAACAAAAAAATTAACACAGAAACAAAAAGTGTTCACAAATATTATAAACGTAAATATAATATTTCAGTTCGTCTAGACCAAAACAAGTACACACTAGTTATATATAAACATTGAAAAATATTTATTTTCCTCTTCTATACCAGTTAAGAGGACTAAAGATATAAACACGCGTCTTATAAGTTACAATAGAGAGTTATCAAGATATGGAATGGGCTATGGAAGACATAGTTCATATAAAATTTGGTACCATGGCGTCAGCCTTTATGTTACAAATTCATGAACTCTTTGATCATTATAATGACAGTGGGATATAAATGATATCGTGTGGGTAAGTACTATTACTTTAAATGTTTAAAGTTAACTTGTGGACTGGGAATTATCTATGGGTATATGAAGTCGCTCGATGGATCTTTTTAGACCTTTCTACCCACAGATAAACACAAAATATAATCTTAGAATATAATATAAACATATTATATGGGTCAAACTCCTTAATCTAATAAACAGCCCCGAGTCGCACCCGGCGGGAAGGTGCCCTGGCAGCGTTTCCACGCTGTGGATATAACAGAGAAAGGTGTAGATTGTATTCCAATAGACTCGATAAATACCATCATAACAGTTCATACTGGACACAGATATAAATCAGATCTATTTAATACGGTGTAGATTTTAGAAATCGCATTCTAGAGATATCAATCCGACATTGATGCATGCTGTTTATGCACAAAATATATAATGATAGAAAATAACAAATGTTTCTTTTAATGTGTCATGTTCGAACGATGTTCAGACTGACTCAAAGCAAACTTTGACTAAAACTCTGACTAAAGCCACTAAAATGATGTCACTAAAACACTTTAATCGACTTCGCGCTGTCGAAACTTATCTACCTTATCTAAAATTTATAGCCTTCTTAATTCATCAAATCGTGCGATAACAGAACTCGCATAGTTTACTTAATAATGCCATGACGTCAGTAGTAAAGCCGAGAATTACTGCAGTAACAAACGTTCGAAAATAAGTCGAGCGCTTTGAAGATAAATAATTTATCGCGCCTCTAAAACCTGCATAAGAAAGAAATGTTGATAAACATCGAACATTAAATATGTAACTGTTGATGGTCGTAAAAGATGGATGCCAGGCGTAGTAGGTAGGTATATGAACATAAATATCACTTCTTAGGAAGTGTGGCTTAACAGGGTGTTAACTTTCTGATAGAAGAAACAAATTGCGACAAAGCCTCTGTCTGTCACCAGGGCACTGGTGGTGTTCAATTCTCAGACAGATTCGCGATTAAAGTAATTCCAGAATAATTTAAAAAATACATGATTTATAGAAAATTTTAGTACTATGACAAGCTATAACTATGAAAAAATGTTTCATGATTCAAATAAAAACAAGCTTTTCATATTATCACAACTAGGAGAGTGGGTAAGTGATCCGTAATTAGCAAATCAAATCATTTTGTCGATAGCTTTTTATCATTCTATATTCTGTAAAATATTTATAACTTTGGCTACAGCATTCGTACTTCACCTTACTCCAGCTGTCAATTTAAAAAGAAAATTCCACGGACAATTTGCTAGCAAAGACATTCGTTTGATCTGATTTCTGAGCGGCGTTCGACCCGACTGATCGCTCTGATTTTTAGTAACGCATCACATAATTTGATGTACGACATCGGTTCTTCAAAACCGCACTACATGTTCGATTTAATCTGCTTTCTGTGCTCTAATGTCTAGAGTCGCAATATTTATCGGTTTCGGTCACATTGGGTCTTCAACTTATAGGCATCTAACCAAATGGCAAAAGGCTCAGAGAGTTTCCAAGATTATTTTAATTATTTAACGATACTGTGATTTCTTAGATGTTGTTTCAATATATAAGAAACTAAACTAACTATTATTATCACACCGGTGGGCTTTAAACTCTTCCAACGCAAGCTTCTCCATAAGCACCTGATGTCAACCAAATAAGTGTTTTTATTTAATTTATACACTGAAGTTCCAGTACAGTTTATAATTCATGTTTCGGCATAAATAATTACCTGTTACTGTTTTAAATTATTTATTAGTGTTTATTTGCTCGATGGTTCTAATCAAATGTCTAGACAAAAGTTTTGGCCTCAGCTAAGAATGCCTTCCTTGGGACTCTACTAATGTCCGTCTTGCGGGCGACCGCTAATAGAATCAACAGGTGTGCCGCAGGGTGGTCTAATCGGCCCGCTACTCTTTCTTCTATTTACATTTCACGAATTCATAGCAATGTTGACGTCTCGACGCGTATGTTTGATTCATATGCTTACCCTGTCACTTTTTAATACTGATTTACAATAAAAACAGAACTGTTTCCCTGGCGATTGATGTGAGTTATGATTAATGTTGCGTCTTTGATGTTCCACGCTATGAATCTATCAAGTCGGCTTCTGAATATCGACGGTGTATAAATAAACCGGGACGAATCCGACGAGCCGCGTCTTCGTTTTAGTTAATTATGAGGTTATTAAAGATACATTGACTGTCGGTGACGAAGTCGGGTCAATTTTTGTTGCTGTATCAAACACTGTGGTCATTATTGAGGTTGCGTCAGAGACTCACGCCATCGTTGTCACGGTAGACACGAATTATATATTTCTTTTTTTGGTTCCGAAATTAGACTAATCACAATCGAGTACAAAGAAGCAGATCGCTTTCATCATCGACATGAGATGATGTTTACGTCGATCTTCTGAGAAACGTTCCCCGGCATTCAATACTTGGAAATAAATATGTGAGTTTGACATTTGCTTTCATGTGTTGGCTCGCGTGTTCCGACTGTAATTACGGGTACATCGGACGGGGAATTTGGACGGCCTTACACTTCTGTACTTAGAGTTTATTTTGTCCCTTTCTCCCGCCTAGACTTTTTTGTTATTAAATTATCGTGCGTGCCGATTTCAGACAAGATGATAGGTTGCGTTTGATGGGGCATCTGATTGCCTCTCTTGTCGACATTTCGGATTTGGATGCTTTCTCTTTGATTGACGGAGTTTAGAAATCAGACTGCATTTGATATGTTACAGAGGTCATCGTCAGTAATATCAATAATTTTGACATGGTTACTTCACTGATCACTGTCCGTTCTCGCAAATAAAAGATTTCGTGATATGAATACCATACTGCTGTAAAACATAAGACGTAATCTTTAGATTCCTCTACGCTTTTGAAGCTACAGAATAAAATATCATTTATATGACCCCTGAAATCAAGCATAGTCTTACGAATCTAAGCATCGTTTGGAACAACATGTAGGCATAAAGCGTCGGTGGCCTAGTGGCTAGAAAGCCAGACTCCCATGCTGTAGGTCCGGGTTCGAAACCATGCAAAGCCATGTACCAATGAGTATTTAGGATTTTTTCGAAGACTTACGTACATTTACGGACTGCTCTAACGATGAAGGAAAACATCGTGAGGAAACCTGCATGTCTGATGAAATTAAAAAGTTTCCAAAGGCGTGTGAAATCCACCAATCAGCACTGGGCTCGCTCGGTGGATCATGTCCCTTGTGCAAGGGGAGGCCTGACACACAAAATAGGCGCTGTAGACGTCGAGTTGTGGAAACCAGCCCGTTACTACAACGTGTAGGCATACTTACTCTTCAGATTAATTGGCTGCAACCGACATTTCGTTTGTAAATCCATCGTTAATCTTTCAATAAGCGTAGTCAATAAACGTCAATATGGTCTAAAATAGTTTACGATACTGGTCCAACATCATTAGTCAGCGGTTCAAAGATAATTCACTGTCGAACCGAACCACTTCAGCGTCCGAGAGTTAATAAGAGAAACGTGTGCACCGGCTAGTGAGCCTGGGTCATTATTGGCCGAAACCAAAGTTTGGGTTTCAAAATAAAATTCTTGCACTGCTCAGATCAGACAGCTGGAGGAAGTTTGTTAAAAGTTTCTTCATGCTGTGGGTTCGGGTTCTGAAGCAAACTCGCAAAAACTTTCAGAAACTACCTGTTTTCATTGCAGCAAATACAATGAATGTGACCACAGTATCTTTATAGCTGAAGTTGACCGAAGCCAAAACGAAAACTAATGATTCGGACAGTCACTACCGCCGACCAAAAATAACAAAATTAAAATAAATCGAACGACAGGCAGACGTCATAAACTAATTTCGAGTGTATTCCTTTTGGTATCACCAAAATAGCATCGTCACTCTTTCATGTTCCCTAGTGACATTAAGGAAGAATTTACTGTTTCAGTACAGCGCCATCTATGACATGAAAGTTCCTTTTATTGCCCAAAAAGAAAGGTGTTTATGATTTACGTTCGGTTATTATTGCTTTTGTAAATTAAATAGTCGCTCCCGTTTCAATACTGGATGCGTGTACGCGCGTTTTATGTGTAGCCTCGCCATGGTGTTTACGTTCTGAATACACGTCTTCAACTTTAAAGACACCTGGGTCTGTTAATACTTCGTTGTGATTGTTATTTTTAATTTGATTTTATTTCCTACCAGTTTCAAATATTCTGTCAGTGTTATGAATTAATTAACTGACATTGTGAGCAGTATAATTTAGTTCGTTTCTAAACCTCCAAGTTTTAAAAAAATGTTATTCTAAGTCAGATTAATCGCAATTCCGTGAATGTAGACAAAATTGTACACAAAAAATAGATTGATCCCGAACTTTTTCAGACGAAAAGTTAAATGAAAAATCAAAACCAATTCCCAGAAACCCTAATCAGAAAAGTTACAGAATCGTTTATCGACTGTCATCAAAAAGAAATAACATTTCAAATCCGTACCCTTTTCGCCAACTTAATTAAAATCGAGTAACAAAAAAGAAAAAAAGCAACAGAGAGGAAAGTTTGTCGCTCCAATACGGTTAATAAGAGTACAAAATGGAGTGTGGCCTCGAATTTTCTATAACGATGAGAAATTGTTTTCTTTCTTCAGAATTTTTTGGAATAATAACAAAACAAAACTTTTTTTTTTGTTCTCGACAGTTAACCCTTTTGTGGGCAACTTTTCGATTCTTTCAGGGCTTTGATTGCCAACTTTTTGTGAGGCTTTATTGCCATTCAATTGTTCGAGAAATCGGTCACGTGCTGTTATTTAACGGTTTACGCAAAGTTTTGCGAAACTTGTGTGTGTGAGATGAAGGTTTTGAAGGCGGTATGACCCTGTGCAGAATCAGCCGGGGGTGGCACCACCCTTTTACCTATTTTGTGCCGCAAAGAAGCAATGTGAGTAAACCTGCACACTGAGATAACCAGTGTGTGAAATGGGGAAGGCAATGGCAAACCACCCCAGTAAATCTGCCACGAGAGTCGTGCTATGTGATTAATTCCTTAGAATGATCACGACCCTCAGCTATGAGGAATACGACATAGAAGAAGAAGATATAAGTTTTGACGATATTGTGAGCGTAGATTTCTTGAACTAACTTCATAGTTATGATACGAGTAACTTAATTTCTTTAACAATTGACACACCTGTAATTAATAATGTAAGTTAATATCGAAATAGGTACAGTCGGCAACAGAAATGTCTTGTCACTTGTTGCCCTTAAGGTTAGCGGCGTTTCTATGGGTGACGGTGACCACTTGTGGCCCGTTTGCTCGTGTAAAATAAAAAAAATGCAAGTACTCAACTAAATTGAGTTTACTGCCACATCATGGCTGCGATCATTTCTAGTTACTACGAGTTATCCTTAATTGTCTGTATCGATAATATTGATTGATCGATCGGTGGGCGTCTAGCAATTGTTCTTTAATTGTTTCCCAGAGGTCGTTTATTTTACTACCAAGTTCATGGGATAACAGAGGGCATATCTCGTAGATCATTTTCACAATTATAAAACGAAAATGACTCGAAAAACGAGGTCTTACACATACTGGGTATTCAATGCTTGGCTTTCATTTCGTTTCGTTTCTATCGTCTAGCATATTACAAAAAGAAAAAGTATGTAAGTATGTAAATTCCTATCTATTATATTACTAGAGAGTTTTAGATGCGCTTCGTAACGTTTTTTGATGAGTTAGGTTGCCACAGTCTGTCCTCTAGGTGCCGGCTAGCAGGGTTCTAGGCCAGTGTGCAGATGAAGTAATAGAAGAACTTGGTAATAGATATTATATTTTTAAGGAACAGAATACAGAAAATAGTAAACGTAGTAAATAGGTAGTAGTAGGAAACAAAAATAAAACAGAGAAACGTCCGTTCAGGACAAGATACAGAGAGATAGTGCCAAATACAAAGAAAACAATGATATTAATGGAATAATGAAATTTGGAAATGGAATGGGAATATGATTTGAATTGAAATGAAGAAATGAAGATGAGATAAACGCTAACGATGAGGTTGAAGTTGATGGCAAGGAGGTTGATATGTACGATGAAGTCGACATCGTTACATGGTAAAGTGCCTGGAGCCCCTAATATCACAGGATCACGGCAATGCAAAATTGAATGATGTTTTGCGGCATAAATAGGTAAGACTGCACGGAGTATTCCACCAGAAACACTTACGTTCTTCTTCTTCCTGTCGTGTAGTTAGTGTGTAGTACCGCCCATAAGGGTGAATTTCAAAATCTTTGTGTCTAACCTATACTGTCAGAGTAGTTCAGGCCGTCCGTAGCATGTCCTAACGGTTGCTGATGCTTGCAATTTCAGCCCATCAATGGTAAGATACAATGTATATTTAAGAGTTTTTTGTCTGTGCTTGTGTCTATTATTTTCATTTCAGTTCTATTTATACATATTCTTCGCAATAAAGATTTTATTTTATTTATTTAGAAAACCAACAGCTATATTAAAACAAATTATCCATACTTAAGAAACTAGACATATGCCAATTATAGGTTTTCCTAAAGTAGCTTTACATATTTAAATATTAAAGCGGTATTTTATCTTGTACATATGAATTGTGCATTCCAAAGTGTTTAATTACAATAGTTCTGTGTTTTTATTTATTTATTTGGAAACGTTTACAATCGTTTGACAAACGTCTTAGCAATTTGTATGAACAAAACTGTGAATGCGACAGCCCATGCGCAACGTGCGTGCGACTTTATATAAATGAATGCGGACGACGCTAAAATCGCACTTGCGCATAAAGTCGCTCAGATATGATTCACCGTGTTTTTACCAGATTATGGAATCTAATTCATGAAAACTGTACAGCCATTACATAATTGAAATTATGTCGCCGCAACTTTTCATACTTGCATGTCAGTTTTTATCTGTGAGACTACGATAGAATAGAAACATTTCAGTTGCATGAAATATCATGATATCATATCTAAAACGTAATATAAGTTAACTCTAGAAAGAAACAACATAAGGGTAGGCAAAATTTCAAATTTTTTACGCTTTATTCATGGAATTGGCAAAAGAATGGGCTTGTTCTTACATTTTAAACCAATGACATTAAAACTAGCGCTGTGGGTCTCCTAAAGAGCATTCATTGCCTAATAAAGGCAATCATTGCATATTGACTATCGCTTTTAACCATAAGACCGCCTAGATTGTATTAATCGTTTCGTACGCACTGTATCACACTAATTTTGTGCATTAAAGTGTATGCATTATTCATCATTCAAAGGATTGTTTGTTCTAAACAAAATATCAATTTGAACCAGAGGAAGGTGACATGAACGACTGTAAAGTGAGCTGGTGACACCGCCCACAGCATCCTCCGTGGTCAAGACAAGTCAAGATGACTCTGAACATTGTGTGTCGGCGACCTCTTTTCCAGGCCTATTATGATTTACAGAAGGACAAAGTTATGCATTAGGAAAAGGAATTATTCGATTTATTTCTGATTCTAAGTGCTAAGTATAAAGATCTAAATATTATTCAAGAGTCAATAATAACGAATATAAATGATTATTTAGTATTTAGGAACTAAAATATATAAAAAAACTTAATCTATGATTTAAGATTAAAGGTACAGTCGATCACTAGCTAAAGTATACCATCTGTCAAAAACCTTCGATTAAATATCCACCTTACTCCGCGTAATATGGTTCATTTTAGATTCATATTTTGACGTATTGGGTAGGTTGACCTGTGGGCGACTGTACAGACAGTAATAATTTACGAGGGAAATGTTTTAAAAAATGGGGTCGCTTTCGTAAAATTCAACTTTTTTCTGAGACTTGATGGACTACTACAGATATTATTAAAAATACTGTTATATGGGATCATCATCAGCCTATTAAAGTCCCCACTGTTGGGGCACAGGTCTCCCCTTGTACAAGGGGGGTACGGGCCATTATCCACCGAGCGAACCCAGTGCTAATTGGTGAATTTCACACGCTTTCGAAAACTTTAATTTCCTCAAACATGCAGGTTTCCTCACGATGTTATCCTTCACCGTTAGAGCAGTCGGTAAATGTACGTAAGTCTTCGTAAAAATCGGAAAAACTCATTGGTACATGACACTGCATGGTTTCGAACCCGGTCCTCCCGCATGGGAGTCCGACGTCCTAGCCACGGCGCCACCGACGCTCCTTACGTTATATGGGATAGATAATCCAAAAAATAAACTTTTAAGATAATTCGTATTTACTCGTACCTATATTGGTAACTCAGTGTTAAAATTATTCAAAAACCACTGCCACAAAAGAAACTACTACACAAAGCCGGGCGCACGAAAAACGAGAATGAATCACCCCATTTCGAGTACACTCAGCATCAAAAACTTATTGCGGAAAACGGAGCCGAAATACTGCCGAAATGATTCAAAGAAACGCTCGGCTAGTATAACAAGTAGATTTCTGAATGCACCCATTCACCGTGCAGTCATTAAGCATTGAATCGCCAAATTTAAAGCATGAAAAACTGGTTTCTGAACGGATTTTCGTAGTCTATTTTGGGTTTTCATTCAATTTTTTTTAATATCTCGAATTGTTTAAGGTATTTTTCGGTGTTGTATACGTAGGTAAAAATAAAAATTCACAAAATGATACAATCATGTTAAGATCAGCACTTGTTTGTTGGTATGACTCTGGGTCTGTGCAAAGTCAGCCTGGGGTGGTTCCACCTTTTATCTATTTCCGCCGCAAATCCGCAATGCTTACATTGCTGTGTGTGTGCTCTCTTTATACGATAAAAAAAATGATGTTAGACTCGATGAACAACCAATAACTGAAGGTGATAATGCGAGAAAGGCAAAAGGTGCCGTCCTTCGATATCCGCCATCTTTTACGATATATATCTACTGTGATATTAATATCACTCCGTGAGAACTGGCCTCCCGGAATGTCCGTCGTTTATCATAAACACTCAGGAGCTAATCACTCGATGCGTGGAGCAGGGACTCATTGGAGCAAACTGTGATATTTATTTAGTACAAGGATTACCGGCCGTTCGGTGCCGATCAATCATTCCATTGAACGTATCCTGTTTCCCGGCGGTAGTGATGCGACTACCCGATCACTTGTCGATGATCGTCTGTCGATGTTTCGTTTATCGATATCTAAACTGGTGGAATTGGTTGGTGTAAGGAAGGTACGTGTTTTAAGTTATCTGACGCTTCCAGCTGATGTAGGCAACTGTGTATACGAGTATCACAAGATAGACAAAAAGGCAGGTTTCATATTTCCCAATTCTACGGAAAATATTTTGTAGAGATTTAACATCTTATAGTTAGAAATTGAAATGGAAAAACGTTTATTTAGAACTGTAAACACCAAAATATAGCAAGTACGCAATACAGAAGTATACAAAGATATAATACATGCAGCACAAAACATCCGGTGCGGTACAGTGCCAAAAAGGGTACACCAGCTCAGCATAATGCTGAGGCAAGCCACAGCGCTGATTTTCAGCTGCCCCCTCAGTGACTGAACGGACGAAGAAAGCAACAGTGTGTGCGTGTTGTGTTGTATGAATGTGTTTGTTTTTATGAATGAGGATATTAGTGTGTATGTGAAGAGTGGATGATCCAGCGGCACTTCGACCCATTGGGATTGGTACACTACACATGCATATTTGTGTTAAAAGAAGCAAAATTTATGTTAAAAATTTAGTACGTACGATAAAATTCTTCATTTGCACTTTTCTTCCCTTAATGTACCGATTTTTTTTAATATCATATAATTTAGACTACCAAGATCACTATCGATATCCCGTCCTACGTCCCTAGATCTAGCCAACTGTCAAATCCAATTCAGCGTTGCCCCCGCGCATGTAATTGATTTATTGATCGTACGTTACATTCGATACGAGATGACTTGCGCGCGCGCTGCGCCAGTTAACTACAAGGCTATTGCATCCTTTAACTGTAATCTTCTGTCCAGTTAACCGGGTGACCTCAGGGATATAACTCTCGCTTATTGCTGGGGGAAGTTGGTAATATCGATTTATTTTATCGATAGATTAAACAATTATGTCACGTCACTCTGGATTCGAAAGTAATGTATCTTCTAGTTTACTATGGTTGATATAAAAACATTACCTCCCTTTGGCTTTACCGTAGTCGGGTAAAAAGAAGTGCTCTCACTGACTGACTGGGTATTTATTATAGCACCTATCTATTCTAAATTGAAAAGCTGATTGGCAGAGGTTGTATCTATTATTGTAGAGGTTCCCAATTCAAGATCGAATGATTGATTTTCTTGATTGGGAATACTTTGAATCTAATCCTATATAAAGCATAAATGTGTCTGGTAGGGGGGCGGGCAAGTGAATGGACGATTTAAAAAAAAATTAACTACAGAGGGTGGTCTAACTGCTAAAATGGCCCCGACATATAGCTTGCTATGTATTTTAAAATGTTCGTAAATACTTGAACAAATTAGGCACCGAAGTTTTCCATAAAATATGATGAATTTTTCCGTGTATGGGACGGATTAGAATATTTCTACCGCCACTGGGCAAGCTATCGTACGAGGCAACTAACCCGAGTAACTTGCTGGTGGATCTCTTCAGGGTCTCTTCAATATAAAGTCTGTCGTCAAATATCTTCGCTTCGGCGTTGATGTGTTTCGGCAGTATTTATAGAAGAACCAGTAACTAAGCCCGTGTGCTCCTTTTTCGGCCTCATCGTCACTTACGATGAGGTGCGATTAGGTGAGATTGAGGTCAAACACTGATTTAGTCGTAAATTAAAAAATGAATGACGCTGATAAGCGAATTAAAACTGAAAAATTCAATCTCCTGTGTTTTTGCCACATTCGCGTTTATTCTTTCACTCACTTGACATTGTCAAGTGACACTAATTTCAATTAGTGTAATGTCACGTGGAGTCCGATGTCGACATCTCGACAGTGACTTTTGTATGTCGCATGTGTCTTTTCGTAAAGTGGACAGTCGTGTCTGAAGGCACAAGCGTGTGACTTCCAATTGGGTTTCAATGTTCGAAAATTGAGGACGAGGTTTGCCAGTTTTATTATGGCTTTGTCTCTGAAAGGTATTGAGTCATCCAATAGTAAAGATACACTCATAACTAGCTAGACGTGCCCAAAGGAAAACATACGAACAGCTGATGTTTATTTTAGGATCTTACGTTCAAAAATTGTTAGTCAACGGCTTGTTATCAACCTCATTGTTTGACTTTTATTATCCCTTGGAGACCAATTTTATTACAAACTCCTTGGCCAAATATCACTGGCTGGCGAAATTTAGTTATTTTTTAATTAATTGTTAAAAAAACATCTGTCACTTTTCAATCGCTACGATGGAGGTAACGCGGGAAGATTATAATGATCTATTATAATTTTAATCTTGCCAGTGTAGTGGACAATACATACATATAATAAATAGCCTACAATATAAAGACGAAAATCTTCATAGACCAGTTTTATGTACATACGACGTGGAAAGACGTGGAAAGCTAGCCCGCGGTGTTTTGCTTCTGCATGGCAACGCGTACACACGACTAAAGTTGCCAAGGCTGCTGTGCGGGAGTGTAGGTACTAAGAGATTAATGACCTACCCTATTGTCTAGACCTGCCCCTGGTGATTTATATTTATTCCTAAACTTGAAGAAAGATCTTCGTGGAAAACGATTTCACGATGATGAGACTGTGGAAACGATCATTTTTCGGATAAGGATTTTTTTTCTTCCAAGGAACCGAAAAGCTTATTGCTCGCTGTGACAAATGTATCGAAATTAAGGGAGATTACGTAGAGAAATAAAAATATAATTTTGTTCATTCATTGATTTTTCATTCCAAACCGAGAAGTTACTGAACGCATTATTTTAAAAATTAAGTTTGAAGATATATAAAGAAAGACACCTACCTCTTTCTCCTTCGCAGCCAGCTCGTTCTCCAAGTTCGCTGTCTGATTGACAACCGGACTACTCCTCGACGAGTTGCTGTTACTCCTGCCAGTCGCAGCCATTTCCATCTTCTCTACGTCCTCATCAATTTCGGGGCTTCTTCTCTTATCTTCCTTAATGTCTGGGCTGAACCTGTCTATCCTTGTCTCTGTGGCCTGGTCTCTGGTAGGCTCTAGGTGGGATCCATTGGTCTTTGGGACGGTGGCTTGGAGGGGGGTCGGACTGGTCGTGGCTAGTTGCTCTTTGAGCGTGGTTACCTCCTTTTCGGCCAGTGTGGCTCTCTGTAACAAAGATTAATCTGCTTTTAGATGTTGTTGTACGTTTTATAAAGCAATTGGATAGATTTTTCTGAAATCCTATTTTTATAACTATATTTATCTGTTCTATTTATCTAGGTCATTTTCTATTTTCTATATTTGAATTAAATAAAACTTTTGGAAGTATTTTGTTTTGAGTATGTTTTCGTTATAAAATTAATATTGTTGTAAGGCAACTTAATTATATGGGCTATTTTTAATGTATTAATAAACCCACTAATTGCCACCCGAATATTTAAAATCAGCTGTTCCGCATGTCCTCCACCATGAATGGCCGTGACAAAGCGAGATAGCATCAAAATCATTAAAAACAGACAGGAAACATAGATTTACAGGCTCACAATATTTCATTAAAGCTTTGTTTATAATCTAATTATCAGTTCCCATAGTTTCGCTGCGCCGGTGATGTATAAAAACAATAGTAGAGTTTCCTGCGCACACGCACACGCATACATTACGCGGTTCATTCAGACTGTAATCAGAGATCTCGACGGATGTGCGGATAGTCGATCGGTTAAAAATAGGTTTTGTTTTTGGTTGGTTGAAGTCATCGTATATTTAATAAAGGCCAAAGTATATGTATACATACAGCCAATATAAAAAAAAAACTAACATAAATAATAATTAATCTGTATTCTATTATTGCGGTTTCATGTAGTTTTTAAAGCTTCTTTAGACAAAGCAAGCTGCAAGTTCTAAGATGCCTCGACAAGTACGTAAATGAGGTTGCCACATTAAGTAACCATTGCCAATGGGCTTGAATGAATTAAAATTATTGTAGGCAGTTCATTACCTTCTCATAATAACCACTTAGCTTACGAAAGGTTAAAAAAACGCCATGGATGGCATACATATTATTATAGTATGTTATATACCTAGTGTAATGTCTTAAGGAGAAGACCACTAAACCCCGAACTATACCAAACTCATATCATGCCAATATCGTCACGATTCTGTTCGTCTTTAATTAGGAAAAAAGAAATGTCATTTATTGGCGAGCGGGGAAACTCTGGGAAAGGGTAGCGGAGCTGAATTTTGACACATGCCTCAACGGAAAAGAACCTTAACTATGAATGCCAAATTCTTATATAAACCATCTATATTTACGTAACTTTTTAAAAGTTTATTTTTAACTCTAGGCGACGTTATAAATTCATAAATGAGTCATTCAAGAAAGCAAAAAAAAAACCTAACGCACGTCTGCAGACGCGAGCACGCGTGACGAGGCGATAGCATCGTCTGAACGCAGATTATGCTATAAGGGTGGTTTTAGACGAGACGAGTACAACGCGGCGTTTTAGTGTGGTTTTAAAAACTAATTATGCCACTAAATTGTGCATGGATTATGTATTATACGTACATAAGGGTGGTGTCGTATTTAACGAAACATGTAGCATTTTGTAGGCGAGTTTTGTAGACATGTTTCCTTCAGTTGTAAAGGAAAACCGATCATAAAGCTTCATAAGCTCAAGAAATATACGTTTACCCTAGATTTATAAAATTAAATAAGCATAGGTATGTTGGCAAGAGAGATATTAACTTTTGAGTTTGACTGGTTCTAGACTCGGTCAAATGATTTATGGCATTACATTTTTAAACGAAAATAAAAATGGACAGTAAGCAACACAAAAGTAACTTTATATAGGCTACCTATTTATATTGAAATAAAAGCAGAAATCTACGTTGTGCAGTTTCAAATGATTCACAACGCGTGACCGCAGCGTTCGTTACCACTCGTGTGCACCTTCCTCTCGTTACATATTATATTAGTTTCAAACAGCACATTTTTATTGCAGCACAGTTTCTCGATGAAAACCACCGATACATGGATTAATGATAATGATACACTGTTAATGATTAATACATACAATGGATACACATTACATACGTGACGTTAAGTGGTTGTAAATAATGATCATTACTGTGTCTATTCCATCGTCAAAATAATGCTAACAATTGTTACTACAGAATCTTAAGACGTAACTAAAGAAAAGAAACATGGAACTGAGCTAAATTATAGGTATAAGCGAGACTTCACGAGTGTACAAATCTGAAACATACTTGAAGATTGAAGATTTCTTCATTTGGAAGATGATGAGTAGGTATATACAAGAGGGATGTTATATCAAAATGAGGCTAAAATTATACTTAGAGTAGGATCAGAACCGCAAACCGTTTTTTTTGGTTTGAATTAAAACAACTGAGCTATTTCAACCACTATCGCTTCGTAATCGCGTCATCTATCAGCTCATGGTAGTAAAACTAAAGATGAATAGATCGATATTGGTAATTATAAGAAAAAAATAAGCAAACCAAAGTTAAGACAGGATAAACCTAAATGAACAGAGGTAAAATAAAAATAGCCAAAGACTTGGCCGACATTGCTTGAGTCATAGACAATGAACGAGCGATCAATCACGCTCAATTGAGTCTATGGCACAAATCACGAGTTACGTAATCGGGAGATGACAAATCTTTACTCCAATTTCGGCCTACGGCTTTAGACTGAGGTCTTGCAAGCAGAAGAAAAACGAATCCCAGAATTAGAGGACGCGGTGGAAAAGAAACCTTGTTTAGAGACGCTAAATGGACAAAGAGACGACAAGTTGGGGTAAGATATTTCGTAAATCACATCGCCAGTACCTCTTAAAGTAGGTAATTGTGAATGTTATATCCGTAATCCTACAAACACACAAACATCTGACGTAAAACAGAAGTAGGTAATGAAACAAGCGTTAGAAAAACAACAAACCTAAGTCCATCATTTGCAAAATCAAAATTAACAACAAGACAAAATACATAACGTCAAGCATACTGAAATCTGGGTAATTAGCAATAGTAAACACTGCGTAAGTGGCAAAAATAACAAGTCTGAAATCTGAGATTACACGTTAATTTTTGATCCTAATTTATTCATGTTTGAGGGGAACAATATTTAAGTATTTGACATCTGAATAAATACTGCATGTAAGGCTAACATTGCCTCACATGTTGCCCAAGAAATTGCGAAGAGGTCAGATGGAATTCACAACTCTGTGACACACACAACATCGGAATCAGATAGGCAGATCGGATGTTAGATGACGATTTTATAAATTAGTCCTTCCTTTCAAATCATTGGACATAATGATTCAAATTGCTTGATTGGCAAAGAACTATTTGGTCATCGTCGTGGTATTGATTTTGCTGATCTACTAGTTCTACTTTGTAATAAAAACACTGTCTAAAAATATAACTGACGGTTGCAAAATATAAATATTAGTCAAATGGGAAAAAACAAACCGTTAAGTTTGTGACCGAATAATTTTTATGTTTACAACTAGAAAGCCGCAATTAAAAATAGTCGAAAGCAAGAAAAATCATTAAGCGCATTCATTAAAAATCATGAAAGTAACCCATTCAATTAAATTGTAGGAAATCACCAAAGCATCGCACGTTAAATTGTGTGAACTGAAACATAAAAAAGAAATAATTTTGGTATCATTAAAAATAACCGATTTTCTAAATATTACACACGAAATCTCTTTATAATTACAATTGTAATGGCAGTCGCTGAGTCGGGACATAGTTTACGATAGGCGGCTCATAATGTGAGAAAGGCATATTACAATGTACGTAGAAAGTCCAAAACTGTTTATGTTAAACATCTGTAAAGACATTGAATCATGGTGAATTTGCGAGGTTGACACACTTGGGTAAGTGAGACAGAACTACTGATGATCGTATGGAAATTGTGACGAATAGTTTAATAATAAGAAACCGAACGTGGTAGCATCAGTGAAGAAGTGGAATAAACAAGGAAACATTAAACCATAAAGTAAAACAGAAAAAAATACATGAAAGATAAATAAGTATATTGACAAAAAATTCAAGCATTATGTTGATGCTAGAAACACAAAACTTTTAGACAATATTTTAATAGCTTTACCTTAATAAAAAAATAATGATTACTAATAAAGTTATCATAAGGGATGTACTAAAACTTAACAACGTGAATCTAATGACGAAATCAAGAATCAAAATGACAAAAAGAACTTTCGGAAATCGTATCAAAGATAACGTTAAAAAAAATTACCTATTGTAAAGTCACAAGAAAATGGACAAAGCTTAAACTTTATCTACTGATGCTAGTTAAGTTCCAGATTACATAGCAATTAAAACAACATTCGATTCATCCAGCGGGTTTCCGAACGGAACAAACTTATCTATCGGAGCCATCGCCGCCGAAATACGTTGTTTGTGCAATAGATTAAAAGTTAAAGTAATTTTAGTAAATGCTCTCACGGAGGCGGTAATTATAAGCTGTAACGGTGTAGTGATTCAATGAATGATTACTCCGAACCCATTCACTAGTTAACTAGCCTTCGTTCTTTTTTTGGGAATTTTGGTGACTGCATCTGCCTCTGTTATTTTAGTTGTAGCAACATTTAATAATGACCAACAATAATTGTAAGCAATGAGGCAAGGAAGCTAGATTTACTTGAAATACTATGATCCATGGAAAAGAATGGGCACGTTTGGGGACCCGTACCCCTTTTAAGAGGAGGCCTGTGCCCCAGGCCCCAACAGAGGCTGAGGAAGATGACGATGACGGAATAATTAGGAAGAAGAAAGAGTTTAAGTAAGACGATGAAGTTTCTATGGTAAGTACTTATACACGAAAATTGGGTCGGCATTGCAGGAAACTTTCCTGATGTCAGGTTATCTATATGACGTAAACGTAGATATAAACATCAATCAGTTGTCCAAACCAATCAAACCAAACCCTTCGAAATTGACAAACTATTTCAGCAAATGAATTCTCAAACTCCAGTCGTCCCCAGAATTTATTAAATAAAACAATTGATTGATTAATTCTGATGAAAGGACCGAAATATATATTGGAGCCTGCGATTGAAGGCTTGGACTTATTGTTTTACCGCGACCATTGTCTTCGACTAATCGAGTACGATTTGTTTACGCTTTCTTTGGTTCTCCCGTTGATGTGATTGTTTTTGGAGAGGTTTCGAAAACATTGATGCTGTTGAGAAGGGTTTTCATTTCACTGGTTTGATGTCTGCTTCTTCTCAATGACATTCGAATTCAGACAGATGTAAATGATGCATTGTGACCTCTGTTTCGAAACCTATAACTGAATAATAAACATCACAAACATCCTTTGCACATTCATTGCTATTTTTTTCATTATGCACCAAATATTGTTAACCAAGTCCAAGTCTTGGTCGTTCCAGATTTAGATCTTGAAACAGTGGTCACAGAAACTTTTTATCTGAACAACAGTAACTGAGAATCATACAATCTTATATCAATTAGGTACTAAATGAGTGACACATCGTCAAGATAAGACAGCGGAAAATGGAATGAATTACAAAGTAAACCCTGAACTTTAGGTAGAAATATACTAAATGAGGTATACATCTTTAAAACGTGTCTTGATACCCAATTTGGCAAGAGAATAATCATAGAAATAACGATATGCTAATCATAAAAGGTAACCGTAACCACGCATGAAGCTCCCCGAAATAACAACCGAAACTCGTAAAGCCAAAAAAATTACATTTAATTAAGAGCGATGTGAAATGACCAATTAATGTGATGCATGAACATAATCTGATGTCTGGGGATCCATGAATTTTAGTGTTGGGCCCGGCCCGTACGTTGGTTTTGATCTCTGGATTCTTTTGAAGGTGGTACGACCTTTTCTGTCGCAAAGCAGCAACGCTTGTTGTGGTTCGATTTGTAAGGTAAGAGGGCCAACTTTATCTAAGTCCTCAATGTTAGCAGCATATCGACATTAAATAAAATTAAAACATTATAGTGAGATGAGACCGTGACTTACCATCAAGTGACACATTTGCTCGTACAATAAGTAAAAAAGAGGAGTGCACAGCAGAAACGGTAGACAAAAACTAACCAATGCTTAATTTAACTGTTCAAATAGCATCGAATGTAAAAGTAAATAGAATGAAACCGGAAACTTAGTACACAAAGACATCTCTTTTTATCTAAAGATAAAAACCAAGATTGTCTGTGCCTTGGAAAAACAGTTCGTCAGATTGAACAAGAACAAAGTAAACATATTATTTCAAAATACGAGTAAATGCTTTTGGCACCTCACAAATATTCAGCAAACTAAAATCTTGCTATATTTAGATTTGATTTTACAGTCTGACATTCTAGGTACCGCTGGAGCGACAAAGGACCAGCGAGAGATTAAGGTAAGGCTGGCGTGAAGCGATGCAGTAACGAAGCCCCATGTTGAGTCGCTGCACCAGCGGGCGAAGTAAGTTTCGGCCTCAAACCTTTCGGTCTCAGCCCCATCACTAGTGAATTTCAATGAGCATTTTTAAAACGTAACGCATCCGTCTCTAAATCATAATAAAATGTTTTTGTAAGTAACAATAATGAAGGAAAATACATAAATTCGGGTGAGAGTCGCTCACACGCGCTTGCGCCGCGATATCAATGGCAAACCACGCGTAAATAATGTTTTATTTATTATTATTTCTGTTATAAAAAAAGGTATTATAACTGTTTTTCTCCTAAGTTTATACTTTCTAAACATGGGAGGTGCCTACTTGTAAAATAATGGAGATAGTAGATAATTTTATTTATAAGCTCTGAAATAGCAATACAAAGAGAACTTACCTTTAATATTTACTTTTTGGCTAAAGAACCGTAAGTATACCCTTACCAGGAAAATAAAAACCTTGTCAAGGTTGCAAAAAGCGTCCTTAATATTAAGGTTTCCTTAAGTCTCGTGTCATCTGTATGTATCTGTAGCTGTGGCGTAGAAAGGGATTCATGTATTTTAACAAAGACTTAACTTTAAGGACTTTTCGTTGGGCATAGGCTTTAGTATTATTAATATACACCGTGATTTTTATGCATTAACTTCGACACTTTACTCAGAAAACCGAAGTAGTCTTTTACTATATTATCACATTTTTAAATTTTTCATACAAACTAAATACATTGCATTAAAGTTACCTAGTATGCCATACGGCAACGTCGCATTTTGATTAATCATGATATAAGTTATTCATGACATGTGCAAACGAAAGGCAAATAGTTTGATAAAGTTTTGTTTCAGGTTTTCTTACGGGCATAAATAAAGACCCTTACTCATTGCATAACTCAATTAAATTTAGTAAAATAAAATAGCAAGTAACTCGAAAACGAAGGCTTTTTGAGGATCAATTCCATTGTCAAATATAATATGTAAAAGCTACAGAAGTGTTTGGCGAAGTTAATGCATATCCTCAGAAACACGGTGTATATTCTTTGCCTTAGGTTAAGTATTAGACGCTTTACCGCAAGTGTTATTAAATTTTTCGCAACAATGCGGGTAGATCGATACAATACACGGACACTGCTCAGACGGGCAAGGGTCCGCCCAGACATGGGACATCAATATAGGTAAATAAACATCACGAAAAATATCTAGAGTTAGGCGCGGGTAGAACTGGAAAATTCAACAAGAAATCGGCTTGAAGAAATCCTTTTTGCATTAGCTTTTTAGTTAGTAAGTTCGGTTTCCAGTTACATTTTTCTGTCAGTCAATGCTTGTATTCAATACCTGGTAGTACTTTTAAGTAAAAATACTTTTAAGTGGCATTCTACTATACGATCTATCTATGCTCGACGGTTATAGTAACTTTGGTCATAAATTATGTTTAAACATGAAGGAACGAATGAATGCCAAGGGAGGGAGACAATTTTTTCTTTCATATAAGTGTTAAAAACATAGATATTTTTTTGGAAAAATTTTGATTCCCAGAACTTAAACGTCGCTTAAACGGGTGCTTTAATAGAGCTTTCCTTTTTTTTGACTTCTGTTTCGGATAAAAACCAATAAGTTAAAAATAAACAGATTTTTAGAAGAAAAAGAACATCATCCTTAATTTTTTGAAATTCAAAACGTTTATTTAGCACTGTAAACACCAGAATATAGAACACAATACAGAAGTATACAAAGATTAATACATGCAGCACAAAACATCCGGTGCAGTAAAGTGCCAAAAAGGGTACACCAGCTCAGCATAATGCTGTGCTGCTTTTTCTCTATTCTGAACCCATAATAATATTTTTTCGTCCCTCTCTATATGTTCTAAGCAGTACACAATGTTCAGTAGACCGAAAATACAATCCCTTAAGCCGCAAACCGATTTTCTGCTAATGCCTTTATTTGGTACTTATTCTATAAAATACTCGTATACTTAATTATTTAAAAAACGCTTTTTGAAAAAATTAGAATAAAATTATTTTAGTAAGTAGGTAATCAGATACTTTAGATCGAGCCAAAGGGGCGTGCGAATACAGGGGCGTGCTATTCACTCTGCCTACTCCGCAAGTTGTAACTTTATAAGGCTTGAAAAAAGTTACAAGTTAGGTAACCATTGGGTACCTATGCAACGCATTATCTTACAATTTACGTTTTTAAGGCACGCTCCATTCACTTTGCCATCTCAAGGAATATAGGTCTAACTTTTACAAAAAACACATCGATCTGCCTGAATCAGGAAACGTATTGCCTACCAAAACCCTAACTTAACGGTAACTTTGACGGAAGCTAAATTAATCCAAAAACAATTCCGCAATACATAATTATGTCTTTCTCCTATCAATACAGCATAGGGTTGCCTGTTTTATTGGCTTCCTTAATGACCAATAGGGTAAAAAAATACCGTGTACTCCCATTAGGTCATGCGTGACCTAGTGAGCGCATGACCTAGTGGGAGTACTCCAAAAATACGGACTTATGGGATTTTTATAGAAAATCTAATTTACTTACCTATATCAAAACGAGTAAAATTTGGCGTTTTAAACTACCCTTTTATCTATTTCTGCCAGAAAGCAGCAATGCTTAGGTAGATAGCTGTTTTTCGGTTTAAAGAGTAAAAGAGGCAGTATAATTACTGCGCCACAATATGAGGCACTCTATCCATCTAAATCCTCAATATTAGCAGCGCATCGAAGACCTTCTAATAATATTTATAGGGTTTTTTCCCCATGCGGGAGGTCCGCGTTCGAAACCATGCAGTGTCGGTTTTTTCGGAAAACTTACGTACATTTACCAACTGTTCTGACGGTGAAGGAAAACATCGTGAGGAAACCCGCACACTGAGATTACCAGTGTGTGAAATGGGGAAGGCAATGGCAAACCACCCCATTAATTCTGCCAAGAGAGTCGTTCTATGTGATTAATTCCTTAGAATGATCACGACCCTCAGCAATAAGGAATATGACTTAGAATAGGAAGATATGTTTATGGGCGATGTTGCACACGATGCCATGGAGCACACGGGCTTAGCAAGTACTAGCTCTTCTGTAAACACTGCCGAAACAATAATGGGGTATTTGACAAGTATCAAATATTAAAAGCATTTCATAAAAATAAGAAAATAGTCATAAATTGATGGTCAAATGTGAAAACAGAAATAAAATCCGTTGAAAAATAAAATAGTTACAGGCAATCAAAAATCAGATTGTAAAAAGAGACGGCAATAGATAATTGTGACGTCACTTGGCTACATAATAAGGACTGTTTTGCTAGAAAGGGACAGCATTACCACAACACTGCACCACTACTAACTTCAACCATTAATATCGCTGAAGTTAGTTGAGATATCGATAAACGGATTTCAGATCCATCTTCAGGATGTCCATGTAAGTTGATTGATGCTATAATTTTTTTGCCAAGTCCACAATCGCCTAATAAGAAAGTAATTAAATAATCAATACCTTCAAAATAGACTGAAGATACCCGGGTTATTCGAGAAGTCTGCCAACCCTGAGGGTTACCCCTCGACTGCCGGAGCGAAAACAAAAAAAAAACACCCGAAACCCTCCACACCCAAGGAGGCCCCGTCCTTTATCATATTTATTTTATTTCAATTCCGTACGAATTTAATCCTTTTCCATTAATTAGTGACCGCTTCCCGTAACGTGGGGTCCGGCGACCCTCACGAGTGTTGGTTCATTTTTCGTCGTGGTCATCCGTAGGGGCGTGCCTATAGGGTGCGATGTTAGGTTGTCTGGAAGATATCGCTTAAAGTTATAAAGCCTGGACAGTCGATATAACTAACTAAACTATAGGTACCATATGTCAAAAACCTCCAATTATCAAAAATCTTCAATTATCAATCTAATGCCTGCTAGCTGCAATTTGGTATATTTCAGATTGTCAAATTTTGACCTTTTGGCTAGGTTGACCTGCGGTCGACTGTACGTGGCCAACACATCAAGGTGGTGGTGGTAAGTGGTCCTTTGGTACTTTGTCGCTTTGTGCTGCTAATTGTTTCTTGCGCCGCTTCTTTCCTTTCAGCTATAGCACCTTACGAAGCGGTGGTAAAGTAAAAAAAATTACGTTGTAAAAATGTACTATAAGGTACTTATTTTTTGTACTTATATGTCGAATTCAGCGAAACGGTTCCATTCCACTGTACAGTGGAACTCGATGGAACCATACCGCAGTAAGTTTTTATTATGACTCCTTGATATTTGTATGAATGGGTCAAGTGTGAAGTGTACATGTCAGGATCATCAGAGAAACCCAGTTCTTGGCTGGTGTTATAGAAGCAAGAAAGAAATATAAGAAATGATTTTGAATAAAAATCGGATCAGGTAATTTGGTTAAGAAAATGTATTTTACATACAGGTAACAAAAACTCCCTATAGAGCCAAAAAAGATCAGTATTCATAACTGAACATCTTTCACCATGGAGGCAACTCAAGGCCAAGTCTGAAATCGCGAAAAATATAACCAATTGTTCATACTTTTCCAGCTTTTCAATAGAAAAAAAGTCTCATCACGACTAAGCTGTTCTAAGAAGAAGCTAAGAAAAACTCAGCTGTTCCATAGAACAGCTGAGTATTTTCGCGATTTCTGGGGGTATTCCTTTCGGCTCTATATGGGGTTTCTGTTACAATCATACTTTTTGATGATAACAAATGATTAAGCTACAAAAAAATCAGTAGTTTTTTAAATTATTTTTTTATTATTTAAACTAGGGATGTTACGGAGGTGGTTTTACCGAAACCGGAGTCGAAACCGAAGGTTTTAAATTAGATTTATCGGAGTCGGAACCGGAGTCGGAGGCGGAGGTAAAAGAGAGATGTTCAGAAGTTCAGATTTTAAACCTTTTTTAATTTTTATGATGACTTTAGCGGCAATAAAACTTGTTCCTTTAGAGAGTAGTGTAGTAATACATGAATAATAATACATAAATGTATTCCTACACTATTTAATAAAATATTGATATTTGAATATGTTCGCTCGGTATACCCTTCGATTCAAAATTATCGGAGCCGAAGTGGGAGTCGGAGGTGTAAAATCAATCGGAAGTTCCGACCTTTCGGAGTCGGAGTCGGAGTCGGAGTCGAAGCTCCGTAACATCCCTAATTTAAACAATACACTTGTAATATTCAAACAGACAACGAGCGAGCTAAAACTAGCGAAACATTCAATTTGAATGTCAACCGATTTCAATGACAGTTACAAAGAAAAACGTATTTGTATTACGTATTAAACACTTCATTTTCATGACATGACAGAATGTCTCACGGAATTGGCACGACTTCATGATAACTCATAGGTACACCGCACCACAAACATCCTCATTCTTTTGTATCTGCTTTTCCTACAAATTGTGCTAAACTTGCGCGGCGAACTGTTCCATCACCTAGGTACAGAAAACACCAGAGATTGTGATTCTTTATAATGTGCTGTCTATACGAGTGGTGTTAAACTTGCGTAGCGAACTGTACGTGACTCAATATAAATATGTCGACGAGTGTACTAAATAAATAAGTATATGGAACAGATAATGAGTGGAGAAACACTAAAAATACAAGAAGGCAATCTTTGGCCAATAATATAAATCGTATTCTTTTTCATTTCTCATAATGAAATGACAAAATGTTCGGGGTACTTAAATAAATTAAAATGTGTTAAAAAAACTGGAGCAAGATTTAATAAAAAAAAAATGCAACCTATTCTAATTTATTTATGGTAAAAGTTGTTTAGCTTTATAAGATTACTCGTGTCTCCAAAGCGTATGAATTGAAATGATACCAGATGGGAAAATTAATAGTAAGTACTAGATATTATTCCAACCTGTCGCTGCCCAACATAGTCAAGGCTATGGTCGGCAGCGAGAGGGCGTGGGACGTAATGGTGGCCTTCTGCGAACACGTAATGGTGCAGAAGAAAGGCGAGGAGCGGATCAGGGAGGACGACCCTACGTCCGACCCGATCCGCCGTAGGAGAACCGGGCGAAGGCGACTGGCTCACGCTCGCCACCTTCCCCCTTAATGAGGGCCTCCGGGCAATGGACACGGGGAGACCATTGCCTGATAACAGGTCCTCGAGTTGGTCTGGCCCGTGTTCCGGCACGCCACCACAAGCCGAATGGGGACGTGAGTCCCCAGAGTTGGGTCCGTGGAAACCCGCTGGCGAAGTCGCGGAAGTTATGCGCAAGCGTTCCCGTGGCTTCGCCGTCAGGCGGTGCGCAGGAACACCAGGGGGTTTTTGGCCGGTAAAAGTCCGGCATAACCTCTTCGTCTCCCCCATGCGGCGAAGAGGTAAGCATGAGCGTTTCCCCCCGGAAAAAAAAAGTACTAGATATTATTACGAGTACCTATAATAGTGACTCTACCCATGAATGGTTTTGTTTTTATAAATTAATAATTTCGAAAAATATAATTTATAAAAACAAACCATTCATCTATCTAGTACTCATTATTAATTTTCCCACCTGCTATCAAAAGTATTTGTATTGAAATCTATTTTTTCGAAAATTCCGATTTATAAACACAAAACCATGTGTGGAGTCACTATTATAATAATATCTAGGCACAAACACACACAGCCTTTGAAAATATTTCAAAGCTTGTGTTCAAAGTCCAATCAAATTACAATTTAGACAATATTAAAGATTTAAATATATTTTTTATCTGTTTTCCCTCCAGTCGATAACGTCGTACCTACTCAAGGTGTGTTCTTAATCTCTCAATGTCAGACCTAATTTGCTGCCAGCATCGAATTACCTTCCAAGAGTTTTATTTTCGAAGCTTATTCCGTAGACAAACGTAAAGGAAACGCGTTTCGACAGCCTACCTACTGTGAAAAAATTTTAATCTCGCGCTAAAATATTTGAAAAATCGAACGTTGAAAACGCGCGGCAAATTGAAAATTAAAGTTACGTGTCAATTTTTAAAATAGAGCGGTTTCGGTTTCAATGATAAATAAATTCAAAATTGGAATGGTTTTAGTTTTACCTCAGTATAAATAGTACTGTGGTTTTACTTATAGAAGTGTTGATTTAGTAAATTTGGAAAATGGAAGTGATCTTGTTATATCAATTCTATATTAGAATTGTTTTAGATTTAACTTTTATATGAATGGCAGAGTCTATCAAGTCGATCTCGCCACCTGTGCGGTAAAATCTTCATAGAAATTGTTTTTTTTTTAAGGCAAAGGGAACAGAGCCCATACAGCCATGTCTGATGTAAACAACTCTTTCAAGTCTTCATTAAAATGCTTGTGTGACACATTTCAATGCTATCTGGGAGAATCTTCCACGCGTCTGCACCATCCGAACCAAAGAAGAAGGCGTCCCGGACGCAGCATGGCTCTTCAAAATCCAGCCAAGTACGGATCGGGCCGCAGCGTCTTATTTGACTTTACTTCACTGTCCCACACATTATTCACATCTTGTCGAAGTTCTTCGAGCAAGAAACACCATTCTTACTAGAAAAGCACTACTGTACAACAATTTGCAAGACAAAACGAAACAAAGCTGACGTGGATGCCACAAAAGCGCGGGAGAGACTCACCGTCAACATAGAAAAAAAAAATGTCATCTTTCAATGGCGTCGATTCCGGGGTAGCCACTAAAGCTAAAGTAAACTGACGATTTCCATTTTCCTTTACAAAATAAAGGGGTGTCATACATAACTCATTTGATAGACTCTATAGCAGACATAGAATTATAAGTACTTCGTGTAGCAGATTTGTAAATTCAACTAATGTCAAAAAGGTAGGGTGTATTGATAAAGGTTTGGGCACACAAAACAAAACCTCCGAAGCATGAATTTATCAAACCACATATAAAATCAGGTAGAGTACAAACACAAAACCGGAACGAGTAACCAAACAGAATCCAATCGGAAACTACATAATTCAATTCCGTATAATTTTCCCGAACTCAAACTTGGATTGACAAATTCAAATAGGACGCGTTCGAATTTTGAAATCCTGAGAGTTTATTGCTATCAATCAATGTGGCCAGGTCTATTTCTAAAACTACTGAAAAATATCACAACAAAAGAGACTGACAAGATTTTCTTTTAGCTCTTGTAACTTTGAATCGAGTTACCTTTCTAATAAGTTTTTTATTATTATAATTATAATCTTTATTACACACATATAAAACAAAATACAAACAAAATACTTAATAAACGAAAAAATGAAATATGTATAAGTATGTATGTATTTTTTAAGTTTACTTAATAATAAGAAATCTTTGTAATAAGTAAGTACCTAACCGACTTACAACATTTATTAGTATATTTCTCTTTCTTTCTAAAAGACTAAAATTACGGACTCTGGTAACACTCAATACCCAGGTATTAGTAGAGAGTAGCTAATCATTATTAGATATTGAATTTTGTAACTTTGGACTCATCCGCTTTCTAATTTACTAATGAATCCGAGTGGTACTGCCATTAGGTCCGCCCCCACTCCGCCCCCTCAGGGTGGCGATGGGAGAAAAGGGGTAAGAACTTGCGCGAGAATTTTAGTCTTTTATACATGTAGAACGATAATCCGATTGGTGATTCGGGCGTTCCACATTTGAATTTCCGTGTGTTTTACGTTATTCTCGGGTGCGGTTTGACTTTGTAGTGACGTTCAATTTTGGGGATTGGTTTGTTTAATGTTGTGTCCCTACTATCTATACATACATACCCAATAGATTACCTTTGTGGGAAATGGTCGATCGGTTTGCAAAAACATTTCTAGAACTCGAGGAGTTCATTAACCATCTGATCAGCACTGGGTTTAGTGATATTTGATCGTTCAGGGATTCGATTTGACCAACTAGACATTCGGATAAGAATGCCCTGATCAGGAATATAAAAATCCTGTCAAGAAGACGCCATTAGAAGTTTTATAATATGAATTAGTACTAGTTACTAATAGTAGTAGTAGTAAATTTTATTTTTTTTCTCTTAGGGAAATTGACAGACAAATACATAACTACAACAGACTTAGAACATATGAATAAAAAAATTACTTAAAAAAGAAGAAATAATTATTACTCACTTATAAAAAAAGAAGATTAAAGAAACAGACCGGTTGTAAAATAATAATAATAGTAGTAGTAGTAGTAGTCATTAGTAGTTTTTAATACTTTGTCATCTTACCGCACAAATAAACTTATTTTTATTCTTATAATTTTGGTTAGCTACTAGAGCCAAAAAGGCAGGCCTGTGGCGCCTGGAGGCCGAGTGACGCTTCGGGCTTCGCCGTACGCGGGTTTTTATACTCCTGGTCAGGGTTTGGGCGTAATGAACCTGATCCATGAGATTGGTCTAAGTGTATTGAATAAAAACGTCAGTAGAACAAAGTATTTGCTAAATTCAACAGTTACATTGAAAAAGCTCACTCTAAGTAAAAAAAAGTTAACTTGTAAATAAATGTCATTATCGTGTCATTTTTAATTCATATTTTTGTTTTAATTGTATGTATATTATCTCTTTGAGATCTGTCCTCCGAGATACAGGAACTTCCTAGTTCGGAGGTCAGCGTGTATTGTTACCTTTTGCTCATTAATTTTATTTAGTTTAATATAACCTATGCTTAAGTTCCTACTGGTGTATGATCTATGAATACTTTGTCATCTTACCGCACAAATAGACTTATTCTTTTTCTTTTTTAATGGCAATAAACAGCACAATTTCCCGAAAATCCGTGTTGAAAACTAAAACCGAAGCCCGTTCCATATGCCGTAGTGCAATAATAAGCAAATATTGAGTTAGCGACAGGCCGGCGGAGTCAATAAAGCCGGATTGGAGTTTCACACCTGCACTGGGATTGAAAACTTTTATATGGACGAGTCATTTGTTGCCTACAAGTATAGTGTCTCTGGGAGACAGACGTATTTACAAATCTCATATGAGTTTCTAATGATATTCTAATATTGGTTTCGTTTCTAGGTTTACAGGAAGCTGAGTAAGTAGAATATATTGTATAATATATCTTATACTTACCGTAAGTGGAAATGCATGTGTGCTGCGGACAACAAATGAACTTGTTTGTATTTCTATTTCTATTTCTATTACAAAAATAGAACAAGGTTTTTATTGATAAACATCAGGTTTCACCAGGTTTTCCGTCTGTATGTCTGGCTGTCTAAGCCAAAACCTGGTGGGCAATAGGCACCGTCATATATCTTTATAGTCATGTTTGAAATACTAAGTAATAATAAAAATAGGTTTTCGTATCAGATTTTTCATAAAGTGCTTTTGAATAGCCTCTTCATTACTTAATTAATTAAATAGAAATAGAAAATCCTTTATTAATAGACCATTTTTGGCTTAAAATACTACACCATGCACACATACATTTACAAAATATACATTACATACCTACATTATATTATATTTTCTATTTGTGCATAATAAATCACTTAACGAAGATGACATAAAAATCTATCACTACTATTACCTACATTACTAAAATGATATGGCTTAATGTAGTAAACATATGATCTATTAAAACGGCCAAGTTCAGCTGAGTGTCGCCAGTTGTAAAGATACCTACCTCTACCGACGCTGGTTTTCAACTTGACCCTTTCCACTTATCAACTATAGAGAGCAACAATATCGTTCTGTCTGTTTATCTGTCATTAACCGTCCTACCTAACCCAATGTAATAAATAGTTGCTTTAGGTTAGATAATAAGTAACGATTAAAAAAATAATCTACATTTTTGTCTACCGTTTTCCTTCCGCCAAGTCTGCCAGTGCTTGCTCTATGCTTTATTCGTACAGCAAAGTTCAGAAATCGGCTATAGGTGCTCGCAGTGTACCGATCGGCGGGAAACTTGTTCCGCAGTTGCGGGACATTTATTCGCTTGTTACGGCGGAGTTGGCGCCAAAATAAACCAGCTTCTACCGAGTATTGTATGAAGTTAGTTGTTGTTGTTTGTTTTTTTAAGGCAAAGGGAACTGAGCCCATACAGCCATGTCTGATGTAAACAACTCTTTCAAGTCTTCATTAAAATGCTTGTGTGACACATTTCAATGCTATCTGGGAGAATCTTCCACGCTTCTGCACCATCCGAACCAAAGAAGAAGGCGTCCCGGACGCAGTGTGGCTCTTCAAAATCCAGCCAAGTACGGATCGGGCTGCAGCGTCTTATTTGACTTTACTTCACTGTCCCACACATTAATCACATTTAGTAGACGTTCTTCGATTATTAAAAACACCATTCTTACTTGAAAAGCACTACTGTAAAACAATTTGCAAAACAATGAAAAAAAGCTGGTGTGGACGCGACAAAAGCGCGGGAGAAACTCGTATGAAGTTAGTTACAGGTACGTTGTTTCGTTTGTTTTGTTTCTTTTGTGTTTTTTTATTGTGTAAGGAGAGCAGATGGGCATACAGCCATGATGGTAAGTAGTCACCGTATATTTCATTATTAATGTTTACCTTCACCTCTCCTCACTACAGGTTGTCTAAAAGTAAATGCTAAGTGTACATGTCAGGATCATCAGAAACCCAGTTCTTGCCTGGTGTTATAGAAGCAAGAAAGAAATATAAGAAATGATTTTGAATTAAAATCGGATCAAGTAATTTGGTTATTGAGAAAAAGTATTTTCAGAAAATCACATAAGTAGTGTATCAAAAACCCCCTATAAAACTTAATGGGGGGGGGGGGGGGGGGGATTCCATAATTGAATACCTAACTTTCACTATGGAGCCAACTTATAATCGCGACAAAATATCAGCTGTTTCATACATTTGTATCGTAAATTCTGAGCTTAGAACAGCTGTTTTTTTTCGCGATTTCAGTTATGGATACTGAACATCTCCAAGTATATATGTTTTCGATGCGCTGTTAACCTTGAGGGCTTAGATAGAGTGCCTTACCCTTCAAAGAGAAACACAGTAATGCAAGAAATAGGTAAAAGGGTGGTACGTTTGCCACCCCAGTACCCTTGATCAAATGGAGGCCTGTGCCCCAACATATGGACCAAAGATATAGCTTCCAATATTGGAAGCTCCTCCATATTTACTTAAATAGCGGTGTTCGAAATACGACAGTTTAAATTAAACCGTCAGTAATCTAAGATCGGTTCCGTTTGACGGCCACTCTGGTAACTGTAAGCTGTGGCCAGAACAATGGCTGCGAAGTGAGATAATGATCTAAATTAGTCGCTTTAAATATTGTTTAAATGCGAGCTTAGTTCGTAATCATAGACCTAGAACACAGGTGGAGAACGGATAGGTTAACACTTCCGGTTAATACAGAGCGGGAAAAATATTACTCGAAATAGATGCATTCGCAAAAAAAAAACGATTTTTAATTTTTGGCTGAGCAAAATGTTTCGTTATACCTTTGGTTACAAATGAGAAATCTGTGTCTATGTCTATTGGTAACATGTAACCATAGCCACATGTAAATGTGACCATTATATAAACTGTTGGTAACATTTACATGAATAAGTAGTCACATTTGCACATGGTTACCCATTGCCACGTGTAAATGTGACTATTGTATAAACTGTTGGTAACATGTAATCATAGCCACATGCAAATGTGACTATTGTATCATCATCATTGAGGATCTCGTAGCCTAGTTGCGAGCACAGTCCGAAAGTGATCGTGCAAGTTAAGTGACGTTGGCGCGGTCGATACTTGGATGGGTGACCGCTAGTGGCATATTTCATCTGAGCTCCTCCGTGCCTCGGAAAGCACGTTAAGCAGTTGGTCCCGTTTGTTATCATTCGACAGCAGTCAGAGGCCTACGGGCGGCCTGAACAACTCTGACAAATAGGTTGGCCACTAACCATACGCTAAGCAAGCAAGTGGATTGCAAATATTACCTATTTTCAAAATTCTATTAAAACACTAATATTATTAAAAAGTTAATAAAATATTCCTACTAATTGAGTACACGCATCCCCCAGACACCCCCGTATATCAAAAATTAGGGGTGACTTAAAGTTAGGTGATCGTCGTCAATTCCCGCCACTCCCGCTGCGGCTCAATAAAGCCTTTATTGGCACATTATTAGCCTGCCTTTTATCTTTCGACGTGTTCAATATGTGATACTTACCTAGAGGATCTGAAATTAATACCCCCATATTACATATTTTATACCCAAACTTGAGGATTTTAACATTTGAGTACAGTAAAAACTTTGTCAATTAGGAGAGCTTTAAGTTTGCTGGTCCAATGAGTTACTAGTTGAGATACTACAGTAAACAAGGTAAAGGCGAAGATGATTAGGTAATAAATATCCCACCAAAAACATAAATGTGAAAAAGGATGCCAAGTTCGGTGCAAGGAACCAATTGGCCCGTCCGGCCCGTTAAAAGAATTGAGATCTAACTGGATGTCAAGTTCAATTAAAGTTCCTTCAAACTTACCTATAGAAATATAAAGCGATCAAGTAAAGTGTGAGTGTGGTGTCTCCCCTCAAACCATGGAGCACTTGCTCTGCTGTCCCGCGTGTCCGACCACCTGCACGCGGGAGGACCTTTTCGAGGCCAACCAGAGGGCTATCGATGTGGCTGCCTTCTGGTCGGGAAAAATTGAGTTCGGATCATCAACACGAAAGAAGAAGATTAGAAATATATAGCATAGTATAACTCTCACGTCCATAATCCCCGAGGGGGTAGACGAACCACCTTCATCATAGGTAGTAGAAATATAAAAATCATTGCTTGCTTAAAACTAAATCCCTAACTTGGCAAGTTTTCACACAAAACTCTTAAACTCTTCTCTTGAACGATTCTTGTGTAGTCGTAAAGGTAGTCAGTCAGTTAAAAAATAAATATAACACTACATTCAACTACTTATACTATTGCCATGATTCGATGACAATTAGTTGAGCTATACTCAAAGAAACCATAAGTTATACGAGTAACAATGATGTTAATCGGTTCAGAAACAAACCTTCAAAATTTTTAAATCAAAAACATAGACAAATCTATTTCGGCGTAGATATTGAAACCGTCTGAAAAGTACAAAACAAAATTAGTCTGTGCCAGAGGGGAGAGGCGGTATTGTCAACTACCGATGCTTTTATCTCAACAGGCGTGAAGAGCAAACCGACAGACGTCACTTACGTCGTATTATTAGATATTTTAGACGACGTTAGGTTGCAAATGAAATCTCTGATAGAGGTGATGCTTTTAGACGCAATTAAAGGATGATTTGGGGAATCGATCTTTGGAGTGGTGGTATTTTATGTTTAAAATAACTCTTTGTGTTTCGACTGAGGGCATTTCCTTTATCAAAAGTGGATAAAAGAACAGACAAGGGCTCAAAGGCGAGTCTGTGGCGCCAGCGCCGGATTGATTCCACTTTTCCTTTGGACTATTTTGATGGACCACAGCACGAAAGATATATAGAAATAGAAATAGATTTATTGCCAAATTACAATACAATTTAAAATTATAGTACAAAGAATTATACTACATGTATATTTGGCAAAAGGGGGGAAAGTCGGCAAATGCTAAAATACTCGGGTACCAAATATGCAGCGCTGTTTTTCATTTCCCCCCTTATCCCTAGATGTTAGTGGGAGCGATAGTGATAGTGGGTTAAAAATAATAATAATTAAAATTAAAAACTAAACATCAAATGGGGCCCTGGAGCTTGGTCACTGTTCCGAGAGCTGTCCAAGCGTTTGTTCGATGCGACGAGGGACCCTGGCGGCTATCTTGCCCAAAGGATCAGTATAGCGATCCAGCGGAGCACGCCGCCAGCATCCTTGGTACCCTACCACCCGGGCCTAATCTAAGAAATTTTATAAGTTACATTTAATTATATATTTTTTGTGTACATTATTAAATTAATTATTACTACAAAAAAAAATTGTGTAGAATTTAGGTAAAAATTTGACCTGTGATAATAAGATGGCGGAAGACAAAAAATGGACACATGAAACATCAAAATGGACAGGACCAAAAGGAACAAGAAGTCCGGGCAGACCCCTATCACGATGGGTCGATGAAATAGACAAAGCTGGAGAAGACTGGATGAACGTCGCGAAAGACAGGGACACTTGGTTATCTCTAGAGGAGGCCTTTACTAACATACTTTTAATTACTACATAATTTTAATTAATGCAACTGACCTAAGTGTTGCATGTAATATAATGAGAAATAAATGACATTTTTATTTATTTTTTAATCTTAGCACAGCCATTGATAAATAATATTAGTAATATGTAGAACCACCAATGTTATTTTTCAAAAAGAAACGGAATATTAAATGCGAAATATCAGAGTCGAAACAAATTGTATAAGTAATAAACAAAACTACTAAGTATTAAGTACAATAAAACATAAACAAGTCCCATTAATGGTGAAAATAGCTAAAAGAAAGAAAGTACATCTGTATTAGCATAAAGATGTACTTTCTTAACTATCCAACGGTCAATTAGACAAGATCAAAGTACCACACAAAGTATGTAAGTACTTGTACCATTTATAGAAGGCAAGATGAGATTGATTAGCTTCCAAATGCAAACAGATGGCATAAATCGATAGATCTAGTCGCACGCGCAAACAGCGTCGAGAGATCCAATCAAACCATCCGTGCTGTCAGAAAGACTTTGAACTACCCCTCCCCTCTTGCTTTCAGCTATAGAAGACCCCCGAGAGGGGAAATAGGTCGATGACGTATCACGTTTAATCCTGGTCGAATAGTTCTGACAGATCACTGACCAAATGTGAATGGGTCGCGTCAGCGCGAGATTCATTGATTCGTTGGAAATGGAAGCCATTTTGGAACGGTGCCATCTTTGTTTTGAATTCGAATTTCGAATCCGCGTGATATTTTAAGTGTTCTGTCGTTAGTGTTCAGTTTCTGCGGTTGTGGTGACGGGCTGCTTGCATTTCGTATTGTCTTTCGAAACATCTGGTCATTGACATCATTACAGGTCATTAACAAGAGATTTAGACGTATTGCCAGATATAAAAAAACATTTAAATTGTGTGGCCATGATTAACATTGATAATCCTACAAAGACAGACAAATTAGAGTTCGGTAAAGATAAGATGGAACCACAAAAACTTCGACTGGCAAATCGAAATCTGGAAACGTAATTTCCAAGTTCCGAACGACCTATCAGTCAAAATTTCCGAACGAACAAAATCAAAAGTGAGACTGAAAAGGGCCGATCAAAGTCCCCCACCTGAAGGGTTCCGAAGAAATAATTAAAAGGCGAACCGAAAACCGGCAGAAACTTAATTCCGATGCCTATTTGTAGCTCATCGAGTTCTGCCGAAGTTCTGCGAAAGTTTGCCGAAGTTTTCCAAAGTTGTCTGTCGCTTCGAAATTTTGCAATACTCGACTTTTAGTCGTTAATTCGTTAATTTGTAATGGCTAATTGGTTATTATGGGTCTTATTGATTTTTTGATGGAGTTCTTTCCAGAACTTATAATTAGGTATATTTCAGTGCTAGGTTATGACCTTCTTATCTTATGATGCCGGGAATAACCCCAGCGGCACTTCGACCCTTGAGGATCTTTTGTGCCTACCCCATTTTACACACTGGTCATAGTCATCTCAGTGTGCAAGTTTCCTCACGATGTTTTCCTTTATCGTTAGAGCAGTAAATGAACGTAAGTCTTTGAAAGATTCCAAACATCATTGGTACATGGCACTGCACGGTTTCGAACCCAACCTCCCGCATGGGAGTCAGGTGTGCTAGCCACTGTGCCACCAACGCTCAGATTATGGCCTTTCCTATACATCTACTATTTTACTTTGTTTACTGTATTAGGAACTTATTATTGATTTTATGGTTATAATAGAGTGCTGTTCTTTCTTCTTCTGTTGTTTCTTTCTGTTCTGGACTAAAATTACAATTCTGTGGTATTTTTCTGTCCCATATCAGAGGATAGGTAAGCTTTTCCGTCTCTAGCAATCTAGTTTCTCCAAGAGAAGTTTATTCCCATCCGCCTTATCAAAATAAACAAGCAACCATCTATTCTCGCTCACAACTGAGGCATTCGATCCCAATTAGAATCGAATAGAACTAAATGAGGTGCGAATCGATGACGTGCCGACTTTCATCCCTTTTGAACTCGTCTGCTCGCGTGTTAAATTAACGCGTTCGAGATCGGCAAATATCTAGTGTTCACGTGGTAGCGGCTTTCATGCTTTGATGCTGATTTATTTGACTTCCGTAAGGAGTTGTGTTAATTAATGTTCTGTAGGTATTAGAATAAATAAAATTGTCGATTGCTCTGTGGAAACCTGTCGCAATAAGTTTTTTGCATTCGTATAAATATACATATTACCAGTAATGACCTACGGAACCCAAACGTGGACACTGACGGTGCGTCTGGTTCACAAATTGAAAGTCGCTCAGCGTGCTATGGAAAGAGCTATGCTCGGAGTATCTCTGCTGGATCGAATCCGAAATGAGGAGATCCGGCATAGAACAAAAGTTATCGACATAGCTCATAAGATTAGCAAGCTGAAGTGGCAGTGGGCCGGTCACATCTGTCGCAGAACGGACAACCGCTGGGGTAGACGAGTTCTGGAGTGGTGACCGCGTTTGGGCAAACGTAGTGTGGGACACGTCCCTGCTAGATGGAGCGATGATCTACGCATGGGGACTGGAAGCGACTGGATGAGAAGAGCCGAAGATCGGGCTCAATGGCGCGCCCTGGGAGAGGCCTAAGTCCAGCAGTGGACAGCAGGCAGCTGATGATTCGTATAAATGTGTCAAATTAGATAAAGCGACAACGTACCAAAGGGTACCCTGATGTGTTAGGCTTCCAGCTGTATAAGTAAGTAAGTACCATCAGTTTTTTTCCTTGAATTGTGAAAAGTGACTAAAATATAGATAAGAAATATTCAGTACACAGAAAGACGATTTCACCCTGAAATGAAAGGTAAAAATTCTGTTAAAGATATTTCCTGAAATGTTATGTCACTTATAGTAGAGTAGCATCTTCACATTCAAATGACTGGTAAATGACTTCAGTTTTATTCTGCATACTAAGTTTCAATGACAAGTCTTTTAAGAGTTAACATAATAGCTTTAAACACGAACACCCCTAAACCCAATAATTTGGTGACGTTAATTGTTTTACAAAATCCTTTTCTAACTGGATCAATATACTTAACAGAGTTATTATATTGTTTCAGAAAAGGGCACGGGCCGTCGGATTAATGGAATCGATCGGATTAGCGAAGTTCTGGCAAAATAGAATTAATTGACAATGGATGCTGATAAATACCCAGGGCAAAGTCGATACTTTACGGGGAAGTTTTTAAACGAATTAGAAGTTAATACCCATCGCCTTTGCATTGAGTAGGTACTATACGTTCGTCGTTCATGTCTACTTTTCACGGACTACTAGCACAATGACGTGAGCAGTGACAGCGAGTCACAGAATTATGTAAGTCATATGTTTTCATAAATGTGACATTTTAGTGCCCGACTAATGTATGGGAAAATACTCAAATCGCATGCGCGAACTGGCAGACGCGGTTTCCTTGTAAAACTTCTCTAGCGAAATCTACAGAGGGATGAATTTCAAAATCTTTGTATTAACCCCTATGACACCGTTATAAGGTTTATGTCTGTATGCAAGTAGATATAATTATATATCTGTGGTTGTATATTTTATGTGATATGATATTTTAACAATGACAAAGAGTGATAATCAAACTAATTCGGTTAACTCAGAAATAACAATACTTTGCCAAGTCCTTACTGAAGTTAAGTTAATTTCATTTCAAATTAGCAAATATGGTTTACTAGGCTTTGGTTATTAATAGTTTTGTGGTTACTGTTTTCACGTTATAGTTAGACAAAGCTTTGGTTACATAATACTTATAATGAAACATTTTTCTCAGTGAAAGTAAAGTTTTTTTGCGATACAGGTAATAGGGTAGTTTTCAAGTATCAAAAATGAGCCCAAAATGCGGGGTAGTGGTCCGGAAAAATCTCACCAAATCTAATTTAGGGGGAGGGTTGGGATAATGAAGTATCACGTCAACTTTGTAATTCTGAAAATAAGTACACTAACATTTTATTAAAACGTAAAAATATTTGTAATTAAATCATGTTAAAATGCCACGTAATACTGTATTTGTATAACCAAAGTAGTATCATTTAAAAAAAAAAAAGATAATTCAGATGGGAAATTTCATGAGCTCAAAATTTAGTCTTTACCTACATTTTGTGAATAAAAATTATTTAAAATGTATGGGGGAAATCTTACGTTACGGGGAGGGGGGGTCCCTCCACATCTTACCAAATCTCACCAGGGGGGGAAGGCGGGTCCGAATTTTTAAAAAGCACCTCACGTATTTAATGTTCTGCTCCTTACAAGAAGCAGACTCTCCGCTAAAAAAGGAAATGTTCCAGTAGAAATAAGCCATAATAAGAATTATGGGACTAGGAAATGTGAAAATTTTAAAACCATGTGCAAAAATAATGACAGAAAATTAAAAAGTTTCAAAAATCCAAAAACGTGTGATCATCGAGGGTGAAAGTTAAGCACACGTCCAGAGTTAAATCAATTTGGTCCTCCGTATGCCCGGGGGGTGCTGCGCCGGGGGCCGGGGACGGGTGGGGGGTTAAGAAAAACTTGTAACGAACATCCCCCGATCCCTTTTTAATCAATTAATTATCTAATTCACACACATTGTCCTGATTCATTATCCTCTAGGAGCTTGTTTTAAATAGGTAACTTCAGCTGTAATGTAAATTAAAAGTCGACGGGAGGGCCCAGTGGGGGTCAGAAAGTGTTTACCACTGGCAACTTCTTCTTCTAAGTCGTATTCCTCTCGTGGCAGATTTAATGGGGTGGTTTGCCATTGTCTTCCCCATTTCACACACTGGTTATCTCAGTGTGCAGGTTTCCTCACGATGTTTCCCTTCACCGTCAGAGCAGACGGTAAATGTACGTAGGTCTTTCGGAAAAACCGTAAAACTCATTGGTACATGACATTGCCTGGTTTCGAACTCGGACCTCCCGCACGGGAGTCCGGCGTCCTAGCCACTAGGCCACTGACGCTCTCGTACTATGTACATTAATTATTATAGAGTTGTAAAAAAAAAAGTAAAAATCACTTAACTGCTACTTCTGAGGGACCGTTGACAATGTTAACCCGACATCCTCAGTTTCATCCACCACTACCGTCCATGTCTACCCTCTTTTCGTTTTAGTTCGATTCTTGAAAGAAACCTTCGTCATACACACACCATATTAAACATGAGTTTTCATTTAAGGTGAGTTAGACAGAAAATGGCTTGTGTCTTACGAGCCCTTCCTTTAAAACCGAAATTGAACTAAATTGTCTGAAAATGCATGAAGTTGAACTCTACGGACACGATTTGTACTTTTTGTAAAAAATTACACAGAAAATAAAAATAAAACATTAAAATAACAAAGGCTTATCCCATAGGGATCTCTTCCAGCCAGGGTTATTTTCTGATCTTCAATTACAGACCTGCCAGCATTCCGAGGCGATATGTTAAAAACAGTTCTTAAACCGAATCTACGTCGAATCCACTACGCCACTTACATAAGTAGAAAAATGGACACTAAAGAGAAATCCAGTGCAGAATATCACTTCCTTTAAAGTTAATTAATAACTCATTTCGTTTAACCCTTTGAGAGGAGTCGAATTTTTTTTTAAACCTGAATGGTATCGCTCCAGACATCGGCAACCTTTTTGCGCACCGTACAAAGGCGTATCGTCCGAGCCCGTACATAAAAACCCCTTTAACTTATGATGAATTAGCGATCTCCTACGTTTTATGTCTCCCGCGTTATCTGACCCCCTCTAGACCCCCCCGGTCGACCCCCCGACACCCCATACCCTGAGGCGTGCGTTTTACGTACGTCAATACGAAAGAATTAATATAAGCGGAAAAATTAGGAGGTTCCGTTCAGTATGACGTGGGGTTATTTAGATTGCATTTTGAATTTGGAATTCGAAGAGTGACTGAGTTTGGTTCGTAAATGAATGAACGAATGTTAATTTGATAGAGTCATTTCTTGAGTCTTAAATTAATATATACGGAAAAAGGATTATGTTAAAAGTATGATTTACGAATCAAATCCCGTTTGGATTTGTTATAAACTTATATTATAAGCACAAAAATAATTATACTTATATCGCAATTATTTGCATTGCATCTCTCTTTATATGAAATTCTTATTAAAAAATCATTCAATATTTTGAAATTCGAATAAGAAAGTAATATAAACAGAACGCTCCACTTAGCACCAAACCAATCGACCCTTTAACTAAAAACCCGCCGAGTCACTTCGAAAATTGTCACCCACCCACTCACGGACGTTTTAAAAGGCCTCTATGCCATGTATTAGCTAATCCTTTTTCCTAAAAACTTCGGGTCGGCCTGATAAGGGAGATGTTTTGATACCCCCCATCATTCAGTTATTCGTATACTTATAAAAGGGTTCTATAGAAAAACATTGACGTAAAAAGTGGGTTGTAAATGAGGGGGTGGGGTAGAAATTTTGGAAAAGGTTGGCAACCGCTGTCGAAGTGACCGCTGAGGAGGGTCGGTATTATGTGGATAACGTCGTTATGTGTTGATCAATTTTAATGCGGCGTGTACCGTCAGCCGGGAAAATGTTTACAATACCTACGTGAAAAAAAAATAAGGCGTTTACGGCTTTATCGCTACAAAATTCAATTCAATAGTTTGTTATCCTATTCACCCACTCACGGATGTTTAACATTACCTACGTAAATATTAAGTTAAACTTGTTTATGTTTTATTGAAGTTAAAAGATCATGTTTTCGATTAAAATATTTTTTTTTTCTTCGTACGTACTTATTGTTATTTCTCTCATTGTTAAATTCCGCTAATTATAAACCTTTTAACGATCGACATAATTACAAATTTACATCAAAAAGACCCACGAACAAATAAAGGTACACATACCCCGCGCGAAATTGCAAAACCTCAAACCGTGTAGGACCCGCATTGGTTCCGTGTGTAAAAGAAAAACAGTCGTCTTTCGCCTCGCTCGTGTCGCTAATTTGTGCCTCTCTTAATTACCGGCGATGTGGGGACGGACCGAGAAGGGGCTAAGAGGACTCTTGCGTTTTAGATGCGGTACTATTAGGTAATCTTACGAGAAGCTACGTAGATTTTATAAGTAGGTACGATATAAAAGTGTATGGCGTAAACTGACATGAAATAAAATATATAAGTGGCTATGTACAAGGACAAATACAATTGGCCTTATAGCTTTAAGCTATTTCTTCCAGGCAACCTTTGGGTGATGGAGTTTTTGTAAAATACAATGTAAGCGGGTGCAAGAATGAATTAAATACAACAAAAAAGTAATAAAAATACAACAAAAGTAGGTACTTAATAAATAATAATGTTTAAAATACATAAAAAGGTAGGTACTTAGATATTTATAATATAAATACATATAATTAATATAATAATATGTATACATGATATAAGGAAAAAACTAACAGATAAACACAATACATTCTATAGGATTTAATTTCACATAACCACATTATAATACGTATAACAAAACATTCATAATTTAAGGAGCCTTGTGAATTACCTATTGCACTTTCTTTCTACGTTACAGAATTGTTAGTAATTCTATGATAGGTTCAGAAGTGTGTCCTTATTATTCTTAATCTGATCAAAATATAAGAAAGATTATTAAGAGAGATCAATATTACCGGGCCCTGACTGACAACCAGCGCTGCGGCGGTGGCTAGCATCTAGCCGTATCGTCACAGCATAATGCTGAGTCAGGGACCCTTTTGACACATATGCATGTGAACTTATTCTAAGTCAAAAAAGTAACTCTTTTAAGTACTGAAATGTAATTATCGTGTTATGTATGTGTGTGCGAATAAATCATAATTCATTCATTCATCCATTCATTCAATCATTCATTAACAGACAGTTTCACTGTGCTCAGATTTAAACATGCCACATCAATTGTTTTACACCGTTCGGGGCACCTCCATTATAGATTCTCTTTTCATTAGAATTTGTCTCCAACTTCTAAACAGGGTTAGAACGTAACGAACTTCGATCCCCTATCAGGAGGAAATCAGAACACCCTGTGTTTTGCTCCGAGACTCAAGTATATTACTGAGAAATATCACCCTTTATCTACACCCTTATTATAGACAAAAAACCTGCATATATTTATGTGTACTTGTTATTATGTAGTTTTATTATTTATACTTTTAATATATTTTTGGTTTCGTCCCTGACTGCCGTTTCGCCCGCGATGCCTTCGTCCTGGCACAGCTGAAAACCAGCGCTGTGGTTCTGCCGTACGGGTCGGACCGCAGCACATGCTGAGCATGTGTCCTTTTATTGTTGTATTGTTTTTATCTTACGGTGCCGAAACATGGACGCTCACAAAAGAAACTGTGCACAAAATAAGGGTTGCCCAAAGGGCCAACGAGCGTGCCATGTTAGGTATTACCCTAATTGACAAGATCCGCAACACAGCAATCCGACAACGAACTAAAGTCACGTGGGAAAGCGGGTTGCGACGCTAAAGTGGCGATGGGCGGGACACTTGGTTAGACGTGGTGATGGCCGGTGGACCAGAGCCCTCACTGAGTGGTGGCCAAGGTTGGGGAAAAGAGGAGTAGGTCGTCCAGCAGCCAGATTGGCGGATGACATCACCAAAGTCGCATCGAAGACCTGGATGCGACTAGCACAGGATCGTATAGGGTGGCACAAAAGAGAGGAGGCTTATACCCTGCAGTGGGACGACATGGGCTGATGATGATGATTGTTTTTATTTTATTTTTTCTAATATTGTTTTAAGTTTAATAATGTGTGCAATGTTGAATAAATGTTTTTTTTCTTTCTTTCTTCGTTCTTTCTTCTTTCTTCTTCTTTCTATTTACGTAATCTGAGATTTCTGAACTTGACAGTGGTGAACAAACGGTGCGTTCCGTATCATAAATCTATAACTTCTTTATTTCTTGACATATTATTTTGAAATTTTACACACACATACTAGAACACATAGACTATCAATTGAATAAAAATTCATGGTTATAACACAACTAATTATTTAATTTAAAAATATCAAACATGAAAATCTTCATTTTTATTGCCATAAAATTAATTAAAAAATAGGAATAATTATTACACTATTAAAATAATATTTTTATGACTAAAACTATACTTTTAAACATAAAAAGAACCACGTTGTATATTTTTAAGACTTATGATAATTATTTTGTCTGTTTCGATGTAAATACTCAATGCTTCTTCTTTTGTAAACGAAGTTACACCATCTGGTTTTAGTAAGAGATGTTGTAGCATATCGTTCTTGTCCTCTTTTGGTGTATTTCTCACGATACTCACAACAGAAGCTTCATTATTCTCGCCCATGGAGCGTAATCCTTTCAAATAAGCGTTATACACAAATCCCATTCCGTATTCCTGTATCAGTTCCATGTTTTTGCGTTTCTTCGTGGATTCAGAACACGCTTCATATGGTTTCGTGGACCTGCCACGATCTCCAGATGTATTCGATGCAGTTTCTTCAGACGTAACAGTAGAAGTGCCACAGGAATCCAATTTCACTTTAAATTCACTATCCAACCAAGTCGAGTTGTTATTTTCAATACGATCTCTTTATCTTTGTGCGTTTGCCCATCGTTGTCTACATGGCGTGGACAAACTTGTTTGAATACTGTTTACTACAGTACTAATTTCTGATGCCGATAAATTAAAATTGACCATTAAATACTGTTCAATTTCAGAAGTAGTTTTCTCGTTAATAATTAAAGTACACAAGTCACGTCTACTGCAAACATATTCACTCATGTTGCACAGTAATTTCGTTTTTGTTATGTATGTAAAAGTTGTATGACGAATCAAAGGATCCGATCACTTTAATGGTAATGCCATAGTTGGATGGTCTTTTTATAGTACTCCAAAATTAGTGTCTAGCGCAAAACCACAATGACCTAATTAAATTAATTGATATTCGAATCAATAAATGCAACCACCATTGTTATCAGTTAACCAATATAGATATATAATACAGATATGTTTATCATTTTAATGGTTAAAATATGACCGCAAAATAATTTCTTATCATAGGGTACCTATATATTTTTTTAAATCAATTCTTTGGCACGTAACCTAAAGTCATTTGTCAAATAAAATACTTATTCATCATTATTACTCAACAGTTTATAGAATAAGAAATAATATTTATTAATTCCCAAATATTGAGAATTTTACTTGTCTAATATTTTTTGCTCTAAATTAAAATGGCGCAAATATGCGCAGGTTTTTATTTTTTATTCTCAATATTGAATAGTTTACGAACCTTAAGCAATGATTTACTCAACTTTGGCAGCCTTCGGCAACAGAGAAAACTCCAAGTGAAAATAATAAAATGTTTAAAATGACTTCTCTCACGAAAATTTCTTTAACATTTTATTTCTAAATGAAAGTCAAATATTAATTGCAGCATTATAAATTAGAGATCTTGAGCTTTCCAAAAAAATATAATCTTGCTATAGTGTCTACAGCAACATGAGCAGAAATTGACGTCGAACTATCACCATGCATAGTTTGAAAAACATGAAATTATCGAAGTGTTATGTTTGAAAATATTTTAGGTAATTTCAACTAAATTGCAAAATATATAAGCCTTTCTGCCGATAAGCTGGTCTATTCTATTAGGTAAAACCATCGACAGTTCCTTAAAATTACGAGTTTCACCATAACCATTTTCGATATGCTCTAGTATGGAGGGTTCCCATGTGTCTAGATTTAAAAGCGACAATGGCTCAAAGCTACGAGACAGAAGGAAAAAAACGCCTACCTTTAGAGTAATTAATGAAGATTATTGGCTACGTAAGAAAGCATTAACATTGTTTGAAAAAATAAAAAAAAAATTTTAATTCATGAACTCACCTCATGATAATAATTCCTGATTTTCATAATTTTAAATTAAAGTAAAGAATACTTTTACCGCACATAAAGTCCATTTGTTCACTTTTAAAACGAATGTTTCTAAAATAGATCACAAGTAGAACACACTATGTCCACAACCTACAAAAACAAAAACATTAAAAATCGGAAAATCAGAGATTATTATAAAATAACCACCAATTTTCCGATTAAAAAATGAAATGATTATTATCAAATTAATAAAAATTAAAAAAAACGAAATTAATGATTATAAAATAAAAATGGTTTAGAAATCGCAGTCGCATTCCGGTGATATTTTTACTGTCGAAAAGTAAGTAAAACAAAGATGGCGCGTGACGATGTCGTTGACACATCAGCAGCGCGCGCGCAACTGACTAGCCACAGATAAACGCAACCATCTCACCGCGTTATCTCCTCATTTACATACGTTCCCAAACCTCTAGTTCCCATACCATCACCCGTACAAACTCCACGCTACGCACTCCTTATAAAAATCGAATCAGATCATTTGCATCGCAAAGAGATCGTATGCAAATAACGCATCTGACCCCATTGTCGAAGCGATATTTAAATATCGAATTCGACCTATCAATCGGTAAAACAGGTTTAAATATACGTGATGCGTCTTTGTGACCCTGAGATAGGATTAGGGTTAAAGATTCTTAACCCTTTGCACCGAATGTCAATGTTGCATTCGGAGAATTGATATTTAGTTCATTGTTCGGAATTCGAAATTCGGAAATGGATTTTTTATAATGCGATGTTGCCATGTGCGTGCATTAATATCAGAGTTTGTCTTTGAAAGTTTTCAACTCATTGTGTCGTAGATTTCAAGATTGATATGAAAAAAGAATCCATTCCTTTCCTCGTGTTTCTTTTTCAGAAACATTTATAAAGTAAGTTATTTAATCTATGAAGAATTGTGTCATTTTTCAGGTCGACAAAAATGTAACGTGAATTTACGAAAATACCGAAATCTGAAACCGAATACCTAATTAGCACACACGTTTCGATCAATCAACCCTTCCGTGAGAATACGTTCGCTCAAGAAAAGGAAACACTAATTATTATTCGCATATTAAGTACCCCGAACCAGTCGGAAATAATGTTAATAATTATTTAAAAAAAATTATTTACATATGCAGATCGATGTCAGAAATATAAATCATAGAACAATTGAAGGGTTCGAAATTCAAATGCGATCAAATCGTACGAACTGGTTACGGTAATGGCGTTCTATTTTTATTTTTTAATTTATTGACCTACGCTCTAGGTTAAGGGCGGGTTGGCCGATCGTTTGATAGGTTTTAATTATTTGCATATTAAGAAAGTGATGGACCGGTTCTACGTGAGAAAGTCTCAAGGGATCGATTATCTGATTTATTATTTTATTATTTCTACGCTTGATTTAATTTAGTTTTGGGGACATATTAAAGGCATACCGTTTGGCAAGAAGCTTCTGAATAATATTTAACTATTCATACTTACTTACTAAGATTACATTCGGAAAGTAAAGTAAAGGTAAAGTAAAATACACTTTATTGTACAAATATAAAAAAAAAAACAAGAGATAGAAAAGGAAATAGTGAAGTAGAATTTAGGCGGCCTTATCGCTAAGAGCGATCTCTTCCACTCGTACTTACTACAGAATACACAGTTAACCCACCATAGTTCATCATAAGCAGCCCTATCTAGTCCACTGCTGGACATAGGCCTCTCCCAGGGCGCGCCATTGAGCCCGATCTTCGGCTCTTCTCATCCAGTCGCTGCCAGCCACCTTGCGCAGATCGTCGCTCGTCGTCCCACACTACGTTTGCCCAAACGCGGTCTCCACTCCAGAACTCGTCTCCCCCAGCGGTTGTCTGTTCTGCGACAGATGTGACCGGCCCACTGCCACTTCAGCTAGCTAATCTTATGAGCTATGTCGATAACTTTTGTTCTATGCCGGATCTCCTCATTTCGGATTCGATCCAGCAGAGACACTCCGAGCATAGCTCTTTCCATAGCACGCTGAGCGACTTTCAATTTGTGAACCAGTCGCGCCGTCAGTGTCCACGTTTCGGCTCCGTAGGTCATTACTTGTAGGACGCACTGGTTAAAGACTCCTGTCTTTAACCAGTGCGTTATGGTGGGTTAAAAAAACTTTTACTAAATTGTGACGTCATCATTTGAAATAGAATTAGGTTTTTGGATGTTCGATTCTTTACACTTTAACCGTGCCACAGCCATGCATTGATTATTATTAATCACGTGTTTTTAGATATTAAAGATGGCTGATACAACTGGCATGTACCTACATGACGCTGTACGAAACTATTCAGTAATATTGACAACGGAAGAGCTAGTTAGCGATTTCCGGCGCGTATAAAAATAAAATAATAATGAATTGGTGATGATTCACGGAATTAACACCTTTTAACGAGTCCTGATGGAGGACATGTTAATTAACAAGTAACTATTGTCTATGACCTATATATAATTAAAAAAAAAGCATTTATACAGTCTCTGAGGAAACCTGCATGTCTGAGGAAATTAAAAGTTTTCGAAGTGAAATCCACCCATCAACACTGGGCCCGCTCGGTGGATCATGGCCCGTACTCCCTTGTACAAGGGGAGGCCTGTGCCCCAACAGTGGGGACATTAATAGGCTGATGATGATACAGTTCCTAGTCTTAAGATCTAATACAATGCCGATGCCTCCTTTTAAATACGAAATATCTGTGATAGGAGACAGAATTGTATAGAATATTTGAATTAGAATGCTTAAAAACTTCAAATAATGGATATTTTGAAGGTGATAATATGACTGTGCAGTGTTTAATCTATTTCTGCCGATTAGAAGCAAAAAATACATAATCGAATATATTTTAGTAAAAAAAAACTTCTTCGCATTAACAACCTTATTAAGAAATCTAAGAAAATCATCATCAGCAGCCTACTCTAGTCCACTGCTGGACATAGGCCTCTCCCAGGGCGCGCCATTGAGCCCGATCTTCGGCTCTTCTCATCCAGTCGCTGCCAGTCACCTTGCGCAGATCGTCGCTTACCGTGACCAGGAATAGTGGGGCGGCCGGGAACTGGGGGCCGTTTTCTTTTTGCGCTATTCATTGGAGGCAATGCCATAATCGCCACGCTAGACCTGCGGGTTGGCGATCGCAGTAGCCGGGTCGCTTGCCCCGATGACGCTGCTGCCCGTCATCGTGCTTCTGGTATTTTGACCCAGCCAGAATTTGAGTGGTTATACCGCCACTAGTCGGTCGCCAGGGACTCGTTCGTTAATCGGCAGGATGCACCACGTGCAGGTGAGTTTGACATTTGGAGGTCTAGATGTTGTTACATCCCAATCTAAGAAAAAACTAATAAAAATTATAGACGTTTGCAATAAATCTCAGATCAATAAAACATACCTCAAAGAGTATTCTAGGTATTGCAAACTGCAATAAAAGAATACAATAGCCATTAAAAAATTAAAAACACAATTTAAATTCACACAATACATAATTATTTGCCTCCAAAGGAATTTGTTACTGTTTTTAAGATAATATTTTTAATTAATTATCACTGTTATTTTCTTGGCCAACTTATATTCGCATTTATTATTTTACGCATAAAGTCTGTTTAAAAAAAAACGCTTCTTGAGCCAGTTTTTATGAGAAAAATGTACTTTTTTTCGGCCATTGAATAAGCTTCGCGATCACTGTTGAGATTAATAAAATAATTTGAATTTGGAATTACTTATCCGAAACAATGGCGTAAACAATAATTCAAATTAATGCGTTCGAATTATCTTTGGGGTTCTCAGGCAGGTGTAAATAGGAACACCGGATTTATTTAAGATTTTATTTTATTTTTGATTTTATTAGGCAATCGACAGCGTATATTATAGTGAATTAACGATAATAAGGCAAATAAGGGCTCGTATTTACTAAAGTGGCGACTAGACAAGAGTTTTCCTTCACCGTCAGAGCAGTCGATAAATGTACGTAAGTCTTTGGAAAAAACCGAATAACTCATTGGTACTTGGTACTTGGTATTAGCACGGGAGTCCGGCGTCCTAGCCACTAGACCACCGACGTTCGTTTGGACGTTATTTTTATAAAATAATCTACTGAACCCTCAGTTTAGGCAAACTCACACACGCGTCAGTGGTCTAGTTCCAAATCCGAATTTCGAAATCATTGGACTGTTCGTATTGTCCGTAAAACGTATGCTCGCGTACAAAGATTTTTCTCACAGAAAAAATACAATACGCTATTTTAAACCGTGTTCATTTCTAATAAGAGTGGCTACAGTTGTAAATAGTGAAATTTGAATGATACATTTTGGGGTGTACTGTTCGTCGAACGGTCACGGTACAGTTAGCGGCATGTTTAATTAATAAGTATAAATAAAAATTATGAATAACGCGTTTTATAACCGCGCACTCATTATCAGATCCGAGCGCCGCTCGACTACCGCCCGTTGCCGAATTTTTATGTTTTATCTTCCGTGTCCATTATATTTGAACATAAATGTTGTATTCTTAACGCTCCGTTTGGCGGACATTAACCGTGGTGATAGGGACGTGTGAAAAAAAAGATTTCTAATTTTTTGTCACTTTTGGGTGAAACACGATTTCTGATTCAAATAATCTAAAATAAAAATAATAAAACAGAATGTTTTTTACTCTTCCACCGCTTCGTAAGGTGCTGTAGCTGAAAAGAAAGAACCGGCGCAGGAAACTTTCAGCAGCACATCTTTTGAAATGATTCATAATCAGCAGCCTATTAATGTCCCCACTGTTGGGACAGAGGCCTCACCTTGCACAAGGGTACGGGCCATGATCCACCGAGCGGGCCCAGTGCTGATTGGTGGATTTCACATGCCTTCGGAAACTTTTTATTTTCTCAGAAATGCAGGTTTCCTCACGATGTTTTCCTTCACTGTTAGAGCAGTCGGTAAATGTACGTAAGTCTTCGAAAAAATACGAAAAACTCATTGGTACATGGCACTGAGCATTACATGGTTTCGAACTCACTAGGCCACCGACGTTCTTACAAAAATGATTATAAATTATAATTTGTTGTTTTTTTTTAAGGCAAAGGGAACTGAGCCCATACAGCCATGTCTGATGTAAACAACTCTTGCAAGTCTTCATTAAAATGCTGGTGTGACACATTTCAATGCTATCTGGGAGAATCTTCCACGCTTCTGCGCCATCCGAACCAAAGAAGAAGGCGTTCCGGACGCAGTATGGCTCTTCAAAATCCAGCCAAGTACGGATCGGGCTGCAGCGTCTTATTTGACTTTACTTCACTGTCCCACACATTATTCACATCTTGTCGAAGTTCTTCGAACAAGAAACACCATTCTTAGTAGAAAAGCACTACTGTGAAACAATTTGCAAGACAAATCGAAACAAAGCTGACGTGGACGCCACAAAAGCGCGGGAGAAACTCTTATAAATTATAAATTGACACATAAAATTACTTTAAAATTATCAGATAAGACAATTTGTTTTAAAATTAATCAATGAATCGATACATAGTTAAAAGAAAAGCTCTTACTTTTACGATCTAAGTTTTCCCTCCATTTTTTTCTTCTAAAAGCCATAATTTAATCGACTCGCATGATTGAACGCAAGGAAACGTTCAGGAATGAGAGAAAAACGCAAGCAAAGTGCCCGTGTAACCGATGAACGCACCCTAACGACTCAATCTACGCACATTTAAATTGCCCTTTCCGAACGAAACCTCATTACTTCCCGAAATATAACCTCTATGGAGCCCATAAATAACCTAACGGTGTGCATATTTCAAAACAAGAAAAAAAAATAACATAAAATTTCTTTGCCCCACGCGTCTAATGTTGGAGTTTGTTTCCATTGCAACAAGAGATAGATTTAGATGAAGTCTACTTAGATATATCAATACATTCTGACTGCATGAATATTTTTTTTTATTTTTTTTTTATACATCTAGATTAGAGTCGAAGAAAATATTTGTTTTTTAATTATTATTTTATTTTATTTATTGTAGGAAATCTTACAGCCTATCAAATTTTACATAATAAATGCTCTTTAAGTAATTGTAAGCCAATACAAGATTCCACATATTACATTATGAAAAAAAAAATTCTTGTTTTTTAAGTAATTGTATGCCTTTTTATTATTATTAGCCATAAATATTATGTAGAGGTAGTTATAAAATAAGTACATACCTAATAAGAACGTTAAACTGAATAAGTGTAAGTAAGGATTTTAATATAGGAGTGGTAATGGAAGTGAAATTATAACAATGACAGTCAACTCTATAATAGGCTTAGAAATGACGGTTTTAAGATATAGGTGCATCATACAAATAGAAGTCTTGCAGACCCCCGTCCGCCTCACGTCTTCACCTCTTCGGCGATAATATATTATGGATTATAATGACACTAAAAATTTAATGGAGACTAAAAAGTAGCCAGACATAATAACAATAACAGGTACATACACACACACACGCACACACACACACACACACACCCTCACAACAGGTCTGAACAACAATAGAATGTATAAATACTTACGTTTTATATAAGTGTATCCCCCAGGCCATTATATTGTTGCTATCTACTATGCTGCTAGACGGCCGATGAGGCCAGTGCAGGTAGTAGAGACCGATATGTCTTACTTATAGACATTCTAACTACATTGTAATTTGAATGTTCTGGTTCAATAAATATTTTTGTATTTGTAATAAGAGTAATTTTCCAATAAGAATATTTTGTGGTTGAATTATTAAGTATTTTCAAATTTTTTTTTTTTTATTTACTACTAAACCCGCATTTGATCTCGATCTCGCCTGATGGTAAACGACGATGAGGTCGACGATGGAGCATGCGGGTCCAGTCAATGCCTATGAATATATACAATACAATACAAATACAAATATACCTACTTTATTGCACACCCGGGACAAAAACAAAAGATACAACATAAAGAGAGGTACAATACAATGTGCAGAAGGCGGCCTTGTCGCTTTAAGCGATATCTTCCAGGCAACCTTCAGGTGATGGAAAAATCATATGATACATACGGGATATATACGGGTCCAAAAGGCGTATGAAATACATAGATACTACGATAAAATGAATTATTTTAGATCTTTCCATAAATAAACTATAGATCTCTGATAAACTATCGTGTCGCATGACAACGGAAACAATTTCGAAGTGCGTTCCGCGCATAGATTTTTGCATTATTTTAGTATGCAAATGTTCACGATAGCGAGTCACTGGAAGAGCAATTTAAATTATTTTTTATGGCGCTCGAGTGTATTGAGAGTTCGCCAAGTAACACTGCGGGGACGGCGGCGCGAGCGTCGGCGGGACCCCGGACAAGATATATTGTTGTGTTCGTGCATTTTTGAACGAACTTCCGAATTTGAAATTTAAAAATTTAAAATGACTGCCGACTTTGATGCATTTGAAATTGGAATAGTTTTTGGATTATTATTATTAGAGCTAGATTTTGTCGGGCAGAATTGTCAAATTTATAGTGATCACCTATGATCGTAGTAGGTAGGGCTGTTTTTGGTACTTGCCACATACGGTCATAATATGGATAAGTATGGCCAATAATCCCGGGATTTCCGGGATTGAATAAATATATTATTTAGATTTTTAACGTTATATTTGTTTTGATACACATTTAAGATTGGTGGCGAAATACATTTTTTAAGATTCATGTCGCTAGTGTACCTATGGTAGTGTTTTAACTTCTTCGTAAGTTTACAATTTTTTAAAAATCGTAATCCGCCGAGTAAGGGCGAGGTTTATAAAAGTAATTTACAACATTTGCTCGATAACTTAAAACGGGATCCCGAAATCATAACCTTTGAGGACATTGACCCGAAAGAGCCCTACCTACTCCGATCAGTGGTGATAGCATTATCGATAAATGCATACTTATCGATAATTACTACTAGGTACTAAAACTCACTGAAATGTTTTAAATTAACATTATTTGGGGATAAGTACTTTGTAATACCGAATTATGGGGTTGAGTAATTCAACTGTTCGGTTTTAAATATTTTTGGCATTTTTTATTATTTTAAATACGAATATTTTGGGCTAACACATTTTAAATTATGACATTTTGATTTTGGACATTGTGATATGTACCTACCCATTAGCAGTGCTACATCATCGATATCTAGAAATCTAGAAAAGTCGATAAAACAGCATTCAATCCCTAACAAATTTTAGATCGTGCCCCAACAACTTCTAGCTCTAATTATTATTTTGAATTCTGGCGGGAAAGTCGTTGGAGAAGGTTCTACGGTGTTTATTTTATTGCTCAAAAATTGTTTTCTGGTGATTTTGATAGCTAAAATCGGTGGTTTTGTCTAGCAAACGTCAGTAACAGTGACAATGTGTTGAACTCTTAAAATAAACTTCTCGTTAGTGGTTCGTTGTGTAGTTTCACTCTGTGATTCTGCGGCGGACCATGAGAGTCCGCCAGAGACTAGACCGGTTGAAATTTCCGTCATAACTCCTGGAGTGTTAAAATCTACACCACAACATTTTGATGCTGAAAGACTAAACACTGTTTTAAATCGCTTAATGTTTAGGCTGATGGCCTGTGTTGCCAATGCCTTGTTAAATTTAAAAAAAAATTATTATTTTTATTTGGTTCCAGAACAGCCAGTATCATTACTAGGTATGTAAATGTATATGTCGATTGCAAAGATGTTTAATTTTTTAAACAGAGTTATTGTTTGACAACACAAGTTTGTACGTACTTATTTATCTAATGAATCTTACCTGAATTCGTTATAAAATCGGTTTGTTTGTTTGTTAGTAGTCTCTTTATTGTACACAAGAAAATACACAGAAAATAAAAAAACCATTAACATATGTACAAAGACAGGCTTATCCTATAGGGATCTCTTGGCTGGAGCCAACCTCGGTAGTAGCAAATCTTTCCAGATTTTGTAACTGTAATCCCCTTTATATATGTAATTAATTTAATAACCGATCAGACGAGATCCTTCTTATTTATTGGCCATAAAAAATAAATGTTCTCAATTACTAAATTATCCTTATTCCGTATCTACCCGATTTAATCCCGAAAAACATTTACGAAATATACGAAGGAAAAATCTGATTAGCTCCGATGATATATCGCTAAGAATTCCGCGCCTTAGTGCTTTAATTTGAATATTAGACGCGTTATTGAAAAGAAAACTTTCCGAACGAACGGCCCTCCGCAAGCTTTTAATGGTTATTGCTTCTTCCCTTGCTATCTTATTTCCGAACGAATGGAAAAAAAAATCACTTCGGTTCAGGTGTTTTCCGAACGTAAACTGTAAATTTTTAAGTTATTGCATTTAGGCTGTTCGGCTTCAATACCTTTGCATTTTAATACGAGGCATCGATCGTATGTTTTAGTTGTGATTGTTATTGGTCGTTATCGTTTAATAGCACGCGTTCTTAATTCGACCGCGCTCGAATATCGAACGGAAGCGGAAACGGTACTGATTCTAATTTCAAAACGAAATATCGCAACGTTTCTATTGATAAAATTTTGTGGGACAATTGTGTTATTTATATTGAACGGAGAATGATAATGCTTTATAATAGTACGTTTCATGCATTCGCAATAATAATAGTAGGTAGATGTATACATTGTGATTAATCTGGCCATGAATGATTTTTTTTTCTTTCTTTAAATTTACCTAATTCACTATATATGGAGCACGGTCCGAAAGTGATCGTGCAGGTTAAGAGACGTTGGCGCGGTCGGTACCCTGGATGAGTGACCGCTAGTGGCATATTTCATCTGAGCTACTCCGTGCCACGGAGAGCACGTTTACAGCTCTTAAACCTTTACCAAGCTCAAGTCCGGTCGTGCATGGAGTACTGCTGCCACCTGTGGGATGGCTCAGCTAAGTACCAACTGGCTGCTCTTGACTCAGTGGAGAAACGCGCTAAGCGCCTTATAGGTGACGAATCGCTGGTGGAAGCTAGACTGCAAAGTCTGGAACATCGGCGCAAGGTTGCCTGTCTATCCGTATTTTATAGGATACATTTCGGAGAGTGCGCATCGGAATTGCACGACCTAATTCCAGCATCTCCATTCCGCCTTCGGACTATCAGGCGCGGGGAGGGGCTCCATCCTTATGTTGTTGATATCCCATCTGCTCGTACGAAGCGATTTGCTTCTTCGTTCATTATGCGAACGGCTAAGGAATGGAACAGCCTGCCGGCGTCTTTATTTCCCGAAACCTACAACCTTGGGATCTTCAAGGCCAGAGTGAATAGGCATTTACTGGACCCGCATGCACCATCGTCGAACTCATCGTCGCTTACCATCAGTCGGTCCCGGTTGTTGGCGGCCTGAACAACTCTGACAAATAGGTTGGCCACTAACCATACGATAAGCAAGCAAGCAAGCAACTATATATTATTATGAGTGACATATATTCCGATTTTACAAAGCCTGTATTTTTAAAAGACCTAGAACATTTCACCGACACCCGGCAGAATTGCGTTCAAAAAAGATGACGTCAAATGAAATTGACGATAAAAGGTGTAACATTTATTACAAAATATGAAAGTCAATAATATGTACGAATATTCGTACAATTTAACTTTTTACGGCGATACGTGTCAACCGATGGGGGCGGGCATATTGTGCGTCTATTTGGCGGGAAAAACTCATAAAACATGATTACCGGTAATGTCGTGGATTCGTTCATTTTTGACGTTCCGCGCCTTTTCATATCGGAGGGTTTGGTAACGGTTTTGCTTCGCTTTTAACAACAACAAAAAAGAACTCGCGATCAATAAAAACTTTTTAATGCCGCGCATATTTCGATCCTTCCAGCCAGTGCGGCGTAAAACAAAACACGCTCGGACTAGTGTAGTCAGTAACAATCGAGAATCATCGCCCGCATTCATAATCGATCGATTATACTCGGAGGAAAGGTGACGCAGGGAGGTCCGACGGAAGGATTACAAGTAACATTAGCATACGTAATTTGTGAGCACATCTGCCCCCCGCTCACACGTGGGCGAACCTCGCTTTCTTATTGTTCAAATATATCATTTCGCTCCTTTGTGTTCGGCTGAATCGCGTTTTGATTCGAGATAAACCCGCACGGAAGCCGTTGTCAATTTGGCGTCTGGAGATTGTGTTTCGAGATATTTTTGTCGCCTAAATTGAGATACTAACGATCTTTCATTATTAAGAAATTGATTTCATTTTTAGACAATAAATTATTTGATTTTTTGCTACTCTACGAAAGATTTTTTAAATAAAATGCGCTTCTGTGTCGTTCGATGTTCGAACCGAAGTAACAAATCAATTACGTTCGATTCTAAAATCAAAAATTCAAATCGGTTCGAGACAAAGCGACATGTTGCCTAATGAGCCAATAACTCGCGAGACAATGGCCGGGCGTGGGCGTTCCGAATTCGAAATTATCAAAAGAATATTAATGTAACACTTATTCAAATATACCGCGATCCATATTCAAAAATTATCTTGTCGTTTAATTTGAATGGTGACGGCGACAATTCTTTTCTCTTGTTCTATTTTTGAATTTATCACTGGCATTGTGATCGATTTTTTTTGAAACTCCCCTATAAGGTACGAGCGCACACCTTTTAATCGTTGAGCCGTATTCAAATTCCGAATGTTTTTTTTTTAATTTTATTTAAAAATGTTTATGATTGTTCCCTGTGCAACCACTTCCTGTGCTGTCAACACTAATGAATGAGCCGCTGATGACGTCTGGCGCGTGCTTTATGCTTTACATCTACATTATTATATTGTTCCTAAGGCTCAATTTACATTGCCGCGGAATGGAATGGAAGCGAATTTTCGCAACGTAATTGTACATAGCATAATGAACTTTATGTCAATTGTGTAACATACAAACTAAATACGAGCCAAAAAAGAGGTCGCGCGTCTTCCAGGGAATCCTCGCGCATTCTCGAGAATTATTATTCCCCTAGCGTATTTAGTTTGTATGTTACACAATTGACATAAAGTTCATTATGCTATGTACAATTACGTTGCGAAAATTCGCTTCCATTCCATTCCGCGGCAATGTAAGTTGAGCCTAAAGCTCAAAGATCCAAACACGAGACACTTCATAGTTCCAATTCCGAAACATTAAATATTACAAGGGTACTGTGAATTAAAATTCTTTGATGGCATTTAATAACACAAAAAAGGGAGCCGTAATCACGACTGAAATTCGTCTCGATCGAGAAACTCAAATTAGACGAATGGCGGTCGGACGATTTCTTTGTCTTCGGCCTAATGAGTTTTTAAGTCGATTATAGCCATTTTTCATAGAAAAACGCCTTTAGTGATGTATCGGTCGAATCAATCACTGTACAGCTTAAATTGCTCTTTGTGGCGGGACCGGCTATCGGATCGTAGGCGAGGCCGAGCAAATGAGTCGATACGATACAGCGGGCGGGAAACAACCAGGACGGCGATTCTCGCAGGTGGAATGTCGAATTCGACATTAGTCCTATCTCATTCGCTCACATTACATGTGTGAGCGTGACAACACGGTCGTAGCGCTCGACTTTAGTATGTCGAACGCAGCGAGAATTGGCTTCCTGCCGCTTCTTTGATATCGATTTTTTTTACAAAAGCCACATTGATTGACACTGGCTGAATGCAGATGTTTCCCACGGTCCGTTGTCAATCTTATAAAAAAATAATGAAACTGACCAATTCGTGATAAAGGTTCGGAGTGCGAATTTCGAACGCACCCGAAATAAACTGTTAAAACGTTCCCGCTGTGGATCTGTCTGTCACATTCCATATTCAAACGGGCCAATGGCTGAATGGATGTATTGTTTTAAAATCCGTACGCATAATGAAAGCGTTCGTTCCTTTTTCAAAATCGTTAATCGAGCTCTTTCACTTCATTTGCTTTCGGGCAATAACTTTATTATTATTTTACATTGTTTTGTGATTCCAACTAGAATTGCATTGGGGAGAATTCGATTTTTGTACGAGACCATACCAATAAGATTTTTTATTGTATTAGGAACTGCGTACGTAATTCAATACGAATTAACGGAATGAGTTTTGAAATGTCAACGTTTATTACGGTTTTTTGTTGTTTAAGTCCCTACTGGTGTATGGACTATGAATACTTTGTCATCTTACCGCACAAATAGACTTATTCTTATTCTGGGGTTCTAAATTTATTTAACACTTTAATTCACAAAAATAGTACATGAGGCGAGCTTAATGCCATGCGGCATTTACTATCAGCTAACCATTGGGTCATACAGATATTGCAAGGCAGGCGCATATAAATTAAATAGAAGAGATTTAGTCATCATCATCATCAGCAGCCTACTCTAGTCCACTGCTGGACATAGGCCTCTCCCAGGGCGCGCCATTGAGCCCGATCTTCGGCTCTTCTCATCCAGTCGCTGCCAGCCACCTTGCGCAGATCGTCGCTCCATCTAGCAGGAGGGCGTCCCACACTACGTTTGCCCAAACGCGGTCTCCACTCCAGAACTCGTCTACCCCAGCGGTTGTCGGTTCTGCGACAGATGTGACCGGCCCACTGCCACTTCAGTTTGCTAATCTTATGAGCTATGTCGATAACTTTTGTTATATGCCGGATCTCCTCATTTCGCATTCGATCCAGCAGAGATACTCCGAGCATAGCTCTTTCCATAGCACGCTGAGCGACTTTCAATTTGTGAACCAGTCGCACCGTCAGTGTCCACGTTTCGGCTCCGTAGCTCATTACTGGTAGGACGCACTGGTTAAAGACTCTTGTCTTTAGACATTGAGGTAAGTCTTTAGAGATTTAGTAATTATTATTAAATTGGAAGGATTTATACCGTAACTGTTAAGGACGGTTTACATTTGGTTAAGTACCTACACTGGCGAGTCAAGTTGGCTTTCAAGTTGCCTTTCCAGTTCACATACACTCGCCATTCTACTCGCCACTGTACCTTGACTTTGTAAACTGGCCAAAACCGGGTTTAAAAGACGATAAGATAACGGAAATAAATCGCAGTAAAAAAGTATTTTGGATAAAAAAAATTACCTCAAAAAGACACAACATCTTCAGCCTTTTCTTAACGTACCTGGAAATCAAAGAAAAACCAAATAAATGTTACGAACACGCAAGCAAATATCTAAAAGTATTTGATGAAAAGAGCGGGTAGGTACCAGGAGATAATAAATTGCAAACAATGATGTAATAATCTTGAATCAGCATTTCCTATGCAAAGAATGTAGAGTTATCTACATTTAAGTTTACTTTTCAGAACTATGAAAACCTAGTCTTTTCAGGTTTGTGAAGTTATTTCGTATCACTTCTTTCTCTTCTTGTTATATGGTCAGAGTCACTTCGTTTTCTTCTTGTTATATTATTGAAAGCGTCGGTGGCGTCGTGGGTAGGACGTCGGACTCCCATGCGAAACCAGGCAATGCCATATACCAATGAGTTTTCCGTTTTTTTCGGACTTACGTACATTTACCGACTGCTCTGACGGTGAAGGAAAACATCGTAAGGAAACCTGCACACTGCGATAACCAGTGTGTGAAATGGGGAAGGCAATGGCAAACCACCCCATTAAATCTGCCACGAGAGTCGTTCTATGTGGTTAATTCCTTAGAATGATCACGACCCTCAGCAATGAGTAACACGACTTAGATGTATTGTCAGAGTTGAAGGATCAGTATTTCCGCTGGATCTGTTACCCTTCAAACCAAAACAGTACCTAATGCAAGCATTGCTGCATAGCGGCAGAATTAGTTATTTCATTTTAGATACAATTTGAACGGGTGACGCGTGCGAGTGCCATCTAAAATTGAAACTAAAAAAACAAAAAGTAAACCTCCCATTGGCAAGAAAAACAAACTAATATACATAAATGTTCTTGTCAGATAAATAAGTTATATTAGAGTACTTATGCTTCGACATTATCGGGTCAGGAATCCAATTCTCGCAAAGTTCGACAAATCTCTATCTTCGTCATAAGTAAAATGTCTACTGAAAAAGTCGAGAGTCACCTGAAAATGGTATACTCAATTGTTTTTTTAAGGCAAAGGGAACTGAGCCCATACAGCCATGTCTGATGTAAACAACTCTTTCAAGTCTACATTAAAATGCTGGTGTGACACATCTCAATGCTATCTGGGAGAATCTTCCACGCTTCTGCGCCATCCGAACCAAATAAGAAGGCGTCCCGGACGCAGTGTGGCTCTTCAAAATCCAGCCAAGTACGGATCGGGCTGCAGCGTCTTATTTGACTTTACTTCACTGTCCCACACATTATTCACATCTTGTCGAAGTTCTTCGAGCAAGAAACACCATTCTTACTAGAAAAGCACTACTGTAAAACAATTTGCAAGACAAATCGAAACAAAGCTGACGTGGACGCCACAAAAGCGCGGGAGAAACTCCTGGTATACTCAACCTCTATCGACATAAATGATTCGACTTGGTAGAAAAACGTTCCGTTGCACCGATTATGTTGGAATTATAATCGACAACAAGAAAAACGGTACTAATTTAATATATTTTTAGTTTTAATTATAGTAATGTATACGTGTATTAGGGCGCAAACTAATGATAATGAATACCTATTTTAACGAAATTCAAGGGAGTATCTCCCTCGCTTTTGTGGCGTCCACGTCAGCTTTGTTTCTATTTGTCTTGCAAATTGTTTTACAGTAGTGCTTTTCTAGTAAGAATGGTGTTTCTTGCTCGAAGAACTTCGACAAGATGTGAATAATGTGTGGGACAGTGGACGCCTTCTTATTTGGTTCGGATGGCGCAGAAGCCTGGAAGATTCTCCCAGATAGCATTGAAATGTGTCACACCAGCATTTTAATGAAGACTTGAAAGAGTTGTTTACATCAGACATGGCTGTATGGGCTCAGTTCCCTTTGCCTTAAAAAAACAACAACAACAAACGAAATTCAAGTACCTACCTACTTATCTAAGTACCTACTCATCTTAATTTCATCATAACTCATATAAACATTTAAAATTACATCATAGTTTTTAAATCCAAATAAATATGCCTGATCTTGAAATATTTCTTTTGTATCTCGATGTAATATAGTAGATACATATTTTATTTATGTGATATCAACCATATTTCGATTGCAAATTGGTCGAATTACACGGTTTTTACTTTTTTAGAAACCGAGCTAGATTGCATAGGTAATCCAAAAATAAAATCGCATAATTATAAACAAAGTCTATATCTACAATTAAATATAAAAATATTTCAAAATCATTTATATAATGTAAGGATGCGATTGGATTTAAAAATATTGTCGAAGTTAGCACAATATTATTGCAATAAAATGAAATCCATTTCGATAGACTTAGCACTCGACATAGCGATGTCGAGTGCCGGCGACCACTCTTGTAGACATATGTCGAACTCGACATATCGAGAATAACAAAAAACTGTATCAATCGACAAATGTCTCTTTCGAGATGAAGTCGAATGTGCGAGAATCGCCTTCCAGATATTTAAAAACCCGGCCAATGATGTTCTTATCTCAACTTAACCATTTATACTATTGAAGAAAATTCACTCCTTATTTTTCCATATAAGACATTGGGCGTGTCTATTACGGGAACGCCTTGATCCTTCACACGTATCGAATAGAGCTGTTTTTCCAATACCCTTTTATCGGTCTTCGATCGGTCTTCCAAGATATCGAAAACGCCTTCTTGAAAAAGTATAGAAACGCACTAGAAACCTTAAAATGTTATACGATAAAGTTGGAATTGCCGTGAAAAGGAGCGCCGTAAAACATATTGATGCGATATCGGTTTTCCATTAGCACGTTCAAGCGATTCTCGGCTGTATTAGAACGGAAAGACGTAGGTTTTCGTATGTAGAGAGTGGAAGGAATGTATTGACGTGGTATCGGCGATGGTTTCGTCCTTTTCTTTCGCGTTCTTTTCATATATGCGCGTCCTTCTCTACGGCGCAGGTCGTTGCGAGATAAAGCCCCGTTCTTTGTTGTAGTCTGCGCATTTCTTTCTTTCTTATCAAAATTATATTGTAGCTAATAAAACCTGTGTTAATAATTATTATAATAAACTGATGTGATGGTGCTTTATGGTTTCTTGGTACTAATAATGCGTATTATCAGTTGTGTGTGAAGAAAATTACGATGATGCAAACTTAACTGAAAAAATCCTATTGTTGTTTGTTTATTTTTTAAGGCAAAGGGAACTGAGCCCATAAAGCCATGTCTAATGTAAACTCTTTCAAGTCTTCATTACAATGCTGTTGCGACACATTTCAATGCTGGGGGAATCTTCCACGCTTCACGAAGATAAAAAAAACAACAAATGATACCATATTAGAAAATGACCCCACATGCAAAGTGCAGTAACTCCAAAACGAAAGAAAACATAAATTTTGAACCGTCGACAGTTCGAGTATATTTTATTATGTTATCTTAATTTTAAATTAATATTTGTGTTAACTGTTAGCCAGTTAACGTGTTATTTCGATTCGACTAGAAATAACTTTTCAAAACATAAATATGATACATGTGGCGTCTCAATCGCGTTTGAGATAGGTTTGATTTTTTTTCTCTCAAAGATTTATTTATGTTATGTTTTATAAGGTTAATTCTGGACTATTCTGATTCTAGTAATTAGTTATGGTCACGGCATAGCCTTATTTATATTAAAAAAGCGTATTTAGTTTAAGTCACAGAAGCAAACGTTTACTTACTTTTTATAGGTTTTAACAAACATGTAAATTATTGCTACCGAACGTGTTTTATGACTGAATAAGCGAATAATGCTCGAAAAACGAGTTATTTTTTTATTGAACGAGATCAATAATTAATTCAAATCAAAGAGTAAAATACAAAACGTGTTTTAAAAGTGACTTATTGTTTTTTTAATCAAATATTTTGACATAAAAAGTATAGTTACCCACATTTAGTGTTCTTGTGGAGTTTCTCCCGCGCTTTTGTGGCGTCCACGTCAGCTTTGTTTCGTTTTGTCTTGCAAATGGTGTTTCTTGTTCGAAGAACTTCGACAAGATGTGAATAATGTGTGGGACAGTGAAGTAAAGTCAAATAAGACGCTGCAGCCCGGTCCGTACTTGGCTGGATTTTGAAGAGCCATACTGCGTCCGGGACGCCTTCTTCTTTGGTTCGGATGGTGCAGAAGCGTGGAAGATTCTCCCAGATAGCATTGAAATGTGTCACACCAGCATTTTAATGAACACTTGAAAGAGTTGTTTACATCAGACATGGCTGTATGGGCTCAGTTCCCTTTGCCTTAAAAAAACAAACAACAATTAGTGTTCTTGTAATAATATAATACATTATTTGTCAAAGATACTTCGCTTCACCTTGTAATGGTTAATAAACCGTTTATTTGACATTAGGAGCCACCCATAAAATGCGTCACACGAAAATCATGATTTTTGGAATGAGGTGGTCACATTTGTGTGACCCCCCCTGGTGTGACGTCACATATTAAAACAACACTTCCAAAATTATGTATATATTTCTATTAAAATTGTGTCAGCCTCGGTAGGAAGCTACTTGTCTTGGCTTTTAGGTTAAGCTCGGGTCACATTCCGTTAAATAAGTTATTGCATTTGGTGGGAAGAGCTGCATCACCGTTTTGTACCAATTGCAACAAAATAGAAGACCTCACTCATGAAGTGTGACCTGGTGAAAACTGAGAGAAAGAAATTTGGCCTCAATAGGCTCCAAAATGGGAGGTTCAATATTATTTTGAATCAGCCTGATCTGATAATATGAAACACTTGCGGTTTGCTAAGTTGGCTCTCAAAGTGAGGGCTGACTCTAATACTACTTGAGCTTCCCATCCCTTTTCTTAGTGACCCTAACGAGGCTGACATGGTCACCTTGTCGTGTACCAAAGCCTCTAAACTGAGATTTAAAAAAATATCTTTGTTTTCATTAAATAGACAATAGATTCAGAAATCATATAATAAATCAAACATTTTAGAAAATTTACTAAACATCAAATCAAATTAACGATACAAAATTCAATCATCTTGTGTCCATGGACTTTGAACCCATTACTTTATATTATTTATGACTTCTTCTTTTAGATTTACGCATGTCACGTCACGAAGCTTATGACCCTCCCCCCTTTTAACACGATGTCACACTTTGTTGACCCCCTCCCTCCCCCATAACGTGTGACGTAATTTATGGATGAAGTCTATGATTCGTCTGGTCCCCCCCTTTTCACACGATGTCACACTTTGTTGACCTCCTCCCTCCCCCTTAACGTGTGACGTAATTTATGGATGAAGCCTATGATTCGTCTCGTCCCCCCCTTTAACACGATGTCACACTTTGTTGACCCCCTCCCTTCCCCTTAACGTGTGACGTAATTTATGAATGAAGCTTATGATACGTCCCGTCCCCCCTTTTAACACGATGTCACACTTTGTTGACCCTCTCCTTCCCCTTAACGTGTGACGTAATTTATGGATGAAGCTTATGACTCGTCTCGTCCCCCCCTTTAACACGATGTCACACTTTGGTGACCCCCTCCTGCCCCCTTAACGTGTGACGTAATTTATGAATGAAGCTTATGAGACTCATCCCGTCCCCCTTTACACACGATGTCACACTTTGTTGGCCCCCCTCCCCTTTAACGTGTGACGTAATTTATGGATGATGGCCCCTTATAAGGAGTCGTACAGAGCTCAGTCTTCTTTATTGCAAGTCAGCTTATAACATTAATAAGCAATATCCGCTAACCTTTCATACACCAACGTGTGAAACTAAACCTTACAATCATATATCTAAAGTTGTTTTTCAACAAACAATAAAAACTGTTTTTTGTAATGTTCTGAATCGATGAATGAGATCAATAGATGACCAGTATAAAAAGAGCTATAGCATTGATCTATCTTGTACAACAAGGTTCTACCAGACTTTAGTCGAGAGGGACGGGGAAGGTCTCGAAGCTTTTGTCAAAGATGTCCTCGACCAGAATATATTGAACTCTGCTTGAGATCTACTCTCCCCGCGGAGATCATTGTAATCTCAAGCTGAGAGGGGAAGGTTAGCTCTTCAATTATATTACGTATTGGAATTCGTCGCACGGATTACGCTTTTGTGCTTTTTTTAAGCTCTACTTAACCAAGGTTAAACCTATTAGTTAAGTTTTTGTTATTGTCTATGGATCGTATACTTAGGGCAGGTGATCTTTTGTTTAACAATTAGATCAGAGGGATTGATTAGAATATTAAGACACCTGCGCTACTCACTGGTTAGCAGTTTGCTGTTATATTTACTTAAATGACCGTTAAAATTTAACTGTATAATGAATTTTAGATTATAACAAGGTGTTTCGATGATACATCGATGTAATGTTATTAAAAGTTCTACACTTAATGCTTACTCTGTTAAAGTATTATTAGTTTATACGACTGGTATTGGAACATTTAACTAAAATGCTTGTAAAATGATCCAGTCTGCGACTTCTTCAGAACATATATAGAATTTCCTATATAATGCCTATTAATGTCCCCACTGTTGGGGCACAGGCCTCCCCTTGCACACGGGGGTACGGGCCATGATCCACCAAGCGATCCCAGTGCTGATTGGTGGATTGGTTGTACACGCCTTCGGAAACTTTTAATATCCTCAGACATGCAAGTTTCCTCACGATGTTTTCCTTCACCGTTAGAGCAGAGACGTCAGACTCCCGTGCGGGAGGTCCGAGTTCGAAACCAGGCAATGCCATGTACCAATGAGTTTTACGGTTTTTTCGAAAGACTTACGTACATTTACCGACTGCTCTGACGGTGAAGGAAAACATCGTGAGGAAACATGCACACTGAGATAACCAGTGTGTGAAATGGGGAAGGCAATGGCAAACCGTCCCATTGAATCTGCCACGAGTCGTTCTATGTGATTAATTCCTTAGAATGATCACGACCCTCAGCCATGAGGAATACGACTTAGAACACACTGAACGACTTTGTCATAATAAAACGTAGACGGTAATCAAAACAGATCTAATACTAGCTTTAATCCAGTATTAACTATGACAAGGTTGTTCAATGTGTAAAAGTGGATCCTGAATTAAGGTTTATTCCCACGACGGAACGGAGAAGGTATATGCGTTTGACTTAAGAGGATGTTTGTTTGTTTGTGTCTGTTCCCATCTAGCTCTGACGACTGAACCAATTTCGATGCGGTTTTTAATTGGATATTAAGTCTAACACCTACAACAGGAGTTCAAACTTGAGAACATAACAAGTTGCTCAATTTGGGAGTTAGCTAAACTAACTGTAAGTAACTAACCGACAGTTTACAATGTAAACTATTGACCCTAATTAAGGCGATGGCCCGTGACAGGATACAATGGTAATCCGGGATTATCCCAATAAAACACCTCTTGACCGGGTCCACTAGTTTCTTTACCCTAACTCTGGAAACCAGTTTAATTTGACCTCTCAGAACTTTATAAAACTCTTATAAGTTATTGGTTTTGTTAGCAACTACATTTTCTTGAATTAAAAAATATAATTCATATAATTTAGATAGCATTGGCATTCATTTTAATAGTCCCCAAAAGTATGAATAACAAATTATACATGAAACACAAGTGACATGACAGGTCAAGTTAACCTGGTTATTGTTCTGGATTAAACCGGTCCAGAGCGGCTTTTCCCAGAATTTTCTCGCCGACAGAACCCTTTGCTCTATTATTTAAACTGACCTCTTGCTCTTACGAATTCTAGTTTGATTTACATGGTGGTGGTACAAAATCTATTCTATTACTATTTTAACCTCTGGTTTTTCTGATAATTAATAGGTTTTAATAATTATTATCGTTTTTACAAAAACATGAAAAACATGAAAATAAACACTTTTTAAAACTATTTATGATAATAATTGTATTATAATAAATAGTTTTAAATAGTGTTTATTTTCATTTTCATTTGTCGAATTTGAAATTGCGTATTTTATGGACGTTAATAATAAATTAATAACAAATAAAATAAGATATTTGTTTAAGCTTAACATTGCCAACAACAAGCTTAAGGTTGCCTGGAAGAGATCGCTCTAAGCGATAAGGCCGCCTAAATTGTGCTTCACTATTTCCTTTTCTATCTAAAAAGTGTATTTTACTTACTTTTTACTTTTTATTTTCTTATGGAGCTCGTAGCCTAGTGATCGTGCAGGTTAAGCGAACGTTGGCGCGGTCGGTACTAGGATGGGTGACCGCGGGATGAGTCATCTAAGCTCCTTCGTGCCTCGGAGAGCACGTTAAGCACTCGGTCCCGGTTATTGTACGGGCGGCCTGAACAACTCTGATAAATAGGTTGGCCACTAACCATACGATAAGCAAGCATGTAACTTACTTTTTACATTATTTTAATATTCAATATTTTCATAAACTTTTAATAAAGTCAACTTAAAACATGCCCTTTTACAGCAGCTTGTAGCATGTAAGTAATAATTTAAATATAACGGATAATAATTGTTAAAAAAAACTAAAAAAAAATGTTACCAGGAAAGTTATAACTAGTTATAAGCCTGTTTATTACAATTCCAACTAAAAAACCAAATGTATTCAAATCATGTGAACCCTCCCTTAGGCCCTCCCCGAGGGCAAGAGATCGAAGGGCGGACGTCCGGTCAAGTCGCCCTCAAACCGATACTACACGACCAGAATTCGATGAGCCGTGGTCACTAACCCACTACCCCCTCGAGAACCCGAAAATCCTCCACAGACAGGGGGACGGGAGCTCTTCAAGTTTTGTCGTAACAGTATGAAGTATTTATTGAGTTGCGGCTGACCAAAAGTATTTTATTGTTGAGTTACTCCCTTTTACGATAGCACCCTTTGTCTGAAACTTCGTTCAATTGGATATGGAATCTTATTCTGCGATAATATAAAGTTTGGTTTAGGTTGTGTCGGATCAAGGTCTGGTGTAGAAAGGTGTTATGTCCGAATTAATTGGACTTTGTAATGTTTTCGTTTGTAAGTAAAATTAGTTAATTTGCTGTATTTTGTTCGTTTTTACCGTTACTTTATGATTTTAAGTAATACGGTATTAACCTAATTTTTTTATTGCATCAATCAACTTACATGGACATCCTGAAGATGGATCTAAAATTAGTTTATCGATATCTCAACTAACATCAGAGATATTAATGGTTAAAGTTAGTATTTGACAGATGCTCTGTCCCTATCTAGCAAAACAGTCCTTTATATGCAGCAAGGACCTGCGTGTATGGCGCTAGGGAACACTGACGTCATAATACTTATTGTCGGTTCTTTCTACCGTTCTGATTTTTGATTGATTTTTTTAAGAAATGCTTTTAATATTTGATACTTGGAAACTACCCTACTGTAATATTGGTCTGTATTTTTTTTAACTCCAAGCTAGGTACATGTAGACTTTGTTTTTTTTTGGTCACACAAAGAATCAATAAACGAATGTCAATATATAATCCTCTTTTTAATAAACAAAAATAAATAATGTCTACTCGTTTGAAAATTCGTTTCCCCATTGAACAAATAAACCTAGAACCACAAAATAGTATATATTTTGTGCTAGATCTCAATAGTATTAAATATCGAGTAACTTGGCACTAATGGCTCGTAATCGAAGAGTTTGAAAACAACAGGTGCCAGGAATCAAACCCGCGACTGACAGTTACAGAGCGCACCTGGCGACACTATCGGCTACCGGCTATTTCTGATATATTAGGTTGAGTGGGCAACACTTCGGGGTTTTAGTCACTTTCACTTATTTTAATGTTAAGAAAGCATAACAAAAACTTATTGTGACAAGGTTCAAAGTATGGCTTGGCGTGTCTTTCACTGAACATTTTTTTTTCCTTAAAGACAGGGTTTTTTGGAATGGAAACACTATGAACCTTATAAAATCTTGAAAATACCGAACTTATTTTACGCTGATGTATTTGCGAAGAGCTATGCTCGGAGTATCTCTGCTGGATCGAATCCGCAATGAGGAGATCCGGCATAGAACAAAAGTTATCGACATAGCTCATAAGATTAGCAAGCTGAAGTGGCAGTGGGCCGGTCACATCTGTCGCAGAACCGACAACCGCTGGGGTAGAAGAATTATGGAGTGGAGACCGCGTTTGGGCAAACGTAGTAAGCGACGATCTCCGCAAGGTGGCTGGCAGCGACTGGATGAGAAGAGCCGAAGATCGGGCTCAATGGCGCGCCCTGGGAGAGGCCTATGTCCAGCAGTGGACTAGAGTAGGCTGCTTATGATTTGCGATAATAACAAAAAACAATGTACACATATCAAGATATCATATCTGTGGAATCATAAAATACCAAGTACTTTTAAAAATAAATACTTGGAATATTTTATTAGCGGCAAATATTTCTAGGGTGTCATCTATAGGTTATATATAACAATAACGATTGGGCCAAAAAAATTTTTTTTTTACTTATTATAGTTTTGAGAAAAACGTCATAATTGTTTGTTTGAAAATTCTACAAATGAATGAATTATTGCTATTCTAATACTGAAATAAAAAGTATGAATGAGACTCGTTTCATTACGACATGGATGAGTTTATGCCACCAAGGCGCAAAATAATGGGGTTTATTTTTCTTTAGTATTGAAAATGTTCATACAAGTAACAGGGTTGTTTTTTCGTGGTACAAATGACCAGCACATACCCCCCTCCAAATATTAGCTACTTCTTCTTCTTCTTTCGTGTTGATGATCCGAATTAAATGTTTCCCGACCAGAAGGCAGCCACATCGATAGCCCTCTGGTTGGCCTCGAAAAGGTCCTCCCGCGTGCAGGTGGTCGGACACGCGGGACAGCAGAGCAAGTGCTCCATGGTTTGAGGGGAGACACCACACTCACACTTTACTTGATCGCTGGAAAACCCCCAATTGTGAAGATTATCTCCGCAACTGCCAACCTGGGTTCGCAGGCGATTAAGCGTTTTCCAGGTTGGCCACGGGAGTTTGAAACCCGGTGGTAAGTCTTCTTTTCTATTAGCTACTAATAGAAAAGGACCTTATATACTTACCAAGTATTAAAAATACGTTAAGTTTCCTTTTTCAGAAAGTGCTTGAGTACTTTCTTTGATAGGTACCTTAAGGTAAGTAGATTACCGAAATCAAGTAGTAAATAAAAAAAAAACGTAAGTAGTAATTTAATATTAAGTACTAACACTTAAAAATTGTTTAAAAGAGTTGTACTAACTAAATGAAAAAAAACAACTTCCAATGGCTTACTCAATTCCACAAGACATTACTCCTGTACCTCCAATAAACGTTTTACATTCCACTTAACTTAAACGATCGTTATCCAAACCAAGGGCTAACCGTTAACCAACGTTTAGTTAGCCATTGACTGACAATCGGGCGATTTGCGGTTACCTACGTCCGGGTCTATCGGAATACCGAGACCGGGGTTGAGGGTAGTTGTGTGTTTGATTAGTGGGTAATCGATAAGTGTAACGTTACCGTATCGATTACCGATATCGATAACTGCTAATTTTTATTGATATTCGATGGATATTACTGGACTGTCTTATTATATACAGGTGTAACAAAAACGTAAACTTTCGAATCTCTCGCCCCATTGATTCCTTGTAAAGTGGTCATATTTTCTATTTTCATATTGAACAATGGCATTGTAAAGAAATGACTCTGTATTTTCAGTTTTGATGGAAAATAATATCATAAACCGTAGAATAGTAATTTAACAATACCATAAGTTAAAAAAATGTTTAGGAGTGAATTTCAACACTATGATTTTTTGTCTAATTTTGGTGGATAATTTTATTTGTACATTTTTAGGCAAACTTATGTATTGATGTGTTAAAAAAATGCATTCTATTTCCTAGAATGCAAGAGAAACTCAATGAACCTCGATAGTTTCTGAGATACTTTAGACACCAAAATTGGTAAGCACCAAAATTAGAAACCCTGACACCGAAATTGTTCAGCTCCAACAAAATGAGAAATTAACAAAACAAACTTAGTCAAATAGAGGAAATATTGTTTTAATTGCTAATAAATCAACTTAATTACTGTCTTGACAACAGTAATCTGCAAAGATACAATTTTCTTAATTTCTACACAATCTTGAGAAATTTATTCAAAATTTTAAAAAAATACTGGTATTGTATTTGCTAAAACTTCTACACAGTCTTGATAATTATAATCATTTAACAACACAAATCTCCTAAATATCTATACAGTCTTGATAAAATTATAAAAATTATGAGTGTACGAGTTTCTGAAATGTTCACACAGCCTTGACACTTAATTATTATTTTATGCACTATTTGGTACTTCTGAACACACTATACCAGCCTTAGCCATTTTGCGAATAATTGCCACTAACAGTCAGTCTTAATGTTTATAAGTCGTTTCAGTAAAGTTGACTATCACAAATTATAGGAACACGCCTTGTTTTTAAGAGCTGTCTTAATATTAGTATCGCTCTGTCTGTCTTAGTCTAGTCTTAAAATTTACATCAATCAACTTAATCATAGTTTTGATAATAATTAACTATTTGGTAAACATTCTTGTAAAAGGCGTAGTCAAGATCTGATAACTCTTGCATTTTAACATCCATTAAACATAATATAATATTTTTGAACATAATATAAAATAAACAAATGAAAAAACGGAAAAACTAAGTAATAAATTTGAAAATATAATAATTTTCATCATCATCATTATTATTTTTAATATCCGGTACTATTTTTTTTTCAATATCTTCATCCTCTCTTGTTTCTTCAAATTTCGATAGCAGTTCACTTGGAAGACTAACACTTTCAAAAAATGAAGCAGTTGGAATCAGATTTTCAAAGTCAATATTGTCCAAGTCATATGAAGTTTCGGCTGATTTGATTGCTTCAAGGCATGAGGCATGTTTTTAGTTTTCATATAAAAAGGTTCAGATGCATTGAATCGAGTAACCTTAGTTTGCTGGTTGCCGAAACTATTATTCTTTGTTGCCGATAACTGTCCTTCACTTATAAGGGGCACGACGTTGCGCATTTTTTCGACGTTTTCGTGAACCGTTGTTTCAGTTGGCAATTCATAAAAACCTAAATGTTTTCCGTGAGGGCATCTAATGGGAACATGCAGACAACTATCCTCAACGCAAGACAAAGAACGCATTGCCAACCCATTGGTAGAAGTTTTCGACCAAACGATTTGATGGACTTTCATTGATCCAGGGAAGGCTTTAAGATTATCCGGCAAAAGCCAGTCTTTCTCAATGACTTCATGTTCTTGAACAGTTTTAATTATTACCCCTGTGACAGCAGTTCTTAATCTTTGAACAAAACTGTCCATGTCTGTTATATCGTTTACGAAAGCAAAAAGATCATCAAACGATCAGCAGATCGGCTGATCTTTTGAGAACCCCATCAACGCCATCAGGCGCGCCTTTTCCATGGCCACATTCGCCGTAGTGCCAAATAACAAAAGATAATTTAGGTAGATAAATTTTGAACTGTGATATTGTGTAGAAGATTTTTTTGTATTGTGCTGACGGAGAATCGGTAATACGATGAAGAGTGCAAACTTCAGGAGCGACTTCTTGAATTTCACGGAAAATTGGTATTAAATGTGCCCACGCCGAAGACGCATCATGACGCAAAGATGTTACAGAACATGTTACATACCTAGTAATTGTTATGATAAATCCATAAAATATAAAGGTATCCTATAAACTAAATTATATAGAAATATAAAAGAACTAAATTACGATTGTACTTTTCGTTGTGCTTCCTGCTGCAATGTATAAACTAAAATTGAATTGAAGATCCCTAATCTTGGTGTTTAGGCAATTTTGGTGGTTACTAGAAATCCACCAAAACCACCAAAATTGCATCACCAAAATTAGAATCACGTCAAAAATTATAATTTTCAGAAAAACGGTTACGGTTTAAATAATCACATTTGTATAATTTTAAAAGCATACCAAAACTTTAAGTTGTATAATATAAACCACAATAAAATCTTTGTCAAAACAGTTTTAAACACGTACACCAAAATTGCATTTTATTTGTCCGAATGGCAAGAAATGATGTACTTACATTTTTGGCGGGAGACTACGGACCGATAGCACACATCCGTCACTGTTGCGCGTGAGTACCCAAACTAACGCAGTGGGGGATGGGGAGCGTTGTCCAATTGTATTCGTTCGAGACGTAGGCAGTAGATGTTTTATAATTCCCACCAAAATTTTAAATTTCGCGCGGACAGACCTTTTCAATGTGCTCCTAGATTTATTATGGCACGAAATATGAAAATAAAATGACTATTGGTTAGAACAATGAACGCACAACACAAGTGAAACGGAATATTTCAAATATATTACTCAAGTTTCTTTTTAGCATTGGAAATATCCTGTAAAACAGATCCCGGACGCACCACCAAACTTAGAAATGCTATGTAAAACTATTTTTTTTATATACTTCTAATATGCTTTCCATAAAATGTGTTGTGGCCTTGTTTAAGGACCGACGTCTATTTCATTAAAAAAAAGAAATTGCAACGCTATCTGTGTGTTACACTATCATTTTCAGCCACGCCGCGTAAAAACTACGTCTGGGAAAATCACCCTTAGTAACTAACAAAAAACAATTAGTAAACACCCCTATTGTATTGCCTAAATATGAAAAAAAATTAGAAAAATTAGAAAAAATGTATTCGTTTACAACATATTAATTAACATTTCACATTAAACCATAATCTAAAACATAAACATATAATATTGCTATAATACTTAAATCTTACAAAGCGTTGTTTTTCTTGACTGTACTTTGCATTGAATTTTGATTCAATTCCGACGTGTGACCAGTTGGGGAAAACAAAAAGTGGTTTATATCGAACTCGTCACGCATAATTTTAATTTAAAAAAAAACGTTTCGTGACCAGTTGACGAAAACAAAATATCGTTTATTTCTAGTTTCATCATCTAGTCCCACGTGTGACAAAGTGAAGTTCCGTGTGACCAGTTGGTGAATAACCCAAGTGTACCTTACTTAAAAGCATATCATTACTAACATTATTATTTTGCAAGATATTCCCTATAGAGCCTAAGGGGGGGGGGGGGGGGGGGGGGGGTTCAGTGTCCATAACTGACCAACTTACACTACATTACCGTCGTGCGGATATTGAGCTTTTGTATGAAACAGCTGGGTTTTTTTCCCGTTTTTCCAGATTTGGCCTCATAGTGACAGTTGGTCAGCTATGGACACTGAACCCCCCCCCCCCCCCCCCCCCCCTTAGGCTCTATAGGGAATATATTGCAAAATAAGATTTAGATTTCACAGATTTATTTAACATGCTTTTAAGCAACGTAATCTTATGATAGGGGGCCGGGAATAACCCAGCGGCACTTCGACCCTTGAAAATCTTTTGTGCCAACCCCATTTTACACACTGGTCATCTCAGTGTGTAGGTTTCTTCGAAAAACTCATTGGTCGACCCCGGACCTCCCGCATGGGAGTCCGGTGTCCTAGCCACTGTGTCACCGACGCTCAAGAGACACACATACATTCTGACAATTGAAAACAAACCTAAGTTACGTAAACTTGTTAGTTAGTATTTTAACTTGTGGTATTGTGAAATTACTATTCCACGGTTTATGATATTATATTCCATACAAACTGAAAATATAGAGTCATTTCTTTACAATGCCATTGTTCAATGTCAATAAAAATATGAAAATAGAAAATATGACCACTTTTCAAGGAATCAATGGGGCGAGGGGTTGGGAATAGACGTATCTTTGTCGGTGAAACTCATCCGATTTCCGAACGAGCGCCGATAGCGGAAGCGGCGCCCCCTACCGGATGTGCGTTGAGCGGGAAAATAGGCGGAAGTTTCGCACCGGGGAGAAAAATCCGCGAAAAGAATCCCTCTGACAAATTTGCATTCGAAAAGGGCACTTTTGTGTGTTCTGCTCACCGATCGGTTGTAAATTTGTCAGATTGACAATTCACCACAAATGCTCTTCACTTCGTCACTTTTGTTATGCTAATATTTGTTTCTTCAATAAGATTTTTTCTGTTTTCCCGACTTATACCGTTTTCGCACCGGGCCGTGTAATTCTGATTCGTTTATTTTAAATTCGGAAGACGATATCGAGGCTTTTTAAAAATAAATGGTATTTAAAATTGGGTTCCGAATTCAAAATCGGACCGAAGCGCGTAATTAGACAGGTGATTCGCTAATTCGAAAAAGGAATTCGTCTTAATTCCGCAGAGGGCACCATTCCGGGGCGATCGAGTCGGGAGCGACGTGGGAACGTCACGTAGAATAATCGGTATTCGAACAAAAAGAGGCCAGTGTGTCCGATTGCGGATGTTTTAAAATCTACCTTTTAATATCGCCGATGTCTGTCTTGACTGACGTATAATTTTCAACTCTTTATCTCTCTTATGAAGCTTCAATTTTAATACTATTACCGATAATCGCTGTCAGATTTATAAATTGCAACAAAGTTGTACTTTTTGTCAGAAATTGCCGTGATTACACTGTTTTTACTCGAACTAAGTATTAAATGTAGGTAGTAAGTCGTAATACGCACCTACGATTCGTAGTAGGTTTTGATACGAACTTCTTCTTTCTCTCTTTCTCCATATAAAGACATTTGAAAATTTGCACGTACTCGTTGTAGGGTTTCTTGAGGGGTGCTGGCAATAAAATATAGGGAGTTTTTGAATACTTTTAATGTGTATTACATTCAAATAAAAATAATTATAGTGAGCCGTGTAATGCGTTATCGATCGCGGCCATGTTCGAATTGAAGTTTTTTTGGAAATGATATCCATTTATTTGGCCGATTTTTGGTTATAAATTAGGTGTTACATATGACAATTTAGGGCCGTGCAAAAATCTGCTATTTCTAGCGTACAAATATTTAAGTAATCCCTAATTAATATTTGTTATCTTATTATTAATTAATTATAGTTGTAAATTCTATCGCATTAAATCGTATTAAATCGTTCGCAAATTGTACATAAGGATGATGCTACACGAGTCCTCAACACTCGTAACAATCATATAACATGCTTAATCTTTATATTCTTTATTATGATGAGTAAGGGAGAAAGAATGTTACGTACAAAATTTCAAATTCGAACGCATTGATTATGATACGTTCGAGACAGCGATCGATCAAGCAGCCCCACTTTGAATCGTACGCAGCGAGGTCAGGGTCGTACGCGGCAGTTACTGCGCTCACGCTAGCATGCATGTATGATTTAATAAGACGCGAAAAAAAACTAGCCGGTTAAACAGCGAGCGATTCAAAACGTAATTAAGAAAAAATTGCGAAGACAGTTCGATTGAAAATCGAACGCGAACAGCTTCGGAATTCAAAACGACATGTTCCCGCGCGGCGTCGGCGGCGAGTTCAAAAGCGAGTGAAGCGCCATTTTGACAATTAAAACGCTGCGCATCGCGCACATTGTCTTCCCGAGACCGCGTGTCCTTGGCAGGAATTTCAAATACAGAAAGTTTTCTCTTTTCAAAATTCGAAACCGGTTTGATTTGTGGACGTTCGGAAGTTTTTATACTCTCTTGTTTATGCTGCGTTTAATTTTTAATTTCGTCGCAGTGCCGGGTGATGAGTCGAACGTGCACTGTAAATTTTTATGACGGTGTTTCCATCAGAAAGAAAATGTCTCACCGGTTAGTTTAGGACTATAAAATTAGAACTATCGGTCGTAATATCGAATTTTAATGTTTAAATTTTGGTTCGATCGTGCCAAGTGGGCACTGTCCACGTATAAGTCACGAGTTTATTGCTCGTAAAATTTTAGGACCACATCGGTAGGCGACTCTATTTTGTTAAACGATCGATTTTAAGAACCTCGTATTGGAGTTGATACGGGTTTACGACTTGAAAAAAGATTCTAATTAAAAGATATAATCTTGAATATTAAATGTATTATAAATCGGCTACGACTGAGTTGGTGCTATATCAAAAAGCTAGACGCCTTCAAAGTTTATAGTCTAATTAAAATCAGAGCAGATTTGACAGCTGTACCAGCCCCATCAAAATTGGTTTGACTTATTTTGTACTCGCAACGGTTATGTTTTAACAGTATTTGTACCAAAGATGTACTAAGATATACTAAGCCCTTGAGCTCTTCGGTGTAGACAAAAGATAAAAGGTATAGACTAAAGATAATCTTCTTATGTCTATCTCTATCATGTTAATAAAAAAAATACTTTCCACATAATATACCTACAATACATTAAAAAAAAAATATCATTCGGATCTAATCAATTGCAAAGTTCAATAAGCAAATGTTAATTTCTGGTTCTTGGAATATAGTATGTAATCGCATGAATGACTGATCAATCAAATAATCGATTATTAATCGATATAATGTCGCCAGAATTTATAATGGCCAGTAACACCGATCAAAAAGTGAAATAGGTCTGAGGTAGTATTGTTAGGTTGTAAAGATATACTTTCCACATAATATACCATACATTTCTTTAAAAAAAATGCATTCGGATCTAATCGATTGCAAAATTCAAATAGCAACTGATGTATATTTCAAAGTGGTTTGACAAGTTCTCGATTGTTAATGGCTTTTAATAGATTTCTGGATCTTGGAATAAAGTATGTAATCGTATGAATGACTGATCAATCAAATAATCGATATTTGTCGCCAGTTCTTATAATGGCCAGTAACATCGATCAAAAAGTGAAACAGATCAAGATCCCAATTCGCCTAAATCACAACGTGTGTAGTTCTATTTCTATCCAATTTCAATTTAGTTTTCGTTCCAATTCTATTTGGACACCAAATCGCATTCTGCTGACGCATAACTCTACCACTGCCACCTTTAGATTTACTATCGAAGGAAGGAGGAACTTATGTTCGATCGTTATATTTGACAGTTGAAGCGTTTTGTTACCGTTCAACTACGATTCAGTATAAACTAAACGTTTTATTAGAATGCACAAATACGTTACTGTGCGATCGATCGGTGACTCGATCGGAACTTAACTGATATTTGATCGTTTCTAGATAGTAGCATACGTAACACGTCTAACGATGCGGTTTAGATTCTATATAGATACGTTGTATTTAGAGGATTCGATATCCTGAGGTAGTTACTACTGTTATTCTATATCCCTATGATATTTAGGTTAGGATTTTGATGAAAAACTATATACTAACTATGGCGGTGCCGCTGCCATCAGGAGAGACATTGTAACAATAATAAATAATACTTAGATGGTACTACTACAGTAGCATTGTAGCTGGATACATGTAGTAAAGACTCGAACAAACACATACAAATGTACACACCCCTTACACTCTCTTCTACACAAACACGCTCACACACATTTCCAATAAACACATCCATATACACACACACCAAAACTTATTTCTCCCTATAGGCGTTGTTTCAAAATAGGAAGTCTTTAATTGGCAGTATGTTTTTTTTTAATGGACTTTTTTGTTTTTAAATTTAAGTGCTGTGGATTTTGTAATAAATAAATTAAAAAAATATGTATTTAGTACAAGATATTAAAAAAAAGATTTGGTAGTAAACATCGCCTGGTTTCTACAACCAGAGTTAGTGGCAAAGCAGTAAGTCGGTCGGCTAAATCGGAGTCAATTGACTAACGATTGATTATTCAATCAAAACAGATTGATCGGCATTATCTGATAATAGGCGAACAATTGGACTCGCTGTCGATGGCGACTGCACGCAGTTGGGATGATCACGTTCCGTGTGCATGTCGCCAAATAGGTAGGTAGGTAAATAAAAAATATAGTCTAATAAAAAAATTGACGAGGAAAAACTGTAAAATTGGGTTTAGCGTAGTTTTCCATATGGCCTTTACACTTTTGTCATTAAAATTAAAATTAAATTATTTATTAAATCAGACAAAAGAGTCCATTTTTTTTACATTTTTTTATTGTGGTTATGGCTACGATTCTGTTTATAAAATAATAATAAAATCGATTATTGCCTTGTAAAAATCTTATTCTGATTGATCTTTGTATTGATACGTGTCCAACACTATAAGGTAGCAAGTAAGTATAATAAGAAGTCACTGGCACAAAATAAATTACATTTTATTCCGATTTGAATTTTCAAATTCAGAATCAATAAGACTAAAGGTTTTGCACGTGTAAATCGCTTAAGAGGGGCGCAAGGGAAACAAAGAAAGAAGTTCCACTTAAGAGTGAGACATCGAACGTGATCTGAGTTCGAAAAAATACCTTTCAAATCGACACACTTAACTTTGCAGTTCGTGGCGGCGCTGCTGTATATGAAATCTTTGAACGTGATATCTTTCAAGGCGTTAATGTGTTTAGTTCTAATTTTCGCCACGTGCATCAAATAAGTTTGTTCTTTTGTAAGTAGCTCTTTACCTGTTCGGGACCCTTCGAGGGGTGCGTTCTCAACCCGGCGATTTTCTTTTGAACTTGTAAACATCGGTTAGAAGATGTTGTTGGAAAATCTTGTGGTTTCCGGACTTCGGTCGCCCCTTTTCTTTTACTTTGTCTTTTTTTCGGCGATTTATTGAGATTGTTACAAATTGGACCTGTGATTTCTTTTTGAAATGCGGAGTGACGATCTGCGCAGAGGTTGGTAAACACGAAGCCGAAGATTAGGCTCAGTGTAGTGCCTTGGAAGATATACTTTTTAAAATTTTAAGAAAAAAAAATTTAAAAAAAATAAAAATAGTCTACTTCAAAGCTAAAATGTCTGTACTAGGAGTGATCCAACCGTACACGACAATAGACCAGAGGTAGATTTACCCTAGCTTGTTTCAAAAGGTTTACCATAATCTTAGAACGGTAGAAATGTGGTCTTATGTAAAATATACCAACAAAATATAGGCTGGCTAGTTAACTGATTAAAGATCTTTTTAAAACTAATTCAATCCCTTATTCGTTAAATTTCACTTAAGGGGGGATTACTGTAGGTATCTACCTCATATTTTTTTTTGTCCGTGTGGTTCCCGGTTTTCGAATAGGCCACCTCTCCCAGTGGGTGTCGTAAAAGGCGACTAAGGGAAACGGGGCAGTACCGAACACCGTTGCCTCCGTTTGGAGTCCTGAGCCTCAACCAGAAAGTGGCAATAGCCTGCAGCCGATCCGGCTCCGCACGTATCGACTCGTCGTTCCTGCGGATCAAGTCGGTGAGGTCGAGAGGGTGGCGCGGGTACTGGGCAAGCCCGCGTTGCGTCCCAGGCGATGCAGCGTCTTCCTCATATTTTTTTTAAAGTAAGCAAGTAGCTGCCAAGTACTTTTTATCTATACCAATATTATAAAGAGGAAAGGTTTGATTTTTTGTTTGTTTGTTTGAATTGAATAGGCTCCGAAACTACTGACCAGATTTGAATAATTCTTTCACTGTTGGAAAGCTACATCTTTCCTGAGTGACATAGGCTATATTTCATTTTCCAAAAAAATGGGGATCCTTACTTAAATTACGATAAAGTGTAAAAAAATATCAAAAAACTTCCTTACATCGCGTACGCTGCGAAAACTATTGATGATAGAACAAAATGATATAGGTATAACATTTTTTTAGAACACACCATTATCAACAAAAAAATCAGCGGCAGCGTGTCTCTAACTATTATAGTCATGTCACAATAAGCGTTTTTTATTTAAAAAAAAAAGAAATTAAAATACCACCGCTACAAAAAGCTCTTTATTTGTACCTTATCAAAATAAATGATTTATTATTTAAGACTGCTTCAATACCTTTATATTACTTTTTGAATTATTCGATTCTGACATTCCATTCAAAAGATATCACGAGTTTAAAACTTTGAAAAAATAAACTCCATTCGGCTACTTATGCGTTGTAGGGCGTCACTCGGATTTGTTTTAATTTACTCTTTTTTAGGAGCTCGACGCAAAAAGGAGTGAATATGTGTGTTATATTATTATTATTATTATTATTATGAATGTGTTAAAATTAACAAATCTAAATGTAATGTTTAATGCCCGTGCGAAGCCGGGACGGGCCGCTAGTTTGAAAATAAAGACACCAAAAATGTTAAATGTCAGAAATTAATATCAAATTAATTGTTATTTAAAAATCCAGCTGTGAGTTGACATTAAATGTCATATTAAACCGCTTTTTAATACTTACTGTAATTTCTCCAGTTTTAAGTTAACTTTGCAACTTTTTCCACACATTTTTCCACGTGCTAAATTATTGTCGAAAAGGTTAAGTGATTCGAGTTAATTAAGTATGAAGGTAGAATCCGTCAAGTCATTCGTAAAATGTACGTATGGACAAAAAACAGAAAAAAATACATGTCACATATGAGAGAAGAAGAGATGGTGAACGAGCCAAACATTATAGGAGAGACGAAAGCGGCTCGACTCCGATGGCTCGGACACATCACTAGGATGGGGGAGGATCGGGCAGTTAAACGAGCGTATGTGGGACGCCCTAACGGACGACGTCCGGTCGGACGTCCCAGATACCGCTGGCGCGATGAAGTGGAGAAGGATCTGCGGGAGCTCCGGGCGCCTGACTGGCTCGAGACTGCGCAGGAGAGAGAGCGATGGCGCTCTTTGGTATCGGAGGCCAAGATCCACTTCGGGTCGCTGCGCCAGCGGAGTAAGTAAGTACATGTCACTTGAAAACAACCACTCTTGGAATTACTAAGTACTAGTGTATTACTTTAGTTCAAGTTGAAGTGAAAAATGAAAAGTGAAAGTGAAAATTTCAATAACAATATACATATTGTGTTTGAAAGTGCATTAATTATATAAACATAGAATATAAAAATATAAGAACTAAAAAGAAACAAGCAAAAAACTTAAAAAAATAGAAAAATAATAATCATGTGTGCAAAATAATAATCATGTGTGCAAAATAATAATCATGTGCGCAAAATAATAATCATGTGTGCAAAATAATAATCATGTGTGCAAAATAATAATCATGTGTGCAAAATAACTTAAATCCACCAAAAGTTAATGTTTATAAAAAAATTCAAATAATAAGGAACAATCAAAATCAAGAATATCAAATTATATTAATTTATCATTAAATTCTATTTACACCTACATTAGTAAATTCAATTCTTATCATTAATTCTTCCATTTCAATTCAATTCTTATCATTCAGTGTTGCTTACTACCGATTTTTAATTAGAATTACAAAACGGGGTAGCTTTGATAGGCTCTAGGTTAGTACCTTGTTATAAAGCCTAAGAAAACAGTACTTACTCGTAACTGATACCTAAGTTTTTTTTTCAAGTTACAAAACAAAGTTACAATGTTTATTAAGTTTGACGAAAACGTTTATAAATCGAAAGCGTTTCCAAATCGCATCAAGTTTGTTGTTAAAAAAAGGTTTTAAGTTTAAACTAAGTTTATAGAGGTAGAGTGCTAAAATCCGAACGTGTTCGAACTCTACCACTTTATTGCTCAGAACACCCCCGGGGGTGGCGGGAAATTTATATTGAATATTGACAAGTTAATGTCGATGCTAATATATTTTACAATGCCCACACTTTGTGTACAGGTTGATGGGTTCTATAACACCATATCGGACACTGTGTATGTTAAAACCATTGACATCTATACACAGATTCATTGGCCTTGTCGTCGTCGTCGTGGCAGTCCCTCATTGCGAGGATGACTTCTGCTAATCCGTTGTATATTGATGTTGTCCTTGGTGCGTCCTGGAGTGACTCAACAACCCGATCCTAGAGTTGCACTCGCGACCGCATACGCTGCATCTTGTCATCGTTGGCAGCCTGTCTCTCAAGGTCGGGTTTGCCTTGTAGGTATATCGTGTCACTCAGAAACATTCAATTTAGCCACCAGTCGATTTCCGGCGACATGGCTTTCAATTGCCAGTTTGTATGGAAGATTCGATCTATTCAAATCAGTGGTTATAACTAGAGGTGCACTGGATACCCGGTTACTATTCGGTATCCGACCTATCCGGCCGATGTTTGCTATCCGGACGGATACCGGATAGTAGATAGGATAGATTTCATAGGAAATAAACAAACAGATCTCATATAGATTACTGTAACTTGATTTTTTGTTCAACTTATTGTCTGAAATCTATCCTATCTACTATTCGGTATCCGGCCTAACCGGCCGATTTTTGCTATCCGGCCGGATACCGGATAGTAGATAGGATAGATTTCAGACACTAAGTTGAACAAAAAATCAAGTTACAGTCATCTGTATGAGATCTGTTTGTTTATTTAACGTCTTATTAAGTTACAATAACTTTCGAAATAATAAAGAAACTTAAAAGAAAGCATTTTTTATCTATCTTTGCCTTTCTTTACTTTTTAAAATCACAGTATTAAGACAATTATTAGTAAATAATATTAGCATAATAAAACTTATTGCTAAAGTTTCATTCAAAGTTAATATTCAAATTAAAACAGTTTTAAATTCTGAAGTAAAAACACATTTCTCTGTAGCGCCATCCATTCGGCCGGTCGTCAGCCGGATATTCGGTATCCGGATATCCGGCCAAATCCCTATCCGGTGCATCTCTAGTTAAAACCGAATTAAAGAAGGAACTAATTTTATAAAATATTTAGTTAAGTTATTACTCAACTAATTTTTTATTAACTTTGTAATAAAAAACTAGAATGTTCAAATTATTTTTTATTTTCCAAATCGAAATAAAGGACTAGGAAAAGACAGGAAATATTTTCTGACATTTTTACCTCGTTCAAAACAAAAGTTCGTTGACAATTCCAAGTTTGATAACACCCTGTTAAGGGTGGATCACACACTGAGTCAATAAAAAAGTGTGGGTTTCCCTTTCGAACTATTATCCCGCTCTTTTGATGTTTTTACAATACCGCCGGGACTAGCTAAATTGAGTCAGCCTCCCTCCTGATACTTCCTCCATGTCGTCGATTTTATTGTAAAAAAAACTTTCTACGTACCTATATGAACTATGATATATCGCGGGGGATTAGTTGGCAGAGTTATGGCTGAATATCATTGCCAAGAAATAAAAAAGAAAAAACGAAGATCGGAATTCGTGTTTTGCTACCAAAAGTTCATGTTTGTTCGTACTGGCCGTCTGTAAAAAAAGAACAAAAAACATGGACAATATTACCTTTCGATTTATTGAAAGGTAATATAATGACGATGAATCTAGAACCGAAATTGATACAAATTGCCTTTGCCATCATTGAAGCGTTAAAAAATAAATTGAAAAAATAAAAAAGGCATAGACAATACGCACACGTCTCTCCCCCGGAGACAAGGGCAATGGAAACAAATTAATAATTAATTTTCACGCGGCAAGCACACGCCGAAGTTGGGGGCATTTGTTCGATCTCGTTTTGTTCTAAATTCAAAATTCATCCGGGGAGTTCTAAAGTTGAAAAATTGTCTCTGTGTTTTCTGTTTTATTTTATTTTTCGTGCAATGCCAGCCAGTCACTCGATTTATCAATTTTCGATTCTTTATTTCGTTCGGAAACTCATTGATACTACATACCTATGTATATGAAGGTAAATGTGGTACTCACTGTATTTATTTGCTTCTATGTAGTTTTAATTACCTGAAAAAAGAAATTATTCCTTGGTTATTATTATAATCCTTTGATAGGTGTATCTTTTGATCACGGTACTTTGTCAAGCAGGTGATAGTTTCTTGACTACCTATCAGTCATATAAGATGATCGCACAGTCTTTAGATAATACCCAAGCTCAAGTCCGGTCGTGCATGGAGTACTGCTGCCACCTGTGGGACGGCTCAGCAAAGTACCAACTGGCTGCCTTTGACTCAGTGGAGAAATGCGCTAAGCGCCTTATAGGTGACGAATCGCTGGTGGAAGCTAGACTGCAAAGTCTGGAACTTCGGCGCAAGGTTGCCTGTCTATCGGTATTTTATAGGATACATTTCGGAGAATGCGCATCGGAATTGCACGACCTAATTCCAGCATCTCCATTCCGCCTTCGGACTACCAGGCGCGGGGAGGGTTCCATCCTTATGTTGTTGATATCCCGTCTGTTCGTACGAAGCGATTTGCTTCTTCGTTCATTTTGCGAACGTGTAAGGAATGGAACAGTCTGCCGGCGTCTGTATTTCCCGAAACCTTGCCATCTTCAAGGCCAGAGTGAATAGGCATTTACTGGACCCGCGTGTTCCATCGTCGACCTCATCGTCGCTTACCATCAGGCGAGATCGAGGTCAAATGTGGGTTTAGTAGAAAATATAAATAAAAAAAATTGAATAAGCAAGTATAAGAATATCTAAAAGGATTAGAGTATTAAAATCATTCCGATTGTAACAATGCGGGCTTACCTATAAAATTAAAAGTTAATACCGTTACATTAATTTTACTTTACGATCTTTAAATTAGTTTACAGCTTTCATAAAATTTCTGTTCATTCAATAAGAGTTCTGATGATTCGTCATACAATATGACTAAACCAATAATGCATTCATGAGCACAGAAGTTTTGAAATTATTATGTGAATGTATACCGTACCTACTTCTGTGGTATTAGGGGTAGGATGACACACAGAAAAACAGATCAAATACTTCGGTTATTTCAGAAATAACATAAGTGAAGTCATATGTTACGGAGCTTCGACTCCGACTCCGAAAGGTCGGAACTTCCGATTGATTTTACACCTCCGACTCCGACTCCGATAATTTTGAATTTTGAATTTTGAATTCAAATATCAATATTTTATTAAATAGTGTAGGAATACATTTACGTATTATTATTTATGTATTCCTACTTTTGACGCAAACGTCATCATAAAAAAAAATTGGACAGTTTAGCTATAACGATTAAAAAACTGTTTAAAATTTGAACTTCTTCTGAACATCTCTCCACTACCTCCGCCTCCGACTCCGGTTCCGCCTTCGGTTCCGACTCCGATAAATCAAATTTAAAACCTTCGGTTTCGACTCCGGTTTCGGTAAAACCACGTAACATCCCTAGTCATAACATAATCAAAGTTCGTTTGAAATTACCGATGTAAATACATGTATCAATGTGAAAACATGTATCAATGTGAATACATGTATCAATGTGAATACATGTATCAATGTGAATACATGTATCAATGTGAATACATGTATCAATGTGAATACATGTATCAATGTGAATACATGTATCAATGGTTTTGTACTCACGTATGTAGACTTAAGTTCTATGTAAAACGAAAAGTTAGATAAGATAACATTTAAGACACATGTTCTTAAGTACTTTATAGTAATTAAGCGATAATTCGAATTCATTTACAACATTATAAAATGCATTTAGACCCACCTGAGCGCCTTAAATACAAAACTGTTCTTCAATAATTATCCACAACGGTCATCTTTAAAATTGACTGCGGCCCTCATGAACCGATGACATTAAATAAAATGTTTTTATTCGTCTATAAATAACAATAAAAACAACATAAAATAGTTTACTTGACCGTGATCAATACCAACCTTTTTATTTCTATTTTATGGCCCTCTGATGGGAAGCCGAAAATGCCTAATTTGACTTCATTAAGTGCTCGGGAAACAATAAAATTATATTTTATTGGTTTTCGTTTATAAATCTCCACCCATAGATAATCGATGAGATAAAAAGCTCTAGTATACACGTAATTTTTAAATCCAGTTCCTGAACGCAATCGCAAACCTCATTAAAACAACAGCTCTTTTTATATGTCAATAAACAGAAGCTGGCTGGATTCATAAAACCCTTTTGGATTTAAAATTCGAATCGATCCTTTCACACTTCAAACAAATGGTCACGACGGTTGATTTCCGTTCTTAATTCAAATAGAAGCGTCTTTATATTTTTCTCAATCAAAATTTGAATGAACCACTAAAGTGCGGGACTCAATCGGTAATTTGAGATTTGACGATATTAAATGGGAGTTTTTTTCGATTATAGATCGGTAAGTGACCTCGTTATAAGGATATAGCTTATTTATCGATTGAGAAATCAATGATCAAAGAGGGAAAGATTTTAATTAAGCCGTTCAAAGGATATCGGATCATTCATTGAACTAACTATATTTTTTTTAAAGTAATTGTAGAGCCGTCAATATCAGTGTCGAATTTAGAACAGGGAGACAGGTGCTTTACTGTTTATTTAGAGTTCGGTTATTTGACATTTTTATTCGCATTATTCGTGGTCGGTGATAAAATGGAGAACCCTAAAAAATCTAAATATAAAGTGTGTCCGATCGAAATCGTCGAGTGACATTCATTAGATTTAGAAAATAAAATCTATACGAACTCATAAAGTGCTCATAAACACGAAAGGAGGTAATAAAAAACAGTCCGACGTCGAGTCTCAGCTGTCGCGCGCTATTTCAGAACATACAACATTCGAAAATCGAACTCCATCGAACCACGAGGGGAATATTGCTACGATTTTAAATTTAGAACGATTCTTTTTTTCGTCATTTAGAACTATACCTACATGATGTCATCTTATTTTCTTTCTTTCGGTCTAAAATCTCTTTGGTTAGTCTGCGGTAAATTTTTCAGCGTTTTCTTGGGTTTCATTTCAAACCAGCAGTTAATAAAAGTAAATAAATTAATCGGTTAAAAGTTTTTGGAAGTACATGCGTCATTATAATCGCTTCTCCCAAATCCAGTGCCAAGTAGGTGAGTGTCAATGAAACACAACAATGCGTTTATTTTAGGTTATTTCCTTCATTTGATGACAAAACAAAACTGTTGGTAAATTGAGACGACACGGGTGCAATATGAAAACCGATTCTGTTTTAAAACTAAAATGTTGTTACGAAATATCTTACAAATAATACAAAAAATATTTATTAACCCAAACAATATTCAACTTATAATAGTGTAGTTAAACAATAGTGTAGTTACAATGTATAAGTAAATATCGGTCTCTACTACCTGCACTGGCCTCATCGGCCGTCTTGCAGCGTAGTAGATAGCAAGTCTAATTAATGGCCTCGGGGATACACTTATATAAAAATTAGATGAATATTATTATTATTTTTAAAAAAACCTGTTGTGACACACACACTCACGCATACACTCACCCTCAAACACCCTCGTTTGAGGGTGAGTGTATGCGTGTGTGTGTGTGTTTGTGAGTTAGTGTGTGTTTGAGAGTTAGTGTGTGTGTGTGTGTGTATGCACCTGTTATTGTTAGTATGTCTGGCTACTTTTTAGTCTCCATTAAATTTTCTGTGTCATTATAATCCAGATCCTTAATCCACATTTCAAATCCTTTTTTAGAGTAGGTACGTTCATTAATTTCAGTTTTCAGAAATTTCCTTAACACGAGAGGTGCTAAAAATTTGCGGAACCTTTGAGCAAATTTGGTTCGGCAGCAGGTCGTGGTTCTACTCCTCGCCTGGCACTGAGTTTAATATTTTCGTGTTTTTTGTAACAATAATCTATTTCGGAATATTACAAAGAAACATTTATATCGTCGCCGCCATTTTTAAAGTTGTCGACATAGCGACATTGTTTTTTTCAGTTGATCGTTATTAATGATGTGAAATTTATATTTTCGCTTTGGATTCATGGAATTTTCTAGAATATAAATATGAATCATCGATAAAATGGATTGTCTCAAATAAAAGTGTGTTTGCTTGTTCAGATTCAAATACATTCTACGAACAATAATGTCTTTTTTTTTTCTTTTTATAATAGCCTATAGGCTGTCCTACTGCTGGGCAAAGGCCTCCCCTCCTCCTTTCCATTTTTCCCTATCCTCGGCGTCCTCATACCATCCTTTTTGGAAGTGGTCGATATCGTCCTTTCACCTACGCCTGGGCCTACCTCGGCGCCGCTGTCCGTTTCGTGGCACCCAGTGCATGGCGATCTTTGCCCACCTTTCCGGATGCATGCGGCACACGTGGCCTGCCCAGCCCCACTTCAATAGAGATGCTTCAGTTATTGCATCAGCGATGCGTGTTTTGGAGCGCAGGGTCGTGTTCCGCGCTAGGATCGCGTCATCCGTCCTTTTCACGTTGAGTATGCTACGCTCCATAGCACGCTGGCAAACCTTGAGTTTGGACTTTTGTTGTTTTGTCAGCGACCATGTCTGAGCACCGTAGGTTAGGATGGGCAAGATACACATGTCGACGAGTTTTCGCTTGAGCGACAGTGGAAGGCTACCCTTCATTAGATCTTTCATTGACCAGTAGCTCTTCCAGGCATTGTCTATACGTTTACAAATTTTCTTTTCTTGCCTATATAAGTCTATGTTATTAAAATATAGAAAAAAAAGTGTGTACGGAAAATGATAAAATTAGATAAACATTATAGTAACTCATCTATTCATGGAAATAGTTAAAAAAAAATGGAAAAAATAACTCACGTAGAGAGAGTAAATATTATAAATGGAGTCTTTAGGAGACACCTTCCTGAACAAGACTTGAAACTGGAAGATTTTGCACAGAATGCAGCTGCGCACATACCATGCCAGATACGAGTATGTATAAATAAATCCGGTCTAAAAAATCATTCATAATAGAGTCTGTTGTGATTTTTGGCAAACGTGGTAACGTGGTAACTTTTACCGATATTTTTTTTCACCGTCATCCGTGACGCTGTATTAACAGCATACCATAGTTTTTTTTTTTTTACTTTACGCTATGGCATAATTTTTTGGGGCAATTGTTCGCCGAAGGCGCAAAAAAGATGAGTCAAATCTATGTGCGGCTTGAAAGTGACTGATAGTTGTAGGCCATTAAAATTTTCCGCCTTCGGTCTACCAGGCGCGGGGAGGGGTTCCATCCTTATGTTGTTGATATCCCATCTTCTCGTACGAAGCGATTTGCTTCTTCGTTCATTATGCGAACGGCTAAGGAATGGAACAGCCTGCCGGCGTCTGTATTTCCCGAAACCTACAACCTTGGGATCTTCAAGGCCAGAGTGAATAGGCATTTACTTATATATTTTTAAGATTGCATTAAATACTTGTGTTGACATTAATTTTACTAAATAGATACTTCTTTTACCTTTGCTTCTGTATAATAATTTGCACGCCTTATACAAGGAAAAATTTATTGGTACTTCACTTAAACAATACCCTGTAAATACATCTACATTTTTGCAAATAAAGATATTCTGTATTCTGCCTTCCATTTAGTCAACTAATTAGACAGGCTTCTGCTTATATCCTGTAAATCGCAGACTAACCGTACTGAATGTCTGAATCAGTCGACTGACTCATTCAGTCAGACTGCATTCAGTGAAGTGTAATAAGTCCTTAAAGCAGACAATTTAGTTAGTACTGTAATCTGTATTATCAAAGAGAGACGGTCAAAGGGTCAAAGACAGATTCCCTCGAAGTTGCGAGGGTCTCCATTGTCCACCCCGGATTTATTTGAGCCGACCGATCACAGAAATGTCACCGATACAAATCCACTTCGGCTCAGATCTGTCAAACTCACTGATTTGAAGTATTAAAATGTCACCGAAAGGAAATATCTGTGCATTAATTATTTATTTAATGTAAGTAATATGTTTATTTCACACACAGCAATGACCGAAACAGTTATAATTATGATAAAATAATTACGTAGTCAAAGGTAAACATATAGAAATCTGTCTGATGGTCTGCTGTTGTTGTGAAAAGGGCCTCAACTCAGCTTATTGCTGCAGACAAGAATGCCTACAGCGCTGGTATTCTGTTGGACCATGACGGATGGCTGGCCAAAACCTGTCCAAGAGGACAAAGATACGACACAAATAAATTTAATTGAAGATAGGTAGTATTGATAAGTGAAAAATATATATACCTACATTTACCGTGACACATAAATTATAAAAAAATATAATTATCGTAAATTAATAAAGTAAAGTAAAATACACCTTATTGCACAAATAGAAAACAACAGATAACAACAAATAGAGAACAAACAGATCACAAAGCACTATGTATATTTCTATGTCATCATCATCAGCAGCCTATTCTAGTCCACTGCTGGACATAGGCCTCTCCCAGGGCGCGCCATTGAGCCCGATCTTCGGCTCTTCGCATCCAGTCGCTGCCAGCCACCTTGCGCAGATCGTCAGTCCATCTAGCAGGGGCGTCCCACACTACGTTTGCCCAAACGCGGTCGCCACTCCAGAACTCGTCTACCCCAGCGGTTGTCGGTTCTGCGACAGATGTGACCGGCCCACTGCCACTTCAGCTTGCTAATCTTATGAGCTATGTCGATAACTTTTGTTCTATGCCGGATCTCCTCATTTCGGATTCGATCCAGCAGATATAGTCCGAGCATAGCTCTTTCCATAGCTTTTTTCTATGTATATTTGGCAAAAGGGGGAAAGTCAGAAAATGCTGACATACTCGGGTACCAAATATGCAGTGCTGTTTTTCATTTCACCCCTTAATTATTTAATTTAAACGTATTTTGTTAAAAAGGTTATTAAAAAAACTTCGATAAATTCATATTTACTGATCTGCGGTTTCGTAAGAAAATCGTTAAATGACAAACATCGTAAACTGGAAGAGAAATAGAACGCATTCTCCCGGATTTAAATTTAAAACTGAACGAGCTACATATTTTTAAAAGTTCGAACGGCGACACTTAAAACTAATCGCTGTTTTCGATTCTAGAACGTATTTTGAAAGAGTTCGAACGTTGCGTTCTATATTTGAAATGTTTTCGATTTTCGAACGGCTGCCAGTGCGTGTCAATTGCTTGTAAAAATGGCGGGGAATTATAAAATTCGCTCTTTTGTTTATTTTTCTACAAAACCGGGAATTTTATAGGGCTACTTGGTAAGACTACTGGAAAGACTACTGAAAAGTGCCGGATATTTTATAGGGCTACTTGGTAAGACTACTGGAAAGTGCCGGATATTTTATAGGGCTACTTGGTAAGACTACTGGAAAGACTACTGGAAAGTGCCGGATATTTTATAGGGCTACTTGGTAAGACTACTGGAAAGTGCCGGATATTTTATAGGGCTACTTGGTAAGACTACTGGAAAGACTACTGGAAAGTGCCGGATATTTTATAGGGCTACTTGGTAAGACTACTGGAAAGACTACTGGAAAGTGCCGGATATTTTATAGGGCTACTTGGTAAGACTACTGGAAAGTGCCGGATATTTTATAGGGCTACTTGGTAAGACTACTGGAAAGACTACTGGAAAGTGCCGGATATTTTATAGGGCTACTTGGTAAGACTACTGGAAAGTGCCGGATATTTTATAGGGCTACTTGGTAAGACTACTGGAAAGTGCCGGATATTTTATAGGGCTACTTGGTAAGACTACTGGAAAGTGCCGGATATTTTATAGGGCTACTTGGTAAGACTACTGGAAAGACTACTGGAAAGTGCCGGATATTTTATAGGGCTACTTGGTAAGACTACTGGAAAGATTACTGGAAAGTGCCGGATATTTATACATAAATAACATGCCTCATATGGCGCCGGTCAGTTGAAAAGGAGGCAGCCACAATCCGAATGTCCTAGCAGGAACTCGAAGAGGCCGCGCAGGATCGCAATAAGTGGACAGCAATTGTTCGAGCCTTATACCCCAGCATGGGGTGACAGGAAGAGAAGAAGAACATGCATAATCTTCCATTCGTCATCGCTTACTCTTATTATCAATCGTCAATAATCACATTAGCTACGAAACTGAAAAGAAAGATTGTATTCAAAACCCGTTGAGATGTTTAGACGTGAAAACCTCTACAAGTTCAGCAGTAACGTTTGCATGACAGTACAAAGCATTCATTTGATTCATTTTTTTTTTCATTTCAACTTTCTTATATTCAACTCCGGAGCGTCGGTGGCACAGTGGCTAGGACGTCGGACTCCCGTGCGGAAGGTCTGGGTTCAAAACATGCAATGTCATGTACCAATGAGTTTTTCGGTTTTTTCGAAAGACTTACGTACATTTACCGACTGCTCTGACCATGAGATAACCAGTGTGTGAAATGGGGAAGGCAATGGCAAATCACCCCATTAAATCTGCCACGAGAGTCGTTCTATGTGATTAATTCCTTAGAATGATCACGACCCTCAGCAATGAGGAACACGACTTAGAAGAGAAGATGAAGAGATATTCAACTCCAACCAAATACTACTGGAATTATTTTGTTACTACAACATAAGTATGTTTAGTTTTGTTCCCCTAAAACGTGTATTTAAGTCAAACCCTCGCCTATTTTTTTATTTACGACTAAACCAACGTTTGCCCTCAACCTCACCTGGTGGTAAGTGACGAAGAGGCCGAAGATAGAACACACGGGTTTAGTAAGTACTATCTCTTCTTAACCTATGCTTAAGTTCCTACTGGTGTATGGACAATTAATACTTTATCATCTTACCGCACAAAACTCATTCTACACATCAATGCCGAAGCGAAAATACTTGACGACAGACATTACATAGACAGGTCGCTGGCCAGGCCTGCCCTGAAGGACCAGCAAACTTAGGTTTAAAGATATTTATTCACACTAAAGACATATTGCCACTTACATGTGAAAAAGACTTAAAAAGATGCATGTTCGCTACACTATTCACTAACACTATATACAGGGTGGACCAAAAGTCCGTTAACATTTGAATAGGTCGCTGCGTCGGCGCGGGCGGGGTATTGGCGCGGGGGGGTGTTACTACAAGCGAGAGCTACTAATAGGGATTTAGTACCATGGCGTCATTCAGCGGAGCGCAACGCGCATTTTGCGTACGCGAGTACTATCGAAACAACGATTCTACGACCGAAGCTAAACGGAAATTTTGTAATCATTACAATATACGGAACAGAAATCAAGCACCAACAATTCAAACGATTAAAAAATGGGTACAGAAGTTCGAAACAACAGGTTCAACTTTAAGTCAACCACGATCCGGCCGACCTAGGACATCGCGCGATCCAGTAAACATAGAGCGTGTACGAGCGTCTGTTCGAGAACAACCTGGTCTCTCTACTCGAAAGCGGTCTAGTGCTTTAGATGTGCCCAGAACATCTCTAAATCGCATTCTACACAAAGATTTACATTTACATCCTTACAAAATTCAAATTGTACAGGCTTTAAAGCCAAATGACCCTGCTCAGAGACTGCAGTTTGCTAACGAAGTGCTTGAGAGGTTTACGAGCTTCAATAACATCTTTTTCTCAGACGAGGCACACTTCCACCTAAATGGACATGTCAATCGACAAAATTGCAGATACTGGAGTGACACTAACCCGGACTTGAAGCACCAAAAACCTTTACACTCGCCCAAGGTTACTGTATGGGCCGCATTGTCAGCCAGCGGAATCATTGGTCCATATTTTTATGAAGATCAGAGAAACCGCGCCGTCACCGTTAATACAGAGCGATACATTGTGATGCTACAGAATTTTTTTGCTCCAGCATTACAGGACTACTCAGGCTTTAATCGAAGCTCTTGGTTCCAACAAGATGGGGCAACATGTCACACATCCAATGACTCTATAGCAGCACTTCGTGAAATTTTTGGCCAAAAAGTCATATCCAAAAGAGGTGACATTCACTGGCCACCCCGCAGCCCGGATTTAACTCCAATGGACTTTTACCTTTGGGGATATCTCAAAAGTAAAGTTTACATCAGCAACCCAGTGTCTATTGAGGAATTAAAAGAAAATATACGCGAGGAAATGCAGAACATTTCACCAACCACTTGTCGGGCGGTCATGCAAAATTTCCGTTCCCGGTTACAGGTGTGCCAGGATGAACAAGGGTCACATTTGAATGATGTTATTTTTAAAAAGTGAAATCCTAATTTGTCTACTTTATTATTAAATAAACAGTTTTTCACTAAAGTAGCATTTGTATTTTTTATAACCATTTTAAATGTTAACGGACTTTTGGTCCACCCTGTATTATATATAGTTAGTAGAACGCAACGCACTAAAATTGTGGTACAAAAGCTGGTAGTACAGTATTATGATGATGACGGGAGCAAATCACCTTTCAAAAAAACAAACTGCGCTAATTTTTGCTTAAATGCATTTAAAGAATTTGTGTTTTTAATCGGTGAAGGTAGATTATTATAACAGCGCGCACCCTCGTGTGTAAGCATTCGTTTGCCATAGTTCGTTCTCGTCTTTGGCAGAACTAAATAACTAGCACGTCTCGTGCTGCGTTTAGTTACATGTTTTACTTGAGTGAGTGATATTGATGTGTGTATGACTTTGGTCAGTATCTTACGAATTAGAATACACGTGGTAGAAGTATAGCTGTTTTATATTCATTAAATGTGTGGTGGTTGGGGTCATTAATTAAACTTAGTCATCATTATAGTCGTATTTTCTTTAAACGTCCTTCTTTTTATTTTTCGCAGTGGTGTTATGAAGTTGTTCCCCGGTAAAGGCACGGCGTGCGAGTTATACTGACTGCGATGCGTATCGCTAGCGAACAATGGGCGATTTTACTTGCGCCTCTCACAGTAGTGATGACAAAAACACCATACATGCTAACACGCGTTTTTCTACGCTTTAGCGACGTGTTAAACACTAGATTATGTGTTACAGTAATCCAGTTTTTGTTCGAGATTGGTTCAATTTAATTAGTTATGGGATTCAATTGATTTAGTTTAAAAGATTATTCGTATAATTTGAATTTTAGTCAAAGAAAAGACCTTAATATTACTAATGTAAGGGAGGCCTGTGCCCTAACAGTGGGGATATTAATAGGCTGATGACGATGACTGTGTTCCTCAAGAATTCCGCGCCCGCCCGCGAATAAACGTCAGTCGTTCCCCCACCACTGTTCTGGAGGAACAACTGACATTTCAATTCTCTACTCTAGAACAATGACGTGAGCATTGACAGCGAGCCACGAAGTTGACCCATAGGTCACTTACTTTCTCCAAGTAGGGTTATTTTTTCAAGTACCTCAGATCTGTTACACTTTCTGGTCGGCACAAATTTTATGTCCAAATTCATGCACTGATCTTCATTCGCGATTCAATTCGATTCGTTTAGAACGAATTTTTTTGGTGAAAAATGTGGACTGGTATTATCCTAAAGTTGTATGTTTTTATTGACTTCTAAACCCGCATTTGACCTCGATCTCGCCTGATGGTAAGCGACGATGAGGTCGACGATGGAGCATGCGGGTCCAGTAAATGCCTATTCACTCTGGCCTTGAAGATCCCAAGGTTGTAGGTTTCGGGAAATACAGACGCCGGCAGGCTGTTCCATTCCTTAGCCGTTCGCATAATGAACGAAGAAGCAAATCGCTTCGTACGAGCAGATGGGATATCAACAACATAAGGATGGAACCCTCCCTGCGCCTGGTAGTCCGAAGGCGGAAGGGAGATGCTGGAATTAGGTCGTGCAATTCCGATGCGCACTCTCCGAAATGTATCCTATAAAATACCGATAGACAGGCAACCTCAATTTTTTTTCTTTTTTTTTTAAACAAAGATTTCACTTCCGTCGGATTTGCTGTCCGTATTCCAGTATTTCGCAGTTCGATAGCAATCAGTCAAACAACATGTTGAATGACATTTTCATTGTACAAATGCTACCACCATACACCGAATCACACGTCATTTCAACGCCATTCTTAAATCAACGTCATAAGGTTCAAATCTGACGGCTGTCAGTTTGACAGCTGATGTGTTAAAGTGGCATTGTGGGTACAATACGTTGAGATCGCTCTCTCTTACAAGTCCGGAAACGGTTGTTTCATCTGCTTGAACTTTGTGTACGGGATTTGGAAATGTAAAAGATAAAATTGAATAAACTGTAAATAGCTTTATTGCAATGTTTAACGATGACTGTAGATAGAGGAAGCAAGAGAAGCGTGCCAAGACAGAGATTCGTGGCGCTCTGTTCTCTGCCTTCCCGCAAGGGACATAGCGTGATCTTTAACGAAGTATTTAAAGATTGTTTTGTATAAACGCAGAAATTAGAATGCCGGTTGTGTGTCTATTATAGTACAGTGAAAAAAGTACATAATAAACAGGGTCTCGCTTCTCCATTAAACTCAACATCCTGTATTTCATGTTTACTTGTAAAAGGTACTGTAGAACCACTTTTAATAAAATTTTACGATTAGCTATTTTGGGCGTAAAGACGTTCCGATCAACCTTTTAACTTAATACATGAACACGTCAAAAACTTTCAAGTCTTCCCCGCCTCCTTTGTCTAAAGATTTAGTTGAACCCCTCGGGGGAGGTAAGGTAAATGCCACAGATCTTCCAATTCTGGCCGGAGAGCAATGCGACATCGCATTAGTGTCGTTTACCGTAATGCGACCGTAAATCTTAAACTCGTACAGGCGCCATTTATATCTGTTCTCGATGCAATCGGTATCGATCCGTAATTAATCGATTCTGTTTAACAGAATAAGGACGCGCGTTTGTTTCGAATTCCAAATTCGAGGTTCGAGTTTAATAAAAATTCGAGTTTGGAAGCTGACAGATGCGTTCTATTTTTAAAATTAAAGATTACTCGTTTTGTTTTTGCTTCGCGTACAAACGTTTTCTATATTGACTGGGTAATTGGCAAACAAACAATAAAACGTATTTTTTCACAACAGTGGTGTCAATTGGTCCAAGGCCATTCAACGTGTGTCATTAGTGTTCAATGGGCTGGATTCATTAGTGGATACATAGTACATTATATTATATACAGATCAAATTACTTACCAAGATATCACTTACATGTAATTATATTATATATTATCCTACTATTATTCTCCTATCTGTTCTTCTTATGATGTTATTTTAAGAGAATTTAATGAGTGGAATCTGGGATTACCATACACATATTTAAAGGACATTTACTTTTTTAATTCAATTCAATTCGTTTATTTCAAGTTGGTACAAATTGTACACTTTTGTCCATCAATAATATTCATTCAAAATAATGTAGGAACGCGCTATGTTGAGGACATGAATGACGTAACGTCAGTTGTATGAAAGGGAAAAGGGGTGTTGTGCCTGGTTACCAGATGTCCTGGTCCAACTGTGGATGTTTGGAACTCGTATATATACGAAGTCCCAGGAAAATTTCGATAGCGCGTTCTACGCCGATGTGAGTAGGTACTGTGTCGTAGTGGCGCGCGTCGTGCGTCGCCACAATAACAATAAAATTAACAATTAATATAATAAACAAAATAACAAATCATAATGAAATTATACTAATTTTCAGATTATGTCATGACCACGCCAAGCATTTTTATCGTTGAATACTATGTAAAAAAATTAATTGCCGTAAGATTTGCTGCAAAAAAGAATATAAATTATAAAGAAACAAATATACTTTACAATACAATACAATACAAATATACTTTACAATACAATACAATACAAATATACTTTACAATACAATACAAATATACTTTATCGCACACCCGGGACAAAAACAAAACATACAACATAAAGAGAGGTACAATATAATGTGCAGAAGGAGGTGTTATCGCTTTAAGCGACTTTAGGTACTAATATGCTTTAAAATATTACATTTTGCTGTTAAATTATTATTACATATATAATTTAACGTCTCGATATTAATTTACAAGAATATTTTGGAATAACATAAACAAAGAAAAGCTTTGTAGCTTTCGCCGATACATGGAAAGTTTTCAGCTCCTCCGTGATAGGTTAACTTTGTTGTATCATCTGTCATAATCATAATTTATACGAAGTCCGCATTACAAAGATAAATTCTTTGTATTCCAGTCGATACGAAAATAGAGCTGGGAACACGCGATATATCGATACATCGGATAATTATGATTGATTGCGACATCGAATCGGTTCTTTTCCTTTTGTGTCGACTCGAGGAACGGAGGGTTAGCTCTAACTAGGCGTAGTTATAATTAGCGACAGTTGCATGAAACGTTGTGTGAACAAAGTTACCTACTTAACTTGCTTTTTAAAGAGGTGTACTCTTTAGGTAGCTAGAAGTTTTAGGGATCTACTTGGAAGCTGTTAGAAAATTTATTATTAACTCTTTATTGTACACAATATAATACAAACTTATACCAAAAAAAAAATGTGAAACACAAAGGGCGTGACTTATCTCTAAGAGAGATCTCTTCCAGCAAACCCCATAAAAAAACAATTTGATACATAACAAGGCAGGCGAAGTGTACACCTATATGCTAAATAAATTTATAAGGGTCTGCCTGTCTATTTCTTTGTTTGTAATCTCTTTATTGTACCCAAAACATAAAAACATTAAAACGATTTATTAATGGTTGAATTTTTTTAATGTTTTATATTTTTAAATAAAAAAATCAACCTAGTTAAAAAGTATGTCCTAGAATTCAATTTAGGAAACCCTCACAAAGTTTAGGCAGCTCATACTGATGGTTTTCACGCCATTATGCGCAAGAGAACTGCCTCTCTGCTTTTCTGGCTTCGGAGCAGCTCCAACAGCATCCTGAATATGGTAGCGGATAAATACGATTCTCTCCTTAAACACTTCGTTGGGGTGCTGATCGAAGTGCAAAAAATCGTAATTTTTACCGAAATGTATACAACTAACATAGTTTTTAAGTACAACTACTATCACAATAGATCAAGGTACCGATAAAAAATATATTGAATGAATTGAAAAAGCATCAAGCCTATATTCACAACACTTGGCTTGTGTTTATAAACACTGAACCGATGCATTAACAAAACGCAGCAAACCGAACTAAGCACGCGAACGAATAGAAAATTAGCTGAAACCGGTCCTGAGTGGTTAAGATTATGGTAATGAGCCAACTCCTGTGCAACTCCCTCGATACTTCTCTCCGTGTGTCGCCTCTCTATTTTCCAGAATAATATTGTGAATGGAAGTAGTTGTAATGTCAAATTATCTCAGATTAGGTGTAGGGGTATAAGTTCGTTTGTTCTTTCTCTAAGTTCAAAGTTCATTCAAATTCTGCTCGTGGAAGAAAACATATTCAACCATGTTCTAGTCTCTTTTTGGTTAGTAAAATTCCACTTGATGTATTGGACGTTTTTATATAGGGTTTTATTTTATTAGCGGCAAATATTTCTAGGGTGTCATCTATAGGTTATAATTGTAACAATAAATAAAGGGCAAAAAATTGTTTGTTTTACTTATTAAATTTTCGAGAAAAACGACAAAATTGTTTATTTGAAAATTCTACAAATGAATGAATTATTGCTATTCTAATACTGAAATAAAAAGTATGAATGAAACTCGTTTCATTCATAAAGACATGGATAAGTTTATGTCACCAAGGCGCAAAATAATGTGGTTTATTTTTCTTTAGTGTGAATAATTTTCATACAAGTAACAGGGTTATTTTTTCGTGTAAAGTGGTACAAATGACCAGCACATACCCCCCTCCAAATATTTGCTACTAATAAAAAAGGACCTTATATACTTACCAAGTATTAAAAATACGTTAAGTTTCTTTTTTTCAGAAAGTGCTTGTGTATTGATACTTGAGAATCAAATCGCTTCGTACGAGCAGATGGGATATCAACAACATAAGGATGGAACCCCTCCCCGCGCCTGGTAGTCCGAAGGCGGAATGGAGATGCTGGAATTAGGTCGTGCAATTCCGATGCGCACTCTCCGAAATGTATTCTATAAAATACCGATAGACAGGCAACCTTGCGCCGATGATCCAGACTTTGCAGGATGGATACTAAACACCCCCGTTTCGGTTCTATAGGGTTTTTTGTTACAACCTGTAGTAGATATGGCATAGGTATCGTATGGGTAGGAGCAAGCCATGGCCTGATTTAAAGAGCATAACCGTAAAAGCTATTAGGAGTCAGACTGGTTTCCAATCGCATTAGTTTTAGTTGTAGCAAATTATCGTTAAATGCACCTATTATGGCCTATGACTTTATGATTAGGCCTCTAATGACGGAATTATGGTGTTCTTGGCATTAACCAAATTGTCCATAAAGGGTTCTGTAGATGGGCACTAGAAGGAAATGGTTTTCGATTGTCAAATGTGCTTTTCGTCAAAGATATAACCTTGAGATCTTGAATCGTGAATAGGCATTTTCAGGGTCCGCGTGCGCGTCCTTGACCTCATCCTCACTTACCGTTTGATTAAAGATATTATTGTTTGTTTGTGGTCTCTTTATTGCACACAAAATTTTATTTTTTAAAAACAAAATATGTACAAAGGCGGGCTTATCCCATAGGGATCTCTTCCAGCCAACCTTTGATTTATGTTACTTTTTTTTGTTATTATTTGTATCCACTATTATTATAGTTTGAAATGTTGGTGTGACTGAATTGAATTCGACAGTATCAGAAGGAAACAGTATCAAAAGTAAGAATTAATACTGTAGTAGGTATCATCTAGTATTCCTACATAAAGGCAATAATGTTGTTCCCAGATAATTTCAAAATGTACACTGTACACTCGCTCATAAAGGTTTGTCACTTCTTTAAATCATTCTTCAAGAAAAAGGCAAAGATTGACGTAATAAGCTGTGTGGATTACCTACATGTCTTGAGGCACTTGGTTCTAGCAGTAACAAAACTTTCGAGAGCTTCCCACCCGCCCTTGCGTTTAACTTTTAAAGAACCTCGCGGGGAAGGCGGTTTAACGCCAGCGTTGATAAAGTGCTGGCGGAATAGTACCTAATAATAACCATCAATGATCGGTACGATTGTGAAAAATATCATTAAAAAACCATCAGCGGCACTGATGATTCGACTGTTCCACGGATCGTGCGGCCGGCCATCAACCACAATCGATTCTGTTTTTTTTTTAAATTATTAAATTATCGAGATACGACGTCGCCGTGAGCTCGCTTACTACTGCGATCCGCTGAATCCTTTTTTATAAAATTGCCACCACCATTGCAAATATAAGTAATATAGGTAACACAGCATTATTCCAAGTTTGAAATTTAACTAACGAGTTTTATGAGATCTGTTGATTTAAAAAGAACGGTTGATCGAACCCGAGGATCGATAGATCACGCCCCCAATAGACAAAGAGGGAGGGGCACAAATCGAATTAGCGAACGATGCATCGATTATCGTCGAAAAGTATCGACAAAAAACGCGATTAGCCCCGAAAAGCATCGACAGCCGAAAAAAGGTAACAACCGACGGTTAATGGCGGTTTTTGTTCGAAATTCGAAGATTTGAATTCGTAATTTCAACCGCAAGGCGTTCGAATCATTTGTCAGTGACAATTTTTTGGTTGCAATCGATTTTTAAATACAGGTTAAGACTTTTTGCTTTACGTTCGCGTTCAAATTCCACATTTTCGGAGAGGTAAGTGTTTTTGCTTACTAATAAGATAATTGCGTTGTAAAAAAAAGTCTGAAAATACTGACTCATTGGCGTCAGAAGAGCTAAAGTTTAGTTTATTTTTAGTCTGTCGTCCTGGCTGTCATGCTCCTTCGACCCACTGACACTGGCATGGGAAAGCTTGCGGTTTTTTGCTCTCTAACCGGGACAAATATTTCGGGACAAGGCTGTGGGAACCGATTGCATTCTTTCTTCGTAGGGAAATGCGATCTTTTTACGATTCCAGAACCGATACCATCGGATGAATCGACTCGATTAATTACGAGCTTCGAAATTCGAAATGTTTTCGTTGCGATGACGTCCTTTGGTCGACGTTAATTAACATTCACTGTTCCAGGTTTAATTTTTTAAATCGTGTTCTAGAACTGAGTTTTTAAGTATTAACAAAACCGTTATATCTATGTAGGTTAGGGCTTCTTTCTACCGTATTAAATCTCAAAAATCTTTGATTTTGGATTTTCATCGCGTTTAAAGGATTCGTATTTCAGTAACTTTTTTGACATATTCGGTAATGCTACAGGATTCTTCTACTTTTCCTTATCGTCCGGAATACTGTTTCAGTTGCTAAAAAAAACAACTTTTCGAAATTGGAACACACATCTCGATCGACAGCATCGTTATTCTATTAAAGGAACAATAAACTCCTGCGATTCCGAGCGATCGAATCGGTTCGTCAGGGTTTTATAGTTGTTAATTGTTAGTTTTATTAAGAGGTTCCTTTGACTGTGCCTTTTGCGGTGCATAAGTATGGTTTTAAAACGCCTGACGTCTAGCGAGATGGGTGGCTAATGGTGCGTTTACGACTATTGGTTTTGATCTCAAGTGATTACACTGGGTGTAAGGAAAAATCAAATGAAAGTAGAGTACCTTTCGGGTAATAAAAAAAGTAATAACCACAGAGAGACGTATCAAATTATCAACTTAATGTGTTGAGTTTAGAATTCAGATGACAGGATCAGAATATCCTTGTATGTCAAATACGTTGGTTATGTTGTTACGTTCATGCTGTCATGGCGTGTTCGTCCTATTTTATTGTTTAAACACGGTTTACAGTGGTTATTTTTTCGTAAAAGTGGACGTTATATAAGACACTGAAATGGGAGTGAAATACTACAGATAATGGTGTGGATCCGGCAACCTAACCTCCAATTGCACTTGGAATGCAAGACACTAGACATTCCTAGTGCACACGACTCTTCCCTAATCTGGACGTTGGTAAACGGTTTTTTCAGAACAGACGCCAAAACGTTCGAGTTATATACATGTAGTGAAGACTCGAACAAACACATACAAATATACACACCCCTTTCACCCTTTCACTCCTTCTACACATGCTTGCTCACACACATTTCCAATAAACACATCCATATACACACACCAAAACTTATTCCAATAAACATTATTTTAAAATAGGATATCTTTAATTGGCAGTATGTTTTTTATGGACTTTTTTGTTTTTAAATTTAAGTATTTCATAATTAGTTTTTCGAGGTTGTCACTGTCTTTCCTGGCAATGTGACCGAAATATTCGAGAATTCTACGAAGGCACTCGGAGGACAGTCGTGAGGTGATTTTAAGTTCACGTAGAATGGATGCGTTGGTACGATGTGCTGTCCACGGTATTCGGAGCATTTTTCTCCAGCACCACATCTCGAAGGCATCAATTCTTTTGCGGTCTGCTGTTTTTAGTGTCCAAGTCTCAGCGCCATAAGAGAAAATGGAGAACACCAAGAACGTACAAGTTTGATCTTGGTCTTGACGGAGATGTTTCTGTCTGCCCAGATTCTATGTAACTGAGACATTGCATTTTTGGCCATTCCAATTCTCCTCCGCACCTCTGTTTCGCAAGAACCATTGTTGCTGCAACCATTACGTGAATCATTATTAATTTAATATACACATAAGATTGTATATTTCACTACACGGCAAGTAGAGCCCTCGAATATCGATCCGTAATATTGCGTTCGTGCAACTAAACAGGATTTCTACTTTAAACTTGAAATTAAACTCAAGTACTTCTAATCGATAACTGCAATTCAAGGCACGGCATATGTAAATTTTAATGTAAATGTGCTTAATCAATGTTCCTTTGAGCTTACTTGCAGAATTAAACAATACTATCTGGGCACATTCAAATGTGTAGTATCTGTGGGACGAATCGGCTAGTCCCAAGTTCCTTGAACACGGATGAATATTTATTTCGAATCGCAAGCTTTATACGTTCCATTGTTCATATTTTATCGCAATCGAATCCAGAATACGGATGTTTTTTTGAATGTCGAAGCGATTGGAAGTCGTATTATAGACAAATTCTTGAATTCATATTTAGAATAAGTGCCTTCTTTTTCAAAATCGTTAGAGTTTTCCACTTAGAATAAAGCCCGGTTTTCACTTGGTCAAATGTTTAGTGAAGTGGGTGAGTACAGTGGTGTAATCCGGCGGACAGTGGCGAGTCAACTTGGCTTGCAAGCTGCCTTACCAGTGGATCCGAATATATTGACTGGCTGTAGAGTAAACAGTCACGGCCAGGCACTCGCAACTCGCCATTCTACTCGCCACTGTACTTGACTAAATGTAAACCGGCTATAACTCACTGGTATAAGTAAAGTAAAGTAATGTAAAATACACTTTATTGCACAAATAGAAAGCAACATGGCCTTATCGCTAAGAGCGATCTCTTCCAGGCAACCTTCGGGCAGAGGAAATGATTTCGAGAAAGAGGTAGTAGGTGCACACCTACAAGCATTATGGAAAACGTGTACTAATACAAAGGAGATTCTGCTTTGAAGACTGTCCGATCCGTAATCTATTCATAGAATTTTAATTTGCTTTCATTTTAATAAGTAAATAGTAATATTAAAGGTAGCTTTAGGTGTCATAAATGGTGTCATTAGAAATCGTTTCGTCTATTCGATATTAAAGTCATTAATTCATAGCAAACGCGTGTGCCAATGGCAATTGACTTAGTGTCTATGCTTGACTCAGTGACAGCAGAATCAATGTCATAGATCACAAATAATTATCTATGCTCAGTATATTAATATTACTCTTATTTAAGCTCTACTATTCTCTTATCTTATGATAGGGGACCGGGAATAATCCCAGCGGCACTTCGACCCCTTGAGGATCTTTTGTGCCAACCCCATTTTACACACGGTCATCTAAGTGTGCAGGTTTCCTCGCGATGTTTTCCTTCACCGTTGAGCAGTCGGTAAATGTACGTAAGTCTTCGAAAAATACGAAAAACTCATTGGTACATGGCACTGCACGGTTTCGAACCCGGATCAAGGGAACGGCATGCGAGTCAGGTGTCCTCGCCACTGTGCCACCGACGCTCTAAGCTCTACTAACTTGCAGGGTTAAATATAATATAATACGGGTTTAATAAGCAATAATTAAACTTACTTGTCTGAAGTTTAATTATTGTTTATTATTTTACGATGTCGGAGAGTAAGGTACCTACGATGGTTAAAAATAGAAGAAGGAAATTGTTAAATTTTAATGGAAAGTTAGGATTGTGAACTGGTGAATGGAGAAAAGACTGAAGCTATTAACAAAATCTCACTCTATGCCTAACAAACCAAAAGCAGAGAAAATCACAGAATCTGACTAGTACCCTCTTCTCTAGAATGATGATTTGAGCACTGACAGGAGCGAAAGGGTTTGGGCAAATGCACATTTTCACATCGTATGCAACAGGCAGATCTGGTTTCCATATAAAACTTATCTAGCGAGCAAGGTGAATTTCAGGAGCGTCGGTGGTACAGTGGCTAGGACACCGGACTCCCATGCGGGAGCAAAAGAATGAGTTTTTCGTGTTTTTCGAAGACTTACGTACATTTACCGACTGCTCTAACGGTGAAGGAAAACATCGTGAGGAAACCTGCACACTGAGATGACCAGTGTGTAAAATGGGGTTGGCACAAAAGATCCTCAAGGGTCGAAGTGCCGCTGGGTTATTCCCGGCCCCCTATCATAAGATAAGAAGGTGAATTTCAAAATCTTTGCAGAACGATCGACCCAATCAAAAGCCTAGCTAAGTTCCGTAACATCCTCTGACCTTACACGTCATAGATGTTAATAACAAATAGATACAAATCTATGAGTGTCGCAATAAGAACAATGTGATTTGGCTGATGCACTGATCAGATATTAACATATGAAACAATGGCTGGCAATAATTGTTGATGATTCAAATAGGGTTGCAGAAGCTGTGACCAATTGTAACTTCTGTAACAGAAGCTACGTATCTTTTAAAGAAGAATTAGTTTAAAAAGTAACTATTAATGATGATAATACAGGAAATAAGAGTGAAAGAAATGGAGATGTCCTATATAAATAAACATGATAATAACCAGAGCATATTATTAAAACTGGAGGGAGACCTTTTTCTTTCATCCAAGACAACTGGTCAGAATAATGTCATGAAAATGAAAATAATGCAACAGAAATATTTGATATATATTTCATAAATCTTTCTTTTGTATCCTGATTAGAGATTAAGAGAGATTATGAGTATTCTATTTCATACGTCATTTGCACCCGTACATTATGTATCAATATGATTTTTCCATCATCTGAAGGTTGCCTGGAAAATATCGCTTAAAGCGATAAGGCTGCCTTCTGCACATTATTGTACCTCTCTTTGTTGTATGTTTTGTTTTTGTCCTGGATGTGCAATAAACTGTATTTGTATATGAGTTGAGTTGAGTTAACAGCCTGCCGGCGTCTGTATTTCCCGAAACCTACAACCTTGGGATCTTCAAGGCCAGAGTGAACAGGCATTTACTGGACCCGCATGCTCCATCGTCGACCTCATCGTCGCTTACCATCAGGCGAGATCGAGGTCAAATGCGGGTTTAGTAGTCAATAAAAATAAAATAAAAAAAGAGTTATGATTAAGTAAAGTTGGTGACGAAAGGTTGCTTCAACCATTTTAAATAAGACATCATAATTCAAGAATTTTTTGAATCCGCCTTCTAAAATGAGAATTTTCTACCTCACACCTGTGTCGTGTGTTTAACCCTCAACGTGCCTCGATCAGATATTAGCATCCGGAACAATAGTTAGTTAAACAATAGATATAATTGTTTTGCGACTCGATGGAGATCGGTTCGACTAATAGCGCCCCGACCGCTTCGACCTGTGGGTCACCACAGGGCAGGTTAATTGCGGATATAATGTGAAACTATTAATTGATTTTGTTGCTGTATTGTATTTCATCGTCTTTGGTATCTCTGTAAGCGTTCTGGTTTATGTTACTTCCATTATTGTTGTTTTGATTATTGTTAATGTTAATGTCACGAACGATTGGTTTTAGATGTTATGTCTGATGGTTTTGCGATGCAAACAAAGCGATTGTATCGACCGCGATATCTAGTTCCATAACTTTATTACCTCCCCTGACTGAATAGACAACTTTATCATTACAACTATCGTCTACAAAAGTTACTTTACCTGTTGCCAGAACTGTGCGAGCAGATATATCCTCTCTTTCTTGAAGAGCCAGTCCATCGAGTGCATAGCTTGCACCTCCGCCTCAGGTGCGGCGGGCAGACTTGCCGCGCCCGTTGGGTGCATCCGGACGTCCGCCGCGCTACCAGTCTCGGCGCATACTGACCAGATCACCCTCGTATGCACCACGTCTCAAACTTAAAATTCGAACGCTCCATTCTCGAAACTTTTCTTTTAAATTCGGGTTCTCGGCTGCCAGTGTCGAAATGGCGAATCGATTGTTCTTTTAGTATTTCCTCGATCGCGTGCGGTAACTTTCCTTTGTCTATTCGACGTTTCTTATTCTGTTGCGCCCCTGTTCGACCTGTAACAGAAAAAAAGAAAGTATTGAAAGGGGAAGTTTTTCCATCGATTCTTATTGTGAACAGCAGACAATCGGCCACTCGGCGTGTTCGTGTCGAAACTAATTTGGTTATGCAAGGTTCTGTTCTGATGCTCAGCCCGATAGCTCGGAAGGAAAAAGAAAATTGACAGGTTCGTGGAAAAGAACTGCTTTGCTCACAAACTCATAATCGAAGGCTGTTATTGTATACGTGGCCTATCGAGTTACTGCCAGGGTCAGAAAGGAATTTGTCGACGCTTAGATTCTTTCTATGCAATATGAGCTTCAGCTGAAATTCTCGTACGATATTAAATAAATCTTAGTAATCTACTATCAATCAGAATTTCTTTGTAATATCAACATAAGGGACCAAAGTCAGAATCAGTGATTTCCGTCTTTACTGATTCTCCTTTTTCTTGGTAAGGTTTCTTTTTTAACAATTACTTGCAAAGAAAATAAGTACCTAATAATAGATTTTCAGAGCATTGGTGGCCTAGCTAGGACGCCGGACTCCCATGCGGGAGGTCCGGGTTCGAAACCATGCAATGCCAAAATCCGAAAAACTAATTTTTTGGATTTTTTTCGAAGACTTACGTACATTTACCGACAGCTCTAACGGTGAAGGAAATCGTGAGGAAACCTGCATGTCTGAGGAAATTCAAAGTTTTCGAAACCGTGTGAAAACCACTGGGCCCGCTCGGTGGATCATGGCCCGTACCCCTTGTGCAAGGGGAGGCCTGAGCCCCAACAGTGGGGACATTAATAGGCTGATGATGATGAATAGATTTTCAAATATTTCTGGTTTCACCCCGCTGGTCTGCCGTGTACAGCACGACCCCAAAACACCTAAAAACTAACTTATCGCCACCTAAAACAAAGAGCTGTAAACCGTGGCTTGTAAATTTTAAACTTTGGTCCAAGTGACAAGCGTCTATACGAGTAAGTATCATGTTTTGGGGCAATTGTTATAAGCTGTAGTATAAAGAGCCCGTTTCTCTTCTCAGAGTCTGCTGTAATGTGAATTAGTATTTCTGGTGTTTCTAGCCTCTTATCTCATTGTTGGTTGATAAGTTCTTTTTTCTCTGAGTTTTCCTAAAGTGTTATTTCTTTTCTAAAGGTTTTATCTTTCTTTTTAAAGCACTTAAGTTTTCTACAACGTGTTAATGTTAAGCCTTAGTACTCCTTGATAAGTTTATTTAGATACTAACAGCCCAGTTCTTCAGATAAAAGACAAATAGACAAAAATACTTGTTGAAAAGTTTTACCAGTTAAAAAACACATCGCACTGAAAGAAAGCGTGTTTGATTTAGAGAATATAAAGTATTTTTTATTTATTTGATCAAATAACTTGACAGACACGCCTAAGATCTAGGTTGAAGTGAACAATTTCTTGGTTGAAGTTAAGAAGCCGACTTTATATGCTCGTATTGAAACAAGTTCTTGTTTGAAGTAAACAAGGAACAGGAGCATAACAGGAGTTTTTAATATCATGCCTATTTTAATAGATTTTTTAGTGTGGAGACTCTCAAGCTTTTTTATGAACGGAAATTCCTTATGGATAGGAACCTCTTCGCCAATGCAGTTCGTTACGCCTTAAGCACACTGATTTGGAAACAGAATCGGACCGAACCCATAGATCTAATTTTCTATGCTTCCGTTTCAAAATCGCTGCAGTGTACTAAAGGCAACAGAAGAAGAAAGAAGAAGAAAAACACTTTAATGCCACACAAAAAATACATATTTAGTTCACTCCATAATACGATGGCAATAGGCACCTGGCTCAGCTAATGCTTGAGTGAATACACACGCGTGTAAACACACTGCGCTGCTCAAGTTGAAATCTTCTCACGTCCCCTAGGAGGCGTGGGGGGCCTGTTCCAGGGCGTAGTGCCCTCTACAGGGGTTTCTATCGCCATCCGTAGCTACAGGTGGGGCGTTGGGGTGCCGTAGGCAAGTCAATGCCGTAGGCGTGGTCTGGTCTGATGCTGACCGCCGGTGGTTATTCGGCGGTTGTGGCTTCCTCCGTCAGCAGTTCCCTGTGCAGGGCTCTACTCCGACGATCGGGGGGGCGGGCGTGCAGCGGCGCTAGCTCACGAAGTGTGAGTTGAGCGGAGTTGTCGGCGCGGTCGAACATGCCGCGTCACACAGCGCTGATTTTCAGCCAGTCCCGCTCCCCTCCTATAACTTGAGTCCAGTTCCGAAGGCGGTGGCCGGTGGGGTCGGCACCGCTGAGTTACTGGCGTGTCAATCAATAAACATGATAAGTGCGGGACTTTCGTGCGCCGTGCGATATGCAAACAGGATTACACGCCGCACGAAACTCCGCTTGATTCGTGCTCGATATTATATCGATTGCTTTTGTGGTCTGGTCACTTGATGGACGTTGGGGGTAATTAGACAAAATAACACCCCTAGTAGTTGCGTTTTTGAAGTTGTTTTGTTATATTAAGTTTAGGTTATTTATTTATTCGTTTGGCTAATGCATTAATGATAGAGAAGAAAAAAAGAAAGACTTGTCAAAGCTATATTAAACTATATAAGCGAATGTATGGTATTAACAAATGAATTAGTGGTAGATCCTAAAGTGAAGGATCGCCTGGGGTGGTACCACCCTCTTATCTATTTCTGCCGTGAAGCAGAAATGCTTGCATTTCTATGTTTCGGTTTGAAGGGTAAGAGAGCCAGCGTAATTTCCGGCACATGAGACAATCCATCTTAGTCCTCAAGGTTAGCAGCGCATCAAAAACCCTCTAATAGTAATACAGTGAGGTGAGATGTCTATGGGCGACGGTGACCACTTACCATCAGGTGGTCCGTTTGCTCGTCTGTTCTCCTTATAAAAAAAAAAATGAATATAATATATATGTTTTATATTTTTGTTTAATTTGTGTGATCTCTTTAGTGTACGAGTAACTTATACATATATTAATTGTTTTTATTGTTTAAGGTGGAAATAAAATTTCATTTTTATTTCAATACTTTTAATTGAAATTATTACCTGCTTTTAAATATTAAAATTAGTACTACGGTGCAAGGAGTTCCACTCGTGAAACAACTTTTTACAAAAAGAATTTCAAATTGAGAAACAAAGCAAGTTACATACAAAATAGTGATCATTTTGTAACTATGTTATGTAGTTTAAATAAAAAAAAGGTTTAAAAAAAGTGTGTAGTCCTAGTAAGCTATTTAATATTCAATTCAAATATTATCAAAGGTGACTCATACACGCAGACAAGCAAACAATTCCCACTTGGACTTAGTCACATTACACAGTTTGATATTAGTTAGTTAATATTCATTAGAGGGGGAGGCCAGATGCGATAGATAAGGAAGTCAGGCGGTCACACAAGGCTTATTAACGCATTGATACTGTTGCCTTTATAATGGTTCTTTTTTTTTCAAACAAACCATTGAATTAATAGACGTTAACTTCTGTCATATTGTGTACACACTTGAAGCTCATACTGGCTGGAAATATTTGGGTTTAAAAACTTTTTAAAATCGAATTTGCGATACCTTTTCGAAATTAGAATATTACCTACTGGATTTTTAAAAGTAAGTATTAATAGGACATAAAACGCAAAGCGTTGCGTAGATGGAGCCACTAGCACACTCCGTAAACAGTAAAACAAAACGAAACGTTATTTTTGAAGATATCACAAATTTCTCGTTATTTGGGTTAATTTAATTTAATTTCTCAAAGCTATAGTAAAATTGTGATGACATCATGGTATCATATGACCATTTCAAAATATCAGACCTAAGAAATCTGTTAAGACAGTGTGGCGCGAGTCTGAAGGGTAAAAAAAAGATTTGGTGGAAAGGAACGTATCTACATGTTGATTGGCTACGTACCATTGTGCTAGTGGCGCCTCTAGTGGTAAAACATTGCAGGATTATCTCCTATTGAAACTATTCGTAATATAAGCGATTTTGAAAAGCGAACATCAGTATTCTACTAAAACAATTTTAAAACGAGAACATTTCAAAAGCCGAACGTCTCACGAGTCAATGACAAAATTACCTTTGCCGTCGCCTACATCTACATTTTACAGTTTTAGCCTCAAACTTTATCGCTTTAAGGGATATTTTAATTGCGTCTCCGTTGTCAATCTGCAATTTTAAATTTGTAATCGATAGAGATCTATACGGAAGCGGTCGCGTGTTAGTCGCCAGTTCTGCCTACTCTATCAACCGACACGGGGGGTTTAACAACTCTATTCATTGACATACCGAAAAACGTCTCAAAATAAAATATAAATCGTTGAAAATTACCCGAGAATTAGAATTGTAAATTTGTCGTGTGGCTAAGTGGTTCGTGTATAGACTATTGCCTTGGTGGTATAAGTAATTGAAATAGTTATTGCTGTTAATAAAAACGATAGCGGAAAAGGAGTTGTTGTAGCACTCAAGTGAAGATAAAGTCGAAAAGGTCTTAGTCATTTTTATAATTATTACAAGTTTGACAATCGAATTATTAGTTATCCAATTAAAAATGTTAGATAAAAAGTAAGTTTGTTCTGCAAGTTCAAAAAGTCACAATGTTGTTGTTTTGTTTAAGGCAAAGGGAACTGAGCCCATACCGCCATGTCTGATGTAAACAACTCTTTCAAGTCTTCATTAAAATGCTAGTGTGACACATTTCAATGCTATCTGGGAGAATCTTCCACGCTTCTGCACCATCCGAACCAAAGAAGAAGGCGTCCCGGACGCAGTATGGCTCTTCAAAATCCAGCCAAGTACGGATCGGGCTGCAGCGTCTTATTTGACTTTACTTCACTGTCCCACACACTATTCACATCTTGTTGAAGTTCTTCGAACAAGAAGCACCATTCTTACTAGAAAAGCACTACTGTGAAACAATTTGCAAGACAAAACGAAACAAAGCTGACGTGGATGCCACAAAAGCGTGGGAGAAACTCAAAAGTCACAATGGTTAACTTTATCGACTTAAAATTTTTTTTATTAACGGCATTTGTAAAAAACTTACATAATACTAACTATTATTAAACATAAAACATGAAATAGAACTTAAATTCTACATATAAAACCACAAATAAAATAATAAATAATAAAATACAACTCCGGAAGCATAAGATCTTGAACATTAGAAGGAATAGGAACATCTCTCAATACCTCCTGACATTGACATATGAATAGTAAACGTTGAATATAGAATTTCGAACATGAGGGAATCAGAAAAGATATTGTTACAGTGCAAGCAGCTTAACCGAATTTCTAATCTATGAACACAGACTATAAAATTAAAAATAAAAGACAGGTGCTCCAATAACCGAAGTCGACACAGCCGCAAACATTTTTATCACAGCCATAAATATAACAAAACTGTACGATCACCCTCACACGCGTAAAACTTTTTAAAACATACCAAAGAAACAAAGTTAAACAAACAATACATGAAGTAACAAACTTATTTATGATCTTTGGATACGCGGAATAAGGTTCGATTCGTGAAAGTTTCGAATTTCGAATGCCCCAATAAAAAGTTGTCGCTAAACAAAAGTCAATACTTTGGTAGTAAAAATCTATCGTGCATCGAAAAAGAGGTTCGTGTTCGTGACAAAACTTTGCTAGTTCCTTTGCTAGTCCTTTCAATCGATGCCTTTTTATTTCTGCGTTTTGTTTATGGCACACATTTTTAATTATTTATTTTCATGCACAGAAAAGTTCTAAGTACACGTAAGTAGAGATATAAAAAAAATAACATTTAAAGTCAATAAATGCCACTGTATTACTCAAAAAAGAAAGATTATAAATAGGTACACTGGCTGAATGCAACGATTGAATGATCCGTGGTTTATGAATAAAAAAGATTCCGAAATCAAAAATTGGAATTCATACCGCGAGCATTCGAATGCCGCCGTACGTTCGAAGCGTTCCTTTTTTGAATTCCTTCCCCCGTCTGTTTCTTTTTCTTCCTCCTTTTGTTGCCAGTAGATAGGTTATCGACACGGAACTTTGTGCCAGATATTAGTCAACGTTTTTCCTTTGTTTTGCTCGTTTTTGTTCAGAAATCCGTTGTGGTTGTTTGCTCTTTGAACTGCACTCGACGTTCTGAAATTCGATTATTTCATTGCAGTTCTTTGATTGATGGATTTTAAGCTCGTTTTAGCCCTTTCTTTGTTTGAATTGAACGCGAGTGGTTTTTGGACTAAGTGTCTTTTTGCTGTCTATGGAACGTATGGGCTGGTTTTTGGATGCGGAATCCCTTGCACAGGTGATTGTTTTTCGAGCGTTTACCTATTCTTAAGGTTTTATTATACCTCAACTAGCGCCAGCAAATGAGAAGAAAATCACATATTGTAATATATTATAATAGTAATTATCAAGACGCAGAAGGTTTTGTTAAATGTTCTAATAAAACATACCTAATAATTATGCGCCGGCAAACGAAAAATATAGTTATATAACAGATATATATACCATCATTATTATTATTTTAGTTTGAGACGGTAGTTAAGATATAATGGAGTCTTATATATGATACTTATACCTATATATAATACTTATGGAAGCTTTAAGAAAAACACCTAAGAAAGCTAAACCGATCAAAAATGAATTCCAAATTAGAAAAAAAAAACTAGTCACAAGTTACTAAGGCATCGTAACTTAGAAGTTAGCAAGTGACACTAACGGACATAAAAAAAATGAAAACGGAAGTCAAGCTACTAACTGTCAACTTAAATAAATTGAGAATTTCAATTTCCACAGACAATAAAGACACTTTTTATGTCCACCTATCACGAATGACACTTACTCGATTAAAAGCTCTATTATCGATACAATTGATTCCAAAAGTCGCGTGACAAGTCCGGTGGCTTTTAGGGTTCCGCGGCTTGTTATGTGAAATATTAAACCCTTTTAAAATATATAAGTACTCGTCTGTCAAATAATCTAACTGGAAGTACGAGAATGTGATTTAAATGCCGAAGTCATAGATAATAATTCTTTGATAGAGTCACATATCTTATCTTATGATAGGGGGCCGGAAATAACCCAGCGGCACTTCGACACTTGAGGATCTTTTGTGCCTACCCAATTTTACACACTGGTCATCTCAGTGTGCAGGTTTCCTCAAGATGTTTTCCAGTCGGTAAATGTACGTAAGTCTTCGAAAAATACGAAACACTCTTTGGTACATGGCACTGCACGGTGCGACTGGTTCACAAATTGAAAGTCGCTCAGCGTGCTATGGAAAGAGGTATGCTCGGAGTATCTATGCTGGATCGAATGCGAAATGCGGAGATCTGGCATAGAACAAAAGTTATCGACATAGCTCATAAGATCAGCAAGCTGAAGTGGCAGTGGGCCGGTCACATCTGTCGCAGAACCGACAACCGCTGGGGGAGACGAGCTCTGGAGTGGAGATCGTGTTTGGGCAAACGTAGTGTGGGACGCTCCCCTACTAGATGGAGCGACAAACAAAGGCTGGCAGCGACTGGATGAGAAGATCCGAAGGACTCAATGGCGCGCCCTAGCAGAGGCCTATGTCCAGCAGTGGACTAGAGTGGGCTGCTGATTAAAGTAATTGAATGAGTTCTGCAGAACCCTCTCTTTGGTCCAACTCGTGTTTGACATCATTTTATCGAAGGGCAGGTGCGATTGTACCTATGACGTCTTTATGTTACCAAGTACCTTGAATGTAGAATAGATGTATCAAATAGATTAATCGTGTCATCAATATGACAAACTGCGGACACCCTTCAGTCTATGGACGCATCACGTCACGTTTTTTATCGACTCAACTGACCTCTAATAAAGATAGTATCAGGAAACTAGTTGCACGCTATTTTTTAGCAAGTGACAAGACATTTCTGTTGCCGACTGTACCTATTTCGATATTAACTTACATTATTAATTACAGGTGTGACAATTATTAAAGAAATTAAGTTACTCGTGACATTAAAAAATCTTACCGTCTTGTTCCATTTTCTTTGTTGTACTAGAATAGGGGTTTAAGTATACAGTTATAATTGCAGGTTGATTATCTAATTCTATTCTTTTCTTGTAATTTAGTATCAATGCATAAATTCGAGAAAAAATATTCGCGTGTAGAATCTGAACGTGCAACCGAAAAAATCTAGTTTTGGCAAGGTCCTGTGGTGGAAAACAAATTCAACCTTTTTCTTTATTATCATCTTACTGGACTAAATAATCTAGCTAAATAAGCTATCATAGCAACCAATTAATTAGTTTAATTAGCTACCTGCTATGCTTGAACAAGCAAAACACAGTTTCTAACAAGCATACGCTTTTGCGTTCTTTTTTTCTAACGCTCTAATTAAAAATACAAGGAATAATATTAAATGTTACTACAAGAAATAACTGTGTGTGGTGGAGGAAGAAAATTAATAACGGGTATACTTTTGGGCTGTGTCAAATTAAACTTCAACTTGTCATATATTGCAAAGATACATGCGTGGTGTGACCTGAATATGACAAGGTTGTATGTTGTATCCATTATTTATGACGTCACTGTTCTTGAGTTATTTGATTATTTAACTAATTATTGAGCGTCGGTGGCACAGTGGCTAGAACAGTGGGTTCGAAACCATGTAGTGCCATGTACCAATGAGTTTTTCGTATTTTCGAAGACTTACGTACATTTACCGACTGCTCTAACGGTGAAGGAAAACATCGTGAGTAAACCTGCACACTGAGATGACCAGTGTGTGAAATGGGGTAGGCACAAAAGATCCTTAAGGGTCGAAGTGCCGCTGGGGTTATTCCCGGCCCCTAAATAGAATAGACATTTATAAATCGAAAGAGGTATTATTTAAGGTATAAAATAAGGATATTCAAGAAAAAAAATCAATAATGTATTCTCATATTATAATATAATCAATGATCATTCATCATCATCATTCAATAAATTCACTTGTGCATAGTTTTTTCTGTCTTTACGATCTTCGTGATTATAAGCCATTCGCGTAATGGCTTAGCATAGTATAATAATTAAAGTTGCTATAATTTTCAGCTCGATCGATCATCGTAAAATTAACGAGCGATATGTAGGTAGTAGGTACTAACAGTTAGTTGAATAAGGTCAATGTTCTTGTTTTGTAGTGACGATTAGTTTTTTAACGTTGGTAATAATGAAACAGTGGCGATGTCTTGGGCTACTTTTAACGTTGGTAATAATGAAACAGTGGCGATGTCTTGGGCTACTTTTAACGTTGGTAATAATGAAACAGTGGCGATGTCTTGGGCTACTTTTAACGTTGGTAATAATGAAACAGTGGCGATGTCTTGGGCTACTTTTAACGTTGGTAATAATGAAACAGTGGCGATGTCTTGGGCTACTTTTAACGTTGGTAATAATGAAACAGTGGCGATGTCTTGGGCTACTTTTAACGTTGGTAATAATGAAACAGTGGCGATGTCTTGGGCTACTTTTAACGTTGGTAATAATGAAACAGTGGTGATGTCTTGGGCTACTTTTAATGTTGGTAATAATGATACAGTGGCGATGTCTTGGGCTACTTTTAATGTTGGTAATAATGAAACAGTGGCGATGTCTTGGGCTACTTCTAACGTTGGTAATAATGAAACAGTGGTGATGTCTTGGGCTACTTTTAACGTTGGTAATAATGAAACAGTGGCGATGTCTTGGGCTACTTTTAACGTTGGTAATAATGAAACAGTGGCGATGTCTTGGGCTACTTTTAACGTTGGTAATAATGAAACAGTGGCGATGTCTTGGGCTACTTTTAACGTTGGTAATAATGAAACAGTGGCGATGTCTTGGGCTACTTTTAACGTTGGTAATAATGAAACAGTGGTGATGTCTTGGGCTACTTTTAATGTTGGTAATAATGATACAGTGGCGATGTCTTGGGCTACTTTTAATGTTGGTAATAATGAAACAGTGGCGATGTCTTGGGCTACTTCTAACGTTGGTAATAATGAAACAGTGGTGATGTCTTGGGCTACTTTTAACGTTGGTAATAATGAAACAGTGGCGATGTCTTCGGCTACTTTTAACGTTGGTAATAATGAAAGAGTGGCGATGTCTTGGGCTAATTTTAACGTTGGCAATAATGAAACAGTAAACAAACAACAATACAGAAAACAAACCATAGATTTTTTGGATAAATCTTAAAAGGTCAGGGCATTCGTTTCTTTGTCTGTCACATTCTAATACAGTCATATGAATATATCCATCGACAAAAAAGTAAAAAAGTCACGAACACTGCATCAAACCTTCTAATAAATTACATTTATTTTTACAACAAACATATTAAGCGAAGTACACTCGGGGGATCATAATTAGAAGATATATAATTCATTAGGGTAGGCATCTTAAATATAGTGCTAGGTGACATAATTATGTGGGGAAAGAACTACGCGAGGAAAAGAGATAAAAACGCAATGGAGAAGGAGAAAAAACCATGTTTATGATCGGAGAATGCACCTTGAGTTAAGTAGGATTAATGGGTATTGTTAAATAGAGTAATTTTACATTATGAGATGTTACTGCCATGTTTTGCCACACAATACCTGTTGATGCAATGTTCAGGTAAATAAAATTTGACTTCGTTTGAAAGTTGAATACGTAAAGACTTAGTTTTTGCACATAAAGTTTTCATACTTTTCTAGCATTTCAACTCCCTTCCTCTCCCCATAAATCCGAAAGAGGGGTGTTCAGTATTCGAAACTGAACAGTTTTTGTTGTACGACGTTTTGAACTTATGATTTTCGCTAATCAATTGTGACTTCATAAAAATCGATCAGTACAAAATGCATGGAGTAGATTTTTTTTGGGAAAAAAAAGTACTAGAAATTTGTAAGGATGCGGAAGCCTGATCGGATTGCACCCATAGAAACCTTTCGTAGTGGTAGATCCTAAAGTGAAGGATCGCCTGGGGTGGTACCACCCGCTTATCTATTTCTGCCGTGAAGCAGAAATGCTTGCATTTCTGAGTTTCTGTTTGAAAGGCAAGAGAGCCAGCGTAATTTCCAGCACATGAGGCAATCCATCTTAGTCCTCAAGGTTAGCAGCGCATCAAAAACCCTCTAATATTAATAAAGTGAGGTGAGATGTCCATGGGCGACGGTGATCACTTACCATCAGGTAGCCCGTTTGCTCGTCTGCTCTCCTTATTTAATAAAAAAAATCCACAATGATTGCACACCTACTACATCTTTCTCGAAATCATTTCCTCTGCCCGAAGGTTGCCTGGAAGAGATCGCTCTTAGCGATAAGGCCGCCTAAATTGTACTTTACTATTACCTTTTCTATCTTTTGTTTGTTGTTTTCTATTTGTGTAATAAAGTGTATTTTACTTCGTTTCAAAATCGCTGCAGTGTGCGGCTTTACAGAGGTTTTTGTTACACTTACATAAGCTCTGAAGAATCAGTTCTTTCCAACTGCAATACAATGAAAGAATGATTACGGATCTGATGATCTTCAAACATTCAAAAAGAAAAGAAAAACTTTCCAACTAAAAAAAAATCGTTTCATAGAAAAGTGTTCCTCACAATTTTGACGTGACAACGTCTTACACGATTGAGTCAATGTATGTAAACTTTTTTACCGGGTCCATCAATATCTCAAAGGGTAAAGAGACGTCATGCCAGTTTTTATTATTTTCGTTGCCTTGCCACATTAAAATAGTTTTTTGGTCTATTCCTAGAAAAAAAAAGCTCTATGGTTGCTATAGGTAAACCGCGTAACAGCCGTAGCCGTATATACCGCATATATCCGCCTCAAATTTTTACATCAAATAAAATAGCACGTATGCAGCGTGTAAAATAGCACCTATGCAGGGTGTAAAATAGCACCTATGCAGGGTGTAAAATAGCACCTATGCAGGGTGTCAAATAGCACCAATGCAGGGTGTAAAAGAGCACCTATGCAGGGTGTAAAATAGCACCAATGCAGGGTGTAAAATAGCACCTATGCAGGGTGTAAAATAGCACCTATGCAGCGTGTAAAATAGCACCTATGCAGGGTGTAAAATAGCACCTATGCAGGGTGTAAAATAGCACCTATGCAGGGTGTAAAATAGCACCTATGCAGGGTGTAAAATAGCACCTATGCAGGGTATAAAATAGCACCTATTCAGGGTGTAAAAAAGCACCTATGCAGGGTGTAAAACAGCACCTATGCAGGGTGTAAAATAGCACCTATGCAGGGTGTAAAAAAACCCTTGTAGTCCCGAAAGGGGAGTGTTCAGTATCAATAACTGAACAACTTTCACTATGGTAATATAATAATAATAGTGTTAAATTCTACAACATATTTTCTGAAGCCACAATGGACTGTAGTAACAAATCCTTTAAAAAGATATCTAAAAAAATGTTAATAAACATGGAGCTGTACTCATTACATGAGCTAAACTATAAATAATAGATTGTAATTTTATTATTTTGATATTTGATATTCATTTTATGACATTTTATAAATAATAGTATTATTTTATTCTGACTGTATTAGATCCGTAGTATGTATTGACAATGCCCCTTTACAGCAGCTAGTAGCGTTCAGGAAATTTAAATTTGTGTACAAACTTACTATAACATAATGTACATTCGTATTTGACAATGCCTTATGCAGCAGCAATTTTTTATTCTTTTGACAATGCCCTTTTACAGCAGCTAGTAGCATGTAAGTATTAATTTAAATGTTGTAATATAACAGATAATAATTGTACCATGACGTATCTAAGCGTAACATTGTTATCAAAAGATATATATAAAAAAACTACACTAAAACTATGGGGCCAAGTCTGAAATGTGACAACGTCGTACACGATTATCGAGTCGATGTATGTGAACTTTTTTACCGGGTCTATCAATATCTCATTGAGATCGACTGCTCCCGAAATACGCTCCCACGCGAGGGTGTAATGACATAGTGTCTCAGACACGGGGCACACGGACACCATGAGTTAGGGAACAAAGTAGGATCCTCCTGAAAAAAGAAACTAAAAAATTCCAGTAACTAAAATCTGTGTAAACCCTGACCAGCATTATAAAAACCCTGTCAAGAGGGCGTCATTGAAAGAAAGAAAGAAAGAAAGAAAGAATGTATTTTCAAAAGAAAAGCACACATACAAACAATTAGGTAAAGATGATAAAAATGATAATACATTGGGAACAGACGATAATGTTAAACAAATATAAGAATAAGAAGTGTATCCGATTTTTTCGAAGACTTACGTACATTTACTGACCGCTGTAACGGTGAAGGAAAACATCGTGAGGAAATCTACATGTCTGAGGAAATTTAAAGTTTCCAAAGGCGTGTGAAATCCACCAATCAGCACTGGGCCCACTCGGTGGATCATGGCCTGTACACCCTTGTCGAAGAGGAGGCCTGTGCCCCAACAGTGGGGACATTAAAAGGCTGATGATGATGATGAAGGTGGTTAGATTGGTACTTTTATAGTCTTTGTTATAAAGTTTGCTGTGTAAAAAATTGTTTCATTTAGGTAAATCTTATTGGTCAATCAGAGAAAATATACTATGTTAGAATTTAATCGAAGGAGATCGCTTTGAGCAATAAATTGTACACTTCAATGGGATCAATTGATTGCAAATATACAATGTATTTAGGTACAAAATTTTCAACAAAGTTTAAATTCTTACAGTATATACCTAGTAAAATTGATACAAGGTGATTTTAAGTCTCTTATTATCTTGCCTAAATCTCAAAGAAACTCTCAAGACAATTAATTGCCCTGTTACTAAAACAACATGAAAAAAAAATGAAAAAGTTTATTTACTTACTACAGGGCACACAAAAAAAGGACCTCCGACTTACAAACTAGGTCGAAAACCTGTATCTTGTAAGTCGGGATTCCGTCGCACTTTCTGTGCAAGCAAATTACAATAGAACCTGTCCCAGAATTAACAAAAATGGTCACCCCCCTCAGAAGGGGAGCAAAAAACATTCAAATGTCATATTTCGTTTTCCGATGTCTTTTGGGGCTCCCCTTTCTCAGATACCGCCGATTGGGATAGGAAATGCCGCTACATCCACGTCAATTTGAATTGATTTATTGATAGTATTGTATTCTTTCAAAAGTTCCTAAATAAGAATTTAGTTCAGCTGATGAAGTTACCGCACCGCTCCATCAAGTGTCAGTAACATTGGGCACGGTTAGAATCAGGACCCCGGCTTCGTTGGGTCATGACTCATGTCAGAGGACTACAAGCGGCCTGAACAACTTTGACCGTAGATTGGCCCGTAACCATACAAGAAGAAGAGGAAATCCCTCATTCATTACCGAATCAAAGATTTTTACTGTTAAGTCGTTACGTTGTAAGTCTTCGAAATACTCATTGATTCATGGATTTTGCCTTGAATCAAACCCGGCCCCCCTGCATGGGAGTCCGTCATCCTTGTAACGATGTCGACTTCATCGTCCATATTAACCTCCTTGCCATCAACTTCAACCTCATCGTTAGCGTTTATCTCATCTCATTTCGTATTGGCATCTTCATTTAAATTCAAATCATGTTCCCATTCCATTTCTAAATTTCATTATTCCATTAATTTCATTGTTTTATTTGTACTTTCACTTTTTCTCTATATTTTGTTTAGAACGGACGTCTCCCGTTCACTTTTATTTCCTACTACCTTTTTTCTGTGTTACTATGTGTTCTTTTCCTTAAAATATATTATTTAACAACCAATTCTTCTATTACTTCATCTGCGCACTGTCCTAGAACCCTGCTAGCCGGCAATAGAGGACAGGCTGTAGCATCCTAGCCACTAGGGTTTATAAAAACCACCCTGAAATACTAGTAAACTATCAAAACTACACACGTTTTAGCACACCATTTTGAGTGTCTAAAACATCCATTCAAAAACAAAAACAGTAAAAAAGCCAACAGCTGTGTAAATTATCCTACGAGATACGATCGAAAAACTTCAAAAAAGCGATCGTATCGTGCCCAGAAAGTGTGCCAATAGATCAGAGTGGCTTAAATATAGATCGGACAAATATGTCGTACATCATTATACCATCACCTGTTGGTCGTTAGATCAAACTGAACATCGCGAATATTCGTCTATATTTATAACTGGTCTTCCGCCCCGTGAATGTCTGTGACTGTCTAGATATATAGAAACACTTTATTGTACACAATTACAGGTAACGTACAAAGGCAATTACAGATTTCAGTTCCGTTTATTTTTTCAAAATCTTTTTAGTTTATTATCAGAATCCATTGCACCTATTGTTCGATGCCATTAGAGTCTAACATAAGATTGATAAGGCCCTCTTTAACATCTATATCGGCTAGATTTGTTACTTCGATTTGACATTTATTCTGTCCATTAGGAACCCTTCATAATCATAAATCTCCTGACCCAAAACTATCCATTAATGTAAGACAGAACTGAAAATATTATCCAATTCTAATTGCATATGCGATCCAAGAATAATTACCTCTGCTATGTTAGTGTTTAGCAAATACTGACTCAAGACCAAAACTATTATGGTCTTGATCGTGGCCATAAACTATAGGTAAGAATTAGTTGGTGTATCTAGGGGTTGGTCTTGGTTGCGATTGTTCACAGGTGTTTTCGTCAGGTGTTTTGTTTTTCAATTAGGGTTTGGTCAAATGGTATAGTATCGTTCTAAGAAATGAATTAAAAATTGATAAAGGGCAAAAAGAACAAGAAACTAACCATAAGTTGCTCCATAAAAGCCTACTTATCCTTAAAATCAATTTAGGAAAATTTAGTAAAAATCTGCGACTTTTCAGTTGATCGGCTTTTATTAGACAGAAGTCAATTTTGAATTCAGATCATCTCTTTTGTTATCCGTTTCTACGCCATAACACATATCTGGACATAGTTCTGGTAGGTCCTACGGTAAGAAAAATAAAACTGGGTGCCTTGTTCCATGCCTGGTGTCGACAAACCTATTGATTTTCTGTGCTTTGGTTCTGGCAGACCTCCTATAGTATCGGTCTTGGTCCCGAATATCCCATCACTAAATTATGCAATAATCTATGCAAGTGCACCCAGGGAACTGCCAATGGATTCAATCATTTGAGCAGCTGCCAGCTCTTAAATGTCGGCCTGTGGTCATATGCTTGGAAATATGGATGCCAATTCTTACCACCAGCCACTAGTAAGTATTATGTGCACTAGAATAACATGTCACCCTGTGTTTATGATTATGGCGTATATTATAAGTGGGTGGGGTTGTTTTTTTATTCTATAAGATGAGTAGACGAGCAAATGGGTCATCTTATTAGAGGGTGTTATGCTCATAGCCTAGTTGCGAGCACGGTCCGAAAGTGATCGTGCAGGTTAAGCGACGTTGGCGCGGTCGGTACCTGGATGGGTGACCGCTAGTGCCATATTTCATCTGAGCTCCTCCGTGCCTCGGAGAGCACGTTAAGCAGTCGGTCCCGGTTGTTGTCGTTCGACAGCAGTCGTTAAGCCATGTCAGAGGCCTACGGGTGGCCTGAACAACTCTGACAAATAGGTTGGCCACTAACCATACGATAAGCAAGCAAACAAGAGGGTGTTCGGTAAAAAGTGTGGTTATCACCCCAGGCTGACTTTGCACAAGGGTCATACCACCTTTAAAATGTTGTGTATGGTTTAAAAAAGCCATTATAAAGAGTCAAGAACGTGCTGTACTGAATTTACTGAATAAACACACTGTTATTAAATATTTACTCATTAATTACGACCATTAATCGAAGCCCGCTCCAATTCTGCGTAACCGAGAACGCATAAACAAAACCGTTGATAAACTATTGAAAAAAAAAACAATATCCATTGATCACAGGCGGGAAACACATGTGCCAGGGAAAAGGGACGCCGCAATACGATAGAGAGGGTCAGAGACATGTTTTTCTTTTTTTTTCAGCCATCGAAGGCACCGATTTCGCCACATGTTCGGAGCTTTGATGGCTATAAAATTGGTTACTGGAGCTCATGAGCAAATAAACGATGTATCGGAACAGTCATTGTTTTTTTATTGACTTCTGAAGGCAAAGGGTAACGAGATGTTATGCCAGTTTTTATTATTTTGGTTGCCTTGCCACACTAAAATTGTTATTTGATCTAGTACTAGAAAAAAAAATTAAGCTCTATGATTGCTATTGGTAAACCGCGTAACAGCCGTGGTCGTATATACGTGAAATAGTACTTATAAGTTATAACCAACCAGCATTAATCCGCCTCAAAATATTTACATTAAATAAAATAGCACCCTCTATACCGGGTGTAACAAAAACCCTCTATAGAGCCGATAGAGGGGTGTTCAGTATCCATAATTGAAGAACTTTCACTATGGGGCCCCAACACTGAAATCTCCCGAAAAAAAATCAGCTGTTCTATAAAAGCTCTATATGATTATTACCGAAATGTATGAAACAGTAAAAAAAACACGGTTTCAGTGTGGGCCCCATAGTAAAAGTTGTTCAGTTATGGATACTGAACACACCCTATCGGCTCTATAGAGGGTTTTTGATACATCCTGTATAGATAAGTACTTAAATTATTATTATTATTATAATTACTTCTCAACGTAGCGGTGGTAGAGTAAAAAAAAATGACGCTGTAAAAATGTACTAAAGGGTAATAAATGTAAAGAGCGTCGGTGGCCTAGTGGCTTGGACGCCGGACTCCCATGCGGGAGGTCCGGGTTCGAAACCATGCAATGCCATGTACAGGAATGGAACAGCCTGCCGGCGTCTGTGTTTCCCGAAACCTACAACCTTGGGATCTTCAAGTCCAGAGTGAATAGGCATTTACTGGACCCGCATGCTCCATCGTCGACCTCATCGTCGCTTACCATCAGGCGAGATCGAGGTCAAATGCGGGTTTAGTAGACAATAAAATAAAATAAAATAAATACCAATGAGTTCCCCGATTTTTTTAATTTTTTTTTCTGTACATTTACCGACTGCACTAACGATGAAGGAAAACATCGTGAGGAAACCTGGATGGCCAAAATTAATAGACTGATGATGATGATGAAAAATGTACTATAAGGTACTAACTTACAATAAAAACATATTTTTTTCTTGCATAAAGCTTCATAAACATTTTACTATGAATAGAGTATGTACGGGTATAATACTTACTTAGGTATAATCACTTGTTAACGTCAATAACAGGCGGCAATTCTCAGAACGAGAATAAATCAAGAATATAACGCATCCTATTTCGCTATTCGACCATTCTTTATCGCCCGATATTGGAAGCGTTCGACATATTTTCTCACGGTCGCTGCACGCGAAAATAGGTTTTATTGTATGGTGTTAAGACTTATGACGCAGTGTTGGTAGTTAGTTTGATAGATGCGGATAGTGTGGTCTGAGTTATGAGCGATAGCAGGTTGCTAGTATTTGAGTAATATTTTTTTATTGCATTAATCAACTTACATGGACATTCTGAAGATGGATCTGAAATCCGTTTATCGATATCTCAACTAACATCAGCTATATTAATGGTTAAAGTTAGTAGTGGGGGATGCTTTGTCCCTTTCTGGCAAAACAGTCCTTGTTACGAGTATATAGCCAAGGCCCTGCTTGTATGTCGCTACATAACAATGACGTCACAATTATCTATTGCCGTCTCTTTCTACCGTCTGATTTTTGATTGCCTGTAGCTATTTTATTTTTCAACGGTTTTTAAATCTGTTTTCAATTTATGTCTATTTTCTTATTTATATGAAATGTATTTCATATTTGATACTTGTCAAATACCCTATTATTTAGTTACGCAAATTATTACAAATAGTAATTAAACTCATATGACACGCTATACCTATACTTATCTAATTCTACAAAGTAATTTTAAATCTTTACTAAGTCGAATTGTAACAACCCATTAATTGAGAAAATAGGATGTCGAATTTCCATACATTTTGAGGCCTTGTGTTTTTGACGGTTTATTCGCAGCCAGGATTCTTTCTGTCTATCTGAGGTCAGACCATATATTTCTGCCTTGAATAGATACATATCTGTCATTAAAAGTAAAAAGAAGATTACATCTTAGCACAAGGTTGTTTTTGCTTTGACATAACCCAAAGAGGAAAAGGACTGTATTTACATGGAGTATTCAATTCGCATTTTTTCGATACGATTTTACAAGTAAAAGACCTGGCCCAGGTCGCTCCCTGCAGACAGTGTCCCGAGGAGGCTGGCGGCGTTGCCCCGCTGTATAGCGAGGCTTATACGCTGAGTAAAGTAGAGGCCAGCCTTCTGGTCCCGGGATGTCTCTACGAGGCGATGTATCCCGGTAGTCACAGTGGGCTCCAGGCCCCCAAGGCCTCAGGGTCACCACCTCGAACGGCACAAAGATACTTTCACCACCATGGGATACTAGACTATTTTGTTTTGCAACGATATTGAAACGCAATTTGACTGAACCCATACTCGTAGTAATCCATTTTTCGGTATTCTAGATTTCGATCCGCTTCCGATTCAAAGTCCCTATTGTATGCTAAAGGCGTTAAGCTTTCGTTTTAATTCCGCTAAACCTCACTGCACAGGCTCCACCGTTCCCCGCTCCGCTCATCAGATCCCCGCTCGGCTCGTCACCCACACCGCTGTCATAGGTGTAGGATAGCACAATATTGCCAACCAACGCACTCGACGTATCAATTATGTGGTGTATTGTTACTGTAACCGTTCAGTCCCAGACGTGAATGAGTGTTGCTGATCTTAAACATTGTCGTCACGTGTTTTCTAGAAACATTCCACTGGTTACATGCTTACTTATCGTATGGTTAGTGACCAACCTATTTATCAGAGTTGTACAGGCCGCCCGTAGGCCTCTGACATGGCTTAACGGCTGACGATCGACAACAACTGGGACCGACTGCTTAACGTGCTCTCCGAGGCATTAGTAAAATGAAAGTAAATAATTAATTATGTAGGTATACTAAAATAGTTAAAAGCATAGATATAAATAAATATATAATAAATAAACACATAATAGATACTAAACAATGAATATACATATAATAGATACTAAACAGCCTGCCGGCTCTGTATTTCCCGAAACCTACAACCTTGGGATCTTCAAGGCCAGAGTGAATAGGCATTTACTGGACCCGTATGCTCCATCGTCGACCTCATCGTCGCTTACCATCAGGCGAGATCGAGGTCAAATGCGGGTTTAGTTGTAAATAAAAAAAGAATAGGTAATACATAATAATAAAAATAAAATGCACAATTACGACGGCAAATAATAATGAGTGAGACCCGCTTTAAACGGAGTCAGAAATGACTGAATTAAGTAAACGATTTAGTAGACTAATTAGACAGGCTTCTGTTCTTCTTTCGCCATGTCTGTCCGTATGTTTGTCTTTAACTAACAATGAAACTTAAGCCACCTATCACGTTTGTCCGGCGATAGGCTCGCCACCTATCACGTTTGTCCACCAAATCTTACGGCGAAAAGTAGGAACTACCTATGATGAAGGTGGTGGGATTATGGATGTGATAGTTATGCTATGCTATGAAAATGACAACGGACTCCAGTACCAAAGTTACGTTGTGAAGTAAGAGAAAAAATAAGAGCGTCGGTGGCACAGTAGCTAGGACACCGGACTCCCATGGAGATCCGGGTTCGAAATCGTGCAGTGTCATGTACCAATGAGTTTTTCGTATTTTTCGAAGACTTACGTTCATTTACCGAGTGCTCTAACGGTGAAGGAAAACATCGTGTGGGAACCTGCACACTGAGATGACCAGTGTGTAAAATGGGGTAGGCACAAAAGATCCTCAAGGGTCGAAGTGCCGCTGGGGTTATTCCCGGCCCCCTATTATAAGATAAGATCTATGTAAGATCGCAATTTAGTCAAAAGCTACTGTAGGTATCAATTTTAATTAATCTTCACATGCGTTATCCCAGTGTGCAGCTTTACAGCAGTAAACGTACGTAAATCTTTCAAAAAAAACGTAAAATTCATTGTTATATGACATTGCATGATTTCGAATCCGGACCTCCCGCATGGGAGCTTGACGTCTTACCCACTACGCCACCGAATAACTCAGTTTATAAATAACCTACCTGTAAATTATCAATACTTGCCTCTGTATAAAAACATACATGCATAACTTCAATGCATTATTCCCGGCCCCCTATCATAAGATAAGATGATGATCATATTATATCATATCATATTAATACTTGTTTTGTGTATTTTAGTTCCAAATAGTCGAAATTATTATTAAAACTTAGTTAAAAATACAACAATCTTATTTATTATCAATGTAACCGGATTATAATTTATTTATTTTTTATCCTCCGCGCATGGTTATCCGAGTCATAGATTTTGCAAAATCCATTCAGCAGTTCTTTCCCATGACGTGATGTATTAACGGTTCATTCTAGAATCACACGTGGCCATAATTTGTTATTATAATCACGTGTTGTTTCATTATTTACATACTGTGTTTTAACTGAAAATTAATAACATTGTAATTTGTAACTTACAAGGAAAGTACCCCGTGTCCGGCTCCGATTTGATTCATTTTAAGATATTTTGGAGAGCGTCGGTGGCGCCGTGGCTAGGACGTCGGACTCCCATGCGGGAGGTCCGGGTTCGAAACCAGGCAATGTCATGTACCAATGAGTTTTTCGGTTTTTGCGAGAGATTTGCGTACATTTACCGACTCCGTCAGAGCTGACGGAGAAGGAAAACATCGTGAGGAAACCTGCACACTGAGATAACCAGGGTGTGAAATGGGGAAGGCAATGGCAAACCACCCCATTAAATCTGCCATGAGAGTTGTTCTATGTGATTAATTCCTTAGAATGATCACGACCCTCAGCAATGAGGAAAACGACTTAGAAGAGAAAAGATATATTGGAAAGCATTGAAAAATAACCGATTTTGGATTTTGATTTTAAGGAATTTGAATGACTCTATGTAGAATCAGTACAGTACCAACCCACCATTTATGAACAAAATACTGATAGTAGCGATTATAAATACCATATACATACCTACATAACTCTCACGTCTATTATCCCCGAGGCGGAAGACAGAGGAACCACCTTCATCATAGTTCCCACTGTTCGCCGTAAGATTTAGTGGAAATATGTGATAGGTGGCGAGCCTACCGTTGTCTACTAGTTTTAGAATAGTATCCACTAAGATCCATAATCGCCTCGTACGACACCCACGGGAAGAGTTGGGGTGGTGCTATTCTTTATAGCCGGCACGACACGGCATAAAGATACCAAAATGGTGAAAAGTGCATCCACTTTAGAAGGTGGTATGATTCTGTGTATTCTATCTGCCGTAAAGCAGCTTCATTCGGTTTTAATGGGCAAAAGAGCCCGCGTAATTACCGGCACACGACGCACTCTAAGTCCTCAAGCTTAGCAGCGCATCAAAAATCCTCTAATAACATTGTAGTGAGGTGAAATGTCTATGGGCGACGGTGACCACTGACCATCAGGTCTGGAAGAGATCGCTTTTAGCGATAAGACCGCCTAGATTGTATTAATCGTTTTGTACGCATTGTATCAAACTAATTTTATGCAATAAAGAGTAGTCATTCATTCAGGTGGCCCGTTTGCTCGTCTACTCTTCTTATACAATAGAAAATACGTAAAACGATGGTACCATACATACCCATGCTGACTCTAAATACGTCATACCACCTGTAAATGGGGACCTTTAAAATCTAATGGCATTTATCTCACCCTAATAGTACAGGTAACTATTTAAGGTAAAAGCTCACGGGAGTGTAATGGTAGAGTCAAAATTTTACACTGGTCTGTACTTTGTTTTCTTACACTTGTGTTAGATAAAATGAAAGATCTTAGATAAAATAAAATGAAACTTCGCAATCCTAAATCATTTGTATTAAGTGTTTTTAAGAACAACTCGTCGTTCTATAACCCTATTGTGCGAATGTGTAGATTGTTTAACGAAATCTCTTCGAACAGCAACAATAAGCCACCGTTAGACTTATTCGATCCTAGGACATTAGTTTTTAAAAGACGGGTTAAGGATGTTCTCAAGTAAGCTATCCACGCCCTACTTTATAATTTTTATTTTTCATTAGTATTTTTTGCTATCCCAACTCAATTTTGTACAAAAACAAATTTTCCACTTCCTAACCATGCTGTGTTTACACGTTAAGGGTTACGACCTAGCTCACAACTTTATATTGATTTTTCTGTACTTTTTCTGGTTGTAATCTGTTGTCTAATAAATACATAAAATAAAATCAAAAAGGACATAGGAACATATCTAAGTAATAAAAAAATCAATAACATTGCTTCCCACAATACTCTTATGCTTTAATTGCATTATTAAGCTTATAGTCGTTATAAAGCTTACTCGTATCGTTATATTTATTAATCCATCATCCGGTGGACGCGTCACCTTACAGCTTCGTCGAGATAAAGATTGAAGTGGATAAACAATATTGGATACTTAGATATTATACGAGGAGTCGACCACTGTAGAGGAAGAAGAGATGCATGCCAAGACAGCACTCCATTATCTCTGCCTACTGACTGCTCTAGGTAAAGGAAAACATCGCGAGGAAACCTGCACACTGAGATGACCAGTGTGTAAAATGGGGTAGGCACAAAAGATCCTCAAGGGTCGAAGTGCCGCTGGGTTATTGTCGGCCCCCTATCATAAGATCTCTGCCATCCCGCAAGGTATAAAGCTTGAAGTTATGCATGTATGTTATTATACAGAGGCAAGTATTGATAATATTATGATTTGAGTTAAAGTATTGAGTTATTCGTGAGCAACGGTGGCGTAGTGGCTAAGACGTCGGGCTCCCATGCGGGAGGTCCGGGTTCGAAATCATGCAATGTCATATAACAATGAATTTTACGGTTTTTTTAAAGCTTTACCGTACGTTTACTGCTCTAAAGCTGCACACTGGGATAACGCATGTGAAGCATAATTAAAATTGAAACCTACAGTAGTTTTTGACCAAATTGCGATCTTACATAGATCTTATCTTATAATAGGGGGCCGGGAATAACCCAGCGACACTTCGACCCTTGAGGATCTTTTGTGCCTACCCCATTTTACACACTGATCATCTCAGTGTGCAGGTTTCCTCACGATGTTTTCGTTCACCGTTAGAGCAGTCGGTAAATGTACGTACGTCTTCGAAAAACACGATAAACTTATTCGTACATGGCACTGCACGGTTTAGAACCCGGATCTCCCGCATGGGAGTCCGGTGTCCTAGCCACTGTGCCACCGACGTTCATCTTACATAGATACATACGGGTCAAACAGATAACCTCTCTTCTGTATCCGTCCGTCCGTCTGTATGTCACGGCTGTCTCAACAAAATTATACAATTTCTCAAAACTGTAATAATCCTCAGTTGAAATCAAATCTAATACATGCATGATCCTAAAATCATGACATCAGCATTAGCTCAACGGAAGTACCAACATATTAATAGCTATAACTTCTAATAAACGATGATCCATACCACGATCCATAACTAAGTGTGGTGATCCAGTTAACACCATGTGTTATCTTCATTATTAGGTAGTTACTTATTATATTGTATTTATCATTCGAGTGATTTATCATTACATGTTAGTTAAAACGGTCTATGGTCTCATGGTAGTATAGCGATATTAACATGTCAATATAAGAATAAGAATAGTTTGTAGGAACGCGCTATGTGAGGACATGGATGACGTAACGTCAGTAGTATGAAAGGGAAAAGGGAAGATCTTCCACCAGGCGGGGTGTTGTGCCTGGTGACCAGATGTCCTGGTCCAACTATGGATGTTTGGAACTTGTATATATACGAAGTCCCAGGAAAATGTCGATAGCGCGTTCTACGTAGTGGCACGCGTGTCGTGCGTCGCCACAAGTTTATTTGTGCGGTAAGATTACAAAGGATTCATAGTTCATACACCAGTAGGAACTTAAGCATAGGTTATATTAAAGTTAAAAAATTTAGTGGGCAACAAGTTAGTTTACAATAAACGCTGACCTCCGAATTAGGAAGTTCCTGCATCTCGGAGGACAGATATCTTCTGTGACCAGTGCAAATGAACATGTAACAGAACTATCTATCTATCTCGGGAACTATTTGAGCTTTTTCTATAAAATTTGGGATTGTAGGTCACTGAGTGGGCCTTAATAGACAAAATTACAAGTATGTAGGTCAAATAGATTTTGAGTTACAGGGGTGTAGAAATTAGTTCGAAATTGGTGTAAATATAACAGTCAGTGCATTGCCCTTTTTGAACTTGGCGGACACACTATCGTGTATCTAGATTAAGAGTTATTGGCTAATACATGTGAACAACTTTGTTCTTAGACTTAGACTTTCTGATATTATAGAATTTGTCATACTCTTCATACAAATCGTTAGCTCACCTATTTTGTACGTGTTACACACTAGTAACAATGCCTTTGTAATTAGGGAACACGCTCTGACCCCATTTGACACCAGTACAATGCTCCGCCCATATCATTAGAGTCAAAATGAAATTGGTTTTTTTTTCTCGATACAGTTAAATTGTAAAATACCTAATGTAATATGATCTACTAACTCTACATCCTAAAAAACTAAAAAAAAGAACTGACAAACTAAAAAAACCTCCAATAATCGTAGATCTTTAGGAAACCGCCGTACATAGACATCTCACGTCACTGTATTATATTAGAGGGTTTCTGATGCGCTGCTAACCTTGAGGACTAAGATGGATTTCCTCATGTGCTGGTAATTACGCTGGCTCTCTTACTCTTCAAACCGAAACAGAAATGCAAGTAGTTCTGCGGTAGAAATAGATAAGAATAATGGTAGGTACATTTTTGATGGTGGTAGGACCCCTTCAGGGTCCGCCTGGTTACTACCCTTCTATGTAAAGTCTGTCGTCAAATATCTTCGCTTCAGCGTTGATGTGTTCCGGCAGTGTTTATAGAAGAGCCAGTACTTACTAAGCCCGCGTGCTCCATCTTCGATCTCATCGTCATTTACCACCAGATTGAGGTCAAACGCGGGTTTAGTCGTAAATAAAAGAAAAAAAATACTACTCAGGCGAACCTGCACATTCAGGATCACCTTAAATTAACTTTCTACCTATTTTCTTATAACCTATTCTATAGGATAGGTTAAAAGAAAATAGGTAGAACGTTAATTTAAAAGCTTATAGGTTCTAGGTTGCCTCAGTGTGACAGGGGACACTCAGAAATATCCAAGAATTAACACACTACTAGTTATACCAACACCAGCCCGAACTACAATAATTGAACCCAAGACTTAACACCTACATACAAAATCATAATAGTTAATATTCATAATCTTTGAAACAAACCAATTTGAAGTTGATAAGTGGGTACTACTTATTAGTGGGTACGTTCCTAACAAAAAAATTATTAAATGCCGTCAATTGTTATATCGTAAATATTCCTTGTATTGTTTCAGATCATAAAAATATACTTAATCGTTGGTTAAAAACGAATTGAATTAACAATGGCGGGAAAACCATATTAGTCATAATTGAATTTACAATTGCCTAATAAATAACCTTAAAGATTTTTTTCTAGATCTCTTAGTTAAATTATCTACCTGCTTCTATATAAATGAATAATCCATTTTGACTATTATAAAGTTGGCAGACACTATAAAATAAATTTCAAAGAATGCCATTTTGTAAAATTTTAATCATTTGAAAATTAAATGATTTGTGCGGTAAGATGACAAAGTATTCATAGTCCATACACCAGTAGGAAATTAAGCATAGATTATATTAAACTTAATAAAATTAGTGAGCAACCAGTTATCCTACTATAGGCGCTGACCTCCGAACTAGGAAGTTCCTTTATCTCTCTCGGAGGACAGATCTCTTCTGTGACCAGTGCAAATGAACATATTTTTTTAATAATCTTTATTACACACACACAGACAAAATACCAAAAAAATACTTAATAAACGAAAAAATAAAATATGTATAAAAGGTATAGCATAACTCGTTTCGAGTTTAAATCATTATATATTTTTTTCAAATTAATTAATTAAATTAATTAATCAATTTATTTAATTATAGTCAACTTCATTTAATATAATAAACAAAGTCATTTATTTAATATTGAACAAGGTTTGACATGTAATGAAAATTACCAAATAAATGAGTATTGAGTAACAATTAATCAATTTACTATTTAAATACCTAATTGAACTAAAATAAAATCAGTTACTTAATCAGTTACTTAACGATATTGACAGAAAAAAACCGTTAATTTCAATTACTTGTCAAATGTGATATTTTTCTCAAGAAATATTTAAAAAAATCAAGTTCATAATAAACAGTACATTTATCGACTGATCTAACGGTGATGGAAAACATCGTGAGGAAACCTGCATGTCTGAGGAAATATTCCAAAGGCGTGTGAAATCCACCGATCAGCAGGCCCGCTCGGTGGATCATGGCCCGTACTCCCTTGTGCAAGGGGAGTGGGGACATTAATAGGCTGATGATGATGATGATGAAGTTCATAATAATCTCACCAATGGGTTTAAGGAAAACCAGAAATTTTCTACAACTGTACCAATAGATGTTACATTATCTGATTTGTCTATCACATAGGTATCTAATTTCTATAAATCTTATTCAAATTAATTTTAATCGTACCTACCTACATCAATCAGTCTTTAAAAGTATATAAGTACCAATAACTTGGGCGGGATTAATCCTTACCCTAATCCTGGATAAACGCACGAGTTATTGACCCTGGTTAATCACTAGTTTGAATATGGTGGTAAGTGGTTCCATTTAAAAAAAAAAAGTATGATTTTTATTTATTTATGAAATCTAAAGCTGAATACAATTTCAAATTACAATTCACTTAGAAAATCGTATCGTAGCCAATAACAGATTTCCTCGTAAAATGCCAAGACTTATAATTTAACCAACAATCTACATGAAGTGTTTATTTATTTGTAAGTGTTTGTTTATTTAAGCATGATTCATTTTAATAATACATACATACCTTCACGCTATGTCCCTTGTGGGGACAATGATATACCTAATATTTTAATAATAATTTCGTTTTAATTTGACATCTAAAAACTTTTTGGAAATAATGAAATTATTTACCTATATTTATTTTATAATTTTATTTTATTATAATTATAACTGTTTCGGTCATTGCTGTGTGTGAAATAAACGTATTAACTTACTGACTTACTTACTTTTTACCTATATTCAACACATTTTACCAATTCTATTCAATAATTAATTCATTACATAATTATATCTATATTTCTTTAACAATGACATAGTTTACATTTTTCTCACCACCAAGTAAGAAATAAGAATTAGATTTACAATTGTTCTTAATCGATACTGTTTAGTTAGAATCTGTTAAGATTTGCTCGATTCCAATAGGAATAACTGTAACTGATAGTCAGTAAATGAACAGAAACCTTTCAATTTTATTTACATATGATTTAGGTATTAAAAACAAATAAGCTGGTCTAATAATGTTCACTTTGTACTAAAACATGGTATCTACTATTGTCATTTGGTATTAAATATCATCTTTAATTAAATTATAAAAAACCGGTAAGTCACTTAATAATGACCAATTTATTAACGAAAACAAATTAAAAACAGTTTTATATTCATTTGAATATTATTCTCGCCACGACGAATAAAATAAAATAGTGCACTTATTAAAAATTTCTTATAAATGTTTAATAAGATCAAACAGTAAGAGGCTGATGGCTAACAGTTACAGAAGTTATTAGAGTTCGGAGGTCAAAAACCTTAGCGCGCCATCTATAAGGAAGTCAGTGAACTACATTAAAATTCAAAACTCAAATACAGACGAACAAATAATTACTGATACCCCAAAAATTTAGGACGATAATTAGATAGTAAAAGGAGTTGTCTAAACCAGTAACATTGCGAATTATGTTAATTTTAAATTTATAAGTACGTAATGGAATCTATTCTCTATTCGATAGTTGAATCACTCGAAATTATAACAAACAATATTAATCGATACAGTGTCTTTTTAAAATATTAAAAAGGCATTTTTCTTTTTCTAATTATCAAAATGTTCTCCAGATTATTTGCAAACAAATATAATATATTTAGAGCAACACAGATAAATACTAAGTAAACAAAAATAAAAAATCATCAAAATAGACTCTTTTTATTTGTCTGAGAATGGACTATAAAATTACTGCACTTTAGATTATTTCACAGGTTTTGTATTGTTTATGTACAAGGTATTTTATTTTCTTAAATAATTAGAGACATAAAAAATTAAATCCAAGAAAACAGATTTTTACGAAACATTCAATAATGTTTAAAAGAATTAGGGTAAATGCAGGAATAATTGACACTGATCAATCGCATAATTACGAACGCGATCTCCGCCGGAAGATTCCGACGCGCGACGCGCTCGTGTGCTATTGTAAATCGTATTGTCATGTGTTAATTAAACATTTTTTATTGCCATTGATCGTTTGATTTATCGATTGTCTTAGATTTTTAACCGGCACATTGCTTCTAATAAGTGCATTGTTTTCAATTTTTCTTAGAAACTGTCTTAGAATACTTTAAATGATTCGTAAGAAAATGTTTTCTTCTGCGGAATTTTTAAATTTTTATATAGGTAGCACATGTTCAGTAAAATTTTACTTTGAGACTTAATAATGTTTTAATGTTTAATTTTACTTTTTAAAGGACTGCTTTTAATTTTTTTTCTTTTATTATCTCTTTCACGATCCTGTTAATCAGAATCAGATGATGATTTATGATTTCAACATTACACTTTATTAAATTTTCTTTTAGATTATAAATAACGAGATAAGTTTTATTTAGTTTTATTGTGTAAGATTTATCCTTAACCAAATGCAGTTTTCAAAAAATATACCATCGGCTATAAAATTAGGTTCACATGACAAAAACGTCACCACTGATATGAAAAGGACACTTACGTTTGTTTCCAGGTGAGAGTTGTACAATCACAATACTTCTCAACGCTCTGTCCACATGCCACTGATAAGTCAAAATATGTCACAAAAACTCATATAAAGTCCCCAAAATCGCCCGAAGCACACTCACGAACGTCTCAAAGTAACGTAAATGTCACAAAATTATAAAAAGAAAACACAGTCAACTACGCCCAAAAATAATCTCGAAGTCTGAGTGAAAACAAAACAAAAACATGACACAAAGTACAAAAAACTCGAGTTCACATAGATTTTGAAAAAAATAATCAAAATCGGTTCACAATATCGAAATGTCACCGGTCACAATCGATTATCGGATGAGCGATTCCGATCCGATTAGTTGTTATTACGTAAGGTGATCCTCGGGGTTCGTGGAACGCGGCGTGGTCGCGGGCGCGCGTCGTCGCGGCGTCACACGACTGCAGTGCGATCCTTCGCCCGAGCCCCACCAACACTACGCGCATCTGAGGCTCGCTCCTTGGCGCGGCCCCGCCCAGTGGGACGCCACTCGGCAGCTAAGATGACCGTCTCCCTCCTCGTCTCTCTCTATCTGAACTACGCTCGCCGTCCCGCTCCCGCGCGGCGACAGTGGGGCGCGCCAATAGGATCGGTTCGGATCGAGTCGAGACGATGAATCGAGATGTGTACTTAGGTATCACTGCACGAGTCCTTTTGTTGTAGTCGATAATAGGATGCGCTTTTTTGCGGCGCGATCGACTGCCCGCTTGCACTTGTGATGCGCTGCGGCTCGCTGTTGTATTTGTTTACATTCAACCGCTACTTGTGGACGGCCAACAATCGAAACTTGTACCTTAAACACTCAAAAATGTAATTATTTGCTATTTAATCAAATTACAATAGTTATATAGATATTTAAACGAACAATACACTTTTAAAATCATTGTTATAGGTCTAAAAAACATCCCTATATGACCCTTCGAAAAAAATATTTTGATGTGTCAATAAAAATAACCCAGAAAAAGTAACAATCACGTCACCTTGAAATAATGGAAAGTGCATGAACACAATCGCAAGGGCACAAGACGCGTAGGGTGTTCGTCTCAGCAGTCGGCGGGGTGGGTGAACTCGGTAGGGCGCAGATGTAGGTCAGTTTTTGTTTCGCGCCACGGCCGAAATTCGGTTACTAGGTTCGCGTTGCGTTCTTTCGGATAGGGTCAATTATTGGGACGTTTACCTTACTTTTTGCGAATAATTGGGAAATGTTGATTATATCTTTTTATTTTGTAATTAATAACAAGATTTTTGTTAGGTTATTGTAATAAATAATAATGTACATTATTGTTTTGAACGTAATTTTCAACCATTAATTTTATAATTAGAAAATAAATTCCCACGTTCAAAAATTATATATCAACAATAAACACATTTTAGATCGTAAATTTTTCGAACACAGAACTTTAATTAAATAAATTATTTCAAGAAATACAGTATTATAATGTTTATCTATCAAAATAGAATTTGAGTCTGTATTCAGTTCCTACTCTATACAAAGTCGCAAGTGTTGCGCTACTCGACCGCCGCTCACCGCTAGATGGCGTTGCGCGTCGCTTTCCTAGATTTTCATCGCATTTTCCTCGGAAAAACTTACCGAATGTGGTTTCTTATGGGTTTTAGGTAATTTTTATTGGGTACAGAATATTTTAGCGTATCACTGTTAGGCAAAAAATACAATTACATATTGTGAACTTAACCTCCAATTACCATCACGATGGAGATGCTATTATAGGATATTTTATTTAGGTTTTACAAAAAAAAATACAAAAACCGGTAACCGTAAAAAAGTTCCTAACTTAAGTTATTTAAAATGTGATAATAAAGAAAGAAAGAATTGATATTAAATAATGATATTGATATAAAAATAATAATATTAAACAAATATATTATTAAAAAAAAGTAATTAAGTTTGATGAAGGTGGTGTGCAGCACCGGAAAAGGGGGACTGCCTCAGCCTGTTGCCGCAGCTGATAAAGAAACTTATCTGTTTCTATTATGTTCTTCACCTTCAGTGCAAATTCTAAAGCGATCAGATTCCGGAACCAGTGTTCTAACGTCAAATCCAGGTCAGTCTGGTTAGTCTAGACTTCATGGTCCGTTTGTTGTTTTAGACACAAGCTATAAAGTTATAATTAAATGGCGATTGCCCGCGGCTCCTCGCGTGAAAAACTTGGAATCCAGCGATTGCTGGGTCGACTCGGTTCTTGCAAGTTACAACTATTTTCTACTCAGTAACTAGTTAGAGGGTCGGTGGCGTCGTGGCTAGGACGTCGGACTCCCATGCTGGAGGTCCGAGTTCGACATTTACCGACTGCTCTGACGGTGAAGGAAAACATCGCGAGGAAACCTTGAGATAACCAGTGTGTGAAATGGGGAAGGCAATGGCAAACCATCCCATTAAATCTCGATTTACAAAATGTCCACTAATTAATGCTGTGTGAATAATATTAATACAATCATTTATTTAATAATAAACCAATTAAAATATAATCCAATAAAAATGTTCTATGTCAGCAACGTGATTAGATCTTACAAACTAGAGTCTACACAGCACTGCTCCTATGACTTACAGTATCTTATATCTTATCTTATGATGGGGGCCGGGAATAACCCAGCGGCACTTCGACTCTTGAGGATCTATTGTGCCTACCCCATTTTACACACTGGTCATCTCAGTGTGCAGGTTTCCTCACGATGTTTTCAGGCCGCCCGTAGGCATCTGACATGGCTTAACGACTGCTGTCGAACGACAACAACCGGGACCGACTGCTTAACGTGCTCTCCGAGACACGGAGCTCTGATGAAATATGCCACTAGCGGTCACCCATCCAGGTACCGACCGCGCCAACGTCGCTTAACCTGCACGATCACTTTCGGACCGTGCTCGCAACTAGGCTACGAGCTCCTCCTATGGTCTATTAATAAAGGTTTTTCTATGTCTTCTATTTATATTTCTAAAAGCTCACATTGCATTCGCCAACTGGCAGACATGGTTTCCTTATAAAACTTTTCTAGCGAGCAATCTACGTAGTGGTGAATTTCAAAACACACAAACATTATAGTAAGACGATGGTGACCACTTACCATCGGATGGTTTCCTCATCTGGTTTCCACATCTGCTGACGTGACTCATAAAAAAATTCGCCCGCTGTTTGTTCTCTTACAACGCGTAACATAATTGCTGTCTGTTGGTACTTTTTAATACATAATCTACAATTATAGCTGTCATTGGGTAATAGCAGATTAATGCACTATTCCTTTATTCCACAAGATTCGCCACGGGTTCTGTTCATCAGATTAATTGGGCAGCTCAGTGAGAGGTGCGGAATTTTTATGGTTCCGTACCTAAACGGTAAAAAAGGAACCTTTAAGGTGAGTGAGACTTCGGTGTCCGTTCGTGAAAATGAAGTGAAGTGAATAGGCGTTTGCTGGACCCGCATGCTCCATCGTCGACCTCATCGTCGCTTACCATCAGGCCAGATGGAGGTCTAATGCGGGTTTAGTAGTCAATAAAAAAAAAAGCGTATTATTCACAGCTGTTTTACTCTGGAACTACAAATGCTATAAACTTGAAATTTGGCACATTAGTAGGATTTGTTTGCCCGCATCTGTCCTAGATATTTTACAGGAAAAATAAAACGAACGCACTTTACAATTTTAGAGAAATAAAAATATATATATTATTAACGATTTATGAAGATATTATGAAGATTTTTGATGTAATCCGGGGAAAATAAAATTAACTTCTACAAATGTATGACTCTTGAGAAAATAAATTAATCTGATATTTTTCTCAAGATGAAAAATATTTCTTTTGTGAACGGAACCCTCGGTGCGACTCGCACTTGGCCTGTTTTTCATGACACGTAACAAAATGGACGATCTTTTTATGATTACTATTTGAGATTGCCTTTGTTTAAAACAATACTTTGCAAATGGTCAATCGTGATGTAATCGATTTACTGAAGTGGTATTACGGTGAACCAGAAAATAATTTGCATAGAATAGTAGATTGTCTAACGAGTGGATAATGGATACATTTCGGAGAGTGCGCATCGGAATTGCACGACCTAATTCCAGCATCTCCATTCCGCCTTCGGACTACCAGGCGCGGGGAGGGGTTCCATCCCTATGTTGTTGATATCCCATCTGCTCGCACGAAGCGATTTGCTTCTTCGTTCATTATGCGAACGGCTAAGGAATGGAACAGCCTGCCGGCGTCTGTATTTCCCGAAACCTATAACCTTGGGATCTTCAAGGCCAGAGTGAATAAGCATTTACTGGACCCGCATGCAACATCGTCGACCTCATCGTCGCTTACCATCAGGCGAGATCGAGGTCAAATGCGGGTTTAGAAGTAAATAAAAAAAAAAGAGTGCGGGACGAACCAAATTATCGCTACAAGTGTTATATCGCAACACGAGCCGTAGATGAGTATTGTGGATACGCGAGTGCAACACGTTGTCTTCTTGCACGTGATAGACACGATATTTTTGTTACATTTTCGAGAAAATTTTAAATTAATAAGTAAATTACCAAATCAGTTGGCAGTCCATGTTGTTTTATGTACATGGAGAGTAAGAATTCCATAAAATTATTCATACGTCCATGGGCTCAAATAAATATTGACTTGATTGTTGAGTAGGTAGGTACCTACTTTCGATCATGGATCATGGATCACGCACTCAGTGCGGGAATGTGGCACTTCTCGCACAATTTTCAGTTGATAAATAATTTATGGTATATGGCGCTCAAACGTGGACACTCACGGCAGGGCTGATCCGAAAGTTTAAAGTCGCTGAACGAGCTATGGAGAGGGCTATGCTCGGTATCTACTTGATGGATAGAGTTAGAAAATGAAGACATCCGTCACAAAACGCGAGTTACCGACGTAGCTCATGTGATTAGCAAGTTGAAGTGGCAATGGGCTGGCCATGTCTGTTGGGGTACACGAGTTCTAGAGTGGAGACCGCGTACAAGAAAGCGCAGTGTGGGACGTGGTCCCTGCCCGGTGGACCGACGACCTGAAGAAGGTTGCTGGCGATGGTTGGATGAGGAAGGCGGAGGACCGAGTAATGTGGCGCGTCCTGGGAGAGGCCTGTGTCCAGCAGTGGACAGACACGGGCTGATAGATAGATAGAAATAGGCCAATTTTTGATCATGTGTTGGTATATATTTTACTAAAATATTATTACTATTAGTTTCATCATGCTGTCTGTCGCCAATGTAAAAATAAATAAAAGGTATGTTCAAGTGTTGTCTTAGAGGTTTTTAAACAAATTCTGTTTGTTTAATAACCTTAAATATCACAAGATCTGAAATCCTCTTCAATACTTTCTAAGACCCCTAAATATTAAAAAAAACACAATACTTACAATGCAAACATTAGACAACACTGGGGCGTCTTGGCTGAGATATTAAAAACATCTGTTCTCAAACCCTTCGATACCTACTGTCTCCCACACCGGGCGCGGGAAGGGTTGAGAACTGTCAGAATATGGACATACCCGAAAAAATACTTCTATGTATAGTATACCCTGAACAAGAACTAAAAACACTGTCGAGAGGGCGCCATTGGTAGTTTTATAATCTGTGTTATGAAGTTCGCTGTGAAAAAAAAGATGCAATATGTGAGTGGGTGGTTTATTTGTTTTTTTTTTTAATTCCTGGTCAGGGTCTAACGTATTTGCAACATTAAGAGGATGGTCTGCGCGTGAAAAATCGTGAAATTTCGATTGTTAATTTCTTCATATCTATAAATTTTCTGAAAAAAGTAATTTATGCAAACATTTATATTTACTATCCGATAAGGAATATAAAATTTCATTTCTTTATTTTGATTTTATGGCGGGAGAACTTTTCACGATTTACATTCATATTTCACATTTCATTTTCACATTTTTCAGACCACCCTCTTAAGGCAGCAATACTTTGATAAATGATTTACGTACTGTACAATTTATTTACATTTTACTTACATTTTTAATAATTTCTCGTTATATTTTTTTTCGATAGTTGGTACTGTACAACAGTACCTAAAATAATTATTTCATAATTCCTGAAAACCGGACAAAACTTTAAATAATTTTTCTTATTGCAGGACGGTATCATGAGGAAATTAGTAATTATTGAAATAATTTCATCTTGTTATGTAAGTAATATTAAAATGATAATTATTTATCTTATTAACATTTAGTTGAGTCCTATGGACGCACACTGACCCTTACACCTACTAACATACACCCCCTCACACACACACATCACATACACACACCACACATCACACACACGCCATCTCACGCACACACACCACATACACGCATACTTTACTGTTTAATTTAGAATTGCCTTATGTTTTATCATAATTTATTTATCGGAAGAGACTGCCCCCCACAACACAGGGTATCCTAGTGTGGGAGCCAGGGAAAGCTGAGAAAATGTAAAAGATACTGTCTGCATTAGTACTTCCTTGGTAATGATTTTGGTTCATCATGTCTACACGATGCTTTCGTCACCCAATTGGAAAGCGAACGTATAAAAATTAAAAAAAAAACGAGCGTTTCAAAAATCCCCTTCTTATGCAAATTTTTCCTTCGAATATTTACGTTTGATTTTAACAGCCCGTCGCTTCGCAGTGTTGCCCGTATTAATTATTAATTTCCGAATGATTTATTAGCTTTTTTCTTTTCTTTTTTTGTGAAAAAGAGTTATGAAAAATTCTATAAAAGTTAATTAGAAACATAAACGTGAGATTCATTGAAAGGCTTCGGACGAATGATTTTTTTTTCTTTTTCAATAGAATTAATTAACAAGGAAAGGAATTGAGGACATTGAGAGAAAGTCTTTTGTGATATTCTTTTACGTTTTATTTTATTTCTTTTATTTACTTTGTACTTATGGGTTACTTACTTACTTACTTACTCCGCTGGCGCAGCGACCCGAAGTGGATCTTGGCCTCCGATACCAAAGAGCGCCATCGCTCTCTCTCCTGCGCAGTCTCGAGCCAGTCAGGCGCCCGGAGCTCCCGCAGATCCTTCTCCACTTCATCGCGCCAGCGGTATCTGGGACGTCCGACCGGACGTCGTCCGTTAGGGCGTCCCACATACGCTCGTTTAACTGCCCGATCCGAGAGGACCGGGAGGAGGATATTGAGGAAGATTCTGGGACCAGCCAAGAAGGAAGATGGAGGGTGGAGGATGAGAAAGAATAGGGAGATAGAAGAGATGGTGAACGAGCCGAACATTATAGGAGAGACGAAAGCGGCTCGACTCCGATGGCTCGGACACATCACTAGGTACTTATGGGTTACTTAGAGTAAATTGGTCTGAACTTTTTCTTAATATCAAGGGTATGTACATTGGAACACTTTTTACCCGCGCGACAGCAAAGGCAGGATTATGTTTTTCGCACGTATCTATTCATTGATTACTATCTATTATATATGTTTATTTATTTATATTATGTATATCTATGCATTTAACTGTTTTAGTATACCTACATATTTATTTATGTATATCATATTACTTTTATTTTACTAAATTTACTGTATATTAAGTAATAGTAACCTTTTTCATATCTTCACACTACACTGTCGCTAATCTCTTTAATGTCCAATTAACTTCAGAGGCTGAACATATCGTACTATTATTCCTGTAGTTTTTACTTTTCCTGATTTTGTGTACAATAAAGTGTTTGTATCTACCTATGTTTGTTTTTTATATCGCCGCGCCACTGGGTCGCGGGGGGGTCCAATAGTAAACATACAAATAATTGTAATTTTTTTGGCAAATATATGATTTTGTATATTCTATCATTAATTCAATATGTGGAAAAGTTTGAGATGCTAAAGTATCCATAGACAGGACTCTTGGTTAGACGCCGTGATGGCCGGTGGACCTGATCCCACTAAGTGGTGGACAAGATCTGGAAAAAGAGGAGTAGGTTGTTCAGCAGACAGATGGGCGGATAATATCACCACAGTAGATAAATATGGAAAAAAAATGGCGGATATCGACGGACAAGACTTTTTCCTCTTCTTGCATTATTATTAGTGGCTAGGGCACCGGACTCCCTTGCGGGAGGTCCGGGTTCGAAAACGTGCAGTGCCAATTACCAATGAGTTTTTCGTTTTTTTTCGAAAGACTTACGTACATTTATCGACTGCTCTAACGGTGAAGGAAAACATCGTGAGGAAACCTGCACACTGAGTTGACCAGTGTGTGAAATGGGGTTGCCACAAAAGATCCTCAAGGGTCGAAGTGCCGCTGGGGTTATTCCCGGCTCCCTATCATAAGATAAGATCACCTTCGATATTTATCGAGTCGTAGCGATCGTCATGCACGAGTGGTCCTTAGCAGTCGATATTTTACGTGATATTTATAGTCGACACGTGAGATGCGATATTTTTCGTTTTTGAGAATCGGTCTCCTGGTTGCGACTTTCACAGGGCCAGGAAGGGTGGTACAAAGGTGAGGAAGACAGTGCAGTGGGATGATATGGGCTGATGATGATGATCTTAGAATATATAATAATAAATATGTATACCTATATATTATATATCATCCGCCTATTAATGTCCCATTGTTGGGGCACAGGCCTCCCTTTGCACAAGGAGGTACGGGCCATGATCCACCGAGCGGGCCCAGTGCTGTGCGGTGGATTTCACACGCCTTCAGATACTTTTCAATTCCTCAGACATGTAGATTTCCTCACGATGTTTTACTTCGGTTGTGCACTACTCCGTGTTTCGCCGGATCGAATCGGATCTTTCACTCATACATTACGCTAATGAGTGAAACATTAGAGCAGTCGGTAAATGTACGAAATGTAAGTCTTCGAAAAAATCCGAAAAACTCATTGGTACAGAGCATTGCATGGTTTCGAACCCGGACCTCCCGCATGGGAGCCTGGCGTCCTAACCACTAGGCCACCGACGCCCCTATATACCTATATCCCATAACTTAAATAAATAAGTCTTCGTCAGACCCAAGTTTTTATTTCTTGAAAACACACACAAACTAAAACGAAACTCCTTTGAACTCCGAACGCCTATAACACCATTCTATCTTCACAGGGTCAAATCAGGATCCATACAAACCTCACCACCGACCACCATTCATCCAAAACCTTTCAATCCGAAACTGGTTACACAATCCACCGTCACCCCTATTAGACGAAAAAAAAACCCACACAATGGCCACGATCCACGTGCGACAGACGGGACAGACAGAAGACGGTGACAATGCGCAAGAGCACCCACTACTGGCGCAACTATACGTCATTAGAATAAGGGTGTAAGTCTCGAGCGGAGCGACTAGCGGATAGGTGCGTTGACGTGAGGGCCATCACGTTTCTTTCATGATCGATGACATGATATAATCAAAGAAAGAAAGAAAGAAAGAGGTCATTTCCAATAGCGCACACATACAAACAATTATGTACAGAAGATAAAAATAATATTAAACAAATATATTATAAAAATTAATAAACAAAAGTAATTAAATTTGATGAAGGTGGTGTGCAGCACCGGCAAAAGGGGACTGCCTCAGCCTGTTGCCGCAGCGGATTTAGCACTGCGGCGCTGATGTTCAGGCATCACCTGGGTGCCAGGGATCACTCCCTAGTGGAACAAATAAATAACGGAAATATTAATAAACAGAAGTAAAATATTAGGAAACGAAGGAAGGTACTTAATTTTTAAATTATACATTAGAATACAGGAAGGTATGTATGTAGGTATTAAAATAAGGACGTCAAGAAATGAAATAGGTGACTTGACCTGGTCATTTTAACATGATACTGAGTCCGAAGTATTTTCTTAGAAGTATTTTCCTCCAAATTAGTTCATTACGAGTGATAAAGGTGCTTTTTTTTCGAACTGACTAATGCTGTTGGTTCTATTGACCTTTACAGCTTCACCGGGGGTTTGGGGGTCTGGAGGAGGACTTAAAAACTACTATAAGAAGCGACTGCCTAAGGGCACCCAGGTGGGTACGGACCTCGGCTTAGGACGTCGCTGGGGAGGGAGTGATCGGGGAGAAGTGATAAAGGTTTATTCTATTTGCTGCCATCTTAAGAAAGAAAACAGCATCTCTGTTACGCAGAGTGCAAGGCAACACCAACGGCGCCCTGATGGTGATGATCACCAATAAAACTGATTCTCCTATTATGAGTATGAGTATACTTTACTAAATCCAATTTAGTTATTAAGTACTAACATAAGATAAGTCACATTTTATTACCAAAGTGGACCATTGTTATCTTAAATATACATATTTTTGTTTATTCTTTTCATGTAGGGTAAGTAACCTTTAGTAAGTACATTTTATCTTCTTATGTTACTCACAATATTTTGATTTAGAAGGCCCTGGAAGGCGATTCTCGCAGCGTTCGACATACAAAAGTCGTGCGCCACGAACGTCTTGTCACGCTCACATGTAATGTGAGCGAATGAGATAGGACTAATGTCGAATTCGACAATTCACTACAAGAATCGCCGTCCTATATTAACAAAATCTTTGGTATCACAATTACTTTTGTCGGGACATTGTCTTACAATATTTTCTTTCTTAAGTTTCAAGTTATGATTCAAATTCGTTTTTGTTCTATTTTGTTTCTATTATGTTATGATTGGTTACCATAGAGCTCCACAACAGTTACGTTTCCGCTCTCGCAACCGCTGTCTCTTATGAATTGCCACACTGTTTATATCAAAGAGCCGCAACCGGCTCCCGGTATAAGAATTCATTTTGGCATTAATAATGTATGAAACTAGTGAAGACTTTATTACGTCTATGCTAATGTTTAATTGAATTGTATGTTACATTTTTTTTATTATATCGATGCTATTAAGATACGTGGGTGGTTATTACAAGTCATTAATTCATTAATAAATTAAGAAGAAAGTAAAGTGGGGTCGGTAGCGTCTGATGGTCTACTATCAGAAAGTGATGGAGCAAGTTAACTTACTTGAGTATTGTGCGATAAGTAAATAGGGATGCAGTGGAAGCATGGAAGGAAGGTGGTGGAAGCTAGACTGCAAAGTCTGGAACATCGGCGCAAGGTTGCCTGTCTATCGGTATTTTATAGGATACATTTCGGAGAGTGCGCATCGGAATTGCACGACCTTATTCCAGCATCTCCATTCCACCTTCGGACTACCAGGCGCGGGGAGGGGTTCCATCCTTATGTTGTTGATATCCCATCTGTTCGTACGAAGCGATTTGCTTCTTCGTTCATTATGCGAACGGCTAAGGAATGGAACAGCCTGCCGGCGTCTGTATTTCCCGAAACCTACAACCTGGGGATCTTCAAGGCCAGAGTGAATAGGCACTTACTGGACCCGCATGCTCCATCGTCGACCTCATCGTCGCTTACCTTCAGGCGAGATCGAGGTCAAATGCGGGTTTAGTAGTCAATAAAAATAAAAGCTGTTTAAGGAGCCCAGTCGGAACCAGAACCTCGATCACGATCAACAAATTACTTTTATGGGAAAGTGGTATGGCGAGCTCAATAATCCACCACGCGTAACTTCGTGAATCTTTGATGGTCGCGATATTTCGCACAGAGTAGACTGACTTGGTAGAGGCATTGGAACAAAATAATGAAATTAAAACGTTTTAATGCACAACGCGAGGACTTTCAACTTACAAACTAGATCGTCACCAGGGGCCTAATTCGCCTAAATTACAACGTTTGTAGTTCTATTTCTATCCAATTTCAATTTAGTTTTCGTTCCAATTCTATTTGGACACCAAATCGCATTCTGCTGACGCATAACTCTACCACTGCCACCTTTCGATTTACTATCGATCGGGAAAAAGTACCTCGGGAGGAACTTATGTTCGATCGTTATATTTGACAGTTGAAGCGTTTTGTTACCGTTCAACTGCTTTCCAGTATAAATTAAACGTTTTATTAGAATGCACAAATACGTTACTGATCGATCGATCGTTGACTCGATCGGAACTTAACTGAAATTGGATCGTTAGTGGGTAGTAGCATACGAAACGCGTCATAACGATGCAGTTTAGATTCAATTAAGTTTTGTATTTAGTGGAATCGATCTCCTGTATCTTAATCATACCTGAATTAGTACAAAAGAAAGTCCCGTCACGTCCGTTTGTCTGTGTGTGAAGACTAGTACCTAATGGCTGAGCAGATCTTGTTCAGGTTTTCACTGCATGTAGGATGGTCTTTTTATTACCCACGACGGAACGGAGAAGGTATATGCGTTTGACCTAAGAGGATGTTTGTTTGTTTGTGTGTGCATGAGTCTGTTCCCATCTAGCTCCGAAACGGCTGAACCAATTTCGATGCGGTTTTGTGCTATAGCTTTGGAATTTATCAGAGCGGGTTCTTTGCTGGATTTTATGTTACATGATAAACCACAATGTATCTTACACTCGTCATCTATTTGTACTTGCTTACCCACAGTCACACATATACTACAGATGTTTGTGAAACCTTATGTTTAAAAAAATGGCTACTCACAAGGCTTCATGCAGCACAATGTATATTACCTATGATATCTCATATGTACTATGAATGCAATAAATGTTTGAAGTATCATATTTCTTCAGTAAGTAATCCGTAATTGATTAATTCATAAATATTTGTGTAAAATGTCTCATTCTCGTTGTTTTATTTCAAGGATATGTTTGAATTTTTTTATCAAACTTGGCTGTAGCCGTCTCTACATCCATCCCTACTCTACCATCTATTATCGGAATGCACATCGCGGTTTCGTAAGGGTTGAATATTTCCCTACTATTCCGACCACATTACCTCACCGTATCACACCATACTTACTGCAACTCTACAAGGTTCAAAGTCGCTTGTTTCAGCGTGATAGTTAAATTTGTCAGTCGATACTTACAGAAACAGACGTTGCCACGATTTGCATTACCGAAATTGTGGAGTTTGTATGTCGTTTTTATGTCATAGGTACTTTTGTTACAAGTTATAGGTCGCGCAACAAGAGTTGAGCCCACACGGTACTCACACAGGTTCATTTTTGTAAACAGATAACACTACGTAATAAGATAATGACGTAGTCGCCGCGAGCGGGAACAGATTCACCAACACATGCAAACATATGCGTGTTGGCCTCAACTCCGACTGCGCGAGTTATATCTCTTTGTTGACATTTTGCCCAATTATGGACATTGCCTGTCTGTACTATGGGCCATGGTAAACTTCATAGAATTTAAATGGCAGCGACGATGGTGACACTTACCATCAAGTCCCGTTTGATTGTCTGCTTCTAATATTTAGTAAGTAACCGTATTTCCCTGTAAAAACAACAGTTGTATGGAAAGTATATGACCCCTATCAAAGATTTTGAAATTCACCATATATTGCTCCTGTGGATCAGACAAAGGACGAAGCTTAGAGACGTGGTAGACATCATCGAAAGCCCGAAATGGAGATGGGCGGGACACATTGCACGGATGCATAGAGACCGGTGGACCAGAAGAACGCTGGAGTGGAGACCACGGCAAAACACGCGGGGACAAGGGACCTATGAGATGGGTGGACGACATTCGGGGAATAGCAGACCACAACTGGATGCGCACCGCCTGCGACCGTCGGAAGTGGTAGAAGGTGAGGAGGCCTATGTCCGAAGGTGGACCACCAGTGGCTGAGATAGATAGATAGAAATTGCTCCTAAATAAAGAAGTTTTATATGGAAACCACATCTGCCAGTTGGCGAATACTCTGTGAGCATCTTTTAATGGACCTAATTATGTCTATACGCACAATTGCCTAAACCTTTTGGCTCGCTGTCAGTGCTTACATCATCATTCTAGAGGAGGGGTCTGCTAGTCTGATTTCTGTGCCCCCCACATCCCTGTCATTCACCAACTGACTCATTGTTTCAATCCACAATCAGCCATCATTAATTAATCAACATTATTATATTCTTAAAAAATGGCCCCGAAATGATGTTTCCATGTGAAATGTGTTTTATGTAGAGTTACAACTCTATTACATTAGAATTAGAATATTACAATTTTGTCGAGTTCTATTTCACAACGTAACTGGTACTGGATCTGTTATAATTTTGATCACACTAGCATCAGCTATGAGTCAGAATAGGCGCCATGTGTAACATACAGAGAGACAAACGAACGGACATGCAAGACGAAACTATGCCTAAGAGTTATTAGTAATGGCTTAATTCAAGGGTGTAATGAATTTTCCAGACTTTTTATTGAGTATACTTAAATGCATGAGAAAAGATTTGAGGGCAGACCAATCTATTTGTCTATAAAATAAATTTATTAGGACTGCCTTTGCACATTCTGTCCTTTTCTGTATCGTGTTGATTTCAGGCAGAAAACACATTTCAATTATTTTTAAGATCCTAAAAGGCAAATTCATGGTAATTAATTACCTTGGTATTTATATGTTATTGTTGTAAATAAAATTCACTTATATAACGTTTTCCATAAACCTTGCACACCTACTACCTCTTTCTCGAAATCATTTCCTCTGATCGAAGGTTGCCTGGAAGAGATCTCTCTTAGCGATAAGGCCGCCTAAATTGTACTTCGCTATTTTATTTTCTATCTCATGTTTGTTGTTTTATATTTGTGCAATAAAGTGTATTTTACTTTACTTAAGTATATACATAGATAATTTACAAATCTAGAATTATGTTGAACCAAACCCGGACAGAAATTTGGAACTCTCACAGAATAAAGATTTCTAACTCTACGTAAAATATACCGCCGCTGCAACAATTAAAATTTGATGATGCGGGCGCTCTGTTCTCTACCACCTAGCATGCACTCTCGATGCGTCTTGCAGTTGCACTCTAATGCACTTGTACGAGTACTTGCGTCACTAAATTATACCTATAGTTATGGCCAAATAATGACTGCTCCTATTAAAATAGGAGTAATTTTGTATGTAGAGGTCAAAATGTTTGCTAAGTAAGATTTTTGGCAGCATTTTTACCGTGCAGCTAGGCTAATTTTGGAATAAATTGATGTTGTAAAATTTATTTTAGTTCAGCCAAAATTCAAAAGTTACTTATTCATTGTAGTCTTACTTTTTTCTACTGTGTATTGTCATGCGAATTTTTTTGTCATTTTATTATATTTGATATAATTTTTAAGGTTATAAATAATTATGGACTCATTCGTATGATTTAAAAAATAATTTATAATTTAATTTTTAATTCTATTGGGTAAATTGTATGGTTTCAGTAGAGATGTTACGGAGGTGGTTTTACCGGATCCGGAGACGAAACCGAAGGTTTAAATTCGATTTATCGGAGTCGGAACCGGAGTCGGAGGTAGAAGAAAGATGTTCAGAAGAGAGATCTTTAGACCGTTTTTTAATTTTTATTTTTACTGGCCAATATTTTTTATGATAACGTGAGCGGCAATAATACATGTTCCATTATGTAGTCCTACACTATTTAAATAAATATTGAAATTTGAATATGTTTGCTCACAAATCTTCGGTATAACCTCCGATTCAAAATGATCGGAGCCGGAGTCGAAGCTCCGTAACATCCCTAATCGACAGTATGAGTGATTTGCAATAGCGTTATCGTTACAACACTATAATTCTATGAGAAACGTCACTTAACTCAATCGAACCAAAAATCCTGTTGCCTGATAGAGATCGCTCTGAGCGATAAGGCCGCCTTTGTATACTTATTCTATGTTTCCTTTCCTATGTAAAATTCTTGAGTGCAATAAAGTATTAATCTATCTATCTCTCCTACTGTAGACATAAAACAGTGATACATTTAAATTTATTTTTTATTCGCAAACAAATAAGTTAAGTATGTGTGTATAAGTTAAGAGTGTGTTTTAATGTTGGTATGTGATTAAGACAACCTGAAACTGATTATTTTATTTATTAAATAAAGTAATACTAAAATGTTCTAAGTAAAAGACCTGGCCCAGGTCGCCAGGTCGCTCCCTGCAGGGAGTGTCCCAAGGAGGCTGGCGGCGTTGCCCCGCTGTATAGCGAGATATATACGCTGAGCAAAGTAGAGGCCAGCCTTCTGGTCCCGGGATGTCTCTACAAGGCGCTTGGCTACTTGAAAGTGAAACTGTAAGTGTAAACAAATAAACGATAAATCAGTACATACCACTTACATAGCTAAAAAAACAAACCACGATGACAAAAATGTCACCACAAATCAGCTGTTAAAACCGGGAGCGCCTTGTCTAGTTTTTTTTCTAATAAAAAAGGTGATCTAAATATAATAATATCTTGATTTGAATGTGAAAGGGGCGACATCTGCTCTCGGCGGATGGAAGGAAGTGATGAGCGACAAAAAATGTTTAAATTTAATTTTGATCTTGTAATGTTGGATAATCATCTAGATCTTGCCACCTTCAAAATGAAGTTTGGAGGTCAGTATGCAAAATCGCTTGCCATCCTTTCGGTAGCTCAGCCTGGACTGGACCTCACTTTTCTGCGATCTTGCCTTTGTGGCGACGCACGACGCGCGTCACTACGTTTAGTACCTACTCACATCGGTGTAGAACGCGCTATCGAATTTTTCCTGGAACTTCGTATATATACGAGTTCCATACGTCCATAGTTGGGCAAGGACATCTGGTCACCAGGCACAACACATCGCCTGGTGGAAGATCTTCCCTTTTCCCTTTCATTACAACAGACATTACGTCATCCATGTCCTCACATAGTGCGTTCCTACACCTTCAAAGGTCAATCAATGAGTTTTCTTTGACTGTGAAGGAAAACATCGTGAGGAAACCTGCACATCTCAGTGTGCAGGTTTCCTCACGATGTGACCAGTGTGTACAATGGGGTAGGCACAAAAGATCCCGCAAGGGTCGAAGTGCCGCTGGGGTTATTCCCGGCTCCCTATAATAAGATAAAGGGTCAATCTTGGAAACTTATAGGGATTGTCTTTGCAGCAACATTGCAGCTGTCAGAAAAATAATGTTGGATAATACTTACTTTATAATGCTAAGTCGGTCATTGATAATAATTGTGAAATCTATCAAAAAATCCAATCGCGACTGAAGTCAAGTGATAGTTCTCCGGTCAAAATTGTCACAGATTTGAGGATCTATTGTCATACTCGTATCTTATCTAATCTTATGATAGGGGGCGGGGAATAACCCCAGCGGCACTTCGACCCTTGAGGATCTTTTGTGCCTACCCCATTTTACACACTGGTCATCTCATTGTCTCAAACAAGTATACCGAACTATTCGTCTTTTCATACAAATTCATTGTTCACATCATCATCAGCCAATGAATGTCCCCACTGTTGGGGCACAGGCTTCCCCTGTACAAGGGGGTACGGGCCATGATCCATCGAGAGGGCCCAATGCTGATTGGTGGATTTCACACGCCTTCGAAAACTGTTAATTTCCGCAGACATGCAGATTCCCTCCACCCGTTAAAGCAGTCGGTAAATGTACGTAAGTCTTTGCAAAATACGAAAAACTCATTGGTACATGGCACTGCACGGTTTCGAAACCGGACCTCCCGCATGGGAGTCCGGTGTCCTAGCCACTGTGCCACCGACATTCAGATCATCATCTTACAAATAAGACTGTATTTTACGTTTAAGTATATTTTCTTAAAATTATGTAAGTATAGAATAAAATAAATTAATCTAATACTAATAACATTATGGTAGACATCAGAATTAATAAAGATGTATGTATGAGTATGGCGTCATGTTTGCAGTCATGTCAAGAAATTTTTTTCTTTCATCCAAGCATATAGGTATGTCTTTTGTGTGAAAACCCACCACACATGGTATTGCTGCTTTGCGGTTGAAGAAGTAAATGTTAAACACACTTTCACTAAAAGCTCTGTTAAAAGGCTGATCGAAAGTAAAAAGCAGCTATCATGTTTAATTTAAACACTTATTTCCCGTAGGTGTGGGATGCACCTTGCCTGTTTTTATTGAGTGCAGTGTTGACAACTCGCTTTCTAATGAATGAAAACGAGAGTTATAGATTCCAGGTTTTTTAAAAGTCAAGGATCTTCTATTTGGTGCTGCAGCAAGTACGCCGTCTATTATTAATTTGGTGCTGCAGCAAGTACGCCGTCTATTATTAATTTGGTGCTGCAGCAAGTACGCCGTCTATTATTAATTTGGTGCTGCAGCAAGTACGCCGTCTATTATTAATTTGGTGCTGCAGCAAGTACGCCATCTATTATTAATTTGGTGCTGCAGCAAGTACGCCGTCTATTATTAATTTGGTGCTGCAGCAAGTACGCCATCTATTATTAATTTGGTGCTGCAGCAAGTACGCCGTCTATTATTAATTTGGTGCTGCAGCAAGTACGCCGTCTATTATTAATTTGGTGCTGCAGCAAGTACGCCGTCTATTATTAATTTGGTGCTGCAGCAAGTACGCCATCTATTATTAATTTGGTGCTGCAGCAAGTACGCCGTCTATTATTAATTTGGTGCTGCAGCAAGTACGCCATCTATTATTAATTTGGTGCTGCAGCAAGTACGCCGTCTATTATTAATTTGGTGCTGCAGCAAGTACGCCGTCTATTATTAATTTGGTGCTGCAGCAAGTACGCCGTCTATTATTAATTTGGTGCTGCAGCAAGTACGCCGTCTATTATTAATTTGGTGCTGCAGCAAGTACGCCGTCTATTATTAATTTGGTGCTGCAGCAAGTACGCCGTCTATTATTAATTTGGTGCTGCAGCATGTACGCCGTCTATTATTAATTTGGTGCTGCAGCATGTACGCCGTCTATTATTAATTTGGCGCTGCAGCAAGTACGCCGTCTATTATTAATTTGGTGCTGCAGCAAGTACGCCGTCTATTATTAATTTGGTGCTGCAGCAAGTACGCCGTCTATTATTAATTTGGTGCTGCAGCAAGTACGCCGTCTATTATTAATTTGGTGCTGCAGCAAGTACGCCGTCTATTATTAATTTGGTGCTGCAGCAAGTACGCCGTCTATTATTAATTTGGTGCTGCAGCAAGTACGCCATCTATTATTAATTTGGTGCTGCAGCAAGTACGCCGTCTATTATTAATTTGGTGCTGCAGCAAGTACGCCGTCTATTATTAATTTGGTGCTGCAGCAAGTACGCCGTCTATTATTAATTTAGTTGTTTAAGAATATATATCCTATACTTACCATAAGTGGAATTGCATGTGTGAATGAATGAATACACTTTATTGCACAAAATTAGTGTGATACAGAGCGTACGAAACAGATAACAATGAACAACCTGCCTGGAATGGAATAGTCTGTATTTCCCGAAACCTTGGGATCTTCAAGGCCAGAGTGAATAGGCATTTACTGGACCCGCATGCTCCATCGTCGACCTCATCGTCGCTTACCGTCAGGCGAGATCGAGGTCAAATGCGGGTTTAGTAGTCAATAAAAAAAAAGATAACAAATAAACGTTTTTCAATAGAAAAAGAGAAGAATAGAATACTATTCTATCTTCTACCGAAACTAAAAACTAAGAAACTAAAATCTCAGAGTGCCACTCGATTTTTTTAAACTTATGTTATGCACGCCATAAAAAAAACTCCATTCTTCAACTTAATTCAGCAATTAAAATATATCTCAAGGGTTTTTTAATTTCTTCGGGTGTAACTAAAACTCTAGAACCCAAGGGGGGTGATTAGTATCCATAAATGAACAATTTTCACTATGGGTCCAATTCAAAATTCAAAATCAGCTGTTTCATACATTACGGTCGTGTAGGTATGGGACAGCAGATTTTTTAATCTAGCATCCCTAACATAACAAACACGACGACGTACCGTCAAAAATAATTTATTATCTATCCAAAAATAATTGTTATAATTACTTATGCAACAGCGAACGCGATATCTCCCCTCTCGTTACACTTTTTATTATTATTCTAATCTCTTAATGACTCATACCATTGTCAAAGGGTCTCCACATGTTTGATCGGACGAACGATCGTGTTCCTTTGCATCTTATTATTAAAAAAAAACATTATTAGCCCGAATTCAAAAATCGAATATTTAGATCGAACGCATTGTTTAAATATTTGAATGGTGAATGGAGAACGTTCCATTTTTAAAATGTGATCCATCTTTTATGGTTATGTCAAAATTTTTCGGTACTATTTTGCATATGAACGGGTTTTATTGTTCGGTTTCGTTTGTTTGGTTTTGTGCCAGTTTTTTTAAATATTGGGATAGGCAGCGGTTTTGACACGGTATAGCCGGTGTCATTTAAAATTTCACGCTTGTATTTTATGGACAGTTTGTGTGAGTGATTGAAAGAAAGAATGAATTTGAACACTTTTAAAATTAATCATAACAGTTACAATTTCGCTTATATTTGAATTTAATTCATCGAATTCTTGGGAGCGTTTGTACAATCTAAAAGAACTCAGAGCGCGGTAGCTCAGTGGCTAGGACGTCGGATTCCCATGCGAGAGCTCCGGATTCGAAACCATGCCTGTCATTTTCGAAAGACGCATTTACCGACTGCTCTAATCGTGAAGAAAAATATCTTAAGGAAACCTGGACACTGAGACACCCAATGAAAGAAATGGGAAATGTGGGGAATAGGACATAAAACGCAAAGCGTTGCGTAGATGGAGCCACGAGCACACTCCGTAAACAGAAAAGTAATATTGAAGGTATCACAAATTTATCGTTATTTGGATTAATTTAATTTAATTTCTCAAAGCTATAGTAAAATTGTGATGATATCATGACATCATATGGCCATTTCAAAATAGCAGACCAAAAAAATTTGTTAAGACAGCGTGGCGCGAGTCTGAAGGGTAAAAAAATATTGATGAAAAGGAACGTATCTACATGTTTATTGGCTACGTACAGTTGTGCTAGTGGCGCCTCTAGTTGTAAAACATTGCAGGATTATCTCCTATTGGAAACTACTCCATTAAATCTGCCAAGAGAGTCATTCTATGTGATTAATCGCCATCGCTAAAATGAATTTAATTTTCTCAGGATAACACAGGATTGGCATCTCTGGTGTTATAGGTGTTTGTAGGTGAGGGTAACCACTTAACATCAGGTTTGCCATGCAAAAAAAAACTGGTTGTTAAATCTTACAATACGTAAGTCATCATCAGCATCCTACTCTAGTCCACTGCTGGACATGGGCCTCCAGGGCGCGCCATTGAGCCCGATCTTCGGCTCTTCTCATCCAGTCGCTGCCAGCCACCTTGCGCTGATCGTCGCTCCATCTAGCAGGGGGTGTCCCACACTACGTTTGCCCAAACGCGGTCTCCACTCCAGAACTCGTCTACCCTAGCGGTTGTCGGTTCTGCGACAGATGTGACCGGCCCACTGCCACTTCAGCTTGCTAATCTTATGTGCTATGTCGATAACTTTTGTTCTATGCCGGATCTCCTCATTTCGGATTCGATCCAGCAGAGATACTCCGAGCATAGCTCTTTCCATAGCACGCTGAGCTAATACGTAAGTAAATACAGAAAAAAATACTATGGTTATCCGTAAAACAAATTATAACTCTTCTCTTGGCAAAAAATAACCAATAAAAAATACAATACAAATCACTGTATCGCCTGGTAATGATCTTGATGTGTAAAAGATTGTAGAGAGAGACAGTTTAATCGTATTCTCGTAGTGTTAGAAAGGGACACAAGACATGTGATTTCTCACCGGAAACGGAATAATATATGGCGCATTGTTAGTAACGAGATCGGTTTGTGTATTCGTTTGTCCGTGGGCGAGTGTGCGCTCGCCCTTAAATAGAGCTGTGATTTTTTCCTTTTATTTTCTGAATTACACCATGTTTAATGCGAAATTCCGCGTGTCTTGATTTATGGAAATACAAACTACCACATGCACCGAATCATGGCACAAGAAGAAAGGCATATCAAGTACGGATTGCACGATGTTCACGTCACCGCACAAGGGTACGTCATCAACGGTAACACTCGTTTGATGTCGTACCCTTGTGCGTGACGTGAACATAGTACAATCTGTAGTTGATATGCCTTTCTTCTTGTGCCATACATCTAATAAAATAACTACGACGCGTTGATAAATCCTGAAAAACATACAGCAATTAACAGGCATAGAGTGAGCTGGGATAGAAGATAATAATTAGATTATACAAGAACTTTAAGAGCATCGGTGGTCTAGTGGCTAGGACGCCGGACTCCCATGCGGGAGGTCCGTGTTCGAAACCATGCAATGCCATGTACCAATGGGTTTTTCAGATGTTTACGTACATTTACGGACTGCTCTAACTGTGAAGGAAAACATCGTGAGGAAACCTGCATGTCTGAGGAAATTAAAAGCTTCCGAAGGCTTGTGAAATCCACCTCGGATCATGGCCCGTACCCCCTTGTGCAAGGGGAGGCACGTGCCCCAAAGTAAGGACATTAAATATACGCTGTTGATGATACTAGAATTTTATCACCTCTTGTATAATACCTCCTGCAACTGATTACGATTGAGGGAAAGTCACGTTCTGGTAGAAGAAAAGTCGTAACCTCATCTTCGTATGGCCTTTCTTATGGCTGATTTACATTGGTCAAGTGCGTAAGTACAGTGATGTAAACCGATCGGACAGTGGCGAGTACTGTACTCGCTACTTCGCTAAACACGAACCGACCTTTAAGGCGTAGTATTTTTATGCTAGCATTAATAACTGTAGTACCGTGTGTAGTATTTGCAGATACAAAACGCAAAGTCGTATTTATCTACCCACATGTAGTTAGGAAAATAGAAATAAAATAAACAATACCTGGAGATGTGTAAACGAAACCGGTCGTGTTCATCAAAATATCGAATTGTAAACGTGAAACAGTATATTAATATTAGTAACTAGGTTTGAATTCCTGAAGTTACTATACGCATTGAGGAGCTCGTAGCCTAGAGTGATCGTGCAGGTTAAGCGACGTTGGCGCGGTCGGTACCTGGATGGGTGACCGCTTGTGGCATATTTCATCTAAGCTCCTCGGTCCCTGTTGTTGTCGTTCGACAGCAGTCGTTAAGCCATGTCAGAGGCGGCCTGAACAACTCTGATAAATAGGTGGACCGCTAACCATACGATAAGCAGCAACTTACTTCTACTACAGATAACAACAACATTAGTAACACCGTATTATGTAAAGACCAGCAAATCCGCAACCCTTTACTGGCATCATTAGCCGGTGACAAATGAATCGGGACGCGTGGCGAATGCGTACACGCAGCTATTTATCTTGTATCTGTCTGTTTGGGATTACTACACAGCCACTACACAACTAAATCTTGAATATTTTTATAGAGCTCTAGAGAGAGGTTTGTTAACAATACGACATAGAATAATATAAAGCTCTCTACCCATGGAATGGAATATTAAATTCGGTGTATATTTTGAAGCTAAAAAGAATGGAGGTATTGTATCGAATCGAGTAGTTTAGAGAAGACATAAAAGGGTCTAGTGTCAGATGTTAACAGATAATTAGTATAGTGTTAGATGTTACTAGAGGTGGAGAAAGAGGCAAACCCGGCCTTGAGGCACAGGATGCCAACGGTGACAAAATGCAGCATATGCGATTGCGAGTACAACTTCAGGATCGGGTTGTTGAGCCATTCCAAGACGCAGCAGCGTTGAAGACATGAAGACTTGAATTGAAGACAATATCCAATTTGTCTACATGACTGACAAAGATTCAGGAGCAGCTTAAGAAATAAAGCCTATAGGCTTATAGTCTGTATATCTAATAACTAATTGAGAAAGTCTTCTATAGATGAAGATAATCATCATCATCAGCCTATAAATAACTCCGCTGTTGGGGCACAGGCCTCCCCTTGTACAAGGGGATATGGGCCATGATCCACCGAGCGGGCCCAGTGCTGATTGGTGGATTCGAAAACTTTTAATTTCCTCAGACATGCAGGTTTTCTCACAATGTTTTCCTTCACCGTTAGAGCAGTCGGTAAATGTACGTAAGTCTTCGAAAAAATCAGAATAACTCATTGGTACATGGTATTGCATGATTTCGAACCCGGACCTCACGCATGAGAGTCTGGCGTCCTAGCCACTAGGCCACCGACGCTCTCAATATCAAAGCCAAATATGAAATATATCTAAGCATATTCTCCCATAAACATTTCACAGAAGAAGCAGCAGCAGCTGAAACAAAGCCTTTAGTCTATGCAATGAATATTTGTGAAAATAGTTTGTGGAAGAAGATAAAAACAGCAAAACTGAAGTCTACATCATTGTAAACAGATACCCCAACAAAAAAATTACAGAAGCAGATTCAGAAGCAAAGTCTGTAACTAGTGCATCCAATCCAATAAATCTAATTGAGATAATCGTCTATAATTACATTGTCTTCTGATTAGTGCAATTAAAGACAAAAACGCGTGATTCCCGCCGCCTCGTCACGCGGCTTGCTCAAAGCAACGTGGTCATGATTGGAACCGTATTCAGGGAAATGTGTCTCTATTTATATCTTTCTTTCTTTATCTCTTTCACTACTCCTCCTCGCGTCGTAATCCTCGTCGTGATAACCTTTAGGTATCACCTTCTGGCGGATGATCTTCCTCCATTTATTTATTTCTTTCACATATAATAAATTTCAATATTACATACATACATTAAATTCTTCACGCCATGTCTAGCTCGAGATAAAGATTCATCTCGAGCTTTTGTTGCATCTATCATCTTTATTGTCACCTACCTTATTAATTGTAAAACAAAATCCTTAATTAGATTTCTGTGCATCAGTTGCCAGGAACAGATCGCTGTTAGCGATAAGGCCGCCTAAATTGTACTTCACTATTTCCTTTTCTATCTTTTGTTTGTTGTTTTCTATTTGTGTAATAAAGTGTATTTTACATTATTTTACTTCGGTACTTACACACAAACCTCTATAAAGTAAAAAAATTGCAAAGTGCTTCAACCCAACACGATTAGTAATTATTTTTCTGATCTCCTCTCTCTTTATGACAATAGTTTATCATTTTTTTTTAAATTCAAAACGAGATCAATAGATAATAATTCAATACAAGCTTCCTGCCGAACGACTCCGAATAGGCGTCCGATCCTTCCGATCCATCCGAACGTATTTGAAATTCAAATTTGGAAATCCATTAGTGCGACTCGTCATTTTAATGTGACACAGTATTGAGTTACTCTAATTGATGGGTGCTCACAGTTCGTTTTTTGAATCGCCTTTCGAAATATGAAATTTGAATATCGAAGTTCCGTTTTTACTTTTTATTTCGTTGCTTGTTTATGGATTATTTTGGTGCCAGTGACTTTGCATTATTTTTAGTTAAGTTATACTTTATACCTTCATGAATTTAGTCCCACAGTAAGTGATTTGATGAGGATTACCAACTAGATTCCTTAGGGCCGCTTGCGCGAAAATGGGTGTCAAATGTTCTTGATCCGGGTTTGATATCCCTGGGTTAACTCGCGAATTGTCTATGGTTTTGATACAAAAAAATCAGAATTTACGTTGGTGCAAGACGTTTTTGTGATTTAACCCGGGTTAGGCACTAACTTTCGGCATAATTCTTATTTCGACCTTCGCGCAAGGGGGCCTTAAAATACCTGCCGATTTACTCATACTTACATAGTGTTTTAGTTTAACTAGGTACTTTTCCAAAGAATACTTTTGCTTTATGTACAAATACTGGGAATAAAAAAAAATTGATACTCGGATTTGGATCAATATACAATGTGAAATGTTGATATTCGGATTTGGATCAAGGAATAAATATTATCTATGTAAAATTTTGAAGACTGTATCTTATTCCGTTTAGGCGCTAGAGATCCGACTGACAGACGGACGACGGAACGACATCAATAGACCACCTTCCCCTCCCTTCAGTGTCTTCTCCTTCAGGTCCTAGAACACCTAGTGGGGCACAGGGCTGAGACAATATTCTTTCACCGCGCTCTGTCCGATGCCGCAGACACTATGGTTTCCCAGGAAACTTTAGCCGCATCCAGGTCTTTTTGAAGAGTACTGTGGCGACGCACGACGCGCGCCACTAATATACAGTACCTACTCACATCGGCGTAGAACGCGCTATCGAAAGGACTTCGTATATATACGAGTTCCAAACATCCACAGTTGGACCAGCACATCTGGTCACCAGGCACAACACCCCGCCTGGTGGAAGATCTTCCCTTTTCCCTTTCATACAACTGACGTTACGACATTCCATATTGGTGACCCCTACTACGAAAACTTAATTGGAGTGGATCGTACCTACAATTGGTGACCCCGACGTGATACACTACGTTTCCACGTCTTCCACGTTTACGAGATCCTCCTGTAGGTAACCAGTTCAAGGAGGCGTAGGCGATGCTTTCCCTTCAGTGTACGGATCCATAAAAATATACAGGCCATAGACAATTTTTTTTTGTTAGAGGTACACAGAAAGACATTGTTGGTGACATTAAAAAAAATATTTCTAACGTGCTGCTTCCGCAATCGTACCGTGTAATTCATATTGATGATTGCATCGATACAGAATCGTATCGATTTGGTTGTCAGCTCGATCATCAATCTACATTTCGGAAACCCGTTCGCAAAGAACGAAATTAATCGCATTCGGAATTGATTCAAAAATAATAACTTTTTTATAGCTATTTGTAAAGATTTCCATTTTTTTTAATTGCAACTGTATTTAATGTAGTTATTTTTTAAAACTCTTTCTACATTGAAACGATGGTCTTCTAATATTACTCATACGCTGACCAAAAAAATAAAAACCCCATGGATCCCGGGCAGTTCGTAAAATTCCAATTTCGTATAATTAATAAATATTGCAAGACTGTGCAATTAGGTAGAAACAACTTCGAGAAAGAAGCCGACAGAAGAATTCAGCTGGGTTGGGCAGCATTTCGGAAGTTACGTCACATCTTCTCGTCGCCCATACCTCAATGTCTAAAGACAAGAGTCTTTAACCAGTGCGTCCTACCAGTAATGACCTACGGAGCCGAAACGTGGACACTGACGGTGCGACTGGTTCACAAATTGAAAGTCGCTCAGCGTGCTATGGAAAGAGCTATGCTCGGAGTACCTCTGCTGGATCGAATCCGAAATGAGGAGATCCGGCATAGAACAAAAGTTATCGACATAGCTCATAAGATTAGCAAGCTGAAGTGGCAGTGGGCCGGTCACATCTGTCGCAGAACCGACAACCGCTGGGGTAGACGAGTTCTGGAGTGGAGACCGCGTTTGGGCAAACGTAGTGTGGGACCTGCTAGATGGAGGGACGATCTGCGCAAGGTGGCTGGCAGCGACTGGATGAGAAGAGCCGAAGATCGGGCTCAATGGCGCGCCCTGGGAGAGGCCTATGTCCAGCAGTGGACTAGAATAGGCTGCTGCTGATGATGATGATGAATAAATATTCGTGATTCGTTCATACGACTGCCACTACTTTTTGTAAGTACCCATATATCACAGTAAGGAAGGTAGTATTTGGACATGTTAGTTTTCAATACAAATATTAATTTCTTGAAGTGTACTCGTAATAAAACTCCCCATAATTCAAATAACGGAAGGACAACAAAATAATAAAAACAAGAAGCCGCCATTCGTTTTATAACAACGGAAGTGCAATGGAAGACGATAATGAAAAGATGACATACCAATACATCTGTTTAATATTGAACACTCGGGTTGAATGGACTTCTAGTAGATACTGAGAGATAGGCAAAGAGAATGCGCGGACATAAAGTTATTTATTTATTTACTTACACTTCAATGCACACAAAAAAGTGTGCCGCTGCCGATTTCTATGAAGTGCACTAGGCTCACTCTATAGAAATCCGCCACGGCAGCGGGGTGCCCGCTCTAAATAAATCCACCCTAAAGGTCAAAATTGTATCAGACTCAAGGTCAAACATTACGAAAAGAGTCCCCAGAATTGTTGCACTCTAGACGTATTCGTAACAATCACATCAAACATTATTGAAGGAAATGTTCACGTCATCGTCAACCACTGCTGTGAGTTTTTAGCTTTAATGTTCTCAAAACGATGCATGCTAAACAGAGACAGCGCTATAACCAACGCGCATAGCATTATCTCTGTTTAGCACGTCATCTCATGATATAATTTCATCGTTTTGAGAACGGTAATTGTTGCGAACACTAAAATTAAATATATATATACATGTATATATACTTGCTATACCGACATGGTTAATCATGTTAGGACTAAATAATAACATTTGTATGTAGCTCATGATTAGGCATGAATAAATGAATTCTGACTTGTATTGTCTATGGCAAGTTATTGAAATAAATTGAAAAAAAAAAAAAAACGTTACGTCACCTCCCTACTTATTTTCTGTAATAGCGATACTTTCGTACGTAATAAAAGTTGTTCAAGATTTAATTGTTTTCATCATGACTCCAAGCCTTCCATCGACCTACAAAGCACCACAGTCCACTCTAACAGTAATGCTGCCTACCCCTGAACCTGAAGTGTGTTCCTAGACGTTCACACCAAGCACGACCAAGTTGCTCGTGAGCCAGCGCCCCCGACCACCCATGGCAGTCGCGCGGGGGAGCACTGTCCCGAACCGATAATCATGTCGCTTATTCAATTCGAATGTAAAATCGAACGCTAATTCCACATTTGAATAATGACTGTCCGTTGGTGTTCTTTATTTGAAAGTTTTTATGGTTCTTACGGCTTGGCTACTTGGGGTTTAAGCTAGTTTTGCTTAATACGGATCGGAAATCGGAATGTTATTTATTATTATTTATTGAAAACCTATTACAATTGCTCTCCCTCCTGGCATTCGTGAAAGTCAATCCTTTCTTACCTTTAAGAAACTTGTCAAGGAACATTATTCATCTCTCCTTTCGTTTTTATTTTGTCTTCACTGTATTATCTTTATTATATTATAATTATATTTTTATGTTAGTATATACTATTTATTTATTTGTATATTTATGTATTATATTATATTTATGTACGTATTTCCTATTTTGTATTATTAAGTAGGTATATTTATTTAGCAGATAGGTGTACACTTCGCCTGCCTTGATATGAATCAAATTGTCATTTTATGGGGTTTGCTGGAAGAGATATCTCTTAGAGATAAGTCATGCCCTTTGTGTTTCACATATTTTTGTATAAGTTTGTGTTATAATGTCTGTGTACAATAAAGAGTTATTTACAATTTTATAACGGGATGTCCCAAATCAAAATTGTAGCCAATACTTCATAATACTATATACATTATTAAAATATATGATTATTATTGATTTTTTTTAATGTTGGGGTTAAGTCAGGGGTTCCCAAACTTATTCAGTTCGCAACGCACTTACAGGTTTAGTATTTCGTCCCGGCGCCCTAGTTAAAATATGTGCAAGTACCTACCTACACGTACAATGATATGAAAACAACTGTTTTAGTTAAACCTCATAATGCAAGGCTCACTTAAAAATATATTGAAAACAAGAAACACACTCACACAACATTAGTGCAATTTATTTATTTATATACCTAAATTCTTCACAAGTATTTAATCATTTTGATTTTTTGATTTTTTTGCCCACCACTATCGCTCCCACTAACATCTTGGGATAAGGGGTGAAATGAAAAACAGCATTGCATAATTGGTAGCCGAGTATGTCAGCATTTGCTGACTTTCCCCCTTTTTGCCAAATATACATATACATACATAGAAGAAAAGAACACTGATACACAAGAAAATATTATAATTGACAGAAAAAATATGAAAATAGAGTATTAGAAACAGATGCTTGATCATTCTCACAGAAAATAAACAAGTCGACAGCTTATTATCTTTCCATTTTGCATATACATATGTAATTTTAGTTTCTGGTAAAGAGAAAACAGGAGTGCCTCGCGGCGCCCCGGGGAGCCGCGAGGCACAGTTTGGGAAACCCTGGATTAAGTCGTTGTTTTAAATAAAAGAGGGTATAACCATGAAGTCATGACGTTAATAGTAATACTTAAGAAATTGTAGGTACTTATATAATTATAGGTACTCGTAAGCGCATGTGGCGCTAAAGGAAGGGGCCTATATCCCAGCAGTGACCAGAAATAGACTGAGAAAGAAGAAGAAAGAAGATAACACAAACATATTATCATATCATATCATTTATTCATGAACAATCATAAATTGGGTGTGAATACAAAAAAATAAACATGCCAAAAAATAATAATCAAAAACAATAATAATAAAGTGTGTGTGTGTGTGTGTGTGTGTGTGTGTGTGTGTGTGTGTGTGTGTGTGTGTGTGTGTGTGTGTGTGTGTGTGTGTGTGTGTGTGTGTGTGTGTGTGTGTGTGTGTGTGTGTGTGTGTGTACACAATATATCACAAAAAATATAAAAATTAAAACTGAATCCAAGAGTTATTGTCAAATCAATATACAATACATACATATGTACAATACAATAAATAATAATCTGCTAAATAGTCATATATATCTGTTATATTATCGGTTATTTAAATATATTTTTTTTAATTTGGTACGTTTTTTTATACTGTATAAAATAATAATAATTATTTTTTTTTCATTTTTTTTCATTAAATTGGAAATAATAATGGAATAATGCTTGCAGGCATAATGTTATTTTTAACCAAATATTTTTAAATTCGAAGAAAGGGTCCCTTTCTGTTCAGTCTGATTTCTGTAGTTGTAACAATTCTGTTTAATTCGAATTTAAATAATAAAGTATCACCAATATGCTAATTTGAATTACGATAATCAATAACCTATAGTTAAATACTCCTGGAAACTATCCATAAAAGTATCGATACGCGATCTAACGAGTGTTCGTAAAGAAAGCCATAATATAATAATAGACGTATTCTGCAATTATTAACGGACGCTTACTTTCCTTCATTTTACTGGTCAAGCAAGTATGGAGAGGGCTTCTTAGCAATCGTCTTGAAGTGTGCTTGATTTGTTTTGTTGTCAAGCGTGCTTACAATGCGGAATAAGCGTCATTTCACTGCAGTGTATGTAACTTTATATGCTTCAAAAGAAAGCGGTCAAACTTTAGAAGAAGAAAAAGGTAAAAGGTATAAAGGTATCGTTGGCATTTTCAATATTATTTCGTAATTAGCACGTTATAACTCAAGCATTCGCTATTAATGTCTGTACATCGAGAAAAACCGAGCAAACAGTAGTGATAAAGCTCTGTGTTTATTCTATCGAGTGAATGATCGAGTCAATTCAAGTCAGTTGCCACCTTAACAGTGTCTCTGTTAAAATCAAAGAAAGTCATATCCAAAATATCAGTATTTTGAGCACATATTTAGAAAATCCAGTTAAGAACCAGCTCTGATAAATTCCAAAGCTATAGCAAATAACCGCATCGAAATTGGTTGAGCCGTTTCGGAGCTAGATGGGAACAGACACATGCACACACAAACAAACAAACATCATCTTAGGTCAAATATACCTTCTCCGTTCTGTCGTGGGTAAAAAGTGAAATAAACGGGATTCGAATCTGCGACTAGCCTTTCCGGGGCCTGCTTCATTCCGATAGAGCTTTCACGATCCGAAGACTCATGATTCAATTCAATAGGTGCTTACTTTTCATTTGGCACAGAAACCAGGCTTAGATATATGGCATATACACATACATGGAAAGTAGAGCCAATATCAACTTGTTTACATCATATTTTTATTTCATCAATTTCACAATATCACTTGTTTTACAGGGACGTTCAGGGAACTGGACATGGGGAATTGGACGTAACGCCCCTGATCCAAGCACAATCTTCTTGTCTTATGTCGTATTCTTAACAGATGGTGGAGCATTGGTGGCACAGTGGCGGGAGGTCCAGGTTCGAAACCGTGCAGTGCCATGTACCAATGAGTTTATCGTATTTTTCGAAGACTTATGTACATTTACCGACTGCTCTAACGGTGAAGGAAAACGTCGTGAGGAAACCTGCACACTGAGATGACCAGTGTGTAAAATGGGGTAGGCACAAAAGATCCTCAAGGGTCGGAGTGCCGCTGGGGTAATTCCCGGCTCCCAATATTCCAAGCACAATGCATCCTCCACTAATAGAATATTAATAATAAATTCTAATAGCTTTTTAGAAAGATGCAATATTTAATTTTGAGCAGTGATTGACGCCCGAACGTGCGAAAGCTCATTCTAACAAAAAAGCCATCTCCACTTACCCCCCAATACCGCGGTAGTGATTGGCAGGTGCCGGTCGCGCTTCATTACCTCGCCTCCGCGCGGCGTCGGTTAACCTCCACGCACCGCGGCGCGGGCGCTGCTTGAAAGGAGCGCATCTGTCTCACCATTTGTAATCTTTATACGGTTAGTTCTGTGCGTTTTGTTCACAGTTTGCTCTTTACCAGTAGGAATGGGTTAGAATTTTTCTGCCGTCACTGGGTATGTTTAAGCGTGACGTATGAGGGGACTAATTTAAAATACATATTACCAATGTTTTTCATTAATTACTCCAACTAGGTTAGGTCCAAAGGTGCATTCGATCCGACGACGCTTGCGCCGAAGTCTCGTGCCCTAGCCTTTGAGCCATCGTCCCCCTTTGATTCTACAAAAAGAGTTATGGTATCCCATTTTTGTAAATGAAACTAATAATCGACAGTAATCAACACTACAGGACATAATATACTCTATACTAGATATTGACAGATCACACTTCTTTTTTTTCCCATGTTTATTGTTGCTAGAGTCTAACTCTAATCCGTGTATAACCTTGCTAGTGCTAGGGCTACCTTAGGGTCTGCCTACCTTGCCATAAGTACCTATGTTACATAGGTATATTACGTTCTAAGTCACAAAGAATGTCACTGATTGAAGAGACCTGGCTTTTATTGACACCCAGTCGAATCTGGATTAGAAAACTGCACAAAAGTTCCATAAAGGTGATCTGAGTTTAATGTCATTTCATTTATTTTGCCATAAATCGCGTGTAGGTACATTGTGGGTCTTATAAATATATACATACGTTTCAACACGATTTTACCCATTGGGTGTAGCAAAAAAAATAAAAATATTGATTATTAAAATTAAATTATTAGATTAAAATTAAATTTAAATTAAGCAATTATATCAAAATCAAATATACCTAATGACTATAAAATTTAATTATGTACCCAAATCAAATAAATCGCAATAATTTATATTTATAAAACCAAATGTCAAATCATATTATTAATTACCATAATGTCAATCATAATGTGAGTTTGAGTTTAATGTGAGCGTCGGTGGTCTAGTGCCTAGGACGTCGGACTCCCATGCGGGGGGTCCGGGCTCGAAACCAGGCAATGCTATGTACCAATGAGTTTCCGGTTTTTTCGGAAGACTTACGTATATTTACCGACTGCTCTAACGGTGAAGGAAAACATCGTGAGGAAACCTGCACAGAGTAAACCAGTGTGTGAAATGGGGTAGGCAATGGCAAACCACCCCATTAATTCTGCCAAGAGAATCGTTCTACGTGATTAATTCCTTAGAATAATCTCGACCCTTAGCAATGAGGAATACGACTTAGAAGAAGAAGAAGAATAGTTGACAAGGATAATGACGTGTTTTTTTATCATACTTGACTGATGAAATCGAGGGAATTGAATACCTACCCTGGACTAAAGGACAAACTGTTAAAAGCGTATCGAAACGAAACACCCAAGTCCTTATAACAAGTATGGGAAAAATTATCCGCATAATTTAAATTTTGTTCCGCTCATACAAACAAAATAGAGCAAGTAATTCGATACGATGTTTCACCCATCTTTGCATCTGTCATCGCCATATTGATTCAACCCTTCAGCGTTCAGTGTGCGACGCATCTCAAATCTTTGCTCTTATTCAATGCGATGCGCGAAAATTTGCATATGCCATTTGAGGGTTAGAAAAAAATTAACATTTGGTGTGTTCTTCATTCGATTTTGTTTCGCATTTTAGTTGCTATAGAGTTGGAATTTGAGGAGTTTTGGTTTAAGGATGAAAGATTGTTGTGGAGGTTCGTATGATCCTATATCGTTTTTAAAATTTGAATTGTATTGATTTGTTTTAGAGACGTTTTTGTGTTGCACGATTTTAACTATGAGAACAGCACTTAACCCTAAAATGGTTTATGATAATTTTTCGCAAAGCGAATTATTTTTGCTATCATTTTTCAATAGCTCATTAAAGCTCGCTAAAGCCAACTCTGGCGTAAGTGCTATAGGTTTTAACCCCATATTGTTATTCCAAACATTTTAGGTATTGTGCCAAGACCGATTTTATGGTGTTCATTTGAATTTCGATGGTGTTTGAAAGGTTGATTTGCATGATTGTGATTTAGGGTTTATTTCTGATATGTTTTGGATTTATGGTTTACGGATAAATGCACTTTAGTTTGAATCGGGTCATTATGGTTTGCATAATATTGCACTTTGCTGTGAATCGGGGTGCGAAAAGTGAGTTATTTTCTGTTGACCTTTAGAAAAATATAAAAGGACAGTTTTTGATACTCTATTGTCACTGGTTTTGTAATATAATACATGCATAATGTAATGTAGTGCCCTCCTTGAGTGGTGGCCAAGAACAGAGACAAGAGGAATACATCGCCCAGAAGCCAGATGGGCAGATGACGTTACTAAAGTCGCATCGAAGACCTGGATGCGACAGCACAGACCGGAAAGGGGCATAAAAGAGAGGAGGCTTATACCCTGCATTGGGATGGCATGGGCTGAGGATGATTATTGTCTAAAGGAGCATCATGGAATTACATAAAATTCGACGAAACATACCTTAGAGGCATCCTAAGATTGAAATTCAAGGCGGTCTTTAAACTACGGGAAAAGGCTACTATTAAGGCCGTCCTTGCGCCAACTGAGCTCTCGGATTAACACTAACCCGGGGTTAATTCTTTATGAAAAGCATAGACAATCGCGAGTCCAAGTTTAAATCTTGGAGCTAGATTTGCGCTCGATTAAAACGTAGAATACTCAAAAAAGAAAATAATCGACACACATCGAAGTATATCAGCCCACTGCGTCTAATAACTGCGCCGGCGCATGTTAACCACAAACAGTTAAATAAATTGACCGAGATACCATTTATCAAGCGCCTGCATTTTTAATTAGTAAAAAAACATATTCGGCCATACGCACTGGTGCGTGCCAATCGGCTTCCGATCTTGGTATTTTCTATCCCAGTCGCACTTCCAGGGTTAAGTATATTTTTGTCCCCTTTTCACGTGGTAGTAATTAGTTTCTCATGTATAGGAACTTTTGTTTAGAATGACATGTGGCCGGGAGGGTACTGTTAATTATTATCGGCTTTTTTAACGAACGAATCGATCGTATCGATCTATATTATTATTCTGACATGTAACGTTAACGTACTTTCTTTGTTTATTATTGTGTTTTCTGACCTTTTCTTCACTTTTTCTGGTTTAGAAAGGGGCTTTATTTGAGTGACATTTGTTTGACTGTTGGTTATAACAAGATCCTAATTGGAAACCAGTTTTTATGAAGTGTAAAAACGTTTTACTACTTTCGTAGCCTAGTTGCGAGCACGGTCCGAAATGGATCGTGCAGGTTATGCGACGTTGGCGCGGTCGGTACCTGGATGGGTGACCGCTAGTGGCATATTTCATCTGAGCTCCTCTGTGCCTCGGAGAGCACGTTAACCAGTCGGTCCCGGTTGTAGTCGTTCGACAGCAGTCGTTAAGCCATGTCAGATGCCTACGGGCGGCCTGAACAACTCTGACAAATAGGTTGGCCACTAACCATACCTACGATAAGCAAGCAAGCAACTTACTTTTTATAAAGTTTATAAAAGATCCGGAAGGTAATTCGCGAAAAAAATAACCTATCGTTTATTAAAGGTACTATCAAGCGTGTTTATATCATACTTTGTAATAAAAATACCAACGTATGTAAATAAATACCTGTTAAGGAAATAGGTAATTACACTCAAACTCAAGAGACCATACCACGTTCCCACATTAATAGAGGTAAAGTCCAAAAGAGGCCAAACCATAAAACCAATCACAAAGTATTAAGTAGGGGAATATCGGGGAAATCGGATAGTGGGTAAAAACAGATAATATTAAATTTCATAATTCCAGCTACCGCTGCATCGCTCTAGTAGGTTATAAAGCTTGTAGATGGTGCTCCCGCGTTCAAAAGGAGATCGGTCTGGAAGAAAAACCGCGTAAGTGAAGTAATAATAATATAGTTCTTACATATTTTATGAAATATCAAATTAGTTATTGAGTACCAATGTGAATCTGAATAATTTATTTCGCAGAAGCGTCTATTTGACAAGATATTTACGCTTTTGTTCCACAAATTGATCGACATATCAACCTAGTATAATGTTTATTTGTATAAAAGTACATGTGAGGCGCAACCGGATGGGGTGATATCAGATATCCGATTTCATAAGCATTCCCAAAATAATTAAAGAAAACTATCATTAATATTTTATTTATTATTTAAGAAAAACATCCCATAGGAAAAAAAGAGAAAAGAGATTAAGGAGAAAGATGCAGAATGCTTTAATTGTAATGAGAAATATAGCTACAGAACGTCTGCAGACGACTGTTTGGATGCACAGTTGTATGACTGAAGAACTAGTGTTTCGCGTGTGTCGTTCTGCAAATAAATTGCTATCCATATTTACCCCGCCCTTGGAATTGCGGTATCTAGTTTGACCCATAAACAAGAGGTGAAAGCGGATTTTCCAAATTCTAGTAATAGTTGATTCGTTTCTAAACTTAAATGTTTTAATATCTTTTTTAAATATTTGCCATAGTTCACCGTTAGTGATTGAGTGTTTTCTAAGCGTTAATTCCAAAATAAACATAGGCCACAATTAATAATTATTATTTTTCCTTAACTATCCTATGTTACCCCACCTTCCCCTACCCAAAGTTAGAATAATAGTACATTGTTGCAGAAACCGGGAAATAAGTCATTGTTGGCCGAGGAATTTTGAATGCCGAGTCATAGGCGAGGCATTATAAAGATCCGAGGCCAACAATTACGATTTCCACCGAGGCTTATATAGTACTTCTCTGAAATAATCGGGCCCCAGGATAGGGACCTAGATCTCCTGGCAAACGCACTACCGACAGCAGGATGTTGTGAAGAGAAATTGCACAATATTTTCGATAGCATTCAACCGTAACTTCAAAAGGACTTCCTTTAGACCGCAAACTTTCTTACACTAACACACGAGGTCTAATTACATTCATATTGGTGACCAGGCAGGTGGACAGCCAACCATAACGGTGATCACTCACCCAGAACCAACACCAAACTTCAACTCAACCGACCCAAACTTAAAGACCAAATTTCCTTGCCTCATTTTCAAGGACCTCAAAGACTTAAACCCAACATTGATGGATGAATAGGTCCTATTGAAGACGCGATAAAGTTTAAAGTTGTAAGTGAGGGTATTTTGATAAGAATGACAATGGTTTAGGTAAGGTCAATAGCACCGAATTCGGTTTGGTAATTATAATTACTGACCGTTTTTAGTTAGTTGTCGATTTTTAATAGAAGTTCTTGGGGAGTTGAGTTTTAAAAGAATATGTATATTTCGATGTAAAAATTACATTTTAATTAAAAATGTATTAGAATTTGGAAGTCAGAAGTCACACTCTTCAGATAACTTGAGTTTTTGAAGGCATATGAAGAATGATCAAGTCAATTTAATTTAATTTTAATGTATTTATTAGGTAAACACAACAGATTACAACCATAGAAATTACATAAAAATCAATATAAAGTTATGAGCTAGATCGTTACCCTTAACGTGTAAACACAGCATGGTTAGGAAGTAGAAAATTGATTGTTGTACAAAATTGAGTTGGGAAAAAATACTACTCATACTCATACTCATACCATTTATTGCTTTTCATGTGTTACAATTGGTCTTAAAAATGTATATTATCTGGTCATACATGAAACCCTGAGTAGGGCACCGCAATATTAAATAAGAGATTATAATATTTTAAAATAGTAATAAATACTAACGAGATAAATTGAATTAAATGTCATTATAAGTTATACATAATTGATTTTATAGTTAAGTATTGGTTTTATCATCAAAAAACTCCTGCAGTGAATAGAAACATTTACTATTGAATGTAATGACTAAAAAACCTATACCTATTTGAAAAATAAAAATAATAAAGTAAAGACTATAAAGTAGGTGCGTGGATAGCTCACTTGAGGACATCCTCAACCCGTCTTTTAATTCAGAAGATATTACGAAAATCTAATAGTATTTGGAAAAACATTCATTCTTAATTGAGATTTTTTCCGTGTATGGGAAAAAGATCGATTCTCGAAATGGTTTCGAGATTTTTTCCATGTATGAGACGGATTTAGGCAACTAATTCGAGTAAAAAATCTAGGAAAAAAATCCGAGTTTAAATTATGTCGTCAAATGTCTGAAATTTACTTCTTATTAATATTTCCGTTATTTATTTATATGATCCGGTAGTGTATTATTAGGGAGAAATCCCTGGCACTCAGGGGATGTCTGAAAATCAGCGCCGCAGTGCTAAAAGCGCTACGGCAACAGGCTGAGGCAGTCCCCTTTTTCCGGTGCTGCACACCACCTTCATCAAACTTAATTACTTTTGATTATTTATTTTTGTAATATATTTGTTTAATATTATTTTTGTCTTCTGTACCTAATTGTTTGTATGTGTGTCGGAAATAAATAATCTTTCTTTCTTTCTTTCATTGGGGTTGATGTGTTCCCGTAGTGTTAATAGAAGAGCCAGTACTTACTAAGCCATTGCTTCATCTTCGACCTCATCATCACTTACCACCAGGTGAGATTAAGGTCAAATGCGGGTTTAGGTGTAAATAAAAACAAAGCTCTAAACCCCTCGCGATTCCTACTTAATTCAACCAACCAACTACCACCAGTAACCATGGGACAAGGGGGTCAATCGGCTGACGTAGCTGTAATCGGCCCATATCGGCCCGGCGATCGCGGGTTCGATTCCCGTGGGTTGTAATTAGATTGTTAGTCGCATGCGATATTAACGTGTCATGTAGTTCGACTTGTTGTGTTTGGTCGTTGACAGTTTATTTTTTGTTTCGACAGAAATGTACTTCCTGTAGGTATAAAAGACGAATAGTTCGGCATACTCGTTTTCTAATTAATTATGTACCTATTTGAATGTACAATATCTTTAATGGTAAAAATTCTAATAAGAATTGAAATGGACAAAACTTCAACACGCCACCTGCGTGCCAAGCAAGTTTTTTACCATAGTACAAAACTTACTCTTACTCTTACCGTACTTTTACCGTAAGTTGCTAGAAACGTCTCTAATGTTAAATCTTCTTTAAGTCTTGTATCTCTATCTAGAACTGTCGAGTATTGATGGTACTAGCGATACAACTTTGTATCTCTAGTGCCATCAATGATGATAGTGACACCAATAGATCAGTAACTAGTACCTACCATTGGTACCATTTTGAGAGTAATGTTGCAACTAACGATCGCGTTAGTTATGTACACACATACGAGTACATACATAATTCTCACGTCCATAATCCCAGAGTTATGTAACTTAATTTTAATTGTACTCATGTACTAGTAATGCTTTTACAATACAAATATAATACAAATATACATTATTGCACATCCAGAACAAAAACATACAACATAAAGAGAGGTATAATATAATATGCAGAAGGCGGCCTTATCGCTTTAAGCTGTAACGATGTCGACTTCATCGTCCATATCAACCTCTTTGCCATCAATTTCAACCTCATTGTCAGCGTTTATCTCACGTCATATCGTGTAGTAGGAGACAAAAATAAAATGGAGAAACGTCCGTTCAGGACAAAATACAGAGAGAAAGTAAAAAACAATGAAATTAATGGAATAATGGAAGTTAGAAATGGAATGGAAATATGATTTGAATTTTGAAAATATAGATGAAGAAATGAAGATGCCAATCTTCATATTTTCTACATTTACTATTTTCTGTGTTGTTCTGTTCCTTAAAAATATAATATGTCTATAACCAAGTTCTTCTATTACTTCATCTGCACACTGTCTTAGAACTCTGCTAACTGGCACCTAGAAGGCAGATTATAGCAAAGCAACCTTCACCGCTTTTAACCGGTCGCAAATTCCTTTTTTTACCAACTATAATAATAAGTGGTCATTATTTATAGAAGTGGTCATTAAGGACATAAAAGCTATAAGTTTTACGCAAGTATCGAGTAGCCTCAAGCGCTGTACCAATATTTCGATGTTGATAAGAAAGTCAGTTGAGAATTTAATATACATAATTTCTTTCACCGTCTATCGGTCTGTCTGTGTTAGTTACACCTTTATTATTCAGATCGATTATTTGTTACTTTACTACAGTTACATTATTTGTTAGTGTAATTATTTATGGACGGCCATTTTATGGGGTAATACTGTAATACACATTACAGTTTGATTTTAAAGAGTAAAATGAAGCGACAATGGTTCAAAGGGTAGAGCACGAGACCGCGCCGGCGGCGGCGCAAGCGCAGATCGAATCCATCTTTGGACCATTGTGGTAAACCATTTTAGCCTATACAGTTGATGTGGTTAATGAAGAATATTGGTGATGTGTGAAATACCACCATTGTAAAAAAATGGTGAAGGAAAATTAACATCACGAGGAAACCTGCATACATTATCTAGGGTTAAATTAAATTAATCTTTATTTCAGATACAAGTATTTATTTGTATTATTTATTGTTGTTAGAAGGTAGACTTAAGAACTATGTGTTAGTAAATTACCTAATTAGCTATGTATATTATTTTATTAGTCCTAAGGTTGACACTTATCTTATGATAGGGAATAACCCAGCGGCACTTCGACCCTTGAGGATCTTTTGTGCCTACCCCATTTTATACACTGGTCATCTCAGTGTGCAGGTTTCCTCACGATGTTTTCCTTCACCGTCAGAGCAGTCGGTAAAAGCACGTAAGTCTTTCGAAAAAACCGAAAAACTCATTGGTACATGGCATTACCTGGTTTCGAACTCGGACCTCCCGCATGGGAGTCCGACGTCCTACCCACGACGCCACCGACGCTCTCAAGTTAGATCCAGATTAGCCTACAATAGTACTAAAATATGATCACGCAAGCAGTACAAGTACGTAGGTACAACAATAATTCATTGTTAAATTTAAAATCTAGTTCTCTCCAGACAGCTTTGTCCAGAAATCTAGCTACCAGCTACGAGCAATAGTAGTTAATATAATGAAATCGACGGGAGCACTGCAGTCTGTCCCGGGGGCTGCACTCGTACAATTTACAGCTTTTACGCTATTTTCAATTAAAGCCCTAATGGCTCACGGTCCACCGATGCGCCGATTGTCTAATTGTAAACATTTATAGAGATGCTCCTAGTGTGACTGGTTGGTTTTGGTGTGTCGTGTCTCTCGGAGACGGAGACGGAGGCGCCGGGGCGCCGGTGACGCGTCCTGGTCCGTCAGCCCTGTAGTCTCGGGCGAAGAATAAAGCCACGGTAACTGCCTGTCGTAAGAGGCGACTAAAAGGAGGTATCAGGGTCGCGGGCGGTCAAAGTGGGGGCTTTGGCCGTCCATTGGCTGGCGACCCTGGGGAAAGCAGCAACGTGCTATAATATGTTTATTTCACACACAGCAATTACCGAAACAGTTACAATTATAATAAAATAATTATGTAATCAAAGGTAAACATATTGAAATCATGTTTGATGGTCTGCTGTTATTGTGAAAAGGGCCTCAACTCATCTTATTGCTGCAGACAAAAACGCCTACAGCGCTGGTATTCTGTTGGATCATGACCGATGGCTGGCCAAAACCAATCACATGCGACCTTTTGCAGCTTATTCAAAGAACTACGCTGGGTGGTAATAACGACTCTTTAAAATCCCTTCAGAACAGCGATACGAGGCACACCCTTTCTGAAAAACTTTCCTTTTAATCGTTTTACATTACGATCGTGTAATGTGCCAACTTTTAGCTCTTATTGTTATTGAAAATGTTCCAATATGCTCTCAAGATCGAAACTTCACCCCTCTAATAATGAATATTGCACGTTCAACTTGGCTATTAGGAATTAAGACTTGTTTTATGGGTTTATTTAGGTGTTAAGTGACTGCTAAAAGATCAGAAGTCAGAAAAATGTTTTTAAGAAGTCACTAATTCGTTAGGTGACGACTCTGAAGAGTCAGCCTATCGTAAGGTTGACTTTCTGCAAAGCTGAAATGCATCATTGCTGTGTTCTGGTTTAAACTAGGGATGTTACGGAGGTGGTTTTACCGGAACCGGAGTCGGAGGCGGAGGTAGAATAGAGACGTTCCGAAGAAGTTTAAATTTAAGCTGTTTTTTATTTATTGTAGCTGAACTGGCCAATATTTTTTATGATGACGTTTGCGGCAATATACCATTCCTTTATGTAGTCCTACACTATTTAATAAAATATTGATATTTAATATGTTTGCTCACAAATCTTCGGTATAACCTCCGATTCAAAATTATCGGAGCCGAAGAGTCGGAGGTGTAAAATCTATCGGAAGTTCCGACCTTTCGCTGTCGGAGTCGAAGCTCTGTAACATCCCTAGTTTAACGGCAGGAGAGACAGCGTCATTACCGGCACATGAGGCACTCCATCTCCAAAAATATTCTATAGCAGTAGCATAGTGAGGTGAGCTGCCTATAGGCAACGGTGCCCACTTACCATCAAATGACCAATTTGCTCGTCAGCTCGCTGGAAATGATGTTTTACATGACAAAAACTAAAATATTATATACTACCTACAGACTTACAGAGTTTTTTAATTAATAGTGACACACCTATTTAAAATGTCAAGTAAATCCTCAGCAATGAATCAGTTTAGACCCGATTCTACTAATATAACGTAAAAGTAGAAACTAAATTGCAGCGACGTTTTTCTTATGCCAGTAGTCAAAAACCGTTCGATTAGTGTTGTATTTTGGTCATACCAACCATAGATTTTTTTATTTATTGTTTAATACATATCTATATCCATATATCCTATAGACCTCTCCCAGGGCGCGCCATTGAGCCCTCTCTTCAGCTCTTCTCATCCAGTCGCTGCCAGCCACCTTGCGCAGTCATTCGACAGCTTTTAATAAGTTAGACTACCTACAGTCAGTAAAACAGTGGAATTGGGCTCCTGGATACCTCATTATCTAGTAGCTGTACCTTAGATCCTAGTTCAAACTAAGGCGTTTTAAAACAATAGCAATCCTTGCATGCTTTTTATCATAACGGAACAAAACAAAACTCTATACATAGGACGCTCTTCTAGCTCTCTGACAAACCTGAGCGTTCTCAAAGCGTGCGAAAGTAGAGCCCCCTTTATCTAAGAGGCGTCGAGGGGGCGAGTGAGGGGGAGGTAGGGAGGGGTAGAGGACAAGTGCATCTCAAAGAAATGCAGATTTTACACGTCGCTACTCTTCGGGTGTAGGATGTATCGCGTTGTTGGGTACTGTCGGCAGAACAGGTTCTTGGGAAATTGTGGGAAATTTGGGGGAATGGATGGAAGTGGGCAGTTTGGGAAGTCGGCATTTTAAATTAAATTAAATTAAAATGTCTTTTGCCGTTGAAACCACAGGCTGCTGGGATGCGGAAGCAAAACCATTTGTAGGCGAGATTGGGCGTCGCCTTCGGGAGAGGGGTTGTGACCCTCACTCAGGGTCGTTCCTGGAGCAAAGGTTGTCCATAGCGATCCAGCGCGGTAACGCCGCAAGCGTTATGGGCACCTTTGCACCGGGAGCGGCAAGGGGGGAGGCTTATATATAATATGATTTGACATTGCATGTTTATAATTATATTTTGTGACGATTTATATTAAAACTAATGAACTTTATTTTCAGGCACTAGTCCCATAGATTTTAGGAAATGGTCCCACAGAATTGCATACTAAGAACCTCAAAGGACCTTTGTGGTAGGCGTACAGACATGAAGCACGAAATATAAAGATACCTATAAGTAACAAACGCGCGAGAGACTATTTTTCCTTTCTTCCAAGCGTGCAGAGATCGACTTTGATCAACATTGAAGTGACTTGTGGGTCTGTTTAGTTAGAGCATAATCTAGTTTAACCGGTTACTTGGTTCTTTTTGAACCGTCTGAAAGTTCTGAAGCGTCGGTGGCGTAGTGGCTAGGACGCCGGACATCCATGCGGGAAGTATAGGTTCGACACCATGTAGTGTCATGTATCAATGAGTTTTTCGAAGGCTCAAGTATGTTTATCGTCTACTCTAACGGCGAAGGAAAATATCGTGAGGAAACCTGCGCACACTGAGATAATTATTTTGTGTAAAATGGGGAAAGTAATGGAAAACCATGACATTCAATTTACCTAAGATCGCGATCCTCATGCGAAGAAGACTTCTATACAATACAAAACCATTTATTGCACATAAATACATATTACAGGTACATATCTTGCCCTTACAATGTTGTACATAAACTAATTTGTGGCAACAGCGTGTTCAGCTCATGCTATGGACGGAATCCACAGCGCTGATTTTCAACACGTCCCTTTGTCACTTGGAAGACAATAATAATATTACGAATACATGCAAAATGGCATTTTAAAGAGTGACAAATAAACAATTAAAAAAATCCATCTTCTAGTTGCATCCCCAGCACAGACCCTATGATGACTGCTGTATTTCACATTGCTTGTTCATAGGATCTGCACGGTGGATCATATCCCGTATTACCCAGTACCCCGTTGTGGAGGGAGCCTTGTGTCCCAACAGTGGGGACGTTAAAGTCTTTTGACCAAGACAACGACACTTTTGCTGTCCGTACCAAATATGAGACTCATTATAGCGCGCCAGAAGGATTTCTCTAAAATATGTCAAACGTAAGTAGGGACACGAGCGTCGCCGATTGTTACACCTACAGTCCTTTGTCTAATATAACAATCCTGTGCAAATGTGTACAATGGAGAATATGAAGAATATTTTTTTTTAAATATGAAATTAATTACAGTTTTAAGTGAGCCAGTTTCCGAAACTGCTTACGAGCTTTTTAGCTATATATAAAAATAAATAAACAAAAGTAATTAAGTTTGATGAAGGTGGTGTGCAGCACCGGAATAGGGGACTGCCTCAGCCTGTTGCCGCAGCGGATTTAGCACTGCGGCGCTGATGTTCAGGCATCACCTGTGTGCCAGGTATCACTCCCTAATGATACACTACCGAAACATATAAATAACGGAAATATTAATAAACAGAAGTGAAATATTAGGAAACGAAGGAAGGTACTTTATTTTTAAATTATACATTAGAATACAGGAAGGTATGTATGTAGGTATTACTGTATAAAATAGAGAAAATAAAAATAAAGCAAGCAATGAAGATGAAACTGAAGGAAGGATTAAAGTACGTATCTACTACTAGGTATTACTGTTCAATGTAGCGAAATTTGTATTTGCTTTGTCTATGGCAACGACTTTATCCTATATCGGGTGCTATCTCAGGGTAGTAGTCAGAACTTATGTTACCTGTGGTTGTGTTATGGTCTTATGGGGGGCCGAAGGGCCGAAGCCTCAACCTTCATCATTTCTCACAACTGCCACTGATATATCTTCATGTCATTCATGATCATGGAAATCATCATTAGCGAATTTAAATACATAGTTGCGCCGCTCGGGGTGGAGACCTTGGGGCCGTGGGGGCCTGGAGCCCACTGCCTCTACCGGGAAATAGCTAAGCGCCTCGTAGAGACATCCCGCGACCAGAAGGCTGGCCTCTACTTTGCTCAGCGTATAAGCCTCGCTATACAGCGGGGCAACGCCCGCCGCCAGCCTCCTCGGGACACTCCCTGCAGGGAGCGACCTGGGCCAGGTCTTTTACTTGTAAAATAGTTAGGTATTTTGTAATTTTAACTTAAGTTTGTATTTTAATGTTATTTCAGTATTACTTTTTTTTGAATAAACCTCATTAATTGTGAATACATAGTTTGTTTTACTGGTGGTTATTTACGTAACTATTTATCTACCCGCGTTCGAGATACAAATCGACTTTCGAAACATAATTTTTATATCATGATTCATGACATGAAACAAAGGTATTGTGATAGGTTACTCAACAATTAATTCTACTATTGTCCGTCTGTTGCAACCAATTGTATGTTTGTACGCGACAGTGTTGCTATAGTTATTAACTTTGTATGTCAGCCGTTTGATTTTTGTATGGCTAATGTAGGGATTGCGTTTTAAGACAAAAAATATTAGAAACTTTGAATGGTGCAAAGGCTAGGGTAGACTGCAGCGCAAGCGCAGCCGGATCGAATCTCCTTTGGACCATGTAGACCGCTCTTGGCACAGGCATTTTAACCTAAATGGTGTAACAAAAACCCACCTATGTAAATATTGTAATGTTTTTATTTTCTGTGTATTTTTTTTCTTTTCTTTGTGTGTGTACAATAAAGATACTACAAACAAATAAACAAACAAAGAAAAACCCCCTTAAGAGCCGAAAGAGGCGTGTTCAGTATCTATATCTGGATAACATTCACTCACTCATTCATTCACTCAATTAAAAAAAAACGCAAAACGCAAACGGTAAACGCAAGCCTGGTCATCCGAAATCCACATGGTCAGTTTAAAACGAGGCAGCCACAATCCGAATGTCCTGGAGGAACTCGAAGAGGCCGCGCAAGATCGCAATAAGTGGACAGCAATTGTTCGAGCCCTATACTCCAGCTGGGGGTGACAGGAAGAGAAGAAGATGGACTCAATTCTGAAATCGGAAAAAAATATCAGATGTTTCATACAAAGCTCAATACTACAGGAGAGGTATGCTTCTTTTGAATATATTTTTTACAAAAATGCATCCAGAATCAAAGCACCCATCCAGATTTACTTACACACCTACCGAGCAACTACGTGTATAAAGAAATGGCAACTCTCTCTGTCTGTCTGTATAGAGGACCATCGAGCCTCCGCCGTTGTCACGTACATACAACTTCATACACGTCACAACGTGGCGTATGTCACAGGCAAATACAGGTTTCTTATTATAGTCTAAACGGAAAAAAATACGTCTATGGTGTAGCTTAGGACTTTGTCTGAGGAAGTCTTTATGTGGTCTATGTTTGAATCTTGACGTAAAACGAAATAGGTTATGGACTCTTATACAGAGTGTTATACAGGTAACGTATGGATGAGAAGAGCCGAAGATCGGGTCAATGGCCCGCCCTGGGAGAGGCATATATTCAGCAGTGGACTGCTGATGATACAAGGTGTCCCAAAAAACTAACGTTAAACGTGAAAAGTAACGTGATAGGTCAGTTCACGACTATCCACCTTAATTAAACTTGACCTCAGTAAAAGTATCATGGTTTTCGATATATTTGCCTTTGGTAATTTGTTCGGATTCTACAGCTACAAAAGTAAAGATTGAAAAATATTTCCATAACATAATTATTATTGAATTTACGACCTGTCTTTCTCGACCTTGCTATAGTCCCAATTTTAGTATCATGACCTTGACCTCCTTATTTACAGGTATGGGAATCTCAAAGTTGTTTAATAAGCATGGGTACTTTCACCCTTCAGAGAAAATGAAGGATTTTAACTTACATACAGCCTGTATAAGTAATCACAAAATCGATGGCATTTTTATTTAATACCGTATTCCCACCATTACTTTATTACGCTGGATAAGTAGGTCGACCCACCCCCACCCTTGTAGGGGGAGGTATTGGGAGCTTGAAGAGGGGGGGACCCACGTCATACATCTCGATCCCGTCCTCGGTTCACGAGACGTGATAATTGAGAAATTCCTTCCCTTTTTACACCTATAATATACGATACGTGACTGGATCTTTCCTTCTTCTTAGTCGTATACCCCATTGATGAGGGTCATCATTATTCTATGGAATTATCAACATAGAACGACTTTTGTTAGATTTAATAACCATTTGCTATTCCCTTTCCATTTCACACACTGGTATTTTCCCTTCACCGTTAAAGCAGTCGGTGAAAGTACGTAAGTCTTCGAAAAAACTGAAAACTCATTGGTACATTGACATTGCATGGTTTCGGACCCGGACCTACTGCATGGGAGTCTATCTTTGTAGCCACTACACCATTGACGCCTTTTAATCTTCTTTTTAAGATTTTTTCCTAGACAACTGTATTTTTATTCTTATGTTTATTTTGGTCATCTGATGTTACCATCAGATAACGTTACGTGGTCACCGTCACCCATACTACCCCTTACTGTATGAGTAGGTAATGTTGCTTGAGGGTTTTCAATGCATTTCTGACCTTCAGGATTTAGCTGGAGTATGCTTCATGTGCCGGTATCATTATGCTGGCTCTCTTACCCTTCAAATTTTAACATAGCAACGCAAGTATTGCTGCTTTGCGGCAGAAATAGGTATCTATTCAAGATGAATCTACTCGTATTAACTTGACAAAATACGAAGGAATTTAACCCGGAACTACTTTCAACTATACCAAGAAACCATTCAGTATAAAATAGCTGTGTTATCAAACTTAGATCTCCGCTATCAGAAGCCAGACTATTTTATCTCTCCACTATTGAGTGTTAATTAAATACAGGCATCAATAAAAAACAATTCGTTCTCATACATTTCCAAAACCAACGTCAATTTTGCCGTTTCCTTCGCCTCTATCTACCTACAAATAGAGTCGGATTCTTGATAATTGAATGGGAGTAAAACAGTCGTTTGTATGTTAATGCATTGTCATCATCTAGAAACATGAATATTAATACTGTCACGGTCCATTCATCGTTTGTTATTATTATGAATGAAATTGAGCAGAGAAAAAAACATCCTATATCTTTCCTCTGGCACATTTACTGATTGCATTCAAACGACGAAGGAAAACATCGTGAGGAAACCTGCATACTGAGATAAACAAAGAATGAAATGAAGAAAGCAATACCCCGACTTTGAATTTCATAAAAAATTTGTTTAGAGATCCATATGTGCTTATTTACGTGACCTAATTCCAGCATCTCCATTTCGTTTTCGAACTACCAGGGCGCGGGCGGGGTTCCATCCTTATATCATATCCCATCCATTCGTACGAAGCGATTTGCTTCTTCGTTCATTATGCGAACGGCTAAGGAATGGAACAGCCTGCCGGCGTCTGTGTTTCCCGAAACCTACAACCTTGGGATCTTCAAGGCCAGAGTGAATAGGCATATACTGGACCCGCGTGCTCCATCGTCGACCTCATCGTCGCTTACCATCAGGCGAGATAAGATTGTCGTCAGATGTGTGGGTTTAGTGGTAAACAAAAATTCGACACTCTAAGTTTAATCTTTACTAATAAGTTTACCTACTGCATGAAACGAAAATTCATCTCGTGTCTCTTATCAAGTTATCACATCATTCGTCACGCGTCACTTATCACTTAGTGAATCCCAAATTCCCAAGAAGCAGCGGAAGAAAAGTTCGCCAAGAGAAAATACATAAAACCAATAGTAGGAAAAAGGATAGAATAAAAGTATAAGAGATAGTGAGCAAAATAAAAATAAAACGAAACCGAGCCCCGCTACAAATCCTTCGGGAGTTCTGTAGTTTTATACTCTTATGGCTCTAACTACCCGCAGTTCGTGGATCTGCTTGTTTGCTGTACAGTGTGTAGCAACGTGATAGTTCCAACAGTCAGTTGATCTGAGACGATGACTGATCTTTGTTCTACAACGAAATTGGAAACAATTGGTAATATTTATTCAAAATAAAATAAAACTAATATAACAATAAAATAAATGCTTAAGCTAAAATTACAAAATACCTAACTATTTTACAAATAAAATACCTGACCTAGGTCGCTCCCTGCAGGGAGTGTCCCGAGGAGGCTGGCGGCGTTGCCCCGCTGTATAGCGAGGCTTATACGCTGAGCGAAGTAGAGGCCAGCCTTCTGGTCCCGGGATGTCTCTACGAGGCGCTTGGCTATTTCCCCGTAGAGGGAGTGGGCTCCAGGCCCCCACGGCCCTAAGGTCTCCACCCCGAACGGCGCAAATATGCAATCACCACCCAGGCCCGCATATTTACGCCGCTTGAGGTTCTCCGCAGATGCTGCTGCTGACCCGGCCTTCGCCGCCGTGGCTGGAATTGGTAATTGGTAATCATCATAAATAGAGAAGGAAGAGATTGGCCCCCACAACACAGGTGTCCTAGTGTAGGAGTCAGGGAAACCAGAGAAAATGTAAAAGACACTGTTTGCATGAATAAGTTTTTTGTTTGTTTATTGTAGGCAACTTAAAAAGTGTTATTTTGTAAGAAGACAGTAAGAAAGATTATTTATTTCCAATACACACATACAAACAAATAGGTACAGAAGACAAAAATAATATTAAACAAATATATTACAAAAATAAATAAGCAAAAGTAATTAAGTTTGATGAAGGTGGTGTGCAGCACCGGACAAAGGGGACTGCCTCAGCCTGTTGCCGTAGCACTTTTAGCACTGCGGCGCTGGTTTTCTGGCATCCAGAGTGCCAGGGATCACAAGACATTTACGATCGTTCAATAGGATTGAAAATTATGCATGGGATATCGCCCACTGACCTCCAAACTTCATTTTGAAGATGGCACTCAATGCTGAGAATGATGAAAAGGGTAAATACTTAGCTATTACATTTCAAAATGAATTTCCAACCTAAATTTTAAATTATTACGTAATATTCAATTCGTATGTGGTCCAGCTAAAAGTTCCAGTCGAAAATTAAACTGAAACTCTGCATGTGTGCCGATCCAAATTATGCAAATTCAGAACCGACCGACTAGATGTTTTTTTAGATATACCTAGTGAATATATAGACACTGATGTACGTAGCATTTTTTCTAGGAAATTGAGTTTGTTTCTTAATTTTGTTTTAGAGTCGAATATAAAATAGGTAAGAGTAAGCCAACGCAAGGTAATTATTACTGGCACATGAGGCACTCTATGTAAAGCCTCAATGTGAGCAGCGCATCAAAATCCCTCTAGTAAAATATTATAATGAGATTTCTATGGGCGACGGTGACCACTTAAAATCATAAGGCTGTTTATTACTCTCCTTAAGATGACCTAAAAATGATTTTGGAAGATGAAATGGCAGGGCTGTAGCGGGTAATTTACTACCCTTCCTCCCCCCTATTGGATACTTATACCCAACCCCGTGTAATCGATTTATATATTCCTGTCATAATGGGCTTATTACTTTTGACTGAATTCAGTCAACGATTTGGTAGACTAATTAGACAAGCGACCGTTTTTCCTGTAAATCGCAGACTAACCGTACAGAATGCATTTACACTGAATTCTGTCAAGTGTAAAATACCCATAAGCCACCAACGCTCATAATAAGTACTAAAGTTCTGTCAAGATGGCTTAAAAAGGTTGTTAGTCGTATGAGAGTCCAAGTAGGTACATTTGTACTGCTAAAACCTATTCCTCCATACAACCTTTACTAACATCTACATTGAAAATCCAACATGACTTCGTCCCCAACCAACCCCGAACACCATCTGAAACGAATTAATTACACCCATTCAGTATTCCGCGAACATCGAAAACGACCGCAAACACACACACACACAAACACACACTATATACAAAACATCTAAATCGAGCACATAAAATTCATGTATAAAAATGTCAATAAAACACACACAGAAGCGGCACCTTTACGAAAAATACAAAACAGAGTCAGTACTGACGCACACACGGACAAAAGCGCGCACACCAATAAAAAACCATTCGCTTCAGGAGTATGTATTGCGAATACATAGAGTAATCTTTCAACAGAGGCTGCGCACACTGTTGCAGATTTCAGTGTCGATGTCGAACACTCGCTCGGTTTTTTCTCGGGTGCGCCTGTGTGCGTCCGCTCACACGTTCGGGGGTGGGGGTGGCGAGGGGGGCAGCATACATTTTCAGGAAGGCTCCAGCGTCACAGGGCGTCTTTCAGCGTTCCGAAGCCGCACACATCGCCGGGTATCGGCGAGACGAAGAAGCAAAGAGTGGGCGCAGAGTAGTGCGGGTGGCAGAGTGTGTTGGGTGCTATTTTGTACTGTAATGTAATGTAATAGGTACTTTTCGTACTAGGTAATTATTGTTTTTCTATTGTGGGTATCTGCTTATTAATAATACTTACCTACTTTTCGGAGTTATTTAAATAAAATAAATTGTTTATTTACGTCAAGTAGTAAAAAATTACCATAATGATATATTTTAGTTTAGGTATGATCTGTCCAATACACTGGCCAAAATGGCCGTCTCAAATAGTATCCTAATGATACAAATTGAACAAGTGAACGTGCAATCATTCTTTTTTGTTACGTGCGTTTTATAAAAAAAAAGGTTGTCTGCCCATTCGCCGGCTTGCCCGCTCATTTTCCAGAAACATGCTTCGAACTTTCTCTGGTTACACAGAAATAATTTTATTTTTATTAACAAGAGTTACTTACTTTACTTTTTTCTAAATAATTTTTGTTCCAGTTTAAAAAACAGATTATTTGTGTAGGTACCTATATTCTTAGAAAATCTTGCTTTTCGAAAATATCCTTTGCATGTGATTTCAATAACTTCAACAATCGCAGATAAATACTAGTTTATATCAGTTGCTGCAGATAGTAATATAAATACCCAAATTATTCCAAAAGTAAAATTGAAAAACATACATACTTGTATTATTAATCAATTACCATAAATCTCCAAAAACCTAACCTCCTCTAAACTCTCTGCGTCAATATCCCCTACATTACTCTGCACAATCGGGTGCCCAGATCACTAGGGGGTGAGGCAGGGGGGTGCTACGTGTGTGTTCGGAAAAATGCCTTATGATCCCGCCACCATCAGCTGCCCGGGATCCTACTGGGTTCCAAGTTTTTTGCGCCGGCAACATTGTTTCAGATAGTTTGTGATCGTTCGCTTTTTAAATACCTGTGTCGTTTATGTTCTTTCAGCATTACTGGAGCTGTCAGGGTCCATCTCTTTTTACACCTTTATTAGCGTGAACTTACATAAGAAACTTGCCATATTATTTTATACTGTATCTTATTTGTTTTTAATGTATTTTATTAGATTTAAAAGCTCGATAGAGGAAATTATTTTAATTTTATTTTGTATTTTTACCTACTTTCAATACGATTTACTTACTTGATTTTGACAGATTTGCAATTAGATTATATTCGATAATACTTTAAATATAGGTAATCATTTTTGTTGCATTTTTGACTGATATATTAAGTAATAAAAAAAATATCTAATATTATTTGTCGAGTTGAACGCCATAGTAGGCTATTTTTATTCCTATTAATATCCATTAAAAAAATTAAAAAAAACCTCGCTAATCCATTCGCTTGTCCGCCCATCTTCCAGAAACACTTATGCTTTCTACAATAATAGGATTATTTTAAAGTGTACCAACTTTACTTATTAACTGGATAATCATACGGGTAGATCACGATATGAAGGCTCCAAAAATCACTTCCAATCACAATTTTAAAATCCCAACTCTTAATTCAAAACCCGGCATCCTTTAACATAAAATATATTTAAAAATCGCTTCACACGTACCGCCTGTCCTCCCTCCTCCCTAAGGGTGGGAATGGGGGGTAGGCGAGCCCCGGGTGACAAGAACCCACTTGCACTAGCCAGGTGCAGTGTATTGGCGCAATCTATTCTCCGCTGCATTTATTAGTTTAGTTAGATTGGCATGGTATGCTTACAATGGTGCCGCCGTGACCAGGATTCTAGGATTTGATGAATTGTAATAACTTATTAAGTTCAATGAAACGGTACTAGTTTAATTTAATTTAATTATGCATTTCTCATGCTAGGTATACTTAAAATTTTCACCCTTTTTCTAATCTATTTCTAGTTTAGTTGAATTGGCATATAACTTTTTAAATGACCGTATACGGTACAAGTGATGTTGTGAATAGGATTCTGGGATAAAATGAATTGTGATTGAAATTATTGGTGTTAAGATTTAAGTGTCTGTGATTTAATCTTTGCTAACAACAGTCTTCTTCTTCTTCAGGTCCTAGAACACCTAGTGGTGCATAGGGCTGAGACAATATTCTTCCACTCTGTCCGATGCCGCAGACTGTATGGTTTCCCAAGATACTTTAGCCGCATCCAGGTCTTTTTGAAGACTACGTTTCCATGTTGCCCGGGGTCTTCCAGGTTTGCGAGATCCTCTTGTAGTTTGCCAGTTCAAGGAGGCGTAAGCGATGCTTTTTGGGCGACGTAAGGACAAGCCCTATTAAGCCCTATCCACAACCATTTCCTACGGCGGATCTGTTCAAATAATGGTTTTTCACGCGCCATAGCCCACAGGTTAATGCTAGAAATTGTTGCCAACAACAGTACCAACTGTTTATTAATTGTATCTTAAAGCTATCACTTTTAAAGTTATAAGCAATATAAACTTATGCTTAGACGTAGAAGTGGAATAATTAGCACTAGATCTCTATGGACTGTGTGTAACTAAGGCCGTCTTGCACGAACCGTTTTATCTTGGGTTAACTCTAACCCGATGTCAATTTTGTATGAAAATCATAGACAATCCGCGAGTTAACCCAGGATAAACATTTCGCGCAAGCGGACCTAAGTTGCAAACGTCGTTTAATAATATATTTAAGCTTTTTTAAAGAGACTTTTTTTAACTTACTCCATATTTTCTCACATTTATTCACATTATCACCCTCTGTTGCATGTATTTCATTCCAAATCACATTTCTATTACAATAATGCTCTCTCTCCCGGAAACTATAATAATAAAATCCGAGAACTCTACTTGGAAACCACACCACATTCATTCAACTTCAAAAATTCAAAATTTGAAAACGGAACATTTAAGTTCCGTACGTCCGTTATAAATTCCGAGAGCGTGTTCTATATTCAAATTGGCCGACGCTATTGGCTGCCGCCTGGCGGTATTTTACATCGGATGAAATTTAGCTGGAACCAAAGAGTTGGTAACGTATGGCCATTCAGGACACGATGACGAAAGAGTAAAACTCATCTTCAGATTATTCAAGTATTTTATAAAGATCTGTATATTAGTTACATCACTTCAACAAGAACAGAAAGGTGTACCATCATGATCATTATCTTACATCAACACGAATCTAGCAAAGGGTTCACGCAAGGCGCTTTTCTTAGCCCGATTTTCTTCCTCCTATATTTAGTCACTGCTGCTCTAATTATCACAGCTCAACATCATTCAAAATATTATGTATAAACATTATTTAAAATTTGTTATAAATTACGAAATATGATTTCAATTATAACATGTACCATATTTAACTCCCCTTTGCCTCCTCCAGTGTTCCAATACTTCCCCAGATGTCAGGTACAGAAAGCTCTTCGTAATGTCTATGCATAAAGTATTTTAAACTTGTTAAAATGCAACGTATTCCGCACAGAGCCGAGCAACTCTGGCGTTATCAAAAGAGGTTATTTAGCGGATTTCCTTGCCCTTTGTGAGGTGTTAAGGTATTTACGACACGTACCGATATACAGAGATTGAGTTCGGTATTAAGAGCTTTGTTGCTGGACGGAGTTTACTAGTTTGAGAATTTTTAGTAGGTACGAGGCAAGTGTACTCCAGTTTGTATAAGGAGACTATAATTTTTACCAGATCTTATAGAATTTCTATATGGGTGTAGTAGATGCTTTTAAAACTTATAAAACTCGCTATAGCTGTGACTAGCCTTTGTGTTATCTAACAATATTCTTGAATATCTATTTTCGTCTTTGTGTTAAAGGACTTCATTGTACTCGTATGTCTCTGCTCGAGATTCGCAGAAAATGCTCCAAGGTAATCATAGTGACTACTTGTAATAGTTTTTTCTGAATCAATGCGATGTAAGTATTCTATATTTTATTAATGTATTTTTTGTGGACAATAAAGTTTTCTTTCTGATATTTTTTGATGCCGTTCTCAAGTCTTCTATACTAGTTATAAACAGATGTACGAGTTATGGCTCTTGTGACAGTACTTCCTTATCTTTTACTACTGTTTTCCTATTATTATTAATTTCATATTCTTTCGTATTATTAAATTCCTTGCTTTCATAGTATTGTAAAAACCGAGTCGGAACAGTCTTTGTTTCCATTCAACACAAAGTTACTTTGACCAAGGTTTTCCATACCCGCATTTTATAAATTTTTCAATAACCCAGCGTCGGCTAACCGCAAGTTATTCGCACCGTTCGCACCTTGTTTTTAAATAAAATCAAAGTGTGCGGTGGAGCAAGTTTCCCGCCAGTTCTTTATTGGGTTTATAAAATGGCTATATTTATGTGTTCAGAAACTCTAGCCTTCCCACTATGTAGTCTCAATGGAAATCTAGCTTGAAAACTAGGGTAGCTAGAGTAACTTTAGGGGTAATAGGTTTGTAACGTCGTATAAAAATTAATCTTTTTAAATTATCATTTTTGATTTTGTGAGTTCTGCAGTTTTGATCGGCATATATAAGTATCGAAATTGATGAGCGTCGGTGGCACAGTGGCTAGGACACCTGACTCTCATGCGGGAGGTCCGGGTTCGAAACCGTGCAGTGCCATGTACCAATGACATTTATTCGACTGCTCTAACGGTGAAAGGAAACATCGTGAGGAAACCTGCACGCTGAGATAACCAGTGTGTAAAATGGGATTGGCACAAAATATCCTCAAGGGTCGAAGTGCCGCTGGGTTATTCCCGGCCCCCTATCATAAGAAAATGATAAAACGAACGGATTTGTTATTAAAATTGAAATGCTGGTATATCTATGTTTTAAGATAGGATTTAATTGATTTCTTATTAGTTCATATTCGTTTGAAGTCTGTTGTCAGAGTAAGTGTCATATTGAGCTTTGCTACAAGCTGTCGAGTACTTAAATCTTATCTTATGATAGGGGGTCGGGAATAACCCAGCGGCACTTCGACCCTTGAGGATATTTTGTGCCTACCCCATTTTACATACTAGTCATCTCAGACATGCAGGTTTCCTCACAATGTTTTCCTTCACCGTTAGAGCAGTCGGTAAATGTACGTAAGTCTTCGAAAAATACTAAAAACTCATTGGTACATGGCACTACGTGCGATTATATCTTCAGTTATATATAATATTACCTATATAGAAAATGATACTAGCTTCATATTATAGGTTACCTTAGTTATATTGTGATATGTAATAGTTTGACTACTATAATGGCGAACTCCCTATCAGCATACAAACCATTCAAGGTTTTGCCTAATGGGATACAGTTTATGTACCTACCATGTTTCTTTGTATGTATTAAACAATAAAAAATAAAAAAAAGTCGTTGAATTTAAATTTTAACCCTACCATTAACTATTGGTTACAATTACTCAACCTTAAAAAGATTCTTGTTCTATTTACTTCAAGTAAAATATACCTAAGCTTCAGTATTTTATTAATTTATAAAATAAATTTCAGTCAAGTTTCAGTATCGTTCAGTGTCTACTTGAAACCGAATTTGCGGGAATGTTACTACGAACTGAGAGCCATCTGCTTGGGATTTTTAGCTGCGCATCACTATTAAATGTAAAATATTATATCGGAAGCAGAATGTTAGTGATGGGAATACTTTTTCAGAAACCTTTTATCGATATTGATATTTTTTGATGTCGATTGATAATGATGTTGTACGATTCTTTGTTACCATTTCTGTATCTATCATAGTTTTTTTTGTGGTTTATGTTTTATGTGGCGTTAACGTTAAACCACGCGACTTTCATCATCTTCCGGAATCTATTAATCAGGTGATGAAGATTGACAGTCAAGTATTTTACGTTTTATGCGTCTCGATAATCGTCAAAAAACATTTTTGATGTTTTCCAGCAAAGAAAAAGTGTTTTGTACACCGGAACGGTCTTGTGACTGACTGCCTTTTTCGCATAATGATTGGTCGTTTTTGAACGAAAATATTCATCCATTATTTAATATTTTTGTATTTGATTTTTTTCTGGTTTTTATTCATAATTAGGTAACTTTCCATTCATAGGTGGATCTTCTGATAAAATTTAACACCGTAGTTATGATAAGAGACCACGACAGCTACAAAATTATGGACAATTTCAAATGCTTATCGACAATAAATAATAATATAAAGTCAAGTTTATCGATAGTATTAAATAGATAATACTAATCCGTAGTTAATTTTATGTTTATCGATAGTGTTACAGCACTAGCGGAGGCGATATTTCACAAGGATCGAGTGGAGCCGACCATATTTAGATAACTGCAATATTAGCACAATTTTAACTATCGACAATGAAGTTTATCGATAGTGTTACAGCACTAGTGGCGGCGATGTTTCACAGGGATCGAGTGGAGCCGACGTGCCGTATATCGACCATATTCCGACTGCACCCGAACGTCATATTATATACGGGACCTGGAAAATGTACTGCTGGGGGACACACCGGGAGCGTTAGGGACTTCTTCCGTCTCTATTTTCTAGTAGGTACCTATGTGTAAATAGGGAACATCTGAAAAACGGAAATATTGTATAGAAAACCAGGTTTGATAACCAGTTAACTAAAGGGAAAAAATCCTCATCACCAGACGTCACATACTAATCGTATCCCGTATAGGTATACATATCCCGTTGTTTAAATCGAAGGTGTAAACTATGCAATAAAAAAATTGTACAGTAACATACATATGTACATAAACTTAAGTTGGACTTGAGCGTCCATAATCCCCGAGGGGATAGACAGAGGAATCACCTTCAATCACAAGTTGTTCCTTTTTTGTTGTTGACGGCGTGGAAATCTTCATAAGATACCTGGTCTCCTGGGGAGAGAGGTTATGTGGGATTTTTATCAACTAAAACCCCTTTGATGGCCGACCCCATGTATATCGAAGAGCTCCGGTATCTCCAGTGAAACGCACCGGTGCCCCCCTAACTCTTCCATGGACCCCTCCTGGGAGGTGTATATTCCACCTCCAGGCCGGAAGCCATAGCACTCTGCTGCCTTCCCCAGGGTCGTCAGCCAATGGTCGACCAAAACCCCCACTTTGCCCGCCCACGACCCTGATAACCCCTTTTAGTCGCCTTTTACCGTACCTTCATTCTTCGCCCGAGACTACAGGGATGAATAGACCAGCCTACCGCTGTCTACTAGATGTAACATAGTATACCCACTAAGATTCTTAGTCGCCTCTTACCACACCCACGGGTAAAGGATATTGGGGGCCTTTAGACCCAGAGCTTCGCCTCCAACTAAACAGTACATTTGATATATCTCACCTAGCACTACATCTTCCATTATTGGACGAACATTCTAAGTAGTGGACAAAGAGCTAGAGACCAAAAACCGTCTTCATATTATCTTGCTCTGATTTTTTTCCCCTTCAACCAAACAGTGCATTGTATTTTATTATGGAACAAACATCCTAAGTCATGTGGGAAGATCTTCTTCTAAGTCGTGTTTCTCATTGGTGAGGATCGTGATCATTCTTAGGTTTAATCACATAGAACGACTGTTTTGACAGATTTAATGGTGTGGCTTGCCATTACCTTCCCCATTTCACACAGTGGTTATCTCAGTGTGCAGGTTTCCTCACGATGTTTTCCTTCACCGTCAACGTGGGAAGATAACTAGGGAAAAAATGAACAAAAACACTAGAAATAGTTCACAGTTCTCTCAATGTGCCCACCGGCCTGGCGGCAGAGCCAGTACGTCGTGCGATGCCTCCACCGGCCGAATAGCGAATATCAAGCGCTCCAACGATATGCCCGATCTCAGAGCTGCGCTACTGAACATTTACAAGTCACTCAGTTCACGGTTACCAACGAAACTGTAGCTTTTAGGGATATTTTAGTTAGTGTTATTGTTTCCGAAAAACAGCGATAACCATAATTTCAATACCAGAAACAAAAACAAACTCGCAGTCCCACGTTTTAGATGTATTGACAATGCCCCTTTACAGCAGCTAGTAGCGTTAAGTAAATTTGAAATTGTGTACAAACCTATTATAACATAATGTACATTCCTATTTGACAATGCCTTTTACAGCAGCCCTATTTTTACAATGCCCTTTTACAGCAGCTAGTAGCATGTAAGTAATAATTTAAATGTTATAATATAACGGATAATAATTGTTCCATGACGTGTCTTAGTAAAGTAAAACACATCATATATAAACGAAAACAAATATGACTTAGTAAAGTAACCACATCATTTATGGGTCACTGTGTACGATTTCATAATAAGATACCTGATACTGTAATAAATATGACAGAGAAAAATTTTAACCAATATAAGACGGACCTTATTTAAAAAGGGTTATTATAAAATAAATGACTACTTAAATGATAAAGAGGCTTGGTCCTAAATTCATCTCCAGCTCTGTACCTACATTGTGTATATGTTTGTATTCATAATTATTGTAAGATATATTTATTTCAAAAGATGTGCTGCTGAAAGTTTCTTGCGCTTCTTTCCTTTCAGTTACAGCACCTTACGAAGCGGTGGTAGAGTAAAAAATGATGTTGTAAAAACGTGGTCCAACTGGTTGTACCGAGGGGATTTTTTTCCCCAGTGGACCAACTAATCAATGTAACTATGGGGAAAAAATTCCCCATGAATTTACTTGGTTTGATTGGATATTTCATTTGAACCACGGGTATAATACCCCGCTTTTTAATGTGACATGTGATGGTAAGTGGTCAGCGTCGTCCATTAGACATCTGACTATAATGTTAGTGGATGGTTTTCGATGCACTGATAACCTTAGAACTTGGAGTACCTCATGTGCCGGTAATGACGCTGGCTTTCTTATCCTTCAAACCGGAATACCAAGCATTTCTAGGTCTTAATGGGGTCTAGATTCTTTCTCGCCATCTCTTGTTTGGTATACCTACCTAGTTACGATTTTTGACACTTTTTAGTGATTTTTTATCTTCGTCAATTAACCTGAACCTTAGAATGGTGTCATTAAAGACATTATTTACAATGCAAACGTGAACATTATTTTTGCAAATTTAAAAGAAAGTTATTTGGCGAAGGGCGTTTGGCCAGCAGTGGGACAGCACAGGGTTACCCTGATAATTATAATAATTTGGCGCAAGTTGTATATTTCCTTAATAATAATATGCACACTGTTTTCTCTAACATATTATTAGAAGTCGTCACTTCGAATGCAAAGGTGAACATTATTTTTCTAATTTTCAAAAGTTATTTCGCTAAATCGTCATCAGCCCTTAATATGCACACTGTTTTCTCTAACACCCTATACAAGTTTGTCAACCTCTTTATACACGACGTGACTTCCTACAAGAATTGTGAGAACAAAACGCATTTACCCCAATCTGCACCGATGCCGTGTCGCCGCGACGTAGGAAAAATATTTTTCCATTTCAAATATAAGTACACAGAAAAGCGCATATATTTGCGTTATCTGGAGTTCGTTAAATATTAGTCGCTACTGAACGAACAGTGAACCAGGATTGCACTTTTTTTTATTAATAGCCAGACCGTTGTTGATGAGAATGTTCGCTTGAATCAGACCTGAGTTTTTTTTTCATAACTTTTTTTAGTTAGCAATGAAACGGAACGTAGTGCATTGGGTTTAATTACTTATTCCTCGAAAAGTGAATGGAATTTTCCGTTGCTACGATTTTAATTAAAACTGTGCTGTTTTAACGAAAATTAGATTTGTAAATAAGACCAGTTCATTAATTAATCAATTGATGGTGAGGTAACTTCTAAACCAATGGAATTTAATAAAATACAGCCAGTTTAAATAACCTTTTTAAAAATACATCAATCGCAGCATGATAGTTGTTATTTGTTGTTCAATTCGTTCTAAAAGAACAGGCAAGGGTCAAAGACCATACAGCCTTGTCTTCTTTTTATGTTTTTTTTCTTGTCTAGTTAGTTATCAAGGCCTTTTTTAGTTTAAATAACCTATTTAAAAATAGATAAATCGCAGCAAGAGAGTTGTTATCAGTTGTTCAATTCGTTCTAAAAGAACTCGCAATGGTATCGAAGAACAGGAAGGGACCATACAGCCTTGTCTTCTTTCTATTTTTTTTTGATGTCCAGTTAGTTATCAAGACCTAAGCCAATTGTTTAGTTTATTCTTTTTCCAATGAACTCTAATTAAATTTAGTAAAATTCGAAAAAAACTCGTCTATCGCTAGGTGCTTTCTGATTGACCGATCGGCTGGGCGTAACAAATCAAATCGATACCTACACACCGTCAATATATTCCAATCGTGAGACCGTAAATACCTATCGATTCGAAGGCGGTTTCAGCACACACGCACACCACCACGCGATTTCAAACGTCGAACATGGTAAATACGAGTATCGGATCGAGTGTGCGCTGTGGTATCCAATCGCGCGGAACCGATCAACCAATCACGGACCTCCGTTCGGTCTCGATATTACGTTCCAATTTTAACTTGACCTTTGCTTTGCGAGGTATTTTCCTCTCGGTTCTCTTGTTTGGTTTCATGTTTAGAGGCAAGGGAGGTCTTGTGTATCTGGTCGTGTAGAAGGCAAAGGTTCGATCTGCCATTGGCTATGGCTTTAGTTACGTCACGTAGATTTTTCCACGGCTTTTTCTCGTAAATGGGAGTTGCGTTTACGGATATAGGTACTGAGTTCCTGAATGATTTGTAATTTCAATATTCGTAGAGAAGGTAGAGTTTGTAGAGCGACCAACCAGTGAATAGAGTATGAGAATAAACTTGGGATAGATATTTCTTCATTGTCGTGTAGGTGATGATCAATGTTTTACCACTAGAGGCGCCACTAGCACAGTTACAAAAATACATTCAAAAATACGACGTACGTGTACGATTTAAAGATGATTTTGTTCTAAACATAACATAACCTAAATTTATCGTTTTCAATGACAATAATTTGATAAATAAATAATGATTATTTTGATTAATATTGGATGATTTTACAAAAAAATAGTTTAATAAACTTTAAATTAGCACACAAAGCCTAATATCAACATGTAGATACGTTCCTTTCCACCAAATTCCTTCAGACTCGCGCCACGCTGTTTTAACAGATTTTTTAAGTCTGCTATTTTGAAATGGCCATATGATGCCATGATATCATCACAATTTTACTATAGCTTTGAGAAATTTAAATAAATTAATCCAAACAACGATAAAAAAGTAATATCTTCAAAAATTACGTTTCGTTTTGCTTTTCTGTTAACGAAGTGTGCTCGTGGCTCCATCTACGCAACTATCTATATCTTGTCAGAGTTGTTCAGGCCGCCTATAGGCCTTTGAGACGGTCTAACTAACGACTGCTGTAGGACATCTCCCGGAGGGGTCAGATGAAAATGTGCCATTAGCGGTCACCCATCCTGGATCTGACCGCGCCCAACGTTGCTTAACTTACGCGATCACTAGGGTACAACCGCAATGTCCAACTGTTTTTTTAAGTTTTGAAAGTACTTGCTATTACTGAATACTAACAATCAGTCTTTATATTAGAAAAGAAACGCTAACAAATTGCTTAAATGAAATCTCCGTTCATTGCAGACGCGGGAAAACCTGTTAATTGGTTACCATAGCAACGCTCTTTATTATTATTATTATTATACAGTTCATAACTAGTAGAGGACACATTAAGTTATACTCTATCCTTGACTTATCTTATGATAGGGGGCCGGGAATAACCCCAGCGGCACTTCAACCCTTGAGGATCTTTTGTGCCTACCCCCTTTTACACACTGGTCATGTCAGTGAGCAGGTTTCCTCACGATGTTTTCGTTCACCATTAGAGCAGTCGGTAAATGTACGTAAGTCTTCGAAAAACACGAAAAACTCATTGGTACATGGCACTGCACGGTATCGAACCCGGACCACCCGAATGGGAGTCCGGTGTCCTAGCCACTGTGCCACCGACGCTCTTTTCATTGACTTTCGTATGATTGTGTCAAATAAAGGAACAAAGAACTAAAGTATACGTATATTCTAAAATAACTATAACCTAGCACTTTTTCACACCACCAAGAATGAATAATCGATTCCCGAAGGGGGGTCGAGACCCCCCCCCCAGCCTTTTACATACGTCTCTGCCTCCCACAGCGCTGCTGGAACTAGCTGAAAAACGTCTCCCAAGATGTAGTACGGATAGATCGGAAGGGAGGCCCCCCCACCGCCCCCTGTCGCCTTCGTATAGATTTTTCTTTTTGCCGGGAGAACTGTACCGATATTAAAGACTAGAGTTTCGCCTTACGATACTTGAATTATAATGAGGTTTGTACGAGTAGTTTGTGTGTTAAAGAATGAATGTTTTTTTTTAATGAATGGCCCCTTTTAGTGATTTACACACTGCAATTTGGCCAATGACCGTGTTAGAATCATGAAAATAACTCGAACGTTTTGGCGTTTACGTACATTTACCGACTGCTCTAACGGTGAAGGAAAACATCGTGAGGAACCTGCATGTCTAAGGAAATTAAAAGTATCCGAAGGCGTATGAAATCCACCAATCAGCACTGGGCCCGCTCGTGGATCATGGCCCACAGGCATCCCCTTGCACTAGGAGGCTAGTGCAAGGGGATGCCTGTGCCCCAACAGTGGGGACATCAATAGGCTGATGATGAAGATGATGTGTCGGCGTCTGTTTTGAAAAAAAAAAACAGTTTACCAACGTCGGGATTAAGGGAGAGTGTCGTGTGCACTAGGAATGCCTAGTGTCTTGCATTCCAAGTGCAATTGGAGGTTAGGTTGCCAGATCCACACCATCTATAGTATTTCACTCCCATTTCACTGTCTTATAGAAATATATCTTACAATAATTATGAATACAATCATATACACAATGTTCAGTTGGAGCAGAACTTAGGACCAAGCCTCTTTATCATTTAAGTTGCTACAGTCTGTCCTCTAGGTGCCGGCTAGCAGGGTTCTAGGACAGTGTGCAGATGAAGTAATAGAAGAACTTGGTAATAGTAGATATTACATTTATCAGGAACAGAACAACACAATAGTAGAAAATAGGTAGTAGTAGGAGACAATTTTAGTAACCAATGGCAAAGAAGTTGATATGGACGATGAAGTCGACATCGTTACAAAGTAGTCATTTATTTTATAATAACCCTTTTTACATAAGGTCTGTCTTATGTGGGTCTTAATTTTTTTCACTGACATATTTATTACAGTATCAGGTATCTTATTATAAAATCGTACACAGTGACCCATAAATGATGTGTTTACTTTAACTAAGTCTAAAGTGTTTACTTTACAGACGAGCAAACGTCTGCCTCATGTGCCAGTAAGTAATTACTCACGTCTGCCTCATGTGCCAGTAATTACTTACTGGCACATGAGGCAGACGTTTGCTCGTCTGCTCTAATTATTTAATAAAGTAAATAAATAAAAAAAGTAAGCGATGCCTAAACACCGGACGATCGGCGCCGCCGGAGGTGTGGATTCGAGTCCCGCCGGTGGTGTTTTCTTTGTATCCTTTATTTCTAAGAACAATAAGTTTTTCTTCTAAGTCGTTTTCCTCATTGCTGAGGGTCGTGATCATTCTAAAGACTTAATCACTTAGAACGACTCTCGTGACAGACTTTAATGGGGGTTTGCCTTTGCCTTCCCCATTTCACACACTGGTTATCTCAGTGTGCAGGTTTTCTCACGATGTTTTCCTTCACCGTCAATGTGGGAAGATAACTAGGGAAAAAATGAACAAAAACACTAGAAATAGTTCACAGTTTTCTCAATGTGCCCTCTCAATTCACCGTCAATGTGCAGCAGGTATGCTCACGATGTTTTCCTTCACCGTCAAAGTAGTCGGTAAATGTACGTAAGTCTTTCGAAAAAACAGAAAAACTCATTGGTACATGGCATTGCCTGGTTTCGAACCCGGACCTCCCGCGTGTGAGTCCGACGTCCGACGCCACGACGCCAACGACGCTCTTAATAATAAGTTAGGTACTTAATTAAAATGCATCATGAGTAGGGTAGATAGATTCTGCGATGTCTACCCACAACAACTCGCAGTCTACGTCAGTCTACCCGCGATGCAACTGTGCCGAAATATGGAGCTCAAAACAACCCCAAACAGAAGAATCCCTTGTCTAATCCCGTATTAACAATAAGTATGTATAGTGACAGACGGACGGACAAACCTATTTTCCTTTAAAACCCACCAGAGGGCGTGACGTCACAAGATATTGCGCCGGTAGTCGGATTCCCAGTTAACTTTGCACTGAAAATTGAAATTCCATTAAGGAGATTGCTTTTTAACGTCGCTCTATGATGGAGGGGGGTAGGAAAGGGGGAGAAGATTATGGGCGTTATGGTGTAGTTTTCAATTGATGCGGATTTGTAGCCTGATGAGTTGTGGCAAGAATACAGTTGTGGGGTTTTGGCTAGTTGTTTCAGAAAAAAACCGGCCAATTGTGAGACGGACTCGCGCACCCAGGGTCCATTCTCAAACGAAATAAGTACCTACGTACTTATTTGTCGTTTAAAAATAAAATTATTTTCATATTTTTTTACCTGGGATAGATACGGGAAAACATGTCCTACAACAGCTATGCCACATTTCAAGTCGATAGCATTAGAGTTTCTGAGAAAAACAGCTGTGACATACAGATGGATGGACGAACGGACACTATAGTCTCACCATATATAAGGGTTTTTGTTTTACCTTTATGATACGGAAAATTATCAAAAATATTGTTCCGGACATTACTAAAATACTAAAAGCTTGTATTTCCACAATAATCTAGAGATTGATTCGAAACGGCAACGCTTGTCACGTGCCCTAACCTTTCAGCTATTGCTGCTTTATGTTGAGAGCTAAGTAGATAGAAATTCAGTTTTCCATTTAAGTCTTAGTGCTAAGAGAAAAACAAACAGGCAACCTTTCACCTTTCAACCTTTCGTTCAGACGTTGGTAAAACAATGTTTAACTCTTCATTGAACACAGAATATGTTACTTTATACAAAACCATGTGAAGCACAAATGGCGTGACTAATCTCTAAGATAGATCTCTTCCAAAAAACCCAATAAACCGACAATTTGATATGAAAACCAGACGAAATGTGCACAAAACTATACTGAAAGTAATTTGTGACAAATAACCCTTCGGGGGGAATTGTTCGTAATGCCCAAGATCCTTCTAAATATGTAAGATTCAGGAAATTTTAGAAACGGTTCCGACTAAAATCACATTCCTGATTTGCTCATGAAATTCAATAATTCCTATAAAATGAACACCACCACATTGTACCCACAAGTATTTATATTCGATTAATTTGTCTTACATTGACGCGTTTCCGAGAAGGCGATGCGATCCGAAGCTCGAAATAAATATAGCATGTTATACTGCACTTCGATCCGAAGTGTCACCCCGGATGGTTAGTTATGACTGCAGATACGGATTTAAGCGATATTTTTATAGTTATACCAAATACTTTTGGCATAGTAATAATAGTATACAACAATATGGTAAACTTATACTTTTGATTAGGTATTACGACAATGTTCTTTGGCTCTCAAACTAGGTTTAACCTGTGCCTGCCGGAAAGCAGCAATGCTTCGGTTTGAAGGGTAAGAGGGCCAGCGTAATTACTGGTACATGAGGCACTCCACACTGAAAGAAAAGCTTGTTTACTTCAATACGACCATATAAAGTTGGCTTCTTAACTTCATCCAAGAAATTGTTACTTCAAGATCAAATGAATAAAAATTTCTTTTTATGATCTAAATCAATCAAGCTTTCTTTCAGTGCATCTCGGTTTATATAGAGCAAGGAGATTTAATGCCGCAATTCCATGTAAGTGGCTTGCATGCAAGGTGTAAAGATGCATGCAACCATGTAAAGGTAACTTTGCATGTACGCAGCTGACTACATGGCTTCGAAACCAAGAATTTCCGTCGTTTTTCGATCTTTACTCTTAGACATTACCTAAAGCTGACTGCCGTGTCGTGCCGACCATAAAGAATAGCACCACCCCAACTCTTCCCATGGGTGTCGTACAAGGCGGCTAAGGGTCTTTGTAAATACTATTCTACACCTAATAGACGGCGATAGGCTCGCCACCTATCACGATTGTCCAACAATTCTTACGGCGAAAAGAGGGAACTACTCGTACTTATGATGAAGGTGTTTCCTCTGTCTACCCCCTCGAGGATTATGGACGTGAGAGTTATGCTTATATGCTTGACTATACCTCTATTTATTTGTAAGTATGTAACTACGTCGACCTCATCGTCCATATCAACCTCCTTGCCAATTTCAACCTCATTGTTACCGTTTATCTCACCTCATTTCGTGTTGGCATTTTCATTTCTTTATCTATATTTTCAAAATCTAAATCATATTCCCATTCCATTTCTAAATTCCATTATTCCATTTTCACTTTCTCTCTGTATTTTGTCCTGAACGGACGTTTCTCCGTTTTATAAAATTGTCTCCTACTACTACCTATTTTCTACTTGTGTTGTTCTGTTCCTGATCAATATATTATCCACTATTACCAAGTTTCTTCTATTACTTCATCTGCACACTGTCCTAGAACCCTGCTAGCCGGCACTTAGAGGGCAGATTGCAGCAAGTATATCATGATCAAATTGGTACCCAAGTCCGTCACTGCCTCGGTCGGATCATGAAAGCATTCCAGTGACATTAAAGCTACGTTCATTTTCATAGATTTATCGACGGACTGAACTTATGAATCTGTGGTTGTGAAACTTAAGCAATATTTTCAATACAGACAGAGCGTCGGTGGCCTAGTGGCTAGGACGTCGGACTCCCATGCGGGAGGTCCGGGTTCGAAACCATGCAATGCCATGTAGTTTTTCCGATTTTTTCGAAGACTTTACATTTACTGACTGCTCTAACAGTAAAGGAAAACATCGTGAGGAAACCTGCTTGTCATAGGAAATTAAAAGTTTCCGAAGGCGTGTGAAACCACCAATCAGCACTGGGACCGCTCGGTGGATCATGGCCCGTACCCCCTTGTGCCGACGATCTGCGCAAGGTGGCTGGCAGCCCTGGAAGAGGCCTATGTCCAGCAGTGGACTAGAGTAGGCTGCGGATGATGATGACCCCCTTGTGCAAGGGGAGGTCTGTGCCACAACAGTGGGGGGGGACATTAATAGGCTGATGATGATGAACAGAATCACTTACTTATTTCTATTCAGATTCACTCAACATTATATAAAAAAGACACTTATCAATTACCATAGAATTGGATTTTCAGTAATTTTTGTTGTTTTTTTCAGGACCTTCCCTAATTCACACACTTATTATCTCAGTGTGCAGGTTTCCTCACGATGTTTTCGTTCCGTAAGTGTACATATTAAATTAATATAAATCTTTGACAATCAGACCTCCCGCACGGGAGTCCGGTGCCCCAGCCACTGTGCCACCGACGCTCTATCCGGCGCGTCTTAGCCACTGCACCGATTATGTTCAGCCAGTCCAATCGACCCAAAACGAGCATAATCGAACCCAAATGTTTTCAACCTAACCGATCCCAACCTAATGAAAAACTTTGAGCGCCACGGTCCAAATGCCAATTGAGCCGGTGGAGCCGAAGCGATGTATTTGTAGCCCGCACCTGCGCATGCACAAATCATCGCCACAATATTGCGATCTTCGGCCGATGCATCATCGATCCGCTCCCGAGTGATGGTGTATGACGAGGCTTGTACTGAGATGTTGAAGGTAGTTGGAGAAGGCAATTCGATATAACTTTTAAGCTTCGTTATTGTCCCGGGGGTCTACGATCATGGCGCATGCAATTGTGCCGAATTGGGACCTCAAAACAACTACCGTGGTAAGAATCCCGATTTTTGGAGAAGTGAGAAACTCTCCACGAGTTGCAAGGAACCTTAACGTTAAGGTTTCCTTAATTCTCGTGTCATCTCTATCTAGAGCTTTGGCATAGAAGGGGCTAGCTAGCATTAAAGATTTTGAAATGCATCCTATGTAGATAAGCTCGCTAGATAAGTTTTATTTAGGTAGGAATGGAAACCAATTGGCGAATGCGATCTGAATGCGATTTGTTCTGTGTGATTTGACATTTTGGTTTTATAAATAGAGATTATTGTGATTGATTTGATTTGGGTACTTAATTTAGTTTTATATTCATTATATTTGATTTGATTCAATTACTTAACTCAAAGCACACCGCAGAGTAAGTATGTAAAAAAAATGCCGGTGAAAATAATAAAAAATATGTGTTACGTGTATTGATGCATATAACAAAATATTACAAAAGCAAAAACTTTCTATGTATAGTTTTCGAGAAAAAAAATTTTAAGTGAATATTCACCTGAAATCAGTTTTCATGCAAAATTGTATGTAGAAAAAAATGCTTTTGAAACAAAAATTATAAACTATATCACCATTTATCCATATCTCTATTTCGAAATAATGTTCTCCGCTCATTCGTAAAAGTTCGTTCGAATTCGTCGTTTGTTAGGAAGCTTCCTTCGGCTTCGGCCAAAACTTCGGCCCATTTTAGCCGAAGCCGAAGGTTTGGCCGAAGGTGGCAAAAGCCGAAGCTTCAGTCGGACACTGCTCACATCATAATTCTAGAGGAGAGGGCAAATACATTTAATCGTAGATCCTGATGTAATGGCTTCAATTTCTGATGTAACAATGTTGCATGATGATAACAATTCCAATCCTGCCTTCCGTATCGACGTGTCTGTTTCCTTGTTCCATCGGCTGCATAATAGACCGACAGATATTGATGATAATGCAACAGCTGTCTTGGCACAAATCATTGCGCACACGCATCAGTATTGCATTGCTATAGCAAAAGAAGAACAGTACTTAAGTGATCATACCACCGAAAAGAGAAATGATCACGCGTCACGCACGGGTTATCCATTGTTAAAAGAGCTTTGTGCAAAAAGAACAGTAAGTAGTGTCCAGTGCTTGATCTATTGAATATACATACCTATTGTCACTAGAATCGCAGGGCTGTTACAATTAGCTTAGCTTAGCTTATCGCATGGCTAGTAGCCAACCTATTGCCAGAGTTGTTCAGGCCCGTAGGCCTCTGACATAGCTTGACGACTGCTGTCGAACGACAACAACCGGGACCGACTGCTTAACGTGCTCTCCGAGGCACGGAGGAGCTCAGATAAAATATGCCACTAGTGGCCACTCATCCAGGTACCGACCGCGCCCAACGTTGCTTAACCTGCACGATCACTTTCAGACCGTGCTCACAACTAGGCAACGCGTTCCTTTTTTTTACTGTCAGAAATGTTGATACGTTACATACATTACAGACAAGCATGCAAAGAATAATGAGACGAATGTACGATGATGAAATTTTTGCTTTGCATTTTAAGTAGGTATCTCATCTTATCTTATCTTAAGATAGGGGGCCGGGAATAACCCAGCGGCACTTCACCCTTGAGGATCTTTTGTGCCAACCCCATTTTACACACTGGTCATCTCAGTGTGCAGGTATCCTCACGATGTTTTTCTTCACCGTTCGAGCAGTCGGTAAATGTACGTAAGTCTTCGAAAAATACGAAAAATTCATTGGTACATGGCACTGCGTGGTTTCGAACCAGGACCTCCCGCATGACCTCTACTGAGTAGGTAGGTGTAAGGTGTATGGAATGAGAGGTGAATTCATATTCTGCTTTCATGCGCACGTCATTTATGACGTGACCAAACCAATACGTCCATCAATAAGAGGCCCAGGCTACTAAAACAAGAGGTGTGAATTATGTTAGTCCGTTATGATGGCGTAGTGTAGAGTTACACACACGCAGGCGTACAAGCGCTAGTTGTAGATATCCTACTTATCTATTTCCACTACAGCATTACATAGTTGATGCACCATTGATTTGCTATATTTAACCCATCGCGCGCTTATACGAAGTCCTATAAATCTTTTTTACAGTCCGTGACTTATTATGCTTTGGTGTCAGAGGATGAATATGAATAATTGTTTTCAGCGCGTGTGTCAGTAGCGAAATCAAAAGATTTACTCTTGTTTCTATTGTTAATGGTATCATCTTTACAGTCATACAAGAGTGTCTCATGTGGACAGTGAACTGAAATTGTCAGATAGGTTTTGTAAGTCAACTTAATTTTATTTAAGAAAGTCAGAAATAAATGAACTTAGACGTGGTACAGTCTGCCCTCTAGGTGCCGGCTAGCAGGGTTCTAGGACAGTGTGCAGATGAAGTAATAGAAGAACTTGGTAATAGTAGATATTATATTTATCAGGAACAGAACAACACAATAGTAGAAAATAGGTAGCAGTAGGAGACAATTTTATAAAACGGAGAAACGTCCGTTCAGGACAAAATACAGAGAGAAAGTGAAGACAATGAAATTAATGGAATAATGGAAGTTAGAAATGGAATGGGAATGGATTTGAATTTTGAAAATATAGATGAAGAAATGAAGATGCCAACACGAAATGAGGTGAGATAAAGCTAACAATGTGGTTGAAATTGATGGCAAGGAGGTTGATATGGACGATGAAGTCGACATCGTTACAGACGAAAACTCATTCAACCTGGTTCTGATTGCTTTGTCACTGTGCTTACACCTAGGCTGAGAGTCCTTTTAACAGGAGTACCTATACTTACTTAAATATAGGTAGTACTGTAGTGTATTTTGTTTTTCCATGGCCTACTGGTTATTGTTTCTCTTTATTTGAATCCGATCATTTATTTCGTTCATCATCAACATCGTGTTCATCAGCAGCCTTCTTCACCTGAACCCGATCTTCGATTCTTCTCATCCAGTCCCTGTTAGTACACGTCGTGGCTCCATCTAGGAGGAATTACGATACTACGTTTTCCTAATCAGGGTGTCTACTCCAGAACTCGTCTACTCTAACGGTTATCGCTTCTGCAACAGATGTATTCTCAGAGCTAGATTATCTTATGATATGAGCTATATCGGCAAAGTTTGGTTCTATGACAATCATAATGATTTTGATATTTATATCTGTTTATAGTCGTGTCTATTTTTTATTCCTTTTGATTCACAAATCTAAATATATTCACAGTTGAGAGGCGTGAATACATAACTGTTGCGTACACTAGTAATGTCATTTTAATACTTCCATAATCGTATACCGTGACGTCATTATCATCAACTAGATATTCGAAACCAACCTTTCGTCGTACTACAATCAGCACTTCCATAACTTCTAACGTTGTAGCAATAAAGTTTATTATCGAAGTAAAATTAACTTTGGCAACTACAAATTATTTTTGTTTTTATCTGAAGAGCAACAAAGAAGATATATAACAAATTGTTACGTATTGATGAAAGAATAAAGACTAAAATCAAACAGCAAAGAGATAAACCACAAAGCGAAGCTTCCAAATTCCATTCTGTAAAACTCAGAACTCCTTGAATTCTAGGTGATAAAGTTGAAATTAAAACAAAAGTTAATTTTTGTAATAGTAATACTAAATTGGTAATTGATAGCAAACAAGTCATTGAAGATATTACAGAAATATAACATTTTCTGTATCTCAAGGAGATACGGTAGATAATAGAATACAAAACGATATTGTAAACGGTAAAAACTATATTGGTGATCACAGAATGATCCCAGAAATCACCCGATTGTGTCTGAACAGGTGACAATAGGTTTTGTTTTTACTAAACGACTGTTAGCACTCATTTCGGGTAGCTTATGGTGAAATCTGTGTGACTTTGATGTGATTTTAAACGTTGTTTGATTTCCATTGACATAACTATTTATACTTTTAAAATCTTTACCAACCAATCTTACGACGAAAAGTGGTAACTACCTAAGATGAAGGCGGTTCCTCTGACTACCTTCTCGGGGATTATGGACGTGAGAGTTATGTTATAAATTTCTATGGTAACAAGTAAAAAATAATAACATTTCTTTATGAAAAGTGTACGATAAAGACAAACGGAGATACAGCTTCGGGTGTTGGAAGAAATAATATCATGATTTGAAGAATTTGAAAATTACAAAGCAATAATAAAATTAAATATTAATATAAATGCATAATTAATTTAAGTTTTAGGTAAGCTACTCCAGGTATTGAAAGCAGGGAAATCAAAAATACTGGTACGGGGCGACTAATTCGAGTAACTTGCTTTCAATATTGAACGATATTTGAAGACCCTTCAGGATCCGCCAGGCTAACGACCACCGTTCTATGTAAATTCTGTCGTCAAATATCTTCGTTTCAGTGTTGATGCCTTTCTAAGTATTTATAGAAGAGCCACTATTAATGTCCCCACTGTTGGGGCACAGACCTCCCCTTGCACAAAGGGGGTACGGGTCATGATCCACCGAGCAGGCCCAGAGCTGATTGGTGGATTTCACACGCCTTCGAAATTTTTTCATTTCCTTAGACATGCAGATTTCCTAACGATTTCATTTCGGGCTCATCGTCACTTAACTTACCACCAGCGTGAGTGGTTTAATTGTAAAATAAAAAAATGAAATAGTTTATATCAATTTTACAGTCCATAGATTCCGGGTAAGCACAAGGAATAAATAAATGGAAACAATGCTCGGAAACGTACGCGTGGGTGCGCAAGAGCATACTTAGATCAATCTGCGCCATTGGCGATCTGTGTTGAAATCTAGGCATAATCTTGTGAATATCTGGACAATTAACGTCTGGGTCACTTCCCATCAGGAATGGGAAACGAAGGGGTTTTAATGTCTGGCAAGAAAGAGAATTGGAATGTACTTATAGTATGTGAGCTTTTAGAAGAAGATTCGGGTATATAATAGGGTAAAATCTATCTCACTGCAGTCTTAGTACATTCGCGTATTGCTATGAATAACCGAAGTCTCTTTCGGGTCTTGACCCGAAACCTAATCTAAAAATTCACGTACTGTAAGATTCTGGAGAATCGTTTTATCTGATTTCTTGAGGCACAAGCAGGCTTACATTTGTACCCAGGTACAGTAGATATATAAACAGAAAACAAACCTCGAAACTGACACAGCATTGTTACTTACTTACTCCTAAATCAAACATTACAACCCCTCATCCAAACGATTTAGTTTTCCCAGATTTTCCGGAATCAAACCCAGAACCGGAAAATTAACTCCCAACCACTTTGCATATTATCAATCTTCAGCACCATGTGTCTTGTTAAAACAGCGTTAAAACAACAAGCCGTTTACACGAATAGTATAAATCTGTGATGCCGGTAGTCAGTTGATGCATCGTTTTGAACTGATCAGAGGGAAATGAGATGTGGTGTTAGGGGCCATCCATAGATTATGTCACACGTTAAGGGAGAGGGAGGGAGTCACCAAAGTGTGCAATAGAATAAAGTAATTTTATTATTAAAAATTTTGTGAAGTTATTTATTATTTATTAATTTATTTAATGAGCACATTTCATGGGGCAGTACCTAGATTGTCACAGTTGTTAGTTGGTTAACTTTGTATAAGGACTGGATGAACATCAGTGCTGTGTGTTTACACGCAAGTGTATTCACTCAAGCATTAGCTGAGCCAGGTGCCTATTGCCAATAATATATTCGTCGTTCAGAAGCATCGTTCGAAGAGTGCTTCTACGGAATCGTCCCGCCGATGCTGAAGAGTGCGGATGCTTGAAAGCAATGTTTATCGCTCTGGTAGCTCTAGCGAACAATATTTCTGAGCGGTAGACAGGGATAGCGCTATGTGAAAATACTGTTTTGTGCGGGTATGTGGGGTCCAATCCTTAAGCAACATTGGTCGCGGTTAGAACCAAGATGGGTGAGCGCTCGTCAGCTAGTGTCACATTTTTATCTGAGCCTCTGGGAGCATCATTAACATCATCATCAGCAGTCGACTCTAGTCCACTACTGGACATAGGCCTCTCCCAGGGCGCGCCATTGAGCCCGATCTTCGGCTCTTCTTCTTCTTCAGACAGCATGTTAAACTAATAATCAATAAGGACAGTATACTTACTGTGTGATTCATCTTCGACCTCATCGTCACTTATCACCAGATGAGATTGAGGTCAAACGCGGGTTATGTCGTAAATTAAAAAATCCAGAGATTTAATTCAGGACATTTGGTAATTTTCAGATAACAGATTCAGAAATGTAAACAAATTATCACAAGCGATACGATTCAAGCCCTGTATAGCACATCTCCTTTCTCAATGATCGCTGGTCCCAAACTATTTACTCTAAATCCAGGATATTTAAAGCGGGAAGGACATTCTTGTCATCTGAAACAAAATGACCAAAAGCTGATGGATTTATTAAACTTGACGTTGAACTGATGTCCGGATTATGAGCGTTAAATCACCGAACATAAACTTGAGTTCTGAAAAGTATACGTAAGTATTTTGCACATGACCAGTATAAAAAAATAATTAAATAGGTACCACACTGGTAACGAAGAGTCAAACGACCCTAAATACGATGGGTCTATTATTAGTTAAAAACTAAACTAGTTGACAATCCGATTGCATCTTGACTTGACACTCTTGACTCCTTCATCAGGTCATGTTCGGACATCCTTTTAGCCTCTCACCAAAGGACTCATAAATACGAGTCAAATGAACCCAAATACGATGTACTGCAGTTTAAGGTCAAGGAGTTCCTATGCATACTGACACTCCTGGCTTCATCATCAGATCGTGGACACTAAAATATTGTATTGTTATCGGAACTAAGTGCGTGTGCAAAATTTAAAGTCAACCGAACTTCTGGAAGTGGGTGAAAATGAGGTTACAAACGAGGCTAACGAACAAACAGAGAAGCGAAGTTAATAAAAAACAGTGGTTGCATACATAGGGGCAGAATACGTTTTAAATGAGACTGAAGTCTCAAGACAGTCCATGCATTACGGTAACACATTCTTTACAGAAATGTCATTATAACATAGTTGCAATCTACATAATCTTTGAACGAGTCGTTGTATTGTAACGATGCTTTCCACGCCACTAATATCAGATTGCGGCAACAATATAATCGTTTTAAGACCAGGCATTAATGACGCCAATATAGCATGCTTTCTTAGATTTATCTTAGTTGTGTATCGAAGCATTTGCTTATAGAAGAAATGTTGTAATGTTTTGCCAATAAAATTGGCAAGATGGGCAAAACAACAAACATTCCGAACGTTTTACGGTTCTACTTTTTGATTTATTGAATCGATAAGAATAAGTAATCAATACTCGTAGATGGATAATTATTTGTGAACATAATTGTAGCATACAACGTTTGATGCTAGAAGTGAAGACGATGATGAACGAAGTGTCAAAAATTGAGTTGAAATCGGATTTCCATTCCAAGTTCTTATTTACAAGAATAGTCTTAGAAGTTTCGTAAAAGTAAAAGATAGCTAAGAGTTTACTATTAAGTTCAGCATGACAGAAGTCAGGCCTCAATAATAGGTCTATTTAATATAAAAAGAATAATGGTCTAAAGATTTTACAAAATCTTGAAGAACTATCTTTACCTATAAAAAACGAAAGAAATGGAGAAAGAAATTAGTCCCGTTCAAATCAATTAAGAAATACCTTAATTAATGTATTGTCTTCTTCTTCTCTTCTTCTTGTCCTATGACTCCACATCGGGGCAAAGAGCAGACACGGTTTTCCATACAGATCTCTCTGTGACCGCGCGCTCGATTACTCTTCAAGTAAAACCGGCTGCCTTCGCATCATTCGAGACTGTGCGTCGCCAGGTCTGCTTGGGTCGTCCGCCTCCTTGAGCCCTGCAAATCCCAGTCCAACGCTTGCCTCGGAATGTGGACTGGGTGCTCTACCTCAGAGTGTGCTCTATCCAACCTCACTTGCGACGACGAATCTGCAGATCAATAGAATCCTCGTGACATAGTTTCCATAAATCTACGTTGGATATTAAGCCAGCCAAAAGATCTTCAGAATCTGTCAAAGGCATCGGTTGATAGACTTGAAGTTGATGCAATAAGTATTTTGTACTCTTCCAGGTCTCACACCCATACAGCAGGACTGATTTAACATTAGAATTAAATATTCTCAGTTTCACTCTTGTAAAACGAATATTGAATATCTGAAAACAAAGCAATAATGAAATTACTGTAATATGTAGGTACTTATGATATAGGTAGTATCTTATCGACGGAAATCTTTCCAATTTTCAAAGTCTCGTAAACGATTATACTAATAGTCGCTTACGCCACTCTAGTTTCATTATAAACAAACTAATTGTTCATTCGAAAGTGCGTCTACGCACTCTCACGCGACCGCCATTGTTGTCGGGTTATCTTCTATATCTGCCTTCACACAGCTCCTCTTCAGTTTACGATAGTGTACATACTCGTAATTAAACAACAATTTAACTTTAAAACTATGGGTTTGAGAGATTAATGTGTATCCAAATGGGTACTTTGGATGGTATGGGTCTTTTTTGGGTTACTGGCTTGTTACTTAAGTATTCAATATTAACTTAGCTTCTCTAGACTTAAGTAATAGTTTATATCGCTACACTTATTATTATGTTCTCAATTTATAATTAAATCTACTCTCATTGCTATATTATTAACCATGTATCATGATCACGTCTTCTCAATAAGCTTTCACCCTTAATAAGACAAGTTCATTGTAATTTCTTTTTACTTTTATGCAGTCTACCCTTAAACTTTCAAGTCTTCAGGCCTCATTATGGGTTAAGAAAGACAACGTTATCTATCTGTTTTACAAAATTTCAAACTATATCATCCTCTGTCTGATTATAAACTTCATTTTCATCACCTGAATTTTATCTTCCGCGATCAATACTTTCCCAAAGATTTTTCAAATCATGTCCAGGTATTCATCAGCTAGATACATTTCAAATTATTCAGTGCTATTCCGATAGTTACAGACCAGCAATCAAGGCCTAGAGCAGAGCTAGTGGTAACAGATAGCATCGCTTCCTGATTGGACACGCTTAAGACCATTGTTGTAGAGTAGGAAGCCACAGTACAGCGTGTACAATACATATCTATGTAGGCCTTACTATGTGCCTTCAGAAAATTCTCACATAACTAAACCAAGTAAATAATAAGCATTAAAATGACATAGTGATGTGTTTGAAGTAGAAGCGTTGCAAGCTGTTAGAGAGTGGGTGGACCTCACCAGGGTAGCTCGTGTCGAGGACCACCGAATCGTGTCGCAGCAACCTTAAACTTGCGGCTTAAAGTAAGCTTAAGCAAGCAAGCTTAAAAAAGCGGATATTAAACTTTCTTGTCATCGCAATGCGATACAAACAAAATGAGACAAAGATGAAATACTGTAAATGGAAACCGAAGGAAAAAAAACAATTTAAACACAACTTACTTTGGATAGTAATGAAATACATAGCAAATACCGTGTATCCTACGAATAAAGCCACTCTGGCCGTTATGCCTAGCGTACCTACTCGTATTTGAAGAAAATTCTTAGGGCATCACTGGTTGGTATGGCATCAAGTTTAGTGTACCACTCTCGATCCTGATTAATCAGATTCAATAGCAGTATGAGAGGCGCTGACGTCTAATTTATACCTGAAACAAAACAAAAATTGTTAGGGAAACAGCTACTAATATTCTAATCGTGCTGAAGTTTTTTAAAAGAAGTAGTTAGATAGGTAATTATAAATACTGGTAATTTTGGGAGGCCTAAACATCTGCTGTAAAAATGCACAATGCTTAGAAACTCTACATCTACGAATGCAGTCATTTTCGTAATAATCAGAAACATTATGATGCTGATTGAGTCTTCTGTGGGTCGCCTACCCGAAACCAGAGGACTATAGGCTCCTTACCTGTAAGCTGTATAGCGTCCTTGATGCAAAGCATCTTAAAGGATTGTTCCTGAAGGAGACTAAGGTAAGGGGTGAGCACAAAAGATCCCTGAGGGTCGAAGTGCCGCTGGGGTTGTCCCTGTCATAAGATAAGCTAAGATGATGCTGATTATTACTACGATAATTATTCAGAATTAGAAAAAATTGGAGATTTGCCATTGAAACACTGGTATGATAAATTAGCAGGGTTGTAACAACTTCACCACACATTTTACCTTAGTAATGCGAGTTTTAATCCAATTTGTTCATTTGTTCATGAAATATGAAAACCAACAGTAAGGTCTACTGATCATCTTTGGTAATGTACACACTTCCTGGCTTCACTTCGCTGATTCCCGTTTATCTTGAACGAACTAAAATCATTTGTCTTCAAAAAGATTAACTTTACTTAGGTATTTAACAGTTAGTTTAAAAACAATTGTATTCTTCCTCTGAAAATGAAGACCATGCTTCAGAGCAGGAAGACCAGAAAAAAGATCATGCTTTAGAGAATGAAGACCATGCTTCAGAGCATGAAGACCATTGTTCAGAGAATGAAGTCTAAGCTTCAGAGAATGAAGATCACGCTTCATGTAATGAAGACCACGCTTCAGATAATGAAGACCATGCTTCGGAGAATGAAGACCATGCTTCAGAGCATGAAGACTATTATTGTTCAGAGAATGAATACTATGCTTCAGAGAATGAAGACCATACTTCGGAGAATGAAGACCATGCTTCAGAGTATGAAGACCATTGTTCAGAGAATGAATACTATGCTTCAGAGAATGAAGACCAAGCTTCAGATAATGAAGACCTAGCTTCAGAGTATGAAGACCAAGCTTCAGAGAATGAAGACCAAGCTTCAGATAATGAAGACTATGCTTCAGAGAAGGAGGACCATTCTTCAAAGAATGAATTTGTTCATCAATGACGAAGACCAACTGTTCATCTTTGGTAATGTACGTTCATTTGTACACACTTCCTGGCTTCACTTTGCTGATTCCCGTTTATTTTGAACGAACTAAAATAACTCGTCAGGTATTTAACAGTTAGTTTAAAAAAAATGTATTTTTGTTAGACTCTTTTTCACTGTAATTAATGTCATTAAAATACGGCAATGCCATAGATATATGGCTATATTATTTCTCGTTTCTTGGCTTGTGTTGTCTCCGTTACTATATTTTGCATGTTTATTTACTTTAGAGTATTTCATTGTTCTTGTTCTTCGTATACCATGAAAGGTTTTTTCCATAATTTGTTTTCAACCTTTAATAACGCAATTATACTTCGTACGCAGAACATCGCTATCCAAGATCTATACGTTGACAATGCCTTCTTATCTAAGTTTTATATCAGTCGCCATTGCTGCCACACTCGGATGATTTACCTAATAAGACTTAATAATAAGTAATTTCATGTACGGCCTTTTGTTTGTCACGATCTGTGTGTGTTTAATTGTCTCTTTCTATGATTGTTACTTTTTTAATGGCATCCATTTCCATCCTTGGACCATAATCTAAGGTACCTTGGGATATTCATTACATTGATGGCTTTAAATGTATCTAGTTTAGTGGTTACCTCATAACGTTTGTAAATCACTGGTTGTTTAAGTTTAAGTGGATGTCTTTTTTCTTACAAAAACTAGTGCAATCTGTGATGTTTATAATTAGATTCTAATAATTTTACTTTTTATAACGAGAGTATTCTCGAATTCCAGAAATCAAGTTGTTCAAGATGGAATCAAATGAGAGGCATATCTTGGTGGTGAAGGCCAAGATCTTCATTCGGATTACTGAGCAGCAAAATAGGTAATTCCAGTAGCTCTATCAGTGTTACCCAGGTAGCTCTACCACAGTTACCTAATAGGCTAAAGAAACAACAGTAAATATTCTGGATGAAGCTAAATTAATAGTAGCACAACATTATTACCGATAGGTTCGTGAAACAGAAACGATCCAAATGGTAAAAAATACAAACGACCAACAAATTCGAATCCAATGAATTCGTTTATTGTTCTATAAGTTTGTTGTCGCGGTCCGTTAACCCCATCACTTCGTCCTTATGTTAAACTAACCAAAACTATGTGGTCATGGGTCATTAGACCCCATCGGCCAGAACAAAGCTACCAGAATACCAGAAAGGTGAGAGCTTGATTGATTCCGAACGATTATCATTTGCCTGCCCAACCATGCATTGAGCAATTTCTTTCATACGATTGGATGTGTCCTACATGTCAGTTTATGGTGTATAGTCATGCGATTCTTGTTTAGACTTAGTTACAATGATGATGTTATCATGAGAAATATATTGGCCTCGGTCAGTAAGTGCCAGTAACCATTTATTTTTTCCAAAGACTGGTCAGTCTTTTCTTAGTTTCGTTTCTTACTTTTTTATGTGTAACGTTTTCTACCTTGTCATATTCATTCGCGAATCTTCTAAATCTTTAATTATCTTTTAAATCTTTAAGATTCTTTAAGATTTTAAATCTCTAAAATTCATTAAGCTTTCACACTTTTCGTTGAAACCTATGAACTCAATCTTGGTTTTGTAATTTCCCTAGCTTACAAACATATATTTGAAGGTTTCTTTCCGATATTTTTTCGTACCTACTATCAAGTCTCCTCATATTTCGCAACCGACATCCTTTAGGCAAAACATCTAAATGCCATTACGTTCCAACATTAAGTATCTCATCTATCGAGTCACATTTCCTTGATGGGTATCTTTTTAAAAGAAGTAGACAGGAAGGAAGGCAGATATTTCAATGGCGTCGCGACAATCGGCATTATATCATCACGCCAGCCGGGACCAGCCACGCGTATCGCCCTCACACTTGGAGCGCTGTATCGAATTGTGTTTTTGTGTTTTATAGTCCAATGGTGTGGTGGAGGGATCGGTTTGAATCAGTTAAGGAAACGAAGAACTGTTTTGACAGCATTTCTCTGTCCAGAACCTGTCTAACCTAATATAAGAGGTTCAGAACGAAACCTCGATATGATTTTTTTACAAGTGTGTTTTTGAATAGCGTTTAAAATACTGGCGTTGTGGTTGTCACAGCCCCAATAAACCTACAATGTATCAACTGTAGAGTGAAGTTCAAAGGAAAATGAAAGTTGATAGTAGGTACTCGTTTTTTAAATTTATTATCTAGTCCACGTATACTGTCTCTTTTGTCGGGGATTTGTTCTGTTTCTCTACATGTTTGTAATATTGCCAATAAAGCACTTGCTTGATAAGGCCAGTTTGATAGCTGAGTCTATCAATAATTTTATAGGTCCCTAAATTTTGCATTCTCTTCAGTCAAATCAAGCATCATACAAAATAAGTCTTCGAAAAGGGTAACAGTATTCAAGGTACATCCCTTGTCCTCGATATCGACTACACGTATAATTGAAGTGGCCAAGAGCCTCGTTACCGTGGCCAACCGACCAGCAACTGATTTGTGGTGAACACATCCTTGACATTGTGTGGAATGGAAGGAAGGTGATCGTTATGCTGTGTAGTGATTTGTTGGTATGTTGGTGTTTTAGCCGTGGACTGCTCGATTGGAACGGTATAATATTATGTTGAAAATTCTGCTTTGAGTTGCATTGCGAACGTCACCGGTTGGCTAGCTAATAGAATGATAGGGCCATTTTCGATTTCCTGGTCACGCCAAAATAGATTTTTCATACACTTGCTCGAATATGGGCCTATTTATCGAGTAAAAACTGTACCCGAAGTGCGATAATTATCCAAGATCGGAAGTACAATACTACTAATAATCAAGTCTCTTCGCTATCTACTAACCGATTATTTTATTTTTGCGATTTCAGAGTTGGCCCCGTAGTGAAAGGTTGTTCACTATTCAGTTATGGAAATGGAACACCTTTCGGCTCTATATGGGGTTTTTGTTACAACCCGTAAATTTAAAACTCAAATCTGCGGGACCATTTGTACAGCCAGCAGTTTTACCAGGAGGGAAATATGTCGACAAACATACAGCCAACTTGATTGACGATTACAACTGAGTCATACCGGATACATTATTCTACGGTTATTTTGCAAGCGTCCTACTATCGACACTCATTCACACCATAAACTATTGTGTCCCTGCGAATTTCCCGATATTTGCATATTGCTTTGTGACAGTAAAACCATGCTACATTTTCATCTCTGCAAACGTTTCCAGCTCGATTTGTTCCTTAAAATGTATGGTAATAAAGGGTATTGTAAATTCTGCACGTGCTAGTTTTAAATTAGTCTCATGCGTTTTTCGTTGTTATAGAGAGGCGCTGGCGAAAAAACTGTCATCATCTCAAGTCGCACCAAAATGAATTCTTTTTACTTATATTGTAACGATGTCGACTTCATCGTCTATATCAACCCCCTTGCCATCAATTTCAACCTCATGGTTAGCGTTTATCTCACCTCATTTCGTGTTGGCATGTTCATTTCTTCATCTATATTTTCAAAATTCAAATCATATTCCCATTCCATTTCTAAATTCCATTATTCCATTAATTTCATTGTTTTCTTCGTATTTTGCACTTTCCCTCTGTATTTAGTCCTGAACGGACGTTTCTCCGATTTATTTTTGTCTCCTACTACTACCTATTTTCTACATTTACTATTTTCTGTGTTGTTCTGTTTCTTAAAAATATAATATCTTTTATCAAGTTCTTCTATTGCTTCATCTGCACACTGTCCTAGAACCTTGCTAGCCGGCACCTAGAGGACAGACTGTAGCAATTTAATATCTGTATCTATGGGCCTTTTTGTATAGTTAGCTATATAATTTGTTGTCTGAAAATAAAGAATTTATTATTATATTTAAAAAATTTGCAATTTATCGCTACAAAAAATACATATACATACATATTTTGCATCAATTTGATATCTGTGATTGTTTTGCAATATGTCAATCTGTTTATTCAAGGTTTTTGAAAACGAATATGTAGTGATTTCTCATGCAAATACCTAGATCGATTTTAATTCTTCAATTAGACACGGCGTTCTTACCACGGTTTGGGGTTGTATTGAGCTCCCCATATTTCGGCACAGTTGCATGCGCCATGGTCGCGGGTAGACTCGATTGATTTTGTACTCGTATGATGAACTGAAATGAAATCACGAATAAAATCTTTGAAGAATGGATTGTTCAAAACTTGTTCCTTAAGCTTATCATCAACAAGAGTCAAATGGGTCAGGTCAACGTCTACAGTTGCCGATTTGACACTATAAAGAAAATGAGTCACAAGTGATTCAACGAATTTATCGTTAACACCGTCAAAATTTACGTTCCTTGATGTTTCCCTTGAACTTCGTTGTTTTTATCACTATCTATAATCTTATATAACTTTTTTTTATACTAAGTCTCCTTCTATAAACTCTTCTTCCTTCACCGTTTCTAAAACAATATCACCGGAGTTGATATTCCTTAATTCAACAGCATTAAGATCGAAAGTTATACAAAATTCAAAGTTTTGGACGGTATTTTGAGTTTGTTTTCCATAATTACAAGGTTATTAAGTGTCAACATTAGCACTTGTGTGAAATCGTTAAAATTAACATAAAAGCCGCTTGAATTAGTTCTCACACTTGTGATGATATTGTTAATTACCTGCTTATCTATTAAATTAGAAGGCATCTTGGGCTAAACAACATCTTACCATAAACTTTCCATCGAATCATTTAATAACAATGGTAAAATAGATAGAGGATGTCAGCTTCCCATTTAGTGGAACCACCTGCAACGTGGTGGACCAATATTGAGAAAGAACTTTAAACCCGAGACATTCTACAGACGACAATCCAAGACATGGAGTCATGGCGCACGCGTACCTACGAGGAGGGCCGACCTCAGTTTAACCGGGAAGAGGGCAGGACAAAGAAATAAGAGGATGTCAGTTCCACATTTATCCCACTGCTGGGTGAAAGCTTATATATAAAGAAATTATTTCCAATAGCGCACACATACAAACAATTAGGTACAGAAGATAAAAATAATAATATTAAACAAATATATTATAAAAATAAATAAACAAAAGTAATTAAGTTTGATGAAGGTGGTGTGCAGCACCGGAAAAAGGGGACTGCCTCAGCCTGTTGCCGTAGCGGATTTAGCACTGCGGCGCTGATGTTCAGGCATCACCTGAATGCCAGGGATTACTCCATATATCTCTTCAACCTTTCTTATATTTACTTACGTAAAATGTATTTGTCTTTAACCTCCTCTATGCAGACAGATCGTCTTGCCATCTCCACCTGACAATAGTTTGCTGCGTTTGGTTTGGTGGGATCCAATCTGTATGATTTGTGCTCTTTCTATGTCTTTTTAACCATGAGTTAAAAAGACATAGAAAGAGTGATACTAGTGATTGACTGAACTAGTGATTGATTGATTGTCAGTTTGATAAACTTCTTTATTTCTCTTATTTTTTATTTAAGGGGCCTACAGTCGCCAGTTGAAGGTTTTTGTCAAGCTCTAGTGACGACACTGCTTGATCCTATAAGTTAATATTTTGCACATATATACATATTTCAAATCTCTATCAATGTCTATGTTTGAACAATTTTTGAATAAATATTGTTGTTCAGCTTTAAAGCTCCTCACAGCAACTTCTAGACGCTGAAGGTCATTGTCGACTGTACGAGCCTTAAGGATAGGTACTTCAAATCATTTATTTTATTTTATTGTAAGTAAGTACCTTAAAGTACATTTTTACAACGTCATGTTTCACTCTACCACCGCTTCGTAAGGTGCTGTAGTTGAAAGGAAAGAAGTGCCGCAACAAACTTCCAGCATTACATCTTTTGAAATAAATATATCTTACAATAATTATGAATACAATCATCTGGAGCTGAATTTAGGACCAAGCCTCTTTATCATTTAAGTAGTCATTTATTTTATAATAACCCTTTTTACATAAGTTCGTCTTATGTGAGTCTTAAATTGTTTCTCTGTCATATTTATTACAGTATCAGGTATCTTATTATAAAATCGTACACAGTGAATAAATGATGTGTTTACTAAGTCTAAAGCGTAGGACTGCAAATATGTTTTTGTTCTTGGTATTGAAATTATGATTATCGCAGTTTTTCGGAAACAACTGTAAGTTTTTTCATAAATATACTGACCCGCGACAGTCAGTACATTTATTGAATTGCATGTCATAAAGAATAGATATCATTAAGTCTTTAAACTTAAGAGTACATTAACTTTCCTTGCTATCACTAGCTTTGTTTTTTAAGCTAATGTTATATCATGCGAGTCACAGTTCCAGTTTAAATGGCATAAAATTTCAGTTCCTTTTGAAATGATGCCAATTTACGTTATGGGGATGTTCTCACATGCGTAACATAATTTAGTGTTAAAGTAGGTACATCGCAGCGACCGACTTGGGAATTAAAGGATAAATATATACAGAAGTTAATATGGTTGGGCAAAGAATCAAGTGTACCTTCCACAACATCTTTAAACGAACAAGCTGATAGTCATTATCAGACTCTGTGCAGAGTCAGCCACCACCTTTGTACCTATTTCTGTCGCAAAGCAGCAACGCTTGCGGGGTAAGATAACCAACGTAATTACCGACACATGCGTTACTCCATCTAAGTCGTCAAGCTTAGCAGCGAATCGAAAACCGTCTAATTATATTATAGTGACCACTTAGGTACTATCAGGTGGCCCATTTGCTCGTCATTATACAATAAAAAACCGGACAAGTGCAAGTAGACTCGCGCCTTGAGAGTTCCGTACAAACTTAATTATGTTAGTAGATAGTTAGGTTTAGGTACCTACCTACATACTCGTACCTACATATGATAAAATATTTTAATACTTATAAAAATCACATTGCCGACAAACTTAGTACAATACCTACCTAATAAAATAGTAATTTACCTACCTAAGGTATTTTACTAATAAATATTTCACTCAAAAACCTTGCTATCTTTATATTTTGATGAGTGAGTCTATGAGTATCAAAATATATGACATAATGGCCGTAACTTCTGATTGCATTTAGTTAAATTCTTGAACTTTTTACAGCACCAAGGGACCATAGTCCTTAGTATTTGATATTAATTTCAACTTGATACCTCTACCCATTCCTGAGCAAAAGCCTCTTGACAGACGGACGGACAACAAAGTGATCCAATAAGGGTTCCGTTTTTTCTTTTTGAGGTACGGAACCCTAAAAAAGAACAAACTGAAAAGGACAATAATTTTGAAATTGATACCACATAATTCTCTGTCCAGTCATCTTGTAAGTCTTGTAACCTGAACCAGTGTGAAGGCAAATTGCATTAATTTAATCATAGTTGCAGTTCAATTTGGATGCAGTCGTAAGTTCTTCTATAATGCACATTTAACCGCTTGGGTCTTGTGGTCGCGACGACTGGTTGCGGAAATTGAGTTCTGGGTTCAGTTTCTCACGGTATAAAATTAGGCTTTTTATGACACAAAGTATAAGGTTTTTTTGAAGATTGATGTGTGAAGAGTATCTGGGAATAGGTCTTCCCAAGGCGCGCCAGTTACCCGATATTCTTCTCTCCGTATCCAGTCACAGACTGTGCTATGAAGGAAGGAACGCCGAGCTGTTTTTTTCATATGGACTCATACTCATTTATTAAACACCATCGGGAGACCAGGAACTCTTGGTTACGTCATGCTTTTACAATTACTTAAAATTTAAAACACAATTCCTGCTAACCATAAACATAATTGGTCAGGAGCAAAAATTTGCCTGAAAAATTAAGATTGTAGCAGCTGTAAAGGGGCTTTGTCATTTATCTAAATTAATAAATAAAAATTAATATATCTGCTGTAAACTGTGTGGACTGTGCCCAGACTGTTCTCCATTTAGCAGGAGCGTGTCTCATAAAGCACTTCTTCAGTCATCTTCAGGTTAGGAATGAATGAATTAAAATTTATTTGTACACATAATTATACATAACACGATAAAATTACACGATTGCATTTCATTTATGGGAATATTGTCCCCATTGTTGTGGTACAGATATGAAGGAACGAACGGCCGGGAAGACTATTTTTTCTTTCACACAAGGGTACGGCCTCTCCTAACATAAATAGGTACCTACAGGCCGGAATCCGCCGATCAGAGCCAATTCTATTGCATACATACCTAAGAAAAACTTTCTTACTTACTCTTGGTCTCCGATACCAAAGAGCGCCATTGCTCTCTCCTGCACAGTCTCGAGCCAGTCAGGCGCCTGGAGCTCACGCAGATCCTTCTCCACTTCATAACGCCAGCGGTATCTGGGACGAAAAACAAATGTTTTTATTTTAAACCCGCATTTGACCTCGATCTCGCCTGATGGTAAGCGACGATGAGGTCGACGATGGAGCATGCGGGTCCCCAGTAAATACCTATTCACTCTGGCCTTGAAGATCCCAAGGTTGTAGGTGTCGGGAAATACAGACGCCGGCAGGCTGTTCCATTCCTTAGCCGTTCGCATAATGAACGAAGAAGCAAATCGTTTCGTACGAACAGATGGGATATCAACAACATAAGGATGGAGCCCCTCCCCGCGCCTGGTAGTCCGAAGGCGGAAAGGAGATGCTGGAATTAGGTGGTGCAATTCCGATGCGCAATCTGCGAAATAAGTATGTACACAAAGTAAGTAAATATGTAATATTGAATTCTCCTTTACACAATAAAGTGTAAATGTAGTTTAATGGCAAAAGTAACTTTGTCACGACATAATGGGCCGGTGGAATTATGTCAAACGTCAAATTAGACGTCTGCCTTCCTGTCGTTCGTATTTTGTGTTACAATAGGAGCGCTATTAAATGTAAATGGCTATGTGTTACACCGTCGCGTAAGCTACCATCCCTGCCTGAGGCTAACACATACGGCGAGATGTGTGTACCTTAACTTGCTTAACGTTTTGTCCACCGGGGACAAAATTCATCTGTCGGCGCTACCCCTTCGGCTGGACATAGGACGACAGCGTCTGTGACGCAATGTGGGTTGGGTGTGTGTGTTGAAAGTGGATTCAATTCTACATATACCACAAGACTGCTCTTTGGCTTTTTCAAAAACTTCTGAGTGTTCTACACAGCCGAGCAAATGAAGATTCTATTCTCCGGGATAGAAAAGAGGGGAAGGAGTGGGCGCGGGGGTATAGTACGTATGGTTCTTGTTGTATGAATTTGGCGAAAGATCACCATTCCAAATAATAAGACTCCATAATAGGGTATTTAACAAGAACCAAATATTAAATACATTTCATAAAAATATGAAAATAGACATAAATTGATGGTCAAATGTAAAAACCGAATTAAAATCCGTTGAAAAATAACATAGCTATAGGCAATAAAAAATCAGACGGTAGAAAGTGACGGCAATAGATAAATGTGACGTCACTGTTATGTAGCGCCATACAAGCAGGTCCTTGGCTACATAATAAGGACTGTTTTGCTAGAAAGGGACAGATCACCCCTCCCCCTCACAACTAACTTTAACCATTAATATAGCTGATGTTAGTTGAGATATCGATAAACGGATTTCAGATCCATCCTCAGGATGTTCATGTAAGTTGATAGATGCAATAAAAAAAATCAGTCAAATACCCTATTGCAGTACGTTGTAACAGTCAGCCATCTTACACGAAGGTTTTTATATGACAAAGGAGCTTTATTGAATTCTCTATTGAGAAAAACGTGGCACAGTATTGTGTGCCGCCTCCCGCGCTATTACCGCGTCAACCTATCTAGATCACAGGCAATTTAACTGAAATTGAGTCAAGGAATGGTGGCGATTGCGTGATTTCTGGCCTAGAAAAGGTGAAAAGCTCATCGAACAATTTTAATGATTTTAAACAAAAATCGAAAGTAATTATTGCAAATGCTTTGGTATAGGTATCTACTGTTATTATAGAAGTACAATTAATTTGATCCAAAATACCTAAAGTGCGTCTAACCAAAACCCTAAAGCAAGGTTTGCAAATAAAAATGAAAATGTATAATAAACTTCCAATAGAGATCACTGAACACTCCACTAGAGAATTTAAGGCTGTTTTAAAAAAGTACTTTCAAGTTAACGCATATTATCATCAGCAGCCTACTCTAGTCCACTGCTGGACATAGGCCTCTCCCAGGGCGCGCCATTGAGCCCGATCTTCGGCTCTTCTCATCCAGTCGCTGCCAGCCACCTTGCGCAGATCGTCGCTCCATCTAGCAGGAGGCGTCCCACACCACGTTTGCCCAAACGCGGTCTCCACTCCAGAACTCGTCTACCCCAGCGATTGTCGGTTCTGCGACAGATGTGACCGGCCCACTGCCACTTCAGCTTGCTAATCTTATGAGCTATGTCGATAACTTTTGTTCTATGCCGGATCTCCTCATTTCGGATTCGATCCAGCAGAGATACTCCGAACATAGCTCTTTCCATAGCACGCTGAGCGACTTTCAATTTGTGAACCAGTCGCACCGTCAGTGTCCACGTTTCGGCTCCGTAGGTCATTACTGGTAGGACGCACTGGTTAAAGACTCTTGTCTTTAGACATTGAGGTATGGGCGACGCATATTATAGCTTGAACGAATTCATGTCCACAAAATTAAAGCACAGTCATTCCTTACTAACCATAGAAATTCTATACTTATACCTATTGTAATTGATTACTATTTTTTTTTATTTCCATTCTCTGACGGTGTACAAGACTGTACCTAACTATTTATGTTTTATTTTAAGTATTTGTCCGACACTATAACTAAAACTTTTGATAGTTTGAATTTATATTATTGTTAGAGTATATTTAATACTGCTGTTAATGACGTATCTTGTAACGGTTTCAGTTACTATAAGATAAATAGATACAATACAATACAGGTCAGTGAGTAATGAGAACGTGCAAGTTAAGCTACATCGGGCACGGTCAGAGCCAGGATGGATGATCGCTAGTCACAACACTCTTCGTTTCCAGAGTGGCCGTCAAATCTCGACCCGTGTAGTTCCCGGTTCAGAATAGGACTACCCCATATCTTCCCGTGGGTGTCGTAAAAGACGACTAAGGGATGTGTGGGAATACGGTTCCGCTGCTCGCAACCGTACATTCTACCACAAGGCCCCACACAAGAACCCTGGGAGCCTTAAACGAGCAGCCTACTGGTGGTAGGTCCAGGCTGACCGCGGCTTGTCACCACCCTCCGGACAAAGACATGCCGCCAAGCGACCTAGTCGTGTTTCGGCATGATGTCCGGAGTAGCCACCAAGAGAACGGGTCTGGGCAGCTATACTGCACATGCGCACCGGTTTCGGTGCTGCGATGTGTTGCCGCGCCGGGCGCCTCATCGTGGAGGGTAGCGGGATCCGAAGCACGGTTCTCCGCTGGCCGACCGCAGGTTGTAGGGGGCCCAAGTAGTAGGCCAGCCACCTACGAAAGGCTGCCCCGCCGCCTCGCGAAAAATCCCGGAATGCTCCACCGTGCCGGTTGGCGACCGGATTGGAGGAGTCGGTGGGCATTTCCGTGGGGGGTTCGGGCGTCCCCGCAGTCTCCAGATGAGGCTACCATACGTGTGGCGACCCCGCATGCGCCGCTGGGTGATCTGTGCAGCCCCTCGCCCAACAACCGTTCTCTCGCCTATTCACTCTCCAACATAATGAAAAAGTCAAATAAGAATAGTAAGTGTGCACAGCGGAAGCACGTCCTCCAACTCAAAGTGCACCTCTCAAATATCCGAGGTCTGCACTCAAATATCGATCCAGTTCACCACCACCTCGAAACTGAAAATCCACACTTGCTATTCCTTACGGAGACGCAGATCAGATGTCCGTCAGACGCGTCATACTTATACTACCCAGGCTATAACCTGGAGCACAATTTTAAACCCCGCGCTGGGATCTGCGTGTATGCTCGCGATGACATCTGCTGTCGGCGTCTCCGGAACCTTGAAGATCCCAAATTTTCTGTAATATGGATGCTGGTGGACACTGGGCTGGAGAAAATGCTCTATGCTTGTGTCTACCGTTCGCACAGCGGTGACCAGGAGACAACTAAGTTAATTGAACACCTTAGCCTTGCGGCGGAAGTGGCCCAACAACGGTATCCATCTGCGCAATTGGTTCTTCTGGGGGACTTTAATGCTCACCACCAGGAGTGGTTGTTCCCATACCAGAAGACCGACCATGCTGGCAGGGAAGCGTACAAACTCGCGTTGTCGCTAAACCTCACACAGCTGGTCGATGGCCCCACGCGCATACCGGATGTTGACGGTCACACCCCCAACTGCTTGGACCTTCTGCTGACAACTGATCCGGACAGGTACTCTGTGTCGATTTCTGCCCCATTGGGAACCTCTGACCACTGTCTGGTGAAATCTGTATCTAGCTACTCTCCGCCCGATTTAAGCCCTAGAGGCACCAGGCGAGTGTGGCGATACAAGTCAGCAGATTGGGATGAGATGCGGCACTTCTTTGCATCTTATCCATGGCGACAAACCTGCTTCTCTACTGAGGATCCGTCGAGCTGCGCCTCGGCCATAACCGACGTGGTACGTCAGGCCATGGAATATTTCATTCCCTTCTCTGACGTGCCTCTTGGTGGTGCAGCACGCCCTTGGTACAGTGCTGATTGCGATCGTGCTGAAACACTGAAGCAGTCAGCATTTGTAGCCTGGGCTGATGCTCGGACGCGCAAAGCTCCGGATGTCCTGGATAAAAAGAGAGCCTTCAACAAAGCCGCAAAGTCCTGCAAGAAGGTTCAGCGTCGGGCTCGCTACGAACATGTTGGCCGGATCGGAAACAAGCTTGCTTCATACCCTGCGGGTAGCAAGGCTTTCTGGTCCCTCGCCAAATCAGTCGAAGCTAACTTCTGTCGCCCTTCGCTGCCACCTCTGGTCAAACCCGATGGATCGCTGGCTCACACCGCGAAAGAGAAGGCAAACTTGTTTTCCTCTCTATTTGCTAGTAATTCTTGTCTAGATGCTGGAAGCAAAACTCCACCCACCTTACCCCACTGCGACTCTGTAATGCCAGAGGTCTGCATTCACCAAAAGGAGGTACTTAAAACGCTCCGCAATCTAGACGTGAATAAAGCCAGTGGTCCTGACGGGATACCAGCTATTGTGTTAAGGAACTGTGCACCTGAGTTGTCTCCTGTCTTGACGCGCCTGTTTCGCCTCTCCCTAAAGACTGGTCAAGTTCCAAATTCCTGGAAGCTTGCTAACGTGCAGCCCGTGCCCAAAAAAGGTAGCCGTGCTGACCCCACCAATTATAGACCCATTGCAATCACTTCCATTCTCTGCAAGGTTATGGAACGTGTATTGAACACCAAGCTCCTGGCATACCTAGAAGGTAACGATCTCCTCAGTGACCGACAGTATGGTTTTCGCCAAAACCGGTCTACTGGGGACCTTCTGGTTCGTGCCACTCACTTCTGGGGCGAAGCCATTGAGAAAACTGGTGAAGCTCTTGCCGTTTCACTAGATATTTCTAAGGCATTTGACAGGGTCTGGCACGGTAGCCTACTAAGCAAGCTTCCTTCATATGGAATCCCAACCAGTTTGCGCATATGGATCGCGGATTTCTTGAGTGAACGGTCAATACGAGTGGTCCTAGATGGCTGCTCTTCTGACCAACTGGCTATCAACGCCGGAGTTCCTCAAGGATCTGTCCTCTCTGCAACCCTATTCCTGCTGCACATAAATGATCTGCTCATATCGGGTATTTTTGGGTACGCAGACGACAGCACGGTTACGGAGAGATATCTTCCTGTTGCGCGCGCTGGTGCTGGTGAGATCCAGACTCAAAGAGAGGCCATGGTTGAGCGTATCGACTTGACCTTAAAGGCCGTGGCCGATTGGGGCGATGCCAATTTGGTCAAGTTTAACGCCACTAAAACGCAGGCGTGTCTATTCACCGCTAAACGGAGTCCCTTCCACCTGACTCCGACTTTCCGGGATGTATCCGTACCGATTACCGACCACCTCAGCCTTTTGGGGTTGGATCTGACTTCCAATCTCAACTTTGGGCGCTCCATTGAGTCAAAAGCTCAGACCGCAGCCAAAAAATTGGGCATCCTGAGTAAGGTTAGGCGGTACTTCACGCCGGGACAGCTTTTAAACCTTTACCAAGCTCAAGTCCGGTCGTGCATGGAGTACTGCTGCCACCTGTGGGACGGCTCAGCTAAGTACCAACTGGCTGCTCTTGACTCAGTGGAGAAACGCGCTAAGCGCCTTATAGGTGACGAATCGCTGGTGGAAGCTAGACTGCAAAGTTTGGGACATCGGCGCAAGGTTGCCTGTCTATCGGTATTTTATAGGATACATTTCGGAGAGTGCGCATCGGAATTGCACGACCTAATTCCAGCATCTCCATTCCGCCTTCGGACTACCAGGCGCGGGGAGGGGTTCCATCCTTATGTTGTTGATATCCCATCTGCTCGTACGAAGCGATTTGCTTCTTCGTTCATTATGCGAACGGCTAAGGAATGGAACAGCCTGCCGGCGTCTGTATTTCCCGAAACCTACAACCTTGGGATCTTCAAGGCCAGAGTGAATAGGCATTTACTGGACCCGCATGCTCCATCGTCGACCTCATCGTCGCTTACCATCAGGCGAGATCGAGGTCAAATGCGGGTTTAGTTATACATAAAAAAAAAAAAAAAAAAAATCTAGAGCTAAACCTAAGTGAAACTGTCACGCTCACCACACATTAGATAGCGTACAAGTGGGACGTTTCGTTTAGCGATAATAGCTAAAAGCGGCCACCCCGGAATCGATGCTATTTGCATTTGAATCTGAGAACACGTTAAACTATGTTACTGTCGTTCGACAGCAGTCAGAGGCCTACTGGACTGGGCGGCCTGAATAACTCCAAACTACAAGACAAGAAGAAGTATTGACCACGAAGAATGAACTAACAAGAATGTCTAAAGAACAAGTGAAAACAAGACACTGCTGTAGCTAGAAAAGTGTGTGAGTCTTCACGGGCAATCGAAGATTTCGGGGGTTCAATCTCCCCTTGTCTTCGTCTAGAATAGAGTAGGTAACTAACACTCGTTGTCAACATAACGAGGAAAGATGTACCAGTGAAACAGCGATATAGTCATGAGAAGATTTACATAGAAGTTCCACAAACGTCGCCACAAAAACTATTCAATTTAGTTCCATAAATCGGAACACGGCTGAAGCGCCACCGAAACGAAAACATTGAAAGCCACCAGAATGTTTAAACAATCACTGGACACGCTCCAGTGGCCGGAAAGGGACGGCAGAACCACGCCACTACGATGCATGGGACTCCATGGTATACGGATGGCTTCATTGGCGAGCGAGCCGGGGTCGTCCTAGACCTTTAAAGATCAGATTGATAGAGTGCTCATAGATTTTAATATAAGAGCAGGCGACCCCAACGGCGAGCATGCATGAACGACGAAAAATATCCGAAAAAATATCACGTTTTTTAATATCCCATCCTCGTCGCCAATGATAAATATGGGGCGGAGAGAATTAAAAACCGTGTCAATGGAACAACGTTTATTATAAAACTGGCTTACCCTCAATACGATATGTTATTCACTACCTACATATACAACAGACTGTAGAGGAAGCAAGAGTGCCAAGGCAGAAATTCGTAGTGCTCCATTCTCTCTCTACCTCACAAGGTACAGCGTGAAATTATGTATTTAGGCATGGTAGGAAAGTCCTATTACGGAGCCTCCAAAAGGGTTGACACATTATGTTCTGTTTTCAGAGCTCCTAAAGGGCAAACTGATACCTATTGCTTTCGCTCCTCTGTCCGCCCGACCGTTTGTCCATCTAGCTCGTCAACTGAATATGATACAGAATATTTCCTTGATCCAAAATTAAAAGTTTTCTGGAGGGTGTGCCATACATAACCGTCGTCTCTGATCTTACTAATAGACGTAAGAGAGTTTAAAAAAAACGTACCATATCACATTAGCATATAGGTATATGATATGTTACTTTTTAATTTTAAACAAAATTAAGTTACGCGTCTATTAGTAAGGCAGACGACCATATGAGTAAAAAAGGGGGTTGTTAAATTATTTAATCAGTTTGTGGCATCTTTGTTTGGGTCTTATAATGCATGATTACCTTACAATTACAACGGTCAGTAAACGAACGAGTACCTATGTAATGCAAATAGAACCCAAACAATATCTCTATGGGTCTAGCGTCATGGGCACAACGTACTGATCGTGATTTGTACGTGATCCCTGGCACACAGTTGTTGCCTGAAAATCAGCGCCCTTTTTCCGGTGCTGCACACCACCTTCATCAAACTTAATTTCTTTTGTTTATTTATTTTTAAAATATATTTGTTTCATATTATTTTTATCTTCTGTACCTACCTATTTGTCTGTATGTGTGCACTATTGAAAATAAACTCTTTCTTACTTTCAGCGTCAGTAAACGCTCAAATAAACATGAAACCTTAGCTGCCCTACCGAATTAGAAATTGGACATTTGTTTTCGCTTGCTGTCCTCAAAGGCAGTGTGTCCGAAGCTCTCACATTATGTACCACACATCGGGTTCTGTCAATCAGATCGACAATTATCGGCGTCCACCGGACCGCGTCTAACCACTGGGACTATTGAATTCGTTTGGTGCCTAAGACTCGCAATGGAGGTAGAAGCGAAACGATTGGAGCTGGTGAAAACGAATACATCAAACCTACCTAGAGGTTTCAATAGAAGTGATGAAGTTGGAATGAAGACACATCAGCTACTACTACTACAGCTGACAGTACTTGACATTCGTATGAATGTCAAAATTAACAATAGTTGTTAATAACGTTAAAGTGACACAGGATCAACGGGCTATGGAGTACTCATTGTACCTAGAGGAGCTTCAGTAACCAACAAGATCTAAGTAATGTATAAGCAGCATATAAACTAAATAGATAAAGCAATGTATGAAAATATTAATGAAGCTTTTTAGTATCGGAATCCAAGATCCGATTTCGAGCCGTTGCGCTGCGGAGTAAGTAATATGCAGGCATCTATGTAAGCAATAAAGGTAAATGTTACTAAAATGCACTCTGTTCAAACACTACTTCAAATAAAATAAGAAGCCTATGTCCTAAGTACTAATAGTAGATGTCTAGATGTTTGAATTTGTGACGATGAAAATGACAGTTTGTATTTGCAATAAAATTAATTTAAGATTCCACAATCTTTCTTGCAAACGACACGAAACGGCTTCTACAGTGTTAAGGAATTTTTTGAACACAAAGTTAGTACTTAATAATATTTGATATAAATAATTTGACATTTAAATTGACATGTAATCACTATATTAATATTATTATGAATTGGTAATTTGTGATCTTGTAATCTAAGGCGTATTAGTTAGCTTCGTATCAAAAAATTTTCTTCTATTTTTTTGTTATCAATTGTATTAATTTGCACACCACAATGTGGTAGGATATGCTGGAACTACCTATGTAATTTTAAGATCCTTCATAACGTATATTCTTGCAAATAAAAATTCATTTCATTTCATTTCAACGAGTTACCTACATTTCACCGAAAATCAAATGGTCGAATTTCAATACGGCGATGAGATGACCACTGACTGTTGATTTAAAACGTCGATGCATCATTATGTCGAAACACTATTCATCAAATATCAATGGACAGTATGTAGCCTTCATCAAAATCGCCTCTGAACTTTACCAACTTACTCTATGGTAACATTGATGTGGTTTCGGTTCACAGATCTGCATTCATCGCCTGCCTTTGTGCTGGCCTGATGATGGGGTTGGTGGCGAATTGATTGATGTTTTTATGCAGGCTGTACTCAATAAAAGCAAAGCGGTAGTGGTTAAATATCCTGTAGGTTTCCAAATGTGTTGTTACGCATAGTTGACCTGTTGACTTCTATTGATCAAAAGTCTAATGCCAGAATGACTGACAAAGGTTTCATTGTAGGTCATTCATCACTACACCGCTGTAGCCTAGCTAAAGGCTATATCGTCATACAATAATCAGCTTTTTTAATATTTTCTGATAAATTTGCAATTAGACGAATGCGCTCGCATCTAAGAATTTTGCAGAATCACAAGCTTTCATTTCTTAATTTAATATTCATATTAGTTTCAGTTTTAAAACTTTACTATTCCCATCACTATTATAGTATACACATTCACACGTTCTATTATCATCATTTATCTTGTTTGATGGATTTAGATTTACAATGATGATGATGATGATGAATTAGATTACATAATCATGAAAAAGGAACTCTGAAACGTCATTCAAGTAAGGTAATTCTCATTACGTCTATTAATGGAAGATTATGATGCGCTGATAGTTTTCTTTCTCTTGTGGTACTACTGTTCTACAACTACTGCAGGTGGGCAATCAACTCTGCATATCCTTGTTCCAGGTGCAAATAGTTTTATGGTGCTCGCAATTTCCATTCTCAGATGTCGCGCAGCTAAGACAAGCTTCTGCTGCAGCGGGTTTTCTTTTTTTCAGCATATTTTTCCAGGTCTAATCAGGTGAAGTAGCTCGTCTGGTCTTAAAACCTTATCACATTGTCGATTGCATGCGATTTGCGAACAAGTTTTCCTATAATTACTGCGAGATTCGCGTGTGTGTTTTCCCGATTAGCAAGCAATTGAAGGATCGTCTCGCTGGAAACATGCTCGGAAATCGTTGGCGATCACATTTGATAAAGCTCTTGAACAAAGACATGGTCCAATTTCAATTCACATAAAATGTACTTCGATTTCAAGATCAACAATCCACATAAATAAGGTACCATAATGATCGTTCCGCAATCCCTCAGAAGCCTGAACAATACCCACTACAACGTCGTCGAGACGTGTCTGTTTCGTAACATATCCAATTGTGCTTTGACAATGGCTTGTGTCATTATGAGTTTTCCGTTACCCTTATGATTTTTGGTTTACGACATGTAAATACTTACTTGGAATTCGTAACCTTGATGGTTATCTGTTCTTGTATGGTTTATAGTGCAAGACGCTTGTTATTTTTAGTATTCCTTTTTTTTCTCAAGACGGGTTTAGTGCACCTCAATCTCTCTTGACAGTAAGCGCCAGTGAGACCGAAGGTGGAGCACAGGAGCATATCTATGCTAACGTGTTGTCAGAGTTGTTCAGGCCGCCAGTAGACCTTTCACATGGCCTAACGACTGCTGTCGAACGAGAGAAACCGGAACCGTGTTTTCTTTCGGAGTGGAAAAACTAAGGATCACCACGAATCTTTGCTTCTAGGTCTGGCAAACCATTTTCGTTTCCTCGATATCTAACATCTTTGGCTTATCCAGTCCCTTCTCTAATTTATTTATTATCTTTATTCCAACAGATGTCAGTCAGCACATCAATTCTTCAATCGCATTCATTCCCTCTAATAAAATCTACAGTATTATCTAACTCATTAACTTCGTTCTTTAAGGACAAAATATATTTTAATTACCCTATTTTTAAATTTAACTACTTATAGCTCCCTTCGACAAGCCACAGACGTCGATATAGAGTTGTTTAGATCTCAATCTACCCTCGGTATAAATTTCGACCGGGCGGCCGGTGACCCAAGCGATGCGTAAACGCATATAATTAGAGTACATTCTGCTACATGTACTTTAATTCACTCTACATTGTCGAGTCATCTAGTGACACATACCGTATACTATATCGTTTGAATTAGCCAACGGAAGAGTTTAAGGCCATTACGAAAAAGTTCTTTGAGAAAAATGCCTACTACTGCCTTCATGGTCCAACAGAATACCAGCGCTGTAGGCATTCTTGTCTGCAGCAATAAGCTTTGTTGAGTTGAGGCCCTTTTCACAACAACAGCAGACCATCAGACATGATTTAGATATGTTTACCTTTGACTACATAAATATTTTATTACAATTATAACTGTTTCGGTCATTGCTGTGTGTGAAATAAACATATTACTTATTTACTTACTTACTACAGTCTAAACAAATTTATGTCCTCAAAATTAAAACTTTCTCATTTCCTCTGACTCGGAAAATTGATATATATTCGACTCTTAGCGTCTGTGACATTTTAAAATTATTTTGACATATAATATGTATCTACACTTTTTTATTTTATTTTTTATTGACTGTACACTATTGTACTATTATACGTATTGTTCTGTTTAGTTATGTAATATAATCATAATTATCTAAGATGTGCAATGTGTTACATAAGTAACGGAAATACAAATATTTAAATTTGGACTTATTATTTAATTATTTTGTATGACTTATCTTGTAACGGTTTTTGTTACTTTATAATTACAATTACTACTACTTGGCCCAGCGGATTAGCTTAGCTATCCAACGGGGCAACGCAACCAGTCTCTTGGTTACCCTGCCCGATGTGGGTGGGGGACTTAGCCCAAATTTTTAATCTTTAGTTTAAATTTTCTTCTTAGTCTAAGTTTAGTTTTAGTCTTAGTATTATTGAAAAAAAATTCGTTTACAAAATATTAATTAACATTTCACATTAAACTATAACCTCCACACTAGGCGTTGCCTGTGTCGTGGAGATTACATACACACACTGACCACTTTACAATGTTACAATCTAACATTCAGATTCCAGAATTAGAATTAAAATTTAAGTTAAAGAGATTATACGACTAAGTATTATAAATTTATAAAATATATTAATATATACATTTATATATCTAGGTGTATTTATTTAATATATATTTACAATATTAAAGCTAATTAGTTAATTAGCTATTATAGATTTATTATAATAACTTTCGTAATTAAACACGTTTTTCTACATACAACGTAATCTCATAACAACTTTTGTATGTCTTCCTGACCAGTGGTCAGGAACCGTTCGATTAACGTTGCATTTCGATCAAGCCAACGATCGATAGGTCCGCTCATATTATTATGTATTAGCGTGGTGTTAGCAGAATACGATTTATAGTTTAACCTGGATTGATACGAAAACGTAATAATGTTGCAAAACAGTGGAATTGGACTCTTGGGACTAACAGAACATAATTACCTGTCTATAAAAAATTTAAAAAATTACCTACTAGTTCAAATAAAAACAATGCAAATCTTCCCTTGATATGTGGTATAAAATTCCAAACTAATTGCTTTTAGTTGAAACCTATACCAATCGATAGATCGAAATCTTATTTATCACACTAGTAACTTTACTATCATCATCAGCAGCCTATTCTAGTCCACTGCTGGACATAGGCCTCTCCCAGGGCGCGCCATTGAGCCCGATCTTCGGCTCTTCTCATCCAGTCGCTGCCAGCCACCTTGCGCAGATCGTCGCTCCATCTAGCAGGGGGCGTCCCACACTACGTTTGCCCAAACGCGGTCTCCACTCCAGAACTCGTCTACCCCAGCGGTTGTCAGTTCTGCGACTTCAGCTTGCTAATCTTATGAGCTATATCGATAACTTTTGTTCTATGCCGGATCTCCTCATTTCGGATTCGATCCAGCAGAGATACTCCGAGCATAGCTCTTTCCATAGCACGCTGAGCGACTTTCAGTTTGTGAACCAGTCGCACCGTCAGTGTCCACGTTTCGGCTCCGTAGGTCATTACTAGTAGGACGCACTGGTTAAAGACTCTTGTCTTTAGACATTGAGGTATGGGCGACGAGAAGATGTGACGTAACTTCCGAAATGCTGCCCAACCCAGCTGAATTCTTCTGTCGGCTTCTTTCTCGAAGTTGTTTCTACCTAATTGCACAGTCTGCCCGAGGTAGACGTATTTACAACTTTATAACTTTACTATGGCACCAAATAAAAAACTAGACGAAAAAAAGTTATGGTAAAATGAATTAAGTTATGCTAGTGGCTGTTCAATCATGTAGGTACATTCCTAGACAAAACTTAGTTACCTGAACTAATTTATTTCAAAACAAATTAAAATATAACTTCAATCTTTCAACCACAAAGCTGCATTTCCAGTAGCCACGGCGACAATCCTGAGTTGCACAAACATTGAACGCATTATTTAATATAATTTTTATTAAAGAATGTGCTCAGAGGAGCGAAGCTATCTCGAAGCTAATCGTCGCTTCTAATAATGGAAGCCTTCCGTAATTATTTCAAGCGACTGTCTGTCTTTACATAGATCGTGCTTCAATTGAAGTGGCAGGATTTTGAGCGGACAATTCAAGGGAGATAAAGCGTACAGTAGCAGTAGCACTAGCTAAAGCTCTGTCAAATTTCATCGATGAAATCTCAACGTTATGTCCTCGTCAAAACGATTTATTTCAGTTTCACAAATTTTGACGTTTTGGGTAGGATGACAGGTCATCCAGGTCGCAGGCGGTTGACTGTACTTTGGCGAGAGAAATCGAACCTAGGAAACTGTTTCATTATATAAAGAGAGATGATGAGTAAATGGTCCAAATACATCTCACCTTATTATCAGAGATTTGCGATGCGCTGCAGACTTGGGCATTGAGGTGGAGTGTGCCAGTAAACACCTACGCTGGCTCTCTTACCCTTCAAACCAGAACACAGCAATGCAGAAATAGGTAAAAGGGCGGTACCTCCCTAGGCTGACTCTCCACAGAATAAAAAGATGTGTAAGATCGTTTAAAATCAAATTACTGCCGAATCTGGCGGTATTAATAGAAACACATATTAATGGAAACACATATCGCGACGCCATTTTCTCGCTCGCATTGCGAGCTGTGTTGCCACACTATTAATACCGCCAGATTCGGTAGTAATTTGATTTAATCGATCTTACTTCACATCTGAACATACCCTAATGCACTCTATCACCTATAATGGAGGTTGAAATTTCAGAATCGAGTAACTTCGAGCAATTTCAATTTCGAGCAACAAACCATGCCGCTTCCAGTACCGAACACCTCAACACTATTTCATTACGGTAATCGTAATTTTTACGTAATGGCAGCCACCGGCGTGATCGTATCGCGAAGATTGCGAACTCTAGCGGTTGATTACTAAACTAAACGTTGTGGTTCCCCGTACCCACGCTCCTAGACTATTGAAGCTTGCAATGTGGTCTGTTTTCCCAATATACCAATTTTGGGTTAAGAAATGGTGGTCTGATTTACGTAGAAAAGTTGACTCGTAGTCTGTTGCGAACGTGGTCCAAACTTAAGCAAATAAGCAATGTTGGGCGCGGTCAGAATCAGGATGGGTGGCGTCATTTTTTTGACCTGGGGGGCGAAAATCACAATGGAATTCCTGTTAAGCCCGGATCGACAGTGGTATCTTATGATAGGGTGCCGGGAATAATCCAGCGGCACTTCGACCCGTGAGGATCTTTTGTGCCTTCCCCATTTTACACACTGGTCATCTCAGTTCCGCACGATGTTTTCCTTCACCGTTAGAGCAGTCGGTAAATGTACATAAGTCTTCGAAAAATACGAAAAACTCATTGGTACACGACACTGCACGGTTTCGAACCCGGACCTCCCGCACGGGAGTCCGGTGTCCTAGCCTCTAGGCCACCGACGCTCTCGACAGTATGGTAACTGAACTTAAAGCCACGCCAACCATTGAAGGATGGCGGAGTATCTGGGATTGAGTCTACGCTACCGTGACCATAAATGGCATATTTTCACCGTTAGGTCAAGTAAGAGACCTAGGTACGTGTACAATCAAGCAAACTCAACTTGTCCACATAACCTATCCATAAAAACAGATCTAAAATAGTGCAATGGCTTTTTCAAACGCTTAAAAAGAAGCCGGAACTCTTATTACTACACGGTTTATGACGTTGGTACTTTACGTTTACCGGTATACTCAATTTCACAGTGACCATTCGGAGCAATAACGCATTTAGTGTGCGCTTGAGTCACTGTCATATAATCGGGGTTCGGCATCTTGAAAGTGCTTCGGACGTGTCGATGTGCTATGTACACTTCCGTGCAAGAGTGGTTGGAGACAGACACGTACAAGGGTAACTGGTTGTCAACTTGTGACTATTGCAAGAAAGTTTTGAGACAGTGGTCACTTTTAAGTTGGTTTATTTTGGGAAAGTAGTCATTTTGAGAAGTGCTCAGTGGAAGATGGTGGTTTTTATGGACCCAAGCAGTCTTAGAAAGGCTCATCTAAACACTGCCGGCCGGAATACATCAATGCTGAAGCGAAGATATTTAGCGACAGACTTTACTATCGTCATACTCCGTCTAAGTCCATAAGTTTAGCAACACATCGAAAACCTTCCTTTTTTTTCGTACTGATAATTGCTGTTGGTCCTAATGATCTTTACAGCTTCATCGGGGTTTTTGAGGCGAGCGCTAAATGCGCTCCAGCCTGGAGGAGGACTTAAAAACTACTATAAGAAGCGACTGCCTAAGGGCACCCAGGTGGGTACGGACCTCGGCTTAGGACGTCGCTGGGGTCGGGGAGAAGCGGCCTGGAATACGCCGATAGCGCGTGTAAGCGCCAGAAGCGGGTCGCCGCCCGCGCCGGCGCGGGCGGTTTGTCGAAAACCTTCCGTTAATGTTATTATCATACTGAGGTGAGTGAAAGGTCTTGGACGGTTTTCTGATGTTCTTGGCTATCATTAATGGTTTTTGTTAGTCTATGATAAATACAATACCAATGTAATTTGATTACACACATATGTTAATATATATGAACAATATAGCCATATAATGGTGTTATGTAAATAATTGAGCTCACATATGCTTTGGTGAAATGAAGCTGTAAATATGTGAGTTTTTGAAGTTAATAAAAATATTTATAGATGTAGTCTATGTCTAAAATCCGCAGGTTATTTTTCGGTGGATAAGAGTGGTAAGTACTCGTATATACCGTAACATTTATATTAAACAATTTCGTGCTTGCTTGTCCACAGTCGTCACAACACAAGCCAGTATTCCAAGAACCGCGACATTATTCTTATAAAATCTCCACTTACATAAAATACGAAAATTCCTCTGATTTATGTAAAACACCGGTGTGTTGACTTCAACCGGTGGCCGCCATTTTATTGAACGCCAGCTTATCCGCCATCTTGATGGCGTTAATTGACAATTTCACACTTTTTCTAGTAGTTCGTAGGCGTGACGTAATGTTTGTTTGTGACTCACTGGTTGACCATGAATAACAGTCTAATATCTGGCGGGCTAGTCCATGGAGAAAGCGTTGATTTTATTGTTTTGCTACATAAAGGAAGGAACTTTATGTTCTGACGGCGAAGGAAAACCTGAACAACCAACTAAGATAACCAGCGTGTAAAATGGGTTGTAAGTAAACCAAGAAATGGTTAATCCGTGGAGAAAGCAATGATTTTACAAATTCACTGCTTATAATGAGGGAACAAACATGACACGAGGAACAAACATGAGGCAAACATCGCGAAGAATGCGATTGTAAATCCTTCTGGATTTGGTTATTTTTGGGGAGGGCGAATCTGAGGGTGAGTGACTGGTTCCTTCTTCCCCCAATATTTGTAATAATTAGTTGTTTGATTTTTTATTGTATGGTTAGTGACCAACCTATTTCTCAGAGATGTTCAGGCCGCCCGTACGCCTCTGACTTGGCTTAACGACTGCTGTCGCACAACAACAACCCGCACCGACTGCTTAACGTGCTCTCCGAGGCACTCCAAAGCTTAGATGAAATATGCCACTAGTGGTCAGCAGTAATAATTGGTAATTTTGCGTATTGGTGGACAATCCTTGCAAATTGACGTCAAACCATTAAGCACTTATTTTTTTTTATTTATTCTTTTACACTTTTGTGTACAGGTGAGCTTAATGCCTTGCGGCATTCTCTGCCAGCTGACCTTTGGGCATGCAGATATGTTACTTGTATTAGATAATGTAAAAGTTTTATTTGTCTTACCTACTAGAAGGTGATTAAAAGAGTTAGTTAGATTTGTAACCTATCACTTGTTACAAATCCTAACTGTAAGTAGTATGTAAACATATATATGTATATAACATATAATATTCGTATATAAATAGATTAGGTAAATAGTGTATGTAATATATAAGTATTATTGTTAATTTAGTGTATGTATTATTATAGTTGCTTGCTTATCGTATGGTTAGTGGCTAGACTATTTGTCAGAGTTATTCAGGCCGCCCGTAGGCATCTGACATGGCTTAACGACTGCTGTCGAACGACAACAACCGGGACCGACTGCTTAACGTGCTCTCCGAGGCACGGAGGAGAGCACGTTAACTACGCCACTAGCGGTCACCCATCTATGTACCGACCGCGCCAACGTCGCTTAACCTGCACGATCACTTTCGGACCGTGCTCGCAACTAAGCTACGAGCTCCTCAACTTATTATAGTATAAGTATTATATATGTTCATATGAATGTATTCAAGTGATTTTGTTTAGCTTATGTACAATCTTGTCCTTGTGTTTTTGAGAATTTATTAGTATCTGCATTTTTTACCCTCTTGTTCTACATAATTTGTACACGTATGTATGTCCTAACCTAACCTAACCACGGTCCAGAATTTTCAGACCCATGGAGCAGTATTTGCAAAAATATACATTGTTTCTAAATTCGGGTGTTAATCTTTAAGATAAGTAAGTTTTTAAGCTTATTTTGTACCTGTAGGTAATTGTAAACTGTTATATATAGTTACTGAATGCCTGGTGCTTTGGAACATTATGTAAACCAGACATCATTAATGTTATAAAGAAATGTCTACTTATCGTACTAAATATCTCTATATTAAAGGTCTAGGTGGAAGACATCTCTATTTTAGAGATAAGCTCTACCTGTGTACGTCAAATTTCTTGTTGTTGTTTCTTTTGTAATTTATGTGTGTAGTAAAGTAGGTATTAGTAGGTATTGTACTGCACTATTTCCTATTTCCTTTTCAATTTCTTGTTTGTTGTTTTCTATTTGTGAAATAAAGTGTATTTTACTTTACTTAGATATAAAGTAAGGCACACATCTTCGAATACCACTTCGTAATTAGTATTCCCATTACGATTTCTGAGTATCGGTCGATAATATCGCTGGAAAGAAGGCGCTAATTAAGAGAACATACAAATAGTCGACATGGTTTTGAAATACATTTGAATATCATTATCTAACTGGAATTACATTAAACGGAGTATAGGCATTACAATAATCCTGTTTATACTAAACTCTAATACTAATACTAATTCTGCTTAGTATTGGTTAAATCTTTATGGAAATTTTCACCTGCCTTTGGAACCCTAAGGCTCAATTTATATTGCCGCGGAATGGAATGGACGCGAATTTTCGCAACGTAATTGTACATAGCATAATGAACTTTACTCTCTCTTCTCTCTTCTCGACAAGCCTTGCCGAAGGCTGATCCGAGACTAACCAGACAGCTCCTGCGGCTCAGCAGAGTCAAATTGCGGAAGGTAACCGGGATAATAACCGGACACAGTCTACTTAACAGACACCTCTTCAATATAGGCATCACAGACAGCCCCTTGTGCAGAGCTTGCATGGAGGCAGAGGAGACGGTCGCCCACGTGCTCTTGGAGTGCAGAGAGGTGACCACCTACCGGGCGGAAAGCCTTGGCACCCCAGGATCACTTCCCGAGGTCCTTCAGGACATCAGAGGACTGCTGGACTTTCTGGCGAAGTTGGGGTGGCTCGACTAGTAGTAGTTTCCACCACAAGCAGAATAGGCGCTTAAGACGTCGAGTTGCGGAAATCAGCCCGTTATTACATTACATTACATTACATTACAATGAACTTTATGTCAATTGTGTAACATACAAACTTAATACGCTTTACCGCTAGGGGAATTCTCGAGAATGCGCGAGGATTCCTCGGAAGACGCACGACCTCTTTTTTGGCTCGTATTTAGTTTGTATGTTACACAATTGACATTGTTTTTATTAAGTGTATTGTCGTACAATAAAGTGTAAAATAAAATAAATAATAAATAAATAAATAAAGTTCATTATGCTATGTACAATTACGTTGCTAAATTCGCTTCCATTCCATTCCGCTGCAATGTGAATTGAGCCTTAGTAAATTTCTTCGAACTCTTTAACATATATAACCTTCCATACGTACCCTTAACTTTGGATGTCAATCTCATTACCCTACCATCGTAATTCAGTCACGATAGCGTTCCGAATCAATTACCAGAGTAATAACATTGTATATTAATGTCCCTTTTACTACTCTTTATATTCGTAAACGGACCAAAGAACGAATTTCCAGGAAAACTGAACCTACAACGTACGTGCATCGGTTCCTTACCCGATTTTTATCAAAATCGAAACAAGTTTTTTAGTTAGGAACCATTAAAAATCTTGACGGTTCGACGAAACATAAAATTTTATGTCTCTATCTAAATGCGTGTGATCGAACGCGATAAAATTTGTTCGATTTTTTCGGGAGTCCTGGGACATACTTACACGTAAACAAAGTTAAGAAATACGTTTTGATCGAAGATTTTGTACTTCACTTATAAGATTGTTCGATAGAGTAGTTTTATATGGAAACCGCGTTATATCAGTTGCCGCATGCGCTTAGAGAGTCTCATACAGACTTGGAATGTGGGCTTTTTGATTCTGATACTCTGAGATTCAATCCTCCCCTACATATTCCGGTTGCATCAACTAACTATAGACAGAACACACATATCTGGCGTGCGAGTGATAACTTTAATAAAAGGAGAGGCAAACGGGCGAAAGGAGTTCTATTTTTGCAGGACAATGCGCCCGTGCACACTGCGCGAGTTGCAAGGCGCGCCCTGGCTGAGACAGGATTTGAAGAAATCAACCACCCACCCTACAGTCCAGACCTAGCCCCCAGGGCTATTTCCTAATCTCCAATTTGAAGAATGACCTCCGAGGGCGAAGATTTTCGAGTGACGAGGAAATGAAGGCGGCCGTAGGCGAGCATTTCGAAGGCAAAGACGGCGAATATTTTTTCACTGGATTAAAAGCCCTTTATGACAGATGTAAGAAGTGCATTGAAATAGAGGGAGATTATATAGAAAAATAAATTTTGTTTACATTTTTATCAGCATTTTTAATACCCTAGACTCAAAACTTTTCAGCCGACCCTCGTAGATCTGGACCTGTTCAATACCGGTAGTGTGGCGGTGAGACGTCTACTGACTCAATTTATTTATTTATTAATTAGTAATCTGTTAGTAAGTGTGTGTGTGTGTGTGTGTGTGTTTAAAGTGGCACCTATTTCTATTAGTGAAGACCTGTAATTGGCCCTTTATTGTTAGTTTGGTTTATACATTGTCTTAAGTGCTGTTGGTTTACCAATAAAATTAAAATTAAAATTGAGAAGTGGACTTTTGGGAAAGTGGACCAAATGAACTTAAGCGATCCAGTCGGCCATTGTAATGTATAACTTGTAAAAATTATATGCGCATTTGCCCATATCCTTGGCTCACTGTCAGTGTTCACATCATCATTCTAGAGGAGAGGTGCCAGGAGATTTCTGATGATGACTTGTCTGATTTCTGTGGTTTCGACTCATTATGATGCTTCCATCTCTTTATTTATCTGGCTCAGTGATCTAAAGTGAATCTTGATATCCGTTGCCAAGAGACAACAAACAGGCAAAAGATTTTGCCTGTTGCTGACTTTTTGATTGCGCAGATTTTTCTCCACCACGCCTCTCCAGCAGCCCCATGTATGCTATCTGCCGCTCTATGCTTCATCCACAACAATTCTTCAACTTCTAGGGTTTTCGATTTCGTCGAAGTTGAACGCTCGATCGTGACGGCGGGTCACATAGGTTTTAGTTCAAATATTAAAAAATATCTCTGTTTCCTCTTGAATTTTTCTTCACTTAGTGTAAATCAAGATCCTAAATGTATCCTATATAAATGCCAAATAAGGGTATGTGTGTCTCCTCCGAAGCATTGCATCCAGACGATACAACCCCAGACTTATAAATAAAAGGGGTTTGATATTTATCGCTGGGTGTTTATTACTACGAAAATTATACCCCTAATGACTTCCCGAATTCTCCCTTTTGCATCGCCTGATCGAAGGCTTGTAACTCAGGAGAGCAAATTTAGAAGGATTCAAGTTATTTGCGAAATTGGTAGTTTAACTAGGACTGTGAGAATGAAAAGATCAAGTACATGCTGTACTGTGTACCAAACCTAAATCATTATCACCATTACCATCTCATTATTATAAGACCTTACATATTAAAAAAAAATTTTTTTTAACAAATTTAATTTTAAAAACCAAGCAGTGGGACGCCCACTGTTGCTTTTGCATCCAAGCCATTTAAAATATTAAAAGCAATAAAACACGCACGGAAGCACACTGAAGTTTTAAGACGTTCATAATAAGAACGATGTATCTTATCGCCTAGGTTGCCTGGAAGAGATTGCTCTGAGCGATAATGCCGCCTTTGTACACTTATTCTATGTTTATTATTATTTAACACTTTAATGCACAAAAATAGTACATGAGGCGAATTTAATGCCATGCGGCATTTTCTACCAGCTAACCATTGGGTCATACAGATATTGCAAGGCAGGTGCATATAAATTAAATAGAAGATAATTCCTAATATTATTATTAGATTATTCTGTTTCCTTTCCTATGTAAATTTCTTGTGTGCAATATAGTATTCATCTATCTATCTCTCTTATCATTGTAAATGTTTTATTAAATTTGAAGTGAGATAATTCAATTTTTTTTATTGATTTATTTATTTTTTATACTATAAAATCAATTATGTATAACTTATAATAGAATAGAATAGAAAAACGTTTATTTGCTGTCTGCAGCACACACACAATTCCACTTAATGACATTTAATTTATCCCGTTAGCATTTATTACTATTACAATATATTTTTTTTAATTTATTTATACATAACATTTAACATTTAATACTCGTGGTAAATGTGTCTGACATATTCGTGTTAATTCTACATTATTAGTCTTAAAGTTAACCGCGTTCTGTAGGTATACAAGTCATATATAAACGAGGAAATCTGTAATTGGCCTTCTTTAAGTTTAATACATATGTAATTTTATAATTGTTAATGCTGTAGATTTCCCTTATAAATAAAAATAAAAAAATAAAATAAAAAGAATATCTTATTTTATTACCCTACTCAGGGTTTCATGTATGAACATGTAATATATTTTTTAAGATCAATTGTTACACATGAAAAGCAATAAATGGTATGAGTATGGGTATGAGTATGTAGCAAACACAAGAAATTCAAGAACACAGTTCGTAACTTACACCGTTTTACTGGCACGCTGCGCCTGTGCCTAGAAGTTAGGAGCGAGGACAGAAAATCCTATCGGCTATTAACAGTCAAGAAGTGGTAAATTATTGTCGTTCCCATCGCAAAGTTCCCCCACAAAGTCCTTATGGTAATACCGACGTATTTACTTGTTCGTAATGGCACTGTGTTTTTGTTTAACACTGTTTTGTTGTTTGTTTATTATTGAAACGTTAATATAATAATACGTTAATATATTTTTTATCTTCGAAACTAGTCAAATGTCCCACACTCTTGGACATTTTCTCTTCAAAACCCTCGTTCGCCACTTTCAAATAGTATAATTACCGGCTAGCATTGAAATGCGTGTTAACAGGGCGACGTTTATTTCCGAACTATAACTACTTACTTATGACTTACATTTATATCAATATCTAACAATCATCATCAGTCTTTATAGTCCACTATTGGCCATAGGCCTATCCCAAAGCCTTCGCGTCCAATCCTGATGGGTGATTCCAACATTCTTTGAGTTTTTTATTTACGTCATCTGGTGACTATGAGGGCGAATGTAATTTACTTAGATATATTTGTTTTTTGCAAATAAATAATTTGTTATTATTATAATGATATGAAACATTAAGAAGTAAGAGCATAACATCAACACAACAACAATGTTTGGTAAAAGAAATAGTGTTAAAGACAGATAGGTCCAACCGATTAATCCCTAAATCCCTATCCCACCAAAAACATAAATGTGAAGAAGGATGTCAAATTTCGGTGTAAGGAACATTCGCTTCGCTTCGCCGTTAAAAGAATTGAGTTCTAACTGGATGCCAAGTTCAATTAACGTTCCTTCAAACTTACCTATAGAAATATATAGTCACACGTCCATAATCCCCTAGGCATTAGACAGAGGAACCACCTTCACCATAGGTAGTAGAAACATATAACATTGTTTAAATATAAAAATCATTGCTTGCTTAAAACTAAATCCCTAACTTGGCAAGTTTTCACACAAAACTCTTCTCTTGAATGGTTCCTGTAATATACACACGTAGTGGGACGTCTCGTGTGTCTAGATAGGGGATTAGGGGTCTTGGTCTGTTAGTGAAAAAGCGAGCCAACTTCCAAGTATCATTGGATATTATCTGTAAAATACGCCAAAGTCTTATCTTCAATAATATATTCGGTATATAAAGTCTTGGTTTAAATTTATTAATGGCGACTTTTGAAAATGTACAAAATAACGAGTTCTCGCTGTGTACCAAAATTCAGTCAAGAGTAAACTGTACGCATATTATTAATATTTGCGTAATAGTTACCTGAGATTCTTAGGTATCAGTGGCGTAGTTGCTAGGACGCCGGACTCCCATGCGGTCCGGGTGCGAAACCATGCAATGTCATGACTCATGACTCATGTACTAATACGTTTTTCAGTTCTTTTCGAAAGACGCACGTACGTACGTATATTGACCGACTGCTCTATCGGTAAAGAAAAGCATCGTGAAGAAAACTGCACTCTGAGATAAGGTGTGTGGAATGGGGAAGGCAATGACAAACCCTATTAAATCTACCAAGAGAATCGTTCTATGTGGTTAATTCTATAGAATAGACTGATCCTCATCAATGCGGAATACTACTAATATAAGAAGAACCTAAGAACAATAATAAATAAATAAAATAAAATAAGCCTTTACTTACCCCTTATTACCCTAAGCTTATTACCCCTATTTTACAATATTGTACCTACATGTGCAAAGATTAGGAAGAAGAAAAAATGTATATAAAGTTAACATGACAAACGTCAGATGTTTGTTCGAAAAGATATCTTATGGTGCAATATTATTGAACATGACAAAAATTAATTTTGTTTCATGGTGGATGATGCTTCATCCGTTAAGGATATAGGCCTCCTCCATCATTTGCCAATTTTCCAAGTCTTGAGCTAGGCGAGTTCAGATCGAGCCTGCTACAGCCACGATATCGTCGCGCCATCGTTTGAGAGGGTTCTTCAGTGAGGAATACTACTAAGATAAGAAGAACCTAAGATCAATAATAGTACTTACTAAATTCATGCCTAAGAGTAATTTAGTATAAGAATATTAGTGAAATTATCTGTTCAATACACGTGTCACATAATTCACGAGTCCCCACTTTATGTCCAAAGCTTAAGAGCCATTGTTTCTGATCGGAATTCCTAAAAGTAATTATATGAACCCTTTCGCACTTAATTCCGTACCGTATCGCAATTAACGCATAATTTCTCGAATGCGACTCGTTTTATGGCCCGTACTAATTGAGGGCGATGGTAGGGGTCAAATCTATTAATAATTGTGTATTAAAACTATTCGGCTATTTTGTGAGGATGGTTTTGATGGGAAGACGCTACGATGGCTATATAGTATAGTGCACGGCTCACGAGACTATGGCGCAAGCGTCCATTGATCGATTTCACTTCTGGATCATTGTGGTGGTTTACCTCTAGACAGGATTTGTAGTGGTTTATGAAGAATGGGTAATGTGTGTAAATCAAAAGTAAAAAAAAATCTGGTCAGTAATATTCTTCTTGTTCTTAGTGTCATGTGGTGTTATGGTCAACCTATGGTCAAAGTTATTCAGGCCGTATATAGAAAATGCCCGCCAAATAGTTTACGACGAATAGAAAGTTTGATCTCTATGAAATTGATTGTGCCATCGGTGTAGAATCTACGAAATGTTTTTTTTTGGGAATTACCATGACTTCCATGGTATAAGTAAGTGATCGACACTAAGTTACCATACAAGAGTCAATACGTAAGTTTAAGATTAAGTAAGTAACTGTTTACTTTTAGAAAATGCACAACAAAATGTTAAAAATTAACCATCGTTCAACTTAATTTATTTCCAATTCGCCGCTCCTTAATAAACATAAAAATATACTTACTGCGAAATAAAAACCCAAACCGACAGAAAAATTACCATAAAAACTGCGAATCCAATCAAAAATAAATTAAAAAAGTTATAAACGTTAATATTCAATACCTTATCCGCGAAGACAAACGGATTTATGAAATTATAAAAAATGTCCAGTGAGGTTTTCGATAGGTTCAATTTCATATTTTGAGGTAACATTATGATTATTTTGTGGATCTGTGTTTTTTATGAGTTTTATAAGCAATGATTATTAGGTAATGGTGTTTAATTTTGAATGGAAATGATGGAATATCTTGGGTACACTGCCGGATGTGGGGGACTTGACCCAAATTTTTTATCTTAAGTTTTTTTTTCATCAACTTAGCCTTAGTTTAGTTTTAGCTTTAGTATTATTTAAATTATAATGATGGAATATGTAATAGGCAATATGCAAATATTTTATATTTTATAAATCGATTTTTTTAACTGTATTTTATCCACAAAAAAATGTATTTTTAATACGTTTTTAACTTAGAAAAAAAATTAAAAGTTTCGATACTGGTTACATCAATTCAAACGGGCAGCCATTTCCCGCGCTGCTTGTGACGTCAAAGGTTATGTAAACAAACCTGAATTCATCATATTTGTCACTGAATATATCGGTTTTTACCAAGTTTTTCGCTTAAACACTGTAATTACCAATAAATGACGTAAGAATCATACTAGCAAAACATTTGTATACATGAACCTTGACGTCACGACCATAGATAATCGCGTTTGAGCATTTTGAATTACGTTTAGTTTATGCAAAAATAATGATCAAAAAACTATGAATTTTTCAAAATCTACTTAACTACTAATTTAAATCTAATCTAATCTATCTTTCTTAATCTATTTATCCATTTCCTTTTCTATCTCTTGTTTGTTGTTTTATATTTGTGCAATAAAGTACAGTAAGTGCAGTATTATACAAATATAATGACGTCATTATTTTTGTATAAGTCAATAGATAAAAAAATAAAGTTTCAAATTTTTCAAAATTTTCTTCATAATCTATAGATAAAGCTTTAGGTATTTTCTTTTTGGTAAAACAAATGGATGTAAGAGAAAACTATTCCAAACTTGGCGGACCCACTGTCGTGTGAACTGTCATATATTTTTATAGTAATAGAATATTTCAATATGTATCGTAAAATTGAAAAAAAAAGAAGCAAGAATTGAATGGAAACCAAGCTTACCATGATATTTAAGACGACTTTCTGCTGATTACTATACTTATTTATAGTCTAGTATATATAGTATCAAGTACTTTTTATTATCTATGATGGGAATTATGGAAAAATTGGCGATAGAAAATGGGCCTGGAATACGTAAGAAACGAATAGGAATTATGTATTAACATGACGTGTGATTAGCCACGTAGTGACTGAGAGAGTCGCCTTGGGAGGCAGCTTTTGTCTTTTTCTGTTTTGACGAAAAAGACGAAGACAAAAATCTCGTCTAAAAATTTGGACTTACCACTTAGGTGAAATATTTTGAATATATTTATCAGTGACGAAATAATCCCCTGGAAACACTTAGCTGTTCCACCCAGTAGTTTTACAGGTGGTAGATCTTGATGCAGAATCTGATCGCCATACGAATTGCATGGAAACCAAGCTTACCATGATATTTAAGACGACTTTCTGCTGATTACTATACTTATTTATAGTCTAGTATATATAGTATCAAAAAGTCGCCAATGAAACAACAAGCAAAGACGTTCCCCCTGGAACCCTTCCACACATAAATCTTCAGTCTGGACTTCCCTTTAATGGCTTGGCCTTTGTTCCACCGTGCCAATATGGTGGAGCCTTAATCGAACGGTGTGAAATGGAAATTTTGCGGGGGCATAAATTAAGTTACTTGTTCTGTGTCTAAATATACTCTTACCGAGAGTTTTTAAGTACTTTTCTAATAAGTGACAATTGGCTCAAAGGCTAGACCCCGGCGGAAGGCCGCCAGATCAAATCCAACGTTGGAACATTGCGATGGACCAGTACTTGCTCAAGTATTTTAGCCTAGGAGTGGTTGAAGAATATTGGTATGTGTAAAACATCACCAATGATTTTTTACAAATATTCAGAGACTAGTGAAGCAAAGATGTCATCCGACTGATTCGTGGTTTCGTGTCATCATCACTATTCATCCGGAAAATGTTTAGTTTATAAAAACCTGAAGATTAGGGAATTCTATATAAATATACTATTTAGTTAATATACTATTTACTATTTAGTTAATTATCAAGTAAACCTTTTTGAGGCCAACCAGAGGGCTATCGATGTGGCTGCCTTCTGGTCGGGAAAAATTTAGTTCGGATCATCAACACGAAAGTAGAAGTTAATTATTACTAGAAGTAGAATTGCCCGTAATCGATTTTGGAAGCTCCTGCAAGGTAGCCTACAAAGAATTACTATTAAAATCGATATAAGTATCGATATGAACAAACAAACTTTAATAAAGACGCCAAAAACGCCACTAACCGTCATAAAAATACGAACAAAATCATTATGTCGGTCACTTCAAAACGTCTTTATTCGTTTTATAGCGATAAACACGCACATAAATTGGTTCTAATGTCGAAAAAGGGTCTTTTTCGATATAAATCGATACTTTTTGTCGATTCGGAAACGCGGGGTTTTAAGGTAAAGAAGATATTGTTTGGTGGTACTATTGATTTGCTTTATAGTTATTGGGATTGTAACTCAGGGCTTGGGAGTTATACGTGGACAGTAAAACCTCCTTTGACCTGAAGGGTTAGAATATTGTGGATACTCTCTAAATCCATTAGAGAATCTAGTCGTGCATCATGTGTTTCTACAGTCCCTAAGTTTGTCTTTCATAAATCTGAGGCAGAATTCCATATTTACTAGATGTTATTAAACGTTTTCGACACACTTCATTGTCTCTCGGAAAATTGTTTATTATCTATGTAGTTGCCACGTTTTTAACTATGAAGAGTACTTGACAAGGCTTTCGTCAAAAACTTTCCAACTATGAAACGAACATATTTTTTCGTAAATCTATATTCAAACTAGCAATAAACCGGTACACGAGCATGTATCTTTAACATTTGATAGATACATTTTAGTTATAGGCAGAAAACTTGGCTCTATTTTTCCTTACCTTTTTCGATTGGATCCATGCTAACATCATCCCTCTCGCGTATCGACGCTGTATCGCTATATTTATCGTTATCGTTATTATCGGTCGTTATATCGGAATTAACGATCGAAAAGAACAGAAAATATAAACATTAATCGTGTTTATACCTTTACCTGCGCGCGCGTCGCGTCGCTTCGAATGTCTAAATTAAGCTTTGCATTAATATTAAATCTACTTGCAAGTTAAACCTAAGTGCAGTAATGAAAATTAACGGATACCTTATTTAGGAACCCGTTAATTTGCAAACTAAACTGTTTAGTTTGCAAATTAACGGAGATTACTTTTAGCCTAAACGTAATTTCTGAGATTGCTTACTATTACTATAAATTTTTCACAGTGTAAGTCAAAACTTAGGTGGTAAACCTATTTAGCAAAATTGTCTGTGGTCATAGAAGAAGGAAATTTGAGCTCTGTGGCTGTAATAACAACAGACACAGTTTTTTAAGTTTTTCAGCATCAAAATGTTGTGGTATAGACATTTTAACACTCCTAGGAGTTATAACGGAAAATTTAAATCGCTTAATCACAAGCCATCAGCCTAAGCTGATGGCTTGTGATTCACAACCTGAGGTCGATTTGATTCATAAGAATTTAAACAAAAATAGGACATTAATTAAACAGTCCCACTGCGTCCGCGCAGCCTAACTACAAAGCAAACAAGTGCCGGCTACAGGCTTGATTAAACACACATTCGGTGCACGGTCGATGCCTTAATTAGAACTGTTACTAGTGATGCGAAATGTCGATGAATTTGTTATCGATAGATTAGGCGAAGCGTTTGAAATATAAAACAACAACAATAAGAACAGATATAACAGCAACATAACAATATAAATCAATGTGATCAGTAACGGGAAATAACTTTATTTGACATTAGGTTGCAATGTATATGCCCCTAATTTTGCTATCGATAGTTTTGTAGAAGCGTTAGATCTGAAATATTTTGTAAACAAATGTTATTTTTCACTTATTAATTAAACCTATCTTCAATTAAATCTATTTGTGTCGTATCTTTGTCCTCTTGGACAGGTTTTGACCAGCCATCGGTCATGGTCCAATAGAATACCAGCGCTGGAGGTATTTTTGTCTGCAGCAATAAGCTGAGTTGAGGCCCTTTTCACAACAACAGCAGACCATCAGACATGATTTAGATATGTTTACCTTTGACTACATAATTATTTTATCATAATTATATCTGTTTCGGTCATTGCTGTGTGTGAAATAAACATATTACTTACTAACTTACTTATTCTTGTTTGTTATAATTACTCATTATATTTATAATTACGTCTTGTGTTTAGACTTTTCGTTTTGTGTTAGTGAAAACTAACTTTAAAATTTAAAACTAGTTGAGGTTTCAACATCTCGTTATAATTGAGTCTAGGCGACAGCATTGTTAGAAAAAGAATATGAGTTAATATATAGTTGGTTACAACAGTATCGAAATTTAACCTGTCACTGTTACAACACTAAAACCAGAGCTCATTTTTATGAGCGTAACGTTAAAAATAAATAACAATTCATCGATAATCGACCACCAACGGTATCAATACTCGTCCCACCACTAGAGTGTTAATAGCTGTAACACCAGAGTCATTGAATATGGTCGTAATCGTAATTATTTTTAATTAATAATCAACACGCCATTAGTGCGGGACACGTAATAAGGATGTGCTCGTGTCGATGTCCCTTCGGCAGTTTGACTTTGTTAATTTGTTGTTTGAGCTTCTGTATCAGAAGTACAGTGGGCAACACGTCAATCAATTCCATCAGTCCTGCTTAAGTTGGACTTTGTTATTACTTTATACGGAGCGGAAACCTGGACACTAACTAAACAGGCGATTGAAAGGCTCCAAGTGACACAAAGAGCGATGGAGCGTGATGATAAGCATTTCCCTCGTGGACAGAGTGCCGAATATCGTGATCCGGAAAAAGACGAGAGTGCCGGATATAGCCAGTATAGTGTCCAGGTCTAAGTGGAGATGGGCAGGACACGTGTGTAGAGTGCAGGACGATAGGTGGCCCCGAAGACTGCTCGAGTGGCAACCACGAGTGGGGCGCAGGAGTGTCGGGAGGCAGCCCGCGAGGTGGACCGACGACATTGTGAAGACGGCGGGGAGGTTGTGGATGCGAACGGCTAGAGACCGAGGAGAATGGCGTGCACATGGAGAGGCCTATACCCAACGTTGGGTTACGATAGGCTGAAAAGAAAGAAAGAAAGAAAGAATACTTATCTAAGAATAACTTGAAGGGGTATCGTACTGACTCTGACACACTCTGACGCACTCTCTCTCTCTCTCTCTCACTTTGACTCTGTGCAGAGTTAGGGTGCCTTTAATCGTCACGTGATATGACGTGATAATGGCGCGATCCTATTGGTGGATTATTTCCTGGCTTCCTTGCACAGCTTTGGTGTAAAGGCACCCTTAGCCTGGGGTTGTACCACCCATTTACCTATTTCTGCCGCATAGAAGCAATGCTTTCGGTTTGAAGGATCAAAGAGCCAGTATAATTACCGGCACATGAGGCGACTAGGTTAGCAGCGCATTGAATAATATTATAGTATCTTATGATATCTTATCTTATGATAGGGGATAATCCCAGCGGCACTTCGACCCTTGAGGATCTTTTGTGCCTATCCCATTTTACACACTGGTCATCTCAGTGTTTAGGTTTCCTCACGATGTTTCCTTCACCGTTAGAGCAGTCGGTAAATGTACGTAAGTCTTCGAAAAATACGAAAAACTCATTGGTACATGGCACTGCACGGTTTCGAACCCGGACCGCCCGCATGGGAGTCCGGTATCCTAGCCACTGTGCCACCGACGCTCTAATATATTATAGTAAGGTGAGATCAGAGCGTCGGTGGCGTCGTGTCTAGGACGTCGGACTACCATGCGGGAAGTCCGAGTTCGAAACCAGGCATTGTCATGTACCAATGAGTTTTTCGGTTTTTTCGAAAGACTTACGTATATTTATTATTATTTACGGACTGCTCTTACGGTGAAGGAAAATATAGTCAAATAAATATTTGTGTACAAAACTATTAAAATTTTCTAAAATTCATTTGAAACAGCCTTTCAAAAAACGTAGCTTATGTTAGATACAAAATGGCGAACAGTTCGAATTTTGGGCACGCTCCAGTATTTGTCAGTGTGTTGGTGAATGTAATTACATGGCGAAAAAGATGAAGAAATAACCGATAACATATTACCAACATTCAAACAGTGCACGTCAATCATGTTCCCTCTGCTACATTATATTGGTACTGTGCATAAAACAAACATGATTTAAGACGCGTGCACACCGGCATTGTAAGGGTGAGCGCTCACCGCCCACAGCACAGTAGCGGCCCACTGCGATCGGGCGACTAGATCGGCCCGCCCGCGAGCTGACCGATGCGTGCACTAAGTGTGGAGATAGCTTTTTTGATGTTTTTTTTAATAAATTGGCAAAGACAAACAGGCAGGCGGGCCTTTTGATGGTAAGAAGTCACCGTCGCCTAGAGACACGTGCAATACCAGGGGTATTGCTTGTGTGTTGCCGGCCGTGGAGGGAGAGGACTTTTTTAACGTTCTTTTTGAAGCATCTCATGTCGTAGCGCTGCGGGAAAACGTCGGGTGGAAGAGAGTTCCACATGTTACAGGTGCGTGGCAGAAACGTTCGTGTAAAACGGGTCGTGGTAGACACCCAAGGCTTTAGATAGTGCGGGTGAAAATTGAGCCGCCGACGAGTGGTGCGATTCAAGAAAGTAGATGTGATGTGGACACATTTATTGCTAGCAATGCTTAAAATGCTCCCCATTTTGGGACCTCGATAAGGCATCCATTTTATACCAACTTACCGAAACTTGAAAAATAATCTAAAAATAGATATTGCTGATGACCATAGTCATCATGGATACTCAATACTCATTTATAAATAATTTTCATTACGTTTTGTTACAATCGTCTGCTTGTCTTGACATAATTTCAATTTCAATTTATTTTTTATTTACCCTTACATAAGTAGATACAGGTATTAGGTATTACGTATTTGAAGATGTATCCTGACTCAAAATATGCACTCACTCACCCTTATTTTATGTCTATCTGACTCCCAACTAGGTTTCCCTGTGTGTGGGATATCAGGAATCCATCCATGTGTCTCACTCGAAACATGTAACTTTCCTTTCTCACAGTACCTTTTGTCATATTGTTTATGGTATATTCTTCATTATTGGATATACATACAATAAAGAAGAAGTCGTAAGTTACAAGTTGTCTGTTTGTGCTGCAGCACAAACAGAGACAACTTATAAAATGTAAATCCTAGGTTGCTAGATAAGTTTTGCAATATGACTTTATTTATAATATCTCAAAATAATTTCCATTATAGGCAATACATTTTGTCATGCGTACAAAACAATTATAAGAAAATAAGCTTTGCAGAAAAATATAAATTACCTACCTCCTTTTATTTGTTTATTCGTATTGCAAAACTTATCTAGCAACCTACGTACAATTTTTCTTGACGTGAGCAAGATCGCCACGAAAAGTCTCTCTCTATATTTAGCTAAGCATAAAAGACATCGACATAGAGTAAGTAAAAGCTCCAGTAACAAATAACACGACATCCATTCAGGCATTGTACAAAACTTTTTAAATAATAATAATTGAATCAATGTACATACATCTGAAATAAATTGGACTTCCTTCCCTCCTTTGACTAAAGCTTTCTTGGAACTCCAAGGGGGAGACCCAACCTCTGTAACAGGTCATAGAAATATGGCCAAATAATAAGGAGATGCATCACTAACTGATTAATACACCTACTTTTCAAATAGATAATAACTGTAGGAGTATTCATTTGAGTTATAGAGGCTTCTTTATTCGATCGGATTGTTATTGTAAGTGGGTGTAATAATGGGCCGATCAAATATGGTATGGCGATACATTCATCCTGTTATCTGTGGGTGCGATTTTTTTTTACTATTTAGATGTAAAATTTAATGATACAGGTAGTTTAGGGGTTTATGGTCTCAAACAATAATCTATGGAATTAAATGAAATATGATATCAAAGCATTTGCTTTTACAGTTTTTGACTAATAACGGTCAGTCAACGAAATAAAGAAAGAAAGTAAGACAGAATGTATTTCCAATAGCGTACACATACAAACAATTAGGTACAGAAGATAAAAATAATATTAAACAAATATATTATAAAAATAAATAAACATAAGTAATTAAGTTTGATGAAGGTGGTGTGCAGCACCGGAAAAGGGGACTGCCTCAGCCTGATGCCGCAGCGGAGTTAGCACTGCGGCGCTGATGTTCAGGCATCACCTGTGTGCCAGGAATCACTCCCTAATGATACACTACCGGAACACAAATTAATATTAGTAATTATAGACAGACCATTAAAGAATATTAATAAACAGAAGTAAAATATTAGGAAAAGAAGGAAGGTACTTAATAACTTAAGGTACTGGAAATCGATATTTTCCAGTACTCAACATATTTCCTAGTCGTATTTCCCTATTTGATTTGCTCTACGATTTTCAGATAAAGTCTTCAAGGCTTCTGCTTTTGCTGTTCTGTTTATGTTTTTCACTGTGTTTGGTCTTCGGAGTCTACTTCTTGGTCCTTCATAATTATCAATGTCGTCCCACGGTTGGGTATAAGTGTTCATTCTTTTCTGCCACTTCGTCGGTGTGCCAACCGTACCTGGGTCTTATCCATGGTACAAGAAGGTTCATTACGCAAAACAGTTTTTATTTTATTTTTTATTATTTTTGTAAACACACAATGTTTACAACTTACAGGCTTAACCTAATGGTATTGTAAACAGCACACAAAAATATTATAAACTTATAAAGAATATTAATTTTATGAATGAATTTTATGTCCGGGACGATATAAATCCATAAGCGACCTCTGTGAACTTCGCCAAAGAACAAGTGAACAAGTTACGTTAGTTCCGTGCCGTTTCAAACACAAGGATACGTGCCGTCTTCTGTTTTTTTATTTTTTTTATTTACTACTAAACCCGCATTTGACCTCGATCTCGCCTGATGGTAAGCGACGATGAGGTCGACGATGGAGCATGCGGGTCCAGTAAATGCCTATTCACTCTGGGCTTCTTCTGTTTCTTGGGCACCATGTTCTTATTATTTGGTAATATCGCTGATTTCGTCTTGATGCTGAGTGATCCACGCATCTTTCCCAAGTCTTGGACTACCACTCTGAGGATGCAGCGGGCATTGCAACGTCAATTCATACCGCGCCTTTGTCACTTTAATATCTGCAATCTTACTTATCTTATGGGGAAGGCAGCAACGTGCTATGGACGCACGCTGCTGTGACGGGAGGAACCGGGAGGTGGAATGTACACCTCCCAGGAGGAGCCCAAGGCAAATGCTAGGAGGGCACCGGTGCGTTCCACTGGAGATCCCGGAGCCCTCCGATAAAAACGAGGCCGGCCATCGAGGGGGTTTTAGAGAGTAAAAATCTCACATAACCCAGTCTCTCCCCCAGGAGGCTGGGTATCTTTCGAAGATTTCCCCCCAGTTACCAAAAAAAAGAGGGGGGCCGGGAATAACCCAGCGGCACTTCGACCCTTGAGGATCTTTTGTGTTTATCCCATTTTACATACTGTTCATTTTAGAGTGCAGGTTAATGTACGTAACTGCAGTAGAGCAGTCGGTAAATGTACGTAATGTTCGAAAAATACGAAAAACTCATTGGTACATGGCACTGCACGGTTTCGAGACAACCTTACTTACTCTTGAGTCAAAATTTTAACCCAACAGTCCCAACACATGTTGTTCCGTAAATTCTCCAAATTCTTCTTAACTAAACTTGGCGTGACGGATGTGATCTCAAAACACCTCGTAATTTAACCTTAAGTCCCAAATCTCACTTTCTGTACCCTTATTTCATTGAAATAAGGTATAATACCACCGCCTAAAGTGACCAGTGTTCGACTGTACTTTATCAATACTATCGAAGATCAGGAAAGAACGATCCCAATGATTTATATGAGAAATGGTATTATAAATACACTATAGTTTTGACTTTGTTGTATTTAGCATTTGGTTCAAATTCCTTTGGCTTAATGTAAAGGTTTTAGCGCAGGAGGTTTAAAATATTTTGTTGTTTATTAAGAAAGGAATAGAGACGTGTTTTGTGTGAAGCAGAAAAGGACAGTGTGCCACCAAAGTCGAAAATGCCAGTTTAAAGTGATTTATACCCGATACGGCGTATTAAAAGTTTCGGTTTTTTAGTCGTTTTAATGTAAAAATCGGTTATTTATGGCACTAAAATCGAGAGGTCCGATTAAATTATGTCCGATACTATTCAGATTTATTGTATCAAGGTGTTTTGTGCTTCCTCTATTTGACTGTATTATGTTTATTTTTTGTTATTTTTCTGTAGTTACTTATGGTTTTATTAGATTTGCGTTTACAGTAATTGGTTCTTTGTTCATCGGTCTTCTATGGAGGTCTTTCTTCTTGGCGGTGATGGGTTCCGCCTTGGTTTAAGATCCTGGGTCGGCGGCATAGGTATTAGCCATATCTATGGTGTTAATGGTGTCTATAGCATCGTCGCGTTGCTAGATATAACTAGGGCTCTAGTTCATGAAGCAACAATCCTTCAGTCTGCAATGGCAACACTGACGCTGTTTGGTATGGGGATTTCTATTAAGAGGGTATCGCCGCGTGAAAAATTGTGAAATGTTCTCCGGCCATAAAATCAAAATAAAGTAATATTAAGAAATGAAATATTATATTCCTTATCGGATAGTCAATATGAATGTTTGCATAAAATTACTTTTTTCAGAAGATTTCAGAAGAAATTAACAATCGAAATTTAAAGGTGCCAATTTCTTTTTTTCAAATCTTTGTTTGTTAATCCTCAACCAAAAGGAAGAGGTATTATAAGTTTGACGCGTAAGTCTATCTATTTATCCGTTTGTTTGTCTGTGGCATCATAACTCGGCAACCGATGATTCGATTCGGACGCGGATTATTTTATTTAACAGTGACTTTTGGCAAGATTGTTCTTAGCCTTGCCTGATAAAAATTGGATCAGGATCCTGAAGTATCTTTGATGTCATATGGGATCTCTTGAATGCTAATAGTTAGGTGGCCCGAATGTTTAGGATCATGTGCCCTTCCCACATCTGAAACCTTGACCACATGATGACCAGAAAAAAGTAAGAGGGTTTCTTAAAATTTTAATTTAGGGCTAACTTCCATTCATTGGTTCTCAGACTTCGTCTGAGACAACCATGCCTCGAATGGTTCTGAATGGTACGTGCTGGCTTCGCCTTGGGGCTTTGCACCCATCTCCCAATCAACCTGTATAACTACTTATTGTCATTCATTTTCATATAAAATTACATAATAGAGATTTGACCACATAATCGTGTTGTGTAGTAATCCCGCGACCAGCGCTCCATCTAGCACATCAGGGGAGATCTGACAACCAGCGTGTCGCTGAGGCCCGACCATTTCATTAGACACATAGGGCAATACATGTTACAGATATCGTATCGTATATTTTTTTTATAGGTTAAGAATTAGAATAAAATAACTGTGTTGTACCTTATTACTGTGATGTGTGCAATGATTAAATAAGAATAAGAATAGTTTATTTGTGCGGTAAGATTACAAAGTATCCATAGTCCATACACCAGTAGGAACTTAAGCATATGTTATATTAAACTAAATAAAATTAGTGAGCAACAAGTTAGTTACAATAAACGCTGACCTCCGAACTAGGAAGTTCCTGTATCTCGGAGGACAGATCTCTTCTGTGACCAGTGGAAATGAACATGTAACAGACACATGGGAAAATATAAAACTGACAAAATTTGGAAGAAAGAAAAAAAGAACAATAATAAAGGTTATTATAAATACTCTTTATAATAACCGCGTCTTCAAGGACCTCGCAAAGCGCCTGGTCGACGCGTCAAAAGACCCAAGATCTGGCTCCTATTTGGCCCAGCGGATTAGCTTAGCTATCCAACGGGGCAACGCAGCCAGTCTCTTGGGTACACTGCCGGATGTGGGGGACTTAACCCAAATTTTTTATCTTTAGTTTTCTTAGCCTTAGTTTAGTTTTAGCTTTAGTATTATTTTAGTGTTATATTATATTATGTTAGACAATATTTAGAAATAAACAAATCTGTCACAAAAAAAAAGCTATAAAAATTAAAAAACGTTTTAAAATTGGAAAAAAAAGTAAAAAAAATAAAAAATAAACTCTTTTATTTTATTATTTATCACAACTGTTAAAATTTGTAGTCTAAACTGGTTGCACTGAATTGTTTTTTGTAACTTTGTCACTCTCACTCTCTTGTTCCATTGCTGTGTCTGTGGTAATAAAATTTATAATTTTCATTAATAATAACAATTATTTTAGTGTAAGTTTAATTAATTTATAAACCATCATTTTCGTAAACACTTAAAAATTAAAAGTGACTACATACTTGCAAGTGATAATTCGTAGGACAAACGCATTAATTTTATCCGATAATGGATTTAACGTCTTTTTCGCCGAACGTAATCTCAAGATCAGATATTCTGACTGTGGAGAGGAAACGGTCTGACTACCGTTTACGGTATTTTAGTACCAGATCGGTAAACATCGGAAATAAGGTGCAGATCGGTATTTCGCATGTGATAGTATCGGTAAAGTGTTGACATGGTTTTTTCTTGTATAAGAAGAGCAGGTGGAAGATAAGGACACCAAGGATAGAGAAAAATGTAAAGGAGGAGGGGAGGCCTTTGCCCAGTAGTGGGACAGACTATAGGCTATTTATAAAAAAAAGAAGAGCAGACGAGCAATTGGGACACCTGATGACAAAGTGGTCACTGTCGCCCATAGACATCATGTATTATATACATTTTGGAGACACCTTACATACATTTTGGAGATTTGTAAATTTGTTAAGAAACGTACATATTTGTATAAAAAAGCAGAGGAGCTACACAGTACGCCATTTAACACTCGCTACCAGAAAAGACTTGCTCTGCCAAAATCAAAATCAAAATCGTTATGTCTATAAAAATATATAACAAAGTTTCACAAATCATCGACATTGAATTAAAAGACTCAATATTCAATAAAAGATTAAAATTATATCTTCTTAACAAATGTTTCTATTCACTGCAGGAGTTTTATGATGATAAAACCAATACTTAACTTTAAAATCAATTATAACTTATACTTACTTACTCCGCTGGCGCAGCGACCCGAAGTGGATCTTGTCCTCCGATACCAAAGAGCGCCATCGCTCTCTCTCCTGCGCAGTCTCGAGCCAGTCAGGCGCCCGGAGCTCCCGCAGATCCTTCTCCACTTCATCGCGCCAGCGGTATCTGGGACGTCCGACCGGACGTCGTCCGTTAGGGCGTCCCACATACGCTCGAATTATAACTTATAATGACATTTAATTATAACTTATAATGACATTTAATTTAATTTATCTCGTTAGCATTTATTACTATTATAATCGCTTATTTTATATTGCGGTGCCCTACTCAGGGTTTCATGTATGAAAATATAATATATTTTTAAGACCAATTGTAACACATAAGACCAATAAATGGTATGAGTATGAGTACTATAAAAAAAATTGGCCAAAATTGTCTATTAATAAAGGATTTTCTATTCTATTCTTCTATTCTATAATATTATCAGAGCGTTCTTAATGCACCTGCCAACTTTGATGGAGTACTTTTTTTTTGGCTTTTTGGATAACGGCTTACTTACATTACTTTTATAACTCTTAAAATGAAAGCTACTCTCCTGACAAATTATACATTTGTACATACGTCATTGTACGTAGGGATCGTCATACCACTTGCAAAACATTGTCATTACAGATTTTAGGAATGAACCCAGACCTCCAGTATTGGTATCCTGTCCTAGCCACTACACCACCGTCGTTCTCAGTAACGTGAACTCGAGACATGAACTCAAACCCATAACTCACGAACCGCGTCGCTTAATTTATCAGCACCGCATAAATTTATATGCGCAAGAGTTCTCGCGCGCAATCGGACAACATTTAGCTTTTTATCGACTGTTTGATTTAGTGCGACGAGGTAAGCCCATCCCTCACGTCGATACCACGCGACGTGATCGTGCAGCACTATTCTGATGGTTTTAGTGACACCATGACTCTATTTATCGATATATTTTATCGATTGTTTTAATTTATTCATATTATTATGGAATATGTTGGCCCGCAGATTTGCACGTTGTACGACAGAAGTCAAAAAGACCCTTTTTAAGGCATATTGTCAGACTTTTTATACGTGCAGTCTGTAAGTTAATTATACCAAAAAGGCTTTCAATGCCTTGCGGATGCAATATAATAACGCCTTCAGGGTGCTGATGGGGCTGCCGAGATACTGTAGTGCATCGAGGATGGCTTTCACGCAATCATATGAAAAAGGGTTGCTTCCCTGATGCACCGCGTACATTGCAGTCCCAGCAGCATCCTGTTGACGTTTGCCGAGTCCCCTGATTCCCCGATCCTGAGGCACTGGATATACCTGCATGTCAATGCGAAGTAGTCGTCTAGTGCTTTGGGGTCGGTACCATGGGCTTGGTATTATTTCATTAATATATTTTTTTTACTAACATAGCTTTAAGTAATATAATATATTAACTTTATTGTATACAGAGTGTCTGATTTAAATATATAATAATAATATTATGTTTATCGACTGTTTGATTTAATGCAAAGAGCTAAGGCCATCCCTCAAGTCTATATGATGCGACATGATCGTGCGACACTATTCTATTCAATCACTTTATCGATAGAATGCCACATTATGGTGTGATGAGCTCAGATGTTTGGGACCAGGTTATGCGTAATAACGGTTAATTAAGCAATCAATTTGATGGCATCTGCTTACCCTATAGAGATCGAACAGAGAACCAGATTATTGCAACACGAATAAGGCTTTTTTTAATAAGGGAAATCTACAGCTATTAACAATTATGAAATTACATATGTATTAAACTTAAAGAAGGCCAATTACAGATGTCCTCGTTTATAATTGACTTGTATACCTATAGAACGCGGTTAACTTTAGAATAAAAATATAGAATTAACATGAATATTTCATACATATTTACCACGAGTATTAACTGTGCTACAGTCTGTCCTCTAGGTGCCGGCTAGCAGGGTTCTAGGACAGTGTGCAGATGAAGTAATAGAAGAACTTGGTAATAGATATTATATTTTTAAGGAACAGAACACAGAAAATAGTAAATGTAGAAAATAGGTAGTAGTAGGAGACAAAATAAAACGGAGAAACGTCCGTTCAAGACAAAATACAGAGAGAAAGTGCAAAATACAAAGAAAACAATGAAATTAATGAAATTTAGAAATTGAATGGGACTATGATTTGAATTTTGAAAATATAGATGAAGAAATGAAGATGCCAACACGAAATGAGATGAGATAGACGCTAACGATGAGGTTGAAATTGATGGCGAGGAGGTTGATATGGACGATGAAGTCGACATCGTTACAACTGTTATAGGTAAGTACTAGTAAGTTATAGAACCTTAAAATTCTAAAACTAGACAAATGAGCCATCTTTTTATCGATATTTAGAACTAGACAGCGTTTCTGGTTTGGTATCGATATTTAATAGAATTAAATATCGATACAAAACCAGAATAAGTCTTCCTCATACTTATTCCTTACGTAGGTGTAGCAGAAAATGCTAAAATTATTGCTCGTATTGGTGGCTCGTGTCGCACGCCTGTTTGCTTGTTTGTTTGTTTGTCTGCAGTGAGTTCTTATTGTACAGAGGAGTAACATCCAGCTACAACCCCACCGATACTATTCTGATGAGCGTCCATTACGGCCGCTGACTAACCAATGAGCAGAGAGACAGAGAGTTGTTCAATTCGTTCTAAAAGAACAGGCAAGGGTCAAAGACCATACAGCCATATCTTCTTTCATATTTTTTCATGTCCAGTTAGTTATCAAGGCCTAAGCCAATCCTTTAGTTTATTCTTTTTCCAGTACAGTGGGTTACAGCGTGATTAAAATTTATCTTTCTACTACGACGTACACTTTTCACATCCAATCGCAAGTCGCCAATATGCATTGTAACTTCGCTCTTTCTGCTCTCGCGCTCTGCACTATGGTTTGGTGAGCGTCATTTTTTAACTTCTGTTATACCTTCATATAACAGAATATAAGATAAGAGCTCATCCATCTGTTTGTTTCAAATTATGTATTGACTTATTCGGAAGAGACTGGCCCCTACAACACAGGGTATCCTAGTGTAGGAGCCAGGGAAATCTGAGAAAATGTAAAAGACACTGTCTACATGAATACATTTAATTGTTTTTTTTATTTGTAACTTTGCCTTCCGCAATACATTTTGTTGGGCACATTTTTTTCGCTTCTATATACCTCCATACTATATGAGCTTGTTGTCCGTCTGTCTGTTCCACGGTGCTGTGTTCGAGGCGTATTGGCAATTAATCTTGAGAATGCTGGATCTATTCTAAGGTCCTAGGGTTATGTTAACTGAGTATTGAGTAAGCTTCGGGATGTGGCTTCAATTACTTGGGGACAATATGTCAATTGTAAAAAGGTTGCAAATCAAAAAATCATAGTGAAACTATATTTATAATTATAACCAAAATAATACTAAAGCTAAAACAAAACTAAGGCTAAGAAAACTAAAGATAAAAAATTTGGGTTAAGTCCCCCACATCCGGCAGTGTACCCAAGAGACTGGCTGCGTTGCCCCGTTGGATAGCTAAGCTAATCCGCTGGGCCAAATAGGAGCCAGATCTTGGGTCTTTTGACGCGTCGACCAGGCGCTTTGCGAGGTCCTTGAAGACGCGGTGCGCTCCCGGGCCCCAGGGTCCCAATGTTTCAACCCCAAACGGCTCAAATATGTATGTTTCACCCAGATTGGTATATTTGCGCCGTTTGAGGGTTTCTGCAGCAGCGGCCGCAGAGCCGGCTCTATAAGAAGTGAAACTTCACCAAGTAGTTTTAAAAATAATACAAAAAATTAATTGTACAAAAAAAAATTAAAATTGGTTTTTAAATAATTTATTTTAATTAATTTAATTAATTTTCACTAAATAATTTTTTTTATTTTATTAATAGTAATATAAATAATGAAGGCTCCAAAATGGGAGGCTCAATTATTTTGAGTCAGCCCTTATCTGATAATATGAAACACTTACTGTTGTTTGCTAAGTTGGCTCTCAAAGTGAGGGCTGACTCTAATAATACTTGAGCTTCCCTTCCCTTTTCTTAGTGACCCTGACGAGGCTGACATGGTCACCTTGTCGTGTACCAAAGCCTCTAAACTGAGATTTAAAATAATAATAATAATTTTAAGTTGTAAATAAAAAACATTTCCTTATTAATTGTAACGGTTTTAAGTATAATGTCAAACAAGTGCGAAAAGTTAGCAATTGTAAACGAGGTAATAGTTTAAGGTTAGAATTGCCTTTCAGCACGTATGTTAAACAAGATTTTTCATCAGACCTGGCGAGTAAATGTGTGGCCAATATGTCCCGCAACATGACTCACAAAAATAATTGGTAAAATAATTTTAAATTAAAGAATACAATGAACCGAAATAAATTAAAAAATATAGTTGAAAGTTGTGTTCCGTTCCGTTTCAGAATCGGCCCTAGTTCCAGAAAAGTAAAACGCACTAGTGCGAAATGATCCACTTTCGATCGGCTATGCAATTAATATAGTATATCATAGAATACTATAGATAATTCCATACCCTGTCTTAGCAGCCATAAAAACAACGATCATTGAATTAGGTAGATTAAGTGTTAGTCACATCCAGTGTCCAGTGGTAGTCTACTAAACGGCGATGTCATACAATTTGGCATCAGACGGGGTTTCCTGTATCAATTGACATCACCACTTCTTCACGGTGTACATTTTGGAGGTTACCTCGACATGTGCACATGGCGACAAAATTACGTGCTTAGTTTTATTACCACGTTTTTATTATCTTTTTTTAAAATAAGGAGAGCAGACGAGCAAACGGGCCACCTGATGGTAAGTGGTCACCGTCGCCCATAGACATCTCACCTCACTTTATTAATATTAGAGGGTTTTTGATGCGCTGCTAACCTTGAGGACTAAGATGGATTGCCTCATGAGCCGGAAATTACGCTGACTCTATTAGCCTTCAAACCGAAACACAGAAATGTAAGCATCTCTGCTTCACGGCAGAAATAGATAAGAGGGTGGTACCACCCCAGGCGATCGTTCACTTTAGGATCTACCACTACTACTACTTTACATCTGTGTCTTTATCCTTCAATTTGTTTCTTCAAATCTTGTAATCACATTTACACCTCCAGAGGTTGGATTGACTTCAGCACACTGTCCATGACTTGATGATGGAGACTGGAGTGTCAGTACACATAGGAACTCCTTGACCGTAAACTGCTGTACAATATCGTATTTGGGCTCCGTTTACTTGCCTTTACGAGTCTTCTGGTGAGAGATTTGCTTCTTGTCGTGTTGTTATTGGCCGTCCTATTATCAAAGATGTTTAGGCCGCCCGTAGGGCTCTGACGTGGCCTAACGAGTAGTAACTAGTGCTGTCAGACAGTGAAGGGTTAACAACGAAGCAATTACATCGTATTGAGCTCGTTTGACTTCTTTTGGTGAGATCTTTTATATATACCTTTTATTTTATTATTATCTAATGTTATTATATTAGATCCTTAGCTACTCTTATTACGTCACTCATATTCTTGATGCATAATAATCTAATGAAATTATATACTTACATGAAAGCTCTCCAAAGTTTGAAAATGATCTCTCAGCTTAATGAAATTCGAGGCGTCATATCTTAATAATTACCTAACGCTTATTTTTTTTAACAAAACTTTTTTTTCAACTGCACCGCCAGTGTACAGATAAGCAGCGAAAACCAGTCGGCAATAAAATTGATTGTGCGCAAACGCCGCATCCTGCGCCTGCGCCGACCGGCAACCGTCCATATGCCCACGCGCATTACCAACAAATACTACAAGTGGATATCTAGTTTTGATTGTATGACTAAGGTTTGAGAATAGGTAAGTATATTCTTTCTGTATTTAAAAATAATTGCAGAAGTAGGTACATACTCGTACATTCACGGGAACCTAATACCTGGCAGTATACACGATGGGGAAAAGGGAGGTGTTCAGTTACTTTATTTTTTACTATGGGGTCCAACTCTGAAATCGCGGAAATCTGCTGTTATATAAAAGGTTAACGACAGAAATAATGATTGAACAAAACACGAACGAAAAGGCTGAATTTTTTTGCGTTTCGGCTTTTTAGTGCATTTTTGTTACACCCTGTATAATAATTAATTATTTGTTTATTTACATATTTCATAACATCACCAACAGTTTTACCAATCGTGTGTTACATGTCAAGTTATATTATAGGTACATAGCATTGTATTCTATATTGGTACTGAAGTAGGAGGAGCGGTCATTTCAAAATAACGTGCGGCCGAGGCCAGGAGTCTCGACTCGGGGTCCGCGAATAGGTCCAAGGAGCTGTTCCAGGACAGCACCGCGTTGGTTAGGGACAGGGCGCGGTGCAGCGGGGCGGCGGCGAGCGCCGCGATACGCGCGCGCGGCGCCGCTAGCAGAGCGCGCGGGGCGCGCGGGCGCAGGCTGTACTGAGGAACAGGGGGTACGGACAGCGACACGTAAGCCAGTAAGAATGGGTTACTTATTTCACCCCTGGTTAGTCTTAGGAAGTACCTAAAAAGGGAGAGATTCCTTCTAACCTCGAATGATCTGTAGTCGACCATGCCGAGTATGAACAAGGTGGGGTACATGTATGGGTAATAGCCATATAGTTTTTTGTAAAGGAATCGAACAAACGATTTCTGAATCTTTTCCACCATAAGGACATACTATTATTACCTAATCATAGTGAAAAGTGAGAGAATATAAAATAAACGCGAATACAAATTAATTTGAAACAAGGACCCCGAAATATTAATATCAGGGAATTTGGAACATAAGTTTCGAAAAAAATCGAATAGGTATTTAGGAAGATGCCCAAATGAATCTGATTTTTGATAACGTAGCTGAGGATTTCAAGGTAATTTAGTTTTAAATTGTAGTTTTGCCACTATTCGTAATAGATATCAAACCAAACTGATTTATTTTAGTATCAACCAGAACAAGTGCAGGAAACCTGGTCGAACATTATAATTTGACATTTATTTAATTAAACAAGTAATATTTTAAACCCTGGCGAAGTCTGTCAATGTGACTGATTGTAGCAACCATTAAGATTTATTTAGTGACAGTTTTTAATGGCCCATCGATTTTAGATAAGGTTTCCGATATTATAGAGTAGATTAGATGTTGTATAGAAGTAGACTCGGCACCGTTTGTGTTTTAGAAGAAATATTATTGATGTGATAATTTCACAGTAAACCAAACACATTTGTGAATTTAAATTAAGTTGAAAATAGAAACACTGACCCCAAATGAAAAAAAATAATTTAAATTTGTCGTAGATTAACTGACTATCCATCTAAGTGAGTTTTTTTTATAAAAAACACTGTCAATGTTTTGTAGATACCTATAAACTCTCACGTCCATTATCCCCAAAGGGGTAGAACACCTTCATCATAGGTAGTTCCCACTTTTCGCCGTAAGATTTGGTGGACAAACGTGATCGGTGGCGAGCCTATCGCCCGTCTACTAGGTGTAGAATAGTATCCCCTGAGAGCCTTAGTAGCCTCGTACGACACCCACGGGAAGAGTTGGGATGGTGCTATTCTTTATGGCCGGCACGACACGGCATTTGTAGATACTAATAGTGGAACATTCCTGTGTTTTACCATAATGGTTCAAATGTGGATTCAATTCGACCACGCTTATGAGATTATAGTGAAAAAAATAATTCTGGACTTAAAAGAACAGAATTATTTTTAGAAAGGGATCTATCGCTGAAAACCTATAGTCGAGTGAGACAAATAAGATAAGCATTGATAACAAAATAAGTTTGTCTATGCGTTTCCTTTATATTCTTTGAAACGACGTGTAGGCAGGTGTATTTTATAGCGATTATGTAAATTCGATTTAAGTATCGATTACACCTAACGATCTCGATCCACGGGCTAACTGGTGAGCACACTTTGCGCGTCGGAACAGTAATGTATGAACTCATGCGCAGATCATCACCATCACAGCGTACGAGTACGTTAGTTCATAGTTAGACATACAGATAATAGAATGCAAGATTAAGTTCTTTGATATATTTTTCTACTAAAGAATACTTTTATTTTGTTCAAGTTGGTCATTATCCTGGGTTCACCCCTTAAAACATCAGGATATGCCACTCCATACATTTTTCACGAAAAAATTCGTTCTAAAGAATCGAAAAATTGAATCATGAATGTAGGCAGTGTACTAGATTTGAGGTACCTACTATTGTCGTGTGTTATACTTATTAGTAAATGTGTTTGTCTTAAAGAGATTAGTGCATTTTTGACACCTGTATATTTTGTTCGTACAGGATGTCTGTAGAGACGCACCTATATGAACATTAGTGCGGTAAACACACAGTTGACGCACGACTTTGCCACTGTGTATGAACAAAAGTCTCATTGCGACAACCGTGTGCAACACCAGCATGCGATAAATCAATGCGACACATGCATCGCCGTGTGTTTACCGCTTTCCACTTTAAAATCTGATACATTTTATGACATAGGTAGGTGACAAAGATTCCGATTTTTTACCTAAATTGAAACTTCTTTCAATATTTACATCGTATATTCATTAACTTTTACCATTAATAAAGCTTAAATATCTACAAATCTCAATCAGCAAGCCGTCGCCATTAACAAGTAACTAATAAATTAATTCAACAATTAAACGAACATGCCCTCAACAAACAAAATCCAGTTTATGTTAGATTAATACTCGCCTCGTACCAAACTAATCGCCTTGTCCGATATAATTAACAATGGCGATTAAAAAACATAATATCTTTCCAATACTTGTAATTAAAATTGATTACCAGAAGAAATTATCACTTTATTTTCTTGTAATGAGAGTTCTAATTGATGGCGTTGAAACGAACATGCATGTAGTCACTTGTAGCTATTTATTTATTTAGTCTTATTCGTTTAGACAATGTTAGCTGCTTGTTTGTAATTCTATGACTTGTATGTTACAAAATAAATTAGAACAGGTGGTTAAAAAAATCCCCCGAGCGTGATTTGAACCTGCGATCAATTTAAGAACACACAGTATAGCTTGATTATTAATTTTTTAACTAATTAACATCTTTAGTTAGGTATTCATTTTTTCGCACTAATGTATCCATAACACTCGTGTTGCGAAATAACTCTCGTGGCGACAATTTCGCCTTTCCCGCTCCTGTTGCGAAATATACGTACTATTCAATCTGGTAACTCGCAAACTGCTTCGAAAACAAAACACGTCATAAAGAAAATGGTACGAGATTGGCTTAGTGGTCTTGATTACGAGGGCACGGATAAACTTTTAAAGGTAACACAATAATAATAATAAAAAATAAAAAACACACACACGAACACACACACACACACACAGTCTGTCCTCCGAGATACAGGAACTTCCTAGTTCGGAGGTCAGCGCTTATAGTAGGATAACTGGTTGCTCACTAATTTTATTAAGTTTAATGTAACATATGCTTAAGTTCCTACTCCATTGTAATCTTACCGCACAAATTAACTATTCTTATTCTTATTTCTTGGGGACAAAACCTTGACTACCGATATTCAAGTAACTGAACTAAAACGAGTTCAAATATTCGAACGACGCTATAACAATCCATTAATTATTATAAAGGGGTCGCCACACGTATCCGGGAAACTGAAAATTGACAATATTTTTTACGCGTATTTACTCAGTGACTAATTATAATTAAGGACTCCAATTACGCAGTAGTAACGACGGATAGTTGACAGTTGTAGAGTTAGAAGATGTCAAGAAAGGGACATGAAAAAATTAGATAAATCGATTCGATCCAAATCAGGTCAGTAGTCGGAGTCGGCGTCGGTTTCCTGATAAACCGACCCTGGATCGATACGCCCATGTGGGGGTACCGATCCAGGGTTTGAAGGCAGCTAATGCTCAATTCGTGTCGAATAATACAAGAGAAAAAGAAACCTTAGATTTGGTTATGTTATGATCCTACCTCCTCCCCCGCCCATCCATGGGCAATGGCAAAGCTTACATTATTATATATCTACCTACCCATGTTTTATTTAAACTTTTACACTCGAAGTGGTGAGATTACCGCCTTGCGGCGTTCTCTACCAGCCGACCTTTGGGCATACATAAAGAAATTTACCTGTCTAAAACGCTTTAAGCCGCGCCACACGAGTAATTAGCGATTGAATTATATTACATCGTCGCGTGCTTACGGCACAGTTAAGTTGCCGCTTACCGCCGGATAATGTCGGGTATGTACTTTGTCCGATCACCTGCCTTATGAGCTGGGCGTTTGCGGCGACGCTGCGATTCGCTTGCTTAGTGTGGACGCGGCTTATCTTTTTTTTTGAAAGAGGACTAACTATACCCTTTGAAACACACTATATTGATAGTTTCAAAGATAAAGCAGAGACGTGGTAGAGAGGTTACGTTACATACTTGTACATACGAGTACATAAACTCACGCCTGCTTCCCGCAGGGGTAAGCAGAGACTAAAGAGTTCCACCTGCAACGATCCTGACAAACAGTTCGCTTCTTCCACACTCATCAATCGCTTCTTACATGCTCTTCGGTTAGTGGCTGACTGCACCTGACCTTTCTTTCATCAGCAGCCCACTCTAGTCCACTGCTGGACATAGGCCTCTCCCAGGGCGCGCCATTGAGCCCGATCTTCGGATCTTCTCATCCAGTCGTTGCCAGCTACCCTGCACTGATCGTTGTTCCATCTAGCGTAGGGGGCGTCCCACATTACGTTTGCCCAAACTCCAGAACTCGTCTACCCCAGCGGTTGTCGGTTCTGCGACAGATGTGACCGGCCCACTGCCACTTCAGCTAGCTAATCTTATGAGCTATGTCGATAACTTTTGTTCTATGCCGGATCTCCTCATTTCGCTTTCGATCCAGCAGAGATACTCCGAGCATAGCTCTTTCCATATCACGCTGAGCGACTTTCAATTTGTGAACCAGTCGCACCTATCTTTAGACATCTGCAATCTGGTCAACGTAGGTCCAAAGAGGTACTATAGGTATTACCAAAGAATATATTATATTAATATTGCAACGTTTTAGGAGGGAAAAAAAGAATGAACGATAAATATTTAGTAGGAAACAGTCTTGCCTGTCTAAAATAAACCTTGAACACTTAGGTAAAGTGCCTCATGTGCCTGTAAATACCCTGGCTCTTTTACTCTTCAAATCGGACCACATCATTTTAGAAGAAGAAGAAGAAAAAAAAACATACTTACTTCACTCCATAATACTATTGGCAATAGAGGCACCTGGTTCAGCTAATGCTTGAGTGTTTTTTTTTTTTTTTTTTTTTTTTTTTTTTATTAAATAAGGAGAGCAGACGAGCAAACGGGCCACCTGATGTTAAGTGGTCACCGTCGCCCATAGACATCTCACCTCACTGTATTAATGTTGGAGGGTTTTTGATGCGCTGCTAACCTTGAGGACTAAGATGGATTGCCTCATGTGCTGGAAATTACTCTGGCTCTCTTACCCTTCAAACCGAAACACAGAAATGCAAGCATCTCTGCTTCACGGCAGAAATAGATAAGAGGGTGGTACCACCCCAGGCGATCCTTCACATTAGGATCTACCACTACTACGTGTAAACACGCGTGTAAGTTTTTTTTTTAAATTTCAGTTTAGAGGCTTTGGTACACGACAAGGTGACTATGTCAGCCTCGTTAGGGTCACTAAGAAAAGGGAAGGGAAGCTCAAGTATTATTAGAGTCAGCCCTCACTTTGAGAGCCAACTTAGCAAACAACAGTAAGTGTTTCATATTATCAGATAAGGGCTGACTCAAAATAACATTGAGCCTCCCATTTTGGAGCCTATTGAGGCCAAATTTCTTCCTCTCAACTTTCACCAGGTCACTCACTCTCCATTAGGAGGTGAGTGAGGTCTTCTATTTTGTTGCAGTTTGTACAACACGGTGATGCAGCTCTTCCCACCAAATGCAAAAACTTATTTAACGGAATGTGACACGAGCGTAATCTCAAAGCCAAGACAAGTAGCTCCCTACCGAGGCTGACACAGTCAAACCATGGAGCCCAGCCTGGCATGTAATTAAGTGTATATTTATTGTCGTATCCATACAATTCTCAACATAGGCTTTGTAATGCTTATCCTATAAGCCTTATAGGATATCCGCAATGTAACTTCGATCGAAATTACGCCATTCATGCCGATTCCATTCCCTTCAATGACTTCCTTTACTCTTAAATACTGATGTTTTTCTTCATGAAGTAAGTATGTATACAGGTTAAGTGTTTACAGGCGATAATTGTGTCACTGATTTAAAAGAGACACAAAATATTTCAACTAATATGATACTTTGTTCATTATGGGATGATCCTTTAGATCTAATGTATTGTCAGAGTTGTTCAGGCCGCCCGTGAGCCTCGACATGGCCAGCCCAGGAATTTTTGGACGATAAACGATAATTGATTGCTGATTGCATATTTATATTTTAATTGGATTATTATTAACATTTCCTGCGCAGTCTCGAGCCAGTCAGGCGCCCGGAGCTCCCGCAGATCCTTCTCCACTTCATCGCGCCAGCGGTATCTGGGACGTCCGACCGGACGTCGTCCGTTAGGGCGTCCCACATACGCTCGTTTAACTGCCCGATCCTCCCCCATCCTAGTGATGTGTCCGAGCCATCGGAGTCGAGCCGCTTTCGTCTCTCCTATAATGTTCGGCTCGTTCACCATCGATGCGAGCGATGGCGCTCTTTGGTATCGGAGGCCAAGATCCACTTCGGGTCGCTGCGCCAGCGGAGTAAGTAAGTAAGTATTATTAACATTTTGTAAATTTAATATTATTGACATTGTATAAATTATAATGACATTCTCTTTCTCTTTTTTCTGTATAAATGTATGTTTTTATTAATTTGTGTATTCGGTGTATATGCCTGTAAAGGTAAAGTTTAGTGTGACATGTTTATGCAACTATATCTGCAATATTACTAATTTACGACTTCGTGCCTTTGGCTGTTGAAACCGCGGGACCATGGGGCTCCGAGGCCAAGGATCTGATTCGCGCTGTGGGGAGACGAATTAAGGAGAGAGGAGGTGATCCGCGAGCCGGCCACTTTTTAGTTCAGCGAGGGAACGCCGCGAGTATCCTGGATACTTTCGGCCAGGGGGCACTTCGCGGGGGGCTGTTTGACTGAAATTATATTATATAATTTTTACCTAGTTATAGTATGACATTGATTTTATTATTTTATTTCTGCAATATTTGTAATTCTTACCTAAACTTTTACACAATAAATCTTATTTTATCTAGCAGTGCTGTCAAACGATAACAACCGGGACAGACTATTTAACGTGCTTTTCAAGCTCACAGGTAAAAAAAGTAAAACAAAATAAAAAGCGATAATAAAAAGCGTAGTGCATACCAAAAGACAATTTCACAAATTAACGTGCACTTAAGGTTGTTTAAACGCTGCATAAGATTAACACGTATTCTAATTAAGACGACCGTGTTCGTATTAAAATAATACTTATGTAGTTTTATCTTAATGAGAAATATAAATACTGGGAATTCTTAAGAATAATCATGCATGTGTTCAATGGAAGAAATAGAGGATCCGGGAGTAGGTCACTGGAGCCCAATTCGCCTAAATTACAACGTTTGTAGTTCTATTTCTATTCAATTTCAATTTAGTTTTCGTTCCAATTCTATTTGGACACCAAATCGCATTCTGCTGACGCATAACTCTACCACTGCCACCTTTTGATTTACTATCGATCGGGCAAAAGTACCTTGGGAGGAACTTATGTTCGATCATTATATTTGACAGTTGAAGCGTTTTGTTACCGTTCAACTGCGATTCAGTATAAACTAAACGTTTTATAAGAATGCACAAATATGTTACTGTTCGACCGAACATTGACTCGATCGGAACTTAACTGAAATGGGATCGTTAGTGGATAGTAACATACGAAACACGTCATAACGATGCAGTTTAGATTCTATTTACTTACGTTGTATTTAGAGGAATCGATCTCCAGGTCACTATTCTTCATATTTATTATTATTCTCGGTTCCGAATCAATGGTGATTACCTACTGATTAGTTCCTATGACTAATTCCTCTATATATAGCTCCCCTCTCTCAGTTCTAAACTGAGATTTAGTTTAGAGGCTTTGGTACATGACAAGGTGACCATGTGAGCCTCGTCAGCGTCACTAAGAAAAGGGAAGGGAAGCTCAAGTATTATTATATTAGAGTCAGCCCTCACTTTGAGAGCCAGCTTAGCAAACAATAGTAAGTGTTTCATATTATCAGATAAGGGCTGACTCAAAATAATATTGAGCCTCCTATTTTGGAGCCTATTGAGGCCAAATTTCTTCCCTCAACTTTCAACAAGTGAGGTCTTCTATTTTGTTGCAGTTGGTACAAAACGGTGATGCAGCTCTTCCCACCAAATGCAAAAACTCATTTAACGGAATGTGACCCGAGCGTAACCTAAAAGCCAAGACAAGTAGCTCCCTACCGAGGCTGACACAGTCAAACCATGGAGCCCAGGCTGGCATGTAATTAAGTGTATTGTACCAAAGACTTTAGCCAATTCCTCATATTGGTCTCTCCAGCGAGACATACAGGCAATCCTCGCTTTCGGAATGTACTCAGGCCCAAAAATATCTTTAAAGTTTATTATGGAATATTGACAAGTCTGAGAGAATTATAATATTGTTCATGCAATAAACAACAATAGAAAATAAAATGTAAGTTGGGGGTTTACTTAATTAATTTATCTTAAAAAAAAAGCATACAGCTAGCTTACAGGCTTAGTAAAAGCCTGTGTGCTCCATCTTCGGCCTCATCGTCACTTACCACGTGAGATTGAAGTCAAACGCGGGTTTAGTCGTAAATAAAAAAGCTAGTCAGATGACTTCATATAAAAAAAACTAGTCAGATGACTTCATATAACAAAAATAGTCAGATGACTTCATATAAGAAAAGCTAGTCAGATGACTTCATATCGTCTAATATATTCATATCGTCAAGGAATTTTTGGACGATAAACGTTGATTGATTGCTAATTTATATTTAATTTCGATTATTATTGACATTTTGTAAATGTAATATTATTGACATTGTATAAATTTTAATGACATTCTCTTTTTTATATTTTTTTTAATTTCTTTATATAATTTTCTAAATCTGTATAAATGTATGTTTTTATTAATTTGTGAATTCGGTGTATATGCCTGTAAAGGTAAAGTTTAGTGCGACATGTTTATGCAACTATATCTGCAATATTTGTAATTATTACCTAAACTTTTACACAATAAATCTTATCTTATCTTATCTTATAAAATAAAAGCTAGTCAGATGACTTCATATTCAATTTCATCTTCAATTGGAGGTACCGTTAATAATATGCAAGGAAAAAGCGGTACGTGCGTAATAGAATCATACTATCGATTCTTTGTATGAAATCGATTTAAATCCGACAGTTCAAGTGAAGTTTATACCGACTGGAAAGTGGCTCTATTACATTTCTGAATATTCTTTATCGTTTCTTAGTCGCAGGCTGCACTAAAGAGACGTCGTCGGGAGCAAACGAGGCGTGGACGAGCCAGATGGCTATCGAATTATGAACCGTATATATTTTAGAATTTTTTTAAGTGTTCACATATATGAATAGAATATACATAATTTCAGAGCGTCGGTGGCTAGTGGTTAGAACGAAACCATACAATGCCATGCACCCATGAAATTTTACCGACTGCTCTAACAGTGAAGAAAAACATCATGAGGAAACCTGCATGTCTGGGTAAATTAAAAAGTTGTCGAAGGCGTGTGAAATCCACCCATCAGCACTGGGCCCGCTCTGTGGATCATGGTCCGTACCCCCTTGTGTAAGGGGAGACCTGTGCCCCAACAGCAGGGACATTAATAGGCTGATGATTATGAACAGATTCACTTACGTAGGTATTTCAATACAGATCCACTTAACATTATTTTCTAAAAAAAAATACTTATCAATTACCGTAGAATTGGAGTTTCAGTCATTTTTGTTGTTTTTTCAGGGCTTTCCCTGATTAACACACTGAGTATCTCAGTGAGGAAACCTGCACAAAGGTTTCCTCACGATGTTTTCGTGAACCATTGCGGCAGTCCGTAAGTGTACACAATTAAATTAATATAAATCTTTGATCGCTGATGATGCTGAATAGAATTCCTGGTAAAATTCCGGATAATGTTTTTATTAACATTAACATTACCAAGTAGAGCATATTATGAATGAAATAACACTATAATGGATCATACAGTTGCCACCTACTGTCCATCTGATTGAAATCAATTTCAAATCTCTCATCGATTCTCTATTGTCCTTCTTATACCTCCAAAATATATTGTGAACCTAAAAACCTTGTCCCTAAGAGTCATTTCCATCTCTCGAAAAAGTTTTAACACCTTCATTGCCACTATAATTTTGCGTTCTAGAAAATTTTAAACACAGCTGATTGGTGAACAATTTTACTGGATTTAAAATTATTACGTTTTGATAGGTGTAAAGTTAAGTTGGTTCATTGGATGATCATATTTCTGGATTCCGTGTCTTAGAATAAGAAAACGAATTCCTTATAACGAATGACGATTACTTTGCTGTGTGTTCGGTATTGAATCCTAGAGTTCTAGATCATTCAAATACTTAGTTCCATTATTGGAATATTTTTTGCATCAAGGTTTTTGAAGGTGGTAGACTCTGATGTATAGTGGTATTCCTTTTTATTGACTACTAAACTCGCATTTGACCTCGATCTCGCCTGATGGTAAGCGACGATGAGGTCGACAATGGAGCATGCGGATCCAGTAAATGCCTATTCACTTTGGCCTTGAAAATCCCAAGGTTTCGGGAAAGACAGACGCCGGCAGGCTGGCATAATGAACGAAGAAGCAAATCGCTTCGTACGAGCAGATGGGATATCAACAACATAAGGTTGGAACCCCTCCCCGCGCCTGGTAGTCCGAAGGCGGAATGGAGATGCTGGAATTAGGTCGTGCAATTCCGATGCGCGCTCTCCGAAATGTATCCTATAAAATACCGATAGACAGGCAAACCCATCGTCTGCTTGAAGAAAAATAAAACCACACGGAACCAGCGTGAGTCCCACTCGTACTTAACCGTTCTTTTCTATTAAAAGTGTGAATTATAAAAAAGTCGATGAGTCGTCTGAACATCGGTTCCCATCGATATCTCGTGTCGAATGGACTGAGATTTGGATTAAGTTTTTGTAGATGATCTACGCTTCAGTTCGATTTATAGAAACGTAATGATAAAGTACAATTGCAGGGATAAAAAGCTCTTATAATGCAAGCTCATTGAATATATTTCTCGGTTCGAGGAACTCTTTAGCTTTTATTGAAATAAAGTAAAGTAAAAGTAAAATACACTTTATTGCACAAATATAGGAACGTGAATTGGCGGAATTATTGTGCCCTAAAATACACTTTATTGCACAAATATAGGAACGTGAATTGGCGGAATTATTGTGCCCTAAAATACACTTTATTGCACAAATATAGGAACGTGAATTGGCGGAATTATTGTGCCCTAAAATACACTTTATTGCACAAATATAGGAACGTGAATTGGTGGAATTATTGTGCCCTAAAATACACTTTATTGCACAAATATAGGAACGTGAATTGGCGGAATTATTGTGCCCTAAAATACACTTTATTGCACAAATATAGGAACGTGAATTGGCGGAATTATTGTGCCCTAAAACACAATATCAAAGGCCATTAAATAAAATAAAAAACAAAAAAAATAACAACAAACATGAGATAAAAAAGGAAATAGTGTAGTACAATTTAGACGGCCTTATCGCTAAGAGCGATCTCGTCCAGGCAACCTATGGGCAGAGGAAATGATGATGATGATAGTGTTTCAACTTTATTTTTCTTCATCTCTCTCTGTCGATGCTGTTCGTGATAATTACATGAAAATAACCACAAAGAACGACTTTCTTGGTAGATTTAATGGGGTGGCAAACCACTTCCTTCCCAATTTCACACACTGGTTATCTCAGTGTGTAGGTTTCCTTACGATCTTTTCCTTCCCCGTTAGGTCAGTCGGTAAATGAACATAGTCATTCGAACATTTAAAGTTTCTACTTTATTACGACTTCAAAACTATACGATTTTAAGTTACCCAACGGTTCAACAAAAGAGAATTTTGTGATTTGGTCGGTAGCATCGCTTTGTGGAACCGAATAAAAAACGAAAGAATCAGTAGCTGCATATTACCAGGATTATTGAAATGCATCTCCATTAAGTAACACACTCAGGAGACATAAAAACAAACAAACGCATAAACCCAAATCAGAGCCAATTTCGGCTCGTTTCGATCTGTTCGCCTGCCAAAATCAATTAACTCCTTGTAATCATCAAGACAACGACAATTTTACACTCTTCCAAAGCCAAAACATAACAAAACTGATCTTTACAAGCTTAGTTTTAAAGTCTCCAAAAAACTTTTCGGAATGACAAAGCTAATGTGGTTCAAAATAATCGTAGGACGTACATATGAGACGTTTGAGATTACCCGAAATTGCTACCAAAACGAAATACCAACTTTGCAGTGATTACGACATTTTTTCTTAGTTTTCGATATGAAAAAAAAAGAAAAATAACTTATGCGATGCAATGACCGCTGGCGGCGACATCAAAAGGGTTACTGGTGGTTACTGGCGAGATTTGGTGTCTCTTTCTGTCTTGACTCATTGCTGGCGAAAGAAAGGGTTAGTTGGATGATTGTGGAGATAAAAAATGCCCTTTGAGACTGTATGAAGAGATGCCGACACATTCGTACGATGTTGTGTCAACTTGCGAATGTGACGTAGATCGCAGTGTGCGTGGAAATTGGCGAATGTAGAGCAATGTTGGCTGTGATCAGTAAGTAATAAAAGCTCTAGAGATTAAGAGCTTCTTCACCTCGGAGACTAAAAATAGATACTCTGAAACAGTGGCACTCTTGGATGAATGAAGAGGTGCTCCAGCGGCAGTCGGCATGATTTTTTCCTTTAAATTGGCAACACGTGCATTTGCATCTGCACCTGGAATCTATTGCACAAAAGCCTCCGACGACTAGTAGGAGGTCGTTGACTATATTAAAGTTGATATCTATAACTACGTTTGTATATTTAGAAGAGTGCAGTTAAAATCTCAGCCCATCAAATCTTTGGTTCTGTCTATCGAAGAGGACTACATGCGTCGGTTCCAGCGCCGGTTCTAGAGGTGTTGACTTCAAGTGGGGGGAACGCTTGTGAATGGCTGCAGCGAACCGAACCGGCGCTGGAACCGGCGCATGTAGTCCCAGTCTTAACCAAGAAGGAATGATTTTGTCAGCGACCGTACAGTGCATGAGCTCTTAGAAAAACATTCGGGTTTCGGGATTCTAGACGCGAATCGGTAAAAATAACCGAAGCACACCGAAGTTTTGTTTTGTTAAAATAAAAGCTCATGCACTTTAGCTTTACTTTCATTGAAGCTGTTATGACTCTGTGTAGAGTCAGCTTGGGGTGGTACCACAATTTTACCTATTTCTGCCGACAAGCAATGCTTGAGTTTGTTCCGATTTAGTTTCAAAATCGCTGCAGTGTGCTAAAGGCTTATAGATTTTCACAAGTAACAATCAAAATACCCATTTCCCAGACTTTATCAAGCAAGAGAAAACAAGGGAACCCTCGAACGTCGGGACAAGGGTCACGGAGGGCTCTCGACTCGCAAAGGGTTGTTACTGTCGTCTGTTGATCTCCAAAATTTTACAACAGTTGATTTCTAGAGTTTTCCAATTGGCTCTCGAGCCGGTGCTGTTACGTGTTTTGTTGGCAAGTTGTGTCTGATAACAACACCATGGCTATGACACCATGCTCAAGTTGTATGTCATGGATAATTCTTTTCAGAAGCTCGTTCAAGTAAAAGTAAAAGTAAGATACACTTTATCGCACAAATATAAATCAACAAACATGAGATAGAAAAGGAAATAGTGAAGTACAATTTAGGCAGCCTTATCGGTAAGAACGATCTCTTCCAGGCAACCTTCGGGCTGAAGAAATGATATCGAGAAAGAGGTAGTAGGTGTGCAAGGTTTCAATTCTGAAAGATCAGAGTAATAATTGTCTTTTGAAGAATTATGCACTACTATGTTCACGGTCCACTCTTTACAGCTTCAGCATGAACAACTGAACACCTGAAATTAAAAGCTTTGAAAAAAAAACCAGATTGGAAACCGGTTTTTTTAATTTAAAAAATTACGAGACAGTAAAAATTTCAAACGTTTTCTGTAGTAAAGAACTTGACATTCATGATAGAGGAAGAAGCGAACTAAATATTATGTCAGAACAACTGAATCTTCATTGGACATTACATCAGGCCTCAGGCCCTTTTGTACTTTGTACTTATTTTGCATTTATTTTGACACATTCATACGAATGTCAAGAAATCGTAGGTAACAACAATCTATTGTAACAGATATTGTTTATCTATTTTTACCTACGATTTCTTGACATTCGTATTAATGTGTTTTACAACAGTTGATTTCTAGAGGTTCCACAGAGTATAGCTTGAATGTATCCTTCACTGTACTGATTTAAAAGAATAGAATTTAAAAAAACAATGGCAACCTTTCATACACCAATGTCAAATCGCATATTTCTCTGATTTCACTATATGAACCTGAAGGTGCGAGTATACGAGTATAGCTAGAATTGTAAGGTTCTAAACATAACTTAAGTTTCTAAGGCGTGTGAAATCTACCAAGCCCCAATAGTGGGGACATTAATAGGCTGATGATGATGATGATGTAAGGTTCTAAAAATAAAGTAATTTCTGAAAGCCATAAATAAAGCTGCGATAGCATCAATTGTACATAATACTTCCATCGCCAATCGTAATGAGACGTTTGTTTTTCACTTGTCATTTTCTAACAGATTTCCCCTCAGCACATTCCACAGAACTCGAAGGCTTTCGAGAGTTGTTTGTCGATCACGACTTGGCTATGGCGAGCTTTTATCGAAAGCTTCATCAGCAGCACTTAAGTTCTCAATCAAAGTAAAATAAACTGGCCAAGTGTGACTACGAATTGACAACTGTAAGTAAGTAATACGTTTATTTCACACACAGCAATGACCGAAACAGTTATAATTATGATAAAATAATTATGTAGTAAACATATTGAAATCATAATGTGATGGTCTGCTGATGTTGTGAAAAGGGCCTCAAATCTTCTAACTAAAGCTCTCAGCTCAATAAATAACTGTAAATTAAAAAAAGGAAACCCCCGACTTACAGCCCGTGGCACAGTGGCTAGGGCACCGGTCTCCCTTGCGGGAGGTCCAGGTTCGAAACCGTGAAGTGCCATGTACCAATGAGTTTTTCGTATTTTTCGAAGACTGACGTACGTTGTATGTTTTGTTTATGTCCTGGGTGTGCAATAAAGTATATTTGTATTTGTAGATATACCGACTGTTCTAACGGTGAAAGAAAACATCCTGAGGAAACCTGCACACTGAGATGACCAGTGTGTAAAAGTGGGTAGGCACAAAAGATTCTCAAGGGTCGAAGTGCCGCTGGGTTACCATTACCATTGGGAGATTGTGGAGATCCCCTTACTTTTTTCTGGTCGTCTCAAGATTCCAGATATGAGAGAGAAGAGCACCATGGTCTGTTATAACTGTTACCGTTCTAGAGATCCCATCTGAGATAAAAGATACTCTTGTCAGACATGGCTAAGAACTTATAACACCCATTCCTCGGGAGGACGGGGGTTAAAATGTTTACGTACTCTACTTCATGAGTTCTAAACAAGGTTCCCCATACAATGAGGTACAATTTTGCATTTTATAATACATCTTACATACACACGCACTATGCCATCACCCTCCCACACACTCAGTACCTCACATACACTTTCATATCCTCATACATACAACACACACACACTGTTGCTTTCTTCGTCCGTGCAGTCACTGAGGGGCCAGCTGAAAATCAGCGCTGTGGCTTGCCTCAGCATTATGCTGAGCTGGTGTACCCTTTTTGGCACTGTACCGCACCGGATGTTTTGTGCTGCATGTATTAATCTTTGTATATTTCTGTATTGTGTTCTATATTCTGGTGTTTACAGTGCTAAATAAACGTTTTCAATTTCAATTTCCTGTCTCATTTACGAACTAGAACCTTGTGATAGACGGACGGACGGACGACGAAGCGACTGCAATAGGGTTCGTTTTTCCCCTTCGTGGTACAGATCCCTAAAAATTATTACTTATTAATAACTTGTTTTGCTAGTTTGGTTTGTAGATAATAAACTTGTTAGTTTCATTCTGTACTTGTTAAGTAAATACAAAGTGGATGATCTTACAAGTAAAGTGGATGATCTTACAAGTAAAGTGTAAAGTCAACGAAGCATGGAACATCAATGACAAAGCGAAGGAAATTCCTTCACGACTTAGCCCTTTGGACATAAAAAGGTTTAACAGGAAAACTTTTAATCAGGGTCCATCTACGCTACTATTTGTTCTCGAATCAAAGGGTTCATTCGAAAATAGAGTGACTTGATATACTCAATCTAAACTCTGACCAAGCATGTAAATAGATTTGTTAAGGGGTGCCACTGGAACTTTTGTAAAGTAAAAAATAAGATTTGGTCCCAGTGCGCCTAAAACTCTTTTTGCTTATGTTGTCATTAAGTCTAAAACGCGTTATGTCAAAAACGCATTAAGACTAAAACGCAATATGTCTAAAACTCGTTTTGCCTATTTTTTCATTATGACAAATAGGCATAAAACCCAATGTTCGAGAGTTTATAGCATTAATTATCGCACTATGAAAAATGAAAGAGCTCAATAGTGTTTTTCAGGTTCTTGCAGCCTTCTAAGCACAAAGCGATTTTGGCACCATGCGAGTGATTTCCATATCTTACTCATCAAGGACACAGAATAGTAACCGTCGTCAGATTGATCTAACAAAGCGATCTGACCACGCATACATTAACCCCTCAGGAAATTATATAGGTATACGAATACTTATGTAAGTACATTTGGAATTTAAATAGTGATGTAAATTACTTAATTTACTTAACTTACCTATATTTTCTTATTCTATACTATACAGATCTCATTTAAGGCCTACTATACAGAATCCTTCACAGCTGGGACAACAGTGTGAAATTGGAAAAAGCAAACTACCCCATTAAAATTGTCCAGCGTACTGTGTGGTTAATTCCATAGAACGATCGCGACCCTCATCATCACTGAGGATGTGTCTACAGAATCTGATCTTCACAGATCTTCAAACCACTGGAATCATGTTTAACATTAACCTCAGTTCCGGTGTAGCCGCTAAGTTTATAGTTCAACCTTACTGAAATTGTCACAGTCACTCATATAATAGATTGTATAAGAGTAAGCGAGACAGACGTTAGCGGTTACGCTGAAGAAGATGTCAGTGAGTATCGAGTTTTTTTAATTTTGAAAGTGCCTAATAATATAACTAAAATCTAGCCTATAATACAGACTAATAAGTTGTTTAATTCTAACTTAAATTAATACGAAAACACTTATCACTAACTTGGTAACTGCACTAATTTCAAAAGGTTTTTCTGATTTATTACCCTAATAACCCCAGCGGCACTTCGTCCCTTGAGGATCTTTTGTGCCTACCCCATTTTACACATTGGTCATCTCAGTGTGCAGGTTTCCTCACGATGTTTTCCTTCACCGTTAGAGCAGTCGGTAAATGTACGTAAGTCTTCGGAAAAATACGAAAAACTCATTGGTACATGGAACTGCGTGGTTTCGTACCCGGACCTCTCGCATGGGAGTCCGGTGTCCTAGCCACTGTGCTACCGACGCTCTTTCAAAAGGTTTAGTCCTTTTTAGTGTTCTCAATAGGTTCGTGTTATCTAGGAGCGGCCACAATATTCACATGAAGTCTATTTTCGTGAGCTTCGGCATATTTTTTAAGTATCGAGTGACTTTCACTGGTAAGTCCCCAAGCTCTCAGGGACATCGAGCTTAAAAATGAAAGCATAAATCACGATCTTCGGCCCTAATTAATTCCTCCAGGCTTCGTTAAGGGTGTGTGGAAGGGGTTGGATTTATTTGAAAAAGTTTCACCTCTTTCAGTACCCCTTTCATTATCTTTCACAGTTCACCTGTGCTGTGTTCGAGGGTTTTGTTACGATGAAATGTTTTCTTCCTGGATGATAAATTTTTTATTATTTTTTTGCGTCTTTTTGTGGTAGACTGTAATATTTAATGGTAGATAAAACTTAGATTGTTTTTGTTTGCGCTCTTTGTGTACTTGTATTAATAACCTTCTAAGGTGGGTGAAGGAAGACGTCGTGAGGAAGCCTGCGCACTGAGTGTAATGGAGAAGGCAGTGGCAAACCACACCATTTTAAATTGTTCAGGAAGTCGTTAAATGTGGTTAACTTCATGGAATTCCTTCATCAGTAAGTATCACTATCACTGCATAGTTATTAACTCTAAATTAAAAATTTGAGCTCAAACTCGAACTACCTAACTGTTACCGTTCCAGAGATACCATCATACTCCAACATCCCAAGATATTCCAAGATCTTTGAACTACGGATCCAATTTTCATTTGACATGGCGAAGAACATTCAACGGGTTAGACTTGCAGCGCCTGAAAGCGGGGGGACGCTCTAGAATTCGCCCTACACGGAACTCGGCCTTCGGTCTCGCCATGGATATAGCTCCACATCACTTCTATTTATTTTTTGGCCGCCATCTTTAAAAAAATAATCTCCTGAAATGCCTCAGGATTCCTTACGACTTTAGTTCGAGAAGACCCCATCTAACTATTATAATCTTCCAATTCTTCAATTCTTCCTGGTCACCATCAGGTTCTTAAGGTTGCAGAATTGGACACGGTACCAAGGTCCTAAACATTTGTGCTGAAACTCGAACCACTTAACTGTAACCATTCCAGAAATGCCATCTGACATCAAAGATACTCCAAGATCTTGGAATCCACCGGTCCAAGTTTTATCAGACGTGACTATGAACATACTCGACCAAATTTAAAAAAAACCGCGTCTAAATCACATCATCGATCGGTTATTAAGTTATAATGCTACAGACAAACATATACATACGCGTCAAACTTAAAACACAAGGTGTGTTCCTTATGGTCGGGACCTCAGGGGTAAAAAATTCAAATTGTTTTCAACTGAGAGAGTCACGAATAAGAAAATAACAAATTTTTTATATACACTATGGTGTCAGAGTTAAATAGCCATGAAAATAAAAGATTTTTTCCTTTTAAATTAAGAAGAAAAAATCTTTTAACGTTTCTAACATAATCTTAATGGATTCGCAGTACTAATGCTAATTACTAAACAAAAATGTATTTTAAAACAGTTCGCTATCGGTTCTGTTTATTGTAGCGTCAGCAACGAAAACTTAACCAGAAATTATTAAAAGTGAGCCAAATTGACTCTTATTGAGTCTCAGACTCTTGGTGACCGAGAGGAGGATATTGAGGAAGATTCTGGGACCAGCCAAGAAGGAAGATGGAGGGTGGAGGATGAGAAAGAATAGGGAGATGGAAGAGATGGTGAACGAGCCGAACATCATAGGAGAGACAAAAGCAGCTCGACTCCGATGGCTCGGACACATCACTAGGACGGGGGAGGATCGGGCAGTTAAATGAGCGTATGTGGGACGCCCTAACGGACGACGTCCGGGCGGACGTCCCAGATACCGCAGGCGCGATGAAGTGGAGAAGGATCTGCATGAGCTCCAGGCGCCTGACTGGCTAGAGACTGCGCAGGAGAGAGAGCGATGGCGCTCTTTAGTATCGGAGGACAAGATCCACTTCGGGTCGCTGCGCCAGCGGAGTAAGTAAGTAAGTAAATTGCGGAATTTTATGTTAATTTTTTTTTAGATATCCTTACCCAGAAGGGGAAAGAAACCGGCCATCCGTATGTCGGAATAAGATGCAGACTTATCGACATTTTCATATTATTTTTTCTGTATACATCTTATTTATACAAATACAAATATACTGTATAGCACACCCGGGACATAAACAAAACATACAACATAAAGAGAGGTACAATACAATGTGCAGAAGGCGGCCTTATCGCTTTAAGCGACATCTTCCAGGCAACCTTCAGGTGATGGAAAAATCATATGATACATAATATACGGGCGCAAAAGGCGTATGAAATAGATACTACCCTCAAATAAATAAATAACAATAATAATAAAAAACAGTACGGATTCGTATTAGACAGAAAGGGGACGACTCGGTACTTATTTTAATGATTTAGTCGATTTTTCATAATTATTAATATTTTATTATTAATATTAGGTCATGTAACATTTAGCATTTAGGATACAGGGTAAGTATAACCTAAATAATAGATTTTTAAGGCACATTAAGAACCGACAAGGGGCCATTCATAAATTACATCACACGTTAAGGGGGAGGGAGGGGTCAATAAAGTGTGACATCGTGTGACAAGGGCGGGGGGGTGGGGTCATAAGATCGTGACGTCACATGCGTAAATCTATAAGAAGAAGTCATAAATAATATAAAGGAATGGGTTCAAAGGCCATGGACTCATATGATTAAATTTTGTATATATATATATACAAAATAATAAACAATATAATACAATATAATAAACAATATAATAAACAATAAATAAATTGTTTATTTTTAAATATAATATATGAACAATTTTGGAAAGTGCTGTTTCAATTTAATAATTGCAAAATATGTGACGTCACACCAGGGGGGGGGGAACACACTCCAAGACCATGAAACTCGTGTGACGTAATTTATGGATACAAGGGACATAGCGTGAAGTTATGTATGTATGTAGCACATTAAAACTAAAATCAAAACATGTTTTGCACACCGTACTAATTTAGATTAGCTTTCCCATTGCGTTTTTTCGCAATTTTTCCAAATGCCAAATACGGTCGATCCCCAGGGCCGTACTTAACGTGCCCGCTTTCAAACAATAAACGTAATGCCGCGAAATCGCGTTCCTGCCCCTGATCAGTTGCGTTTTTATTTGTTTGTTATGTTTGACGTTCAAAAATTAAGTTGTTTTTATTTGTAAATGTTTGACGTTCAAAAATTAAGTTGTTTTTATTTGTAAATGTTTGACGTTCAAACATTAAGTTGTTTTTATTTGTAAATGTTTGACGTTCAAACATTAAGTTGTTTTTATTTGTAAATGTTTGACGTTCAAACATTAAGTTGTTTTTATTTGTAAATGTTTGACGTTCAAACATTAAGTTGTTTTTATTTGTAAATGTTTGACGTTCAAACATTAAGTTGTTTTTATTTGTAAATGTTTGACGTTCAAACATTAAGTTGTTTTTATTTGTAAATGTTTGACGTTCAAACATTAAGTTGTTTTTGTTGACTGTACTTTCTTCTATTTATTGTTTTATGACCAAAGTAAGTTCACTTCAGAAATACAACATTTACATATTAGAATAATGTGGGTAGAGATCTCTAAATCTAATGAATTTTCTTATTCGTAGAAGTATTCAGAAGAAAGAGAGCGTCGGTGGTGTCGTGGCTAGGACGTCGGACTCCCATGCGGGAGGTCCGAGTTCGAAACCAGGCAATGCCATGTACCAATGAGTTTTCGGTTTTTTCGAAAGACTTTAAGTACATTAACCGACTTGAGGAGCTCGTAGCCTCGAGCACGGTCCGAAAGTGATCGTGCAGGTTAAGCGACGTTGGCGCGGTCGGTACCTGGATGGGTGACCGCTAGTGGCATCATCTGAGCTCCTCCGTGCATCGGAGAGCACGTTAAGCAGTCGGTCCCGGTTGTTGTCATTCGGCAGCAGTCGTTAAGGCCTACGGGCGGCTTGAACAACTCTGACAAATAGGTTGGCCATTAACCATATGATAAGCAAGCAAGCAACCAACTGCTCTGACGGTGAAGGAAAACATCGTGAGGAAACCTACACACTGAGATAACCAGTGTGTGAAATGGAAAGCAAAGAACCCCATTAAATCTGCCACGAGAGTCGTTCTATGTAATTAATTCCTTGGAATGATCACGACCCTCAGCAATTAGGAACACGACTTTAGAAGAAGAAGAATTCAGAAGAAAGAAAGACACTTTATTTCTCATCCTCTATGGAATTAAACACCTAGAACGACGCTCTTGGCTAGGTAGTTTGATTTTGCCTTGTAAATGACATTTCTTGGTTTTAAACCCAATCGGGATGTGCTTTGAAATATCTCCTAACTATGATTTTCAGTTTGAAAATTAAAATGTTGAAAAACCATTAAAGACAAAAAGAAACTGCCAATTCAAGAATCGGCTCACTTCCTCGCCAAATTTTCCACAGCTCCCGAAAATAATGACTGACAATAGCGACTGAGAATACAAGTTAATGATGACGGGTCCATTGAAAAGGCTGAAAAAAATACTGAAAAATGAACGGAATCGTTCTGGAAGAAAGCCTTCAAAATAATGCCGAGTGAAAAGAATGGAGACAAAGGGGCAATTGAAGGCGAAAATAATGAACAACAAACAATTAACACACAACGGGATGGACACAGTTGCTGTGTAGAAACAGTGAACCGATTTGGAACCGACATAACACTATCGACTACTCACTTTCCGCGGTATCAGGCAGTCCGAAGTCCGTGTTTAATAGGTTGCCGGTTGCATTAAAAAAACTATAAATAATGTGAATATTTTTAAGCGTAAACTAAGTGCTCTACTTGTTGAAAAGTGTTGCTATTCGATAGAGGATATGTATGTGACATACCTAACATTGCATAATGTTTATCTTTATTAGATACTTAGTTTGACATTTGTAATTATTAAATTTATAATTAGTCTTAAGTTTTAATTCGCACACAATGTATATTGTTTTTCGAATAAATTAATTGATTGAAAATGGACAGGTTTATTGGTGTACCCAAGGGTGACACTGACAGGGAAACGTAGCTTTTCTCTAAATCGTTGACATATCATTGTTTTTTTTTTTGCCGTATTAAAAAAAATGACATCTGAATTTGATTTTCTTTATAATGTATAAGAAGAGCAGATGAGCAAACGTGTCTCCTGATGGTAAATGGTCACCGTCACCCATAGACATCCTCATCATATTATAACGTTATTAGTTTACAGGGTTTTTTTATGCTTTGCTTACCTTGAAGACTTGTAAACGCTAGCTTTCTTTTACTCTCCAGACCGAAACACAGCAATGAATTGCTTTGCTGCTTCGCGGTAGAAATATGTAAGAGGATAGCACCACACCAGGCTAACTCTGCACAAAATCAGACGTCAAAAAAAAGGTGACCATGTCAGCCTCGTTAGGGTCACAAAGAAAAGGGAAGGGAAGCTCAAGTATTATTAGAGTCAGCCCTCACTTTGAGAGCCAACTTAGCAAACAACAGTAAGTGTTTCATATTATCAGATAAGGGCGGGCTGACTCAAAATAATATTGAGCCTCCCATAATTTTCACCAGGTCATTTTATGTTCATCATATATAATTATTTTAGTATGCATATCTATACAATTAAATTATTAGTTTTTATAATTAATCAAATTATCCTATATGATTGAGAATGTTTTAAAATATTATGTGTGTTGAAGCTGCAGATTTAAGACCATTTTCATTATTACTAAGTTTGAAATAATTCGGAAAAGGTTACGATGGTAAATTGAGTGACTGTAAGTTTTTCATACTGTAACCAAAAGCCACTGGAGAAGAGAGGTCTGTTAGGTGATTTATACAAAACACTAGTATAATAAAACAAATGTATATATCATAGTAGTGATTTTTTTAAAGTGACCAATAGACAAAGTATTGACAAAAAGTGAGTTGGTTTTCTGTACTTTTCTTTATCAAGTTAATTGTTTTAAAATTGAACCCGTATGCTTATTGTTTCAAGTTATCTTTACTGAATAGAATTTTATAAAACCGTTACGTATTTGGTATTGTTTTAACTTTTCTTCAAACCAGACAAAAAGGGTTTCGCAACTCACTGAAAAAATTCTCGAAAGAATTGTTTTTTTTTTGAAGTTTCACAATTTTTCCTTTGATCGAGATAAATAGGTACGGGAAAGTTCAGATTTTTGTTTGTTTAGTTGAAGTATGATTTTTGGCTTTTGTAGAATTTTCACGTAATCATTTTTCTCTTAATCTTCGACTTATTTTTATTTTTGTATGGAAAAAAATGAAACCCACATTTATCGCAGCGGCCGCCGAATTGGCCGCCGCTAGAAAGATTGAAAAATACTCCGCACTCCAGCACGATTACATATTTATACCTTTTGCTGTTGAAACTACAGGCTGCTGGGGTGTGGAAGCAAAAACATTTGTGGGCGAGATTGGCCGTCGCCTTCGGGAGAGGGGCTGTGACCCCCGCTCCGGGTCGTTCCTGGAGCAAAGGCTGGCCATAGCGATCCAGCGCGGTAACGCCGCAAGCGTTATTTCAATTTCACTTTGCATCGGGAGGTTTATATTTGATTTGACATTGTATGTTATAATATAATTATACTGTGTGACGATTTATATAAAATATTAAAATTAAAGATGATTACCCACAACTTATTTTATCTACTTACTTCTACTTAAGTTCTCATTGACACACTTCATCATCGAAATAAAAACAATAATAAAAATCAAAATGGCGTGTCAACTTTTAATATCACCTTGTAAACAGTAAACGATACTGCCCATCTCATTCGTGACTCACAATTTAAAAAAAACTTTTTTACCTTCTTCAAACTGAAAATTAGACTCTGTTACTATAGACTTAAAATTGACCCCTTTTTATTAAAGATTTGAATATTGTTTTGATAGCATCTAGCACGTCATCTAAAACAGTTTGATGGTAGATAAAAGAACGTGTATGGAGGATTTTTGGAAACGCCGCTCTCGGCCCATAATTGGACTAAAAGTTTATCTTTTCAAAGAACTTATGGTCATTTGGTACTATGTCGTTAGCCGGTAGCCGGAACGGCGATTTCTGGTTGTTTTTGAATTATGAGTTCGTGACCGTTGAAATACTAATTTAAATTATAATATTGTGAGAATTTTTTTAATGGAGATATTTTTTTTATTTACGTCAAACTTGACCTCAAATATCAAGTAATACCTTTAGATATCATTAAAAGATCTTGGATATTAATTTGTGCGTATAATTTCTCTTTTTCTTACAAAATACAAATATACTGTATTGCACACCCGGGACATAAACAAAACATACAACATAAAGAGAGGTACAATACAATGTGCAGAAGGCGGAGTTATCGCTTTAAGCGATATCTTCCAGGCAACCTTCAGGTGATGGAAAAATCATAAAATATACGGGTGCAAAAGGCGTCGTTTCTTTTTTGTTTTCTTCTCAAAATCTGTATAAACATTATTAATTTGTGAATTAGGTGTATATGCCTGTAAAGGTAAAGTTTAGTGTGACATGTTTATACAACTATATCTGTAATATTTGTAATTCTTACCTAAACTTTTACACAATACATCTTATCTTATCTTATCTTATATAAAATAAACTTACTTACTCCGCTGGCGCAGCGACCCGAAGTGGATCTTGGCCTCCGATACCAAAGAGCGCCATCGCTCTCTCTCCTGCGCAGTCTCGAGCCAGTCAGGCGCCCGGAGCTCACGCAGATCCTTCTCCAGTTCATCGCGCCATCGGTATCTGGGACGTCCGACCGGACGTCGTCCGTTAGGGCGTCCCACATACGCATAAAATAATCTACATTTTTAAAATGAAATAATTCTAGAAAATAAAAATAAAAAGCGGTTGTCTAGAATGGTAATTTTTGGGTTATATTTTTACGTCTAACTCCAGGGTAAAACCTAATTATTTTACTGTAAGAGTCTTGAATTATCACTGTAATAGTTTTCAATATTATCCAACTAAAATTATGTCACAGTTAAAAAACCACCACAGCTACCAGTATAAATAAATACCGGTTTTATAACCAGTAACGATGTATCAGCCGGAATCGAACGGGCACATAAACAAAGGCTTTATGTAACATAATCTGGGCCGGGAGCCCGCGCCGAGTAAGACATAAATATAGGAGTTATGCGTTTGTGGCTGAGGGCAGACGCGTGAGTCAGTGTGTTTACACTTTTTTTTGTCTTTTGTGGGTTAAATGGTAGTCTATTTTGAAGGTATTGGCTACTATAGTTAATTTTGTTTCTTAGACTATGAATTATTTTGCGAATAGTGGTGTACCTAAATAATGTAAGTATACATTATTATTGCTTGAAGATGGTATGACTCTATACCCTATCAGTCTAGGGAGGAACCACCCTTTTACTGCCAAAAGCAGAAATTTTTGCATTGCTGTCTTCCGTTTTGAAGGGTATAAAAACACTCCATCTAAGACCTCAAGATTAGCAGTGCATCGAAAACCCTTTAATAACATTATAAAGTAAAAGTAAAGTAAAATACACTTTATTGCCCAAATATAAAACAACAAACAACTAGGTGATCAGGTGAGGTGAGGTGGTTATAGTGAGCTGAGTGAGATATCCATGGGTGGTAGTGACCTTCCACTTATCATCCAGATAAACATGGTTAATTTACTCCTCTGCTCTCCTATTACAATAAAAAAAAAATGAGATAGTTTCTTTAACGGGAAATCAAAGCTGCAAAGCTTGAAATGTTTATTTCTCTGTGCTTTCTTATTTCCTGTTATCCTTATAATTATGCGCGCACGCACATCATACTCGTACGATGTCTATCTGAAAGATGAAAGGTGACCGTTGCTCCGGACAGTGTTATGAATTTCAACAAGTTCTCAGTTTATAGTACTTTTCGACTTCTTCTTGATAGGGGTGTACTGCGATACCCCTACTACCCCTGGGGGTAACAATACAGGCCGCGGGTTTTTTGGCTGCCAACTTCACACCGCTTATCATGTCGGGGTCACATATTATAGAACGGTTATCAGAGGTAATGGATGACGTTGATATGAATAGGGAAAAGGGATCTTCCATCAGGTGGGATGACGTGCCTGGTGACCAGTAGTGCTAGTATATGCGAAGTTCTATTGAAAATATCGATAGCGCGTTCTATGTTTGTGTGGAAATACGGATATAATGGATGTATTCAGAGTGTGTTCCGGACGAACAGCAGCATCTGTTGGCGAGTAAAACTAATCGTAGTGGCGCGTCATCACCGTAAGGTTATAGCTTATCCGTAAAAATTGAACTAGTGGCGTAGGGTGAATTCCAAAATTTTTGAGCTTTCCCTTATTCTTGTAAACATATAGATAGATTCTATTTGTTGATCATTTTAAGAGAATTTAACAATAATGGGTCTAAGAGAAATGCACCATTTTATTCAAGGGATACTAAGGATAAATTATAACAAGATCTATAAAAGTATACGCTTATGTACTTATACTAACGCAAATCCTAGATGGCCCCCAAGACGTACGTGTTCGGATTCCCACAAATCTGTCGTTTATCTTTTGAATCTGCGCGGGCGCCGGGACCGGTCGTACATCGAGAAATATTAAATATGTCTGCGCATCGCGAGAGCTTTATCGGTGCTAGTTTACAAGGCAAAGTGAATAGAAAAAGGTAATTTTAATCAAATGAAGTCTGGGTACCCGAGATTACTAGGGCCACAAAGGTGATACCAAGAACACCCCAACAAAAACAGCTGTGCGTAAGACCAAAGAAAAGATCGAAGGACTGTATCATGGAAGATATGAAGCAAATGAAAAAAGCACATACTAACTAGCAGAGACTTGCCAAAAATAGAGAGACGTGGAGAAAGATTGTGGAGGAGGCCGAAAGTGGCCAAAACTCATACTGGGTTGTATCACCACAGGAAGAAGAAGTCGGGGTACCCAGCAAAGGAGAGAGACGAATTAGAGTTAACTATTGGATGTGTATTGTCGTAGGTACTAAGGTTTATTGAGTTCAGTCAGTAGCTAGGCGGGGAATAGTTCGCTATTCTGGATCTCTCGGAGACTTGCAGTGTCCTGAAAAGGGTTGATACTTTGTGGTCAAGCTGGGCTGATTAGAATAGTGCCAGTATCTAAGACGGGTCCCAACGGTCAAAATGCGGAAGAGTCTTTGAATCAAATGAGGAATCAGGAAACTTTAAAAAAGAATAGAAGGAGAAATTCATGATCTTTGGGAAACGCTAAGTCGTTTCACAAAGATCATAAATTTCTCCTTCTGTATGTAGGCCACAGCAGAATATCAGCGCCCTGCTCTCGGGCACAGCAATATGCTGAGCTGGGGCCTGTTTGGTGCTGCAGCATGTGCACTACAAAATCTTATTTTGTAGTTTGTTACACTTTTCTTTTTTATCTGTTTTGTATATGTGTATGTTTGTGTGTACTGCAGTGTTAAATAAATGAATTCTTATTCTTATTTTTATTCTGTTCTAATCTTAGATTATCGAGTTTCTTTTAATCTTTGCAATCCATCTCCAATTACATCTCCGTATCTTGACTTCAAACCTGCTCATATGATTTTTGGAAACACCACCAAGACTTGTTCTCTTGAAAATAATGAGTTGCCACAATTACAGACACCGCCAACGAGAATCGAAACAGCTAGGTACAAAAATCCAAATCGTATTTTGATAATCCCAAATACTTTACATCACCGAATCAAAAAAATAAGTCTTTGGTATCAAACATCTAATCAAGATCCCGTTGTCACACACTTAGATTTCCAATAACAACAAACAAAACCACAATACATTTTAGAAAGAGATGGCATCTCTTACAGAGTGTGAGAGAAAGGGAGAGAAGATATTAGCATTCAAGCAGCAATCGCAACTTGATCCGATGCAGCTCCGGGTTTGTGCTTTATGATTTGAGGTTTTTCTGTTAAATGTCAAAGTCGCCGCTGTTTGCGCCGACGCAGATTGAGAAAAAGCTAGAGATGTCCGCAAAATAATGAACGGTAAATCAAATACAAGTATCTGAGAAATAGAAATGCATCACAAATATATGTGCTTTACACACTAACGAATAGGTAATCAATTAAGTACCCCAGCACAAAATAGAATTGATCACGAGTTCAAAGAAAGAAAGTGTGACATTGAAAGATATTAATGAAATTATAATTGCCATGTAAAACTGCCATAAATTGGCACCAATAACAGAATAGTTAATTGTCTGATATCATGATCTTTTTAGCTACTTATATGTAAAAAATCCAGTATTTCCAACGCCCACGTCTTAACGGTTTTCATTCATGTTAAAAAAAAAGAGTTTCAAAAAATTCTACAAGAAATAGAAACATACACAGTTAAAACATTACTGAGTTTCTTTAATTCTTTATTACAATATGTCCGGTTCACAGTTAGCTGTTTTAAATCTGTTTCTTTCTACAACGACAATTTCTATGGAGAGTGTATGGCACTTGTTGCTAGCATTATCTTTGACAACTTTGCAACCTTGTTACTACTACTGGTATTACAATTATTTTTTATCGTTGTCAACATCCCTATTGAAGGAATAATCTGGATTCCTATCGTCACAATGAAGTAGTTCGATCTTCCCTATTTCTGCAGTCACTGTAGAATCGTCAAGATTGTAAAACTGTCAGTACTAAACATTCCCAACTCAATGCTCACACGGTCCAACAACATCGTTGGTAGTGTCAGCTTCGCTCATTGTTTTTACATTATTTATAACGTTTTGCCCACCGTACAAATTAAGACATGCGATAGTACACCGCTTGCTGTGAGCAGTGCTTTATGACGTTTAGTTTTGTCTTTTTCTTTGCGTGTGTATTGGTTTTGCATTTGAGTAATTCCTTTAGGTTCTTTAGTTTTTATTTTATTTGAATCTGTCGCCTTGTGCGTAATAATAAATTAAAAAAAACCATCAAACAATATTATTATACAATACAGAAATAAATAAATAATGTAGGTACTTAAAATAAAATATGAAGTACTCACAATAAATGTCATTTCCGGATCGCGCGCCGGTGCACGGACAACCAATATTTAAATATCGGACATGTTAAGTCCTCGCTCATGGCTCTGAGGATGCTGTTGTGAGAGTTTCGCATTCTGTCCCAGAAGGACGCTATGCGAGCCCTCACAACAGCAAATAAATCGGGCACTCGCGCCTCGGCAAACATGCCCGACGCACTGCAATAGCGCGGGTACTTCATGAGGATGCGGTACGCGTCATTGTACTGCACCCTCATGGCGCTCATGGAGGCTCTTCTGAAGTTCACCCAGAGCTGGCAGGTGTAAAAACGCTGGCAGTACGCCTTGAACAAAATTGTTTTTACTCCCGCACTGCACTTGGAGCACCTCCGCGCGAGAATTTTAATGATGATATTACACACACTCCCACCCCCAAACACACTCTTTCATTCCCCCTTACATACATTCATACGTCTTCGGGTATAAAATAATAATACGGGGCGGTATTTATCCCATAGATACCTAGTTATCTATGGGATGAATGCTGACCTATATTGAATACCTTCTTTTTGGGAAAGCACTGGCTCCCATGATACAGGTTCGCCTAGTTTGGGAGTCAAGGTATTTTTCGATTTACAAGTTTTGTGACGTTTTTTTTTTATTTTTTTATATTTTTATATGATGATAATGATAATATATTTATATATTTTATTTCTGAGAAACCTTACAGCTATATAATGCCTGAATTGTTCATTTTTTTACATGCGTTCAAGCCAAAAAATAGGTTTCCTTAATTTATACAAAATAATAATAATTAGTAACAGCTAATAAAATATGGAGGTGGGAGAGTGGAATAGGGAGTGGGGAGAACAAAGAAAAGGGTATGTGTGTAAGTATGTAAGTTGTAAGAGTGTGTAATTGTGTGTGTTGAAAGGGTGTGTGTGTGAGAGAGAGAGGGAGATTTCTGTTGTGTTCTGATAATAATGATATGAAGAGATTGCAGAACGGAACTCTTTCAATTATAGCACTTGGGATGAGGTTCCATCACTAAAAATGTCACGTCACCATCATGAAACCTCATTGCTTGTTGTCTAACTGACTGTACCAATTAAAACCAAATCTTGAAAGTCCAGGCGTGTTTCACACAACTTATTTATTACACTTCTAAGTAGAACTGTAGACTCAAAACAAGGATTAGACAAATCGACTAACGAGAGCTCATTCACAAATTATGACAGTATCGTGTTAGTATTATAAATACGGTCCACTCCTCTGTCCGTTTAATTAGACGCTTAAATCTCAATTTAAGAGGTTATAATTAGAATTCTCTTTAAGAAAGCCGTTCGGCCATTTTGGAATATGTCCAGGGTTCCTTACCAAGATTCTGTTGGCTAAATTTGTTAATTTGCTACATTCTGCCCACTAGGTGCCGGCTACTAGGGTTCTAGGACAGTGTGCAGATGAAGCAAGAACTTGCTAATAGTAGGTATTTTTTTTGGAACAGAACAACACAGAAAATAGTAAATTAATTATTATAATAAATCCACTACCAAAGTTCGTCATTCAAATACCCGTCCCTTGTCGTCCCCGGTGCAATTAATCTGAAATAGCAGACTGAAATCAATCAAGTGTAATAAGCGCTTTACTAGATCTATCATCATCATCAGCAGCAGCGCACTTTAGTCTACTGCTGGACGTAGGCCTCTCCCAGGGCGCGCCATTGAGCCCGATCTTCGGCTCTTCTCATCCAGTCACTGCCAGCCACCTTGCGCAGATCGTCGCACCATCTAGCAGGTGGGCGTCCCACAATACGCTTGCCCAATCGCAGTTGCCACGTCCGAAACTAACTTCCTATTAATTCACGTGTACCTCACAGCTCCTCAGAGAGTGGAGCTCGTAGCCTAGTTGTTACGTTGCCCCGGTCGGTACCTGGATGGGTGACCGCTAGTGGCATATTTCATCTGAGTTCCTCCGTGCCTCGGAGAGCACGTTAAGCAGTTGGTCCCGGTTGTTGTCTTTCGACAGCAGTCGTTAAGCCATGTCAGATGCCTACGGCGGCCTGAACAACTCTGACAAAAAGGTTGGCTACTAACCATACGATAAGCAAGCAAGAGAGTTATGCGTGAGATGAGAACAACTAGTAGCATTTTGGAACTTCTGGATTTTCATGCGATGTCATATGAGTAGTTTACGGTGATAATGGCCTGGCCGATGTAACAAGACAGGGTTATTATGAACCAGTAGCTTTGATCTCCACTTTATGCCACCCAAGGAGTGTTGATATTCTCTCGATTTATTATTTCACTGGTTAGGTTAGTTATTGTACCTATAAAAGACTGCAATGAACTTGGCCTTTGTTACTATTTTAAATGTATTTAAACAATCAAATCATCCGGCTCGAAGGACAAATGTGGTTTTGAATTCAATATTTTATTTTACCAACCCACGTCTTGTCACTAGGACACACTGTCACTACTTTCCATGTATGGGACGGTTTGTGCTGCGTCGTGCCGTCCCTAAAAAATAGCACCACCCCAACTCTTCCCGTGGATGTCATACGAGGCGACGAAAGAACTTAGTGGACACTACATTTTTATATCTATACTAGACTAGTAGGCTCGCCACATATCACTTTTGTCTCCATCAAATCTGATGGCGAAAAGTGGGAACTACCTGTTGTGATGGTAAATACCTGTACCAGTGGCTTCTCTGTCTACCCCCATGGGGATTATAGACGTGAGAGTTAATGGACGGATTCGAATATTCCTAACCACTGGGCAAGCGTGACATACGTACTTGTTGGTGGTAGGACTTCTTCAGGGTCCGTCTGATTAGCGACCATCACCCTTCTATGTAAAGTCTATCGTCAAATATCTTCGCTTCGACGTTGATGTGTTCCGGTAGTGTTTATAGAACAGCCAGTACTTACTAAGCCCGTGCGCTCCATCTTCGATCTCATCGTCACTGGTGGTACCAGGTGAGATTGAGGTCAAACGCGGGCTTAGTCGTAAATGACCAAGGGCCCGTGGTCCACAGGCACAAAAAAAATGGTCCATGAGCTGTGTACTCGGCTGGTCCTTGCCTCGGGTGACCACAGGGCTGGCGCGTACCTCGGACAAATGCATGCCATCCAGCGAGGCAATGCAGCCAGCATCCTGGGGACCATGCCGCTCTCGGGAAACCTTGACGACGTGTTCTGTCTCTAGTATGTAAGTTCCTTTGTTTTTATTTTGTTTGTGATTTTATGTGCTCCTGTAAACATTAAAATACAAACATCAGCGTTTAAATTTTAATGTGGACTCGATAGCAATTATTCCAATTCTGCGTTTTGTTGCGGTTCGGGGCAGCGTGGGCGCATGATTTATTCGAGAGTTACAGTTGCAGTAACCGAACGTTTACCGCGCAATATTTTTGGCGCGAAATAGAGGCTGAAAAATTGTGGTTGTTCGGTCGGAAAGCTTGGATTTTCACCACTACCTAATAATTATCTTTATGGAATATTTTCATAGACTTTTTCAATCATCGTCACACATACGTAATTTAATAGGTATGCCATGTAAAAAATTCACACTTTTTTTCTTATTATTTCAACATAAGGTCCTAGAATATTATTAAAAAATTCAATAACTTAGGTGCATGTAACTATTCTAGATTTAATAAATACTTTAATTTAGGAGGATTGATTATTTTTTGATACTGACACTAGTTTCGCAACGGGTATTAACGCCTTTAGCACACAGAAGCGAGCTTGAAACGGACTGAAACCATAGAAATCTAGAAAACCGAAAATCAGGTTTCTATGGCAGTGCCGTCTGCACCAGACTGCGATGTGTTTTCAAGTCTATGGGCGAATGCGTGTGATGATGATGAGTGTTTGAGGTTCTGTGAGAGAATGGATGTGCGTCCGTCTTCAGTTAATTATACTTGATTCACGTTTGTATATCGTATATTAATTTTATGAATTTCACATTGCCTTAGTATGATGGACTTTACTGTAATGTTGTGTAAATAATTGAAATAAAAATAAAACAAAAAATGGTTTCGGTCCAATACGGGGTTAATACCGTATTGGACCGAAACCATTTATTGTTTTATTATATTATATACTAAAATATACGATCACTGCTAATGAAGTGCTAAATTCGATCACAAAATATATCCCCTTAGGCAGAGATGTGTTCCTACAGCGTAAAGCAGAGACTAGGCTGTTATGGTTTCGACACTTACTTTTAGGTAGACTCTTGTCCCTAAAAACATAGATACGAGCGAAAAACATAACCCTGCCCTTCCTGTCGCGCAGTCGGGTAAAAAGAAGTAGGTACAATCTTACCTATGTCATTTTAAAGTCATTCATAAAGTACAACACTAATATTTAATGCCAACATCCACTGTTAATACGGTATTAACCTAATTTTTATTGCATCAACCAACTTACATGGACATACTAAAGAAGTATCTAAAATTAGTTTTTCGATATCTCAACTAACATCAGAGATATTAATGGTGAAAGTTAGTATTGGACAGATGATCTGTCCCTTTCTAGCAAAACAGTCCTTTTTATGCAGCCAGGACCTGCTTGTATGGCGCTAGAGAACAGTTACGTCATAAAACTTATTGCCGTTTCTTTCTACCGTTCTGATTTTTGATTGCCTGTAGCTATTTTATTTTTTCAACGAATTTTTGTTCTGTTACACATTTGACCAAATTCATAACTATTTCTTAATTTTTACGAAATACATTTATTATTTGATACTTCGAAACTACCCTATTCTATTTCAAAATCGCTGCGGTATAATGACGCTTAAATGAGACACAAAACGGCGTCAAAGCAACAATTAGATCCATAAAGATTCCAAATAAACGACATAAGTTCACCCATTTTCAACAATTGCATACAATCTCATCTGAAATATTGTAGTGACTTGTGACTAGTGTGACTTGTGAAGTTGTGAGTCATATCAGAATGACAAGGTTATTGTATTGGACAACGTCCAACTTGGTAAAGGTGCAAATACACTGCAATATTGTTCTTTTGCTGCCTCTGAAACCACTTAAAGACTGCCTTTGCCCAGCAGTGGGACAGTCTAAAGACTATTAAAAAACAATTTGTCTATTATCAGAATGGCAGGTGGAGCCAAGTGGCGACCTATACAATACAAATGTTCTTTATTGCACACAGGACAAAAATACAGGAAAACCTGGCAGACCAAGAGCGCGAAGGTCTGACGACATTCTTCATTCTTCATTTTGGACTAGCCTCTCCGGGGAACTGAGCTATCGCGGTCTGATGACTCCGAAAGAAACTACCTGGAGAAAAAAAATCTTCTTTTATTTTTTTATTTACAATTAAACCCGCATTTGACCTGGATCTCGCCTGATGGTAAGCGACGATGAGGTCGACGATGGAGCATGCGGGTCCAGTAAATGCCTATTCACTCTGGCCTTGAAGATCCCAAGGTTGTAGGTTAGGTTGTAAGGGAAATACAGACGCCGGCAGGCTGTTCCATTTATTAGCCGTTCGCATAATGAACGAAGAAGCAAATCGCTTCGTACGAGCAGATGGGATATCAACAACATAAGGATGGAACCCCTCCCCGCGCCTGGTAGTCCGAAGGCGGAATGGAGATGCTGGAATTAGGTCGTGCAATTCCGATGCGCACTCTCTGAAATGTATCCTATAAAATACCGATAGACAGGCAACCTTGCGCCGATGTTCCAGACTTTGCAGTCTAGCTTCCACCAGCGATTCGTCGCCTATAAGGCGCTTAGCGCGTTTCTCCACTGGGTCAAGTCAAGATCTACACATGCAATTGTCTGATTCAATAAATATAACTTTGCTTGTAAGAATACTACTAACGCACACACTGTTGCTTTCTTCGTCCGTGCAGTCACTGAGGGGCCAGCTGTAAATCAGCGCTGTGGCTTGCCTCAGCATTATGCTGAGCTGGTGTACCCTTGGCACTGTACCGCACTGGATGTTTTGTGCTGCATGTATTAATCTTTGTATACTTCTGTATTGTGTTCTATATTCTGGTGTTTACAGTGCTAAATAAACGTTTTCAATTTCAATTTTTAAGCACCCTATACACAATACGACAAGTTGCATCGCTAATTGCACCCTATATAAGCTCTTTTCTTAGTTTCTAGCGAATTCTTTATGTATTTATCGCGTCATAAACTGATTTACAAATATCAGTAAAAAGTGGGTAGTTATTAATAATGTTAGATCAGAATAAAAATTAAAAGTAAGTTTGTATGTTCCTCGTAAGGTTAGTGGCCAACCTATAGTCAAACTAGCAAAGACAGGCAGGCAGCTTAACATGCTCTCTGAGGCACGGAAGCCACTAGCGGTCACCCATCCTAGTTCTGACCGCGCCCAACGTTACTTCACTTGCACGATCACTTTTTCACCGTGCTCGCGGCTAGTCCCCTCTTCCACCACTTAACTTTCAATTGAATATTCAGCATAGCAAACATTATCTGTAACGTATGTCTGTCTGTCCTCACGCATCTGTTAAAGTCACGGGGCGTAATTCAATGGGACATATATCGAGAGCAATCGACACTGACACCCACGTGTTTTGGCAACAAATATTGCGGGACAGTCGACGACAAAAGTGATAGGAAATTTAATATTCTTATGTCAAATCTTAGAGCGTCGGTGGCGTCGTGGCTAGGACGTCGGACTCGCATGCTGGAGGTCCCGAGTTCGAAACCAAGCAATGTCATGTACCAATGAGTTTTTCGGTTTTTGCGAAAGACTTACGTACGTTTACCGACTGCTCTGACGGTGAAGGAAAACATCGTGAGGAAACCTGCACACTGAGATAACCACTGTGTGAAATGGGGAAGACAATGGCAAACCATCACATTAAATCTGCCACGAGTCGTTCTATGTGATTAATTCCTTAGAATGATCACGACTCTCAGCAGGAATACGACTTAGAAGAAGATGTTAAATCTAACATTAGGCAGTGTACGGAGTGTATCAAGACAGATTCAAAGCGATCTATTAACAAGTCTCCGTTAAAAATAAATAAAAATGGCCTTTTTTTTAACCATAATAATTTTTAACCTACATATTCCTTTATAACTGTGTCTTTCATAATTAAAAACTTGACACTGTCAGTTATACGCACAAGCTGGTATATTCTTAGAATATTCAATTCATTTCGAACCTCTTCCTTCCAAGTCCAACCTCCATCAAAAGCTATGATCTATGATCAAAACGTAAATACGTAAAAAAATATCCGACACATACTTTTTCTCCCAACCGTACCTTCCAAAGGACCGTTGGGCTACAATAAATCATAATTAGGGCCGATCTAACCTTTCAGCGGCTGCCGATCGTCGACATAATCCGAAGTATTCCGATGTATTCCGAAGGCGCCATTCATAAGACCTTGCGGCCTTTGACTCTGCACGCATATTTTATCGGTTCTGACAATACGTGCCGCTAAAATGTTTATTTATAAGAAAGTTTTTAGAAAAAAAGACTTTCGTTCAGGTGATGTGGTAAATAAGGTAAAATATGAAATTGACATAAGAATTTATAAGATTCTGTCATCTTAAAATGAAAAATATTTGTATGCTACACAATGTGGTAGAAAGTAGTGATACTATATTATAATTAAAGAACTGTGTAATGTACCTACTTTCAACAAATAAACTATTTGATTTGATTTGAAAATATTTTGATTTATTTACAACAATTTTTTTTGCGGCGACGCTCTGGAACAGACTTCCTGTCGACGTGAGGAAATGGCCTTCTCTGCTTTCTTTTAAAAATGTTCTTAAAAAACACCTTAGTCAACGTGACTAAGTGTTTTTTGCTGAGACTTTGAGCTGAATTATTATGTTTATTATTATTGTTTATTTATTTACAATTTACATAATTATTACGGGAATTCCCAATTCAAATATGTAAAACTATACTATTCCACCTATAAATTAATACATTTTACATAATTACATGCTTAGATAAGTCAGTGTTACTTCTGTGAATTCTGTCAACGAGGAATGGACCAGATCAATCCTTTGGGATACTTCGTTTAGTATACGAAGTGCTCTCGTGATGGGAGCAATAAATTTAAGGTTTGTTCTAGCGGTCGGTTATTTGCATGTAAGTATTAAATTAGTGTATATGTATAACAAATTGTATATATCATTATAATTGTTGAGTATGTATTTTATTTATCTACTATATAATTATTGTAATTTATTTATACTGATTTATTGTACTACATTCCTTTACCCACCATAAAAGTAGTCTAAACCCTCATAAATCAAAGGTTGGCTGGAAGAGATCCTTATGGGATAAGCCCACTTTTGAATATATTTTAATGTTTTTAAAAAAAAAATTCAGTGTATTTTCATATTAGTACAATAAAAAGACAACAAACAAACAAACCTTTTTTTAGCACCTAGGTATAAAGTATTAGTACTAGGCTACCGCCATGGATCGGCTCCTGAATCACTGCATTAGACAATTTTGCAGGATACCTTTCAAGTAATTAAATTACTTACATATGATTTTTTAAAGTTAGAAATTCACTTTTTTGTATCTTTTTAGTTGTTTTTTATTGTTATTATAGAGTTGAAAGCCATAGCATGACATTACTACTATAATTAATAGTCGTTAAAAACGCCCATCCACTCACTCACCTACTAACCTAGAAACAAAATAATAGGTATTTCTCCCTTTTAACTTGTTCTATACTGATTTTCTTCTTGAGCTGTTATATTCGAGTAACTATTAATTTTCTCATTCCAACGGTTAACAGTTGATAAAGCATCATTTTAGCGCACCGAATTCAATCCAATATTGTAATTTTATTTTGCTTATTGGGTAGTACTTTCGCGCGCGACTGTACGTGGGCGGTAGCGCGACAAGCATTCTTCTGATGAAAATAACTGATTTTGATTCTGATATTCATGAATCAAAGTGACAAAGTCTTATAAATATTTGTGTTGCAGTGTAAAATCATTAAATTAAGAGCCGAAGATCGGGCTAAGAGCCGAAGATCGTGCTCAATGGCGCGCTCTGGGAGAGGCCTATGTCCAGCAGTGGACTAGAATAGGCTGCTGATGATGATGATGAGTGTAAAATCTGCTTTAAACTTTGCTTTTAGTTAGTAAAACGTATCAATACAAGTAGGTAGGTATTAAGAGCTGTTATATACAAATACATACAAATACAAATACATACAAATACAAATACATACAAATACAAATATTCTTTTTAAAAATTTCTTTTTATTTTGTTTTCTAATGCATTTTCATTTTAGCTTTATATGATGTGTGATCCTCCCCCATCCTAGTGATGTGTCCGAGCTATCGGAGTCGAGCCGCTTTCGTCTCTCCTATGATGTTCGGCTCGTTCACCATCTCTTCCATCTCCCTATTCTTTCTCATCCTCCACCCTCCATCTTCCTTCTTGGCTGGTCCCAGAATCTTCCTCAATATCCTCCTCTCGGTCACCAAGAGTCTGTTTTCTTCCTTTAAGGTTAGTGTCCAAATCTCGCATCCATACATCAAGATCGGTCTGATGACAGTTTTGTAGATCCGGATCTTGGTATTTCTGCTCAGTAACTTGGACACCAGAGCCTTGTGCAGGGCTGCGGCGCATCTCAAGGCGTTTTGAGTTCGGATATTGATTTCCTCTTCTCTTAAACAGTTAAACGAGCGTATGTAGGACGCCCTAACGGACGACGTCCGGTCGGACGTCCCAGATACCGCTGGCGCGATGAAGTGGAGAAGGATCTGCGGGAGCTCCGGGCGCCTGACTGGCTCGAGACTGCGCAGGAGAGAGAGCGATGGCGCTCTTTGGTATCGGAGGCCAGATCCACTTCGGGTCGCTACGCCAGCGGAGTAAGTAAGTATGATGTGTGTTATTTATTTGTTTATTATATTTCTGATTATATATTAAGTATTATGTTTCTGTATATATTATAGTATTTACGTAATAATATTACTACAGCATTGCAGCTTGCATTTTTTATTTTTTATTATTGTTATTTATTTATTTGAGGGTAGTATCTATTTCATACGCGTTTTGCACCCGTATATTATGTATCATATGATTTTTCCATCACCTGAAGGTTGCCTGGAAGATATCGCTTAAAGTGATAAGGCCGCCTTCTGCACATTGTATTGTACCTCTGTTTATGTTGTATGTTTTGTTTATGTCCAGGGTGTGCAATACACACACAGGACAAAAATACAGGACAGAAGAAACGATACAAAATACAAATATCGGCGGTAATAATTGGCGGCCTCATAGCTTTAAGCTATTTCTTCCAGGCAACTTTTGTGTGATGGATATTTTGTAAAATATAATGTAAGCTCAATATTATTTTGAGTCAGCCCTTATCTGATAATATGAAACACTTACTGTTGTTTGCTAAGCTGGCTCTCAAAGTAAGGGCTGACTCTAATAATACTTGAGCTTCCCTTCCCTTTTCTTAGTGACCCTGACGAGGCTGACATGGTCACCTTGTCGTGTACCAAAGGCTCTAAACTGAGATTTAAAAAAAACAGGTGCATGAACGATTTAAATAATACCTATAAGTAATAAAAAAAAACAATCTTCTTATAGTTTCGGTCCCAGTAATAAATTTTATTCAAAATAAAGAAAAACTAAAATACATACGTAAGCTAAAATTACAAAATACAAGTAAAAGACCTGGCCCAGGTCGCTCCCTGCAGGGAGTGTCCCGAGGAGGCTGGCGGCGTTGCCCCGCTGTATGGCGAGGCTTATACGCTGAGCAAAGTAGAGGCCAGCCTTTTGGTACCGGGATGTCTCTACGAGGCGCTTGGCTATTTCCCCGTAGAGACAGTGGGCTCCAGGCCCTCACGGCCCTAAGGTCTCTACCCCGAACGGCGCAAATATGCAATCACCACCCAGGCTCGCATATTTGCGCCGCTTGAGGTTCTCCGCAGAAGCCGCGGCTGACGCGGCCTTCGCCGCCCTGGCTGGAAGGTGAGACAGGGCAAGGGTGTCGACACAGGTAGCGTCCCACACCAGAGACCGTCCCAGCCTCCAGGGTACGAGTGTCATACCGTCGAGCCTTTTACCGTCATCGTGAGCTAGACCTTTGGGCTCCCGCAACTGGCGCATCGTTTGCCGTAGATTTTAGAAAAAAGTTTAAGATAATGTTTTTTTAAACTTGTGCCCACTAACACATAAATGAATGAATGATCAATCGATACCCATAAATCACAACACTAAATGCAAATATACTTAAGTACGAATATACCACTCAATGACATCACTATCCGTTCGATTCGTACTCAATCCGATTATTTTAAGCGTTTCACATTATTTTGACGCAAATGAGTAATCGAGTACGTCCCTGGGCGGATGTCGGAGATTCATGACCCGACATGAAAGAGGGGCCGGATTCCGGAGAATAAATAATATTATTTGTGGCCTATGGGCAAAAGTGTTTAACTTGAAAATCCAAATACATATTTAAAAATAGATAGATAATTGTCACGTCTGTGGCGACGCACGATGCGCGCCACAACGCTTAGTACCTACTCACATCGGTGTAGAACGCGCTATGGAAATTTTCCTGGGACTTCGTATATATACGAGTTCCAAACATCCAAATCAAATCAAAATACCTTATTTGTCAGAATACTGTATAGAATAATGTAAAAGATCTTAAAAATAGATTAAAACCAAAGTATTCAGCCTGTTAAAAGGCGTACAAAATATCAGGTACCCACATAGAATATAAATTAAGATAAAGTCAATTTTAATGCTAATGTGAATGGTCATTAAAGTCCTTAACACTCAACTCAAGCTCAACTCCATAGTTGGACCAGGACATATGGTCACCAGGCACAACACCCCGCCTGGTGGAAGATCTTCCCTTTTCCCTTTCATACAACTGACGTTACGTCATCCATGTCCTCACGTAGCGCGTTCCTACAGTTCCTACAAATCGTTGTGGCGCGCATCGTGCATCGCCACACGTCCATAATCCCCGAGGGGATAGAAATTGAAATTTAAAACGTTTATTTAGCACTGTAAACACCATAATATAGAACACAATACAGAAGTATACAGAGATTAATACATGCAGCACAAAACATCCGGTGCGGTACAGTGCCAAAAAGGGTACACAGCTCAGCATAATGCTGAGTCAAGCCACAGCGCTGATTTTCAGCTGGCCGTCAGTGACTGCACGGACGAAGAAAGCAACAGTGTGTGCGTGTTGTGTTGTATGAATGTGTTTCTTTTATGAATGAGGATATTAGTGTGTATGTAGACTGAGTAACCACCTACATCATAGGTAGTTCCCTCTTTTCGCCGTAAGATTTGGTGGATAAACGTGATAGGTGGCGACCCTATCGCCGTCTACTAGGTGTAGAATAGTATACACTAAATCCCTTAGTCGCCTCGTACGACACCCACGGGAAGAGTTAGGGTGGTGTAATTCTTTATAGCCGGGACGATACGGTACCTGAATTTAGAAATAATTAGGTAACTTTATTTTAGTAATCAATTGTAGAGTCAATTCTTGAATAAATTAAAGATGAATTTACAATCTTCCAAGATTCCAAAATCAGTTATGTACATGCCGTATAGTGGAAGACATATCAAGCTATACTCTGTGGAACTCTTCTGCAATAAGTTTTTAATACGGTTTCTTAACAATCTTAGAATTACGTGTCTAACAAGTAGAAACAACAAAGTACAAAAGGGTTGTAGCCTGATGTGTTAAACACTGTACATACGCATAATTTCTAACATCACAGTAACAAGTCACTACATTCATACTGTATAAAATAACACTTACGATTACAAATAAGAAGTGAATCTGTAAATCAATTGATGTACGATCTATCACAATAGTTGGTGTATTCATCATCATCATCAGCAGCCTACTCTAGTCCACTGCTGGACATACGCCTCTCCCAGGGCGCGCCATTGAGTCCGATCTTCGGCTCTTCTCATCCAGTCGCTACCAGCCACCTTGCGCAGATCGTCGCTCCATCTAGCAGGGGGGCGTCCCACACTACGTTTGCCCAAACGCGGTCTCCACTCCAGAACTCGTCTACCCCAGCGGTTGTCGGTTGTCGGTTGGTGTATTAGTTAGTTCATATTCAATGTTAGACAAACACCTGAAATTTTCAAATATTAGAGTTGCCAAGTTGCTGCACCGGGCCGTACAAATGATATTTATGATAATAAATAAGAAGCGAGCCTGTAAATCAATTGATGAACGATCTGTCGCAATAATTGCTGTGCATCAGAATTATCTGGTTTTCTCGAAAACAGTATGGTCGTGTTATTAGTAGACAATGTACATGGAGCTTCGGTGGCCTAGTGGCTAGGACGCCGGAATCCCATGCGGGAGGCCCGGGTTTGGAAGACCAATGAGTTTTCGGATTTTTCGGATGCTCTATCCGACTCATTTTGTGATATTTTGTACATATTTTTTTCAGATATTTTTTATATATGGTCTATTAATACAGGTTTTTCTATTCTATTCTATTATAACGATGAAGGAAAACATCGTGAGGAAACCCGCATGTCTGAGGCAATGAAAAGTTTCCGAAGGTGTGTGAAATCCACCAATCAGCACTGGGTCTGCTCTCGGTGGATCATGGCCCGTACCCTCTTGGTCAAGGGGAGGCCTGCGCCCCAACAGTGGGGACATTAATATGCTGATGATGATGATGTACATATCATTGAAATCCAATTTCCGAGTTATGGAAGGTCGTACGTTCAATCCAGGATTTATTAAAAAAAATATATGAATAATCTCGTGAAATTTAATAAAAATATCTTCTTACTTGCCATGGCCAAATCTATTGACAGAGTTGTTCAACCTAACGACTGACGGAAGCAACCGGGACCGAAAGTTTAACCTGCTCTCGTAGGCACGAAGGGACTCAGATGAAAATGTTAAAAATAATAAATAACCTTCGTCGTATGTAAGTAAGTAAGTACCTACCCACGTTTAATAATGCTGAATACGTACCTGTACAATTTAAATCCTTCCAAAAATTTCATTGATACATTCTAGACGTACGAATCACGCCTAATAGTAAAAAAAACTTATCTATCAATGGGCAACGGAAGTTCTAAGTTTACAAAGTTATCTTTGCACTTCAGAAACACAGTTTTTAATAAAAGTTATTCGATTAAATACATTTCATGGCGGTAAAAAGTAACCTTGTCAATCTGCAAAGAGTTTGATTAATAGTTTGGCCTGCCAGTAGCACCGAATTTGTTCTTTTTCGAATGTCCGTTTGAATCGAATGGCCAGTATTATTTATCCGATTCATTTATCAAAATGTTTCATTACTGTCCGATCGAATCGAAATGGTAATATCGAATCGATTCTATTGTTAGATCGGGTTAGTATTATTAAAAAAAAGGTTTTATTTGGATGCTACTGGACGTCTTTTATTCCTTTAAATTAATTATTTGTTCCTGACTGGTTCCAAAAATCTTAGTGAGATAACAAATAACACTGCAGGAGTTCACAGGATTTTGCAGAAACGTGGTAAATCCCCGGATTTAAAAAAAATACAGTAAATCCCCGAAAAACTATAGGAGAGCAAACATTTTACAGCAACCTCTTTCAATCTTCTGTAATCCTGGTTGAAGTTTCATCTACATCTTCATATCTGACGTCATCAATATCATTATATCCAGCTCTAACGTATAGCTGCTTCTCTTCTCTGCGTCTTTCTCAGATCAGTAAAAGTGACACGAATCTGTGCCTCGGTGAGCACCTTAAGCAGTCGGTCCCGGTTGTTGTCGTTTCGACAGCAGTCGTTAAGCCAAGTCAGAGGCATACGGGCGGCCTGAACAGCTCTGACAATAGGTTGGCCACTAACCATACGACAACTACCAACCAACTCCGACTCCTCTAATAACGGTGAAGGAAAACATAATTCATTCATCAGCAGCCCACACTTGTCCACTGTTGGACATAGGCCTCTCCCAGGACGCGCCATTGATCCCGATCTTCGGTTCTTCTCATCCAGCCGCTGTCAGCCACCTTGAAGGAAAACATCACGAGGAAACGTCTAAGGAAAAAAGTTTCTTAAGGCGCGTGAAACCGCACAGACTTGGCCCGCTCGGTGGATCATGGCCCGTACCCTTGTGCAAGGTGAGGCCTGTGCCCCAACAGTGGGGACGTTAATAGGCTAATGAGATGAGGAGGTTGAATTCTTAACTCAACTTCGTGCAACAGAGACGGTTGATTAGAAATCTGATACTCACTTTAAAGACAAGAAAGTATTTTCTAAGCAATTACCAAAACCTAACAAGATAAAGACAAATATAAACCTCTAATATCGATCCATCAGTGTTGTACATCGGTTGTGGCGCGGATAGATGAAAACTGATAAAAAGATAAAAATTATTACTCTCGCCTTACGGTGGAGATAATATCGATAGATGACGCGATCGGTAGAAGTTGATCGGTTAAGCCACTGCTTCGGATATACAGGGTGGTCCAATTGGTTTATTTAACTTGAGGAGCTTGTAGCCTAGTTGCGAGCACGGTCCGAAAGTGAACGTGCAGGTTAAGACGACGACGCGACGTTGGCGCGGTCGGTACCTGGATGGGTGACCGCTAGTGGCATATTTCATCTGAGCTCCTCCGTGCCTCGGAAAGCACGTTAAGCAGTCGGTCCAGGTTGTTGTCGTTCGACAGTAGTCCTTAAGCCATGTCAGATGTCTACGGGCGGCCAAACAAATAGGTTGGTCACTAAGCAAGCAAGCAACTTGAAATAACTAGAATTAAGAATTAGTTTATTTGTGCGGTAAGATGATAAAGTATCCATATATGTATATTTATTCATTTTTAACGTCAACATAATATAAAACGCATTATACAAAAAGCGTTAAATTAAAATTTTGCTTGGCTTCGAAGCGAAGAATAGGTCATTATCTCATTTCGCATTTTTTTAATGCTATGGGCTAATAACATCATAATTAGATTTTTTTAAATAATAACAACATTATAACTTATAGCTGCTGTAAATGGGCATTGTCAGAAAATAATAATAATTACAGTAATTAGCTGCTGTATAGAGGCATTGTCAAAACATAAAAATACATAGTCACAGTACACCAGTAGGAACTTAAGCATAGGTTATATTAAACTAAATAAAATTAGTGAGCAAAAGGTAACAATAAACGCTGACTAGGAAGTTCCTGAATCTCGGAGGACAGATCTCTTCATGTCTTAGGAAAAAAAGGAGGTATGATATCCACCAATCAGCATTGGGCCCGCTCGGTGGATCATGACCCGTACCCAAGGGAGGCCTGTAGCCAACAGTGGGAACGTTAATAGGCTGATGAGATGAGAGCATAGCATAGTATAACTCTCACGCCCGTAATACACGTAATAGACAGAGGAACAACCTTCATCATAGGTAGTTCTAGTCTCCGTAAGATTTGGTAGACAAATCTGATAGGTGGCGAGCCTATCGCCGTCCACTGTAGAATAGTATCCACTAAGACCTTTAGTCGCTACGTACGACACCCACGAGAAGAGGGGATGGTGCTATTCTTTATGGCGAGACGACACGGCACTAGATGAGAGAGAGATGAGAACTAACCCTATTGAAGAACATGACCTGATCATCCTGTATGCACACCTCACGGAGCGCGCAAGATCTGTCCTCATGATACTGTCGCTTTGATAGATAATCTTTGGAATCGAACAGCGTTCGACGGACTGGTGGCGTAATGCGATGATTATAAGTAGCTTCCTTGAGGGGCTTGTGTAGTTATATTGGGTGTGTCAAAAACCCGGGGGGGTTATTCAGTACCCATAAATGAGGCCCAATTCGCCTAAATTACAACGTTTGTAGTTCTATTTCTATCAAATTTCGTTTAGTTTAATTTAGTTTTCGTTCCAATTCTATTTGGCTACCAAATCGCATTCTGCTGACGCATAATTCTACCACTGACACCTATCGATTCACTATCGATCAGGCAAAAGTTTGGAGGAACTTATACAAATATACTTTATTGCACGCCCGGGACAAAAACAAAACATACAACATAAAGAGAGGTACAATACAATGTGCAGAAGGCGGCCTTATCGCTTTAAGCAATATATTCCAGGCAACCTTAACCTTAACCTTCCTTAAGTTCGATCGACATATTTTTCAGTTGAAGCGTTTTGTTACCGTTCAACTGCGATTCAGTATAAACTTAACGTTTTATTAGAGTGCACAAATACGTTACTGTTCGATTGATCGTTGACCACTTACCGTCAAGTACTGCTATCATCATCATCATCATCTTGTACAAGGATGTACAGGCCATGATCCACCGAGAGCGGGCCCAGTGCTGATTGGTGGATTTCACACGCCTTCGGAAAAATTTTCAATTACTTAGACATGCAGGTTTCCTCACGATATTTTCCTTCGACGTTAGAGCAGTCGGTAAATGTACGTAAGTCTTCGAAAAATCCGAAAAACTCATTGATACATGGCATTGCATGGTAGCGAACCCGGAGCAAGGGACTCCGGTGTTCTAACCACTAGGCCACCGACGCTTCACGTACTTGTATATTTTTGGTCAATTATAAGTCATTGACTCCACAATCGACCCTAGAATCATCATAAATATGTATAGAGAGCACTGTACGTCGGCGGCAATAGATGACAGGATTATACTTGGAGGTCGCTCCAAGTTTAATCCTGTCATCTATTGACGCCGGAATCGAACCCACGATCCATTGTTTCGTCAATGACAGATGTCTCAATACGAAGTTTTATTGGAGTCTATCAGTATTGTCGGCTTAGACAGTCCATCTGGATCGGGCTTTGTATCGGTTGGTGAGGTAGGTGGGCTGGTGGTTGGACATGGAAATTATAGTTTAATGTAAAATAGTACTTTTTTTGGCCAGGAGAAACCCTTTATGGGTATCACGCGCCTGGGGGGGGACAGATGATTATGTCAGAGTCCCCACCCCCGTAGGGATGATAAACCGACTAAAACCAGGGTGTTCCGACCGCGCCGCGTGAGACGGGGTAGCGGGAACGCTTTCGCACACGACCGTGACCCCGTCAGCGGGAGCCCACATCGTGGGCCCGTCTCTTGAGGGCTTCGGCCTTCTTCCTCCGCCGAAGGCGCTCCGGAACACGTGGAGCGCCTTCCAGCTCGGGATCTCTCTTTTTAGGCGGTGGTAAAATAGTACTATGTATAACCTATCTACATTTTTTTACATTTACATTCCTTTGCATATTTTTAATTTTCTATGTCTATATATAACTAGTGTGTACTTATTTTGTCTAGACGAACAGACATATGTACCTATATTTACGTTTAAAATATTTGTGAACATTTTTTTGTTTCTGTGTTAATTTATTTGTTTATATGTATTTTTATCTATTTGTAAAGATGAGTTCTGGAGATAAATTATAGAAACGATCAGGTCCGTTATGATCTGTCTGTCCGTTACGTCCCTGAATGGTCGTTCCTTAAATGTTATTTTAGACAGTTAAACATCATTATAATAAATTATTGGCTGTCTGTAATAGTCTGCACAGTGTAATTATAGCTATTTATAGATAGAAACACTTTCATCATCATCATCAGCAGCCTACTCTAGTCCACTGCTGGGCATAGGCCTCTCCCAGAAACACATTATTGTACACAAATACAGGAAAAGTATAAACAACAGGAATAGTAGCACGATATGTAGAAAGGACGCCTTATCGCTTAAAGCAATCTCTTTCAGGCAACCTCTGAACTATAGCTTAGCTCATTAGCTATTTATTTAGTTTCGCCTTCATGTATTCATATTATATATTATCTTATCTATTAATCAGATAATCAGTCAAAAGTTTATTCGAAGTTAATGTGACGAAGAAAATAATCAAGAATTTTTAGCCCCGCGTTTTGATGTCCTGCTAGGACATCAAAACGCATCATCATCATCATCATCTAAAGTGAAAGATGCGTTATAATTATGTGAATTATTGGATAATCTAATCATAAAACAAGAAAGAGAAAAATTACAAAATCCGTCAGTTGCTAAATTTAATTTTAACAGTAAATAATATTAATGAAAGTAAAATACAATATATGAAACGAAAATAAGTATGTATTTAAGTACTACTTTATTTTGAATACACATACATTATATTAATAAAACCAAAAAATGAATACAATAAATAAATATACCGATACCTAATCAAATTTGAAAGAACAAATTTATTATGTGCAGCTCGCGAAAAGTCTCGGATCTTACTCTAACCCCGATTGAGTAAAAACGTGCATTTTGCACGAACTTTTGAAATCAAATATTTAAACTACAATAATATATAGTTCCAACTAATATAAATATATTGTGGCAAAATGCCCCTTTTTGAAAAAATCGTTACTATTATAAAATAACATATAAAATTCTAAGTGAACTAGTTTGGTACGTAATTACTCGGTAAACACAATATATTCAACTGATAAATTTATTAATGTAAATAGGTACATACCTTCACTAATATTCATTGTAATTATTATTTACAGTCCGTTCAACTTGCGCAAAATACATTAAATAATGTTTTAGTTTAGAACCTTAAATCACGCGCAATGACGGGAAAGTAACAAGATTGTGACACCCATTTGCTTATAAAGTTATAAGTTAACGAATAGTCAATTTACCTTATCTTAGTGTCCAGTAATTAATGTAACAGACCATCAATTTGCTTACTAAGAAGAATGTGTCAATGTACCCTCAATTTTGCAAAAATCATTATCGACCAAAGCCGTTCTAACAGGCCCCATCGTGCGACGTTGTTTTGCCTTGCACAGCTACATTATTTTGTTTTGGTAACTCGTGTACCATCTTGGCTGTCGCCTCAAACAAGATGGAACACGAGTTACCGAGGCAAAGCCATGAGCAGACCCCATATCTTGGAAAAAAAACTTGACACCGCGATGCAATTCGACTTTCAGGCGCCATCGTGTGGAAACTGTTGGTACTAAATTGCCCTTGTGATATTCTTTTTAGTCAAAATAATTGCGAGAATTTTACTACTGAAGCTTACATTAATAAATATATATATTTTTGTTTACTACATGTAGTATTATCCTCTGGCTTTCTTTACTTTTACTCAGATTTTAAACCTTTCAAATCGTGACCTCATGCGTCCAATAACCGGACTGTATACCCTAAATTTTTTCGAACACACCTCCTACTTATGCGTTCTGAGCACAATACCGAGGCGATATTTTATTGTCAATCTTAAATAAAGTCATTATTTTGATTGAACGTTTCGAATCGCTTTTTTGTCGCTCCATACTTGCGTTAGGCACAAATCGATTGTGATGGACGCCAAGCTTTATTGAGACATCTATCTCCAAAACTGGTTGAAACCAGTTCCTTTCTATCACAAAGGGATATAGCTTGGAATCGCGTAAGCTTGCCTTGTATAGCTGTAACCGTATAAGCACCAAAAATGGTCAACATTTGGTTGATATTGAGTAATAAGCGTGGAAAATTGCTTAGAATCGATATGCGGTTGAAAAATTACGTTTTATTGTCAATTATTGAGGTGTTTTCTGATATTCGACCGCGTTTTGATGTAACATAGGTATGCAAGAGTATTAATCTTTGGCATTGGCGGGATCTTTTTTTCTGGGCAAGATTTAAATGAAGTGTCATGATTTCATGGGTTGTAACTAAACTCCCTCCAATCAAAGGAGAATAAAAAGCTTTGCACTATTCCGGCCGCATGATCGTCTATCGGTACGTTGTGATCTGATAAGCATAATCCAGATACTTTTAGAGACGTGAGATTAATATTCGAAGACACATAAAATAATTAAATGCTTAATTGAATTATGTTAATGCTGAAAGAGTAAAACATTACTAATATGTACAATACACAAAATTATATTAGGATAAAATTTTGGAAATACGTGAAAACATACTAGGTTAAAATCAAAAAAATGTGGGAAAATATGAAGGATTTTTTTTTGGAAGGAAAAGATTGGAGATGACGGAAACATTACGAATGGTAAGGATGGTCATTTTTCTTTTTATAAAATAACTGTTCATCTCATTTTGAATTCGAAGATGGGTACAGGGTTTTCTATGAAACTTCGTATCTTTTTCAATTTCTCAATTAGATTTTGGCGTTGGAAGACCCTGACATGTCTTTCGTTTGGGAATTATCTTCTTTTAGGTAAAAGAAGATAATTCCCAAACGAAAGACATGACTCCCACCCTTTAAACCGGAATACAACAATCCAAAGCATTGCTGTTTTGCGGTAGAAATAAGGTATTTCTACCGCAAAACAGCAATGCTTTGGATTGTTGTATTCCGGTTTAAAGGGTGGGAGTCATGTCTTTCGTGGGAGAGTTTGAATATAAAAAAATTATAATTTACTGATGAAAAGGACTCTTTAATATTATTATAATTCTATATGAAAAACTACTTGCATGCTTTCTTATCGTATGGTTAATGGCTAACTTGTTCAGGCCGCCCTTAGGCCTCTGACATGGCTTAAGGACTGCTGTCCAACGACAACAACCGGGACCGACTGCTTAACGTGCTCTCCGAGGTACGGAGGAGCTCAGATGAAATATGCCACTAGCGGTCACCCATCCTGGTACCGAACGCGCCCAACATTTCGGACCGTGCTCGCTACTAAAAGGCTACGAGCAGTTCATGAAAAACTAGGAAATACTATTTATTTTGTCACAATCTTTCCAGAGAAGTGCCAAGAAGTGCAACCTTGTCATTTTTTGGAAGAGAAGTAAATATGATGACTTAACCTTTTCTGTTTCTAATTTGATGACACTGATGGCACAACCCGGGGTTAAACTGAGACGTTCTACCAAAAAAGCAAATAATTGAAATTGAAATTGAAAACGTTTATAAACTGTAAACACCAGAATATAGAACACAATACAGAAGTATACAAAGATTAATACATGCAGTACAGAACATCTGGTGTGGTACAGTGCCAAAAGGGGTACACCAGCTCAGCGTAACGCTGAGGCAAGCCACGGCGCTGATTTTCAGCTGGCCCCTCAGTGACTGCACGGACGAAGAAAGCAACAGTGTGTGCGTGTTATGTTGTATGAATGTGTTTATTTTATGAATGAGGATATTAGTGAAATCAAATCAAATCACAAAGTCTACAAACGCTATCTGCAAAGTATTATCTATTGATCGTGAATAACTTATTATTTGACGACACACTGGCCCAGGCCCCATCAAACACCCTACACACAACAAATGGAAAGAACATCCATCCAAACACTCGATCTAACCACAATGACAGAAGGAAATCATTCTTTTCCCGTCTGAGTGTCGCTCCCATTATTGTGGGGACAAATGACAATCGGCAAATGATTCGCGAACGGCTAATACGACAAATGACGATTGGTCATAGAACAGAGAATACAAAGAGAGAGACAGAAGCGACAATAATTAATTCAAAAAAAAGGGGTCACGGCTCCATGGACTAACAAGTGGAACAACCCAATCTTGTAACTTTTGCCATACTTGTTTTTTATGTAAGCGTGGCTAGCACAGTGGCTAGTACACCGGACTCCCATGCTCCAGGCACCACGAAACCACGCAGTGCCATGTACCAATGAGTTTTTCGTATTTATCGTAGACTTACGTATATTTCCCGACTGCTCTAATGGTGAAGGAAAACATCGTGAAGGAAACCTGCACACTGAGATAATCAGTGTGTGAAATGGGGGAAGGCAATGGCAAACCACACCATTAAATCTGCCACGAGAGTCGTTCTATGTGATTAATTCCTTGGAATGATCACGATCCTTAGCAATGAGGAACACGACTTTAGAAGAAGAAGAATTCAGAACAAAGAAAAGCACTTTATTTCTCATCCTCTATGGAATTAAACACCTAGAACGACTCTCTAGGCTGGGTAGTTTGACTATGCCTTGTAAATGACATTTCTTGGTATTAAACCCAATCGTGATATAAGATAAGATAATGCAAGGTTTTTAAAATAATATAATTTCAATAAAATTGGACCACAATGTAATCTGCCATGCTCATAATCTTCAATTGTTTTACACATGTGAAGATCTCGAAGGAGCATGGGCCACAATTATACGAGAGTGCCGAACACCAAACACAATGGTAGGTGGATTATACACGAATTACACACATAATGCCAATACGCAAAATGTCCCAACACGCAAAATGACCAATATGTTTATAATACCCACGAAAACTAGACTTTTACCGTAAGAATTCTGTGTTTGATTTAATTTATTCAGACTTTTCTTCCTAACCGGTTCGACAGCCGATTTACCCGTTCGGTGGCGCTCAACCATTTAGTGAAATTATGGACAGTTTTAACTAGTATTATTAATCCACCAAACACAATGGTAGGTGGATTATACACGAATTACACACATAATGCCAATACGCAAAATGTCCCAACACGCAAAATGACCAATATGTTTATAATACCCACGAAAACTAGACTTTTACCGTAAGAATTCTGTGTTTGATTTAATTTATTCAGACTTTTCTTCCTAACCGGTTCGACAGCCGATTTACCCGTTCGGTGGCGCTCAACCATTTAGTGAAATTATGGACAGTTTTAACTAGTATTATTAATCCTTTTGGACAATTTCTCCGAGTTACCCATCTCTGCCCCTGAGTCTAGCTGGCTTAATTTTGAATTTTGCACACGCTTTCTGAATTCCCTTACTCCTTTTTAAGGTTAATTTGGTACATAAATGCTGCAATGTATGTTAACAATTGCGTTGTAGAGTTTTCAAAGCAGAATATTCAATGTTTCAAGATTGAATGTGTTTTATCGTGGTTTAATTAAAGATACTGTAAGATTTAATTTATGTCGTAAAACCTACCTATTCTATGACGAATCTTAGTACTTAAGGCTGTATGAGGGTTGCATCCATTACAGTAAGTGACTCCCCGTTCGATGCGCACAGCTTTTTGTCTGTCTACGTGATTGATAAAGAAATGGTAGGGATGCGACACTCTTTCATACAAAACCACATTGATTTTACCTTCAATCTCCCTTAATTTGAAAGATTTTAAGCTCTATTTGAAAGAGAAAAGGGATTGAAATACTTTTACCGGCGCTGATGTGATATTTGATAGATTTTTCAGTTGTTCCAAAAGACAATTTTATAAATGCGAACAGAAATCTATTGTACGGTCTGATTTTGTTCTCTATTTTTTTTAAATAAAGTGTAATTTGAATTTTCTAAGGCTAAAAGGGTTGATGAGCAAAATAATTGGTTTGCAAGTGTTTAGGTAAAAAAGAAGTCTAAAATTTGGATACATTTTTGAGTGATTGTGCATTAGGGATATTTTAGGCTGATAAGTTTTTCTTTATATTTGGTTACTTACCTGTCTACATCTTTCGAGTCTTACTAAATTCATTATTCGCTGTAATCGTCAGTATGAGGTTATGCCGGACTTTTACCGGCCAAAAACCCCCCGGTGTTCGCTTGCGCATAACTTCCGCGACTTCGCCAGCGGGTGTCCGCATTACGGACCCAACTCTGTGGACTCACATCCCCATTCGGCTTGTGGTGGCGTGCCGGAACACGGGCACGCCAGACCAACTCGAGGACCTGTTATCAGGCAATGTACTCCCCGTGTCCATTGCCCGGAGGCCCTCATTAAGGGGGAAGGTGGCGAGCGTGAGCCAGCCGCCTTCGCCCGGTTCTCCTACGGCGGATCGGTTCGGACGTAGGGTCGTCCTCCCTGATCCGCTACTCACCTTCCTTCTGCGAATTTACTTTTACCTAGTAATAACTTATTTATCCTTGTCAAGTAGGCTATATGTTAGGTAATAAATTCTCTAGATTCAAAATGTTAGTGAAGAATATTTTTAAATATTAATACAAAATGTGATTGGTAAATATTCCTATAATTCAATTTTTTTGGAAGCTGAAGTCTATCTTTCAATTATAGATACCGCTGTCGCTAACTAAAAGAAAATGGACGCTGACCTCCTCCTCCGTACCACATATACTTAAAGTAGCACAAAGAAGCATGGAGCCCATCATCATCAGCCTATTAATGTCCCCATGGTTGGGGCACAGGCCTCCCCTTGCCCAAGGTGGTATGGGTTATGATCCACCGAGCGGGCCCAGTGCTGATTGTTGGATTTCACACGCTTTTAGAGTTTTTTTATTTCCTCAGACATTAAGGTTTGCTCACGATGTTTTCCTTCACCGCTGGAGCAGTCGGTAAATGTATATATTTATTTATTTACGATATGTATATATTTTTTATCATTTATGTGTCATGGTAAATGTAGGTATATATATATTTCACTTATTAATACTACGTATCTTCAATTAAATTTATTTGTGTCGTATCTTTGTCCTCTTGGACAGGTTTTGGCCAGCCACCGGTCATGGTCCAACAGAATACCAGCGCTGTAGGCATTCTTGTCTGCAGCAATAAGCTGAGTTGAGGCCCTTTTCACAACAACAGCAGATCATCAGACATGATTTCAATATGTTTACCTTTGACTACATAATTGATTTATCATAATTATAACTGTTTCGGTCATTGCTGTGTGTGAAATAAACGTATTACTTACTTATAGTAGTATAAGTATAAGTGTAGCCAAATTAAAATGGGCTTGATCTGGACACCTCTATCGCCGAAATGATGGACGATGGAGCAAGTGTGTCTCATGTGGAGACCACGGACGGGAAGAAGAAGTGTGGGCAGATCACCAGCCCTTTGGTCCGACCACATAAAGACGCAGGCTCGGTCTGAACGAGAAAGACAGGAGACCGGGCTGCATGGAGACAGATTGGAGGGGCATATGTCCAACAATGGGCGTCTGTATGTTGATGATGAAGAAGATTAGGTTAGGTTAGGTTGTGGAACGCACTACCCCCCAGTATTCGTGAGAGTCAAACAATTCCCATTTTCAAAAAACAAGTAAAAGAACACTACCTTTCTCAATTTTGATTCCTGTTATGTCATCCATCTTAGTTTGATAATATTTATTTATACCTATATATGTATGTACGTATATGTATATTATGTATTGTATTTTTAGATATATTTATTATTTATTTTATAGTTATTGCATATCTGTGCTTATATGTCTATATATGAATATTTATTAAAGTTGTCTTTATATATTGTATTTATTTTTATTTCACGTACACACTATGTCTGTCTACCTCTAAATTATAACGCATCTTTCACTTTCGCGGGTTTGCTGGAAGAAATCTCTTTTAGAGATAAGTTCACCCTTTGTACAATGTCTCATTTTAATTGTTTTTATTAAGTCTATTGTTGTACAATAAAGTGTAAATATATAAATAAATAATAAGATTTTTTTTCTTAATCCAGGAAATCAACAACTCTTCAAATCAATACAATACAGACACAGCTTATTGTATTATTTTTTTCAAACAACGGTACCCACGTTTCTCGACGACTTCTCTTCAATGACCGACAATCTCGATTATAATCCTCTTAGAATAAATCCAGATACACAAAAGGTTCCGTATTTGAGGACCGACTTAAAAAGACCTACCCTGTTTCTCTCTCTCAGAGCAATATCAGACCTTCGCGGAGGAAGACAGTTCTCAGTCACATGCTTTTAAAACTGATCGCACAGAATAAAGGATGTGATTTTATTGTTGTGATATAAAGGTTGCCATTGGTATTGATACCAAAAAAGTCGTGGGGGTCGTAAATAACAGGTATCGATACAAGTGACTTTTATAGTTTCTTGTGTTATCGATTTGATATCCTATTTTATAATTCTTATAAAATAACTAACTGTAAGCAATTAGTAGATAACAAATTCATTACATCTGACGGCCAAACATGAAAAGTATGACCCCACCGGTTCCCTGCTGTATTTAAACAAACATACCTCCATTACTGTAACAGTTCCGGTGCATTTTTCTGCTTTTTTATAATTCTTGCATCGCCAGTTATAGTTACGATTTTCATATTTGACAAGCAATGCCATGTACCAATGAGTTTTTGGTTTTTGGAAAAGACTTTCGTACATTTACCGTCTGCTTTAACGCTAAAGGAAAACATTGCGAGGAAATCTGCACACTGAGATAACCAGTGCAAACCACCCGATGAAATCTGCAACGAGAGTCGTTTATGTCGTTTTGCCAGTGGTTTATGCTTTGTCAATGTTTGTTACAAATTAAAAGATACTAATAATCTATTACTTACTTATAATTCAATACGTAAACAAAAAAAATATCATCAGAATCCATCAAAATCTGTTCACCGTCACAATTTGACATCACATAAATTCCTTAGTAGTGTATTTTCACTCGATTCCGAGTATTCGGGCCGAAAGTGATAATTTATCGTTGCGTACGCGCATCAAATAAATCTCCAGGGTTCTACAGTAAATCGTTGGTGTGTAAATAAAAAAGTTTTTTAATGAGTAGTCATTACTGGAGATTTTTATTGGCCAAGGTTGGTGGTGACAAATTTGAATCCAAACAATGTCGGTAAGTAAGACAGTTGCCTGGCTAGCGACCTATTTTTGGATCGAATCCGAAATGAGGAGATCCGTCATAGACCCGACATAGCTCATAAGATTAACATGCTGAAAAGACAGTGGGCTGGTCTGGTCATATCTGTCGCAGAACCGACAACCGTTGGGGTAGACGAGTTTTAGGGTGGAGACCGCGATTATTCAAGCTTATGCCTCCAGTTAGATGGAGCGACGATCTGCGCAAAGTAGCTAGCAGCAACTGAATGAGAAGAGCCGAAGGTCGGGCTCAATGGCGTGTCGTAGGAAAGGCCTGTGTCCAACAGTGGACTAGAGTTTATGCTAATGATCTGTGATCGGAGTAGGTAGCTCTTTCGGGTCAATGTCCTCAAAGGTTATATTAATATGGATATGATTTCGGGATCCCGTTTTAAGTTATCGAGCAAATGTTGTAAATTACTTTTATAAACCTCGCTCTTACTCGGCGGATTACGATTTTTAAAAAAATTGTGAACTTACGAAGAAGTGAAAACACTACCATAGGTACACTAGCGCCATGAATCTTAAAAAAATATATTTCGCCACCAATCTTAAATGTGTATCAAAACAAATATAACGTTAAAAATCTAAATAATATATTTATTCAATCCCGGAAATCCCGGGATTATTGGGCATACTTATCCATATTATGACCGTATGTGGCAAGTACCAAAAACAGCTCTACCTACTCCGATAACTGCTGATGATTATGACTAATTTTTACCAGCTGATAATAGTCCGCCATAGCTTGCACGTATGGCTTTTAACTCCTATACAGTAAATAACAGATAAATCCTTATAAAAAATAAGAAGTTGAAATAAAAATTGATAGCACTATTGGTATGGGTATAGTAGTAGCCATAGACAATTATAATACCCATCATCGAGCCATTTCATTCTGGTTGCAACAAAAAATGACATAAAATCAATATTGTATGCAATCGTCAGTAATGCAGTCGGTAAGCAATAAAAGTTCAATTTCAAATCCGAAGTCCTTATTCTGGGTAATTTGATTTCATTTGCAATGATCGGTTTCGATGTCGACATTTAATTTCGAGGTTGAGTTTATAATTTAGACAGAGATTTATGACAGACAAATAGTAATTATAATACAAAAAAAAAACGAAATACAAATATATTTATTAAGCCAAACAATATTCAAATTATAATCACTTAACAACAGTGTAGTTACAATGTATAAGTAAATATCGGTCTCTACTACCTGCACTGGCCTCATCGGCCGTCTTGCAGCGTAGTAGATAGCAACAGTATAATGGCCTGGGGGATAATAGTTAAAATTATAGTATAAGTTATACCTATTAGTGAATACCTGTAATTGGCCTTTAATTGTTAGTTTCGTTTATATATTGTCTTAAGTGCTGTTGGTTTTCCAATAAAATTAAATTAAAAAATTATATGGAGTGCTTCATGTGCTGTTAATTACGCTGACTCTCTTACCCTACATAACCGGAACACAGTAAGCATTTGCGAAAAAAAGAAAGAAAAAGGTAAAAGGGTGGTACCACCAAAGGCTAGCTAGCACAGCTAAGTACCATCTTCAATTATATATTATTGTATTCGGTATTACAACATAACACAATTTTCGCCAGCGGTATAAACTTTTGCAGTTTTATCTTTAAGTAAGACAGCTCCCAGCTTTTTTCCGTCAAGGTCTGATTTAGAGTTTTGCAGTTTTATCTATAACTATGTGGGTACTTGTATATTTACGAGAAAAAACTTGACGGAAAACATGGGAGATTTCTTATTTTATTTTATTTATTTATTATTATTAATTACAACGGCAAATACCTATTAAAGTAATTAATCAAAAATTATGTCTGTTTGACGAAGATGGCAACGAAGAGAAGAGAGTTGAAATAATAGTCACTCCATAAGTTATAACTGCGCTGTTTATCATGATTAAACCCAAGCTTATAAATTATTAACAACTGAATATGGAACAAGCTACCGCAAGAAGTCGTGGGTGCATCTTCAGTCAACAGTTTCAAAAATAGACTAGATAGGTTTTTAAACAGTGCATAAGTAGTGGTGGACTTAATTAACTATGAACAATGACTAAGTGCTATAAGTGAATGAACAATACACCAGCTTAGATATGGGCGCATCAGCTTAATGCTGCCTGCTCATTAATAAATAATAATAATAATAAGCTTATAGTTGTTCACAACTGAAGTCACACGCGCATCGAACGTGCTCTAAGATCAACAAGGAAATATAGAAAAGGTTACAGAGCACGTGGAAGGCTGCAACATCTGCAATGGGCTCTTTTCTTACTATTGAGTACCTCCTTTTGACATTTGGATTATTAAACAACTGAACATTTTGATACTTGATATTGTATTCACAGACACATCGAATAAAGTTCGCAATCGAAGTCCAGAATAAGCCGCCGCCCCCGTGCGGCGCCGATGCAGCGCCGCGTGCGCAGCGCTCTTTAATTTGTAAATTGAACCGCCGCCGCTAGCGCCATCTATTAGTGTCGTTGACCAGCTGGAAACCACTGGCTACTGGGATTGATTTTTTGTTGAGAGGAAATAACTCATGGTGTCGCGTTTTCTGTGATAGTTACGGTTTTTTTTTTACTTTTGTGTTAGATGCATGCCATGTTACTATACCTAGCTTACATAAAAATCTGATTACCGTAATAATTCGTGAAAAATTTGATATTTAGATGCATACATATTTAGATTAAAGGTATTCATAAAATCAATAGAATCAGATAGAAAAAAAAACAATATCCAAGAAGACGTAGTGTGTAATGAAGAACAGCCTATAATAAAAAAGTGCGTGCATAATGAATAAATTAGATCCTAAAAATAAAAAAAGTATAACCAAGAAAACAACCTAAACAAAGAAAGAAACTAACTACGCAATAAACAAACAGTAGCTACTATAAAACCAACGAAGCAAAGAGAGACGAATAAAATAAACTCGAAACAGCATAATTACGATCGCAAGCAAATCGAGGATTCGAATCGGGAATCGATGTCGGCGCCTTTGATGCTACTGAACAGAAGAAATCATCAGAATACAACTGAACTTATAATAATGGTCAGTACACACTGACGAAGGAGGTTTTATAAGAGCTTAAGTAATAGAATTTGAAAATCGATTTTGAGTACTTATGAGAATTGATCTTGAAAATAATAAAGTAAGGACGGTATGAACATTGGAAATGAGACTAATTTAACGTAAAATGCAAAATAAGTTTAAAGCAGAAATTGAAATTGAAATCGTTTATTTAGCGCTGTAAACACCACAATATAGAACACAATACAGAAGTATACTAAGATTAATACATGCAGCACAGAACATCCGGTGCGGTACAGTGCCAAAAAGGGTACACCAGCTCAGCATAATGCCGAGGCAAGCCACAGCGCTGATTTTCAACTGGCCCCTCAGTGACTGCACGGACGAAGAAAGCAACAGTGTTGCGTGTTGTGTTGTATGAATGTGTCGAAAACATGAGTAAATTACTGAACTACTACTAATTTGGTATTGCACATAAGATTGTCCTTCAAAACAAAATGTATCTTCAAGAAGTTATGTCACACCAGGTACATTAAGATTATATTGACAGTTAATTGGAATCTAAAATTACAGATGTTTACATTTCCAAATTATTTTTTATTAATACAAAAAATAAGATGCATTTTTGTCAACAAAGATGATAATAATAAAATACAGGTATAATAATGTTTTCAATTTCGCAGTTTGCAATAAGTGTAAGCCCATCTTTAGCAATCGACGTATAATCACTTACTACAGCCATCTAAAGAGAACCGACTTCAACACCAGATTTTGAACTCTTCGCACTTGCAACAGAATTGAATTTCCTAGAAATACACAATGATTTAAAAGTCTTTTTAGATGGGAAGGCAAATTTATAAATCTAAAAAGCAGAAAGAGAGGAACATATTGTTATAACCGAGACAGAAAGGGATGGCAACGACGCCATACAGATTGTTCGTCGAGTAAGACCAGTAGCAGGAGTAGGCAATTACAGTGATTTCGGTCTGGGGATAATTTTCTTCGGCATTTTCCACTCTATCTAAAGCTTTAATTAGATTTGAATCGAAATGTATGCGGTGGTCCCAGAGACTGACGTTATTATTTTGATTATCTACGGCGAATGCGTTTCGCTAATCGAGATAATAATTGCTGTGAGAAAATCGTCTTGTCTCTCGTTATTCTATTGTAGTTAGGATTTCATGACTACCGCCATGCTCATTTGATTTGATTTAACGTTTTTGTTCTAGATTGATTCTACTGTCTACTTAGTACACTTGATTCGCCGTGATATCTTTTTTTATTTTATTTACTACTTAACCCGCATTTGACCTCGATCCCGCCTGATAGTAAGCGACGATGAGGTCGACGATGGAGCATGCGGGTCCAGTAAATGCCTATTCACTCTGGCCTTGAAGATCCCAAGGTTGTAGGTAATAGATCAACTAATACGAGTATTATTGTCAATTTTGAGTATACTTTATGCACCTAAATAACTCTTGTTTAAAGCTACTACGATATAACAAAAACTACAAAGGGATTGATCCATTTCTGGTTGCTTATAATAGCTAAAATGGCAGTGGGCCGGTCACATCTGTCGCAGAACCGACAACCGCTGGGGTAGACGAGTTCTGGAGTGGAGACCGCGTTTGGGCAAACGTAGTGTGGGACGGGCGTCCCTGCTAGATGGAGCGACGATCTGCGCAAGGTGGCTGGCAGCGACTGGATGAGAAGAGCCGAAGATCGGGCTCAATGGCGCGCCCTGGGGGAGGCCTATGTCCAGCAGTGGACTAGAGTAGGCTGCTGATGATGATGATAATAGTCTGCAAAACACCTGAGTGAATCAAGTCTACTAAGTAGTGTACTTAATGCACCCAGGTGAATTACCCCAGGTGCATTAAGTATACCCCCCTCATTTGATTTGATTTAACGTTTTTGTTCAGGATTTTCATAATTGAAGCTAAATGCTCAATCAACTAATTGATTGGTCAATTTATTCACGAAAATACCTCTCGTCTCATTGTGTCATAGCAATCAAGGTTCCTTACATAACAATTAGAAAGTGAGTAATTCAGAATGTACGGATAAAACATTTTCTTCAGTTCTTCAATTACAGTCTACTCTGCTTCTGCCTCATTGCAATCAAAAAGAAAGCTGTCAATTTCTAGCTTAACTTACCTACTCGCATGATTCATTTGTGTTACAACTGTCTTCGTTTTTAGAACTTCTTGTGGCAATATAGCATTCATCATCATCAGCAGCCTACTCTAGTCCACTGCTGGATATAGGCCTCTCCCAGGGCGCGCCAGCCCGATCTTCGGCTCTTCTTATCCAGTCGCTGCCAGCCACCTTGCGCAGATAGTCGCTCCATCTAGCAGGGGGGCGTCCCACACTACGTTTGCCCAATATAGCATTACCTAGTACCATTTACCTCATTTCAACACGTGGTCCTGCAGTAAAAACCGTTGTAGCACACGTCTAGTACGAGTTATTCTAATTCTCTTAGATTCCCATGTCATCAACCTCTATTCGTTTCAATAATATCATCTCAAAACCTTTATTGCTCGTCTAACATCACGCAAACAACAATCTTTTAATCTTAAATACGCTCAGAGACAATACAAACCACGATGCACACTAAAGATTATACCGATAATGTTTTATGGTATATTTTATTAAAATTTATGTCTTATTCCGACTTCTCGGAATTTATTAATCGGCTAATATGAATTCTGTGTGTGTTTTACGGAGTTTTAAAATAAAACTGATATGTTTGTATAATTCTTGGTGGTAGTATTGTGGGTATCGTTTTGATGTCGCCATTCGATTGAGTTGCATTTAGTTACCTTTAGCTTTGTAATTTTAAACAAAAGGTAGGTAGGAAGGGGCATGTATTTTTATTTAAAAAGATTTGATTAACCGTTTTACATTTCCGAAAAACATTGGATTAGTAGTTAAATCATGTGATGTTGGTGCTAGTGTTTTGTATATTCATCAAACCACTTTTACCTTAACTTTCCATATACTTATCCATTAATCATTCATCAAAAGAAACCTCTCTGTTTATTTATTTATTTATACTTTTACACTTTTGTGTACAGGTGAGCTTAATGCCTTGCGGCATTCTCTGCCAGCTGACCTTTGGGCATGCAGATATGTTATGGCGGTGCAGTGGCAATAATAAAAATGACAAAGAAACTTACTTAATAATATGTGAAATTTATATATTAAAATAACAATATACTTACATAGTATACTAATATACAATACTAATACAAATATACAATATAATTTACTTATATATATAAATACAATATAATTAAATACATACGAAAAATAATAAAATATTATGCACAAATATATTGATATGTAAAATATATAGATTTAGGGATTATGAGGAACACAAAAGGTGGATACGAACTTTATTTTTAAACACAAAGCGATTCGGGGCACTCCTTATATCTCTGTTGTGCTTAGAATTAACCTTATCAGTATCGTTGTGGACAGTTTTACTGCAAACTGTATAACCAGAGCTTCACCAAATGAGAGGAAAGTATCTACTGCCATTTTCAATATTTTTCCTATCTCATCGAAAGTTTTAAAATTTTAAGTGTCTAAGTTCTAACCAAGTATTTCAGAAATGAAGGCCAAAGCGATACCAAAGCGATACCCGATCTCACCAATACACATCTTCGATACAGACACACCGCCTCCATAAAGGTAGTGTTCAGTCATTTGTCAAACCGTGTGGATATTTATTTATGGTCGACCCTCCGCGAGTCAGGAATACCTGACCGCTATTATAACGATACCCAGTTTCGACAAAACATTCGAAAAGATATATATAATCTTTAGTAAAAACGGAATAAGAAGTAATTTCGATTACCCCTTCTATATTACGAACGAAAATGAGTCTCATTTTGGGTTTAAACTTAGTTGAATTAACAAATTTAAAACTTTTGTTAACGAATTTCTTCGTAACTTCTAGTTTAGAAGAAATAAGCTCCACTTTCGAATGTTTTTGTTTGAGTTATAGTGGTTTTTTTTATGAAAATGGAAATAAATTTAAAATCTATAGGTCGTTGGTACCAGGCCACCGTTTTTGGGTGTTAATAGATTATACGACCTTTTTTGTTTTATTGGTTGGTTTTTTAAAGAGTCATTAGCTGTTGTGTTTTAATGTTTGTTTGTTGGATTCCAATAAGTAATAACCTTTAAATTGTTTTGTTTAAATTGTTTATGATCGTGAGAAATATTATCTCATCAAGTAGAGTAGAAGCACTTTCGTGTACGTATGCGAATTCTAGAATAATTTATGGAAGGCTTGTCTCTGTGATCATCCCCGAATTGGCTGTTTCTTACTAATTATTATCATGGTTTGGTTATATCTTCTTACTCGATGATCCAAAAAAATTAAGACCACAACTGTTTGTAGTACGAGTATATTGTGAAAAATTAAAGCGAATTGTGAATAGTTAAGCCTGTTTTAAGAATTTTCAGGATGGACAAAGACTTAAATTGCAATTTTAAAGTCACGATCAATTCATAAAGGGCACTGGAGCTCACAATGAGGCTCTGACTGAGAATAAAGGGACACTTTGACCACACGCGACCAGAGAATCCGGAGCAAAGATCTAGAGGCGGCTGGAATAAACCAGTTAGTTGTGAACGTAGTATATCATAGAATTGAGGAAACCTGCTTGTCGGAGCTAAAAAATGAAGGGAGTGTAATCCTCCGGTTCTTCAAAGAACATGACGCTGAGTATCATGGGCAATCATCATCGATCATGGCATAATGACTCTCGCTACAGTAGCAAAGGTGTATTAACATAGATGAAGAAGAAATAGAAAGCCTTTTAAACCCTAATATAAAGCAAAGCAGTATACATAAATTAGCTGATGATATCGGAAAACCAAAGTTGCCGAATAACTCATAGGATCAGCAAGCTGAAGTGAGTCCGCTGTAGAACCGATAATCAAACTGGAAGACGAGATCTTAAGTAATAATCATGATGTTGTAAATATAGAGTAGGGCAGGACTGCCCCTGCTAGATGGAGCGAGGATTTGAGCAAGTGGATGGTAATGAGTGGATGAGAAGAGCACAAGATCGGGATCAATGGCGCACCCTGGGAGAGGCCTAAGTCCAGCAGTAGACTTCAATACACGGGGTGTAACAAAAACCCTCCACAAAGATGAAATGGGAGTGTACAAATAAACAAGGTTTTTACTATTTTTATAAACGAACAGTAAACATAAAATTATTGATACAAAATGTATGATTTTTTTGGAAATTGAAATATCGTAGATCATAGTACATTATGATATAAGTGCGGTAAGTTGAAAATTACAGCCGAGGCGATATTGCTAGCCCGAGCCGTAGGCGAGGGCTATAAGGAAGCAGAGGCTGTAATTTTCAAAGCGCACGTATGTCATACGACGTTTTATAACATATTTACGAGGAAATAAATAAAACTTTGACTTTCTTAAACGAATAAATCTTTAATTACTTGTTAAAGCAGTTATAGAAATTTGAACAATTTTTAAAAGTGATTGTTACGTTGCCAGTTGCTTTTTAGCATTGAATAGTAGCACCACAATGAGCTTGACTTATATTTTTGAGAAAGTTCCATGAAATATGCTAAAAACACATTTTCTGAAAATGAATTTGCATCTTTGCTTGTTTTCCATATGATGAAATTTTGATACGCTTGTAAGTATCTATCGGTCGATTTTTCAGGCAAGAGGCTTAGAGTAGCCTTTTTCGCTGCGTTTAAGACTTGTGGCGGTGTCAAATTAATAAATTCATCACTACTTGACGACATTTTCAAATAAAAACAATACAGCGAAAAGAAAAAGCGCGCGGAATAATTTTACTTGTCCACAAATTAGCGATGCGCGCGCATCAACTTTTTTTAGGTAAAGGTACAAAAACAGCCAGTATTACTAATAAAGTAAATTAATATTTTTGTGTTTTTGTTACAGATAAATTGGTTGTAATTTATTGTCAAAATTAATTAAATTAAAGAATTAAATCTTTATTTATTATATTTTATCTCCCAAAGTTAATTTTATTCATAAAATATTGACCACTTTTTTAACATAAAAACTCTTTGCTAAGATTTTAAAAAGTATCGTTCATTTTTAGACGGAGCATCTTAAAAAACCGTACATGTTACTTTATTTAAAAAAACTCGTGCGTTTCACATTACTATAACGCACAAGTGCGTAATGAGATACATTACGATATTGAAATTGGTGTAATTACAGCCACTTTACGAGCAAATATGTTATAAAAAAATTTACTGTACTAAATGAACGTCCTCCTTTCGAATTTGGAAGCTTTTATTAAACCCTATATAACTTGGTGCAAAGGTTGGCCATGGCGATTCAGCGTGGCAATGCCACGAGCCTTGTGAGGACCTTTGCGCCAGGGTCGACACGGGGCAGAATTTTTGACTAAGGCCGTCTTATCTTATCTTATCTTATGATAGGGGCCCGGGAATACGACCACTTCGACCCATGAGGATCTTTTGTGCCTACGAAAAACTCATTGGTACACAGCACTGCACGGTTTCGAACCTGGAACTCCCGCACGGGAGTCCGGTGTCCTAGTCACTGTGCCACCGACGCTCTATAGAGCGTGCGAGAAGGCCGTCTTATACGAACTGTTATTTATTGACGAAATTTTGTTTTAATACGATTTATATTATTTAATTTAAGTACATATTTGAAATAAGTAAACCATATAATTATAATTATGTCTTTCAAACCTCTTCCAGTTCAACTACAACAACAATATTAATATGTAACTCCTCTATCCGAAGCCGCGTGGGCGTGGTTCGTATGAAGCTTGCGAGCAAAGCCGGGCGTAAATTATAACTTGTCGCGCGAATAAGATCTATCTTGAATTCATGACCTATAAATTGATATACGAGAAATGTGTCTTGTTTTCTGATATGGAGGGTGTTAAGGATTCTACCTAACTCTCTGTGAGACAATTTCGTTTTTACTATACTAGTTACACAATGTACTATTTACGATTTTCCAAAAACTGGTTAACAAACGTTGCTTTGTTCAATTATCAATACTGAGGCCACAAAGGTGCAATATGTAGTTTGTTACACATGCGTGATGCAACTCTATTTACATTGAAGTGAGATATGTGGGCAAAGGTCACCACTTACCATCAGTAAGGAGCTGAGGAGTTGAGGAGCTCGTAGCCTAGTTGCGAGCACGGTCCGAAAGTGATCGTGCAGGTTAAGCGACGTTGGCGCGGTCGGTACCTGGATGGGTGACCACTAGTGGCATATTTCATCTGAGGTCCTCCGTGCCTCGGAGAGCACGTTAATCAGTCGGTCCCGGCTGTTGTCGTTCGACAGCAGTCGTTAAGCCATGTCAGATGCCTACGGGCGGCCTGAACAACTCTGATAAATAGGTTGGCCACTAATCATACGATAAGCAAGCAAGCAACCATCAGTTTTGTAACTTATACCACCAGGCCGATGGATCACCTGCTTTCCTTTCCACAAAAACCTAAATCCAATCTCCACCTCAGCTCCAAAGTCCGGTAGTCAGAAAAAGGGTTGTAAATATAATTTTTAAACCCCATACATCAGAGCTTCCCCGTAAGGTCAACCTTCTAGGAAGTGAACGAACTGTGGGCAGAGCAGACTCTCGATGGACTGATAACACAAAATAAATTACAACAGAATGCAATCACATTTCAGTATACTAGCTTTTGTAGCGCGAGGCACACGCGCTATTGTACGCCGCCCGCGCAGCGTCTTACACAAGTCATTTACACATTCCTCATCGGTCTGAGTTTATTTGGGGTGGACTTCACTATTAACCTCACGCCAAAGGCATGTGACTTCTCAGCTTAGACCACTGCTGGAGGACCATTAGTCAAGTCAGAGGTTCATCAGTAGTGTCTCGAACGAAAAAACGAACATCGCGAACACGAATTTCGATCAATCGTATGTGTGTTCGCCGAGCACAGTGTTCAATGTTCATTAGTGTACGCACATGCAAACAAAGTTGTAGCGTATTAAGCAACGTTTGTTCGAATATCGTACACCTTTACATGGGCCCACAAGTTTATAACTGGATCCCCGGGGATATTAAAAAAGCTCCGAGCGAGTGGACTTTTAAAAAGAATTTAAAGAAATGGCTTATCGAGCAATCCTATTATTCATTCAATGAATTTTTAGAAATTAAATGTAACAATGATTAATTTAATTTAATTGTCACAATATTACAATTGATAATTTAATTAATTACAGTATTATGTATTTATTATTAATGGTTATTATAACTTTGTTAATTTAATTTTATTTTTATTTATAAGGGAAATCTACAGCTATTAACAATTATAAAATTACATATGTATTAAACTTAAAGAAGGCCAATTACAGATTTCCTCGTTTATATATGACTTGTATACCTACAGAACGCGGTTAACTTTAAGACTAATAATGTAGAATTAACATGAATATGTCATACATATTTACCACGAGTATTAAATGTTATTTGTTATTTGTTAAATAATGAATAGGTATTTGTTCTGTAATTGAATGAATGAATACTCTTTATTGCACAAAATTAGTGTGATACAATGCGTACAAAACAATTAATACAATCTAGGCGGTCTTATCGCTAAAAGCGATCTCTTCCAGACAACCTTCTGGTGGAGTAATTTTGGTGGAAAAAGGTAGGTTGTGCACCGTTTACAATAATATATATATAATATACCCATATAAATAAATATATTTATATATACTTATATATAAAATATCTACATATACACACACACATACATATATACATACATACATAATATTAAAATATAACTAGAAACCAAAGTTGTGGAAAAGTAAGGAAGGAAGAAGGAGTCATTGGGATAGATAGTGGGCCTTAACCTGTGCCTTGAAAATATCTAAGGATTTGGCTTGTCTTATGGATACGGGTAAAGAATTCCAGAGACGGATAGCATGGACAGTGAAGGATTGGTCATAAAATTTAGAAGTGTGGATAGGGGAATATAGAAGGAGGTTTTCAGAGGAACGAAGAATGCGATCATGTGTGGAAGATATAAATTGGAATCGCTCCTTGAGATAAGGCGGGGTGGGGGGGTAGAACAGTACGGAATAAAGAAGTGAGAGAATGTGAGTGTCCCTGCGACGATGAACAGGTAGCCACTTGAGTTGATCCCGAAATTCGGAGACATGGTCATACTTGCGCAGGCCAAATATGAACCTAATGCAAAGATTTTGGAGACGCTCAAGTTTATTGAGCTGCTCTACGGTGAGACTGGAATAGCAGGCGTCAGCATAGTCGAGAATGGGGAGAAGGAGGGACTGTGCTAGCGCAAGTTTGGTGGACGTCGGTAGAAAATTGCGCAACCTTTTCAGTGAACCAGTCGCAGCAAACATCCTTCTACTGACCTCGGCGATCTGTGCGTTCCAGGACAGGGTTCTGTCAAACAAAATACCCAAATCTTTAACCGTCTCGCTGAACGGTATGTGCACATCATCAAACATGATGGGAGGTAATTGGTCAAAGTCAACCCTAGAAATAAATGAGGAACTGCCTATGACAATAGTTTGAGTTTTACTAGGGTTGACCCTGAGACCGAAGGCCTTACTCCAATCGAGCATGGCAGCCAAATCAGTATTCGCTACTTGAATTGCTGGCTCAGGGAAGCTTGAGTGTAAATCTGCAAATCGTCTGCGTACAGATGGTAGGCAGACGAAAGCCGGTGAGTTATAGAATTTATGAAGATAGCAAAAAGGAGAGGAGACAGCACGCCACCTTGAGGAACGCCAGCATATGTAGTGCACCAGGATGAAAACGAATCATCAACCCGAATGCGTTGCCGGCGACCATGCAGGTAACTGTGAAACCAGTCAATCACCATTGGAGATATGTTAAGAGTGTGAAGCAGCCCCAGTAACACATCAAAGTCTACAGTGTTGAAAGCGTTGCTGAAGTCCAGCAATGTTAGAACTGTGAGCTGCTGATTCTCCATACCAAGTCTAATGTCGTCGGATATTTTGACCAATGCAGTGACTGTACTATGACCAGGACGAAAACCGGATTGGAAAGGATTGAGCAGATTGTGTTTTGATAGGAAAAGGCTTAGCTGTCGGTCTGTAATTCCTCCGGGAGTTCGTGTATTTGTTTTTTGTCTGCGTGTATACCTTAATATATGCTGCATATTACATTAGTATATAATACCTGAGTGTACTTTGACGTGTAATGAACATATATATTATTGTCTATGTCTGTCTACACACCCGGTGCGCGGCGTGTGATTGTGTGAATTTCTCGCGTGCCGAACACTGGAGGTTCCCTTCCGTTATTATTTATTTTGTAGCAATATCACATGATGATATGGTCACATCTTCAATCTCGATGTCGGTGTCACGTACATGGTAACTGCAGTACACGTTGAATTTTAATATTTACAGATGCAGTCAATTGTTTTGTGTTTACCCGCCTCCATGCGATATACATCGAAACAAGACCATTCTGCTGACTATACTTTCTTAGAATTTTGATTGGTTGTAGACAGATCGATTACAGAATCAGTCTTGAAATCTATTCTAATGGCTAATGACGTGCTGAATTCGATCACAAAATATATCCCCTTAGGCAGGATGTAAAGTAAAGTAAATGTAAAATACACTTTATTCCACAAATATAAAACAACAAACATGAGATAGAAAAGTGAAGTACAATTTAGGCGGATTTATCGCTAATCATTTCCTCTGTCCGAAGGTTGCCTGGAAGAGAACGCTTTTAGCGATAAGACCGCTTAAATTGTACTTCACTATTTCCTTTTCTATCTCATGTGTGCAATAAAGTGTATTATACTTTAATTCTGTTTTCACATTTGACCATCAATTTATAACTATTTCTTAATTTTTAACAAATGCATATAATATTTGATTCTTGGAAACTACCCTATTTTAAAAGTTTTTAACCTGCATTTAGAGCACGGTGTTAAATTGACATGTTTGAATTTAAAATTCGAATTCGATTGACGCGTTCCATGCACGGCCCGGTGGTCACAACGCGCGTTCGGTCGGAACAAATATTATAATCGAAAATAAATTTATCTGCACCACTAATATCACCACTGGGTCGAATTTTAAACGCATTTGTGTTAAAGGCAATAAGGTTTAATATTAATTATTAGTTATGTTTTCATAAGTAAATTATATCATGGTTTTGGCATCGAAGGGTCCAGTAGCAATGTGCGACCGATTGGAAAGATTTCATCTAAGCACATTCCGATGAAACAACGCGGATAACAAATGTTTTTAATACCTTTTTAAAGAAAAAAATAAACATTGATCGGCACCTTTATACTGGGCCACGAGTATGTCACACACAGGCACACGTCACACACACACACACACACACACACACACACTCATACACACACCACCTTACACAACTTCATACACCCTCTCCCCTGTACACCCACAGTATCATATCCCGCTGGCTATCTTAGTGAGGACTGGCATGCTGCAAGACAGCCGTTGGCTAGTGCAGGTGCCAGGAGTTGATTTTTATAAATAGATACCTACTTGTATTAAATTATATTGTATTACATCAGCAGCCTACTCTAGTCCACTGCTAGACATAGGCCTCTCCCAGGGCGCGCCATTTGCGCTATCCATGGGAGGTAATGCCATAATCGCCACGCTAGGCCTGCGGGTTGGCGATCACAGTAGCCGGGTCGCTTGCCCCGATGACGCTGCTGCCCGTCATCGTGCTTCTGGTATTTTGACCCAGCCAGAATTTGAGTGGTTATACCGCCACTAGTCGGTCGCCAGGGACTCGTTCGCTAATCGGCAGGATGCACCACGTGCAGGTGAGTTTGACATTTGGAGGTCTAGATGCTGGTGACCCCCCTTACATCCCTTAAATTATATTGTATTGAATTGTAGTATTATGTATTATATAAGCTTTGAATAAATTTTGATTTATTTTCTTTAAAAAAAAATTGCAAGGATTTTGTATAAACCATAGAAATTATTGGTAGTCGTTGGAGGGGGGAGGATCAGGCATTAAAACGAGCGTATATGGGACGCCCTGACTGACGTGGTCCCAGATACCGCTGGCGTGATGGAGTGGAGAAGGATCTGCGTGAGCTCCAGGCGTCTGACTGTTAGATCATATTTAATACTGTTGTTAATGACGTATCTTGTAACGGTTTCAGTTACTATAAGATAAATAAAATACAATACTGACTCGAGACTGCAGGAGAGAGAGCAATGGCGCTCTTTAGTATCAAAGCGGAGTAAGTAATATGTTTATTTCACACACAGCAATGACCGAAACAGTTATAATTATAATAAAATAATTATGTAGTCAAAGGTAAACATATCTAAATCATGTCAGATGGTCTGCTGCTGTTGTGAAAAGAGCCTCAACTCAGCTTATTGCTGCAGACAAAAATGCCTATAGCGCTGGTATTCTGTTGGACCATGACCGATGGCTGGCCAAAACCTACAACAATGTGTAATTGAAATAATAAAAAATAACCCACTTAACATCAATGGCAAAACCTACCTTAGAACCTAAGTTTAAAACTATCAAAACTAGAGGGTCCAGCAAAACGCTATACTTGCTTACCTAAAAGTCTAAAATAATGTCGCAAAATATATAGAAAACGTCCTTCTTTCAAAGCAAAAAAACTTGTCTATTTATAACCTTCCAACTGAATAAAAACGGGCTAACTGTGCACCGTGTCTGCCGACGCCCGATCGTCGAATTTATGGCGATCGGCGAGTGTCGGATGAAGCCATTTTTTATTTTTATTGGAGCCAATGCAACAGGTAGATTCGGCAATGTGAGGGTTAAGTTTACGTGTTGTCCGTGACAAGGGCTGGTCTAACTTGGAGTGAGCTTTTCGTATCCCAGTACTAAATAGTACTGCACTATTTCCTTTTCTATCTTTTGTTTGTTGTTTCCAAACTGCTGGATATAGGCCTCTCCCAGGGCGCGCCATTGAACCCGATCTTCGGCTCTTCTCATCCAGTCGTTGCCAGCCACCATGCGCAAATCGTCGCTCCATCTAGGCCCATACTACGTTTGCCCAAACGCGGTCTCCACTCTAGAACTCGTCTACCCCAGCGGTTGTCGGTTCTGGGACAGACATGACCGGCCCGCTGCCACTTCAGCTCGCTAATCTTATGAGCTATGTCGATAACTTTTATTCTATGCCGGATCTCCTCATTTCGGATTCGATCCAGCAGATATATTATCCAACCATCGCCAGCAACCTTCTTCAGGTCGTCGGTCCACCGGGCAGGGGGGCGTCCCACACTGCGCTTTCTTTCAATTTCGATTAAGTCACTGATCAATTTTGTATTTGATTACAATTTTTTGTAGCATCTTTGGTATTCAAGTTTTTAAGACCACCTTATTTTTTTTGGGTAGAGTTTTAGAATTTATCGACCATGATATTAAATTCATGGGATTTTGGAGGGAGGAAAATGAGGGTTAACCCCCACCAACTCCCCAAATTGTATACAAAAATTTAGAGTCACGTGATTGGTACAGTCAACTACTAGCTAAAGTATACCGTTTGTCAAAACATCTCTGCCTTTTTTATGTGCGCGTTAGGTCTACTTCAGTTTCACATTTTGGATAGATTGACATGTGGTAAACTGTATTTACCTATGCTTTTCTTCGAACGGGTCTCTCGAATTCTTGATTCCGTCAATGGCGTCAAACACCCCTTTTTGGTCAAGGGTTAAAAGATGATAATCGACACAGCCGCATCAGAACATGTATTGCACGTTGAAATATATTTCCGATCCGAGAACAGCGGGAAGCCAGTATTACTCGACAACAAAATATAAGGACACCCAGAGCCTCAACTGAAGAAGACATACATTAAACTGGCCATAATTATAATTCAAAGGGGACATTATTTTATATATTGGAGTCCAAGTTAGGAGAGTTCGATAATGTTTACATTCTAAGTTGCCGTTATTGAAAAATAAGTAGGTTTCTGTATGTTTTCTGTTGAATTAATGAATATTATGGTTTTGGGAATACATGCTATCCCTTTATATGCTCTATCTAGAGATGACACGAGACTTAAAGCCTTAACATTGAGGACGTTCCTTGCAAAACCTTGTTCATGGTAAACTAACATTTAAACTAAATCAGAGAATAATTTGCGTGATGAAACGGGTGAATAGATCAGTAATTCCATAAAAGAGAGGCATACCTAACCACCTTCGGATTGCATGAAGTTGCACGTACGTACGTCACTCATTTTTACGGTTCCATTCGGTTGATGACGTACCTTTGTGCGTGACATGAACATCGTGTAATCCGAAGTTGTATTTAAACAGAAATTATTTAAGTTACTGGTGAATAAATGCTATTATAATATAACAGAATACTTTTCGGACATAATGTGACATTTCTGTGTTTTTGTATGTAAGTAATTTATTAATTTTAAAATAGGTATTTACTTTACTTTATACTTTATTTGCACACATAAACCACACATGAAAAAACAACAATAAGAAATTTGACGTACACAGGTAGAGCTTATCTCTAAAATAGAGATTTCTTCCAGCTAGACCTTTAACATAAAGATATTTATAATTATAAGTAGACATACATACGTGTACAAATTATATAAAACAAAATTACTTGAATACATTCATTTGAACATACATAATACTTATACTATAATAATACTAATAATAATACATACACTAAACTAACGATAATACTCATGTAGTACATACACTATTTACCTAATCTATTTATATACTAATATTATATATACCTACATATATATGTTTGCATACTACTTACAGTTAGGATTTGTGACAAGTGATAGGTAATGCTCTTTTAATCGCTTTTTAAAAATGCCTGTAGAAGCGCTGTCACGAACATTGTACGGGAGTGAGTTCCAGAGTTTAACTGCCTGCACGGTGAACGAGTCTCCGTAGGCTCGGGAGCTGTGGACAGCCGGCTTGAGATAGAGGGCATATTGGGAGCGCAGTGGTCTGCTCCAAGATGAGGAAAGGAACTCAAATCGTTCACGAAGATACGAAGGTATTTAACGATTTTTAAGTTGTTACTTACCTTTGTAACATTTTTATATTGCAATATAAGTACTTAATGTTGCTACTCAATGTTTGCACCTAAGTTATGGGCAGGCAGAATATGCAAGGAACTAAATCTATGCTAATGTATATACCACATAAAATGTACCTACATTCTTACAAACTAATAAATATTTGTATTTGTTTTATCTTTGTTTATTTATTTATTTATTTACACTTTAATGCGCAAAAAAGGTGTACATGAGGCGAGCTTAATGCCTTGCGGTATCCTTTGTTCTTTTGCCATGAGTAATTCTACCTTTTGCTGAAAAATGTCTTTGCTTTTTTAACTTCCACCACAACCTTAAGGTCATTTTAAGTTACAAACTGACGATTATTACCTGAATGCGATACTGATGTCGCATTCGGTAATTTGTATTTTGAAATTTCTTGTCCACTGGCGTCGTAGCAAAAAAGGACCAACGAGTTATATCTGCGCATAACTTGTGTACGGATTCGACGGGTTTAATGAGCCGTTTCTGTTTTGTTTGTAAGTACTTACCGTTATTCTCCAATTCGCGATGCAATGTGAAACGTGACAAGTGAGATGTGATAAGTGACAAGTGACAAGTGCGATGTGATAAGTGACAAGTAATAAGTGACAAGTGAGATGTGATTAGTGAGAAGTGACAAGTGAGATGTGATAAGTGACAAGTGAGATGCGACAGTGACGAGTGAGATGGGTGATATGATAAGGGAGAAGAAATGAGGCAGTTAGGTTAAGGGTATAATAATGAGATGTGATTGATTAAGCTTATTATTGTTAAAATGCTGGTTACAAAATTCCCGTTCTACAAGAGTAAGAAAATTGAAAATAATTAAAAAGAGCAAACAGATTTGGAAGAGACAAAAATAACTGCTAATTAGAACTAGCAGACGAGTTTTCCATCAAAAAGTTCCGCGACCCATCCAATAAAAGTATTATATTACAAAATAAAATGGCGATAACACGACAACGGAATTATTGCTAGAGGAAAAAATACTGTTAGGTAAGAGAGAGTGCGAATATAGACAAGGGTTCCTTACAAATATCGGCAATTCATTTCCGTAAAAGAAAACACTAAAATTAAAGCTCCAAACTTGGAATATCTTCCTGAATATCTTACTGAATCGGGTAGACAGGTTGTTTGAACAAATAATCTTCTAGACAATTTCCTGACATACGTGGAATCTGAACTAGGTCGATTAATTCGAGACAAAAAGGTGTATACATAGACATAATTTATTGATAATATAGACACGTCAAAGTACACTCAGGTATTATATACTAATGTAATATGCAGCATATACTAACGTATACACGCAGACAAACAACAAATACACTAACTCCCGGAGGAACTACAGAACAATTATTCAAATATACTTGAAATATAATAATAAATAGACTTGAAATATGATTAAAATATGCAAGAAATCAAACATCCAACAATTAATTTATGTAAGTTCTGTCTATAAAATTCAATACAGTCAATAAACGATGAAATACGATATATTGAAATATCCACAACGATGTTCTGGTGTTGTCGCCACGTGCACAAGCGTTGGCACTAAACCATAGCTAAGATTAAGTAAAACTTAATTGTAATCCGGTATAAAGATTCAGAGGTTTTCCATTATCTTTCTGTGGAACTCTCAAAAAGGAAATATGACATTTCGAGGGGCGCAACGGCGGAACATTTAAAAAAGTTTGATTGAGATAGGACCAAAACTTTTGATTGTATCCCGAAGATTCGGAATAAAAACAACGAATAAATAATGTCGAAGAACAAAACAAGGGAACGAAATTCAAAATATACGAGTAGGTAAATATAGACATAGACAATTGTGGAAATGATGAAATGTTTATCATTACTCGTATTATAGGTTACATTTTTTTAAATTTTTTTGTTAAATCTTTCGAGACGGGGAGGATGGAAGCTGAAGCAGAGAAAAGGCGTAAGAGGAAGGAGAAAGAGGCGAACCCGGCCTTGAGAGACAGGCTGCCAACGGTGACAAAATGCAGCATATGCGGTCGCGAGTGCAACTCCAGGATCGGGTTGTTGAGCCACTCCAAGACGCAACAGAGACAACAACAATATACCTTGGATTAGCGGAAGTCATCCTTGCAACGAGGGACTGCCACGACGACGCCTTCGACCTCAATATCACCTGGTGGCAAGTGACGATGAGGCCGAAGATGGAGCCACGGGTTTAGTTTACTCTTCTATAAACACTGCTGAAACACATCAACGCCGAAGCGAAGATATTTGACGACTTTACACAGAAGGGTGAATTGCAGCCAGGCGGACCCTGAAGGGGTCCTACCATCAGCAAGTTACTCGAATTCATCGCTTTGTACGACACGCTTGGCCAGTGGCGGTATAGGGCAAGCGCAACACGCGTTTTAGTCTTAAATTTAAGAAAATCAAATAGTAAAACTTGAAGAAAAGCCCGTCCAAATAGACTGCATGTGAATCACTTCTCTACCCCGATCCGATTACCATAATTTTACTTCATAATGTAAAGCCTCTGTTCCGATGAGGACGTACGAGGTGAGGCCCGAAAGTTTCCGACCAGACAAAGAAAAAGGACACTCAAGGTCATAAAACTAATTTTATTTTTCAATATAGTCTCCATCTATTTCAACACACTTTTTAGAACGTTTAAAAATAAATCGATAGTATAAAAATAATCGTACGTTTCTTCCTGCATAGAGGTAAAGATAGAAACGATACAGAGTGGCAATCGGATTGTTGTCAAAAAACTCAATCTCCTTTATTACGAATATCTTTGTATAAATAACACGGCGATGGCATTTCTGTCTGTTCGTTGTTATTTTATGTTATTACCTTTATTATTTACGTATCACATTCTTTATTGCTTGTGTTACGTAGGTTTATTTGAGGATAAGAGGAGACATAATACAGATTGTATAGTGAAATATAAAAAAATATTAAAATAGCATTACTACTGTTTTTAAAAAATGATTGGAGTTTTCATTTTAAAATATACGGTAAAAAAGATTTTACCTCTGATCTTACATCCAGTAATTTTGAATGATCACATAATTAGTAATACTACAGTGTCCCATTTATATTAGGGTATAGTTGACAGTAAGACAAAGCCTGATATTTTATTGTATTGTGTTGGTCATGGTCTAAATTTATGGAAAATCAATTAAAATAAACAGGATTATTTTTGAGTAATAAATGCGTAATAATAAAGCCATTGGTCACGTGACAGTAAACACCAAACATAGCGCATGACGTCACGCCTTGCAAAACCTATTTTTTTGTTATAGCGGTTTATTGTGGTTCGGTAATTTTGTGCTATTAAAATATTATATTTCATTAATCGACCTACACTTTTTTTAATAATACGACGACGACTATAAATCTTTGCAATGGACTCAGGTTTTACAAAAGCGTGTTTTGCAAGGCGTGACGTCTTTCGAGACGCCATGACAGCTGGAGCGTTTTGGTAGGAAAATTAAAAATGCAAAATACACCATGTAAATGTTGGATTTTCATTGAAATATTCATACTTTGAGTAAAATACACCGTAATATGAAATATTAACCAGTTTCTCAAAAATTGTCACCTAGCCTATTCTACCAACACACCTTATAATTATTTACTATAACAAGATCGTTCAATTTCAAATTGCTACATCACACTTTGACAGATCTTCATTAGCTGAACTTCCCAACACACCTGCTGATAAGTTAATCTTTATCGATTGTTGTCTGTCCCTCTCTAACATAATGCAAGTATCGATAGATCTGTCTTCGTCTAACGGCTGGATGGAGCTGTCAAAACGTCAAATAAAATTAAACTAAACTGACGATTAGATTAAGTAATGAACAGCAGCGACAATGGCGAAGATAGAAATGAAAAATAACTATAACAGACAGACAAAGCAGGTAATCAAGACGAGACTTCCTGTAACGTGAAATGAAAACAGTGACTACAAAACTTTTGGTAACATATTACCTAATGGAGTGTGACCTGGTGAAAGTTGAGAGGAAGAAATTTGGCCTCAATAGGCTCCAAAATGGGAGGCTTAATATTATTTTAAGTCAGCCCTTATCTGATAATATGAAACACTTACTGTTGTTTGCTAAGTCGGCTCTTAAAGTGAGGGCTGACTCTAATAATACTTGAGCTTCCCTTCCCTTGTCTTAGTGGTCACTAACGAGGCTGACATGGTCACTTTGTCGTGTACCAAAGCCGCTATACTGAGATAAAAAAAACATTACCAGACACATTTACATCTAGTAAACAACTTTTGCCAATTTCAAATGAACTTAGATAAATGCTCAGATTTGTTCAGGTAGAGGGTTTTTAACGCGCAGCTAACATTGAGGACTAAGATGGAGTGCCTTGTGTGCCGGTAATTACGCTGGCTCTCTTACCCTTCAAACCGAAACACAGCATTGCTGCTTTGCGGCGGAAACAGTTAAGAGTGACATAACCACACAGTTGCATTCCCACCACCTCTTAAATTAACCTTTATTATTGTTCTTTTTTGTCTTTCTTTCAAATTTTGATAGTTTTATATTTTCTTGGCTTGGCCAACGTCTGTTCTGTTACATGTTCTTTTCCAGTGGTCACAGAAGAGATCTGTCCTCCGAGATACAGGAACTTCCTAGTTCGGAGGTCAGCGTTTATTGTAAACTAACTGGTTGCTCACTAATTTTATTTAGTTTAATATAACATATGCTTAAGTTCCTACTGGTGTATGGACTATGAATACTTTGTCAACTTACCGCACAAATATACTTATTCTTATTATGTACAGTAGCGGTCATAAAATGTTTACCACGCTATTGTCATCAGTCATCAGCAGCCTACTCTAGTCCACTGCTGGACATAGGCCTCTCCCAAGGCGCGCCATTGAGCCCGATCTTCGGCTCTTCTCATCCAGTCGCTGCCAGCCACCACGCTATTGGCCTATAATTAATTATGTGGACATGTCATTTGGGGTTATTCACCAACAACATAATAAACTTTTTCTGACCGTTACTGTACAGTAATCAACACTTGTTATTTTGTCACTTTAATTTATTTAACACTCTTTCTCGATATCATTTCCTCTGACCGAAGGTTGCCTGGAAGAGATCGCTCTTAGCGATAAGGCCGCCTAAATTGTACTTCACTATTTACTTTTCAATCTCATGTTTTTCTCATACGAATGTCAAGAAAACACAACAAAACGTTATTGCGACAAGGTTCCAACTCCAGGGTACAGCTTAATAACGATAGGTAGATCTCATCTGCCCAATATTTTAATCTATGACGATCTAATCGAAAAATCAACTGTTAATTAATCCGAGGGCAAGTCACTTGCCGATCAACTTCGTATTTTCCTGATTTATTTAATGCTCAATTAATTTTGGTGAGTCTATATTTTGATTAGCGATTTTAATTTCATTTTTTTTGGCAAGAAGATAGATAGATAGAAACACTCTATTGTACACAAATACAGGAATAGTAAAAACTACAGGAATAGTAGCACGATATGTACAAAGGCGGACTTATTTTATCGGTTAAAGCGATCTCTTCCAGGAAACCTCTGAAGTTAATAGGAAATTAAAGAGATTAGCGACAGTGTAGTGTGAAGATATGATAAGGTTACTATTACTTAATACACAGTAAATTTAGTAAAATAAAAGTCATATGAAATACATAAATAATTATGTAGGTATACTAAAATAGTTAAATGCATAGATATACATAATATAAATAAATAAACATATATCATAGATAGTAAATAGGTAAATATACATAATAATAAAAAATAAAATGCACAACTACAACGACAAATAATGATGAGTGAGACCCGCTTTAAACGAAGCCAGGGATTCCGAATGTGGAATTCGACGAGGAAGTGAGTTCCATAGGTGTGCTGCCTTGACAGCAAAGGAGTCAGTGTAGTATCTGGTACGACACAGTGGAGCCTTCAAGATATTGAAATAGAAATAGAAAATCATACATAGACCATAATTAATAGAACATTTTTGGCTTATTAGAACTATGCGAATACATTTTTAAAATGATATGGCTTAATGTAGTAAACATATGATCTATTAAAAGAGCCAAGTTCAGCTGAGTGTCGCCAGATGTATAGATACCAATACATCTAGCGACGCTGGTTTTCAACTTGACCCTTTCCAACTTATAGCTATAGAGAGCAACAATGTCGTTCCGTCTGTTTGTCTGTCGTGTTGGCTCATCTCCTTTCATGTCACACACAATTATTTTCCGAAACTCGACCAGTATCAAAAATCTGGGATCCTCTATGCTATGACTATCAAGTCATCAGTCTATTTAATTTCGTCCCAATTAGTGTTTAGATGAGTGCCTTATATGCCGATAATTATGCTAGCTCTCTTAACAAATTTCAAATCGGAACACAGCAATGTAAGCATTGCTGTGTTGCTGCAAAACTAGACTGCACAGAGCTAACCTACCACCTTTTTTGTAAAATCTCAATTTAGATTTGGTACACGACAAGGTGACCATGTCAGCCTCGTTAGGGTCACTAAGAAAAGGGAAAAAGTATTATTAGAGTCAGCCCTCACTCTGAGAGCCAACTTAGCAAACAACAGTAAGTGTTTCATATTATCAGATAAGGGCTGACTCAAAATAACATTGAGCCTCGCATTTTGGAGTCTATTGAGGCCAAATTTCTTTCTCTCAGTTTTCCCCAGGTCACACTCCATTAGGAGGTGAGTGAGGTCTTCTATTGTGTTGCAGTTGGTACAAAACGGTGATGCAGCTCTTCCCACCAAATGCAAAAACTTATTTAAAGGAATGTGACCCGAGCTTAACCTAAAAGGCAAAACAAGTAGCACCTTTACAATTAAGAATTAACCGGTTGGTCAAAATGCATAATTTTTTACGCGCAATTTGAAAAAATAATCACCAAAAATACATCAGCAATATTAATCCTACGTCCATCAACCCCGTTTGCTATACGACTGTACAGGTTGTTTGAAAAATGTTGAAATTAAGGGAAAAATAAGAATAAGATTAAGTTTATTTGTGCGGTAAAATTACAAAGGATTCACAGTCCATACACCAGTAAGAACTTAAGCATAGGTTATATTAAACTAATTAAAATTAGTGAGCAACAAGTTAGTTTACAATAAACGCTGACCTCCGAACTAGGAAGTTCCTGTATCTCGGAGAACAGATCTCTTCTGTGACCGGTGCAAATGAACATGTAACAGAACATGGGAAAATATAAAACTGACAAAATTTGAAAGAAAGACAAAAAATAACAATAAAAAAGGATAATATAAGGGCTGGTGTGAATACATTGTGTGTGTGTGTGTGTGTGTGTGTGTGTGTGTGTGTGTGTGTGTGTGTGTGTGTGTGTGTGTGTGTGTGAAGTGAATAAATACCGACTTGTAATAAAAACTTAATAAAGTATTGTCTTTTTTTTTCCGGCGTATCTAGTTGTTAATATTCATGGTACTTTTACTCCTCGAACTCTTGGTTTGCTTTTGTATAATTATTTATAAGATAAGTAAGTACCTACCTGGTTTTCCGTTTTTATTATTTCCAATATGTGATACTTCATACTTGTAATGTGATTTGTAAATTTTCATAAATTGGCCATCTAAGTTCATAATTGTATTATTTTAATATTATATTTTTGTGCTGTGAAAAGAGATTGGGCGGATCCCATACAAGCTTGGACTCATATTTTTTTCTTTTCGTCTCCAACCAAACATAGTGCATTTGATAGATCTCGCCTAGAATAATTTTTCTATTAGGGGGCAAATACCCTAAGTCGAGTGGAACAGAAATTTTATTTAGTCACTGGGAAAACAAAATTCTTTTAAAATATGTGCTGCTGATAGTTTCTTGCGCCGCTTCTTTCCTTTCAGCTACAGCACCTTACGAAGCGGTGGTAGAGTAAAAAAGAATGACGTTGTAAAAATGTACTATAAGGTACTTACTTTCAATAAGAAACATTTTGATTTTGATTTGATTTATAATTAATAGAATCAGAGCAATTAGTATGAAGACATTTTTGGTCTCTAGCTCCTGTCCTACAAGACTTAGGATGTTTCTTCCATAATGAAAGATGTAGTCCTCGGTGAGATCTATCAAATGAGATCTGTCCAAAAACGCCCAATCTCCTTTACGTGTAAAATAAAGGAGGAATGGAACATTTTTCTTCATTCTGTATAGACAACCGCGTCTCTACTGTACCCGTATTTTTACGACATATCTGACAGACAGAAGTCATCATTCGATGCCAGCCAATCTAACTTTGTCGAGACGAACAAACATAAATAGCGTTTATACGAGTATGTGTTGCGGTAAATTGTAAAGTTTGGGATTTGGAAAAATAACTGCGAGTTTATTTTAAAGCCACGGCGCAAGAATATGGCTCAAACTTCACGGGGTAAGCCAATTTGCATGACATTTCTTCAAGCTCAAGGCTGCGTCATCAACCAATTGAATTTTATCATTAATGGATGCCTGACAACTGCACAAAACTGTTAAAAAAGTTCGATAATTTTTAAATTATGTAAGAATTATTGTCTTAAATATGTTTATATGATGTAGCTAAACGCATAGCGACTCTGAAGTGGCGATGGGCCGGACATGTGGCTAGGCGAACCGACAACAGGTGGACCCGCAGAGTACTTACGTGGAGACCGCGCACGAGCAGCAGGAGTGTGGGACGTCCAGCAGCGAGGTGGTCGGGCGACATCAGGGCTAGAGCTGGAGTGAGTTGGCTCAGAAGCACTGCAAATCGGGCTACATGGAAGTATATAGGAGAGGGCGAGCAGTGAAGAGATCCAGCACTGGATGAATAAAACCTGAAGAAGAAGAAATATATTTTTATTGCGAACTTATTAAAATATGATTTGTAACAACAGTACTTCTTCTTCTAAGTCGTATTCCTCATTGCTGAGGGTCGTGATCATTCTAAGGAATTAATCACATAGAATGACACTCGTGGCAGATTTAATGGGGTGGTTTGCCATTGCCTTCCCAATAACAACAGTACAAGAATGTGCTATTCTGTAAAATTGTCAATCCGAGAATGCACCCTAGTGCTAGAAACGTCATGCTATATTTTCAAAATCAGATTCAAGTAGTTTCCCCAAATACCCTAATTTCTCTAATTCACCGCGACACAGTACAGATACAACTAATTTTAAGTTTTTAATGAAATATCCTTTGGAAAAGTTGATCTTTCGCAGGGAAAGAATATATTAGTGAGTCGGGCATAATCCGAAGTGCCTGGAGTAAGAAATGGAATGACAAAAGATTAAATTATGCCTAGAACTTAACCCTTGTAAGGACTTGCCCTTTTGGGGAATGATAAAATAGAAGAATAGAATAGAAAAAAACCATGTTTAATACACCATTTTTGGCTTAAAATACTACATTATGTGAATACATTACATTATGATCACCTATATATGAATACACTAACATTATTGCGTATGTATGTAATGTTTTAGTAATTATAAGTAACAATTTCGAGTAGTAGGTAAATTAATTGCATATTGCTATGCTAGTGCGAAAAGTGAGCAATTGTAAACGATGTGACGAGTTCAATCCCGAGCCGACAGGACAGGCAAGGGCTCATAATGTTTTTTTCAACACTTGCTCGTAAAGTGCCTCTTATTGCAACGTTTTTAGGTTCATAATGCAGCTTTGCATTACTGCACTAGTGCTTTTTACTGAACATTTTTTTTAATCTCAGCAAAGAGCATGCCTTTTATTTTACATTACCGCACTAGTGTTTTTTACTTTATTTTTTAAAATCTCATCTAAGAGTTTTTGTCAAAAATGTATGAAATTTTTTCCTCACAAGTGTGTTGAAAAACGTCGTATGAAACGCGTGAGCATTGGTCATTACACTCTCGGCTCCATTAGACAGTGTAATGTCCAACTTAGCTCACTTGTATCACAATGTACGATTTTTATTTTTTGTTTTTCTATGGTTAAATAAAGAAAGAGTATTAGTTACGTCAGTATATAGAACTCTGTGGTAGTAATATTACTTTACCTAAAAGTAAGACACCTTAAAAGTGCGAACTTCGCCATTGGCAGTAGGTATTTAGTTAGGTAAAGGAATACTTAGAATATTTTTCCAGTAAATGGATTTATATTTACCAACATTTCATTGAGGCAATTCTAAAACATTACCTACTAAACAAATGTAAATAGTATTAGGTACTTGTAATTCAACTAGTGTGCTTTAAAAACACTTCCAAAACATTCTCAATTCAAAACAAACCGTTTGTATTAACGTTAAAAACACGATCATGCTCTATTAACGCATTAATTGAATACTACCAGATCATCTGTACATTCATGACTTTGATCACCCATATTCTAACCACATTCAAACGTGACATCATCCAGCAATACTCATGATACATCCAACTTTATTCCTAAACAGTTATAGTTTAAAATGTGACGGTCAGTTTTGGAGGTTAGGATGTGTTGGTTAATTAGTAATGCATTTGACATCCGTTCCCGCACAGAGTGTCAACGACACTACGCCTTGAATAGAGAAAAGTTTTAAGACTGTATGAGTGAGTACTTATCGAATGTATAGGTACAGATTTTTTTATTTACATACACCCGCTCGGTGGCACAGTGGCTAGGACACCGGACTCCCATGCTGGGAGGTCCGGGTTCGAAACCGTGCAGTGCCATATACCAAAGAGTTTTTCGTATTTTTCGAAGACTTAGTACATTTACCGACTGCTCTAACGGTGAAGGAAAACATCGTGAGGAAACCTGCACACTGAGATGACCAGTGTGTAAAATGGGGTAGGCACAAAATATCCTCAAGGGTCGAAGTGCCGCTGTTTGCATTGCTGTGTTTCGGGTTGAAGGGTAAGAGAGCCAGGGTAATTTCCGGTACATAAGGCACTCTGTCGAAGTCCTCGCGATTTGCAACCTCTAGTAATAGTAAGATGTGATGACTATGGGCGATGGTGATCGGTTACCATCATCATCTTCAATTTAAGAGCTATGCTCTTGTCGGTGTAGTAAACGCCACTGTGTCCTGTCTAGGGCCCTTTCCTTTCCCTTTCCCTTTCGGTTACCATCAGCTGGCCCTTTTGTTTTTTCTCTGCTTATACAATAAAAAAATAGATTATTTCACTTATCACTTATCTCTGTCACTTGAGTTGACTAAACAATAAAAAGGCTATACAGATAGATTAACTTTCTCTTACTTATTCAGCATCTTATAACTCTTATAAGACACAGTTTCATTTATTACAGTATTTAATACTATTAAAACCCTCAGATACAAAACGTATAAAGAATAAAGTGTCATATACGTACATAGGCGTTATTATTAATAACTTTTCACACCTCTATATGCCTCTATTCATTATTAAGACTCTAATTAATAGTTCATATAAATGTTATATAATAAATCAACGCTGGTGTCATATCGCATAATAGAAGTCAAACCTCAATCTGTTGGTTCAACAAAAAGTAATCTCGAAGCTTTCAATACAATAGTAGGCGTTTCTTTTAAACAAAATACGGAGAATTACTAAGGGTTCTCGAATGGAATTGGAAAGTTTGAAATCTTTAAGGTGGTTTTTAATTTGATTAAAAAAATTAAAGTAAAGTAAAGCAAAATAGGAGGATATTGAGGAAGATTCTGGGACCAGCCAAGAAGGAAGATGGAGGGTGGAGGATGAGAAAGAATAGGGAGATAGAAGAGATGGTGAACGAGCCGAACATTATAGGAGAGACGAAAGCGGCTCGACTCCGATGGCTCGGACACATCACTAGGATGGGGGAGGATCGGGCAGTTAAATGAGCGTATGTGGGACGCCCTAACGGGCGACGTCCGGTCGGACGTCCCAGATACCGCTGGCGCGATGAAGTGGAGAAGGATCTGCGGGAGCTCCGGGCGCCTGACTGGCTCGAGACTGCGCAGGAGAGAGAGCGATGGCGCTCTTTGGTATCGGAGGCCAAGATCCACTTCGGGTCGCTGCGCCAGCGGAGTAAGTAAGTAAGTAAGTAAAGCAAAATACACTTTATTGCACAAATATAAAACAACAAACATGAGATAGAAAAGGAAATAGTGAAGTACAATTTAGGCGGCCTTATCGCTAAGAGCGATCTCTACAATTACATAACTAAACAGTTTTTAAGATAATCATGAATTGTCCTCCTGTATCTGCCTTCCGATAAAGATAGAATGTAAACGTCTATGTCAATTATATGTCTATGGATATTGTGTTGAAGTATTACATTACAAACTTAGTATTACAAAACAATTACGAAAATTAGTATTACAAAACAATTTTCAGGCAACATTCGGGCAGAGGAAATGATTTCGAGAAAGAGGTAGTAGGTGTGCAAGGTTTATGGAAAACGTGAAATAAGAGAATTGTATTTACAACAATAACATATAAATACCAAGGTAATTAATTACCATACTATACTTAATTAAATTAATGGGCAGCATCTACAGGTTAGAGCGTCGGTGGCGTCGTGGCTAGGACGTCGGACTCCCATGCGGGAGGGATGCGATTGACGGTAAAAAATATTTCTTCGTTTCATTAAAAAAATTGTCTATAAATAAATATTCAGTAGTAAATGCATTTTGCAAAGTTAGAATGAATGAATATATATATTTGCACACGATAATTACATTTCACTACTTAAAAGTAACTATGACTTAGAGTAAGTTCACATGCATATGTGTCAAAAGGGTCCCTGACTCAGCATTATACTGTGATGATATGGCTAGACGCTAGCCACCGCCGCGGCGCTGGTTGTCAGTCAGGGCCGGGTGACACGACGACACGGTACGTGACGGTGAGACTAAGTTAGTAAGTACATGTTCTGTTTAATCATGGATGATGAAAAAATTTTGCGTCGGTGGCGTCGTGGCTAGGACGTCAGACGCGGGAGGTCCGGGTTCGAAATCAGGCAATGCCGTTCACCTATGAGTTTCCGTTCTTTCGAAAGACTTACGTACATTTACCGCCTGCTCTGACGGTGAAGGATAACATCGTGAGGAAACTTGCACATTGAGATAACCAGTGTGTGAAATGAGGAAGGCAATGGCAAACCACCCCATTGAATTTGCCACGAGAGTCGTTCTAAGTGATTAACTCCTTAGAATGATCACGACCCTCAGCAATGAGGAATACGGATTAGAAGATCTACAGGTTACAAATATAACGATTACTTACTTACTTAAAGACTATTTATTTTTAATTAAATTTTCAAGAAAAAACAGTACTTAGATTGTTTTTTTGTTTCTCAGGACATGGACAATCCTTATCAAAGCGTCAGTGTAACGCGAAATCGATGCTATGAGTAGGTAAGGGTCGGGATACATCGCAGCGATGCGGTGTTGCGGCGGCGCGGCGCCGCGTCGAGGAAGATTCCGTTGCCGTGCGCCGTTAGTTGATGTTCCAGTCTCAAAAGCAGGATGAGAATACGTCTTTCGCGGTCCTAATCTAGAGAGAACTGGAACTACCACTATTTCGTCATACAATGCTTGGTATATTTTCACTATGCGTCGTGTTTCCACGACATCACAACGGAGTTTTTAGCGGCGCGGCGCCGCGCAGCACTGTGTCACGGCGACGGGCGGCGTCGTGCCGTGGTGATGTGTGTTGGCTCAGACGGTTACTTAGGTGTGAAGTGAAGTGGTCATTATGAGAATTGTTAATTTCAAAAAAGATTATTTCAAAAAGCGCTTATTTCCCGACGAAAACGTAGTGAGAACTTATGGTAGAATCCAAAGTCCTCGGCTAAGTTCTTAGAGCAGCTATTATTTTCACTCGAACCAAACAATGCCATAACAAAAGCGAAGGTGAATGGAATCAAAAAGTATGTCTTTTAATTCATATGAATTTGAATCAAGCCGCCATTGAAATTAGTAGATATCGTCCTGGCTTGTTTGTATTGTCATGTAATTTATGATTTCTTTATGAATTTTATCTTGGAGCAAGGCAAGCTTGGAGTGGTTACGAACGGTAAGGCAGCGCGCTCACTGGTAACCGACAGTTACCAGTTAGGATGCTGTCTGACGTGCTCAAAACAAAAAGATTCCTATATACTTAAAAAGGTTATTCGTAAAATGTTCGAACAGTGTATCCTTCCAGTTCAGTTATGACATACGGAGCGGAAACCTGGACACTAACTAAACAGGCGATTGAAAAGCTCCAAGTGACACAAAGAGCGATGGAGAGTGCCATAGGCATTTCCCTCATGGACAGAGTGCCGAATATCGTGATCTGGAAAAAGACGAGAGTGTCGGATATAGCCAGTAGGAAGGCCCATGTCTTAGTGGAGACGGGCAGGACAGAAGACTGCTCGAGTGGCGACCCCGAGTAGGACGAAGAGGTGTCGGAAGGCAGCCCGCGAGGTGGACCAACGACATTGTGAAGACGACGAGGAAGATGTGGATGCGAATGGATAGATACTGGGGACAATGGTGTTCACAAGAAGAGGGTTACAATAGGCTTAAAAGAAGAAGAAAGTAAGTAAGTACCTAATTAAAATTTCCTTGAATAAAAATGACCAAGTCGTTGATGTTGTTCAAAATTTTTCCAATAGAAAGAAAGAAAGAGTTTATTACCAAGAGCGTACACATACAAAGAATTAGGTACAGAAGATAAAAATGACCATAATTTCAAACAAATATAAGATAAAAATAAATAAACAAAAGTAATTAAGTTTGATAAAGGTGGTGTGCAGCACCGGGAAAAGGGGACTGCCTCAGCCTGTTGCCGTTGCACTTTTAGGAGTCTTATGTCTGGTGTACGTTTCCCATTAACTTGACATATTTGCCCTGAAAATGGCTCCAAAAACAATACTTATTTTCCCATGGGAACCTCAAATTTCCCGCGGTAACCTTATTTTTCAGCGTTCATAAAGCACACCTTAGACTGCGAAGGCTCTCCATTCACGCGGGCAACACGTCGCATCGTGTCGACGCCCACGCAATCGTCTGTAGCCAGGATTGTCACATTTGTGCTCGGGATATTATTGTCCTATAATTTATGAGATTATGATGAGCATGGTTTCTCATTTGCATGGTCTTTTTCGATCCAGAATTATTTCTCCAAGACTTTTGTATACTACTTCTGCAATGGTAAAGTGCCTACATACACAAACAAATAAAGACAAAAGAAGTAGATTACGAATTATTAACGTCAATGAATAGTTTAGCCTGACGTCAAATTATATAATAAAAAACTAGCCCAGAGCTGCGAGTCCGGCCTCGCTCTCTTATGGATCCATACTGAGCAAAAAACGTTTGCATTTTCAATAAATTATACCAACCAAGCATGGCAAGCAAATCAAACAGCTGTGCCAAATTACCACATTGCCAATTAACAGTAGTTCCTCAGAAAAACAGCTGTGACATCCAGGCGGACGAACGGGCGGATGGACACCGAAGTCTCGCCATAAGGGTTTCTTTTTTACCGTTGTGGTACGGATCCTAAAACGGGAACTTAAGCTCTACCCAGAGACGGTTAGGATAGTATGGCACCAGACTAACGGTCACATCACCGATGAGGACCGCATGCTCCATCGTTGACCTCATCGTCGCTTACCATCAGGCGAGATCGAGGTCAAATGCGGGTTTAGTAGTCAATAAAAAAAATTAAAAAAAGAGGAGAACCATAAAATTATTTTATTTTCTTGTGTTACTAGATCATAAAATGTATGTATGGACCTGGATCGAGAATTTCTTTAGGACCTGGCGAACGACATAATAATAATCACTTCAGTTGTTTTGAGAACGGTAAAAACTCTGAACGTTTTATATCTGAAGAAATAGGAGCATGCAGTTTATCTGTGAATTTCACATATCCTTCAAAAAGAGAGTCACAAGAAAACTCTTAAAGGATTAGAGGCGGTGACAGATTTAGTTTCCACAAGTAAAAGTGAGCCTCTTAAACGACATTAATTGAAGGCTGAAATAACCAGGGCAATGCCAGCTGATCCAGCTGCCCTAGGTGAAAAAATATGCAATGTGGTAACCCACAACCCTACACCAACCGATCGCATACATTACGTTACTCTGGGATATTTTTAGCCCGCAACTATACGCTTTGATTCAGGACGCCATTGTCGTCCAGCTCACAATAAGGGGTTAGTAATGCCACTGCTTATATGGAAATTGTTTCTGTATGTTTCTTATATGTGACAATTAGATGATTTATGGTTACTCTTAAGATTTACTTATGTGTGAGCTTCAGATCACCTGGCTACATCTTAGCTTATAGTATTGATAACGTAAAACTGAATTGTCAAGCGACATTTCGCCTTATAACTTTGACCTTAATATGCAGTTTCTCCTTTTTTTCGAAGACTTACTATACCTTCACTTATTGTTCTAACGGTGAAAGAAAACATCATGAGGAAGCCTGCTATTCTAATTAAAGTATCGAATAAGGGATGTGAAATCCAGCAGTAAGCACTGGGACCTCATGGCACTTGGAGAGGCCTCTGGCCCAACAGTGGGGACATTACCGATAATGTCGAATTTTATTAATAAAGGGAACAGACGGGTAATCGTGCCATTTGATGATAAGTGTTCACCGTCGCCCATTACATTGTAAAATTATACTGTTTCTGTACGAACTTACTTTCTATTACCACTATCTATTAAGGACATGTATTTAGTTTAGTATTTAAGGGCTAATTACATTATTAATTATCAACAATGAATCCAGATTTCTTTAGTAAGTCTTTTATACTATTAATAATATAAATAATCAAATCAAACATTAACAAAAGAAACTCATCACAGTCATCACGTTCTTCTTGAATGTTCAGTGATGGATAGAATTAATAAAATAACACTATTGTATGAGTTGTATGAGGAGTGAGGATCGACATTGAGTGTCGGTGACGGATTGTGACTCAAAACATAAACAGTGATGATTTTGTATGAATTGAAATGCAGTATGCGTTCAGAATTCAGAGAAATCGATAAAAAAAAAGAAATTTCTTTCTTAATGATTCAGGAAAATATAAGCTTCTCTCATCACTAACTTAACTACCGAAATCATAAGATCGTTGACCGAAATACATTATTTGAATGCTAATCGTCGTGCAATGCGTCGATCATGAAAAACCAATTAAGATGGTGTGGCCACGTTCAGCGCATGGATGACTGTAGAATACCGAAAGCCGTATTCTACTCGGAGCTCTCCAGTGGGAAGCGCAAATCTGGTGGACAGTTCCTGCGTTATAAGGACGTGCTGAAGCGACACCTAAATGCCTGCGACATACCAACTGAGCGGTGGGAAGAGCTGAGAAGAAGAGCCAGTTTGAAGAGGCACGTCTAGCTGATCTTGATAACAAACGCCATATAAGGAAAATCCGCCTAAAGCCTTCCTACCACTACACATAGAACAGTGCCGGACAACTCTACTGCGATCGCTGTCCCGGTCGGTCTTCAAGAGCAAGTATGGATTCGCCAGCCACATTCGAGCGCATGCTAGAAACTTTCGACGAGGAGGACTATATGAATGCTAATATGTGAGCAACTGCTCGAAATATACAAGGTACTTTTTTTTTTAATCATCCAGTATGTTGAATTTAAGGGCCCTCTGTAATGTGCTAGCAGTTTTTCTGACCAGTCTGGTTAGGGTCTAAGAACTGAGTAAGTATAACTAATAATCGCAATTTATAAAGAAAAGTACGAGTAAATTAAACTTGTCACAACCCTGAAACTGATCACTTTTGGTGATTGTGCTCATACAAACTTTTAATTTGGAGGTCCAAATCTGCGATATATTTTTCAGCTAATTTAACTGAGCACCGTACTTTGTAACCACAATCGCAATGATAGTTAATGAATGGGTAGGTATTATACTGAAGCTGGACATTTAGATACAGTAGGACAATTTGATAATCTGGGTAGCTATTACTGTTCTCAAAACGATGATATCATTACGATGGCGTGCTAAACAGAGACAATACTATCGCATTGGTATAGCGAGCTCCGTCAATAGAGACGAAAAACGTGTGTTAAACAGTTGACACACGTTTTGAGAACGGTAAAAACTCTGGACGTTTTATACCCGAAGGAATAATAGCATGCAGTTTATCTGAAAACTTCACATATCCTTCAAAAAGAGAGTCACAAGAAAACTCTTAAAGGATTAGAGGCGGTGACAGATTTAGTTTCCACAAGTAAAGGTGAGCCTCATAAGCGACAAATTGATTTATAGTTTCCTCGCAAATAAAGCCTTCGGCCCCCGGACTGTGTTGCTGTGGTTTATTTGTGTTTTACTTGTGAATGGCTGCAGGCAATGACTTGGAGGATGTAGGCTTTATGCCTTAGAGCACGTGGTATCATTCATTACGGTTTGTGTGATACAGCTGGCTACAAAGTAAGTTGGCTAATCTGAGATTTTTTGTTACCAACTTATACTTACAATGACACTGTTTTTAACGATTGATAACGATGATAACGACATAAGTATCTACTTACTTGAAAATTTCCTGATAAAACCTGAACAACTTTATGATTTTCGCAAAAATAATAATTGTGAGGGCACTTTTACAAGGAGTAACAAAAAAAACTCTAGAGTCGAAAGGGAAGTGTTCGAAATCCATAACTGACTAACTTTTACTATGGGAACAATTCTGAAATCGCGAAAAAAATATATCAATGCCTACATGACCGAAATGTATTAAACAGCTGATTTATTTCCGCGATTTCAGTGTTGGTCTCATATTGAAACTTATTCAGATATGGGCACTGAACATCCCCCCTAACCAATAAGCGCTATGGATACCCCGTTAAATAATATTCAATTTATCTTACCCAGTTAAACAAGTCTCAAGAACAATTACTGCAACATAAAACCTCATTAAACAAATTCTAAACATCCTGATACCAGAAAAGCCAATAACAATACGTCAGTTTAAAAACGCTATGATGATCGACTTCCTTGCGCGTGGGCAGTATCGGATTAAATTAACAAGATTAGATTGGTCTTAATGGCTGTGAGACGCGTGAGGCGTCGATTGACAATAATTAGTGACTCACGCGCATATCGGGTCACTCGATTAGGGTAATCGGTGAGCTCTCTTCCTGGATTTAGCTTTATTTGACCTATTTTTGGAGTTATTATTATTATATATTTAAATCAGACAGGGGTCCATACAAATAAAGTTAGTATATTATATTACTTAAAGCTATGTTAGTAAATTTTTTTATTAAAAAAATAATACCAAGCCCATGGTACCGACTCCAAAGCACTGGACGACTACTTCGCATTGACGTGCAGGTATATCCAGTGCCTCAGGATCGGGGAGTCAGAGGACTCGGCAAACATTAACAGGATGTTTCTGGGACTGCTATGTACACGGTTTGTTAACGTTAAATCTCATCCCAAGAGCTTCAAACATTTCCATAAAAAGAATTATACTCGTATTCATCCAGTTTACCAGAGAATGTTGGGACAGGCAACTTTGGTACTTACGACCTTTTAGGTTCCGAAACCATTGTACTGAAGCTGGATGCCTGCTCACTATTGGTTTGAAATATTTCCGCATTTTTCCGTTCAACATCATAGCACATTTGATTATTATTTAAAATGAAGTGAATATACCCATGGTTTGGTTTTTTTAAATCGAGTAAAATTTGTATAATCGTGTAACGTTTCCATACGTACAAAGATCTCAAATTCACTATGGGTGCCTATATTTTTTCACAAACTCAATCGATAAAGTTTAAGTATAAAATTGTATACTAAAACATAGTTTTGAAAAAGTGTGACCAACCTCGCCATATTTTTTTTTCAATTATTATTTATGGATGTCTTAGCATCGTATCTTATAGTATCTTAGCTCGTATAAAATTAAATAATAATTGAACAATAATTTATACAGACAATAAGATAGCTTAGTAAATAGGTACATTACATATCTATACAAAATTTACAAGCGTGAACATTTTCAATACAAAAATCATTTCAAGATAATGTATCAGGGTATAAGCACCAATTTGGTACCTCATTGTATGGTAACACGACGCAGTTAGTGGCACAAAGGAGGTACAAGGAGGAGGAAATTGGGCCGCATACCCTTTCCGGAGTGTTAATTGTTTGCCTTATTTTGAATTTTCGAAGATTGGTTTCGGGTTTTGGTCTGTCATCAAAATAATTATACTTTGTACTGTATATTGAAAAACAAAGTGTGAAAAACACCCTCTAATATATTTTTACAAAATTTTAATGTTGATATTTGGATTTGGGTCAAGGGAATTCGTAATGTGTGACATTTTGAAGTAAGTATCTTATTCCGTTTAATGAGACTCGCGTGACAGACGGATGGATGGACGATCGGATGAACTGAGTAGCATCAGGAATAGGGTTACGTTTTTGTACAGTGGAAGACATCAAGCTATACTTTGTGGAACCCTGTCGCAATTATGTTATTATTAATTATCTAACATCTTCATGTATTATAATACCTGAAGATGTGTAAACGAAACCGGTCGTAATTAATAAAATACAGTAAAAACCCGTGAAACAGTATATTATTTAAGTCTAATCATGTACTACAAGGTTCGAGTTACGACCGGTTTCGTTTACACATCTTCAGGTATTACAATACCTGAAGATGTGTAAACGAAACCGGTCGTAATTAAGAAAATACAGTAAAAATACCTGAAGATGTGTAAACGAAACCGGTCTTAATTAATAAAATACAGTAAAAACCCGTGAAACAATATATTATTTAAGTCTAATAATGTTATTATTCTTTGACATCCGTATGAAAAGTGTCAATAAAGTTAACGCGACAAAGTACTACTGATGTTTGTGTTGTCCACTGTACAGATCACTACGTCACCCAAATTAATATATTTAGTACAATTTTAAAAAGGGCTTCGGGTCTTAAGACTTCGGTTATTGATAGCGATACGCGAATTTACTAAGACTGTAGTAAGAGAGAGACAGACCAATTTACCCGAGTCCCGAATTCCCTTCTAAGATCTCACGGACAGTAGGTATTTTTTTAAATTTTTTATTGACCCCGAATTTGACCTCGATCTCGCCCAATGAGGTCGACGATGGAGCATGCGGATCCAGTAAATGCTTATTCACTCTGGCCTTGAAGATCCCAAGGTTGTAGGTTTCGGGAATAACAGACGCCGGCAGGCTGTTCCATTCCTTAGCCGTTCGCATAATGAACGAAGAAGCAAATCGCTTCGTACGAGCAGATGGGATATCAACAACATAAAGATGGTACCCCTCCCCGCGTCTGGTAGTCCGAAGGCGGACTGGAGATGCTGGAATTAGGTCGTGCAATTCCGATGCGCATTCTCCGAAATGTATCCAATAAAATACCGATAGACAGGCAACCTTGGTAATTTGCAACCAATGACTTTCTGGTCACACGCTTTCAAATTCCTCAAGTCATCTTAAGTCATGACATTAAAACACGTCTGTCGATGATGGAGATCGAAATTATATTAATTGAAAATAAATCAATAAGAAATGATTGTAAAGGTGACTACAGTTTATACCGCAGTTTATATAGCAGTTCTATACCGCTGCTGGCTTCTGTATACAATATGGTTGATTTAAGTGTCATTTTAAATATGGATTTTCTGCAGGATCGAAGTCAGTTTCTAGTCGTATTCTTTATAGACGAAGTTCATGATCATTCCATGTACTAGTAAATAATCACATAAAACTACTCTCTTAGCTGATTTAATTATGGTTTTGCTATTATCTTCACGATATCACACACCATTGTGTAACACACCAGGTAACCAGTTCTCTCAGTGTTAGAGCAACCGTTAAATGTCTTCGTCTTTCGAAAAAAAAACGAAAATTTGTAGACAGAAAGAAAGAATTTTTTTTTTTTTTTTTTTTTTTTTCCAAGAGATGTATGTGTGCGACAATTAATGTCAAAAGATAAAAATGATCATGTAGAAATAATATTGTTATGAATCTGGACATCGCACACGAATGTCCGATGACCACGTTTTTGTTAATTTTTGCTAATTTACCAATATATACGCATAAATACATACCTGATATGAAGAAAAAACTCGATCATATTTTCGGCCGAGCTCTAAAAGTTTCTATCAAAATGGAAAAAATGGAAAAATGAGACTGGATGATTTATTATTTAAATAGTAAAGTGTATTAGGCACCTTAACTCTGAAATCGAATGATAAATCAAAATGAATATGGATTGTCAAAGGATTATTGTGTACAGCGTCAAGAAAGTTCACGCTTTGGTAAAGTTATACCATTGTATGAATATAACCTACCTATATGTAGACATTTAACTAACATTAAATTAATATTCTAACAATTAACTTTTTAGACTAATAAGGTATTCGGCAAAGGATAATATTGTTCTCGGTTTTCCTTTGCAGTAACCGAGTTCAAAGTTATCAAAACAATTGCAATAATTACATCATAGGAACTAATGTAGGCAGGTAAACTTTATTTTAACCTCAAATCGTTTGAGTCTATTAATACGACTCGAATCATCGTACTACTACATCCAATCCATAATTTATTAAACGTCCTTAAAGTTAAGTCTTCATTAAAATACAAGCTATCCCTTTCTACGCCACAGCTTTAGATGACACGAGACTTAAGGAAAACTTTTTTTTATTTTTTATTTACTTCTAAACCCGCATTTGACCTCGATCTCGCCTGATGGTAAGCGACGATGAGGTCGACGATGGAGCATGCGGGTCCAGTAAATGCCTATTCACTCTGGCCTTGAAGATCCCAAGGTTGTAGGTTTCGGGAAATACAGACGCCGGCAGGCTGTTCCATTCCTTAGCCGTTCGCATAATGAACGAAGAAGCAAATCGCTTCGTACGAGCAGATGGGATATCAACAACATAAGGATGGAACCCCTCCCCGCGCCTGGTAACCCGAAGGCGGAATGGAGATGCTGGAATTAGGTCGTGCAATTCCGATGCGCACTCTCCGAAATGTATCCTATAAAATACCGATAGACAGGCAACCTTGCGCCGATTAAGAAATTATTAACATTAAGAAATTATTTGTTTATTTACATATTTCATAACAACACTAACAGTTATTTCCAAACGTGTGTTACATGTCAAGTTAGATTATACAACATTGCATTTTATATTGGTACTGAAGTAGGAGGAGCGGTCATTTCAAAATGACTCTGCAAATGATCCCTACAGCACCGGGCAACCTATTGTAGGTATCAAATGCAAACATTTCACCCAGCCTAACAAACACTAGATACGGCTAACTTTTGATATTCAATAAACTCTATTCGGATTTAGATTAAAATATTTTAGATAAATTTCATTAATGTAAGTTAGTTTAAGGGTTTTTTGTCATATTTGAAAATAAAAAATAACTGAACATAACGTGCCGAGGCTAGAAGTCTCGACTCGGTGTCCGCGAATAGGTCCAAGGAGCTGTTCCAGGACAGCACCGCAACGAACGGCTAGACGTAAAAGTCCGGTACTTTCGTCCAGCCCTACCTCTCAAATCGCCCAGTAGCACTCAAAATCAAGCTGTTGACGTAGCTACTGGACTCAAAATTAATCTTATTGATCGAATGACAGGTATGGAACCCGGTACCTCTGACGCGTCAATCCTGTTTCATTTGACTTTTATTTCGCTGTCTCACACTCGGGTTTATTTTGGTCGACCTTAAATCCGGTTTAGAGCATTATTGATGATCGAGTGTTCGATCGTAATGTTTTTTTATCTGTACTTTTTCATCGCTTTTGTGGCTTTATTCTGCGTACTAATTATATTTTCTATTTTTTTTTGTACATTATGCTGTTTGTCGTGTATGAGATTACTACTACTACATTTGTCATGTGGTAATAGGAACGCAAAAAATAAGGATTATTTAACATTATTTTGAAATAAATATCCCTCGAATAGAATAGAATTACATAATGCTCTTCCAACCCGGAATATTCCGAAGAAAAAAGGCATACCGTCACTGATTTCTAAGAGAACACATTTTAATTCGGTGAATAAAGACTTGAGGGACAATTTCAGCAAAAAATATTGAAATAACAGACTTATTTGCAGATTTATAACAAGGTCAGAATAGTTTTAGAATATTTTTAATGTTAACATCTCAATAATGTTTCTTAGTATTGAAATAAAATACCAAAACTTCCTCCTGAAAAGTTGCGCTTTATTTATAGGATACGAAGATATGCGCGTCTGTGGCGTAGTGACTAGGATTCCGGACTGCCATGCGGGTGGGTCGGGATTGAAATCATACAATGTCATTTATATTTTGAATTTTAATGAGTTTTTAGGTTTTTTTCGATAAACTTACGTACATTTATCGACTGCTCTCACTGTGAAAGAAAAAATCGCGAGGAAACCTGAACACCGAGATAACCAGTGTGTGAAATGTGGAAGGCAATGGCAAACCATCTAATTAAATCTGGCAAGAAAGTATTAAACGTTCTAAAATGCATTATTTTTATAATGGCGACACTAAATACGTAGCATGATGGAACTAATATTAACAATATTCCAGAAGCACGACATTAATATGTACAATATTTTGTATGGAAATCGAGTTTGTTTGTTTGTGTGTAGTCTCTTTACTGTACACACACCCACAAATAAAAGAAAAAAATACACAGAAAATAAAAACATTACAATAAGTACAAAGGCCTTATCCCATAGGGATCTCTTCCAGCCAACCTACCTACAACAACCAACAAGTCGTAGTGTTAAGATAAAACCTTAAGAAAAAAAAAATTCGCTTAATCACTAAATTACAACAAAATCAAACCTAATTTACAACAATTTGGAAGTAGCAAACGCCAGGTAAACCTGACCGCATAAAGTCCATCGTGTCCTCCATCACAACAAAAGCTTTCACATTGATTTGTGAGCTTTTTTATACAGCTTTTGTAGAGGCCTAATGTGGGAATAGTACCGCCCACTGATCGACGTCGATTTGGGTAAAAAAAGGCTAATTTTGGAGATGAAATCATGAACAAGGGAGATTATAGGGTTGATTTGGTGTTAGCGTGACACGAAAGCTTAAGTTTTGTTAATGTTTTAGTTAAAGCAAGATTTGTCATAGCTCCAAATCCAAGCCACTACGCTCAGATGATCGGTGCAAATTGTATGTAATGTAATGTAATAACGGGCAGGTTTCCGCAACTCGACGTCTTCAGCGCCTTTTTTTTATTTTTATTTACTACTAAACCCGTATTTGACCTCGATCTCGCCTGATGGTAAGCAACGATGAGGTCGACGATGGAGCATGCGGGTCCAGTAAATGCCTATTCACTCTGGCCTTGAAGATCCCAAGGTTGTAGGTTTCGGGAAATACAGACGCCGGGCAGGCTGTTCCATTCCTTAGCCGTTCGCATAATGATCGAAGAAGCAAATCGCTTCGTACGAGCAGATGGGATATCAACAACATAAGGATGGAACCCCTCCCCGCGCCTGGTAGTCCGAAGGCGGAATGGAGATGCTGGAATTAGGTCGTGCAATTCCGATGCGCACTCTCCGAAATGTATCCTATAAAATACCGATAGACAGGCAACCTTGCGCCGATGTTCCAGATTTTGCAGATTATTTTGCGTGTGGTGGAAACTACTACTTACTCGAGCCACCCCAACCTCACCAGAAAGACCAGCAGTCCTTTAATGTCCTGTAGGACTTCGGAAAGTGATCCTGGTAGGTGGTCACCTCACTGCACTCCAAAAGCACGTGGGCGACCGTCTCCTCTGCCTCCATGCAAGCTCTGCACAGGGGGCTGTCTGTGAACTCTGTGATACCTATGTTGAGCGCTGAATGATTGAATGAATACTCTTTATTGCACAAAATTAGTATGACACAATGCGTACAAAACGATTAATACAATCTAGGCGGTCTTATCGCTAAAAGCGATCTCTTCCAGACAACCTTCTGGTGGAGTAATTTAAGAACTGTAGGAAGACTACTTCTATATTAAATTGTATGTATAGTATAGTATAACTCTCACGTCCATAATTCCCGAGGGGGTAAACAGAGGAACCACCTTCATCACAGGAACTTCCCACTTTTCGGCGGAAGATTTGGTGGACAAACGTGATAGGTGGCGTGCCCATCGCCGTCTACTAGGTGTAGAATAGTATCCACTAAGACCCTTAGTCGCCTCGTACGACACCCACGGGAAGAGTTGGGGTGGTGCTAGTCTTTATGGCCGGCATGACACAGCACAATTGTATGTAATACCGATTATGTACCGATTCTGTTTCAAAATATCCTTATATCAGGCTAAACATTTATTTGTGAATTTTTTCTTAAAAATTTGTTTAAATTCATCTATCTATTAAAATCATATTACGGTTATCTTGTAGATTACATAGGTAAGTACAGTACGGATTAATGCAATAAAACCCTTCTTTACGGAACTCTATAAACTTCTAAGGCACAAATTCGATTATAATCGTTTAGAATATAAAATCGATTCGTGACGTACATAAGTATCGAGCTAACTCGCCCTATCCACAACTCGGATAAATCGCGAAATTATTTATATCGATACAAAGAAATAGAGTTTGTCTGTCAAATCATTTCTTCAACAGTTTTTTGGGTAATTCGAATGACTTACGTACACTTGATAACCAGTGAGTAAAATGGGAACGGCAGTGTCAAACCGTCGCATTAAATCTGCCAAGAAAGTCGTTCTATGTGACAACGTTGCAAGAAGAGAACGCTAATACAGAATTTTGAAAATTTGACTGGACTTGCTAGGTGGAGCTCCGAATCTTTTAGACAAGGGCCAGGTTACCTATTCCCTTAAAACCGGGACAGTATTACTACTATTAGAATACGACTATGGCTCAATTTACACTGCCGCGGAATAGAATGGAAGCGAATTTTTGCAACGTAATTGTACATAGCATAATGAACTTTATGTCAATTGTGTAACATACAAAATACGAGCCAAAAAAGAAAAGTAGTTAGGGGAATTCTCGAGAATGCGCGAGGATTCCCCGGAAGACGCGCGACCTCTTTTTTGGCTCGTATTTAACACAATTGAGATAAAGTTCATTATGCTATGTACAATTACGTTGCGTAAATTCGCTTCCATTCCATTCCGCGGCAATGTAAAATGACCCTAAGAGAAGAGTCGCGGGCCAGAGCTAGTCAAGTAACCAGTCTGCAGTAACGACGAGTGCATAGCCTACCTATACAAATTAGTTGCATTATCGTTGTTGGTAGATTACATGCACTATTCACGTAAGTGCATCGATAAATGTATGGAATTTGTCTTTAGAAGTTCTCTTGAACATGAAGGTACGCTTTGTATGGAACGTTGTTTCCGGTTTGCAAAATGCGTTAGATGATGTTCGATTGATGGTAAAAAATATTTCTTCGTCTTATAAATTTCTTAAAAAAAATGTCTGTAAATAAATACTCAGTAGTAATTGCATTTTGCAAAGTTATATAATATATATATTTGCACACGATAATTACATTTCAGTACTTAAAAGTAACTATGACTTAGAGTAAGTTCACATGCATATGTGTCAAAAGGGTCCCTGACTCACATTATGCTGTGACGATATGGCTAGACGCTAGCCACCGCCGCAGCGCTGGTTGTCAGTCAGGGCCCGGTGACACGACGACACGGTACGTGACGGTGAGACTAAGTTAGTAAGTACATGTTCTGTTTAATCATGGATGATGAAAAAATTTAGCGTCGGTGGCGTCGTGGCTAGGATGTCAGATGCGGGAAGTCCGGGATCGAAACCAGGCAATGTCATATACCGGAGTTTTTCGGTTTTTTCGAAAGGCTTACGTACATTTACCGACTGCTCTGACGGTGAAGGAAAACATCGTGAAGAAACATGCACACTGAGATAACCAATGTGTAAAATGGGGAAGGCAATGGCAAACCACCCCATTAAATCTGCCACGAGAGTCTCTTTATATGATTAATTCCTTAGTAATGAGAAATACGACTTAGAAGAAGATGAAAAATTTAGTCTGCAGGCGCATTTTTTCTTCCATAGTTTTGAAAAAGTGTTTGATTAAATTGTTAATTTTTTAGTGAAGACTTTGACCCGCGTTTAACCTTGAGGTCTCACTTGGTGGTAAGTCTCGATGAGGTCGGAGATGGATCACACGGCCTTAGTAAATACTGGCTCTTCTATAAACTCTGCCGAAACACAATCAACGGTATGTATTTGAAGACAGACTTTACATGCTTTAGACTACCCTAGGGTATGGCATTATGCTGAGCTGAGGCCTATTTGGTGCTGCAACATACGCCGTGCATTATTATTAATTTAGTTTAAGAATACATTGTATAGTATATACGTATATGTATACACTTATATATTATTGTATAATATATAAGAGGAATTGTGTGTGTGCTGCAGACAGCAAATAAACGTGTTTCTATTCTATTCTACATAGAACGGTAGTCGTTTGCCAGGCGGACTCTGAACCTCTTCTTCTAGGACCTCTCCTACCACCAGAAAGTTACTGGAGCTATTCTCCTCGAAACAAATATTTTCAAGATACTGACAAAAAAAATTTACATAAAAAGACGTGATTATTGAATTAATTTTAACAACCGTGTATGGTCATTTCCATTTAAAAATAATCCAATATAAATAATATCAGGCTACGAGCCATCACTAAAATATTATTCCCAGACTGAATTCTCGATCATCATTGAAGTAAATCACTCGTTATAAAAGTTACTCTCTCAATATTCATATCCATAAACTGCCATTAAAATCGAATTATTGATCTCCACTATAGGAAGATCTACCCCACCTCCCATTCTCTAAACTTATGATAATACCGAAGAGGGAAGCTATAGGGAGTATCACAGGTAAAACTAAACTGGTTGTTAGTGGTGAGGGTAGTTCAAGTTCATTGGGGACAGGTGGCGTTAGTATCGGATGCGCAGGAGTCGAATATGAAATGAACGAGGTTTGTAACGACATCTTTTGGGGAGTAGCGTTATTTATTTTCTGGTTTATTTTTAATTTGCTATTTTTATTTCATTTTTCGCGCGCATAGGGTTCATATTTTTTGGTATTTCAACCTTGATTGGATTATTAGGCCACTACCATCTCTACTTCTAGTTTCTTACATGTATATTTTGTTTAAGTTTCTTCATAGCATTTTTTTATTACAATAACGTCTTTCTTCATATCTTGATACTGCTGAAAAGAGTTTCTGTATTTCACCGTGTTTATTTTTTTTAATATTATATTCGTATTTAAGATCTGGTCACAGGTAGAGCCTTGTTTCTAGGTAAAGCACTCGAAGTGGTATCGTCAGGTGTGACATAGAATAGAGCATTGTCACTGTTATCAATAGCATCATCATCATCACCTATAGAATAGACTCCTAGGATTTTAGAAGCAATGCATAGTTTATCTTTGACATCGTTTGTCTGTCTTTGAAACTCGCGTTTATCTACCTTGCTTTACAGTTGCTTGTGGGAAATCCAAAAACCACAACGTTGTCTTACGAAATGCTTCAATAAAAGCTTTCAACAAGTCATTCACTCGTCACATTGACCTTTCTTATGGAGTTCTGTTTAAGACCGTCACGTAGACAAGTTAAATCGTGGATAATAATTATGACTCATTCGGATAAAGCCTGCATCTGATCTTTGCTTTTGTTTTATAACAGATTTGTCTGTTTGTCCTTCCGTTTGATTTTTTTTTATTATATAGGGAGAGCAGAAGAGTATACGGGTCACCTGATGGTAAATGTTCTCAATCTCCCATAGACATTTCACCTCACTTTACTGTTATTAGAGGGCTCAGATGGAGTGCCTCGTATATCGTTAATTACGCTAGGTCTTTTTCAAACCGAATCACAGCGGTTCGCGACCCGTGGACCCACCACGATATCCCACCAGTGCAATGCAAGTATTTTTTTTGCGGCAGTAATACGTAAAAGGATGGTACCACCCCAGGCATACTCTGCACAGAGGCATACCACCTTCAAAAAGTATTTTAAAAGATATTCAAGTCTACTTTTAGACAAAATGAGAAACGATGTATTTTGCATCGATGTATTATGCATCATCTTCTATTCTTCTGTTATAGAAACTTCAAATTTTAGCTTTTCAAAAATTTTAGAAACACTATTTCCATTCAAAGGTGTAAATAAACAATCTCTACCGTTAAAGACATTAGAGATTCTCAACCCCAAAACCTCAAGCGCAGTAACAGGCAAAAGCTAGTCAAACAATAAACATTTAAAAGAAGATTTAGAGCTCCCACGGATGGAGTAATAAAGATAATTTTAATACAAAAGTCAGTAAGCACGCGCGCAAACGCGAAATGAACATGAAGTCATGACGAGATCGAAATCTTTTCCTGCGCCCGCGCACAAACGAGTTTCTTTTTCATTATCAGATCGATTGAGGGGGCGGGGCTACCTTCGATCTGTGACACTATACCTGTCTCATTCACTCAAGCTTTACGCGTCAATTGTGGCGTCGATTAGAAAGAGATGGGGGTTTTCACGCTCGATCAATTCGATTGACGTTTCGACTTCTTTTACATTTTCTATGTATTTTCTTGGTACAGGACATTGAGTTTGGAATGTTGATTTGACATGTGTCTATATGTGGGTAGGGTAGTTTGTAATGATTATCTTGTTTGCGAAATGTGTTGTTGCGAGCTTTTCAAAAACTTTAAAGAAATGTAACGGAGGGATTATAGAATTTTCTACGTACAGTTTTTAGAGATTAGTCCAGCGTTTGACCTGATAATAAGTGATGAAGAGGCTAAAGATGGAACGGGTGGGTTTTGAAATGGCTTGCTGGACATCATGTTGAAGCAAAGATTATTATTTGTGGCTAACATTAATTTATTTTCATTTATTCATTCAATGTGGCTTATAGAAGGCGTTATGGAAGGGGGGATGTTATGGAGGGAAATATCAAACACAAAACCTTACTTTTCAACCTTAATGAAACATAAAATGATAGTGTTGTAACAACAATTTTGCCGCACCAGATACATTTTATGCTGCCATAACAAAACGTATCCGAACTAAAATCTCTATGCGCGGCTGGTAGCAAATCCGATAATGTACTGTACAAAGTTGCCACCGTTTACCGCCCGCGAAAAACCCATTTTGCCGCTCGATATACCAGCCGTATCAAGATGGCTGCAATTAAAGGTTGGATGGCAATGCTGGAATAGGGATGCTGCTGTTTTTGGATGCGGCATCATTGTGAGCATACTTATAATCGTATGATGAAATGGTTATTTTGGGAAGTTGATGTTTTGAGAAGTGGATGTTTTGGAAAGGTTGGATGGCAATGCTGGAACAGGGATACTGCTGTTTTTGAATGCGGCATCATTGTGAACATACTAATAATCGTATGATGAAATGGTTATTTTGGGAAGTTGATGTTTTGGGAAGTGGATGATTTGGGATGTGGATGTTCTGACATATGGATGTCTCGGAAAGTGGATGTTCTGAAAAGTGGATAAGTGGAAAGTACTTACATGTTTTGGGAAGTGGACATTATGAATCGGAAGGAGTCTGAAGAATATAATTATTTATTCTTCAGCAGGCATCATTGCCTCATTCAACTCTGTGCAGAGTCAGTCTGGGGTGGTATCACCCTTTTACCAACTTCTGTTTGTATTGCTGTATTTGTAAGAGAGCCAGCGTAATTGCGGGCACCTGAGGCATTCCAACTACGGGTGTATATTCCAGCTCCCAAGTTCCTCCCGTCACAGTAGCGTACGGATGAAACCATTTGAGTCGAAGTTATACCAGATGCCTTCTCCAAGCTCCCAACCGCATCCCACACATGACCAAAAACTGAATTGCGCATAGCGTTTTTACTGCGTTCAGCGGAACCGTATGACTAGACGAGCTGGATCATTAATCCCGAAGTTCAGTTCAGATGCGAGCGAAGCGATAAAAATTACGCTCGTGAGCTCTAGCCGACCGCGACCGTGGAATAAGGGCTTTATAGCTGGGACTTCGATATGCTTTTTGAGATATATCGAATTGATTAGGGATAGTTTGTGGTTATTTTTGTTTTGAACTGCGAAAATAATATTTTGAATAAGAAAGAGAGTTACTAGCACAGAAATTGCACCGTTTCCTCTTGAAAATCTATGGTTACCAGTGACATTAATACGACATGAGTTGTGTAGCTTTATGACTGTGAATTCGGGTGCTTTGGTGAGATCGAATCGACTAGAGATAGAAATAGTGATGGTAAGAAATGTGTGATCATTTTGTTTGTAAGTAAGTAAGTAATATGTTTATTTCACACACAGCAATGACCGAAACAGTTATAATTATGATAAAATAATTATGTAGTCAAAGGTAAACATATCTAAATCAAGTCTGATGGTCTGCTGTTGTTGTGAAAAGGGGTCTCAACTCAGCCTATTGCTGCAGACAATAATGCCTACACCGCTGGTATTCTGTTGGACCATGACCATGTATTATGTTCATCATCAACAGCAGCCTATTAATATCCCCACTGTTGGGGCACAGGCCTCCCCTTACTTAAGGGAGTACAGGCCATGATCCACCGAACGAGCCCAGTGCTGATTGGTGGATTTCACTCCCCTTCGGATTTTTTTAAATTTCCTCATATATGCAGGTTTCCTCACGATGTTTTCCTTCACCGTTAGAGCGGTCAGTAAATGTACGTAAGTAAGTCTTCGAGAAAATTCGGAAAAGTCATTGGTACATGGCATTTGCATGGTTTCGAAACTGGACCTGGAGCATGGGAGTCCGGCGTCCTAGCTACTAGGCCACCTATTTATATTTTGTTACTTGGAGATAATTAAACGCATAGATGAAGTGTTTTTATTGCAGAAGTTTAATAGTGGTTTTTTTAAATTATTTTTTTTAATCATTGTTTTTGAGGCTTTGATACACAGCGAAGTGACCATGCCAGCCTCGTTAGGGTCACTAAGAGAAGGGATGGGAAGCTCAAGTATTATTAGAGTCAGCCCTCGCTTTGAGAGCTGGTTTAACATAGTGACTTTATGTTAACAATATTGTAAAGGAGAATGGGCACTTTAGTATGGAAACCGTCCGGATTGGGTTAAACGAACGTTGAATTGAGTGAACACATTAACTAAGTTGTTAAAAATAAAGTGGAAATTACAATGTACTTCACTTTTCAAATAAACCAACAAATTCTTTTCAAATACCGCAACGCTTTCTTTCAAATTCACAAAAATTTTTTACAAATTCTCTAAAAAAATATCCGTCAAACGTCAGCGGTACACGTGGCCGCATTTGAAATTAATAAATATCTTACGGCAATTAAAAAGGTTTTTTTTTTCTTTTAAAAAACGGCGGAGGGAACGTCGCGCCCGGGGGCTCATCGACTGGCATCGCTCAGAAATGCGTATCTAAATAATTATATGGCGTAAACGAATAATGATTGAAAGGTCTTCTCTTAGGATCTAACGCAGAGTAGTTATGATGTTAACAGAGAGAATTTTAAGGAGCAAATCCAAGGAAAAAAGAGGCAGCCGTTGCAACCTGAATTGGTATTAGAATCATATCATCATATAATTTATTTATGAACAATCTAAATTGTTTATGAATATTTACATGTCAAAAAGAATAATAAAACTCTTTCAGTGTCAACCTTAGCTAAATTATAAGCACGTTATAAAAAAGAAATTTAAAATTCAATTTTTTTAATTTAAAATCCATGTCATAAAATAATATTTTTTTAAAAACTGAATCTAAGAGTTATTGTCAAAACAATTACCAAAACCCGTATGAAATAAAATAAAAAAATATTGATTGAAAACATCACAAAACTTGTAAATCGAACAATACCCTGACTCCCAAACTAGGCGAACCTGTAGCTTGGGAGACAGTGCTTTCCCAAAAAGAAGGTATTCAATAAAGGTCAGCATTCATCCCATAGATAACTAGGTACCTAGTTATCTATGGGATAAATACCGTCCCCTACTGAATACTAAGAAGATGATCTACTTGGAAGATGATAAAGACGACTTTCTTTTATCCCTCATCAGGGACTTCCATCTGGTTTTTCTATTTGGAAGATACGGTAAACTCATTTACTAAATCTAAAAATACAGGTTTTAATTTTTTTATTTACATCTAAATCCGCGTTTGTGTCATATTGAAGTAGGTAGACACAATATTGGATAGAGAAACAACTCCGATACATATCAGAAAGAATAGGATGTTACGAATTCGTAGAATGGAATCCTAAGTAGCTTCTAAAATGAACGCTACTCTACAATTTAAAATAAGAGATAGCCTGAAGCGTCGCATCTGAAATGTATGGATGCCGTGTGTCGAACAAAAGCGAAAAAACAGCTGTTATTAAATGCTCATTAGACTGCGACAACCTTCTTTCCCATACTGTTTACCAACCTGAAATTACCCCTAAAACCTTCTCTATAAAGTCCACAATAACTGTACGAAGAAACTTGCCACAGACTACAAAATTGATACGATTATTTGCGGTTTCGAAAATTAAGTTTCCTTAAAAAAGATTTGGGACTAAAGTTGCTGAGCAGTAAAAAGGTTGGTAAAGAAAAGTTCAGAACATCTGTAACTAGTTATTTGGAGTATAAAAACGATTTGTATTAATGAATTAACGACTGCTTTAAAGTTCGATTCGGTTGTTTTTGTTTAGTTAGCGTTTCGTCTTGGCGATGTTTTAAATGGAGGAAGCCATCTTGAATGGTTGAAAGGTTTGGAAGCTGCTTTCGCTCGCTTTACATAGAAAAATGTGCTATTTTTATGACTAACTTAGTATAGCATAATTGTCACGTCCATAATCCCCGAGGGGTAGACAGAGGAACCACCTTCATCGGTAGTTCCCACTTTTCGCCGTAAGATTTGGTGGACAAACGTGATAGGTGGCGAGTCTACCTATTATAATATATATTATAAAACTCTTTGGGAGCGTCGGTGGCGTCGTGGCTAGGATGTCGGACTCCCTTGATCCAGGTCCGAATTCGAAACCATGAAATGTCATGTACCAATGAGTTTTTTTATGTCAAATAAAGAACTTATAAAATCAAATCAATTAATGCCATGTACCAATGAGTTTATCGGATTTTTTCGAAGACTTACGTCCATTTACCGACTGCTCTGTCGATGAAGGAAAATATCGTGAAGAAACCTGCACACTGAGATAACCAGTGTGTGAAATGGGGAAGGCAATGGCAAACCACAAATCTGTGGTTTGCCATCACGAGAGTCGTTCTATGTGATTAATTCCTTAGAATGATCACGTTCCTCAGCAATGAGCAACACGACTTAGAAGAAGAAGATTATAAAACTAACTTTAACGTTTGTAAAATACGCTACGAGAAATACATTGAAACGCTGCGAGAAATACATTAAAACTCTGCGAGAAATACATTGAAACGCTCCCCCGTCTTCAAATCGCTTACATTTTAACTATGGGTACATTAGTGTCGACAAATCAAACACGATTTGGAACTTGCACTGTGATTCCGTCGCTGATCTATTCCCTTTGCGAGTTGGAAGCTACGAGGTTTTGTCTTTGAGCTGTGTTTAGATGTAACGCAAGAGTTACATACTAGAATTAGATTAGGTTAGACCTACTTATGTGCTAGTAGATTTCACAACAGTGACAATTTCGTTTTAAAAGTTTAATTTTCCATCAATTTCAAAATAATACAATATAATACAAAAACGTTTATTATCAGATAAATAAGTCCATACTTGAAATTAGTAATTTATATTATTATATATATTTTTTCTTTTTACTGAGGCATTGAGTGCCGGTAAGTGTACCGAGACCCAATGTCTCAGTATGGAGCTGTCCAGGTTGTCAGCCATGGTGTTCAGGAGGCTGTTGGTGCTGCAGCGTGCCCTGCACATCAGGGAGGCTGTCCGTTTGCTTGTATAGTGTATGTTTACTATTTTTCTAATTGATAATTCTCTGATCAATTTCTCTAAACAATACGCTTGTTGTGATCATGAAAAATTTACAAGAGTGTCTAAGATTATCGTGCTCTGCTACGAAATCCAATAAAACTAATCCTATCTAACCACATATCGACTTAGTTCCACACTTAGCTAGTAGTTCAGTTGTTAAACCTGTTGTTAAAAGTGCACTTATCAGCCATTTCTGAATTTTGCAAGTTTCTAGTTTCCCCCAACAACTGCTGGAGTAAGCAGAGTTAGCCAGTCAAGGTGTGACAACAATCTCAACGCTCCACGCAAATTGAACAGTCACGTTACCACCTGTTGTTACAAGTGCACTTGTCAGCAATTTCTGTATGATTCCAGCTTCTAAAGTTCCCTTAAGGATAGTTACAGTTGAAACTTGTTGATATCAATTGGTCGGTTTGTATTACTTAGTTAGAAGTTAGGATTAGATGCAGGTACTTTTTGAATGTTACAGAAACATCGAAAGTTTATTTTATATATGTCGTATACACATAGCATAATGTCGCGTTTTACGAAGTGCGTAGGCAATTTACTAAGTGCTAATAATCTTAGATAGGTACAGTAATGGTCGAGTTCTACACTGTCTATGATTTTTAGCCACTTCTGAAGTGCTGATCGTTAATTCATACATGAGGATCTTAATCAGTCTTCTATGAAACTAGCGCTATCTGGTGGTTTGTCCCTGTTTTATTTTACAATATTATCTAATATAACTTTTGTATAACGATACTTAAAACAAATCAATTTCATTTTATTTCATCAATATAATGTTTAGGGACAATAAAAGAGATGGCGCTAGTATATATTCAAAATTTAAAACTTGGCATCATGAAGTGAGGTTCAGATCAATACAATTACGCTATGTGCTAACTAGGGATCTGCATTTCATGAAGTGGTTAAAAATCTTAGAGAGAAAGTGTATAATTCGACGATTACAGTATCTGTCTAACTTTTTAGCACATCGTGAAATGCCTACGCACTTCGTAAAACGCGCCAATACGCTATGCGTCTACGACATAAAAATCCACGTTTGATCTCAATCTCACATGGTAACTGACGATGAGGCCGAATATGGAGCATACGAGTAAGTAGGTCATGTCAGAGGCCTATAAGGGCGGCCTGAACAACTTTGCCTATACGTTGACCACACGGCACTATTTTATATGTACAGTCGACAACAGGTCATCCTACCCAAAACGTCAAAGTTTGAGAATCTGAAATGTATAATATAGGTTGCGATTTAATCGAAGGTTTTTGACAGGTGGTATACTATAGCTTGTGGTGACTGTACATATAGATGTTATACTTTATAGACAGTTCAATGCTTTTGAATAAACGGTGTTAAAGCTCACAGTGCTCACAGTTGATACTTACGTCACATTTTCCACAAAAATAAAGAACAGATATAAAACAAACGTAACGCACAAAGCAACCTTTTCTTACCGCAAAAAACTTTTCCGCGGGGCAAGCGGGCATTTTTCCCTTTTCCCTTACAAACGGACCACAACAAAAAAAAAGTTACCGGCCACTCTCCTCCGACAAAAGAGGATTTTTTTTTTATATTTCAAAATATTAAGCGACATCGTTAGCGGTTAACATTTGTTAAATATCTGAAATATTTTCGTGCGCTTTCAGAAGAGTTCGTTATTTTTTTTTCGGTCGGAGGTCCGAGTTGTCTTGTTTTAAGTGGGTGTTTAAAAAATAAGTTTCTTTTCGGTATTTCACGTTTGTTGAGTTACACCCTTTCGCCGCAAAGGGTGTTAGAAGTTTTTAAAAGGGAAGTTGGTTTTTTTTCGATGAACTTGTTATAAATAATCCGAAAAAATTTGTTTGAAGCTTATACCTATAGCTACAATTGTACCTACGTTTATTTATTCTAAAGAGTTGTGGTAAACCCACATTTTTCTTTAAAGGTGAAGTACCTACCCATAGTTATGAACTTATGAATGATCAACTTTTGCATAAGTACCTATATTAATTATGGATCTGATGAAACTTATAAGTCTGCCAGCTAGTTTCAGACTATTCGAATTGCTCACGGAGAGTGCAAAGCGCCTGTCGACACGGCGGCGGCTAGCCTCGCACTTTTGCGTATTTTTATCGAAGTCCCATAAAAAATGGACCAAATATAACTTTTAACTCCGATTCTTCAATAATATCTTCTTGACTAACTTATTTTCAGAGTTTTTAGGCCACCCGTAGGGCTCTGACGTGGTCTGTTGAACGTGTAAGACAGACAGTTTCATGTGTTCTCCGAGTGAGGTACGAAGGGCTTCAGATGAAAATGTGCCTCTAGCGGTAACCCAGAATGGGCTACGATTTCTGAGCGCGCCTAACGTTGCTTTGTACGATCACTTTCTGACCATGCCCCTACTTCTTCTTCTTCTTTCGTGTAGATGATCCGAATTAAATTTTTCCCGACCAGAAGGCAGCCACATCGATAGCCCTCTGGTTGGCCTCGAAAAGGTCCTCCCGCGTGCAGGTGGTCGGACACGCGGGACAGCAGAGCAAGTGCTCCATGGTTTGAGGGGAGACACCACACTCACACTTTACTTGATCGCTGGAAAACCCCCAATTGTGAAGATTATCTCCGCTACAGCCAACCTGGGTTCGCAGGCGATTAAGCGTTTTCCAGGTTGGCCACGGGAGTTTGAAATGCCCCTACTGATTGACTGGATCGTCTGAGCCCTACGGGACAGGAGGTTTTGGGGCGAACCCCTTTCCCGGGCTGAATCTCGGAGGGGTAACTACCCCCCGGTCATGGACTGCCTCGTTAAGAGGCGAAGGTGGATGTGGGAGATATAGATCGGCTTAATTCTAGCCTACCTTTTGGCTGGCGTGAAAGAAACTCTAACCTATCTAATTTTATATACACTTATATCTAACATTTACATTTAAACCTACTATTTACAACCTAACCTAACCATGCCCCTAGAGTAGTAGGTAATGTACAAACTAGTAGGAAAAAACAATAAAATAATGTATTTCGGAAAGACAAAGATTTGCTTGCTCACAAATAGAGCTATCTTCGGACGCAATTCTTAATACGATAATTATTCAAGGAGATAAGGCTAGGACACACTACCATTCGAGTATATTCTAGGGAAGAAATAACACAGTTGATATTCTAAGTCTTCCATAGCTAGACCATTTTGAAGGAAATGTTATGATATGTTAAATTATGTGCGAAAATTCGTAGGTGTTAATATACATGATCAACTTTCCCATCTAAATATATCGAAATTCGCCATAAAAAGGTCGACTCTTCTTATATCCTTTAAACCTGAAAACAATGAAAAAAAGGAGTAATTTCAAGAGAAATCCTCGTTCGTCCGAAGATAGATTTACCTGACCGAACTGAAGCCGAAAGTCATCAGTGTCATCACACAAGAACATTACATTTAATGGCAATTTTGATCAATTTTTTCACACTAATTTCGGAAAATATGGAATTAATTAGATCGAATAAACATTGGTGATTGTAAAAAATGTGAAACAAAAATATGTAATTATGGTTTTGAATTAGATCACTTTGGATCAACTTACCATCTATCGTGGTGTAACTTGCGGCTCCCACCTGTCAACGTCTCATTGATTGCCGGTTGATCAAATCCGCTCAAAATATTATTATTTTATGTTGGCAGTATATGTAAGCTGTCATTTAGATCGCGCGAAATTTCAAAATGGGTGTTACGTTGGTGTGTAAAGGGCATTTTTTTTGTTTATGTCCTCAAGCGAGGCCGTGAGGTCTCAGGAGGATACCCTGAAAACCCCGACAAGAGGGCGCCGCCGCCATTTGTAATTTTATAGTATGTGTTATAGAGTTCGTTGTAAAAAAATAGTTTTCGCAATACCTATGGGGAAAGTTTTTATTTTTCTGGTGTGGTCAGGAAAATATCCTTCTAACGAATTTAAATCCTATTTAAAATTACAAAAAAGCAAAATTGACACTCCGTTTTGCATTTTTGAAATTTTTAATGTAATGTATTTCACCTTTGTAGATTAGTTCTCTGCATTTTAAATATTTGTGCAAGAGGAGACCTGTGCTGACATTAATAGGCTGATGATGATCATACAAAATGACCACACATTTCTCACCATCATTATTTCTATCTCTAATCGATTCGATCTTACCAAAGCACCCGAATTCAGTTTTAAAGCTACTCAAGTCGTATTACTGTCACTGGTAACCAGAGGAGAGTGAGTGCCCCCTGCGAGCATACGCCGGTGACCCTGACGACTTCATCCTACTAACCTCAGACGCCGCCGAATGGCTAAGAAACCTGGATATTTGGTTGTGACATATCGCAGTACCTACTGTTATTGTATATTGTGTATAATTCCAGCTGCCATACGAATAAATAAATAGAGGAGAGTGAAAGTTCCTTAGGGGGGAATCCGAGGTTGAGTGGCCTACTTCCCCAATAATATATAAGATAAGATAAGAAATTTTTTTGTAAAAAATTACAAAAACGGAGTGTCCATTTTGCTTTTTTGTAATTTTTTATCTAATGCATTTCACCTTTGTAGATTAGTACTCGCATTTTAAATACGAATCATGAGAATAATTGCTACTTCATTTTTGTGTCTACAGCCTGAGATCTGTAATACATCGTACCGCCGAAGAATATTTACATGGGGCACAATGGGCAGTCTTATTTGAATACCATGCTTATGGGACAATCCGCTGAGGAAAAAATATGAACAATAAGCATTCGCCGTCAAGCAGGCCGCTATGGTTGTCGCTGATGTGTTCTTTGCCTTAATTATATTTATAGTTGATGGAATCAGGAGTTGAAGAGCGTCGGTGGCCTAGGAATATGCGGGAGGTCCGGGTTCGAAACCATGCAATGCCATGTTCGAAACCATGCAATAAATACTATTCCTGGAGTGGTGAGTGAGTAAATATCTAAATTGCATGTGTAAATATCTGATTCTCATTGTATAAGTTTTTAAAGGTATAGCCTCGTAAACGTAGGTACTTTATGTTTTTGGTATGCCGTGACCGTGTTGCTGGTGATACTAATTATTGTGTTTTTATGTCAAATAAAAAATTTTCAAAATCAAATCAATCAATGCCATGTACCAATGAGTTTATCGGATTTTTTCCAAGACTTACGTACATTTCCGACTGCTCTAACGGTGAAGGAAAACATCGTGAGGAAACCTGCACACTGGGATGACCAGTGTGTAAATGGGGTAGGCACAAAATATCCTCCATGGTCGAAGTGCCGCTAGGTTATTCCCGGCCCCCTATCATAAGATAAGATAAAGAAGACCCGCCGGATACTCATGCGGGAGAACCGAGTTCGAAACCATGCAATGTCAGTGGGTTTTTTCGAATTTCAAAGTTTCCGAAGGTGTGTGAAATCCAAATCTCAGCACTTGGCCCGCTCGGTGGATCATGACCCTTGTGCAAGGCGAGGTGCCCCAACAGTGGGGACGTTAATAGGCTAATGATGATAATGGAATCAGGCGTTACTTTGCGGAAATCTAGTATTAGATGTGATAAGGATTGGGAATGTGAAAGTTCCTTAGGAGGAAAGATGTATCATCCTTTGTGGTTGTAAATCCTTCTGGATTTGGTTATCGTTGGGGAGGGCGAATCCGAGGTTGAAAAAAAGAAAAAACACTTTATTCAGTTCACTCCATAATACTATTGGCAATAGGCACCTGGCTCAGCTAATGCTCGAGTGAATACACTTGCACTGAGTGTATCAGTGCTGTGTGTTTACACGCAAGTGCCAGTCCTTATACAAAGTTAACCAACTAATATCTGCGACAATCTAAGTACTGCCCCGTGGTACGTGCAGGTTGAGTGGCCTTCTTCCCCAATAATATTTCGGGTTAAAATTGTTGTTTAAATCCACAGAAATTGGACTAGTAGCGCCCTCTCCTCTAGAATAATGATGTGAGCACTGACACTGACTGACAGCGAGCCAAGAGTTTGGGCAAGTGTACATATAAATAAACAAGTCGCGCGGTTCGCGGGAAGGGGTTCCATCTTTATGTTGATATTCCATCTGTTCGTACGAAGCGATTTGCTTCTTCGTTCATTATGCGAACGGCTAAGGAATGGAACAGCCTGCCGGCGTCTGTATTTCCCGAAACCTACAACCCTGGGATCTTCAAGGCCAGAGTGAATATTCATTTACTGGACCCGTATGCTCCATCGTCGACCTCATCGTCGCTTACCATCAGACGAGATAGAGGACAAATGCGGGTTTAGTAGTCAATCAAAAATTTCAATAAAAGTCATACATTTGACATTTCAATGGCCGACTATCGTTAAGTTATCTAGCGATGTGTTGAACTATATATGGTCTTTTTTATCTTTAAGCATCTGAGGAAAACCAGGACGTGGATCTCCACAGCTTTCATCATTATAAACATCACTCTATTAACGTCAGTGGGGACGGGGCACAGGCCTCCCCTTGCAGATACACTGCTAGTGCTGATTTGTAGATTCCACATGCCTTCAAACTTTTTCCTCAGATATGCAACAATATTTTCTCGTGTGTTTCAACCCTAAAGTAGTTGCAATAAACAATATTATCGTCGACAAATATGAAAATAAGTTCTACCGCACACGTATCGGCATCGGCACAACTCATTTGCCTACCCACAAGGGAACAGTCGAGCACTAAAGTAATTTCCTTTTTGAGAAATATTTAATTTTCTGAAATAGAAATTGTTTATTTACTTAGAATACGGGTATAACAAGAGATCTTATAGTTTTATATATAGTAGTAGTATTTAGTCACATTATGGCATGCAAATGTTTCGAACATAATAAATCGTTGCAAGCAATCTTAAAATCTAAATGTTTGTTATCAAAACAACAACAACATTTGTATGAGGTTGTATGAGGTTTGCATGTGGTTTTATTGAATGTGTATGTGTGATTAGATACGGAATACTCACTAAAAAAAGTCGGAAGTCCTGAGACTAAATTCGGCCTATTACGAAGGCCTTGGTCACGGTTTGAGCGTCGGTGGCGTCGTGGCTAGGACGTCGGACTCCCATCCCATACTGTAATCCACCGCGTGCAAGGCGAGCCACTGCCGTGTCGACAGGCGCTTCGCACTCTCCGTGACCTTTCTTCTCCTTTCTGAAGTCGTATTCCTCATTGCTGAGGGTCGTGATCATTCTAAGGAATTAATCACATAGAACGACTCTCTTGGCAGATTCAATAGGGTGGTTTGCCATTGCCTTCCCCATTTCACACACTGGTTATTTCAGTGGGCAGGTTTCCTCACGATGTTTTCCTTCACCGTTACAGCAGTCGGTAAATATAAGTCTTCGTAAAATACGAAAAACGACGATACACATGGCACTGCACGGTTTTGAACCCGGACCTCCCGCATGGGAGTCCGGTGTCCTAGCCACTATGCCACCGACGCTCACAATATAATATTAGTCCACACAGTAATTCAAAAGGTACATGTTTCCGCGACCTCAGCAAAGAGTACGAATAAAGTTAGTACGTACTATAGTCGAGGCAGTACTTTTACCCGCGACTGTACAATTGGACGATTCAATACAATAAACAATCATGGATTTACTTTTTGCTTCAGCCATAACTACCGATGATATCGGGTCTTTAAGTAACAAATATTTGAATACGGATTTAACCGCTTCTGTTTGTATTGATTTTTAATGGCAGAAGCTCTTATGGTAACAGGATCATTGTCTTTGGAAATAAGAGACGTGTATTAATGTTTTATAGAGTTTCTCCCGCGCTTTTGTGGCGTCCACGTCAGCTTTGTTTCGTTTTGTCTTGCAAATTGTTTCACAGTAGTACTTTTCTAGTAAGAATGGTGTTTCTTGCTCGAAGAACTTCGACAAGATGTGAATAATGTGTGGGACAGTGAAGTAAAGTCAAATAAGATGCTGCAGCCCGGTCCGTCTTGGCTGGATTTTGAAGAGCCATACTGCGTCCGGACGCTTCTTCTTTGGTTCGGATGGTGCAGAAGCGTGGAAGATTCTCCCAGATTGCATTGAAATGTGTCACACCAGCATTTTAATGAAGACTTGAAAGAGTTGTTTACATCAGACTTGGCTGTATGTCCAGGTCTAAGTGGAGATGGGCAGGACACGTATGTAGAATGCAGGACGATAGGTGGCCCTGAAGACTGCTCGAGTGGCGACCCCGAGTGGGGCGCAGAAGTGTCGGGAGGCAGCCCGCGAGGTGGACCGACGACATTGTGAAGACGGCGGGGAGGATGTGGATGCGAACGGCTAGAGACCGAGGAGCATGGCGTGCACATGAAGAGGCCTATACCCAGCGTTGGATTACGATAGGCTGAAAAGAAAGAAAGAAGAATGTCTAATAATTTGCTTATGTGTGCCACAATTTTAAACGTAACATACTTTTTCAACCGGTGTAGGTATAATCGCACTAGGTACTCGTAAAGTCACTAAATTTTCATCACTTTAAAATAAATTGATTCTCATGATTCATAAAGCTTCTCACAATCAGATTTAACACGGTTAATCCGAGAAACGTTTGATCGACAGAGAATTAAAAAACAAAATTTAAAAAAAAACGGCCACAGACAAGATCGGGAATGGAATCGCCATTTTAATTATAAATAACCGACTCGAAAGCCGTCAAAGTTTACAAAACGATTGAAAAATCAAAATATCTAAAGTGTAATATCAAACTCGTGATATAATTGGTTGCTGCCAAACTGATAACTACCCCTTAACACTGAAATTCTGTTATTCTAAACTCAACTTTAACATTACTCCGTTGAAAGTTCAATATCGTGAAACAGAAGAAGTTATTAAGGCGCGTGTACACGGTTGTAATATTTATAAGACGTATCAAAACCGAAGAGCCGTCTTCCAGACCGATGACGTTTGACGTGTATTCTGACATCCCCTTTAGGTGTTGGTAAGTTATAAGCGAATAGCGGGAAGAATTATTAAATGTGATTATTTTACATCAGGGATTATTATATTTATAATCATGGAACGACATTACGATAATTCTCGAAATCGCAAACTAACGCTTCTAAAACGTAGGGCTAAACAATAATTTTGTTTAAATGAATTTGAAAATACGAGATAAAGGATTTGAACGGAAGTATTCTTCAACGATTTGTCCAATTTATTTAAGTACCTACTTAGTAGCACAACTTAATCATTTTGTAAGTTATTTATTTATTTATCGTTCGGTCGTCAGCATCACACAATCAGACTATTATTTTACAAAGGCAAAATATTCTTCAGACATGCTATGGCTACGTCGTCCAGCAAGTGTAATCTGTCGATTCCTGCAGTCCTCCGTTAGGTGGCTCATTGTTTGCACGGCCCCGGAGGAGCACGCGGGGTCAGCTTTAAAGCCCCATTTGTGCATGAGTTCACCACATCGTCCCTGTCCGACCCTCAGGCGGTTCAGTTTCGACCACAGTGATCTGGATTTTGTAAGTTAGTACTACCTAACACAAGAAAATTAAATTACATAATGAACATTGATGCCGGCAGTCGAAATGTTTATGCAAAAATAGATAAATTAAAATTAATTAAATTCAAATTTTCCGATTTTTGGTAAATATAATACAGAACTTTGAAAAGGTGATCAGAAGTTATAAAATATACTCGTAGTAATTAAATAAATTTATAATATAGTTATAAAACGATGCACGGAATCGAATAACTCTTTAGTCCGCACTGCGTTTGAAGTTACAAATTCGAATTTTAAAAAGTAAAAAACAAAAGACGAGAGGATTCCTGGCCTTAGCTCGGTAAGGTTGTATGGAAATCCATTATTGTCATCAATAAAATTTTTTAAATAAGTATTTGGCTTCGAGACAGGAAGTATGTACTTCCCTGGCTCAACATTCCAATGTATTGAGCACATTTCCGAGCATCTTTGAGAAAAAGTATGTAGGGACACAAGTCACGTTATGTCGACGCAGCATAACGTGGCTGGCGAGGACCGCCCGCGCGGCCAGGCAGGCGTTCCCGAACCACCGTACAGTAATGTTAAGCAGCCGCTAAGTTTAATAGGTTCGAAATTGTAATAGTGTATTTTCTGGACAATATAAGGTAAAACTAATTTGGACTCTTTTATTAATCATCCTTCTGATCAAGCAAGAACTTAGAGCACTAATTCACATACTGAACAGATAGACATTAAAAGTAGTTTCTGATTAATTCAAAGCCTTTGTATATAATGTATAATTATCATTTCCAGTCTCAAGAATAGTCCTAGTAGGTGTTTTATGTTGGGACGGTTGCAATAATTGTTTATAAAATCGGTTTCGATTTATATTTTGTACCACACACGTCGAGTATCGCAACTCGATGAGCAAATAAAACACGAAAGATCCAGCGCGTATTAGGCTGGGCACACATTGGCGTGTTTTGCCCGGGCCGGTCGCCTGGAGGCGCAATACAAATCAATACAAATTGTATGGCCAATTGTATTTTATTTGCTGTATGTAAGTATGTAGTATGATAGACGTGCTTCAATATAATTTCCGAGTGATAATAATTATCAGTGATGGTGGGTGACTGAAGAAAAACCTTCCCAGTCCAGTAATATTAAGATATATGTGGAAGAATAATCGAAATCGGTACAAGAACATTCTTTTTTAAAGTTGGTTAATTAAATGTTATTATAATGGTGCTCGGTTCTGAATAACTGAAAAGCAATTTCAAAAGTATCTAAGGGACTTATTAACCTCCAAAAGCTACTATTCAGTTCGGGAATATTTTGAAGATAATCATTTATAAATTATTATACGTAAAGAACTACTCTTACAAACTTGCTATACCGACAAGGTTCATCATGTCAGGACTAAATAATTGTACATAGTAACATCTGTATGTAACTCATGATTATGCATGTTTAAATGAATTATGAATAAATTTGTTTGAAACAGTCTCAACCGATTGAAATAAAAACTAACTAAATAAATAACCGTACACTACCATACCTGTAAGAGCACCGATCGCGGCGACAGCCGAAGTAAGACTGAGGGGACCGCGTTCGACAGGCGTGTCTGTGGCGATAAATCGGTACCCGGATTCCAAATCGACGCTTTTTGAAACCGGTCGCGCCCGGGCGCCCGGACCGGACAAAACCCGCCTGAGTGGCCCCGGCCTTATGCTTTGAATAAGTTAGAGCCAATATGGAGATTGTTTTACATACATAGGTACCAAACGTATAGCAGAGATGGGTAGAAAACACAAATGGATAATAATTCCTGGGTAATACGAGTATATAATGATTTTTAAGAAAAATAGGAAGTTGAAATTGAAAACGTTTATTTAGCGCTGTAAACACCAGAATATAGAACACAATACAGAAGTATACAAAGATTAATACATGCAGCACAGAACATTCGGTGCGGTACAGTGCCAAAAAGGGTACACCAGCTCAGCATAATGCAAGCCACAGCGCTGATTTTAGCTGGGCCCTCAGTGTCTGCACGGACGAAGAAAGCAACAGTGTGACCTTAAGTCTTGTGTCACCTCTATCTAGAGCTTTGGCGTAGAAAGGGTTATCTATCAGGTATTTTATGAAGACATACCTTTAAGGATGTTTCGTGCAACAGTGACTGCACGGACGAAGAAAGCAACAGTGTTGCGTGTTGTGTTGTATGAATGAAGTTCCACCCATGAAGGTAAAAAAAAAAATTTTTTTTCTTTGTCCATTGTTCCACCTACAATTTTAAGACAATTAAAATTCAATCAATTCAACAACAATTTCTTAAAATTACTTATATAAGGAGAGCAGACGAGGCAAACGGGCACCTGATGGTAAAAGATTACCGTCGTCAACAAGCCACTATAATGTTATTAGCGGATTTTTGATGTGCGGCCTAACCTTTAAGACTAAGATGGAGTATCTCATGTGCCAGTAATTACGCTGGCTCTCTTACCCTTCAAACTGAAATACAGCAATGCAAGTATTGCTGCTTTGCGGCAGAAATAGGTAGATTTCCAAAGCATTCCAACCAGCATAGCGATCCAGCGGGGCAATTTAAAACATTTTATAAGTAACATTTAATTTTATTTATGTACATTTCCTCTTGTATATTATATTTTGCTTCTGTAATTATAATATAAATACTAATTAAGTTGTAAATATGTAAATAAATACACTGTTTCCAAATATATATGTTTCTTTTCATTAATCTTACCGCACAAATAAACTATTCCAATTCTTTCCAATTTTTTAAGTTGGTATATATGACTTTGTGGTACCTACAGCGTAAAAAATTAACCATAAAATTTTGGATGACATTGTATTATATTTTTCTACAATTCATATTTTTTTAAACACACATTGTTAAACGAATTTAAATTACAATACAGTCAAACCTGGATAAGCGAGAGTTCAAGGGAGCACAATCTCATTCTCGCTTATAGAGGTTTCTCACTAACCCGAGTTTCTCGCTAATGCAGGTACATGGGTAGCGTTTCTCTCTTATAGAGGTAGGTAGGTCCATGAGGGAAAAACGACTTTCTCTTACAGAGGTTTCTGTTTCTCGCTAATAGAGGTTTTGGGAGCTTAAAATGACGGGTCCTGGCTATTACTCTCACTTATAGAGTTTTCTCACTTATATACTTTTTTCCGCAAGTTCTCGGCAAAAGTTAACGAAAGTAACTCCACTCCACCTGCTCAATTACATGTATTTTGCTAAACTCTGTGTCAAACCTCCTTCTATATTCCCCTATCCACACTTCTAAATTTTATGACCAATCCTTCACTGTCCATGCTATCCGTCTCTGGAATTCTTTACCCGTATTCAGCAGACAAGGCCAAATCCTTAGACATTTTCAAGGCACAGGTTAAGGCCCACTATCTATCCCAATGACTCCTTCCTTTCTCACTTTTCCACCAATTTGGTTTCTAGTTATATTTTAATATTATGTATGTATGTGTGTGTATATGTAGATATTGTATGTATAAGTATATATAAATATATTTATTTGTACGTGTATATTATATGTCAGATCTGAGGGTAAGAGCATAGATGGCCCGCTATCATTCTCCGGGTTGTCCTCACCCTGTGGTTCTATTTTTGCTTTTAAAAAACCAGCGAAATATAATTTAATAACTATATTGACTCAATAAACTTATTTTAGAGTTATTTAACAGCGAATTAGTCACTGCCTAGTTACTCGACACTAACTAGTCTCGGGTCAACCGTCTCAATAGCAACCACTAGTGACCGGTTAGACATTCAACAGTAACCGGCCATACAAGAGTCCCCTGATAGCAACCAGTTACGGTTAATTATTCGGAAATGCAATATTCTCTAATACAATATCAAGTCCGACTGCCTCGTCGACGAGTCGCAAGTGAATGAAGCCACCTTGGGTCGGGAGCCCGCTTTTATAGAGGCCAGGTAGTGGGGGGCGGCATGACGTGGTATCGGCTGTTACTGCGTGTTTGCTTCGTCGCAAGCGCAGGTGGGCATTGCACGTGCACTATGACGCCACTTGTTGTTTGCGCTAACATATATAAATATATTATTGTAAACGGTGCACAACCTACCTTTTTCCACCAAAAGGTTGTCTGGAAGAGATCGCTTTTAGCAATAAGACAGCCTAGATTGTATTAATCGTTTTGTACGCATTGTATCACACTAATTTTGTGCAATAAAGAGTATTCATTCATTCGTTCATTCAATCCGCGACCCCTTATTGTCAGTTTCAGAATACCAGAAGTATGTGATTAATTACGAATTACTCACTAATGAAACTCGGAAGTCTTCTAGCATCAACGCCGCCGTGTCGACAGGAGCTTCGCACTTTCCGTGACCAAGGCCTTCGAAACAGGCCAACACTATTCAGAGGACTTCCGACTTACGTCAGTGAGTAATCTATAATAAAAAAAAATATCTCAGTTTAGAGGCTTTGGTACACGACAAAGTGACCATGTCAGCCTCGTTAGGGTCACTAAGAAAAGGGAAGGGAAGCTCAAGTATTATTAGAGTTAGCCCTCACTTTGAGAGCTTACTTAGCAAACAACAGTAAGTGTTTCATATTATCAGATAAGGGCGGACTCAAAATAATATTGAGCCTCCCATTTTGGAGCCTATTGAGGCCAAATTTCTTCCTCTCAATTTTATGTAATAAAGAACGATTTATAACGATTTTACAAAATAGCTTATTCTAGTTTGGAAAATTCAAATAGCCTATTCTAAAATATGAGAAGTGATCAACAATTTCATAGCGCGGGCCGCACGCAGCTCTAACCGTGCGGCCCCTGACCAATAATCTTCGCCTGTCTATAAACAGGCGTAGCTATTAATATCAAAGAGAGAGAAGCAATGAGCCGTCCTTGTCGTGACCACCTCACTGGCAACACTCGATATTATATTGTTGAAGCGAGATTTGTGTGGATATGCCATCCATATATGCCTGAAAATCAGCGTTGTCTTCTTCATTCTTTAAGGGTATTTATAACAACTATTCAATCTGTAATTACTAATATCAATGTGTGTTCCGGTAGTGTATCATTAGGGAGTGATCCATGGCACACAGGTGATGCCTGACAATCAGCTAAGTCCGCTGCGGCAACAGGCTGAGGCAGTCCCCTTTTTCCTAACTTAATTACTTTTGTTTATTTATTTTTATCTTATATTTGTTTAATATTATTTTTATCTTCTATACCTAATTGTTTGTATGTGTGCGCTATTGGTTTTTTTTTTCTTTTTGATATCAGACAACGATAAAACAATAAAGGCTACGAGTTTCAACTTCGTAATAGGTACTGTTCACAGTTAGCGGACCTACAAGTATTATGATGTCATGTTTGTTTGTTTGTAGCCTCTTTATTGTACACAAAAAAATAAAAAATACATAGAAATTAAAATTAAAACATTAAAATATGTACAAAGGCAGGCTTATCCCATAGGGATCTCTTCCAACCAACCTTTCTTGATGTTTGTGAATACGTTTAGCATCATTAAAACTACTTTATGTACTAATTTTATACGATTTTTAGATATATTATAATTAGACAAGACATTCAAATCACGGTTTGGGGTTGTTTTGTTGATTTGTAGGAATTTAATTAATAAGGTAGGTACTTACTTAATACATAGATTTATTTGTATTGTGGCTTCATTAAAATTTTGTCAATTTAAGTTTGTTTTGGAGTGTATAATTTAATTGACAATATTACGTAGGTAAGTAATAGTAAAGTAGTAAGTATCATAAAATAGAAACAACACTTTTTTTATTCCGCCGAAGGCCTTATCATCCACATGGAGATGATAAGGCCTAAAAAGAAATGCTAGTTGAATGCCAAAAATCCTTTACTTTAATTTTTACCATGCTAAAACTTTTCCGCGAGGATCGCGCTAGCCCTGAAGTCATCACTTTATTTTATAAGTACTTTTACAAGAACACCCACACTATTCTTTAGTCCACTTGTATATCGCTGTCATTCACACATCGCCGCATTTCATACTGTTAACTCTTCAATGCATACTCATAATAAAATTTAAAAAAAAGTTCGGGTCAAATAGGAGTAACCCGCTGAGATAAACCCATGTCAATTGTTGTCACTCAACTATTGAATCGTGTACCGACTGTGTACAGTGGGTTAAAAAAAAGAAAAAAGGTACACCTCCGTTAAATAGGTACCTACATTTTATGTTTTAGTATTAAATCTACAACAATTATTTTTTTATCATTTAAAGCTTCTAATTATGTTTTTTTTTCTCATTCGATTACTAACATTATAGTTTTTTATTTATTAAGCATTTTTTAATTAGCGCTGTGGCTTGCGTCAGCATTATGCTGAGCTGGTGTACCCTTTTTGGCACTGTACCGCACCGGATGTTCTGTGCTGCATGTATTAAACTTTGTATACTTCTGTATTCTGGTGTTTACAGCGCTAAATAAACGAGTTCAATTTCAATTTTTAATACTTCTTCTTCTAAGTCGTGTTCCTCATTGCTGAGGATCGTGATAATTCTAAGGATTAATCACATAGAACAACTGTCTTGGCAGATTTAATGGGGTGGTTTGCTATTGCCTTCCCCATATTATTAATAGTAGACACGCTTATATAAATTATAAAATTACATTAAACTAGTTTATAATTTTTATTTTAACATATATCTTATTATTGCCAGGAAAAGCAAAGATAAACGAATATTTTTAATAAAATTATAAAACAAAGTTTAAAAATTTCTATGGGTATTCTTTTTAATTTCTAAGATTAAAATTAAATTTGACTGACTGTACATACAACCAAAATAAAACGTTTCGGCTTTGGTAAAAAATTGCGGCATTTTTAATTTTAAAAAATCGATTTCACGCGGTGACATTTCTGATCCGATTAAATGTTTTTGCCTTGTTTACGGAACAGTGCATTTGATAATCGATACCTTTTGTTGTATATTCGATGGTGTATACGCTTATTTATTAACATGGCTACAGCCAGAAATTGCTCGGGGGATGGAATTAATCCTTTCTTTAACATGCATCAAAGAATTTTTTTTTAAATTGCCAATATTTTGACACGTCTATAATTTTAATGACCATCAAATCTTTTTTTAGACCCCCAACACAAAGTACCAAATAAAATAAATAGACTCGCAATAAATTAAATTGATACAGAAAAGAACGCATTTAGTTCCAAAATAAATACACGTGAACCGGAATAATTATTGGACAATAAATCCTTTTGGTCCCCAAAATAGATAAATCTCCACCAATATGTTTATACTAAATTGTAAACAATAATACCAAAAGCTGTATTCATAATCGTTTGTGTTTAATCAAATTATATAATCGACATTAAAATGTATTACTGGCATTTTTTCGCATGTTTCACTTTAAAATTAAATAATTTCCCGCGCGATTTCATTGACAATAGAGTTTCTGTTACTCAAAAACCTTTTTTTTTTATTTACCACTAAATCCACATTTGCCCTCAATCTGGAGCCTCCCGCGCTTTTGTCGCGTCCACACCAGCTTTTTTTCGTTGTCTTGCAAATTGTTTTACAGTAGTGCTTTTCAAGTAAGAATGGTGTTTTTTATACGAAGAACGTCTACAAAATGTGATTAATGTATCGGACAATGAAGTAAAGTCAAATAAGACGCTGCACCCCGATCCGTACTTGCTGGATTTTGAAGAGCCATACTGCGTCCGGGACGCCTTCTTCTTTGGTTCGGATGGTGCAGAAGCGTGGAAGATTCTCCCAGATAGCATTGAAATGTGTCACACCAGCATTTTAATGAAGACTTGCAAGAGTTGTTTACATCAGACATGGCTGTATGGGCTCAGTTCCCTTTGCCTTAAAAAAAAAACAACAATTGCCCTCAATCTTACCTAGTGGTAAGTGACGATGAGACCGAAGATGGAACACACGGGCTTAGTAAGTACTGACTCTTCTTCGATTCTGACTCTTTTTCTACGATAAAATTTTCCAAATTCCTTTTAGGTTAAGAATATAATTTGTAATTTGCTTGCACAGAAAGTGCGACGGAATCCCGACTTACAAGATACAGGTTTTCGACCTAGTTTGTAAGTCGGAGGTCCTTTTTTTGTGTGCCCTGTAATAAGTAAATAAACTTTTTAATTTCATTTTTTTTCTTCTATAAACACAATAAAGCCCAAAAGCGGTAGATATAGAAGAGGGCTTGTACAATGAAAAATAAAAATGAAACATCTAGGTACCTGTTTATGTGCGAGTACTTATTACTCGTACAACTATTAACATCAACAGACAGAACGAACTAAAAATAGTTAAAAATGTCTATCATTTAATGCCATGATAAATTCTCAAATTAATCAATACACGAACGTGGCTATTAACGATAATTTTAAACGCTCAGTTTTTAATTTTGATTGATGATTTAATAATCTGTAATTATGTGGAGCGTATATACTCGTATAAATATGACGGCTGTCTGTTGAGGGCGATCGTCGCATCAATCCGATGTGGTCGATTTTGACAGGTTTTTTTGTTGCAGCTAGGTTCATCAATTTTCTTCTTCGTGTTGTGTAAATTAGCAATGGAGATTATGCTGAACGTTCATGCTGTCATGGAGTGTTCGGTCTATTTCATTGTTTAAAAACGGTTTACAGTGGTAATTTTTTCGTAAAACTAGTGTATTTTACCTAATAATCGTCCGTGATAAATAAGACAGTGAATTGGGAGTGAAAAACTACAGATGGTGTGGATCCGGCAACCTAACCTCCAATTGCACTTGGAATGCAAGACACTAGGCATTCCTAGTGCACACGACTCTCCTTTAATCTCGACGTTGGTAAACTGCTTTTTTCAAAACAGACGCCAAAACGTTCGAGTGATTTTCCAGATTCTAACACAGTCATTTGCCAAATTGCAGTGTGGACACTAGCAGAGGTCATAATTAAAGAAAAAAGAGCAATGTTGCACTGCATAGAGAGGATTGATATGCTTTATCCATAGAGGCAGGTAGTAATTATGCGTTACAAAAACAAAACAGTGTTTGGAATAAAGGTCTAGATTCAGCACATTTGTAAAATAAATTATTATTATTATTTATTATTATTTACACTTTATTGTACAACAATAGACTTAATAAAAACAATTAAAATGAGACATTGTACAAAGGGTGAACTTATCTCTAAAATAGATTTCTTCCAGCAAACCCGTGAAAGTGAAAGATGCGTTATAATTTAGAGGTAGACAGACATAGTGTGTACGTCAAATAAAAATAAATACAATATATAAAGACAACTATAATAAATATACATATATAGACATATAAGCACAGATATGCAATAACTATAAAATAATTAATAAATATCTCAAAAAATACATATTATACATATACGTACGTACATATATAGGTATAAATAAACATTAACAAACTAAGATGGATGACATAACAGGAATCAAAATTGAGAAAGGTAGTGTTCTTTTACTTGTTTTTTGAAAATGGTAATTGTTTGACTCTCACGAATACTGGGGGGTAGTGCGTTCCACAACCTAACCGCGTAATTACCATCAGGTGTGCTCTCATTATATATTTTTTAAATACATATTTTTTTAAAATAAAAACTTTAACTTGTACTAATACCCAATCACTAAATGTAGGTATCATTTTTAATAAAATTATTTACTAGATACATTAGTAATTAAACCAAAACAACACCTTGTTCTAAGACAAACAAAATCAAAAAGCAAGTGAAATAATGAATAAGTCCAGGGCTGTCAAACGCGGGCGCGGGCGGGGCGGCCGCGTGATTGACAACCCCTGACAGCGGTTAAACACAGGTCGAATCGCGAAAGGATTTTTTTTTCTATTTTTGAAATACTGATGGGTGAGCGGACAGCTGTTTTGATCGAGGGGTTCCGTGGGAATTCGCGAATTTTGATCCTTGGTAAAACTTTGATCGGCCTTTTTACCTTGCAAGTTTGGTAAAGAAAATATATTTCTTGATTATTTCATACTTAAATAACATCATTTTAAATAAAATGTGGTAAAATATGTATGAATGAATGAAATGAATGATAATGAAATGTATTGTCATCTTAAACAATAAATATTATACAATTAATATGTGTATAAGTTACTCGTACGCTAAAGAAATCACACAAATTAGGGTGCCCGCCCACGTCCGACAAACGGTGACCGACTTTTTGTAGGAGGAAAATAGTATAACGCACACGTCCTACAAAAAGTCGGTCAGAAATAAAATCGGTGCATCCCGACCGATCCGATTGTCGGTGTAAAATGGAACGTCCGGAAATGTATGCGTTAACGCACACTTCTCACCGACATTCGGCCGCTTGCACTTGCCAGGGAAGGACGTTGTGTGTGTCGATGACATTGCTCAGCGATGCAGATCGATGTTGAGAGTTTGATTGAGGAAGTAGAAAAGCGGCCTGCTTTATACAACACAGGATTGGCCGAGTATCCGAATATTAAAAATATTAGGCCGAATTTAAAAAAAAACCTTAGTGTTACGGATAACCTTTCCTCTGGATGAATGCACTTTCTCATAATAGTGTCCTGATGTGTAATAGCATGTTCTACTAATGACAGCAGCTCATCAAACGTACTAATTGACATTCTATAATATTTGAAAAACTTGTCTGGTCGTAGTCTCAGATCAGCATGACGAACATAAAATAACCCCTTCAATAATCTCTGAGAGATTATTGGATCAACACAGAACTTTCTTTTCTCTCTTCGGTTCCTCAAGTACCAAACACAAACTTTCCTCTGTATATCCAACATTCATGACATGGTATACCTTATCACCGTAACTATAAGAATCGGAGGAAAAATCTGCCCGATTATCGGTCCTACAAAAAGTATGACCACCCTTAAGGGTGCCCGCCCACGTCATACTTTTTGTAAGACCGATAATCGGGCAGATTTTTCCTCCGTTTCTTATGACCGATTTTGTGACCGACTCAACGCACACGGCCGTCACTTTGTCTGTAGCTTTCGAGGGAGTAGCACGTCATGGAGAGTGATAACGTATACCATGTCATGAATCTTAAGAGGAAGTTGGATATACAGAGGAAAGTTTGTGTTTTATTTCTGACCGACTTTTTGTAGGACGTGTGCGTTATACTATTGCAATCAGTACGTTCTATTTTCCTCCTACAAAAAGTCGGTCACCGTTTGTCGGACGTGGGCACCCTAAACAAAAATATATAAAACTTATATAACAATATTATTATTTTGTATTTTAATATAGAGGGGGGCTTGTTTGACTGAACTGTCGATGATGGTTATACTTATTTATTGACTTGTATACCAAACATTTGAATTTAATTTATTTTAAATAATCTAATTTAATTATTTATATTTATTTGTAAATTAAGTTGCATATAATAAATCAATTATTATCCTATTTTAATATATCTACAGTCTATAAATATAATATAAAGGGGGTGTTCAGTATCCATAACTGAACAACTTTCACTATAGGACCAACTTTGAAATCGCGAAATGAAACAGCTGTTCCATACAAAAGTTAGATACCTACACAATGGAAATGTATGAAACAGCTGATTTTTTTTTCGTGATGTCAGAGTTCCTGTTTGGATGCACAGTTTGTCCAAAATAGGCCCATAAACTGACAGTATTACTCAAGAACTAGGGTTTGAGTGTGCCGCTCTGCAAAATAAATGGATCCATAATTACACCACCTTTGGAAATGCGGTATCTGGTTTGACCCATAGATAGATAGACACATTCATACGAATGTCAAGAAACCACAACAAAACGTTATTGTGACAGGGTTCCAGCTCCAGGGTACAGCTTAATAACGATAGGTAGATCTCATCTGCCCAATATTTTAATCTATGACCATCTAATCGAAAAATCAACTGTTAATTAATCCGAGGGCAAGTCACTTGCCGATCAACTTCGTATTTTCCTGATTTATTTAATGCTCAATTAATTTTGGTGAGTCTTTATTTTGATTAGCGATTTTAATTTCATTTTTTTTGGCAAGAAGATAGATATATAGAAACACTTTATTGTACACAAATACAGGAAAAGTAAAAACTACAGGAATAGTAGCACGATATGTACAAAGGTTAAAGCGATCTCTTCCAGGCAACCTCCGAAGTTAATTGGACATTGAAGAGATTAGCGACAGTGCAGTGTGAAGATATGAAATAGGTTACTATATTCAAGGGGTGAAAACGGATATTCCAAATTTTAGTAATTATTGATTAGTTCCTAACTTAATGTTTAATATTTATTTTTATATTTGCCATTGCTCACCGTTAGTGGATAAGTGTTTTCTAACTGTTAATACAAAAATAAACATTGGCCACATTTATTATTTTCTTAATTATCCGGTGTTACCCCACCTTCCCCTACTTTACTCACCTAGGTACTTACAAACATTTCGTCTACATTAGGGATGTTACGGAGTTTCGACTCCGACTCCGAAAAGTCGGAACTTCCGTTGATTTTACACCTCCGACTCCGACTTCGGCTCGGAATTTTGAATCGGAGGTTATACCGAAGATTTGTGAGCAAACATATTAAAATATCAATATTTAATTAAATAGTGTAGGACTAACTAACACTAAAGGAATATGTTTCATTGCTGCAAACGTCATCATAAAAAATATTGGTCAGTTCAGCTATAGAAATTAAAAAACGGTTTAAAATTTGAACTTCTTCTGAACATCTCTCTTCTACCTCCGCCTCCGACTTCGGTTCCGAATCCAGTTCCAACTCCGGTTCCGACTCCGATAAATCAAATTGAAAACCTTCGATTTCGACTCCGGCTCCGGTAAAACCGCCTCCGTAACATCTACAACCATTGTCAATACTATTAACTACCGATTTTTTGTCTCGTTAACTATCTCTCCTACGGAACTCTAAAAACTTCGATGTTCGGAGGTATATCAAAGGTTCCACACTATTGTTGATACACAGTCGGACGTCTCGGTTCTTGATTTTTTGATACCCGTAGCATCAAACTGTTTTTTTATTAATCCCTCATAAGTATGGATTTGGTTAAACCGAATGGTGCGACAGATGTTTTGTGAAGTTTTTTAATTGATACCTTCCATACAATCTTTTTTTTTTTTTAATAAAAAAATATAGCAACTTATCTAGAGTGTAGCGAATGATTTCGATATGGTTTTCAATGCCATTTCTGTTGGATCCAAAAGGGTTGGATTTTTTATTGTTTTCAATGTTAGATAACGATAGGTAACATATTACAATGAAAAAATAATTTATTAGCAAATCGTATTCCAATACATCAATAACCCTTTGGCATTATTTTTTTAATTTTACCAAATATTACAATCTAGCCATTTTAGCCTTACGTCGGTATATTATAGTACCTACTCTGTGCTTTTGGCTAGTAAGTAATTTAAATGGATTATGGGCGTTACGTCCAATTCCCCGAATGTCCAGTGAGTGAAATCTATTCCCTTAATGTCCAATTCCCCGAACGTCCAGTTCCCCGAATGTCCAGTGAGTGAAATCTATTCCCTTAATGTCCAATTACCCGAATGTCCAATTCCCCAAACGTCCATTTCCCTGGTCACTGATATTTTTAAGTCAATACGTCCAATGACAAAGTGACAACTGTCAAAATGGACAAATAAATTTAACAAAAACTTCTAAGGAGAATTAACTACTAATTTATCCACAGACATTAATTTCTTATTGTCTCTATTAGGGGTGAGCACTTTGTTCTTGTGTTTATATACATATAATGGCATACATATACCAGCTATGGTACAGCGAATTACCCTTCACCGATAAAACGTTTCGCCGAAAACACTTTTAATCGAGGGTTACTTTTACGAAGAAATCATTCACTAACACTAAGACTTAAATGTTCGCCACTCACTACACTAAACTAACTTGAAAAAAAAACCAGAGGAACAAATCTTGAAAAGAATTGTAAATAATAAGAATTATAAGTACAATCAGAAATTTTATATGTCTCCGATTGCACCAAGCACTTTCCTTTATCCTAAGTCGTGTTCCTCATTGCTGAGGGTCGTGATCATTCTAAGGAATTAATCACATAGAACGACTCTCGTGTCAGATTTAATGGGGTGGTTTGCCATTGCCTTCCCCATTTCACACACTGGTTATCTCAGTGTGCTGGTTTCCTCACGATGTTTTCCTTCACCGTCAGAGCAGTCGGTAAATGTACGTAAGTCTTTTGAAAAAATCAAAAAACTCATTGGTACATGGCATTGCCTGGTTTCGAACTCGGACCTCCCGCATGGGAGTCCGACGTCCTAGCCACGACGCCACCGACGCTCTCACCAAGCACTTTACAATACTTTCCATGCCTAAAAACCTTTACAAGAAAATGTTCAACAAACTGTATCCTCAGACAAACCAGCATTGTATTTGAAGACACCACAATATCCGTTATTAAAATTTTCAATATTGCCTAATGGAAGTAGCGGGTTCGACTCGGGCTCTCATATTGAGTGCACCCTTCAGGATTTTGACGTGAATTCGATGGACGTCTTACTAGGTACGGGAGGCATTCCGTGAAATTACGAGTTAGTGTGACACAAATCATGTACTTTGAAACGCTTACCATTTTAATAATAATCATAATCATTTATTGCGTGAATTTAGGTTTACATTGTAGTTCTTAGAACAATTTCCTACTTATCGCTAAATTCTACCTTCACAGACATAGACAATTTGAACACGAATATTTATCAAATAGGTATACAACATTCATCAAAGTAATGTCCATACAATAACTACATTTCCTAATAAATTTATTATTTATTTTTATTTTTCAATATGTGTTTTTTTTAATCATTACATTTAATAGTATTCCAACTCAACTCAATTTTGTACAATCAATTTTCCACTTCCTAACCATGCTGTGTTTACACGTTAAGGGTTACGACCTAGCTCATAACTTTATATTGGTTTTTCTGTAATTTCTCTGGTTGTAATCTTTTGTGTTTACCTAATAAATAAATAAAATTAAATTAAAAATAAATGTCATATCATAACATAATCATAATCACTATAGTACTAAATATAAATATAACTTTTTGACTGTATACATGCTAAAGTTATGTAAGTAAGAGCAAATGGGAGCACACTGGACGAGAATGGTGAGGGACAGGGAACACTGGAGGAAATCGGGGGAGACCTATGCCAGAGAAGGCAACTACTAAAAAAATATATAATAATAATATATAATAAATATTGACATACCATAAGAATTTAGAGAAATAATGGAAAATGACATGTTAATTTTATTTTAATTTATCAATGATTGTGTATGAGTGGTAGAATTAAAGGCTGTTTTTATTTTATTTTACATGCTAAAGTTACAATGATTATACCATTACGCAGTGTGTTTCGGCTAGATTTGAATGACTGTCAGTTGTCGCCGATTGCTGTCGCGAGTGTGTTATCGTTTATAATTATAATAGTCTCTAATAATACTTGAGCTTCCCTTCCCTTGTCCTAGTGACCCTAACGAGGCTAACATGGTCACCTGGTCGTGTACCAAAGCCTCTAAACTGAGATTAAAAAATAAAAAAAGATTATAATAGAGCAAGTTTAGTTATTTAAACGACTTGAAATGACTTGAAGTTACGAATAAGACTTCAATCTATCGTTGATAGTGAAAACTTATTATTTAAAGCTAATTTGTAAAGATTGTGGACTTTTCAAAACAGAATGCCGAGTCAAAAAAAGAGTTCGTGTTAAAAACATCCAAGAAATTAATAAAATAAAGTTTATTTAAGACAAACAAGTATGTACCTAGTAGATAATAAAAGTCAGCTGCAAAGTTATGTCATCACAAAGTTATATTTCAATTATTATTAGGTATCTGTCAATTAATTGAAAAATTTGTTTGCTTGATCGAATTTACGAAAAAAATATAGCGGTTTAAGCTCCGACTACTACCCATCCCGATTTTTTTTAATACCCCCCTTTGTATTCAATGCTTTTGTCTTATTATGGTGTTTGATGTCTCCCTGACTCCCCATTCTTTGTAGTGTCATAATTATGTCATTTCTGAGGGATGCGAATTGATATTTGGAATGCACATCACTTGAACGTGATGGGTTTTGAAGTAGACTTTTATAAGAAAGAAAAATCCTTATTAACAGACCATTTTTGGCTTGGTGTAGTATACACCATGCGAATACATTTTTAAAATGATATGGCTTAATGTAGTAAACATATGATCTATTAAAAGGGCCAAGTTCAGCTGAGCTATCTAGTTTCGTATATTTTCATTCTTCATGGAGAGCAGACGAGCAAACGGGCCATCTGATGGTAAATAGTAGGAGTAGGAGCCCGTAGCCTAGTTGCGAGCACGGTCCGAAAGTGATCGTGCAGGTTAAGCTACGTTGGCGCGGTCGGTACCAGGATGGGTGACCGCTAGTGGCTTATTTCATCTGAGCTTCTCCGTGCATCGGAGAGCACGTTAAGCAAGCAAGCATGGTAAATAGTCAGTGTCGCCATGGATGAAAAAAAGTTTCGACGGGCGTTCGTTCCTTCATGCCCATAGATATCTCGTCACCATGAGGACATAGATGGAGTACCTCATGTGCCGGTTATTACGGTGGCTCTCTTACCACTTCAAATAGAAACACAGTAATGCAAGTATTGCTGCTTTGCGGCAGAAATAGATAAAACCACACCAGGCTGAATTTGCACAGAATCATACCACCTATAATAGTGTAACATGTTAGTAAGATGTTGTTAAACTTTAAGAGTACTTTTAATTCGATCAAGTAGACAAGGTACAGAAATTTTAAAATTATTTTTAAATATCATCATCAGCCTATTAATGTCCCCACTGTTGGGGCACAGACCTTACCTTGCACAAGGGGGTACGGGCCATGATCCACAGAGCGGGCCCAGTATTGAATGGTGGATTTCGTACACTTTTTAATTTCCTCAGACAAGCAGGTTTCCTCACGATGTTTTCCTTCACCGTTAGAGCAGTCGGTAAATGTACATAAATCTTCGAGAAAATCGGACAACTCATTGGTACATGGCATTGCATGGTTTCGAACCCGGACCGAGTATGGGAGCATGGGAGTCCGACGTCCTAACCACTAGGTCACCGAAGCTCATTTTCAAATATATAATATAATACATAATTAAAAAGCTATAGATTTCTAAGTAAGTATCATAAAAACAAACTACGTTATTCACACAGAAATAAAACGAAATGGAAGAGAAAACGATCCATTATTAGAAAATAAAAACCTTTTATTAAGGATCCGAAACCAATATGGCGGTCATAAACAAATTATTCGTAAAACCACTATTTTGTACTTCAACCCCCCGAATGCCGCTATAAAAATATATGCCGGGAATATCCCTACACGCCAAAACGCTCGACCGTAATAAAGAAATGCGATAAACCGGGCAAAAAATGGCGGACATGAATTCATTGGTATGACATTTGGGGTTTTGCCGAATGGTCACGGTTATAGCTCAGAAATTTTCCTCTAGACGTACTTCGGTGTTGCCTGAAATGGAAGGTTCCCGATAGTATTGAAGATACAGAGCAAACTTACTGTACATGAGAATGAAAACAAATCCGAAATTCACATTGAAGCATTCGTTTTCGTCTGAAAAATAGCCAAATCGATATCAACACTATTCACTAACAAAGGTTGTCTGGAAGAGATCCCTATGAGATAAGCCCGCCTTTGTACATATTTTAATGTTTAATTTTTTCTGTTTTTTTTTTTAAATATTAGTACAATAAAGAGACCACAAACAAACATACAAACACTATCCATGATGATTTTTCCCACTTCCCTAATTTTCTTTAGTTTCAAGTCCCTATAATTTTCAAATATCCCGGATTTTCTATAAGTAAATAGTACTAAATCCATAGATACTTCATTGTCTACGCTTATACGAGTGTAAATTAATTTTAATTCTAATAAGTTGTACTGGTAGGCCTTAAATATTTTTTTTAAACATACTGACTATTGTTTGTATTTAAATAAAAATAAAGATCATATTTTAAAGGTGTCTAATTAGAAACAAAATTCTTGGTAAATTAAAATATCAGTTGGCAATACTAACAATATTTTCTCCTTATAGTTTTATGGGATCGGCCCCCATCTTTTATTGGTCGTCGGGAATCTTGTCAATCCTATTACCCGGGACGTTTTTATCCGCAGTCCGCTTTTTAGGGTTACGATTTGACAGATATTGAAAATTCGAATTGTCTAATTTGCTGTCACTTAATGTCTTTGCAATTTTATTAATATTTCTCCCAATTTTTGTGCATTCTGCCTAATAAAAGACATTAGATGAAAATTATGAATTATATATATTTGCCAGGAGTACTCGTATGTGCAGTACTGTCTGATTTTAAAGAGTAGAATTTAAACTAGTACGAGTACTAGTCGTGCCGTACCACCGAACTACGGGATACAAAGGATGCTTCAAATACAACGCGTCCAAAATATGGAACGACTTACCGCCTCCTTTACGCAAAAAAATTAGCATACCGTGCTTTAAATTAAAATATAGAGCGAGGTTAATGGAGAGACAAAGACAGACAGAAAATTTGAGGCATCCTTATAGAAATACCGTACGGCTGGCTTCTATGCTGAAAGACTCCAAGAATTAGTTATTTTATTCGTTACAATTACACTTTCTCACGCACACAAACTGACACACCCTCCCTGACATCCACAACACACACACACACACACACATACGTAAACACACACACACACACACACACACACACACACACACACAATATGTATCACAGGTCATTAGTGCAATTTTTTTTTTTCATTTTGGCAAATTCTTACCTTCTATTTGATGTTTAGTTTTTAATTTTAATTATTATTATTTTTAACCCACTATCACTATCGCTCCCACTAACATCTTGGGATAAGGGGGGAAATGAAAAACAGCGCTGCATATTTGGTACCCGAGTATGTCAGCATTTGCTGACTTTCCCCCCTTTTGCCAAATATACATTACATATTCATTATATATCATATTATAATTCTTTGTACTATAATTTTAAATTGTTATGTATATTGGCAATAAATATATTTCTATTTCTATTAAACATTGGCAACCTCAAACAATGTAGAGTCTGTCTAAAAAGTCAGTTGACTTAGGTTTTTAGTAGAATTCAAAAAATCTATTTTATTTATTTATTTTTGATTTTATTGGGTAATCAACAGCGTATATTATAGATTTAACAAAGTGAATTAACGATAATAAGGCAAATAACAGACTGCCTCGTATTTACTAAAGTGGCGAGTAAACAAGATAATGAAATATAATTGGCAACATCGAATTTAGCTGTCAAATAGCTCTAGAAGTAGAAAAATAGTAAGTATACATATTTATATTTGACAGCTAAATTCAATGACGCTAAGTACTTATAAGTACATTTTTTTAATTCTACAAAAAAATTAAAATCTACTGACTTTTTTGACAGACTCTATTTTATGATTTGACATTGTTATATGAGTTATGTTATGAGTTGCCATTATTTAAATTCTAAATTCTACCATTCTACTCTTTAAAATCAAACTGTATATAATGTATTTGAGTTCATTTATATTCGTCTTTTGGTACTTACAGCACACTTAAACATGTCAGTATACAGTACTTAATTTGTTTTAGAATTATTACATATTGTTTATATAGTGTCAATCATTAAGTGCCAGGTTGTACAATAAAATAAACGAACACCTTGATATCTATCCACTAAATAAAAATAATTGTAAAGCAAAACTTAATAGATGGCTACTCTCTTTAGATTACGACAAAACTGAGGCTCTAATCATATAACATAACATTTTACACACAAAACTCATTACGTTCTTCAGATTATTAACACTTATCTTCCCACACTCACACACCCACTCACACTACACTACATATGCACACTTACATCATTACACACTCCCACACAACCTAACACCCCCCCACCCATACTCACTCTTACCATTATCTTTACTAAATTCCTTTATGATTAAATTTTCCAAATTCCTTTCAGGTTAAGAATATAATTTGTAATTTGCTTGCACAGAAAGTGCGACGGAATCCCGACTTACAAGATACAGGTTTTCGACCTAGTTTGTAAGTCGGAGGTCCTTTTTTGTGTGCCCTGTAATAAGTAAATAAACATTTTAATTTTAATTTTTTCATTTTAGTGTAGGTATACAAACTAATATCTGGCTCGTTAGCACAATGCACCAGAGGCACCACATCATCACCATACCACTAGGCATAAGTACCTATCTAATAATTAAAAATAATAATATGTAGCGTAATGTAGGTAGGTAGATATGAGGTCTAACATTGGTCTAATTTCTTATACTATCCCAAACCACGTAACAATACTCAACCTTTTAGAATTTTCTTTGATGGACTAACGAAGCATTGCATTTTAATTAATGTTCGGTGCGCGTAACTCTACAAGCCCCATCCCCCATTTGTTGAACACCTTATTAACAATTTTCAAAGCAAATGGTGCAGTACGTATTCGACACAAATGACGGAATAGATGATGTGATGTGATGGAGGATTATCCATCGATCATAGAATAGATTAGTCAGCTGGCTGATGTTGAGTTGAGTACTCAAATCTACATTTATAAGGTGCTTTTTAAATTAACATATTTCAAGGGTAGTATCTACAGTGGGTAGTGTCCAGGTCTAAGTGGAGATGGGCAGGACACGTGTGCAGGATGCAGGACGATAGGTAGCCCCGAAGACTGCTCGAGTGGCGAGCCCGAGTGGGGCGCAGAAGTGTCTGGAGGCAGCCCGCGAGGTGGACCGACGACATTGTGAAGACGGCGGGGAGGATGTGGATGAGAACGGCTAGAGACCGAGGAGAGTGGCGTGGCGTGCACACGAAGAGGCCTATACCCAACGATAACCCAACTTTAGGTTGAAAAGAAAGAAGAAGATCTACAGGTTACTACAACCATTACCAAAAATCCATTTTTTTTCTTTATTAAATTTTCGAGAAATACAACCAAATTGTTTTTTTTTTCATTACGCTATACATTAACAGTTTTCTAGAAAAATCTAAGAGTTTTTTACGTTATTTTTGTGAGACTCGCGGTTACACCGATTTGTTACACTAGTGTAACTACGAGGACTTTTTCCTCGTGGTGGTGTAAAGTTTAATAATAACTATCCCTCAAAGTATTTCCACTACATAAGTATAATGAAATAGCACCACATAAGTATGTGTATATATAAACCCGTCTCCAACAAATAACACTGTCAATGTAACAATAGTGGACGCACAGACAGACAGAATTGTCGCAGTGTAACCCGCCGTCCCCTACAATTAGTTCCATGCCCAGTTCCGATATGAAATACTGCCGGTTCGGATCAGCCAAGACATATAGATTAGCGGGCTGACATACGGCTGATCCGAGCGGTTGAACAATTTGTAGACAAAATGTTTGTAAATTAATTGCAAAATGAGTCAACGTATACTAAAAGTTAATAATAATAGTAGTAGATGCAGACAGACAAATAGAATTGTCGCAGTGTAACCCGCCGTCCTCTACAATTAGTTCCATATCCAGTTCCGATATGAAATACTGCCGGTTCGGATCAGTCAAGACGTATAGATTAGCGGGCTGACATACGACTGATCCGAGCGGTTGGTTTGTATTTGTATGACTAAGTACAGTGGAATATATATATACCTATCGCAATACGTTTTTCTTGTTATTATTGAAATAAAATGATTTCTAGTTACTAAAGATTACATAATGTAGATTGTGTCCGCATTCCGCGGAGTTAAACCCCAAAAATAAAGTCGTCCAATAAGTAAATGTCTAGTCGTACCTGCGGTGAGGGGTGCCCCTGTTATCTTGTTTCTTTTTGGCCTTGGATTACCAAGGCCAAAAAGACTCTCCACCACCTGTCTGTAAAGAGTGCTTCAATATTTCGGTCACAGCACGCAACGGTTCCGAGAATCTGGAAAAGCTGCTGGTGACGCGCAAAATAGAGGGAAAAGACCGAAGCGATGATCTGACAAGATATCTGCGTTTGGAAGACTGTCGATGAAGTTTGTAGGGGTCACAATCCTCAAGATTGAGGGACCGAGGGAGGAGGATGAATTAAACGATGAAAAATATGTTTACAAATCAATATCCATCCTTCTTGTCCAACTGTGTGTATACCAACAATAGTTTCCACCCTATAACATATGCCAAATCCATGGCCTAACCGTTTTGCATTCGACTGCGGACTCCCTTTTAGATGACGTCAATATGCAACATCTACAGTAACTCCAAAACGTACTATCTCCCAGCGCAGAGTCAGAGTAATGTCAGCTGAAATGTATTAGCATGTAGAGTTACTTTGGCTTTGAGTCTGGAAGCTGTATTTGTCTGTAGATTGAATGTCATAGATTCAGTGTCAGGTTGAATTTATTGTCCCCATACTTTTGGAATTTCCCGGACATGTACGAATCTGTGTGTTTCTCAGAAAATGTAACAACAAAATATAATTTAAGATTATCGACGTAGCAGCAATAGAATAAGACAAATTCATATAATACATACAGCTTTCATTAAATGACATTATTATACAGAATTTTCAAGAATTCTTATTTCTTTCTGAAGAAAGTTTTCAATCAAAGATGAACCACCACGAAAGCAAAACACTTACATACTAAACAAATTAAAATACATGATCGTTTAATCTAACATATCGATCGTCGGAAATCAGGATCTATCCGGAATTTTCACATATCACAGCGATCCCAGTTGTACAGCAATGAAATATAGTTTGCCTTCATTGAATCCGTGATAAATTGATACGTAGGGGAAGGCGGTTATTGAATAACAAGTGGTTTGATCACACGTCATTTGGTAGCTTTGTCGCGCGCTCGCGTATCTACGTGTGGTAGGCTTTGTGATGGATCTCGCATGGTGTTTGTAATTGCGCCTCTCGCATTGTAATATGCTGTATCAATCATGTTTTGGATTTGAGCGTTATTAGGGCTGATTGATGATCCTGGTTACCAATTCTATGATCGCCCAGAAATATCAGTAAAAATTATTTCCTGCCTTTATTTATCATATTAGAAGGTAGTTTGACTGTGTGCAGAGTCAGTCTGGTGTGATACTACCCACATTCTTCTTCTTCTTTTCAGCCTATCGTATCCCATCGTTGGGTATAGGCCTCTTCATGTGCACGCCACTCTCCTCGGTCTCTAGCCGTTCGCATCCACATCCTTCCCGCCGTTTTCACAATGTCGTCGGTCCACCTCGCGGGCTGCCTCCCGGCACTTCTGCGCCCCACTCGGGGTCGCCACTCGAGAACTACCCACTTATTTCTGCCGCGAAGCACCACTGCTTGCATTAGATAGTGTTTTGGTTTGAAAGGTAAGAGGGCCAGCGTAATTACCGGCACATGAATCAATCGTGTCTCGTTTGCTCACCTGCTCTCCTTAAACAATTTTTTTTTGTCTCAACATGATCGTCATATCACATAGATTGGCTAGCCGTCTTGACTATTTCAGGTATGGTGTGATGGTAATACCAAGTGGTATCTCTTTAAACATTCATCCAAGTTTGTATAAGAAGGGTTTTGTGCTGTAATTCTTAATTAATAGTCTAATTTTTTGGACAACAAATCTGGCTTATAGACCACTTTGAATATTATTTCGCCAGCTTTCGAACTCTGAACCCCTTCTACAGAAATCAGGTCCTCTAACAGAAGGTTGTCACATAAAACATGCAACCAAAGTACCCTTTGCATTAGAAACAACAGCTCAATTACGTCTAAAATTCAAATTTCCCATCCTCTGTACAAGATTTACACTCCAAAACCCATTAGGTGTACCATGCTCCAGGGCCGGAGCTAGGGTCATTGGCGCTAAGGGCGCAATTCCCATATAGCGCCTTAAATATTAGAGAGATGCCTAGTGGCCCCGGTCAAAGTATAGATGATATACTTATTTATTCGTAACCATACAAACACAAAATGATTTGAATTATGCAATAGATACAAATGACGACCATTTACCCCAGGAAACAACCAGGCTATTATGCTGATCAGCGCGTTCTTTAATATGAGTGACGAATTGGTAAGGACCTGTGCCAGAATTTTCTTTCGGTGGGTGTCTAATATTATAAACTTTTTTCAATGAACTTAGAAATTTCGTAATAAATGAGAATTTCAGTGGGAAGGAGGCAAGGGCTTGGGGGTCCTGAAAACTTGTGATAGACGTTGTCAACTGTTGTCGGTCGTGCCCTAGACTTTGAACCATTCAGTGGTTTCAAAATGCTACCAGAAATTGCACCCCAAAGTTTGCGACCCTAGGTTAGCCACTGATATCAGGCCCTCTACGGTGTACCATGCAGCATACAAGACCATAACTTATAATTCACTAGCTATCTTCAATCTTGAAGTTGAGCGCCCCCGAAGGTTTATGCTCCAGAGTTAGCGCCTCTAGCGTATGCCCCTGATGCCAGGCCCTCTACGGTGTACCATGCAGCACACAAGACCATAATTTATAATTCACTAGCTATCTTCAATCTTGCAGTTTAGCGCCCACGAAGGTTTGCGCTCTAGAGTTAGCGCCTCTAGGCCCTCTACGATGTACCATGCATAATACAAGACCATAACTTATAATTCACTAGCTATCTTCAATCTTGAAGTTGAGCGCCCCCGAAGGTTTGCGCTCCAGAGTTAGCGCCTCTAGCGAATGCCCCTGATGCCGGGCCCTTACGGTGTACCATGCAGCATACAAGACCATAACTTATAATTCACATGCTATCGTCAATGTTGCAGTTTAGCGCCCCCGAAGGTTTGCGCTCCAGAGTTAGCGCCTCTAGCGTATGCCCCTGATGCCGGGCCCTTACGGTGTACCATGCAGCATACAAGACCATTTAATTCGCCGGCTATCTTCAATCTTGCGCCGCACGCAGCCACTAACAAACAACTACTGCGTTCGGACATTAGGTGGAAAGCTGCTGTGACATCTAAATTTCGGGTAGCCGCACGGATGGAACGTCGAGCCGTGAAGTTGCAAATGAGCTGGTAGTTGAGCAGCATCGGTTAAGGTATCCACTTTGAGCGTCGGTGGAACAGTGGCTAGGACACCGGACTTCCATGCAGGACGTCCGGGTTCGAAACCGTGCAGTGTCATGTACCAAGGAGTTTTTTTCGTATTTTTCGAAGACGTAATATTAATCTGTCGTCTTTCCAAGGCTTTTCAGTGCTAACCTTCTTAGGGTTATACTTTCATTCAAAGTTGATCTTATCTTATGATAGGGGGCCGAGAATAATCCCAGCGGCACTTCGACCCTTGAGGATCTTTTGTGCCTAACCCATTTTACACACTGATCATCTCAGTGTGCATGTTTCTTCACGATGTTTTCCTTCACCGTTAGAGCAGTCAGTAAATCTTCTAAAATTACGAAAAACTTATTGGTACATGGGAGTTCGGTGCCCTAACCACTGTGCCACCGACGCACTTATCACTAGTAGCAGCCATTGGTGTACATGGTGATGCTTATTTAAGCATGTTTAATGCATATTTAAGCTTTATTATGTAGCACATTATTATGTCAATAGTAATAGTCCAGCCAAATAACGAAGGTTACCATTTCTAAGACGATATGGTTGACTTTTTCCTAGCGTAATCTGAACTATGCTATTAAAACCACTTAGCTTCCCTTTTTCCTACTATATCGCATAGTTTCGTAGCACCTACCACCATTCGTAGCTCCGCGTGTACGTAGCGTAGCGACGGTGACCACGATCTGCGAAGCGACAAAACACGTAACCTGAACGTATTTAAAATATCTTAGCTTTCTTTTTTCCTACTGTATTGCATAGTTTCGTAGCACCTACCACCATTCGTAGCTCCGCGTAGCCGCGTGTCCGTAGCGTAGCGACGGTGATCACGATCTGCAAGGCGACAAAACACGTAACCTGTGCTATACTGTTTAAAACATATTATCTTTTCTTTTCCTACCATATTGCATAGTTTCGTAGCACCTACCACCATTCGTAGCTCCGCGTAGCCGCGTGTTCGTAGCGTAGCGACGGTGACCACGATCTGCGAGGCGACAAAACATATCGGTCGGTTGTTGCCGCCGTGCCTCCCCTACGAGTGGTACTTTGTAAACATTTACCTGTCTGTTACAGTTACGTTTAGGTACTGATCTATGAAAGTGGTCCTGTTTTAATTATTTTGACATGCGGGAGGTCCGAGTTCGAAACCAGGCAATGTCATGTACCAATGAGTTTACAGTTTTTTCGAAGGACTTACGTACATTTACCGACTGATCGCGAAGGAAAACATCGTGAGGAAACCTGCACACTGATATAACCAGTGTGTGGGAAGGCAATGGCAAACCACCCCATTAAACCTGCCACGAGAGTCGTTCTATGTGATTAATTCCTTAGAATGATCACGACCCTCAGCAATGAGGAATACGACTTAGAAGAAGATATGTAACTATTTATATCCAACTTCAAATGTTGATGGAAGACCTTGAAGTGGAGAGCCGTCTGAGGTACCACCCTTTACCTATTTCTGCCGCAAAGGAGCAATGATTGATTGTTGTATTTAGGTTTGAAGGGTAAAGCTCATTCCAACTTAGTCCTCCAGGGTAGCAGCGTATCGAATACCCTCTTGAAAAAGTGAGGTGAGATACATTTGGGCGACGGTGACCATTTACCATCAAAGGGCCCGTCTGCTTAATTGCTTTCTTTCATGAAATAGCTTAACTCTCACGTCCATAATCCCCAAGGGGGTAGACAGAGGAACCACCTTCATTATAGGTAGTTTCATGAAATAATACTTGAAATTAGTTGGGCCGTGTTAAATTCTATGAGCGTCGGTGGCCTAGTGGCTAGGACGCCGGACTCCCATGCGAGGAGGTCCGGGTTCGAAACCGTGCAGTGTCATGTACCAATGAGTTTTCCGATTTTTATGTAGACTTACGTACATTTACCGACTGCTCTAACGGTGAAGGAAAACATCGTGAGGAAACCTGCTTGTCTGAGGAAATTAAAAGTTTCCGAAGGCGTGTGAAATCCACCAATCATCACTGGGCCCGCTCGGTGGATCATGGCCCGTACCCACTTGGTCAATGGGAGGCCTGTGCCCCAACAGTGGAGACATTAATTAGGCTGCTGATGATGATGATGATATTCTATGATCGTTCTCAGAAAGAATTAAAAACTAAATTGCGTAATTCTTTCTATAATCGGCTGTGTTCCACATACTCTCGCGAGATTCGCTCCTCAGTTGAACGGCGTTGATTGATTTACAGGGCGCCGCCGTCCGCTGTACGTCGGTGTGCTTTGTACCGACACGACGCCATTTCCCTAACTGTCTCGTCTAATTGCGATAATAATTCATGTCTAATAATAATCTTGTGTTATTATCGGATTGTATAAACAGGTGCGGATGGGGCCTATTGTGTTGGTGTTGTAGGGAAACGATTGTTTGACAAACCTTCGTGAATAGTGACGATTAGTGAAGTTGTATTACTTTAAATCATCACTTCACACACTTCACTTCAAACAATCACAACTTACTTCTCTTATTGTACGACTTTTACGAATTGCTAGTTTGCCTACCCATAACAATTGAATATAAACATACATTTGATAAATCAATCGACATTAATATAATTAAGTACATATTCATCGAAAATTCGCGTTAATTAGACGCATTTAACGCGACTTATCGATCTCGCTTCGCTCGCTCTCACCCTAGCCTTCTATCCTAACCTATCATCTGCATCGAATTCACACGAATTTTCAAGCTCGCTTCGCTCGCTCTCGTCCCTTCTGACCTAATCCATCACCCGACGCCTATGTCGAATACGCAACATTTCGAACTCATTTTGCTTGCTTTGCTAGGTATCAAAGCCTTCCTTCCTTACCTAACCTTACTTTAATTTTACTGGTAAAGAAAAGAAAGCTTAGTTAAAAATAATTTGGTAGGTAAACGTTACTTTTTGACTTCCCTTTCATTACTTTGGGCGAACGGGCTCTGGCAACACTGCTTCGCATATTTGACTTTCAATTGACTTATATTTTAATTTAAGTATTTTGTACAATAAAAGATTAACTAAGTCGCATAAATAAAATGAGTTACGTATTCTATTTCTTGTACGTGACGTATGGTTAGTGATTAACCGAAGTCAGAGTTGTTCAGGCCACCCGCAGGTCAACCATAAGCGCAGGGGAGCTGCGTATCTTATAATTTTACGATAAATTGATTGACTTTTGTTAGTACTCAACCTCCCCCCATGACGTCATACATAACACAAACAATGTTGCTCCACCTAGTACCACTAACATAGCCCCTTAGATAATGACTCAATCCGCCTGACAATCCGAATCCATTCGGAACGTTTGTAATTAATCATCGAAGCTACATCCGACTCGACATAATCAATAAGCCATCGGCATTGATCCAGTTGTATTGTGATGCTAACGATCTAGTTCATGTTTAGTTACAATTATTGTTACAATTCTAATTATAGCTAGTTTAATTATATCTTAGATTTAGTAGATTTTATTTTATTGGGGATCTTTAATCATCACAATAACGTCGGCTGTTGGGTCACAGGTCTCCACTTGTGCGAACAATTTTATTGTAGCATTAAGAGCCAAAAAGCAAATTTAATAACACAAAATTGTATTGTGAAATCAATAGTGAAAACAAAATAATATTTTTAAAATTTTGCAATTTAAGTGGTAAACTACTTTTTGATTAAGAATCAGAACTACTGCATACTTCACGATTCCATTTTTTTAATAGAAGGAGATGAAGGTAGAATCTACAATATAGAAGTAGAAGTAGAAGAAGTATAAAACTTTCAATTTCATGCATAAAACTAAATATAAATACACAGATGATCATAATTAAAAGTGGCCGAACTATGCAAAGGGTCAAATTATTATTCAATTTAAATTATATCATTGTAATTTATTTCAAAGATGTGCTGCTGAGTGTTACTTGCGCCGCTTCTTTTCTTTCAGCTATATCACCTTACGAAGATGTGGTAGTTTAAAAGACGACTGTAAAAATGTTCTTCTAAGATAAGGTAAGGTATAATTCAGAAACGAGTAGTTCGAAGAATGGCGCGTGTCCCCGAGGATACACCGGCTCGTGATCATCGATTTTAAAATCCCCACTGTACCATCGCTCTACATACTTGAGATAGGTAAATATGTCAGAAAAAATCTAAGAGAGTATCCTACTAAGAAAGGTTGGCAAGAGACTGACAAAAATGAGGCAGCAGGACCTCGAATTGGTGGGCAGTCGACTATTGAAGACCCAGCTGTCCACGCACGTCGCTGGTCCGCGAATTTACAACAAAATACCAGCTCCTATCCGAGATACTAAAACGTACAACTGTTTCGATTTAATATTAAAAAAAATGGTTGGTCCAAAAGGCCTATTACTCTGTCAATGAGTTCCTTGACGAATGATGTATCTATTTGAAATACTGTAGACGTATATTCTGCAATACTATTTTTTAATTTTTTGACATTATACTTACTTTAAGTAAGAAATTTTATTAATATTAATGTATTATAATAATTATAAAGATCATGACATGCTAATAATTTAATATTTATTACTAATTATTTGCTATGTTTTTGACAATGTATGATCATTACTGAAACAAATGAATATGAATAAGTACGAGAAATTATTAGCAATAAAAAATTTGAGATTGAGTTTTAATTGGTAACTAAACATGTCACATAATTGCAACCTCTATTACGCTCTAATTAATAACATAGCTGTTAAACACGGCTGCTTAACCCGCCTACAGTCGTACAGATGCGCGTCTAATATTGAAATAGTGATTTATTGCGTCATAAATCCGTTGAGTGTCCGCCCGACAAACGTTGGATAATCGCATGACGTATTCGCGTCGTGTGCTGCAGCCTTTATGCTGGTTACTAGCTCGCTAGGGGCCGGCTTTCGGTGTAGTTTTTAGTGGAACTATATTGAATAGATGTAAAGCCTGTCTTTTTCTTTCTGTACCATCTCCTGCTGGGGGTCTGCAGTCATTAAGGCTATTTGAATTCTTGAAACAGCTGCTTGAACTAGGATCTCGTGCTCAATTTGCTACAGTCTGTCCTCTAGATGCCGGCTAGCAGAGTTCTAGGACAGTGCGCAGATGAAGTAATAGAAGAACTTGGTAATAAATATTATATTTTAAGAGAAAGAACACAGAAAACAGTAACATAGAAAATAGGTAGTAGTAGGAAATAAAAGTGTACGGGGAAACGTCCGTTCGAGACAAAATACAGAAAAAACGTGAAAATACAAATAAAACAATGAAATTAATGGAATAATGAAATTTAGAAATTGAATGGGAACATGATTTAGAATTGAAATGAAGAAATGAAGATGCCGACACGAAATGAGATGAGATAAACGCTAACGATGAGGTTGAAGTTGATGGCAAGAAGGTTGATATGGACGATGAAGTCGACATCGTTACAAATTTAAACCACTCGTTGAGGTTTTTGAGCTAAGAGGTATCTACCGGGTCCCCTGAATCTTTTAAAAGCTAAAGCCTTTAACATACTGCACAGATTTTGAAACGGTTTCTGACCGAATTTACTAGATTTCAAGAAAAATCAGTTTCTTCGACGGAATGAGACACTTTAATAGAATCCGGACTGTTATAGAGATACAGGAACTTCCTAGTTCGGAGGTCAGCGTCTACTGTTACCTTTTGCTCACTAATTTTATTTAGTTTTATAATTATAACCAATGCTTAAATTCTTACTTGTGTATGGACTATGGATACTTGGTCATCTTACCGCACAAATAAACTTATTCATATTCGTATAGGTATCTGACGAATTTTTGGTGCCAATCTGAAATACGTAAATCTAGATTCTCTAGGGAGTCAAACTTTATTGAGTCTAGAAAGTGTTATTGTTGTTCTTGAATGTGTAATTTTCTCTTTATGTAATGAGACCTGCAGTAGTCCATAAGTTTTACATCTGTAAAACTGGAGTCAAATACCTAAAAGTGACATCTTAACCACTTTTTCTACACGATTGAAGTAAACTTAGTCTAGATTATACAATTACTTAAATTACTTAATTATTACTTACTTACATGATAATATAACAAAAATCTTTCGTCAAATTAATACATTATTTAATGTCAATATATTTAGAATTAAAAATAAATTAATATAGGTACATACATTTAAAAAAATGTACAATGCTTATTTCTAAAATTCATAGAACTGAAGTTCAGTCTGTTTTCAGATTGATAACTCAGTAAGAGTACATGTGTACAGAGAAAGACATCAGGATATACTGTATGGAACCCTGTCGCAAAAAAAACTCTTCTTTATTGACTTTTGTATGAATGTGTCATAGCTTAGCATAACTCTCACGTCCATAATCCCCGAGGGGGTAGACAGAGGAACCACTTTAATTATAGGTAGTTCCCACTTTTCGCCGTAAGATTTGGTGGGCAAAAAAGCTGGCGAGTCTACCGCCGTTTACTAGGTGTAGAATAGTATCCACCAAGATCCTTAGTCACCTCGTATGACACCCAGGGGAAGAGTTGGGGTGGTGCTATTCTTTATGGCCGGCACGACACGGCACAATGAATGTGTCAAATATATTAAAGCGACAAAGTACCAAAGTGTGCCTGATGTGTCGGTCACTGAATACGAGTATGTATACCTACCTACCTACAAGCCTACCATTCCCTATCAGAGCACAGCCATTGAGGTAGGTGGTGGTGTCACCCTTTAGCGACACACGTCGCTCCACTATCCGTTCGCAGCGTGAAGCCTTCTGCATATTTTACAGCTTGGGCTTAGTTTGTGTGGAGATGGACTTCGGTTGTAAAAGTTTTGAAGGTGGTATGACTCTGAGAAGAGTCAAACTGGGGGTGTTTTTGAAGTGAAAACTTCTTTAGGCGCATCTTGCGCTTTTTATGAACAGTGAACCAAACTGAACCGTCAATCTCGAGTCGGTGACGCTGTATCGGGTATACTCGGCTCCATTCGACACCAAGCGCGCTCGGGTCGGTGACGCTGAATCGCGTATACTCGGCTCTAGTCGTCATCAGCTGTCATCAGCCACGTTTTCTGTCTAACAAGGAGTGCATCGTTTCAAGAATTACGTTTTTATTATTATCTAAGTCGTGCTTTGCGTGTTTTTTTGTTGTTGTAAGTTTTCACTTCTATCGTGTGGTCATAAGCACACACCCTCTTTTTTAAATGTATTTCTTTATTTTTCACTCTTTTTCTGATTTATTTAAGTAACCTAGCATGCGAAAAATTGGTAACCTAGTTCTGAGTACAGCAGCAATGCTTGCATTACTGTTTCGGTTGGTAAGAGACCAGCGTAATAGCAGCACATGAGGTGAGGCACTCTATCCAAGTCTTAAATTGATCAGGCACTTGGATCAGGATCAAGGGTAAAGCTCATTCCAACTTAGTCATCCAGGGTAGCAGCGTATCAAAAAACCCTCTTGAAAAAGTGAGGTGTGATATATTTGGGCGACGGTGACCATTTACCATCAAAGGGCCCGTCTGCTTAATTGCTTTCTTTCATGAAAAAGATTTCATGAAATAATACTTGAAATTAGTTGGGCCGTATTAAATTCTATGAGCGTCGGTGGCCTAGTGGCTACGACGCCGGACTCCCATGCGAGGAGGTCCGGGTTCGAAACCATGCAGTGTCATGTACCAATGAGTTTTCCGATTTTTTCGAAGACTTCCGTACATTTACCGACTGCTCTAACGGTGAAGGAAAACATCGTGAGGAAACCTGCATGTCTGAGGAAATTAAAAGTTTTCGAAGGCGTGTGAAATCCACCAATCAGCACTGGGCCCGCTCGGTGGATCATGGCCCGTACCCCCTTGTTACAAGGGGAGGCCTGTGCCCCAACAGTGGGGACATTAATGGGCTGATGATGATGATGATGAATTTGAAATTGTTTTTCAATTGCTTTTATTAATTAGAGATAATAATTTACTCTTTTTTTTGTGATGATTGTTTATATTTTTATTTCGTGTAGCTACACCCTAATGGGTAAAATTACATTGTAACAAAAATTGTATTATAATAAGACCTATAATGACATGTAATTAATGGCTACTAAATAAATGAAAAATGAAATTAAAATGATATACTCGTAGTTTCGATTCTTTGGGAAATATTACGTAAAATTCGTAAATTATCTAATGGTCCAAAATCGGAATTCGCATAGAACGAGGGTACAATCAAGAATATCCCAAGACAATACCACTCGTATGATAATGACAAATATATTCAAGAGATTATAAAGTTCTCTTACCTAGGTAATTGTAATAAAATTACTTATATCTGTAAAAGTGTGAACAAAAAATACCGCACATAAATCAATATTTCCAGTCTACATATCTCGCGAGATTGTATATTTGCCCAAAATTAATAACACCCAATATTTCCATACTAACCTGACGTTGTCACAGACCGCACTATTTATATCACGACCACGCGCCCTGACCAATCACCGTGCAGCGATAGGCGGCAATTTGAATTTGGAATTACTACGACCTCACAAACTTACATCTACCAGCTTTGCACCACCAAAATTTCTTATTCTAGAACTTACACGTATTGACATAGAGGTGAAAATAGATGTGGATGTAGTTGGTAAATGGTAAATGTTTGATAGAAGTGAGTATTGTCTTTGATTTATGCATTCGTTCGATGAATTATACTCGGTCGTGTGTCGTCGGGTCGCACTTTGCGATAAGTTAGAGAATAGAAATTGTTGTGTCTGGATGTTATTACGAAAGCTGGGTTGTACCCAAGGGGGAATCAGCTGCCTTATGCTCAATTCTCACATAGAACAATTGGGAATCAATTGATTAGATCTATTCTAGCTCTAATTGAATATCATATAAGCACAATGTGTTTCTGGAATGTAGACGATTACGGCGAGATTTTTTTAAATTTTTAATGGCCTCTCCATAACCCCACTTTTCATCTCATTAACCAATAAATTGAAATTACTTAGCAAACTATTTTAATTTTTTTATCCGATTACAGCTTGATGTGTACAACTGTTATAATTATTACTTCAAGAAAACATTTGATTGGAACATTTGCAATTTTTCATATAAATCCTACGTTTTTATTTTCATCTTCGAATAGAGTATTTTTGAATTATTTCCAAGCAACTCCGTGCTACAATTTTAACAGCAAAATAAATAACACGCGTCCACCGTATCGCTCCGATGGCCGTCGTCTGGATTTATGCGTTGATTATTCCGCAAAATGAACTTGTCTTTGTCACACGTCCGATCCTCGTGCGAGGCGATAGTGGACCCAAGTGGAGTAAACCTATTTCGTATTTTACGTAGTTTTGTTTGTTGAAAAAATTAAAAGTGTAATATTGTGTAGGGAGATGGAAGAGATGGTGAACGAGCCGAACATTATAGGAGAGACGAAAGCGGCTCGACTCCGATGGCTCGGACACATCACTAGGATGGGGGAGGATCGGGCAGTTAAACGAGCGTATGTGGGACGCCCTAACGGACGACGTCCGGTCGGACGTCCCAGATATCGCTGGCGCGATGAAGTGGAGAAGGATCTGCGGGAGCTCCGGGCGCCTGACTGGCTCTCGAGACTGCGCAGGAGAGAGAGCAATGGCGCTCTTTGGTATCGGAGGACAAGATCCACTTCGGGTCGCTGCGGCAGCGGAGTAAGTAAGTAAGTAATATTGTGTTCCCAAATACTTATTCTAAGTAGTATTACTTATTGATAGGGATCCGGTCGTTTTATTATTTATTTTATTATTATTTATTTATTTACAATTTACATAATTATTACGGGAATTCCCAATTCAATTATATAAAACAATACTATTCCACTAAAATTAATACAATTCACAATAATAATTACATGCTTAGATAAGTCAGTGTTACTTCTGTGAATTCTGTCACCGAGCAATGGACCAGATCAATCCTTTGGGATACCTCATTTAGTATTCGAAGAGCTCTCGTGATTGGAGCAAATTTAAGAAGGTTCGTTCTAGCGGTCGGGACCTTGAAAAATTGGTTTCTGGGTCCTCGCCGCAGTCTCGCGTCCGGAAAGAACCGTAAATAAAGTATATAACCTATAGAAATAACTTTAAGAGCGTCGGTGGCACAGTGACGCCCATGCGGGAGGTCCGGGTTCGAAATCGTGCAATGCCGTGTACCAATGATTTTATCGTATTTATCGAAGATAGATAGATAGAAACACTTTATTGTACACAAAATCAGGAAAAGTAATAACTACAGGAATAGTAGCACGATATGTACAAAGGCGGCCTTATCGCTTAAAGCGATCTCTTCCAGGCAACCTCTGCTTGTATTTTTCGAAGACTTACGTACTTTTACCGACTGATCTAACGGTGAGGGAAAACATCGTGAGGAAACCTGCACACTGAGATGATCAGTATGTAAAATGGGGTAGGCACAAAAGATCCTCAAGGGTTGATGTGCCGCTGGGTTATTCCCGGCCCCCTATCAAAATTAAAGAAACTAAATTAATAAAGGTGATCATATTATTTTTTAAATTAATTTTAAATCATTTTAATTTAATATAATTAAATATAGAAGAGGAATAAATAATTGGAATGTAAAAAAATAATATAATTAATCTTATTATAATAAAAATAAATGTTATAATAATTTTTTTTATTATTAATTTAAAAGAAAATTCATTTAGGAAAAAAAATTAAAAGATTTTATGTTCCAATAACTTCTTTATGTTTAAATATTTCTAATTTAGCTTTATGTGGAATTCCTTTTTTAGCTGGGTTTTATTCTAAGGATATAATTTTAGAATTGGTTAGGTTAAGAAATTTAATTTTTTTTAATATTATTCTTCTACAGGTTAAACAATATATTATACTGTTCGTTTAAGATAAGATAAGATAACCAAATAAACCTACTTTTGGTTTGCCATCTCCTTCCCTATTTAAAATATTTTGGTGTGAGGTTTCCTCATGATGTTTCTTTCGCCTTTATAGAGCAGTCGGTAAATAGAAAATCTTCGAAAAATATAAGTATTAGTGGTATGTACTTCCTTACACATAGTAATTCGATATTAATTTCACACTTATTCAAAACAATTTTATATAAGGTCCTTTTTTATTAGTAGCAAATATTTGGAGGGGGGGTATGTGCTGGTCATTTGTAACACTTTACACGAAAAAATAACCCTGTTACTTGTATGAAAATATTTCATACGAAAGAAAAATAAACCCCATTATTTTACGCCTTGGTGGCATAAACTCATCCATGTCGTTATGAATGAAACGAGTTTCTTTCATAACTCTTATTTCAGTATTAGAATAGCACTAATGCATTCATTAGTAGAATTTTCAAACAAAGAATTCTGTCGTTTATCTCGAAAAATTAATGTGAGAAAATTTTTTTTTGCCCTATCGTTATTGTTATAATATAACCTATAGATGACACCCTAGAAATATTTGCCGCTAATAAAATAGAACCCTATATATAACCTATTCCCTGTAATATGTTGTTAATAGTTACTTGAACAAAATTGGAAGTGCTGACTTGAAAGTCGAGACGAGTGAAGTCTCTAATTTCTTGTCAAAGTCACAGTTCATATAGGCACGTACTTGTCGGCGAAATGTAGTTTCGGTCTGTACTTACGCGTATTGTACGTTCTATAAATATATGTGCGACAATTAATCATAATAATAAATAAATGTATTTCACGACAACACTGTATGCAAATATACAATTGAAGGAACAGTACAATTGTATTAACGTAAAATTATTAGCTATGATCGGAGTAGGTAGGGCTGTTTTTGGTACTTGCCACATACGGTCATAATATGGATAAGTATGCCCAATAATCCCGGGATTTCCGGGATTGAATAAAAATATTATTTAGATTTTTAACGTTATATTTGTTTTGATACACATTTAAGATTGGTGGCGAAATATATTTTTTTAAGATTCATGGCGCTAGTGTACCTACGGTAGTGTTTTAACGTCTTCGTAAGATCATAATTTTTTTAAAATCTTACCCGCCGTGTAAGGGCGAGGTTTATAAAAGTAATTTACAACATTTGCTCGATAACTTAAAACGGGATCCCGAAATCATATCCATATTAATATAACCTTTGAGGACATTGACCCGAAAGAGCCCTACCTACTCCGATCAGTGATTATTACTATTGCATTGCAGGTTTGCATTTTTTTATTATTGTTATTTATTTATTTGAGGGTAGTATTTATTTCTTACGACTTTTGCACCCGTCTATAATGTATCTTATAATTTTTCCATCACCATCATCAAGATATCGCTTTAGGCCGCCTTCTGCACATTGTATTGTACCTCTCTTTATGTTGTATGTTTTGTTTTTGGTCCCGGGTGTGCAATACAGTATATTTGTATTTGTATTTTGTACAATGAATACAACAATTAAAATAACATACTTATTTCCTAATACCGAGCCTACGATTAGCACCCACACTAGGTAATCCTGTGTCGTGGGCGCTGTGGTGGGGAGTGTGTGTTCTGATTTATACCTAAATGTACTGTAAGTAATGTGATAATAATTGATGAAATTTTTAATCAATCAATCAATGTTTATTTGCAAGAATACGTAATATATAACCTGGTCTTACAAAGGGGTTTGAAACAGTATTCAACCTGCAAGCAGGCGTGCAAATATTTAACAGAATAATGTTATACCTATATCATTCCTTAAACTAAAAATTTATATAATTCTAATGTGCATGCAATTTGTCTAAATATTCACTAATATTATAAAAACAGTTCTCTAAAAGCCACTTTGTTAAATTAGACTTAAATTGTGACCCATGTTGTAACTTGATTTTATCTGGCAGGTTGTTATACAGCAGCACACACATGTTATAAACATTTACTTTATAAATATAATTCTTACAAGGAGACTGATACAGTAAGTTTATATATTTACGATTAGAGATTTAGTTTTTTTTTTCGTATAAGAACAGTAGACGAGCGTATGCGCCATCTGATTGTAAGTAGTCACCGTCGTCCGTAGACATCTAGCCTCAGTGTTTTATTTTAAGGTTTTAAAAAAGGAAATCTGTAATTAGCAGTATGTTTTTAATGGACTTTGTTTTTTATTTTGCTGTGGATTTTGTAATAAATAAATAAACAATAAAAAAACTGTTCTCTTATCGCACCAGCCACTTACACTACACTACTATAGTAGTAATTAATAATACATAATTAGAAAAAAAAAAGGAAATCGTCGCTAGCGTTGCGTCGTGTACCTTTCTAAGATTGAAGTACGCGCATTGCACGCTCCAGCCGGTAAACTTCATTTCTCCAAGGATGCACTGGTATTCAGCGAACGTCTAATAACAAACGTAAGTCGATACTTTAACCGCTCCACGACACTTCCCAAACTCTTCTCTTATCGCACCAGCCACTTACACTACAGTATAGTTTTAATTAATAATTAGAACACATTTTGTACCAGTCGAAAATTAATCAAATTATGTAGGGTGACGTGTCAGGGATGATGGTATGCAGTAGTGAAGAAGTTTTGTTTGAAATTGGTTTTCTTTGTTAGATAGATAGATAGAAACACTTTATTGTACACAAAATCAGGAAAAGTAAAACTACAGGAATAATAACAGATATATACAAACGCGACCTTATCGCTTAAAGCGATCTCTTCCAGGCAACCTCTGAAGTTAATTGGACATTAAAGAGATTAGCGACAGTGTAGTGTGAGGATATGAAAAAGGTGACTATTACTTAATACACAGTAAATATAGTAAAATAAAAGTAATATGATATACATAAATAAATATGTAGGTATACTAAAATAGTTAAATGCCTATACATAATATACATAAATAAACATATATAATAGATAGTAAACAATAAATAGGTAAATATACATAATAATGAAAATAAAATGCACAACTACCACGACATATAATGATGAGTGAGACCCGCTTTAAACGAAGCCAGGGATACCGAATGCCGAATTAGACGAGGAAGTGAGTTCCATAGGTGTGCTGCCTTGACAGCAAAGGAGTCAGTGTAGTAACTGGTACGACACAGTGGAGCCTTTAGGATATTATATGGAGCCTTTTACTTTGATACTGGGCCCGTTAAAATAATTTTCATTGAAATTACTAACTACCAGGTACCATACCATTTTTTTGTAACAGTATTTTTACAGTTACAGTACCTTTTGTGACAATCAAGGGTGTCACGAATGAAACTCGTTTCATTCATAACGACATGGGTGAGTTTATGCCACCAAGGCGCAAAATAATGGGGTTTATTTTTCTTTAGTATTGAAAATTTTCATACAAGTAACATGGTTATTTTTTCGTGTAAAGTGGTATAAGTGACCAGCACATACCCCCCACATAATATTTGCTACTAATAAAAAAATATCTTATATATGGTTGCCAAGTTCAACAATTAACCTTCAAATTTACGAACTGTATATAAAATTGTTTATTTTATTTTATTAAATTGAGCGAGAGGGTGCTGCCTCCTCTGGGACGCGACGTGCGTTAGCACTTTCGCGCCCTGCCATTTCGCCAGCACTCGGCAGACTGCAGGTGCAGCTGCCGAGGCGGCGGTCCAGAGGAAACACCTAAAGTACTCCAACTTGGAATCGATGTACGACTTCGTGCCTTTGGCAGTTGAAACCGCGGGACCATGGGGCTCCGAGGCCAAGGATCTGATTCGCACTGTGGGGAGACGAATTAAGGAGAGAGGAGGTGATCCGCGAGTCGGCCACTTTTTAGTACAGCGCATTTCCCTCGCCATTCAGCGAAAGAACGCTGCGAGTATCCTGGGTACTTTCGGCCAGGGGGCACTTCGCGGGGGGCTGTTTGACTGAAATTATATTATATAATTTTTACCTAGTTATAGTATGACATTGATTTTATTATTTTATTTTTATATTTTTGGCATCAAATTATTGACATTATTTTATTTTCCATTTATTGTTGATAATATTGTTTAAAAAGAAATAAAAGTTTTTAATTGTGGCTGGCGCTATGTCGCATGACACTACCATTTAAATTCGTAACTAAAAGCATGACACCCTGTATCGGAGCGAGTTATTAACACCTTTTCGTCACATATCAAATTCTAAGTTTCAAGAAGCTGCTTACATTAGGCTAAGTTAGAAAAGATGGGTAAGTAAATATACAGATGTTAAGACTTACTTTGTATGTAAAATGGAAGATAAAAATATATTTTAATCTGTATTTGCTATCTCGCTCGCATTCGATTCCAAGATGGCGTAATTGTAGCTAGGTAAAAAAAAATCAGCAATAAAAGTTAATTTTCCACCAATATTAGTTGTTTTACTGTCTTGTGTTATTTCTATTAAGAGCCATAGCGTACATAGGGATAGCATGAATTTTAATAAATACTAAACTTTAAAGACGTTTCGTGCAATAGACAGATTTTTAAGTTTGTTTGTTTGTAGTCTCTTTATTGTATACAAAAAAATACACCAAAAAAAACATTACAATATGTAGGACAGTTTAGACTACTTTTATGGTGGGTAAGGTTAAGTTTTAAGAGACTACCTCAAAAAATGTTTTCTAGTAGGTAAGTAGTAGTTTTAATAGTAGAAACTAAAGTATAAGGGTGCCTTTCCACCAAAGCTGTGCGAGGAAGCGTGGCGGTGAGCGAGGAAAAAATCCACTAATAGGAGCACGCCATTATCACGTGACGATTAAAATGGAACAGTACTATTGGCGGATTTTTTCCTCGATCATCGCCTCGCTTCCTTACACAGATTTGGTGGACAGGCAGCTTAAGGCCCAACGCACACCGGCGGAGTTCGCCGCGCCAATTCGCTTGCTATTGTCATTCCATTTTAAACCGTATTTCAGTGCTGTTAAAGTTTAGTTCAATTATTATCGAATACATTATCGAGTACATTCACCGACTGCTCAGACGGTGAAGGAAAACATCGTGAGGAAACCTGCATGTCTGAGGAAATTAACAGTTTCCGAAGGCGTGTGAAATCCACCAATCAGCACTGGACCCGCTCGGTGGATCATGGCCCATGTCCCTTGTGCAAGGGGAGGCCTGTGCCCCAACAGTGGGGGCATTAATAGGCTGATGATGATGATGATGTTATCTGTGGAAAAAAAGGAAGAAAGACGTAATTGCCTAATTGCCCACTGATAATTATTACCCACTCGAAAAAAGCTGTCTTTGACTTGGAGGGGTTTTATTCTAAGGCTAGTTGGGACCAAGATGAGAATGTAATCGTGCAAGATAAGCAACGTTGGGCGCGGTCAAAACCATGATGGGTAACCGCTTCAGACACATTTTCGTAGAGCATGTGATCCCGGCGTCAGCCGTTTGACAGCTCATGCCAGAGACCTGCGGGCGGCCTGAATAACTTCTGATAATAGGTAGAATAGGTTGAATGAATAGGTTGAACCAAGGGTTCCCAAACTTTTTCAGTTCGTAAGTGCCCCACTTACAGGTTTAGTATTTTGAAATGTGTATATGTACATACTCATACATACCTTCATGCCATGTCCCTTGGGGTATAGGCACAAAGATAATGGAGCGCCACGAATCTCTTGGCACGCTTCTCTTGCTTCCTCTACAGGATTTTGTCGTTTCATGCACACGCAAATATGTGTAAAATGTTATGAAAACAACTTTTTAGTTAGTAAAGGCTCGTATATGAAATTGACACATAAGAATATATTAAAATTGACACAAAAATATGAAAATACAGTACCATAAAAAAGATACTTGATCACTTTCATTTGAACTGTCGACTTGCTTATGAATAAACATCTTTCCATTTTGCATGTAAGTAATTTCATTTTCCAGAGGAGCGAAAAAAGCAGTGCCTCGCTGCGCCCCTGTTTACTCTCCACGGCGCCCCGAGGCGCACACTTTGGGAACCCCTGGTTTAAACGACAAGAAGTAAAAGAAGAAAGACACATTATTTGAAACACGTAACTAGAACGTAAAAGTTAAGCGCTTATTACAGCTTCACTGAAATTAGTCGACGATTTAGCCAACGATTTAGTCGACTAATTGGATAGACAAGCTGTTGTAAATCGCAGACTAACCGTACTGAATGCATTTGAATTCAGTGAGACTAAATTCAGTTAAAGTTCAAGTGTAATAAGCCTATAACAATTCAGTAAAGACATGCAGTCTCCATTTTGCATTTTCCCTGAAACCCAAACAAAAATCAAACCATCTACAAACACTACAACATCAAGTGCAGTACTTAATAGCAACTTAGCACCCCCACCACCTCCAGTCTCTTCCCCCCCTCCCCCTCCTGTCGTCTGTCAAACATATGACAAGCGCAGATTTCGCTTTGTACTTGTCAAAAATATAGCAAACAAAAGATACGGGCGCACGAATAAATGAAGTGGCTGATATATCTCGCGGGCTAGGGGTGGGACTTTATCGATGGATTAAGGTTCTCGTATAATATTGGCATAGATGAGAAACTTAAGGAAGGGGTCTCTTGTACTCGTAGCGGTACGAGTAATCGAACAATCGAACATACATTCGATATTTGAATTTTTTTTTTATTTTTTTATTATTTACGACTAAACCAGCGTTTGACCTAAATCTCACCTGGTAGTAAGTGATGATGAGGCCGAAGATGGAGCAAACTGGCTTAGTAAGTACTGGCTCTTCTTTGGCATGGTTTCGAACCCGGATGACAGTCCTAGCCACTAGGCCACCGACGGTCTTATAAATAAGTAATGTCCATACAATAACAATTCCTAAAAAAATCATTAAAAATAAATGTCATATCATAACGTAATCATAATCACTATAGTACTAAAGATAATCATAATTCATAAAAACAGATGTCATACTTAAGTCAATGCAGTAATTCACTCCCACTGCAAATAATACGCAACCAAAACGAACTATAGCTTATTCATTTCCGGATGATCCCTTAGAAGTTTGTTTGATGTATCATATATCATGTATCGTTTTACATTCATACAACACAACACGCACACACTGTTGCTTTCTTCGTCCGTGCAGTCACTGAGGGGCCAGCTGAAAATCAGCGCTGTGGCTTGGCTCAGCATTATGCTGAGCTGGTGTACCCTTTTTGGCACTGTACCACACCAGATGTTCTGTGCTGCATGTATTAAACTTTGTATACTTCTGTATTCTGGTGTTTACAGCGCTAAATAAACGATTTCAATTTCATTTTTTTTTCAATTTATCATACAGGGATGTCGATTCGGTGCTCGAATCGTTACCGATCCGATTCTTTAAAAGATCGATTAACAATTTCCATTCCATTTTGGAAAAAACCGGCCAAGTGCGGGTCGAACTTTAGACGTCGTTTTATTTTTCCCGGAATACACTTATGAATACTATTATTATAGGTATTTCAAATTTTTATGTCGTGACATTTTTGAGTTTTACTTTTCATCGTCACAATTTTAAGGAAAAATAATCGTTTGGAGATTTTTTTTAGTTATTGTCAATTTCATTGAGTCAATTTCTAGACGATTCGACGGTAGTATGTAGCTGCGCAATTATTGAAAAAAAAAACAATCTTATTTCAAATAATAATTTGAATATTTTATGTGTAAGAAATATTGCCAGCGTGGAATGGAGCGTAGCATACTCAACGTGAAAAGGACGGATCGCGTCAGGAACACGACCCTGCGCTCCAAAACACGCATCGCTAATGCAATCACTGAAGCATCTCTATTGAAGTGGGACTGGGCAGGCCATGTGTGCCGCATGCATCCGGAAAGGTGGGCAAAGATCGCCAAGCACTGGGCGCCACAAGACGGACAGCGGCGCCGAGGCAGGCCCAGGCGTAGGTGGAAGGACGATATCGACCACTTCCAAAAAGGATGGTATAAGGACGCCGAGGATAGGGAAAAATGGAAAGGAGGAGGGGAGGCCTTTGCCCAGCAGTGGGACAGCCTATAGGCTATTAAAAAATATATATTTATAGCCGTTTTCGGTAGTAAAATTTTAAGTTCTTATTTTGTCATTATTCGCAATACGCGACACTGACGTTGTATGCCATCTATCTAAAGAATCATCCTAAATTGTATAAAGTATAGTTCACAGTTAAACATCGATACCCTTTAGTCCCCTTCCTACCCCCACAATATGTGTAGGCAGACAATATAATATAAGTGACATATCGCACACTGACACCCGGGCTTCGCGGGAAGTATGCAAAGAACTTGCTTATACGACCACCGAACCGTCTTGATCTTGGATCCAACTCGGATCAGAGCTGGCTCGAGGGTATAGAAGTTTTGACAGCTCAATTCTGACGGTTTAGAAGTTAGCATGTTTTGGCATGAGCCTGGTGACTTCAGTTCAGGTTTTGGATGTAAAATTGTGAGAGTAAGTTAGATTTCAGGGTTATTAAGGATCGCATGCGCATCGAAAGCGCTATAACATTATAGTTAGGTAAGGTGTGGTAATCCAAATGTCCTGGCAGGAACTCGAAGAGGCCGCGCAAGATCGCAAAAAGTGGACAGCAATTGTTCGAGCCCTATACCCCAGCAGGGGGTGACAGGAAGAGAAGAACAAGGTGTGGTAAAGTGGCGGTAAAAAGAAATATATCGACGTAATTGCGTCGGTGGCGTGGTGGCTAGGACGTCGGACTTCCATGCAGGAACGAAACGGTCCGGGTTCGAAACCATGCAATGCCATGTACCAATGAATTTTTCGGATTTTTTTTCGAAGACTTACTAACGGTGAAGGAAAACATCGTGAGGAAATCTGCATGTCTGAGGAAATTAAAAGATTCCGAAGGCGTGTGAAATCCACTAATCAGCACTGGGCCTGCTTTCGGTGGATGGCTACATGGCCCGTACCCCCGTGCAAGGGGAAGCCTGCGCCCCAACAGTGGGGACATTAATAGGCTGATGATGATGATGATGAAAAATAGGTTGTCATAACTCACTTGATAGACTCCATGGTCAGTATCTGTCTACCCCGATTATGTACGTGAGAGTTATATTACATACAGGAAGTATCAAAACCACAAAATCTAAACACATATCGACAGTAGCTCCAACAATAATAGTTCCGTATCCCATTTGAATATTAGAACATCCATCCACTGAAGATTTCACTCGCGAGCTGGATAGGGGGTGTCCCCACGTGGGGGGAGACCCCACACATAGTCGGTTATTAGGGTACGTGTGCTGTGGGGAAAGTGGGAAATTAGGAGTTGGGAGATTTGGATTGGAAAATTAGTCTAATTTGCGTACAAATATTAATTATCAATATAATATCTCTTCTGGATTCTTCTCTCTTCTATAGTATCTCTGCTGGATGGAATCCGAAATGAGGAGATCCGGCATAGAACAAAAGTTATCGACATAGCTCTTAAGATTAGCAAGCTGAAGTGGCAGTGGGCCGGTCACATCTGTCGCAGAACCGACAACCGCTGGAGTAGACGAGTTCTGGAGTGGAGACCGCGTTTGGGCAAACGTAGTGTGGCTCCCCCTGCTAGATGGAGCGACGATCTGCGCAAGGTGACTGGCAGCGACTGGATGAGAAGAGCCGAAGATCGGGCTCAATGACACGCCCTGGGAGAGGCCTATGTACCAGTAGTGGACAAGAGTGAGCTGCTCATGATGATAATATCTCTTCGGTGATTATGGACGTTACAGTTATGTTATTATATTTTGTGCAATAAAGAGTATTCATTCATTCATTCATATATGATATCTCTTCAGAGTATTTTTTTTCTTACTCGGGTAAAAATTAATGAATGTCGAAGATGCCATTTACTTCTGTCTGCATTAAGTTAGTCGGAAGACAATCCGACAATAAGATGTCATTATAGTAAACTTTTGAAATTACTGAAAAACGGAGGAAATAACTGAAAGAGAAGAAAAATCGAAAGAAATGAAGTTGTAAAACCAAGAAAAGAATAACTCGTTGAAGAATTTGATAGATAAATAGACATTTTATAGCATACAAGAAAGAAATAATAAAATACCATACGCAGCGTACTATAATATAATAAAGCACAGTATGTAGCAGCAGGCAGGCGGTCGAGCGGATGAGTAAACTTTTTTTATAAAGCTTTCATCTCATTCTACAATAAATCATTACTTCAAAGATATCAAAACTAATAACAAAGACAATGAAAAATCCAATAAAAATAATACAAACTTCGGTTTTCCAAAGACCTGAAAATAAATCTAGAAAGATAGAGCTCTAGAAATTTTACAGCAGCTAGTAGTGTGTAAATAATAACTTAACGTGTTATTTAAAACTTAATTGACAATGCACCTTTACTTTACAGCTATTCGATTGTAAGTAGTGATCATGTAAAACTGTAAACACATTTTCAATTTCAGTAGACAGGGGCGCTTTGCTGGCACAAATAAAATCGAAAGTGCCGTCCTTGTACGGGTTTCTTTGGCAGTGCTACAGCACGCCATCGAAGCTTATGTACAAGGACAACCTTTTACTTTCTGCGGTAGGGTGCCAGCAGGGCGACCCTCTTGGCCCAGCTATTTTTAGTTTGGCAATCCACCCAATTATTGAACGTCTAAATTCCAAATTCAATGTGTGGTATTTGGATGACGGAACCCTAGGAGGCGAAGTGCAATCAGTCCTGGGCGACCTACAACTCCTCATTGGAGAATTAAATTCCATTGGCTTAGACCTCAACTTCTCCAAGTGTGAGCTCTACCTACCCGAAAGTTGCCCAGATAAAGACTCGGTGTTGAACCAATTCAGGCAACTGGCCCCCAACATCGGGCTTTTAGATAAGAGTTCGCTTCACCTACTAGGGTCCCCAATCTTTGACGAATCACTCCCCTCTTTCGTGAACGATAAAATTCAAAATTTCTCCGCAGCGGCTGACCGTCTATTGGAAATTAACACCCATATGGCCTATGTCATCCTCCGTTACTGCCTTTTTGTACCAAAATTTACATACGTACTTCGCTGCTCCCCTCTGTGGAGATTCCCCAACCTTTTGCAAAATTTGGACAATTGCATTAGGCTTACTTTGACTTCCGTTTTAAACATTCAATTCTCGGACACATGCTGGGCTCAAGCTACTCTACCAGTCAGATTCGGCGGACTTGGTGTGCGGAAAATTTCCAGTGTGGCCTTACCTGCGTTCCTGTCCTCGGTCCACAGTACCGAAATCCTCTCACAGAAAATCTTGGGTCAAAATTCTACCGTTTTGACATATTTGGCCGAGGCCAGGACCGCATGGTCACTAGCCTGCCCTAACTCTGACCCCCCTACCGACCTCTCCTCACAGAGACAATGGGACGAGCCGCTTTGCAGTTTGGTGCGGAATAATATTTTAAATACGCTTACCAACCCTGCAGAACGCGCTCGTCTGCTGGCTGCTGGAGTTTGGGAGTCAGGGCTATGGCTCCAAACTCTACCATCACGAAATATCGGAACTCTCCTGGACCGTACCACCTTTCGGATTGCAGCTTCCATCCGTTTAGGCGCTCCCTGCAACGCCCCCCATCGCTGCCGGTGCGGGTGCCCTGTTGACCAGCATGGCCACCATGGCTTATCGTGCGCCCGAAGTGCCGGGCGCATTCCGAGGCACGCCGACCTGAACGACATCATCCGCCGGGCCTTTGCCACCGCGGGTGCGCCAGCCGTGTTGGAGCCCAATGGTCTGGCTCGCGATGACGGTAAAAGGCCCGACGGTATGACACTCGTGCCCTGGAAGCTGGGACGGTCTCTGGTGTGGGACGCTACCTGCGTCGACACCCTTGCCCCGTCCCACCTTCCAGCCACGGCGGCGAAGGCCGGGTCAGCAGCAGCATCTGCGGAGAACCTCAAGCGGCGTAAATATGCGGGCCTGGGTGGTGATTGCATATTTGCGCCGTTCGGGGTGGAGACCTTAGGGCCGTGGGGGCCTGGAGCCCACTGCCTCTACGGGGAAATAGCCAAGCGCCTCGTAGAGACATCCCGGGACCAGAAGGCTGGCCTCTACTTCGCTCAGCGTATAAGCCTCGCTATACAGCGGGGCAACGCCGCCAGCCTCCTCGGGACACTCCCTGCAGGGAGCGACCTAGGTCAGGTATTTTATTTGTAAAATAGTTAGGTATTTTGTAATTTTAGCTTAAGCATTTATTTTATTGTTATATTAGTTTTATTTTATTTTGAATAAAAGGGAAACCAATTTTCAATTTAATATTCTTTTCATTATTATTTTCTTTTCTTGTTTCTATATTGACTGCAGTGCCATTGGTGCTTTATGATGGGTTATAATATAACGGATAATAATTGTTCTTGACGTGTCTAAGCGTAACTATGTTATCAAAAGGTACCTAAAAATAAAATGAAACAACGATGGTACGGCAGAAGATTCACAAACTACCCCTTTTAATACTTTGCCAGCGACCTAAGATTCGTACACACATACACAATCATATTTCGAATTAACAAAAGAGGGGGTGATATTGTTTTGCTTATTGACTGGAGGCGGAATCTTTTGCTGTGTTCGCTACTCAAGATTTAATTGCTTACTTGTCTGGGGGAATGAGTGGAAAGTTTGTTTTAAAAATATATATTCTGAACTTCGTTTATTTAAGTAATACACTATGAGATTATGGTGGTGAATTTTCATTATGATTATTAGAATATTATTGGGCATTCGAGTAGTGTCTCTCACAAGAGTTCACTCCATTCAATATATTCTCATTTTAATTATTACACGCCATGACAGCTCGTCAAAACTACGTCGACAACAGTGCGTGGTCTAAGTTGTCGGCTCGTGTCGTCGGCGGTAAAAAAAAAGATTTTTATTTTATTTTTAAAATATTTGTAAACTAAGTATTGTAAATTCCATGAATCTTAATTGCGTTGACTTATCGTAATGTAGATTCACCCTTGTGTAATAAATATTGTACACGAAAGAAGTACTTTATGTTGCTGTTTTTGGTTTCCTAATGAACAAATTACCAAATGGGGGTAGAAAAATTATTATTACGATATAACCAGTCATGTGCCTGAATATTTTCTTTTAAAATTAAATATGAAAAATATACTGTACGATCAGCAAAGTTGTTTAAAATCTTGATTGCAACTGAATGGTGGTAGAACTGCATATTAGAACTTCTTTTGAAATTGGTACAGAGCCTTTTGGTTTTACGTTAATACTTACTTGTGTAAAATTTATGTTACCATCCACTAGGAACCCTTTCAGCATAAACGATAGCTGAAAAACATTGAATATATCTAATATGTACCCCCTTCATTCCCTAAGTGTGCCTTAAATCATATAGCACCAGTTATTGTAAACATATTTCAGCCAATACTGCCTCCCGTCGTCGTATTCCAGGACATTTGTATTCATTCGCTATATTTTTAGTGGCAGATAAAGCAGTCAGCGAATTTTCAATACTTTTACGTGTTTCTGTATTCGTTGTCTTTTGTATTTTTGTTTTTCTTCTCTGTAATTATGGTTCTGTTGTTTCCTGGTATTGTGATGATTATTTTATCCTGAGTTCTATTGGCTTGTGACGTTTTCTATCTATCTAGACTGATAAAGCTAGAGACCCAAATTAATAGACGTTGTTGCTTGCTTATCGTATGGTTAGTGGCCAACCTATTTGTCAGAGTTGTTCAGGCCGCCCGTAGGCCTCTGACATGGCTTAACGACTGCTGTCGAACGACAACAACCGACTGCTTAACGTGCTTTCCGAGACACGGAGGAGCTCAGATGAAATATGCCACTAGCGGTCCAGGTGCTGACCGCGCCAACGTCGCTTAACCTGCACGATCACTTGAGAGGATCAGACCCTTTAGACCAGAGATCTGAGATTGGAAAAAAGATAAAACCTTTTTCTGAACTTAGCGAACACCCTTCCATGTCGTATCCATATCGTCCAAACAGCCAATAGCTTTCTACCTTGGGGAGGATTTGTCTTCATCTAAGAAGAATTACCTATTTCGCTACAATTAGTTCAATTTTCACTGTAAAGTTCCTGAACTTCGTCTGAAGACGACATACTCGTACTTAAGTATTTCTGTATTTTTCTCGAAACATAGACATAACTTAAGTCTCCAAATAATAATTATTATAAGTAAGTACCAAATGGACGGAGAGAAGCGAAATTAATTGTTTAAAGAAGAATTGAGATAAGAAGCACAGAATAAGAAGCGTCGGTGGCACAGTGGCCAGGACACCGGACTCCCATGCGGGTTCGAAACCGTGCTGTGCCATGTACCAATGAGTTTTTCGTATTTTTCGAAGACTTACGTACATTTACCGACTGCTCTAACGGTGAAGGAAAATATCGTGATGAAACCTGCACACTGAGATGACCAGTGTGTAAATGGGGTAGACACAAAAGATCCTCAAGGGTCGAAGTGCCGCTGGGGTTATCCCCGGCGTTATCATAAGATAAGATATACACTAGGCGAGACAGATAATAGGAGAGTAGGTAGGTAGGTATTTCAATTCTATTCGTGAATGTACCTCTATATTTCACATCTATTTCATCTCTTAATAATTAACGATTTCTTTCTAAACCCTATTCCTAATTGTAGACTGTCATAAGTTCTGAAATGCCACACTTATGCGTTTCATGCCTTACAAAGCTTTCACGACTCTTTGTGGTACAAAGACTTTGTACTTTGCACCGATGCGGTATCAGACGTCGGACAGCGCGTGACAAATGGAACGACTGAGCCATCGGGTTGCAATATCCTCTTCCTGAGCTCGCTGAGATATACAGGGCTGGCTGTTGCTTAGACAGGGCTTATATTTTAAGTTGCTTTGTTTTTCTGCAGAGGATAATAAAAGTAAGAATTGTTTAAACTTTCCAATATCATTGAAATTATGTCACTACCGACGAATATTCACGTTATTTTTTTTTATGATGAAGAAGAAGAAGTAAACACTTTATTGCCACAAAAAAAAACCTAATATATATTTAGTTCACTCCATAATACTATTGGCAATAAACATTTTTTTTCTTAGGCCAGAGTGAATAGGCATTTACTGGACCCGCATGCACCATCGTCGACCTCATCGTCGCTTACCATCAGGCGAGATCGAGGTCAAATGCGGGTTTAGAAGTAAATAAAAAAATATAAAAAAATTATGATATATTCTTTGATATTTCAAGGTTCTTTGTGGTACAAAGACTTTGCACTTTATACCTATGTGATATCAGATGTCGAATAGCGTGTGACAAATGGAAAGTTTAAGTCATCGGGTTACAATTATACACATAAAGCTCTAGGTAATTTTTAGACCTAGTTCATATTTTCAAAAGAATAGCACCATCCCAACTCTTCCCGTGTGTATCGTACGAGGCGACTAAGGGCAGTGGTGGATACTATTCTCACCTAGTAGACGGCGATAGGCTCGCCACCGATATCACGTTTGTCCACCAAATCTTACGGCGAAAAGTGGGAACTACCTTTGATGAAGGATTTTAGACGTGAGAGAGTTGTGTTATGTTTCTATTTTCTTTAGTTCTGTATGCTTTCTACTTGTTCTATGTTCTTCTTTGTGGTAATAGAAAAATCTATTCTTTCTCTACATACGGTTTTAATATTCTTTTCTTTTCCATTTTATTTTTCGTTTTAGGTAATTGTTTATTTTAATGTCTACATCTTCTTTTATTTATCAGAATTATTGTGTTTTATTAATTTAAAATTATTTATATTATAATTACAGAAGGAAAGAATATGTACACAAATAAAAATTAAACTTAACTTTTAAAATGTCTTAGATTAGGCCGGTGTGGTAGGGTACCAAGGATGCTGGCGGCGTTGCCCCGCTGGAGCGCTATGCTAATCCTTTGGGCGAGTTAGCCGCCAGCTCTTGGGTTCCTCGTCGTATTGTGTTTGCTATAGCTTTTTCTAACAAGACATTCCTTTATCGTTCATGACCTTCACCTTTTAATCAGAATTTAAGTATGTTGCTTGTTCCTAAGGTGTTTCGTAATATTATGTTCTTTGTTCTGACACTTCTAAACCCTTCGTAACACACCGGAAGCACATCTCGACGCCGCGGGGGCTAAGACTTCTCACTTCGGAAAATATATTTTATTCCCAGAAATTTCATATTGACAACGCATTCGCAGACTTTATGAACCCCTTTATTACTTTTTATGGCGTTTGTCATATTTTCCCTTAACTTCGATATGGGGGTAGAATTTAAATTCGCCGATTTATATTATAATCGATGGTGTTGATGAGATTATGTGAGTTTTCTCGAATGGGATTGCGTTTTTTACTTCTCTCTCGCGGTGTTTAGAATTCAATGGGTACCCAACCCATTGAATTCTAAACGTGCCTGTGTGTTGATTCTAATTTTCATTGTTCATTAAGTATGTATCAAAATGAGAGAAAATGATCGATAGGCCCCAAAGTTGGAGGCTCAATGTTTCTTTGAACCAGCCCTCAACTGATACAATAAAAAAATTACTGCTCTTTGCTAAATTAGCTCTCAAAGCGAGGGCTGACTCTAACAATGTTTGAGCTTCCCACTCCTTTCCTTAGTGACCCTAACGAGGCTGACATGGTCACCTCGTCGTGTACCGAAGCCTCTAAAAGATTGATAAAGTAAGAACTACAATGTACCAATTCAAGGGCCATTTACTGTAAAAAAGCTTTCAGCATTATGCCGCGAAAACCTTAAAAAATCCCTAACGTATCCGATAAAACCAAAAATAAAAACTTCAGTCAACAAAACCAATCCTCATTACACGATTGCAAAACAAAAGTCATCCAAAGCTACTTTCAGTCGAAGATCAAAGAGCCCCGATTGGAAAACATGGGCCAACAAAGGATGCATATGCATGCATGCACTCGGGATCGCACCGCATCGGTGCATCATTGAATATGGATGACGGTACAACGTGCGGGGTACGTGCAAATTTTATAACTTTTTTGTGGGAGATAGGGAAATCACCTAACATATTTTCTTTTATGTTATAAGGAAAGCAGCAGCAAAATATTGGTGGTCACAGTCGCCCATGGATAGCTCACTATAATGGTAATATAGGTAGTGGTAGATCCTAAAGTGAAGGATCGCCTGGGGTGGTACCACCCTCTTATCTATTTCTGCCGTGAAGCAGAAATGCTTGCATTTCTGTGTTTCGGTTTGAAGGGTAAGAGAGCCAGCGTAATTTCCGCCACATGAGGCACTCCATCTTAGTCCTCAAGGTTAGCAGCGCATCAAAAACCCTCTAATATTAATACAGTGAGGTGAGATGTCTATGGGCGACGGTGACCACTTGCCATCAGGTGGCCCGTTGGCTCGTCTGCTCTCCTTATTTAATAAAAAAAAAAAAAAAAAAAAAAAAAATTACTATGCTACTATCTGTCCTCTTGGTGCCGGCTAGCAGGATTCTAGGACAGTGTGCAGATGAAGTAATAGAAGAAACTTGGTAATAGTAGATATTATATTTATCGGGAACAGAACATCACAATAGTAGAAAATAGGTAGTAGTAGGAGACAATTTTATAAAACAGACATACGTCTGTTCAGGACAAAAATACAGAGAAAATAAGTAAAAACAATGAAATTAATGGAATAATGGAATTTAGAAATGGAATGGAAATATGATTTGAATTTTGAAAATATAGATGAAGAAATGAAAATGCCAACACGAAATGAGGTGAGATAAACGCTAACAATGAGGTTGAAATTGATGGCAAGGAGGTTGATATGGACGATGTAGTCGACATCGTTACATTTATAATATATTAAAGGCTTTTCTATACACCTCTAACCCTGGTGGAGTGCCTCATGTGTCGGTCATTATAAGTATATACTTACTAGTACCAGCGTACTAGTAAGTACGCTGGTTCTCTTACTGCAAACCGAAACAGCAAAGATTTGCTGATTTGTAACAGATATAGGTGAAACGGTGTTACCACCCCAGAATAGGTAAAAAGATCGTACTACCATCAAACCCGAATGCAAGCACCGAATAACTTCGGTTAACACTCAGCATGACAACATACCACTGTAATCTAGGTATTGACGGAAAAATTGTTCTGAAAATTTTCCGCTACAACCTTATACGTACTGGCAGAAATGAAACAGTGCCACGAAAAGCCTTTGATCTGATGATTACTAATGACAATCATTGCCGCTCATCCTCCCATGCACTCAACCTCCGTAGTTCATAATCAATGAGCAGACAAAGAAGAAAGAATAGGAGAGGGCATTCACTAACGATTTATGCCTTCTTTTGTTAGATTATTGTATATCTATATCTGTAATATCAAGCGTTAGTATATATGTCATAATACTATATCCTAGCCAAGATGCGAACTTGATCACTAAATGATCGTGTAAGTTAAGCAAAGAAGCAAAATTAGGCATTAGGAGATCCCGGAGCCTTCGAATACGCACGAGGGCAGCCATTGAGTGGGTTTTAGTGGGTAAAAATCCCCGATCTCTCCCCCAGGAGGCCGGGTATCTTTGGAAGATTTCCACTTCGTTAAAAAAAAAACAGGCGCTCCATATGGGTCACCGCTAGAACACTGCTAGCGAATATTTCTCAGCTGAGCCCTTCGGTTTCGTGAAGATTTTTTTATGTGCCCATAATATCACGTCCATTGATCAATGGACCAAGGTGGACAAGAAAGTTCACTTGGATCCTATCAATGGATCCAACCACGGTATCCAACTGGACATGGTGTCAAGGGTAAGCATGAATGATCAATAAAGGACTGAGATGGATGAATGGATGGAAGAGATAATCATGTATATAAGAAGTGAGTACATTAAACAATAACATCAGTAATATAAACCATAATAGGTAATATACCCGTTGATCAAAACGAAATAAATATACGAATACACGATAGGTAAAATTGTACAGACAGAAACCTTTACATATCTAATTAAAAACTGCACTATGTACCTACAATGTAAGGCAAATAAGTAAAATGCTTGGTTACAATTTAATACAAACCTTGTTAGTGAAACTGTAATAGAATGAGATCAAAGCATTTAATATAGATAGGAAAGCACGTAATAACAATTAAAATGCCGAAATGTAATCGAGGACATGAACAAACGATCTGACATATTAACCGTGAAATTAACGGTTAAAAATGTCCTCCTGTTACACCAAACAGTAACAGGTTCCCTTGAGAATGTCACATAGTTAGTTAATTACTTAAGGGAACCTGTTAGAACAGGTAACTGTTATAGTAACGAATAAATGAACTTGAACTACCTACTTATTTCAGGGTAAGAAAGCCAGTGTAATTTTCAACACATGTCATTAGGCACTGTTATCACTGGGTCCACTGTGTACGATTTTATAATAGGATACCTTATACTGCAATAAAAATGACAGAGAAAAAATTTAAGACCCATATAATACGGACCTTATGTAGAAAGGATTATTATAAAATAAATGACTACTTAAATGATAAAGAGGTTTGGTCCTAAATTCAGCTCCAGCTCTGCACACTGTGTACATATATGAATGTATTCATAATTATTGTAAGATATATTTATTTCAAAAGATGCTGCTGAAAGTTTCTTGCGCTGCTTCTTTCCTTTCAGCTGTAGCACCTTACGAAGCGGTGGAAAAGTAAAAAAATTACGCTGTAAATATGTACTATAGGGTACTTATAATAAAAACATTTTGATTTGATTTGATTGAATTGATGAATGAATACACTTGAACTACCTACTTATTTCAGGGTAAGAAAGCTAGTGTAATTTTCAACACATGTCATGAGGCACTTCATCTAAATCCTCAAGGTTAGCAGCGCATCGAAAACTTTCTAATAACTTCATAGTGAGGTGAGATGGCGACGGTGAGCACTTACCGTCAGTTCGACTGCTCTTTTTATCTTCTTCTTTTCCTTTTGTATATTCCCAGTCCACTTGTGGTCAGCTCTCCATATTCTCTTTTGCCAGGACAGTCTGTCCTGGGTTGTCGTATCATTTAGTTGAGCTTTCACTAGATCCTGGGACACTATGGACCACTTCGACTGCTCGTATTATACAATAATAATACTTCCTGTATTCTAAAGTATAATTTAAAAATTAAAAGACGGGTTGAGGATGTCCTCAAGTGAGCTATCCACGCACCTATTTTATAGTCTTTACTTTATTATTTTTAGTTTTCAATATGTATTTTTTTAGTCATTACATTCAATAGTATTTTTTGCCAACTCAGTTTTGTACAACAATCAATTTTCTACTTCCTAACTATGCTGTGTTTACACGTTAAGGATTACGACCTAGCTCATAACTTTATATTGATTTTTCTGTAATTTCTCTGGTTGTAATCTGTTGTGTTTACCTAATAAATTAATTTAATTAATTAATTAAATAGGTACCTTCCTTCGTTTCCGAATATTTTACTTCTGTTAATATTTCCGTTATTTATATGTTCCGGTAGTGTATCATTAGGGAGTGATCCCTGGCACACAGGTGATGCCTGACAATCAGCTACGCAGTGCTAAATCCGCTGCGGCAACAGGCTGAGGCAGTCCCCTTTTTCCGGTGCTGCACACCACCTTCATCAAACTTAGATAGATAGATAGATATAAACACTTTATTGTACACAAAATAAGGAAAAATAAAATTTACAGGAATAATAGCACGATATGTACAAAGGCGGCCTTATCGCTTAAAGCGATCTCTTCCAGGCAACCTCTGAAGTTAATTGGACATTAAAGTGATTAGCGACAGTGTAGTGTGAAGATATGAAAAAGGTTACTATTACTTAATACACAGTAAATTTAGTAAAATAAAAGTAATATGATATACATAAATAAATATGTAGGTATACTAAAATAGTTAAATGCATAGATATACATAATATACATAAATAAACATATATAATAGATTGTAAACAATAAATAGGTAAATATAAATAATAATGAAAATAAAATGCACAACTACAACGACAAACAATGATGAGTGAGACCCGCTTTAAACGAAGCCAGGGATTCCGAATGCCGAATTCGACGAGGAAGAGAGTTCCATAGGTGTGCTGCCTTGACAGCAAAAGAGTCAGTGTCGTAACTTAATAACTTTTGTTTTTTTATTTTTATAATATATATGTTTAATATTATTTTTATCTTCTGTACCTATTTGTTTGTACGTGTGCGCTATTGGAAATAAACTCTTTCAATAAAAAAAGTTCCTCAGACCTCAATTACATTACGGTGTAACCACCAACCACCGTCCATGTTTAAACATCCAAAAAACGCTTCAAACAGCGCTGTCCCTTGAAGGAGTACAAAACCCGCGGTCGAAAATTAAATAATGAAAAAATATAGCCCGCTCTTCCCTTGTAGAGATGAAATTTGATTAAAAAATCACGATTATTACTGAACCCTCTTATGGAATTCGGCAAACAACCGAATGGTGTATAAAAAAATATTCATCAAACGATTTTGTTCAATACTGCTTTGAGATAAAACTCCCTTTTTTTCGTTCGAGGGTAAATATAGAGTAGTATTTTTGAAACAGTCGATGTCTCCCTGCCCCCACCTCTCGGATTTGACCCCCTTTCAATAATTTTTCATCGTTTTGATCCACTCTCTTTGTGGTATACTCTTTCTACTTAGATTAACAAAGTTTTAAATTAAAATCGAGCAATAAATATTGGCTTTGTTTAGAAAGGAGGGTATTTTTATAATAGGTAATTTATTAGAGTTGAATTTGCGTTTACTTTGTTTCGGTTTTGAAAATAATTTTTATACCAAAAATTAATTTTAAGATGATAGAAATCGGACTAGTGGCGCTCTCTCCTCTAGAATGATCATGTGAGCTTTGATAGCGAGCCGAAGGGTTTGTGCTAATGGACTTTCCATACATTTGACATTTACAGAAAGAAAGAAAGAATATATTACCAAAAGCACACACATACAAATAATTAGGTACAGAAGATAAAATAATATTAAACAAATGTAATTAAGTGTGATGAAGGTGGTGTGCAGCACCGGAAAAAGGGGACTGCCTCAGCCTGTTGCCGCAGCGGATTCGGCACGGCGGCGCTGATTTTCAGGCATCACCTTTGTGCCATCATTTCAATGTCCGACAAATGCTCACATCGCATACGCCAATCGGCAGACGCGGTTTCCATATAAAACTTCTCTAGCGAGCAATCTACATAAGGTGCTTTTCAAAATCTTTGATTAAGATGCAACGTACGACTGTTTTTACAAATGAGTTTTTCGTATTTTTCGAAGACTTACGTACATTGACCGACTGCTCTAACGGTGAAGGAAAACTTCGTGAGGAAACCTGCACACTGAGATGACCAGTGTGTAAAATGGGGTAGGCACAAAAGATCCTCAAGGGTCGAAGTGCCGCTGGGTCATTCCCGGCCCCCAAGATAAGATACGACTGTTTTTTTACTGTTAATTTACACATTCATGTCGTATCTATGGAATATTTTACTGGAATATTAATCAATATGCTGTTATATAGTCAATCATGCTGTTGTATAAGTTGTAAAGATAATTGTCTTTTATTACTATAATAAAAATATATCCTAACTCCTGATAGCACCCCAAGCAATATGGTTGGACATTGTCCAGAACGCCATTATTGCAAGTTATTATGCCTCCTTAGTATCCCTTGCTAATATAAAAATGTAACAGAAACAGTCTGTATATATGTTTGTTTACCTGTTTATCTATAAAATAATAGACATAAAGAGCCTGGTGAACAGTAGTGATGGTCCACCAATGGATGTTTGGAACTTGTATTAGTGAAGTGCCATTGAAAAAAAAATCGACAGCGCGTTTTGTGTTTGTATGGAAATACGGATTCGATATACTTCGGATGAACAGCGCCATCTTTCTGAGAGTTGAGTGAATTAATCGAGCTACGTCGTGCGTCGCCACAAGCTGCTTAGCCGATTGTGCACTGTGAGAGAAAATGGAACTTAACTCTCTTCATGGTGTTTCTAACAATAGGGAGAGAATGTTTTTTTTGTAAATATTTCCATGGTTAATACTTGCGGTTGTTGGTACTTGGTGAAACTTGTAGTACATGATTAGACTTAAATAATATACTGTTTCACAGGTTTTTACTATATTTTATTAATTACGAACTGTTTCGTTTACACATCTTCAGGTATTTGTTTATAATTATTTTCTGGTGGGTGGTGATTGCATATTTGCGCCGTTCGGGGTGGAGACCTTGGGGCCGTGGGGGCCTCACCCAGCCCACTGGCTCTACGGGGAAATAGCCAAACGCCTCGTAGAGACATCCCGGGACCAGAAGGCTGGCCTTTACTTCGCTGAGCGTATAACTCTCGCTATACAGCGGGGCAACGTCGCCAGCCTCCTCGGGACACTCCCTGCTGGGAGCGCCCTGGGCCAGGTCTTTTACTTGTACAATAGTTAGGTATTTTGTAATTTTAGCTTAAGTATGTATTTTAATGTTATTTTATTTTGAATAAACTCCCTTATTATTTTCTTAACTACATGTAGGTAGATAAATATAACTTTGCGTTTTGTTTTTGCAATTACTAACAAAATGTCAAGTTACGTTCCAAAACACATCAATTAAATTGTATGTCAAAATTAAACTAAAGTCAACAGGATACGGTCCAAAACTACTAAAGTCAAAGTTAATAAAATGTGTCATACCTTATGGTATTATAATATAAAATAATTCAAAAGAGGAGATGACATTTTCCTTGTTTGGGAATTTCGCCTTGTTAATTTCTAAGGCTTCTAACTGCCTTAGTTTCATTCCTTTTTCTCGGCTATGTAAATATTTCCATCTTAATAGATCTTCTATAGGTTTAAACTATTGAAAGTTAACCTATAAACACATAAGTAACTTTCAAACTTGAAACTGTAGTATCATAGTAAAAACCCCCTTATAAATCCCCTGGAAACTCTTTTTCAATTAAGTACTGCACCGCACTGTAAGAGATTAAACCACTCTATTCAATATGCAAATCGGAAAATCCCGATGTCCAATAACATCCCGCGGGACAACGGGAAAAAAAGTCCGGGAAAAGTCCCGTAGACAAGGTGAAGCTATTGATAGGTTCCGTATTTAAAAGAATCTTTTTTTACGGCGATGCGGCGAGGTTTTACGGGACTTTTTAAAGTGTAGTGCGGGTGGAAGGGTTGTCCGCTTCGATGTGTTAGTTTGCGTCTTACTTTGTTTGTTTGTTTGTTTCTTACTTTCTTTCTTCTTACTTCTTCTTACTTAAATATATATATTTTGATGGTTTTATTGTAAAATTAGGATCATGAGGGATCTTTCATCATATCATCAGCAGCCTACTCTAGTCCACTGCTGGACATAGGCCTCTACCAGGGCGCGCTATTGAGCCCGATCTTCGGATCTTCTCATCCAGTCGCTACCAGCCACCTTGCACAGATCGTCGCTCCATCTAGCAGGAGGGCGTCCCACACTACGTTTGCCCATACGCGGTCTCCACTCCAGAACTCGTCTAGGGATCTTTAATTAAACATAATAAAAATAAGTTCGCTCATCCAGTCGCTCGCCCCTTGCACTTAGTGTTTTATTCATCATCATCATCATCAGCCGTTTAATGTCCCCACTGTTGGGGCACAGGCCTCCCCTTGCACAAGGGGATACGGGCCATGATCCACCGAGCCGGACCAGTGCTGATTGGTGGATTTCACACAACTTCGGAAGTTTTTAATTTCCTCAGACATGCAGGTTTCCTCACGATGGTTTTCTTCGCCTTTTTTTTAAATCACTGTCAGAGTCACGTTAATGTTTTATTATAAAAGATTTTTTTTTAATTTGTAGTACATATATTAGATTTTTTTGCCAAGTCACACGATAATAGATATTGACCGTCTGTTGCACGAAACATCCTTAAAGGTATGTCTTCATAAAATACCTGATAGATAACCCTTTCTACGCTATAGCTCTAGATAGAGATGACACAACACTTAAGGACACACTGTTGCTTTCTTTGTCCGTGCAGTCACTGAGGGGCCCGCTGAAAATCAGCGCGGTGGCTTGCCACAGCATTATGCTGAGCTGGTGTACCCTTTATGGCACTGTACCGCACCGGATGTTTTGAGCTGCATGTATTAATCTTTGTATCTTCTGTATTGTGTTCTATTTTCTGGTGTTTACAGTGCTAAATATACGGTTTCAATTTCAATTTAAGGAAGCCTGATATTTTTTTGCAACTCACAGTAAATATTACATCAACTCAATATCGAAACTGAAGTAGAGCAATATACCATGCAGCCTGAAAGTTCGAACGTATATTTATAGATTCGCTGAAACCGTTCGAACGTGTGGGCTCTAGTGGTCCCCTCACACTCTTCCGTCTCATTCCCGTCAATGCTTGTCGGTATAGTGCTGTCTCTCTCTGGACATCCCATTGAAAGACATCGAATGTTCGATGCAACAGGTGTTATTGACTTCAGCATCAGGGTTGTCGATTTGATTGGTTACTGATTTACCAAGAGATTTAGAGTCCAAACACAATTTACGATTATGGAGTTCCTATGGGTATACTGTCACTCCTGATTACATCATCAGGAAAGGACTAATAAAGACGAGTCAAATGAGTTTGTAGGAACGCACTATGTGAGGACATGGATTGTAGGAAAGGGAAAAGGGAAGATCTTCCACCAAGCGGGGTGTTGTGCCTGGTGGCCAGATGTCCTGGTCCAACTATGGATGTTTGGAACTGGTATATATACGAAGTCCCAGGAAAATTTCGATAGCGCGTTCTACACCGATATAAGTAGGTATCGTAGTGGCGCGCGCCGTGCGTCGCTACAAGTTCAAACACGATAGAATCGCAGTTTACGTTTTAGGAGTTGCTATGGGTAATGATACTCCTGGCTCTATCAACAGATCATGGACACCGAAATATTGTATAGTCATAGGAGCCAAGTGCGTTTGCAAAATTTTTTGTCAATCGAACTTAAAGTTTGTCTGTTCTTAAGTTTACTAAAATTAATATTTAATACTAGTGTCTAGCACCTAGATGTCGCCACTTGCTTGTCAGTTATATCGCGCTATAATTATGATCATACTGAAATAGAAAACACAGTTATTGTTTAATATTTTTTAATGACCATAGACAATTTGTCAATTTTTGTAAGCGTGTTCTCATGTTCCGTTTGGTATATCTCGGGACGTTTTTTTAATTAAATTCACACTAACTAATCCCGCATTGTCGGACGAAATCCATCTACTTGATTGGTTAATTTTCTTTTTTAATATGTTTCGCCATTCATAAATAAACTTATTAAAAAAAAGTGGATTAACTGCGTTTTATCCAGAAAACAATTAAAACCAAAGTTAGGATTTAGTTTAGTTTTAGTTAGTTAGGATTCAAAACTATACTACAGAGATAACTTTAAAATCAATAATAATTTATAACACTATTTGAATTATCTCGTTAGCATTTATAATTATTATAGTTAATTATAATTTCTTATTTTATATTGCGGTGCTCTTGCGGTTTCATGTATGAACATATAATATTTTTAAAGACCAATTGTAACACATGAAATGCAATAAATGGTATGAGTATGAGAAAGTTAATAGTTAAAGTTAACCAGTAAAATCATTGTCAACCCTATAACGACTTATCGTTTTTCAGGCAGTTCGTACGGGACAGTCCCTATGGGGTCCCGTTCCGGAATATCGGTGTTATTGATAGCAGATAGCAGGTGAGAGCGGGACGTTGCTGCTGGAGGGTTAATCGGTGATTTTGCATTTTTCAGCTTGAATTTTTTTGTACGGTGTTAATGATTTTTACAGCAGCTTTTTGTCGTGATTTTTGCGGAGATTGATGGATTATCCCGTATTTTATGGTAAATGGGGTGTTAATAGGGTAAACATACATTGATGGATCGTTCGTAGGGTGACTGAGTGTCATTCAGAATAAGTTTTAGTTTGCGAATTTTTTTTATGATCCTCGAATCGTCATAATTAAATAATTAATTTAATAATTTATTTAAATTAATTAATTGAAATTGAAATCGTTTATTTAGCGCTGTAAACACCAGAATACAGAAGTATACAAAGTTTAATACATGCAGCACAGAACATCTGGTGTGGTACAGTGCCAAAAAGTGTACACCAGCTCAGCATAATGCTGAGGCAAGCCACAGCGCTGATTTTCAGCTGGCCCCTCAGTGACTGCACGGACGAAGAAAGCAACAGTGTGTGCGTGTTGTGTTGTATGAATATGTTTGTTTGATAATTAGGTAAACACAACAGATTACACCCAGAGAAATTACAGAAAAATCAATATAAAGTTATGAGTTAGGTCGTAACCCTTAACGTGTTAACACAGCATGGTTAGGAAATGGAAAAATGACTTGGGAAAGCAAAAAATACTAGTGAATGTAATGACAAAAAATAACAATAATACCTACTGAAAAATTAAAATTATAAAGTAGGTGCGTAGCTTACTTGAAATTAGTGTAACATAAGGTCCAATTACAATTGGAGAACTACAATTATGGGACTTACAATTCGTTCGAAAACAGCGGCGGAAAGCGTGGAAATAATGCCTTGTGTCGCCCTCTCCTCTGCCTCATCCAATTTGTTTAGAGCAAAACTAAAGATTTGGGTCTGAGATATTGAAGAGGCATATCGAGTGATTGGCCAGCAGTGAACCGCTGTTGTATGTATAACGTTTTTAGGTTGCCTGGCAGAGATCGCTCTGAGCAAAAAGGCCGCCTTTGTACACTTATTCTGTTTCCTTTCCTATGTAAATTTCTTGTGTGCAAAAAGTATTAATCTATCTCACCATGATGTACTTAAATCTTTGGTCACTTTTAATTCTACAGTAGCGCTATAAAACATAATCACGTTAAATAACTATAAGAATCAGCAATGTGACGTCAACGGATATCAAAACTAAGTAACTTAGAATTTATCTTATCTTATGATAGGGGGCCGGGAATAATCCAGCGGCACTTCGACCCTTGAGTATCTTTTGTGCCTACCCCATTTACAAACTGGTCATCCCAGTGTGCAGGTTTCCTCACGATGTTTTCGTAATAAGTCTTCGAAAAATACGAAAAACTCATTGGTACATGGCACTGCACGGTTTCGAACCCGGACCAACCGCATGGGAGTCCGGTCTTCTAGCCACTGTGCCACCGACGCTCTAATTTTTTAGAGCGTCGGTGGCACAGTGGCTAGAAGACCGGACGTTTTTACTTAGAGCTTACTGAGTATTGATGAGTAAAATAATGTAATTAGAATACCTGAATTGTCTTACATTGTATTACAAGATAACAGTAAACTTTAGTTTAGGGTTGCCAAATCAATAATAAATTAATTTCCCAAGCATTTCACCACATTGTTTCCCGAAGTGTTGAACCCTCATAAATAAACCCTTCGATTGAGGTCAACTCTGTCGAAGGTCGTAGCCGCAACCTTGTAAGTTATTAACTGACCTTGAAAGGTTAAACTAACTTTCTGTGGGAAATGGACAGGAGTCAAAACAATAATAGATGTATGAGTAGATAAAATCGGAACTTCCGATGGATTTTACACCTCCGACTCCGACTTCGGCTCCGATAATTTTGAATCGGAGGTTATAACGAAGATTAGTGAGCAAACATATTCAAGTATCAATATTTATTTAAATAGGCAATAATACATGTTCCTTTATGTAGTAGTCCTACTACTACATAAAGGAACATGTATTATTGCCGCAAACGTCATCATAAAAAATATTGACCCGTTCAGCTATAAAAATTTAAAATAAACGGTTTTTTTATAGTACATTATGATATAAGTGCGGTAAGTTGAAAATTACAGCCGAGGCGATATTGCTAGCCCGAGCCGTAGGCGAGGGCTATAAGGAAGCAGAGGCTGTAATTTTCAAAGCGCACGTATGTCATACGACGTTTTATAACATATTTACGAGGAAATAAATAAAACTTTGACTTTCTTAAACGAATAAATCTTTAATTACTTGTTAAAGCAGTTATAGAAATTTGAACAATTTTTAAAAGTGATTGTTACGTTGCCAGTTGCTTTTTAGCATTGAATAGTAGCACCACAATGAGCTTGACTTATATTTTTGAGAAAGTTCCATGAAATATGCTAAAAACACATTTTCTGAAAATGAATTTGCATCTTTGCTTGTTTTCCATATGATGAAATTTTGATACGCTTGTAAGTATCTATCGGTCGATTTTTCAGGCAAGAGGCTTAGAGTAGCCTTTTTCGCTGCGTTTAAGACTTGTGGCGGTGTCAAATTAATAAATTCATCACTACTTGACGACATTTTCAAATAAAAACAATACAGCGAAAAGAAAAAGCGCGCGGAATAATTTTACTTGTCCACAAATTAGCGATGCGCGCGCATCAACTTTTTTTAGGTAAAGGTACAAAAACAGCCAGTATTACTAATAAAGTAAATTAATATTTTTGTGTTTTTGTTACAGATAAATGGTTGTAATTTATTGTCAAAATTAATTAAATTAAAGAATTAAATCTTTATTTATTATATTTTATCTCCCAAAGTTAATTTTATTCATAAAATATTGACCACTTTTTTAACATAAAAACTCTTTGCTAAGATTTTAAAAAGTATCGTTCATTTTTAGACGGAGCATCTTAAAAAACCGTACATGTTACTTTATTTAAAAAAACTCGTGCGTTTCACATTACTATAACGCACAAGTGCGTAATGAGATACATTACGATATTGAAATTGGTGTAATTACAGCCACTTTACGAGCAAATATGTTATAATAGTACATTATGATATAAGTGCGGTAAGTTGAAAATTACAGCCGAGGCGATATTGCTAGCCCGAGCCGTAGGCGAGGGCTATAAGGAAGCAGAGGCTGTAATTTTCAAAGCGCACGTATGTCATACGACGTTTTATAACATATTTACGAGGAAATAAATAAAACTTTGACTTTCTTAAACGAATAAATCTTTAATTACTTGTTAAAGCAGTTATAGAAATTTGAACAATTTTTAAAAGTGATTGTTACGTTGCCAGTTGCTTTTTAGCATTGAATAGTAGCACCACAATGAGCTTGACTTATATTTTTGAGAAAGTTCCATGAAATATGCTAAAAACACATTTTCTGAAAATGAATTTGCATCTTTGCTTGTTTTCCATATGATGAAATTTTGATACGCTTGTAAGTATCTATCGGTCGATTTTTCAGGCAAGAGGCTTAGAGTAGCCTTTTTCGCTGCGTTTAAGACTTGTGGCGGTGTCAAATTAATAAATTCATCACTACTTGACGACATTTTCAAATAAAAACAATACAGCGAAAAGAAAAAGCGCGCGGAATAATTTTACTTGTCCACAAATTAGCGATGCGCGCGCATCAACTTTTTTTAGGTAAAGGTACAAAAACAGCCAGTATTACTAATAAAGTAAATTAATATTTTTGTGTTTTTGTTACAGATAAATGGTTGTAATTTATTGTCAAAATTAATTAAATTAAAGAATTAAATCTTTATTTATTATATTTTATCTCCCAAAGTTAATTTTATTCATAAAATATTGACCACTTTTTTAACATAAAAACTCTTTGCTAAGATTTTAAAAAGTATCGTTCATTTTTAGACGGAGCATCTTAAAAAACCGTACATGTTACTTTATTTAAAAAAACTCGTGCGTTTCACATTACTATAACGCACAAGTGCGTAATGAGATACATTACGATATTGAAATTGGTGTAATTACAGCCACTTTACGAGCAAATATGTTATAAAATTCATTTATATACAGTATAAAATACAATAATACCTTATTATAAATAATAATTATATTTTTATACTTACATAGTATAAATACACATCGCAGAAATAAAGATTCACAAGTGCATAAGTAATTTGAGAAACTCTCCAAAAAAAAACATCTCTCTTCTGAACTGAAAGATTTTTGCTATCTCCGCCTCCGCCTCCGGTTCCGACTCCGGTTCCGACTCTGGTTCCGACTCCGGTTCCGACTCCGATAAATCCTTCGGTTTTTAAAACCTTCGGTTTCGACTCCGGTTCCGGTAAAACCACCCCCGTAACATCACAGCTGATTTTTTGTCATTTCAGAAATGGTTATGGATACTGAACACCCTTTCGGCTCTATATATGGGGTTTTTGTTACACCCAGTATACAGGATGTAACAAAACGTGTACGTGTGCAATAGCACAGCCTGTAGAACATCCTAATGTTCTTAACCCCTAGACCGCAACCGATTTTCGACGGCCATAACCCGTACGCCTTACGATCTATATCATTACAGACACCTGCATAGAATCATTGATTTGCCATGCCATATCGATACAGGTCATTTAACTATGAAGCGAGATTGTTGCTCATCTGATCGTAGGGCGTTATTTTACGCATAATAGTTAATTTTATTATAGTCCATAATAAGGTAATAGTCCATATTTTTGCGGCATTTGGCCGCTGTCAGTGAATTAAATTGTCATAAATCCATAGTCAGATAATTATAGTTTGGTATTTGGCCACTGAAAGAATAAACAAAACCTTTTGTACGGCGACTGATGACTTATCATGTCCAAAACCTTTTGTACGGCGACTGATGACTTATCATGTCCAAAACGTGGAAGTTATCAAAATATCCAAACGAAACCTGAGTTAGTAAACTGAGTTACTTAGCATGGATAATTAAACTTTTAATGGCTCTCCAAAAAATCAGCTGCTCCATACAAAAGCTACAAAACAACTGATTTTTTTTTCGCGATTTTACAGTTGGCCCATAGTAAAAGTTGTTCAGTTATGGATACTGAAGGGGGTGAGACTATAGAGGGTTTTTGTTACACCCTGTACAATTTCGTCATGGGGAAGGCAATGGCAAACCACCCCATTAAATCTGCCACGAGAGTCGTTCTATGTGATTAATTCCTTAGAATGATCACGACCTTCAGCAATGAGGAACACGACTTAGAAGAAGTACAATTTGCATCGATTATAGCTGATATATTTATGAATAGCCAAAAAATATTTTATTGGACAGTAGGTAAAAGGTTTTATCGTCACTGCAAGGGATTAACACATATATAAGGTCCTTTTTTATTAGTAGCAAATATTTGGAGGGGGGTATGTGCTGGTCATTTGTATTTTATTTTTTATTTATTCTTTTACACTTGTGTGTACAGGTGAGCTTAATGCCTTGCGGCATTCTCTGCCAGCTGACCTTTGGGCATGCAGATATGTTATGGCGGTGCAGTGGCAATAAAAATAACAATATTCTTACTTCTTGTAACCACTTTACACGAGAAAATAACCCTGTTACATGTACCTATGAAATTTTTCCATACTAAAGAAAAATAAATCCCATTATTTTGCGCTATGCATAAACTCATCCATGTCGTTATGAATTAAACGAGTTTCATTAATACTTCTTATTACAATATTAGAAAAGCTATAATTAATTCATTTGTAGAATTTTCAAACAAACAATTTTGTCGTATTTTTCAAAAATTAGAATGACAAAAAAAAATTTGTTTGCCCTGTCGTTATTGTTATAACCTATAGATGACACCCTAGAAATATTTGCCGCTAATAAAATAGAACCCTATATATCTTGTTATAATCTAACCATGGTGTAAGAAGAAATCATGCATTCCTCTTTTAAATTGTGAAAGTATCCTGAACTACGTATATTCTGGAAACTACAAACAAATCAATCCTTCAAGTTTAGAATTTTGTAAAGGGGTATGGAAAGTTGAAATATTACACTTCGAATTTTTATTTTTTATTTTTCTTGGGTAACTTTCACATTTCTAAAAATTGTGCGTTTTTATTACCAGCCTGTAACTCAACTATTAAAATTAACTCCACCCCAAACTTTGGCCCGTCACGTCACCTGGGATACCATGCCGTGGGGCAACTCGGGACCAGCTAGACCCGACTATCAAAGAGTAACAAGCCATGCAGTCTTCCCAAATGTTTGCGTCGCGGTGCACGCAAACTATGCCTTTACGGTAAACTTTGGCCAGGAATGGCCAACCTTTGTTCAACAGCTGAGGGGTAATCTTTCAAGGTATTTGATAACAGAGGTTAAGTTTCGATGTGTTGTAATATGGACGGTGTATTTGATACCCAATTTAATAACGTTTTTTTTTTAATTTATTTGCCATATCAACCGATAATACATTTAGGATTATTCGAGCTTATTTATGTGGTAACGTTCTAATATATAATCCAATTACAGACGTGCACAGCACTTACATAAAAATTGATCTAATTTTAAGGCAAGGAAAACAATTGAAGGCATGCCACTCAGCAGTACCACCTTGAGCAAGGAGAGGTCTGTGTCCCAACCGTGGGGATATAACTACATAACTACGCTGATGGTAACTCTGATGGTTAAGATGTTCCTATTGAACATACACACGTTTTTACGCACCTGTAAAATGTGGAACTCTCTTCCACCCGACGTTTTCCCGCAGCGCTACGACATGGGATGCTTCAAAAAGAACGTTAAAAAACTCCTCTCCCTCCACGGCCGGCAACACACAAGCAATACCCCTGGTATTGCACGTGTCTCTAGGCGACGGTGACTACTTACCATCGGGTGGCCTGCCTGTTTGTCATAGCCAATTTATATATTAAAAAAAAAACATCTTTTAAAACAGTTGGCTGTTTGATATTTGCATAACCTTATTATGTCATCATAATATATAGAACCGGAAGAGACTGGCCCCCACAACACAGGGTATCCTAGTGTGGGAGCCAGGGAAATCTGAGATATTTTTTTAATTCCTAGATGGAGGTGAGTGGTGTCTGAGAGGCGACTGAGTAGCCTCAAACTGAAACCGTAAGCTGAAAGCTATTAGAAGGAGAAAACAACCAGTGTCTTTACCGGGACTAATCTGAAAGTTATGCCAACAATCGCCCGATGACCGCGCCCGCGCGCTCCGACAAAGAAGTTTGCCACACGTCACTTAGCATAATAGTGGGATCAAACGACTACAGAGCTGCTCATTGTATAGAGCTGGCTACGTTTAATTAGAAGGAGAATATAACTAGATTCATTACCGGGACTGATCTGAAAGTTATGCCAATTGTCACCCGATGACCGCGCCGGGGCGTTCTGACAATGTTTTTTTTTGTAGAATGTGGTGATGCTTTATTATTTCACAATCATCACTTATATCACCAATTTGCAGTAGATGTACAGTGAATAGTAGTTTGTGTAGTAGTGTTGTAATGACGTGTGTGTACACATCAGGTTATACCCTTTAGTACTCCGTCGCTTTACTTCTACGCTACGCACGAAGTGCGTAGGCATTTCACGAAGTGCTAATAATTTTAGACTGATACTGTAATGATAAAGTTCTACACTATCTGTCTAAGATTTTTAGCCACTTCGTGAAGTGCGGATCGTTAATTCGCACATAGCGTATGGAATTAAATCTCATGTGGATCCTAATAACTCTTCTATATTAAAACTAGCGCCATCTGGAAGATATCCCCAATTTTATTAGGAATACTTGTATATTTTCGATGTTTTGTGTCGCTACTTGGTAGTACTTCATTAAACTTAGTATTAAATGAAATTTATAGCACTTAGATCTACAAAATTTATTTTATTTATTTTATTGTCAAATAAATTCACCGCGACCGGTGATTTACTAAATATTAACTATATTATATAATATTCTCTAATATTTGTATAATGTCACTTGAAGTAAATCAAGATAATATTTTGGGGCAATAAAAGAGATGGTGCTTGTAGTAGTTCAGAACAATACAATTACGCTACGTGCTAACTAGGGACATGCATTTCAAGAAGTTCGAAGATTACAGTATCTGTCTAACTTTTTTAGCACACCGTGAAATGCCTACGCACTTCGTGAAACGCGCCATTACGCTATGTGTCTACGACAAATATATTTTTTGCCTTATCATTCCTATCTATAACCGCATCCTATCTCTACCTCACGCCTGGAGCAATATTTCTGTACAGGCCAAGCTCAAAGGCGATACGTGGCATCGGTACAGGCGAGCAGAGCACGTCTAAAGTTACCCGCTGGATAGTTCAGCACTTTGATGTATTACCACCGATACAACTTGGTAATGACGTTGTTCTACGGCTCACTGCGTACGTACATTCTGTGATGAGTAGATCCGTCTTATATTTGTCCGTCTTATAATGTGAAGTGTACCATGAAATAGTGTGAAAAAAATCGTGACCATGACCACTAGATCATGGTCATGATACGAGACTTATTGAAAGTACTTGTTCATTTTACATGTCCGATTTAACTTGGTAATGACATTGATGTGAAGTTTTTTTTTTGTTCTGATTGACTAATGCTGTTCGTCCTATTGACCTTTACAGCTTAGTTCAGCACTTTGATGTATTTCCACCGATACAACTTGATAATGACGTTGTTCTACGATACACTGCGTACATACATTCTGTGATGAGTAGATCCGTCTTATATTTGTAATAGTGTGAAGTGTACCATGAAATAGTGTGAAAAAAATCGTGACCATGACCACTAGATCATGGTCATGATACGAGACTTATTGACAGTACTCGATTCATTTTACACGTCCGATATAACTTCGTAATGACGTAGATGTGAAGTTTTTTTTCCTGATTGACTAATGCTGTTGGATCCTTACAGTTTCACCGGGGTTTACGTTGATGTGAAGTGTATGAGAGTCAGCACAATTACCGGCACACGAGGCACTCCAAGTCAAGTCCTCAAAGTTAGTAGCGCATCGAAAGCCGATTATATGAGTGTACCTTTTGCTTGATACTAAGTTTTCATGTAATAAAGTGTGATTCATTCATTCATATAAACAACATTAAAAATTAAAAAGATATAAAAATAAAATAAAAACTTATTGATGCAGACAGTATCTTTTACATTTTCTCAGATTTCCCTGGCTGCCCACTAGGATACCCTGTGTTGTGGGGGCCAGTTGTTGGTTACAGCCACTGCTTAAAATTATTGATGCGAATTCGCAGCACAGAACCACCATTTCCAGTAAAGCCATGGTTTATCATCAGTTATTTCATAAAATGACTTACAAATCCCAACAACAGAGAACACAATTTACTCTATCTGTTATTTCGAACGGTCCGCATTTAGGTGCGGAATTAACGTCGAACGGAGTCCAGGGCCGCACTGCAGTTGTACAGGAACAATTAGAGTCCTTTGTCCGATATTCAATAGTGAATGCCCCAGTGCGGCTCTGTAATGGCGCCTCTGGTGTTTTGAATTTGAGGACAGATTGTGGAGGATGTGCTTTCCAGTAGTATCTCGGGAATCTCCAGGTCTTCCTGGCAACTACTACTATGGCTAAAAATGGCGCAAAATCGTGGAAAAGAACAACCGTCGCAAGTATCTATGTGTATGTAAGTATATTCATAAAAGAGGCACACAGTATTTATATATGTAGTATATAGAGGTCGAAGCAGGAGTATTCTCATTGTCCACGAAGACGGGTTACGCCGGCACTGAAGTCAGACCTTTGTGCTGTGCTGTCCAGCCCCAGAAGGGGGAGAATGGGTCGTAAACGGGACTGTTTAAGGAATTTGTAAGGAGCATAGAAAAGTGCGCGCGGGAAAGAGCCTACGGAAGTACCGCGCGCATCTCCTGTAATTCGGTTCGTATAACCGCAAGGTTGGTAGGACCATGGGTGGTGGTGGGTCTGTCTCCAACTGAGGAGACAAATGATATCTATGATGGCAAATTACAACAACCGGGATCGCTTGTTTTACGTGCACTCTGAGGCTCAAATGGAATGAGCTCCTAGCGGTCACCTTTTCTGGTTCTGACCTCGCCCAACGTGGCTTAACTTGTACGATTTTTTACAACCATGCTCGCAGGCTATGAAGCCCCTCGATTTTGTAATAAGTGATACTATCTTATACCTACTTATGTAGTTCAATTCAAAAGCTTATAGACAGGCTTTAGGAGATAAAGGAATGAATTGGGGAAAGGGAAGATCTTCCACCAGGCGGAATGGTGTATCTGATGACCAGTAGCGCTGGTCCACTAACGGATGTTTGGAACTCATGTTCCAAACCGATTGAAAATAACAATAGCGCGTTCTATGTTTGTATGGAAATAAGGACACAATGCATGCAAAGTGTGCTTCGGATCAGTAGCGACATCTGTCGCCGAGTTGAGTGAACTATTCGTACGTTCGTCGCCACAGGTTTATCCATGATATTCCGTCTTCTATAACCCCAGTTGGGCAGTGGCCCGCTAGCAAATATGCGCTCACACAATTTCCGAACAGATTGTAGTGACAGCTACCTTTATCCTTGTCGTGGTACTATTTTCAGATCATATCTAACCTATATCTTGTTCATTTTGGGATGATCCTTTAGATGTATCCGGTAGATGCCATACAACATAAATTTGTCGTGTTTTGCGAATAATGTCAAAAATAAGAACTTAAAATTTTGCTACTGCAACGGCTATAAATATATTTTATACATAAAGTCAGCATATACATTGTTTAATAGCCTTCGATAGACAGTGGATGGAGCTGGTCTGGTTCTTCTGTTAGGCGTTTCCAGGCATTATAATAGACCCATTGAGCTGCGTCTCATGCAAAGGAGCTAGGTCACGTGGTGTCCAACAGTGCACATCAGTTTTCTCACTAATCACAAAGTTTTGGCTAGCCAGTTTATTACACATACATACTTTACATATTATAATATATAAATCGAAGGAAATTGACCAGAAATATTGAGAAAAACCACATGAACCGAATTTTTAATTGTCCGCCATAGATTTCGTGTGGTCGAGGCAAGATGGCAGCAGACCGAGAGTCTCCCACCACTCGCACGCCCGCATGTCGCGGATATTGTAGTATACCCACTTATAGGTAAATTATAATGTCCGAACAAAAATGTTATTTTTGTATTCAAATTATTATCTTTTTCTAGATTATTTCATGTACCTATATAGTTTGAAATATTGATACTATATTTTTTTCAATAACTGCGCAGTTAACGAATAAGTTAACGAATGTATGCCATTTTACCATACCACATAAGCATTACTTGCCTACAGAAAATGTAAATCACTGTGAGACTGTACCATGAAACCTCTTTACACAATACATACTTTCACAACGATTCGCCAATAAATCTACATTAAAACACATTCAGGTTTATTTTCATAATGAATTGATTGCATGCAGCGAGTGTGAAGTTTTTTTATTATTGTTGGAGACCAGATCGAGCGTACGAGAGACGTCCGAACGGACGTCGGCCGGTCGGACGTCCCAGATCCGCAGAAAGAAGGATCTGCGTGAGCTCCAGGCGCCTGGCTGGCTCGAGACTGCAGGAGAGAGAGCGATGGCTCTCTTTGGTATCGGAGGACAAGATCCACTTCGGGTCGCTGCGTCAGCGGAGTAAGTAAGTAAGTAAGAGCAGACGAGCAAACGAGCCATCTTATGGTAAGTGGTCATCGTTGCCTATAGACACCTCACTTTAATGTTACTAGAGGGTTTTGCTAACATTGAGGTTTTGCTGCTAACTTAGGTGGAGTGCCAGTTTCATGTGTCGAAAATAAGGGGATAAGGGGTGAAATGAAAAACAGCGCTGCATATTTGGTGCCCAAGTAGATCAGCATATGCTGACTTTCCCACCTTTTGCCAAATATACATAGAGTATCTGCAACGATATTGTCTTTTCCACTGATATGCTGAATATTTGTAGAAAATGTATTATTTTTCTTTATGGCTATAAAAAAAAAATAAAAAAAAATCTTTCTTCCTTTCTCTTGCCCTTAAACCGAAATGCAAGCTTTGCTCCTTTTTGACAAAATAGAGATGCAGTAGTTTAAATATTTTATCATTATAACATTAACTACCAACTTTTAATGCTTGTTGTGGCTACTTTATAAGATATGCATTTACCTATATTTTAGTATAACTTTATTTGTGCGGTAAGATGACACAGTATTCACAGTCCATACACCAGTAGGAACTTAAGCATATGTTATATTAAACTAAATAAAATTAGTGAGCAAAAGGTAACAATAAACGCTGACCTCCGAATTAGGAAGTTCCTGTAACTCGGAGGACAGATCTCTTCTGTGATCAGTGGAAATGAACATGTAACAGAACATGGGAAAATATAAAACTGTCAAAATTTGAAAGAAAGACAAAAAAGAATGAATGAATCATCATCATCAGCAGCAGCCTACTTTAGTCCACTGCTGGACATAGGCCTCTCCCAGGGCGCGCCATTGAGCCCGATCTTCGGCTCTTCTCATCCAGTCGCTGGCAGCCACCTTGCGCAGATCGTCGCTCCATCTAGCAGGGACGCCCGTCCCACACTACATTTGCCCAAACGCGGTCTCCACTCCAGAACTCGTCTACCCCAGTGGTTGTCGGTTCTGCGACAGATGTGACGGCCCACTGCCACTTCAGCTTGCTAATCTTATGAGCTATGTCGATAACTTTTGTTCTATGCCGGATCTCCTCATTTCGGATTCGAGCCAGCAGAGATACTCCGAGCATAGCTCTTTCCATAGCACGCTGAGCGACTTTCAATTTGTGAACCAGTCGCGCCGTCAGTGTCCACGTTTCGGCTCCGTAAGTCATTACTGGTAGGACGCACTGGTTAAAGACTCTTGTCTTTAGACATTGAGGTATGGGCAACGAGAAGATGTGACGTGACCAAATGAATCAATATGAATGTAATATCTACTGGTTGTCCTAAATAAATAAAATAAAGTTTTGATCGCAACAGGATCGTAATCGCGATGCCGTTTCTATCCATTTAGCACCTTATCAAACTCACAACTCGCAAACGAGTTCCCCATTACTTCTGAGGCGCATATTCTCAAAATAATACGACTTATTTATTACTCTCATGGTTCTCCACGCTTCGGAAATAGGCTCGTGTGTTCTTCACATTAAACCTAGAATTCGACCAGGTTTCGATGAGATTTGGTAATAAAGGTGCCTTCCCCTCGGGGGCCTGGAAAACCTCCAGTCGAGGGAGGTGGGAAGACGGCGAAGTGTGAGTCGAAACACGCGTATCTGCGGTTCTGCACGTCGCGATTTATTTTAACACATTTTGTTTATAAATGATATAATGCGATACTGTACGTTTTGCGGGGAGGAACGCCATTGTAACGACTTGTTCGGGATTCATATAGAGTTGTTAAGACCCGTTTTGATGATAATGAGCGCGTGGTTTATGATTTTTTCATTATTTATGTTGTTATCAACCTACTTTTCTCTTGTAACTGTCCAGCATGAAATAAATAATCTTAAATAAAAAGTGTGTATGTCATGCTTTTACACGTTTATTTTATACTTAGTAATTTAGTGGACCATATTCTGACTGCTGATGATTTTATTTCATTTTAATTTATTTATTTAGGTATGCCAACAGCACATATATTTCACATTTCAAATCATCTTAATAAAATTGTACTTTTACTGATATATGTGCCAATTTAAGGCATACACAGCATTCACTAAAACATCGGGTAATTACTTAGGTATAACATTACAATATAGTTCTAGTACCTTATAACAATATACCTTATACAACTAACAATTACAACAAATAGCAAATAAAAACAATTACTTTTAAAACAAAAAACATAAAAAGAATGCAGAAAAAAAGGTGACGATAACAACTACGTATTTTTTATAATTTTATTTTTGAATTTTGTTTTAGTATCGAAAGATGTCCAAATCACATATCCTTGTCCTCATGCTATTGTATTCCATACAGATCCTAGATAGCGGAGAGTTTACTCCGATATTTGTTCTGCTAAACGGAGTATGGAAGGTTCTAGAGATTGGCATTCTAGGAATATTGATGATGATGATGTGTTGTTCCCAGAAAGTGTCCTTAAGAATTTTAATGTTTCCAGGTCAGTGGACTTTACAGTAGAGACATGATTCAACTTAAAAGTCAACAATGCATTGACCATTATTATGGGTCAATAATTTGATTGACTAAAATAATAAAAAAATCATATAAATTTTGCTTTAAATTCAACGGCTACTTCATAGGCTTATTATTTAATTCTCATCTTTCATATAAGTAGGTATAGTTTTCTTATTGAGAACAAGTACTTAATCAAAGCAAGTAAAATAAAATAAAATCACGGAGTGTAATACCAACTCTCTACATTTCCCCACATATGGGGTGCTAAGAACGCTCACGTACATTTTCTAGCACTCCCGCCTTTATGTAGGGCATTTATTCTTAGAGCTCAGCGTCGCCCCCTGTCTCCTAGGGGGGTTTAACCGCTCTATGTATGTTTTGTTTGTTTATTATTGTTTTGTGTATTGAGTTTTATTGACTTTCAATTTTGTTTTTGTTTAACTTTTAGATCGTTTCTAACTGTTAACTGAGAGAGTCTGTGGTGTAGTGGCTAGGACGCAGGACTCCTATTCGGAAGGTCCGGTTTCGAAACCATGCAATGTCATGTGCCAATGAGTTTTTCGGATTTTACGAAATGGAATGGTGATGGAAAACATCGTGAGGAAACATGCAAACTGAGATAACCAGTGTATGAAATGAGGAAGGCAATGGCAAACCATCTCATTAAATCAGCCAAGAAAATCGCTCTATGTGGTTAATTCTATAGAATAACCACGATCCTCATCAATGAGGAATATGACCACTAGTATCACATAAAATACACAGCATATGTTCTGCCGCAAAGCAGCAGTGTTTGCAATGCTGCGTACGATTCAAAGTCTGCCAGCCAGAGTGAGGTACGGTTAACAGCGCATCGAAATCTTGGCATATTTTATAGTGAGGTGAGATAGATAGATAGAAACACTTTATCGTACACAAATACAGGAAAAGTAAAAATTACAGGAATAGTAGCACGATATGTACAATAGTAGCACGATATGTACAATAGTAGCACGATATGTACAATAGTAGCACGATATGTACAATGGCGGTCCTGTGAAGTTAATTGGACATTAAAGAGATTACCGACAGTGTAGTGAGATATCTATGAGCGACGGTGACTACTTACCATCAGGTGGAGCGTCTGCTCATCTGCTTTCTTTCAACATTATTATTGAAACAACGTTATTTCTTTATAATAAAGTTGTAAGGGCCTGTGCCATTCAGGAACTTCCAATGAGTCAAGCAAAAACTCTGGTTCGTGATTGGTTACTGGAACTGTCCTATGACGAAACTGAAAGGCTATTTGAAATAATAATAATAAAATTAAAAAATGTTTGGCAGTCTTATCTAGGGGACGTTTGTGTAATTAAAGCTGTAACTTATTTATTTTAATTAATGCATATATGTACATAATTAGCTTTAATATTATAAATATATATTTTATAAATGTATAATAGTATATATAATCTTTTAAATAATACATATACATATGATCTTTTAAACTTAAGATATATTTTTTGTAATTTTTCTTTAATTCTGGAATGTAATGTTATATTGACACATAACAATGTAAAGTGGTCAGTGTGAGTATGTAATATCCACGACACAGGCAACGCCTAGTGTGGAGGTTATAGTTTAATGTGAAATGTTAATTAATTATTTGTAAACGTATATTTTTTTCATATTTCAATTATTATATTATTCTGTTTTTGGTTTTATTAAGTTTTGTGAGACCAAAAATAATGTTACTCTGAAACACAAGATTGAAATCTTTCCGTTTCATTCATCAATTGTTGCAAATACCCTCACAACATACAGTTTCTATAGACAGAACAATTCTAACCCTTATATTATCGGGGGGGCTTCGCATCCCTACTCGCTGGTGATTTATCAAAGAATTTCTCACCTAATAAATAACAGGTTATACGAGTACGAAATACGTGTTTTAGCTGGAAGTTGCTGAGACGGCGACACTCGTGAATTTCTGTTTAGAATTTTGAATTTTCAACTTTGGTTATTTTGAGTTTTTAGCGGCAAAAAGATGGCAAAGACTGCTTTTTTATCTGGTGTCTACTTTAGAAAAGTGGTTGAAAAAGTAAAGTAAAGTAAAAAGTAAAATACATTGCACAAATATAAAATAACAAACATGAGATAGAAAAGGAAATAGTGAAGTACAATTTAGGCGGTCTTATCGCTAAGAGCGATCTCTTCGGGCAGAGGAAATGATATCGAGAAAGAGGTAGTAGGTGTGCAAGGTTTATGTAAAACGTTATATTAGACAATGCCTGAAGACCAAACTGTTTAACCAATGTGTTCTGCCCACCATGACTTACGGTGCCGAAACATGGACGCTCACAAAAGAAGCTGTGCACAAAATAAGAGTCGCACACAGGGCCATGGAGCGTGCCATGTTAGGTATCACCCTAATGGACAAATCCGCAACACAGCGATCCGGCAACGAACTAAAGTCCTAGACGTGGGAAAGCGGGTTGCGACGCTAAAATGGCGATGAGCGGGACACTTGGTTAGACGTGGTGATGGCCGGTGGACCAGAGCCCTCACTGAGTGGTGGCCAAGGTTGGGGAAAAGAGGAGTAGGTCGTCCAGCAGCCAGATGGGCGGATGACATCACCAAAGTCGCATCGAAGACCTGGATGCGACTAGCACAGGATCGTATAGGGTGGCACAAAAGAGAGGAGGCTTATACCCTGCAGTGGGACGACATGGGCTGATGATGATAATATAAACTAATATATATAATGAGTACATAACATACAGGAAAAGCGGAATAACAACCAGGGTAAAAGGAAAGGAAAGTTTAAAGAGGTAGGAATCAAAGTTCGAGAAAGTGAGTCTTCACTTGCCTTTTAAAGATCTCCAAAGAGATATTTAAAAGGCAAGTGAATGGTAAGGATTTTGTCTGATAGAAACTGAAAAAAGGCAAGTAAACGCGGGTTTAGTCGTAAATGAAAAAATAACTGGCACTTATAGACGCTCAGTTGTTTCCAACCACAGAAATCGGACTACTAGCGCCCTTTCCTCTAGAACAAAGACGTGAGCAGTGACAGCGAGCCACGGAGTTGACCCATAGGTCACTTACTTTCATACATTGACATTTCAATGCTCGACTAATGTATGGGAAAATTCTCAAATTGCATGCGCGTACTGGCAGATAGGGGTGAATTTCAAAATCTTTGGTTCCAACCAACTGCACGATCATGGAACGGCAAAGTCGCCGTTTCAAATCTAGCACGTGGAATTTTTTTCACTGTTTCTAATTTATTCCTGTACGCTAGCATGGGTTAATGCTTAATAAATAGAAATTGGTCAACTTGTCTTAATAAACCGAATTATTTAATATACTTAGCTGTAAAATACGACTTCTAGCGATAAAGCAAAAAATCCCAATTTTGATAATCTTACTTAACGTTGTTTGTTTTTTAAGGCAAAGGGAACTGAGTCCATACAGCCATGTCTGATGTAAACAACTCTTTCAAGTCTTCATTAAACTACTGGTGTGACACATTTCAATGCTATCTGTGTGAACCAAAGAAGAAGGCGTCCCGGACGCAGTATGGCTCTTCAAAATCCAGCCAAGTACGGATCGGGCTGCAGCGTCTTATTTGACTCAAGTTCATCAAGTGGATCGATCAAGCATATAGACCGCCGGTGTCGCCAATCGAAAAAAAATCATACTAAATGGTATATTATTAAGTTTAATTTTTTTAATACTAGCTTATTATATTATCTGAAATTACGGTACGCATTTATTTTGGCATCTCTACATTTACTGTTTTAAAGAAACCGATGCCTTTGTTATTTTTTCCCATTCTAAATTAAAATAAACCGTTCAAAATAAGGACATCGACTTTGTATGTGTACCCACGTATTTCCAAAATCCTATTTCCAAATAGCACTCTAGTGTATTAACTCTATAGAAGATTTATATGAACAAAAACGCCTCCGTAAATATAGCATATCTCTGGTGATATTTTTGCATACCTTAGGGGAGTAGAAATATTTATTGTAATACCAACCGACGAATCTAGATCCCTTACTGAACTAAACTTGTTTGTGTACAGTGGTCCTGTTATACTGGTGGTGTATGGTACTCGCATGCCATTCGGTATTATGTCATAAATCATAATATTGGAATATTTTTCCGAAGGTACAGTTTGTATGGAGATGTATGGATATGAAGTTGGTGCTGGATGTTATTGAAACTTACTCTGACAAATGATGTGGTGCAAAAGGGTCGGATTGGAGATATTACTTTTTTTGTTTGGTTTTAAACTTGTAATATAAATAGGTAAGTATATCCTATTAATTTCCCCACTGTTGGGTCACAGGCTTCCCCTTGCACAAGGGGGGTACGGGCCATGATCCACCGAGCGGGCCCAGTGCAGATTGGTGGATTTCACACGCCTTCGGAATTTTTTTAATTTTTTTCCTCATAAAGTTTTCCTTCACCGTAGAGCAGACGGTAAATGTACGTAAGTCTTCGAAAAATACGAAAAACTCATTGGTACATGGCACTGCATGGTTTCGAACCCGGACCTCCCGCATGGAAGTCCGGTGCCCTAGCACTGTGCCACCGACGCTCTTAGATTCATATTACTTAATGACTCCGATATAAATATGGGCAGATCAGCGTCGCACTGATGTCTAAAGGGATTCGAGCGTATTACCTATTTACGTAGGCATATTACAACTACGGTGTAGCACGTTGGGTTCTGTCTATTTCGTTATTGTTGACACAACTAAAAAAGTGGAAGGTGGAAGTGACTTATTTTGACAAAATTTTCAGGATAGGTTCTACTCTACTTACCTGGTGATGCCACTTTTTATAAAACTTTAGCCTAAATTTTTAAACCTTTTTTTCAGTTCACTCAGTACTTATAACAATATCACTAATACGAAAGCTCAAAGCACACACGTCTAAGCTTCCTTTACAAATCGTTAAACAAAGAGGCGAAACGGAAAGTCTTGGGAAAACAAGGCAAATCTGTAAAACACCATCGTTCCATCGCTGGCAAACATGGGGAATCGACTGCTTCGGCCCTATTGTTTTGGGGGGCTAAAATGCCCCTTTATTGAAGACAGACTAATTCAACTCCCGTCCACAGTCATCGTAGAATTGAAAAATGTGCTCGATAAAATCAACGTATGGCACAAAAAACATAGAAAAAGTTGTGTCATCTGTCAATGCCTGTGAAGAGTATTTAGTGTTGTTTACTGTTAATATTTATTTTCCTCCACAAAAATGGGGTGCCAGAATTCATTTGATAGACTCTAATATTCTATGATTGACTATTTTTCTAGTTTGTCCACCAAATCTAACGGCGAGAAGTGGGAACTATGAGTACCTATGATGAAGGTGATTCCTCTGTCTACCCCTCGGGGATTACGAACGTCGAGTTATGCTTTGATATGTTTCTGGAGATAAAGGAGTGGTAAGTATTTTTTTTATTTACTACTAAATCCGCATTTGACCTCGATCTCGCCTGATGGTAAGCGACGATGAGGTCGACGATGGAGCATGCAAGTATAGTTTTCTACTTTAGTTTTGATGGGAATACGTAATATATCCCTAAAAATTTATCACATTTGAAGCCCAGGACGCCAAAAAAAATTCGTCACGATGAGTCCCACGATGGGCGCCAAAATCCAAAATAATTTTCAAATAAGTGTTACCTAAGAAAGACTTATTACTTTAACAGTTTTAACGGATTTAAGGAATTTCTGATCAATTTGTCTTCAATTTATCAGTCGTATCGTTCATGACCAAGTTCTAGTGGCCAAACTAAACTTGAAAAACCAACTTTTTCTGAAAAGTTTTAACTGAATATGCGCCACTTTATACACCCTGATTTCCCTAAGACAATTCACCCCCGACCGGTGTTTTCTTTGTTGGAAACCGTGCTCCAATATTTGGCCTAATTATACACTTGATTTCACACTTACACTGAATTTGGTAACGTTTGTCTTTCTTTACAGACTTTACTCACTCAGGGGTTGTTATGGGTTGAATATTAGCGAATTTTGCTTGCAAAATCTTCTTTGGTACAATAAAGCGTTGTAATTTTGATAATAAGTTGCAGAAATTGTATCGCAAATTTCAATATGTACCTACAACCTACAGGAGGATCTCGCAAAGATGGAAGACCCAAGGCTACATGGAAACGTAGTCTTCAAAAAGACCTGGATGCGGCTAAAGTATCCTGGGAAATCTGAGTCTGCGGCATCGGACAGAGCGCGGTGCAAGAATATTGTCTCAGCCCTATGTACCACTAGGTGCTCTAGGACCTGAAGAAGAAGAAGAAGACCAAAACACAGCAATAGGTAAATACGCATTGCTACTGTGCGGCAGAAACAGGTAAAATGGTGCTACTATTAGGGGCTGACTCAGCACTCAGTGGTACCACTTCAAAACCATTATTGACACACCTATCATTTAATTCATATAAGTCGCCTAATCTCTAAGTAAGACAAGAAATCAGGAGATATCATATCATTATCATCAGTCTATTAATGTCCCCACTGTTGGGGCGCCCCAACAGGCGCGCAGGCCTCCCCTTGCACAAGGGGGTACAGGCCATGATCCACCGAGCGGGCCCGGTGCTGATTGGTGGATTTCACACGCCTTCGGAAACTTTTAATTTCCTCAAACATCCAGGTTTCCTCACAATGTTTTCACCGTTAGAGCAGTCGGTAAATGTACGTAAGTCTTCGAAAAAAACCTAAAAATTCAATGGTACATGGCATTGTATGATTTGGAACCCGTAAATCCCGCAGGGGATACACTCGGAGATACGTTCCACTATAATTATCTAAGAAAATCTAACTAGTTAATAGCTACGAAACTCAAAGCACACTATTAATGTATTCTCGCGCCAATAACCTTCCAGCCAAATCAATCTAGCATCACACATAACCTATAAATTATTAATAACATACATTAGTGTTGGGCGCGACGATTAAACAAACATCGACATCGATGCGCGCCGGGTGCGGTCGACCCCGGGATCGCGAACGCGTGTTAACTTTGCATTATTAATGATTCATTTAGTTCACACTAACCAAGGGGCTCTCTCGATCCCTTTGGGTTTTCGGTAGTGTTGGGATGTGATGTTCTTTTTGTCGATGATTTTATTTTGATTCATTGGTATTGGATACGTATATTTAGCACTGTAAACACCAGAATATAGAACACAATAACAACAAGGGTACACCAGCTCAGCATAATGCTGAGGCAAGCCACAGCGCTGATTTTCAGCTGGCCCCTCAGTGACTGCACGGACGAAGAAAGCAACAGTGTGTGCGTGTTATGTTGTATCAATGTGTTTGTTCATGATACATACACATAGATAAACTCACACCTGTTTCCCGCAGGGGTAGGCAGAGACTACCTTCCACCTGTAACGATCCTGACAAACCGTACTCGCTTCTTCCACACTCATCAATCGATTCATACACGCTCTTCGGTTAGTCTTTGTTCTGTTCATCTGACCAGAGGTCGGGTTCACCGAATGGGTGGACCCGAGCTCTGCTCAGATGGACAGAACTCGAATTATCTTTAGCCTTGACCATTCGCATCAACCTCAAACAGTCCCTCGAAATACTTACTTACTAATGAAGATGAAACTGAAGGAAGGATTAAAGTAGGTATCTATTACTAGGTACTATGTTTGAAGAGGCCCGTCTAGCTATTCTTGATACCAAACGCCATGTAAGGAAAACCCGCTCAAAGCCTTCCTACCACTACACATACAACAGTGCCGGACAACTCTACTGCGATCGCTGTGACCGGGTCTTCAAGAGCAAGTTCTGATTCGCCAGCCACATTTGAGCGCATGCTAGGAACTGAAGGGGGTCGCCGTCGTCGGTTTCGACGAGGAGGACTATACTATGTAGGCATTTGCACTGTTTAGGAAGCACACGAACTGAGGATTTATTTTTAAATCATCGATATCGATAAAAAATTAAATTAGCACTTCATTAATCTGATGTTTAGTCAGTGCAATCGGCTATCTGATTAATAGTGCTCGCACGAAATGTTTAATCTTTCACTGTGATTCCCGTCCTAGGCGAGCGACACAGCTCTATTATGCATAAACTATCGATTGTCGAAGTGTTGTTCATTTCATTAGTGTTGTGTTTGTCGATGAAAGGGGTGCCTACTTGAGCTGAGTATCACTAGAGTGGTAAAAAAACAGATCAAATATTAAATGCATTTCAACATACAAAAGTCGAGCGCTACAAACGTCTTGTCACGCTCACACATCTAATGTGAGCGAATGAGTTAGGACTAATGTCGAATTCGACATTCTACTACGAGAATTGCTTTCCTGATGGTCAAATGTGAAAACAGAATTAAAATTCGTTGAAAAATAAAATAACTACAGGCAATCAAAAATCAGAACTACAGAAAGAAACGGCAATAAGTTTTATGACGTAAATGTTCTCAAGCGCCATACAAGCAGGTCCTGGCTGCATATAAAGGACTGTTTTTCTAGAAAGAGGCAGAGCATCTGTCCAATACAAACTTTAACCATTAATATCTCTGATGTTAGTTGAGATTTCGAAAAACTAACTTCAGATCCTTCTTCAGTATGTGCATGTAAGTTGTTGCTTGATGCAATAAAAAAAATTAGGTTAATACCGTATTGCTAACTCTATAGAATGTAGATAGAATGAGGATAGTCAAAAACCTGGATGAAGAGGGCGACGGTCTGTGGACAGACCACCAGGCTGCTGGTTGGACGATATAGCCAAAACGGAGGACAAACTGTGGATGAGACATTAATTATTTTTTTACTAGGGTACTTGAATAACGAAACACTGACAAAGAGATATCAAGGATTAACAATTCGCCAAAAGTCTTTTCGTATGCCGTCGTCAATTTCACACGACACTGTATCCTCGAACATACTCGTTTTATTGTGAAATTAGTTCTTCTACGGTCACGTTTTTATCATTAAACGGAGACAAAACGGCGTAATTCCTCGAGCGACCAAATACACCCACTATTTTGAACGGAGAGACCCTTATATATTACACAGAAAATAAGAAAATTTGAGCTCTGTGGGAAAGACATATCCAGCAGTGAATACAGAAATCGGCTGAAAAAGAAGGATTACGAGAGACTAACAACTGCGACAATCTACATGAGGTACAGATGATACAGATATGGATCTACAGCCCGACATGAGATAGAAAATTTAACCAATATTGCCAATATGGATATATTGAAAACCTAACCAATCCCTATCATGATTCTAATTCGGTAAGTACCATCTATTTCTCTATTTCATACCGTATCATAACAACACAGCCTTTATAACAAAATCTGGCCAACCCAATTCTGTCAAAAGTCCTTCCCAAAGTTTCTATTACGTATTCATGTAAACATCTAATAAATATCATTCGGAAACTCAAGACGTACTCGTACAATACGAAATAGTGACCCACCCTCTTGACAGGCAGCCATTTTGAAAAGGGCTCGGACATGACATCCCAGCAATTTCAGGGCTGCCACTTACAAATATTTATTGGGTAAATTCCTCGGCTGTTTTTTTTGCGAAGGGGATGGTAATTGATGGAGTTTTAACAGGTCTTTCGGTTGGAGTAAAAAGTCCATGGTCCGTTACAATTAAGTGGTTGTCCAATGTCCACGATGTTGGGTAAATATTTGAGCGTTTAAGAGAATTCGTTTGATTCCCTTTTAAATATGAGATTTGATGGGATGTTTTATTTCACTCAAGCATTAGCTGAGCCAGGTGCCTATTGCCAATTGTATTATGAGTGAATTAAATATGTATTATTTTATTTTTTGTGGCAAAAAGTGTTTTTTCTTTCTTTGTTTCATTTATTTTTGTACTCACTCAATAATAGTCGTGACATTGTTCAATTTCTCCAACGGTTGTAGCACCAATGTCTATACGACACGTCATTTTTAGTTTAGTTAGAGTCCCAACCAGCGTAGCGGCAGCGGTTGTTTTGCCTCCATTGAAACAACATGATGCATTTGACAACCTTTTTGTCACATAACTTATCGAAACATGAATTTTCCATTGTTAAATTGTTTCTGTGTAGTACATGTTTTCTGGTTTTTTTCGGAGATAGTTCTAGACGATCTCCATCTCTGATCATTTTAATGAAACATAAGTTTTACAGGTTCGACATACTACCAGACGGTACACCTGGTATCGTTCGTAAATTCTCTACCGACCTTGAAAATAAAGCATAAGTTTGTTTCTTGAAGGTGGGCAGGCACCTATTGGTGCATAGGGCTGAGACAATATTCTTCCACCGCGCTCTGTCCGATGCCGCAGACTCTATGGTTTCCCAGGATACTTTAGCCGCACCCATGTCTGTTTGAAGACTACGTTTCCATGTAGCCCTGGGTCTTCCACGTTTGCGAGATCCTCCTGTAGCTTGTAGGTAGCTTGAAAAGAGCGATACAATATAAGCAACTTATTATCAAAATTAATAATAAGTAGCATATATATTTCGTGAGTATGGGTGAGCATTTTAACGGCTGTGGATTGGTTTTTAACTCGATGCTTTTAATAAATCACATAGTGTCAACCCTAGTGTGGCGTCATCAGTAGATGACAATCGTTCAAAAACCGGACGTTTCCGAGCCCCCATCCGTGAGGCGACGTCCAATATCCCTTTGGAACTATACCATTAGTTAAATACCACGCTCTTATCAGCCGCTCCGACTTTTAGTGAAATGTCACCGTCGACTTGACAACTGCTGTGTGTGACGTTTGATGGAACAAGGTCGCGTTAATAATGTTTGGAGATTTGATGAGTTGGTTGGTAAAAAGTATTTCGCGAATTTGGCCTTCTTTGGTATTGAATCCTTTGTATTATAAGCTTTTGTTCTACCTTGCGGTGTTTATCTGAAAGGTCGATTAGCCAACGATTTCAAATATGTAGTATGAGAGGCTAGCCGAGGTAAAAGAGTCGAAGAGTTGGTTTGTTAAAAGTACCTATTTAAAGAGTTGGTTGGTTAAAATAACACCTTCCACGAATTTTACTATCTTTGAAACAATATTTACCTGTAAGTAAGTGTCCCTCTGTCTCCCCCCGTCTCCCTCTGTCTCCCCCCGTCTCCACCTGTCTCCCTCTGTCTCCACCTGACGTGACGCAACGTGAAGCGTCGTGACGCGACGTGACACGCACACAGACTCCCATAATTCCCTTAGAGAGTCCCTGCAACGTAGATTATGCCGCGACCTCCATCTGTCTCTCTCTGTCTCCACCTGTCTTCCCCTGTCTCCCTCTGTCTCCACCTGTCTCCCTCTGTATCCCTCTGTCTCCCTCTGTCTTCTAGTAGGTATAGCTCTTGTTCTAACAAAGGCCGTTGTGTTGACCTTAAAAGTGCAAATGATGTTATCATTTTCTAATTGATTTAATTATTATTTTTATTTCATATTATTAAAGCTGGTAGGTCGGTATAAAAATCCAATTATGAGACTGGAATTTAGTTTCCTATCTTTGCTACAGATACCTGTTGCATATTCTTTAAGTTCTTCATCAAGTTCTTTCTAGTTCTTCCATACAAATCCAGATTCAAGGTCTACTATCACCAGTGTTACTAATGACCACACTAAACCGCCTAATACAAACTCAAGAGATCCCTTTAAAGACCAAAATTGAAAGACAAATTTCCAAATTCATAGTTCAGGAAAAGCCGGACGTTTTGCATTAAGACCCAAGGGTCCATATGAGAGATGGCGCCAATAAGTCAGGCCGTATTAACACCCTATTCGGTAATGGGTCACATATGAATAATAGCTGGAGGAAATGTTCGAGATTTTACACAGGGATTGTAATTTTCGATGTGTCGTTGTTTGAGAGAGTTTTAGGTGACGTCATGCTTTGATTTTGTGAGTAACTTTTGGTTTGAATGTCAAAAGTCTTCCGAGGAATGAGACATACCCACACAAAAGGTTGAACATATATTTATATATGATATTCGTCGTAAGATTACCGTAATTGTTCATTTCTGTGTCTTCTCCACTTTTGAAATTATTGAAAGCACTTGCATAAATCATTACGTCACGTATTCTGCGTGCACGGAACTGTATTACGCACGGGTGGCAAGTGATGCGTGATGACTTTGACAGTTCAGATGACAACTTGGAGTTGAGTGTAAGTAAAGTCAGTGTGGGACGATAGAGACCCTAAATGGAGAGAAGATCTGCTTAAGGAAGAAGTTAGTGGTTACGGAGAGCCCAAGATCTGGCCCAATGGCGTTATTGCTATAGCTATTGATGATAATAAAACAACATCCATCCCTTTCTACCTTATCGACCCGCACCCACGCTAAAAAGAAACATACAATTATCAATCACCCGAAACATAGTCGGGTAATCCCATAATACTTAATGGCCTAACCCTTCTCATGTCCATCGCATGTCATTTATAACAACGAAATCCGCATAGTATCGCTGAGGGAATGTATCCACTGTTTCCTTGATATCGCTTTTATTTATTGTCAAAATGCCAACAAGGATGGGACGAGGACTATTTGTCATTGACAAAGCTTTTTGGATACGTATCCTTTTCACAAACTAACCCTTGAGGGTTATTGGGATGAATATGTGTATGTAAATGCGGTTTGGTTGGGTTTTGACGGAGTTTACGGAGTTCGTGTCAATGTAGGTGATTTTGTACTTACATCTTTCTTCTTGGAACCTCTTATGATATTGGAATAGTATATTGTATTACTTCATCAATAATTTCAAATTCTGGTTCAGCTATTATTTGATTATAATCTACTTAGTTTTAGGGTTTGTTGTATATAGTTTAGTTTATGTTGTAAATTAACATTCTTCTATCGCCTATATTGCCTGGAAGAGATCGCTCTGAGCGATAAGGCCGCCCTTTGTACACTTATTCTATGTTTCCTTTCCTATGTAAATTTCTTGTGTGCAATAAAGTATTAATCTATCTATCACACACACACACACACACCCTCTCACAACAGTTTATTTTTTTATTTTATTTTTAAAATAATAATATTTTTTATCTAATTTTTATATAAGTGTATCCCCCAGGCCATTAATTAGACTTGCTATCTACTACGCTGCAAGACGGCCGATGAGGCCAGTGCAGGTAGTAGAGACCGATATTTACTTATTATTGTAACTACACTATTGTTAAGTGATTATATTTTGAATATTTTTGGGTTAATAAATATATTTTTTTTTTATCTAACCTTTCTCAAAGATGCTCGGAAATGTGCTCAATATGAAAAATGATAATGAAAAAGTGTATTTACTTATTACAGGGCACAAAAAAGGACCTCCGACTTACAAACTAGGTCGAAAACCTGTATCTTGTAAGTCGGGATTCCGTCGCACTTTCTGTGCAAGCAAATTACACATTATATTCTTAACCTAAAAGGAATATGGAAAATTTATTCATAAAGGAATTTAGTAAAGATAATGGTAAGAGTGAGAATGGGTGGGGGTGTGTTAGGTTGTATGGGAGTGTGTAATAATGTAAGTGTGCATCAGTAGTGTAGGGTGAGTGAATATATTCGAATTTTGAGCCAGGGAAGTGCATACTTCCTGTCTCGAATCTAAATACTTTTTTTTTTAATTGACAGTAATGGATTTTTAAATAAATGTGTTTTCTTTCTTTTATTTTTATCTATTGTTGTAGGTATGTAAACAATTTAAGGCTTCTATAAATGGAATGAAACTGTTCTCCGGGAGTTTGTCTATTTGTATTTATCTAAGTGTACACCTTGGTATATGATGCATATTGAATGAGTATAGTACCTGCTTTTTGACGTGTAATTAACATGTCTATGAAATCCAGACACTATCAACTATCAATTCTCCAATTATACTGTCGTTTCTTGCCCGATGGTCATTCAATTTACCTTTAAAAGTTTGCACTCGTAAAAAGTTTCATTCATTATCATTGGTTAATTGAATGCTAATTTCACTTACCAAACCACATAAGACTTACAATTCTGAAACAGCATCAACAATATTAAACGAAATCAGAACATTTCTCCACCATCCCGCAAATCCTTCTCTCATAACATTTGACAATATCAAAATAGGACATAAATAACATACTTTGAGTGGCAAAAGACATCAGTCGTTTGCGTCCCCGCGATTTGCATGCCTCAGGGGTTGTAACGATAATTTATGAGCGTCAGCATATAGATGGGATTGCTGTGTAGTAATTTTATTTAATACTACTAGTGATTTGTTAAGTTTTTGACAGATGTCATTTTAACTAATATTTGGGTTGGAAAGGTACCTTTTAAAAGATACATTGGATAAGTGCTCAACTCATGTAGGTAATATAATATTATATTAACCAACTAAAAGGCCATGTAAATTCGATTCAAAAATATTGGAAGGTATGTTTTCAAAGATGTTGAAAGTGCGGGTTTAAAAGATAGCATGCATGAAAAACTGGATCTCTCTTCTAAGTCGTGTTCCTCATTGCTGAGGGCCGTGATCATTCTAAGAAATTAATCACATAGAACGGACTCTCGTGGCAGATTTAATGGGGTGGTTTGCCATTGCCCTCCCAATTTCACACACTGGTTATCTCAGTGTGCAGGTTTCCTCACAATGTTTCCCTTCACCGTCAGAGCAGTCGGTAAATGTACGTAAGTTTCGAAAAAACCGTATAACTCATTGGTACATGGCATTGCCCGGTTTCGAACTCGGACCTCCCGCATGGGAGTCCGACGTCCTAGCCACGACGCCACTGACGCTCTAACAAAAAAAAACTAGTTACGGATTCCTAAAATTACTAGGATCTTTGCAATGGTAAGTTGGGGGTTTCTTAAATTTTCAATATAGTGTTTTTAAAACACATGACAGACGGACGGATGACGGAGCGACAACTAGACTAGGTTGCCTGGAAGAGATCGCTCTGAACGATAAGCCCGCCTTTGTACACTCTAATCTATCTAACAATAGATCCGTTTTCCCCTTCGGGGTACGGATCCCTAAAATTACTGGGATATTTACAATGGTAAGTCTTAAATTTTCAAGTTATTAATTTCAAATGAAATTACTTGCAGTATGTTTCAAGACATATACGCGTAGCATCACATTTTGCCTTTTAAGGCTTTTATACATCTGTCCATGGAATGAACTACAGACACTATCAATTCTCCAATTCCACTGTTGTACAATTGCCCAATTACAATTCATTTTTCTTCAACCAAATCCCCCGTAGTGACGTGCACCCGGGCAAGGGTTGGTAATCGTCCGGTGATAAATAGTCGGCCGGGTGACACAAGACGGACTTAAGGACGGCCCGGATAACCGGGTCACGATACAGGTTCCTGGAGATAGCGGACGATTGATGGATTCCTTGGTCTGGCATATTTGTTGACAACCCTGAAATGTCCGAAGCTGTATGTATTGTCATTCATCATGGGCTTGTTTATTGTCTATATGTGTTGGAGGCATCTGGTGAAGGATCAGGGGACGGTCATTAGCAAATGTGATTAACTATTGAGAAATTGTCACCTAATTTCGGTGGTAGATCTCTCCGAAAGGTGTTAGAACCCTGTCAGTGTCCGTTCCATGAAAATGAAAAAAAAATGAAAATGAAAAAGTTTATTTACTCATACAGGGCACAAAAAAAGGACCTCCGACTTACAAACTAGGTCGAAAATCTGTATCTTGGAAGTCGGGATTCCGTCGCACTTTCTGTGCAAGCAAATTACAAATTATATTCTTAACCGAAAAGGAATTTGGAAAATTTAATCATAAAGGAATTTAGTAAAGATAATGGTAAGAGTGTGTAATAATGTAAGTGTGCATTTGTAGTGTAGGGTGAGTGAGTGTGTGAGTGTGGGAAGTTAAGTGTTAATAATCTGAAGAACGTAATGAGTTTAGTGTGTAAAATTTTATTTAGACAGACATTCCATGGAGACAGTATCCAAATATCTTGACCTGAAATGGTGGTAAATCTATAATAATACTAATGCTAAAACTAAAATTAGGCTAAGAAGAAGAAAAAAACTAAAGATAAAAATTTGCGTTAAGTCCCCCACATCCGGCAGTGTGACCCAAGAGACTGGCTGCGTTGCCCCGTTGGATAGCTAAGCTAATCCGCTGGGCCAAATAGGAGCTAGATCTAAGACGCGGTGCGCTAAGTTAAATAATAAATTTTACTTTCTAATTTTTAACAAATCGTGGTTAATCATAATTATAATCCTAAGTGCGAATGGTTGTATTAGGAGTTCAAGAAGTAAGTAACCAGCAAAAGGTGCAACATCAATTTTCATAGGAAGGAACTGATTCCCAAGATACAGGTTACACCTAGATTGAGAGCCAGAGAACATTGTCTATGAAAATAGTACAGATCAATAATATTAGCTTACCATATTAGCAGTAAGCAGATCTTATCTATTATGCCAATAAAGTATTTTTATAGGATTATGAAGCCAATCCCTCTTCTTGATCATCAGCGTATCAGTGAAGTCTCTGATGTTTCTGGTGTAAGCAACAGTTCACAGTACCACCAGGTACACAACCTGCACAACTGCCGAAGCTATTTATTTATGATCTTATCTTATCTTATGATAGGGGCCAGGAATAAACCCAGCGGCACTTCGACCCTTGAGGATCTTTTGTGCCTACCCCATTTTACACACTGGTCATCTCAGTGTGCAGGTTTCCTCACGATGTTTTCCTTCACCGTTAGAGCAGTCAGTAAATATGTACGTAAGTCTGAAAAATACGAAAAACTCATTGGTACATGCACTGCATGGTTTCGAACCCGGACCTCCCGCATGGGAGTCCGGTGATCAAGCCACTGTGCTACCGACGCTCACATTTATTTATGATAAACTCACTGTATTTATCGACCGGAATCCGTGATCAGATCGCTTTGTTAGATCAATCTAACCACAGCCACTGTTTTATGTCCGGATTCACAATATGTACATATTTTAATTATTAATCATTTTATCAAATTAAATAAAATTACATTTAAATCCACCCTCAATTAACTATTCCAAATTAATATTCATTATATTATTTCAGTATACCTACTTATTTATGCATTTTAAACATTATTATTTATTAAGTACCTATAATTGATGTATTTTTATTACTTGGTATTATTTAAATCGTTCTTGCACCCGCTTACAATGTATTTTACAAAAACTCCATGACCCAAAGGTTGCCTGGAAGAAATAGCTTAAAGCTATAAGGCCGCCAATTGTATTTGTATTTTGTATCTTTCTTCTGTTCTGTATTTTTGTCCTGTGTGCAATAAAGAATATTTGTATTCAGATCAAGATTGTAATCTTGATCTGAATACAAATACAAATATTCTTATATAGGTATAAAAAAGTACTTAAATCAATGCAATAAGCAAAAACATTCTAGATTCATGATTAGACTGAAATAACATACTGTTTCACAGGTTTTTACTGTATTTTATTAATAACTACCGGTTTCGTTTACACATCTTCAGGTATTAATTAATTATATTGTAAACGAGACCGGTCGTAATTAATAAAATACAGTAAAAAGCCGTGAAACAGTATATTATTTAAGTCTAATCATGTACCGACTACAAGTTTCACCAAGTACCAACAACCGCAAGTATTAACCATTCTAGATTCAATACGCGTAATAGGTACATGAATAGAATAGAAAAAAACAGCGCTGCATATTTGGTACCCGAGTATGTTAGCATTTGCTGACTCTCCCCCCTTTTGCCAAATATACATAGTGCTTTGTTATAGTGCTTTGTACTTAAATTTTATATTTTTTGTAAAAAAATTATGAGTATTTGGCAATACATGTATTTCTTTTCTATTCTATTCATTCTAGATTCAATACGTGTAATAGGTATATGAATAGAATAGAAAAAAACAGCGCTGTATATTTGGTACCCGAGTATGTTAGCATTTGCTGACTCTCCCCCCTTTTGCCAAATATACATAGTGCTTTGTACTTTAATTTTATATTTTTTGTAAAAAAATTATGAGTATTGATGAAAAGTAAAAATAGAATAGAAATACATTAATAAAAAAATATTAATGTATTTCTATTCTATTCTATTCTATTCATTCTAGATTCAATACGCGTAATAGGTATATGGTAAGGCCAGTTCATATTGACGACCAACACGTGTGACTTCACGCTTTAATACCTCGCAACAGCATAAAACAAACTTATTTTACTTTAATTTCACCTCTATAGGTCTCTATAGTCCAGTATTACAGTTGGATACTGGAAATCAGAATGCATTACTTAGTTTGCTCGATATTCTGATATTCCATTTCGATTCAATTCGATATTAGGGCTCTATTACACTGAATTCTTTAAGATTTATTCTCTTTTTGAGTTAGGGCTCAGGGAATCTATTTAGAACTTACATTGCGTCCTACCAGTACCTACGGAACCGAAACGTGGACCCTGACGGTGCGACTGGGTCACAAATTGAAAGTCGCTCGGCGTGCTATGGAAAGAGCTATGCTCGGAGTATCTCTGCTGGATCGAATCAGAAATGAGGAGATCCGGCATAGAACAAAAGTTATCGACATAGCTCATAAGATTAGCAAGCTGAAGTGGCAGTGAGACGGTCATATCTGTCGCAGAACCGACAACCGCTGGGGGAGACGAGTTCTGAAGAGGAGACCGCGTTTGGGCAAACATAGTGTGGGACGCCCCCTGTTAGATGGAGCGACGATCTGCGCAAGGTGGCTGGCAACGACTGGATGAAAAGAGCCGAAGATCGGGCTCACTGGCGCACCCTGGGAGAGGCCTATTTCCAGCAGTGGACTAGAGTGGGCTGCTGATGATGATGATGAGTTAGGGTTTCCCCGGATATATTTTTATTATGCATAAGGTATCAGGATCTACCTTATCCTGATATACCTCGTTTGGGGAGATACCACTTTTTTACCCATTTCTACTGTAATATAACAAGCATTGCTGTGTTTCGGTTTGAAGCGTGAGCATTCTTAATGACCGGCACCTGCGGCACTCCATTTAACTAAGTCCTCAAGATTAGTAGAAGTGCATCGAAATGCCTCCAGCATTATAGTGAGGTGAGATGTATGTATTTGGGTGACGGTGATCACTTACCATCACATTTGATTATGTGCTCTCCTTGTACACTAAAAAAAATACTGAAAGTCACTTGCATTGCATAAAACATTATGCACAAGAGAACTGCGTCTCTGGTTTGCAGGCTTCGGAGCAGCTCCAACAGCATCCTGAATATGATAGCGGATAAATATGATTCCCCTATCCTTAGACACTTCGTTCGGGTGCTGATCGAATGATGTTATCTTTGATCAGCATCTGATCGAAGTTTAAAATCTCGTAATTTTTGCCGTAATAATGTATACTACTAACATAGTTTACAGGTTCAACTACTAACACAATGGATCAAGTGATACGATATATAAAGATATCGAATTGTTGAAAGGCATTCGTTTTAATTTTGATCCGTGTGAAGCAATTGATAGTGTGAACCAAACTTTACCCGGTCAGACATTTGTCCGGCTGAACGGTTCGACCGGACGCACATGCTCGCGCCGGTCAACCGGAATGATTCGGATTCCGATTTCGGACACGTGGTGTCTATTTCAAGGCATTCAATTTATTTTGTAGTTTATTTCAGAATTTTCAGGTATTTATTCTTCTTCTTAGTCGTATTCCTAATTGATGAGGGTTGTGATCTATTCTATGGAAATAATCAGATTTCCCATTTCAGACAATGGTTTCTCAGTGTGCAGGTTTCCTCATGACGTTTTCCTTCACCGGTAGAGTGAGCAGATACTTTCCTAAGCGATAATAATTACCTATGTAGTATTGATTAATTTAATTATCGAATTAATTTAATTAGGTTTACGATTGGTTCATTCTTATGCCTGTATGTAGGAGGTGTTTATCATGGGTTGTGGTTGTGTTTATTATGTGTTGGATCATGGGCATTACGTCCAATGCCCCGAATATCCAGTTCCCTGAACGTCCAATTCCCCGACGGTCCAGTCTTCAATTTCCCGCAACGTCTAGTTCCCTACACGTCCAGTTCCCCGAACGTCCAGTTCCCCGAATGTCCAGTTCCCTGTGACAAAGTGACAATGGTCAAGGTGACAAATGTCAGTAGGAACTGGACATTCGTGAAACTGGAAAATTTTACTTTCAGGGAATTGGACATTAAGGGAATAGATTTCACTAACTGGATATTCAGGGAATTGGACGTAACGCCCATGATCCTTTAAATTGCCATTTTCTGCTCCTTTTCAAGGATAGATACTTGTAGTATCCTAGTGTGAATATTGATAATTTGTTATTCTTCTATTATTTATTTATTTTCACATAAATTATCTTTATTTGTTCTCTCGTTCTTTAATTTCTTCATTTAAATCCTTTTTCTTCTATACGAGTCATTATTGGACATTTAAACAAAGAACTAAAAAATTAAATCTAAAAAATTGGCACACAAAATTCCATTATTCAAAAAACTTTTAAAAACAAAAACAAAGATATAAAACGAAGCGAGAAGTAGCAACACTTGCCAAACTAATAGTGCGCTCTCTTGGCAACTCCATACAAAGTGGAGTCGATACTAAAGCCATAAATAATAACCGGCGTAAATAAGTACAAAGAATTTGGCAGGCGCTGTGTCCACTGGTCGAGGTGTAGAGTTGCTAGATGTGCCTCTAGATTGTATTGTTCAGAATGTGTATTTCTAACATTTTAAACCTGTTTCTATAATTTAAAAGCGGGTTTTTAAATATTTCTTTTATTCCTGTTCAACTTGTTCATATCCATATCATCACAACATAATGCTGAGTCAGGGACCCTTTTGCCACATGTGCATGTGAAATTGTGAACTTACTTAGTCAAAAAAGTAACTCTTTTATTTTATGAAATGTTATTGTCGTGTTATGTACGAGTATATGTGTGCAAAAAAATTTTAATTCATTCATTCAGCCCGCTCGTAGGCCTCTAACAATGCCTTAACGACTGTTGTCGAATGAAATCTGCAGTCAGGATCGAGTTTAATGTGTACTTCGAGACACGGAAGGCTCAGATAAAAATGTGCCTCTCTCGTGGTCACCCATCCTGCTTGGTTCTGACCGCGCCTAAGTTAGCTGAACTTGCATGATCACTTTCTGATCACGTTCGCATCTAGACTGTACGGTATTTTATAGGATACATTTCGGAGAGTGCGCATCGGAATTGCACGACCTAATTCCAGCATCTCCATTCAGCCTTCGGACTACCAGGCGCGGGGAAGGGTTCCATCCTTATGTTGTTGATATCCCATCTGTTCGTATGAAGCGATTTGCTTCTTCGTTCATTATGCGAACGGCTAAAGAATGGAACAGCCTGCCGGCGTCTGTATTTCCCGAAACCTACAACCTTGGGATATTCAAGCCAGAGTGAATAGGCATTTACTGGACCCGCATGCTCCATCGTCGACCTCATCGTCGCTTACCATCAGGCGAGATCGAGGTAAAATGCGGGTTTAGTAGACAATTTAAAAAAAAACTCTCAGCGACTCATCCACTTTTGGATTAAAAGTACGGAGGAATCCGTATTTTTTTAAAATATTGCAGCAGGCGAATAAATAGCGCACCCTGACCTCTCAAGACTGGAATATGCCAACTACTTATGCGACTCGGTGGTAGTTTTAACTAATGTCTCATCTAGCACTAGCTTTCTATCTGTGTAAGTCCAGTTTGTTAGCGCAAAACTTGGACAATAATCGCTAATGGAGCGATGCAGTGCCCACAATTCATGTACCGTGTCCGGTTATTGCCTCTCCCAGCTCCATTTTATTGTCTAATGGGATCATTTTACCATTATTATAGACAAATTACCAAATTCAATAGGTAGAAACTAGATTTAGACGGGATCCACTTTCATTGGTGAATAGATTTGATTCTTCTTCTTCTAAGTCGTATTCCTCATTTCTGAGGGTCGTGATCATTCTAAGGAATTAATCACATAGAACGACTCTCGTGACAGATTTAATGGGGTGGTTTGCCATTTCCTTCCCCATTTCACACACTGGTTATCTCAGTGTGCAGGTTTCCTCACGATGTTTTCCTTCTCCGTCAGCTCTGACGGAGTCGGTAAATGTACGCAAGTCTCTCGAAAAAACCGAAAAACTCATTGGTACATGACATTACCTGGTTTCGAACCCGGACCTCCCGCATGGGAGTCCGACGTCCTAGCCACGGCGCCACCGACGCTCCCCGATATATCTTAAAATGAATCAAATCGGTTTCTTCACGATGTTTTCCTTCACCGTTACAGCAGTCGGTAAATGTACGTAAGTCTTCAAAGAATACGAGAAACTAATTGGTGCATGGCACAGCACGGTTTCGATCCCGGACCACCCGAATGGGAGTCCAACGTCTTAGCCACGACGCCACTGACGCTCTTTTAAATTTAATAGATTTGATATTGGAGGTTAAATTTCCCCCCCTCGAATGGGGGAAATCAAAATTCTAATTTTTATCTTAACGAGCTTGCAAGTTTTTTTTTCAATATCGATGATCTTATTTCATTCTTGTGTAAGATATTTTGACCCATCAGGCCATATTAAAAATATACAATATTTTAAGATGTGGATATTTTTGGGAAAATTACTCGTACATAAGGTAAGACTTATCTTACCTTATGTACGAGTAATCTTAATACCTACCTTAAACCTAAGAAAAAAGCTTACTTCAGTAAGGTAAGGTAAGTAATCAAATAAAGGAATTTTAACCTGAATAGAATTTATAGCTTTTCCGTTTATTTTATTTTGTACCGTTTTTTATTATTTTTACCATCTGTCATACAGTTATTTATAAACTAGTACTTACAGGTAAGAGCGTCGTTGGCGTCGTGGCTAGGACGTCGGACTCCCATGCGGGAGGTCCGAGTTCAAAATGTACAAATGAGTTTTTCGGTTTTTTCGAAAGACTTACGTACATTTACCGAATGCTCTGACGGGTAAGGAAAACATCGTAAGGAAACCTGTATACTGATATAACCAGTGTGTGAAATGGGGGAGGCAATGGAAAACCACCCTATTAAATCTGCCACGAGATATGTGATTTCTTAGAATGATCACGACCCTCAGCAATGAGGAACACGACTTAGAAGAGACTTAGGGGTAAAATACTGAAAAAGATAAAATACAATTGTAAAGTAATTTTTTATTTTTTTATTTATTTATTAAAAATGTACATAATTATATTAAAAAATTTACATGCACAGTGTAACAAAAACCATTCTAGGTTTGTTAAGAACACTGACATACCGTCGACATCCATATGTTTAAGGGAAACATATGGGTGTTTTTGCGGCCAAAATGATTATCAATATTTTATTACGTATTTTTCTACCACAAGTTACAGACAGAGTAGCCGAAACCTAATAGCATTACACTTTGTATGACTGGCTTGTATGACTCGTATGATGTATGTGTGAATGGGGTGACCGGTGTATGACCGATACGGAGCGTGCCTTGTTCTTATTGTATTGAATGGACGCTTAGATTGCTCTGCGTAGGTATGAGTTTACAGGGTGGGTTGTTTTGATACTTTATTAATAGTTTTGGGTAGGTTGGCTTGTGGTTGACTGTACGACCACAGATCAACCTACCCAAAACTGAAACAACACCTTTACCCTGTCACTGAGGGGCCAGCTGAAAATCAGCGCTGTGACTTGCCTCAGCATTATACTGAGCTGGTGTACACTTTTTGGCACTGTACCACACCAGATGTTCTGTGCTGCATGTATTAAACTTTGTATACTTCTGTTTTGTGTACTGTATTCTGGTGTTTACAGCGCCAAATAAACGTTTTCAATTTCTATTTTTTCAATTTCAAAACGTCAACTACACTTACTACTACGTTTACTACTAAACTCGCATTTAACCTCGATCTCGCCTGATGGTAAGCGACGATGAGGTCGACGACGGAGCATGCGGGTCCAGTAAATGCCTATTCACTCTGGTCTTACATGGAAAAACAGACGCCGGCAGGCTGTTCCATTCCTTAGCCGTTCGCATAATGAACGAAGAAGCAAATCGCTTCGTACGAACAGATGGGATATAAACAACATAAGGATGGAACCCCTCCCCGCGCCTGGTAGTCCGAAGGCGGAATGGAGATGCTGGAATTAGGTCGTGCAATTCCGATGCGCACTCTCCGAAATGTATCCTATAAAATGCCGATAGACAGGCAACCTTGCGCCGATGTTCCAGACTTTGCAGTCTAGCTTCCACCAGCGAACTACTCTGCCCGATTGCCTGGAGAGTTCGCTCTTAGCGATAAGGCCGCCTAAATTGTACTGCATCCGTATTATACTGTACTTTTAATTTCATTTTAATTTTTTCATTTTTTCATTTCCTTTTCTATCTCTTGTTTGTTGTTTTCTATTTGTGCTATAAAGTGTATTTTACTTTTACTTTACTTTATTTATTCGAGGATTTTTGACAGAAGGTATACTGATTATAGGATTTTTTTATGTTAAAGAAAAGTTAAGTGATCACCGTCGCCCTAATACGATACGAATCACCTCACTTCACTTTAATGTTACTAGAAGGTTTTTTATGTCTTGCTAACATTGAGGACTTCTATCCAGACCTCCAAAGTCTGACTCTTACCTAAAGTGAGTGATCGAAGCTGGACTTTCAGTAGTAGTATATAAGAAGAAGTTTATTTGTGCGGTAAGATGACAAAGTATTCATAGTCCATACACCAGTAGGAACTTAAGTATAGGTTATATTAGACTAAATAAAATTAGTGAGCAACAAATTAGCTATATGTGTCTTATATTCCTATTCTAAGTCACTTAGGCCGCCACAGACAAGAGACGTGGCGCGGGCGAGTCACGGCCTCGGCGTTCGACTTGAACATATAAATTTCATTATTGATTACCAGCGCCCGCATCGCTCCGCCGCCTACGCCACGTCTCGCCTTCTAACCATCGACCATCTTAGTAAGTAAGTCAGTAAGTAATGTGTTTATTTCACACACAGCAATGACCGAAACAGTTATAATTATGATAAAATAACTATGTAGTCAAAGGTAAACATATTGAAATCATGTCTGATGGTCTGCTGTTGTTGTGAAAAGGGCCTCACCTCAGCTTATTGCTGCAGACAAGAATGCCTACAGCGCTGGTGTTCTGTTGGACCATGACCGATGGCTGGCCAAAACCTACAAAACTACAAAACAAATTAAACCTATGATAAATAAAACTGTAACATCTTTAGTGACCTTTATCCACAAAACATCATCCTGTGCGTCGCCGGGTCATATCGCACCAATTGTAAGTGTCATACAACACGCGACTATTGTTCGGCTATTGTCACCTACCGTCATTGTGATGGTTAGTACGCTTGGCCGACCATACATCGGAGACGAGGAGCAGTCGAGTTGGCAGGGCTTCCGTAATCGTCGAGATATGGAGGTTTTTTTTAATAAGGAGAGCAGTCGGGCAAATGGCCACCTGATGGTAAGTGGTCACCGTCGCCTATAGACATCTCACTGTATTAATATTAGAGGAGGACCTTGAGGACTAAGATGGATTGCCTCATGTGCCGGAAATTACGCGGGCTCTCTTACCCTTCAAACCGAAACACAGAAATGCAAAGGAAGAGATCGCCCTGAGCGATAAGGTCGCCTTTGTACACTTATTCTATGTTTCCTTTCCTATGTACATTTCTTGTGTGTATTAATCAATCTATCAGTTTTAGATTATTTATAAATGTTAACTCAAATTAAGTTTTGTGTGTAATAAACATTAGTAAAGATGGATCATGTGCATCACGAGTGTCTAGTTGACAAGTCTTTTTGAAAACAGCTTTTTCAAACCTTAAAATCCAAAGCACAAAAGGATCCTCATTTTTCCACGAGCTAAAAAATCACTTTCGGGGCCCACAATCAATTTGGCAGTCCCCGTTCGGGGGTAGAGAATCCAAGGTTCGGGGGCTTATAAGTTTTTCTTGGCTAATATTGTTAGTCCGACCACGACGGCCTCTAGGGTGAGATTTTCCCATAAATTGAGGATGTTAAGTGATTCTGCCCTTTCAATCTTTCAATGCCTCTGCGGGTATTTTTTACGGGCAGCCGGACAGAGGGTTTTGTTTGTTAATAATTTAGGTTGCGGTTATGTGATTGGGTTATAAAAAGGAAGATGGGTAACGATATTTTCTTCCTTTTTTCTGCTAGTAGGGCCTTGATAAGGTAAGAAATCGTTTTGAAACATCTTTTGATAATTATTAAGAGTTTTAAGAGCTTTACCCAGCCCGGGTTTAACTAAGCAGAGTAGATGGAATAGATCAACGTACAAATAGATATTGTGAAAAAAAAGGTTCAGTTTCTTTAGAAAAGTGATGAAAAATGTGAATTCGCAACTAGACTTTACGGGACCTACTCTGTTCCAACTGAACTATACAGGGTGTAACATTAAGAACGGTCAGTATGGGAAAGTCTGAAACTATAAGACATACGAACATCTGTTCTTAGGAACCATGTCATCAATTTTAGTAACAAGAAAAACTGTATTCATACATTTAAAAAAAAACCTGTACTCAGCCTGGGAATCGAACCCGGTTGTTTTGAAAAAAAAATCCAACACTATTTCTGTTTAGATATCGATTTTGTAGGTGTTAAGGAATAAATGTTAGTATGAAACGTGATGTTTAAAATTAATAAAACGCATTGTTTCCATATCTTTTAATTTACTTTAGACTAGACTATTAATTACTATCTTTTAATTTATTTTAGACTAGACTATTTCTTGTGGGGTTACGTTAAGGATGAAGTGTACAAAACAAGCTACGACACAATTGAAGACCTAAAAGCAGCCATAGAGACAATTTTAACGCAAATTCGCCAGCCTGAAGATACAAAATTCAATAGTAAGATCGTTACCTAAACGAGTTGAATGTTGTATTTTACAAAATGGTAGTCATTTCGAACACCTAATAAAATAAATTAAAAGATATGGAAACAATGCGTTTTATTAATTTTAAACTTTTTTGTATTTTACAAAATGGTAGTCATTTCGAACACCTACTAAAATAAATTAAAAGATATGGAAACAATGCGTTTTATTAATTTTAAACATCACGTTTCATACTAACATTTATTCCTTAACACCTACACAATCGATATCTAAACAGAAATAGTGTTGGATTTTTTTTCAAAACAACTGGGTTTGATTCCCAGGCTGAGTACAGGTTTTTAAAAAAATGTATGAATACAGTTTTTCTTGTTACTAAAATTGATGACATGGTTCCTAAGAACAGATCTTCGTATGTCTTATAGTTTCAGACTTTCCCATACTGACCGTTCTTAATGTTACACCCTGTATACATACATACCTTCACAATATGTATCTTGCGGGGTAGGCACGGAGCGCCACGAATCCCTGTATTGGCACGCTTCTCTTTCTTCCTCTACAGTCATTCGTCTTTTCACGCATGCTCGCCGTTGGGGTCATCTGCTAAATAAACTAAGCTTAATAGCTAAAATTAAAATTAACGAAATATAGATATTTTTCAGTGCAATGCAAGCATCATTGGGACGAATATTGCAACATTCTTCTGCTTAGACTACTGCTTAGGGCTAGATTAGACCAACCAGGAGGAAAGACCCTATAATACAATTACAAACCTTCTTTAACAAATCATCATCATCATCAGCCTATTAATGTCCCCACTGTTGGGGCACAGGCCTCCCCTTGCACAAGCGGGTACGGGCCATGATCCACCAAGGCCCAGTGCTGTGCGATGGATTTCACACGCCTTCGGAAATTTTTCATTTCCTCAGACATGCAGGTTACCTCACGAAACCAGAGGACTATTATATAGGCTCCTGTAAACCTGTAAGCTGTATAGCGTCCTTGATGCAAAGCATCTTTAAGGAACAGGAAGGAGACTAAGGTAAGGGGTGAGCACAAAAGATCCCTGAGGGTCGAAGTGCCGCTGGGGTTATCCCTGGCCCCCTGTCATAAGATAAGCTAAGATAAGATACCTTACGTTTTCCTTCACCGTTAGAGCAGTCGGCAAATATACATACGTCTTCACTGCATGGTTTGGAACCCGGACCTCCCGCATGGGAGTCCGGCGTCCTAGCCACTAGACACCGACGCTCTTTAACAAATAAAATAAATAAGAAATTCCCAAAGGGTTAACACTAACGCGGTCAATCGCTGTCGATTTGCTGCCCCCCAATGTGTAAGACGTGACCCATAGAAACGGACGGACAGACCGACTAGAAAAATCGAGTCAATTTAGTGCCAAATTGCTTTGAAAATTGAAGGGTGTTTTGATACTTTACGAGGACTGTGTTATGTTTTGTTGTTTTTTTTAAAGACAAGTTTTGGTAGACAGATTTCAGAGTAAATAGATCACCTTGCTACAGTCTATCCTCTTGGTGCCGGCTACCAGGGTTCTAGGACAATGTGCAGATGAAGTAATAGAAGAACTTGGTAATAGATATTATATTTTTAAGGAACAGAACACAGAAAATAGGTAGTAGTAGGAGACAAAAATAAACGAAGAAACGTCCGTTCAAGACAAAATACGGAGAAAAAGTGCAAATACAAAGAATACAATGAAATTAATGGAATAATGGAATTTAGAAATGGAATGGGAATATGATTTGAATTTTGAAAATATAGATGAAGAAATGAAGATGCCAACACGAAATGAGGTGAGATAAACGCTAACCATGAGGTTGAAATTGATGGCAAGGAGGTTGATATGGACGATGAAGTCGACATCGTTACAACCTTACTGACTTTGTCTGATACTTAATCCGTACTACACTACACTAACCCTTTCTCTCGTGCAAATAGAGACCTTAAAATGCACGTCTTAAAATTGCCGAAAAAATGTAAGAATTTCCCAGAAAAATGGCAAAAAAATTCGCCAATACACAAATCAAAGTTAAGGGCCATAACAGAGAATGACCTGCCAAACATAAAGTTGTTCGGGCGAAACAATATGCCTGTATCAGTGAGGATCTCCTTATCAGCCTCCGGGAGGGCCCACTATGAGAAATAAATATACAGATAAAAATAAAGTTATTTTTCCAAACGTCGAATAAAAAAGGACTTTCGGTTACACCGAAATGAATGCGCGTTTAGTTTTTTTTTATTTATTTTTTATATGTACTACTAAACCCGCATTTGACCTCGATCTCGCCTGATGGTAAGCGACGATGAGGTCGACGATGGAGCATGCGGGTCCAGTAAATGCCTATTCACTCTGGCCTTGAAGATCCCAAGGTTGTAGGTTTCGGGAAATACAGACGCCGGCAGGCTGTTCCATTCCTTAGCCGTTCGCATAATGAACGAAGAAGCAAATCGCTTCGTACGAGCAGATGGGATATCAACAACATAAGGATGGAACCCCTCCCCGCGCCTGGTAGTCCGGTTTACCTTTACAGTTTAGCAATAATACCCTGATCGGGAACTAAAAAACCCATATTGCGGAAGTTGCCAAGTTAGGGATTTAATTTTAAGCAATAATTTTTCTTTTTAAACAAGATAAATACCTATATATTTCAGTACGTAGTTTCCAAGGTTAACTTTGCACGTACTTATCTTATCTTATGATGGGGCCGGGAATAACCCAGCGGCAGTTCGACCCTTGAGGATCTTTTGTACCAACCCCATTTACACACTGGTCATCTCAGTGTGTAGGTTTCCTCACGATGTTTTCTTTCATCGTTAGAGCAGACGGTAAATGTACGTAAGTCTTCGAAAAATACGAAAAAGTCATTGGTACATGGCACTGCACGGTTTGGAACCCGGACCTCCCGTATGGGAGTCCTAGTCACTGTGCCACCGATGCTCTTTTATACTTAGTTCTCAATTATTACAATCGTCGAAGCTGATAGATCCGCTTGTTCCTTGTACCAAACTGACCTCTTTTTACAGGTTTTTTTGGGTTTTAGAGAACTTACGCTGCCTGTCTTACCCTTTAAACCAAAAGAGTGCAATGCAAGCATTGCTGTTATGTCAGTATTCCGGAAATCCCCACTGAAAAATCCCCAATGAGGATTTCGGGAATCGCAATTTTTTTTTAAAGTTCTGTTATCCCCACTTTGATGGTAAAAGTGAGGTAACATTCCAGGTAGACTCTACCATACCACCTTCAGCTTTCGTTCAGGTAATTACACTACGGTGTGAGAGGTGTAGAATAAAGTGCGGATGGCCGGGGGCAAGTGGGTTAAAATGGAACAGCGCGCATAAAACACCCCTTCTGTCCATAAATATCCGCGTTCGGAAGTTGGTCTGTTAGCGGTCGGATATTTTTTTTCTTCTCCAAGTCCACTTTTATTTATTGAAGGAACTCGATGGGGTGTTCTCAACGTCTGATTTAGTTTTCGGGTAAACTTTTGGGAAGTAATCTGCTCTGGGTTACGTTATATATAATCCTCCCTCCTTTGTTCAATAAATAATTTCTTATCACAAAATTATAAATAGAATATGAATAGGTAAGTCAGCAACAATTAATTTTAAACATTTTCTATTACCCATTATTTTATTAATTCTTGAAATATTAAAGTAGTAATAATTATGTCTAAAAAGCGCATTAAGTAAGGTACTTTACATTGCCTTATTTTCTAATAGTAGGTACATAACATTATTGATTTGTTTTAAATGCGTAGTAAATCGACTATTATAGGTACCTACATCTCAAGAATAACAATAACTCCTTTACAAAGGAAATCTACCATAAAATTTCCACAAATAAATTTGTCGCTTTCAAAATTTGTCACTCGTATCAAAACTACAGCATGTTTTATAGGCATCATAAGATGCTAGTAAAGATATCGGAAGATCATATATAACCCTTCCGCCCCTGGGCATTGTGTAAATCTGTTGCAAAGGGAAATGGGGAAAAAATCGCCATTTAACCCTCTCCGCCCCTACGATTGCCGTTACTATCCAACTGAGGTAAATCTAACCCCTATACACCATAAAAATAAAAGGTTAATAATGGTTAGAAAATAAAAGTGTAACAATCTTATAGTATTTTTTGCTTTTCCAACTCAATTTTGTACAACAATCAATTTTCTACTTCCTAACCATGCCGTGTTTACACGGTAAGGGTTACGACCTAGCTCAAAACATTATATTTTTTCTGTACTCTCTCTGATTGTAATCTGTTGTCTTTACCTAATAAATAAATTAAATTAAATTAATCTCGCGACTAGCTTTAAAATGCCTATAGGAACTATAATATTATTATATTAAATATTATTTTCAAAGATTTTGAAATTGGGATTTTGAAATAACCATAGAAATCAGACTAGTGGCAGTCTGATTTCTATGGTTATTTCATACAATGAATATAGATCTCAAACTGGTTGATGTTGTTTCGATAGAAACTTATTTCATATTAATAGCCACATTTGAATTTTTCATCTTGTCGTGTGATTACGCCTCTACCACACTGTAGCGAAACAGACCAAAAGCTTAGAAATCGAGAATTCTCGAAAAAATAGAAATCTAGTAGAATAGAAGAATAGAATAGAAAAACGTTTATTTGCTGTCTGCAGCACACACACAATTACATATCTATTACATATCTATTTTTTCAATCCGATTCGGTTGAAAAACAACAAAAGAACATAAACAACTTTGAAATTTCAGAGTTGTTTATGCCACCAGAGGCCTCTGGCGTGGCATATTTTTTCTCACTGTCCTGGACTGGTAAGTGTCAGTACATCCAGTAACAGAACGTAGTTCTAGACTTTTAAAATGACATGTAGAGTAGAAAAGATAATTCTCTTTCGAAATTGCATCACAATTTAAGATCATTCGAGCTCTAATAAAGTCGCGTCAAACGAGAAGAATGTTCGCAATTTAAATTTTTGATTCCAACTCCAATGGTCTGCCGTCACATTTCAGCGCTGCAATTCCTTACTCCCCTTTTAATATACTTAGACGTTTTTGAAATAAATCGCTGGAAACGCTGTCGGGGAAACGGAAGTCATAAAGACTGTAGAAGTTGATTGAGTGAGAAATGGGTATTCGGTTAAAGCAATTTACTTGGGGGTTATTGGGAAAAATTGCTAATGTAACGGGGTCCAATATAAGAGATAAGTAAATTAATGGCGGAGCGTCGTCTCGATTTTAAATGTCACTTTTAAGGCTGACTTAATTACTGATCGCCGACAAATTAAGGGAAATAAGAAGGGTGAAATGTTCATTTCAGGCGCTTGTTCCTAGATTATTAAAGACTTATTTCCATGTGGCACAAAATACTTTCTAACAAATAAAATGTATTTATGTCTTTGCTCACACTTATTTACTTAGCCACACATTTTGAAAGACAGATATCAGTTTTTACTATATTAAAATACATAAATATTTTCCGTATTGCTTAATACTCTTATTTCCATACATCTACAAACCTTTATTTATTCATAGCATGTTTTGTATCTTTTAGTGTAATTTAACTTTACAATTCTTCGTACAGCTCCAACCTTTGATCTAACAACACGCTATTTAGTTAAAGTTGAATCTATAATAAGAAAACGTAACCGCATTTTAGTACTTACTCGTATTTACTTACTTATTAGAAAAGAATGTCAAACATGGAACCGTGGAATGGCGGGGCAAGTTTGCGTTTACTTTACATTTGCTTAGCTACTACCCAAGCCTAACCAGTGTGTACACAGCCTTTTTGGCCACATTTTGCTCCCAACAAATTATTTGCTATTTACTCACAGGTGAGACCTTTTATATTATTCTGAAATCCCAAACAAAGGAATCCTGTGCTTTTATAAAATTAAAAACGCCGGGCAAGTAATGATATTAAAATTCAACGCTTACAGTGCAGGCAGACATAATATTTGCTTTAGCAGAGCCGCGCGCCCTCATAAACTTATTAAAATATTTCTCGCTATATTTAATTAGTGTTTCTGTGCCATTTGTCCCCGGTCTCGTCTAAACTCAGGTGTATTTTGTACGGGTTCTGATTTGGTTTCATTTTATTTTACTTTTTTGTAACCTTTAGGAAATAAATATTTTTTTAGTAAAGTTACAAAATAAAATTAACGTTTTACTGTTTTTCTCAGACAAAATTTGCGCTGTCCTAGTGATGTGTCCGAGCCATCGGAGTCGAGCCGCTTTCGTCTCTTTTATCACTAGGATGGGGGACGATCGGGCAGTTAAACGAGCGTATGTGGGACGCCCTAACGGACGACGTCCGGTCGGACGTCCCAGATACCGCTGGCGCGATGAAGTGGAGAAGGATCTGCGGGAGCTCCGGGCGCCTGACTGGCTCGAGACTGCGCAGGAGAGAGAGCGATGGCGCTCTTTGGTATCGGAGGCCAAGATCCACTTCGGGTCACTGCGCCAGCGGAGTAAGTAAGTAAGTAAAATTTGCGCTGTCTATATAATATCATCTGAAAATGAACCTTATATTTTTAAATGTCATTATTCTATAACTATATATTCACTAGTTTTACAATAAATTAAACAGTCATGCGATAATTAGAGCAATTTTTCCGTACTTTTGGAGCACACCTGAACGCTGCATAACTGCTTCATAATTTTTCAAGCGAAACCCACACACTAATGGTATTTTCATTTTGCACATTCGTATCTTTATTTCACTGATACTTATGAAGAAGAAAAAAATCGTCTAAAACAAAATCTGTGAAAAAATCTCAAAGCAAAAGTTCTTAGTATCAAAAACGCATCAAAGATTGCCGAGGCAGCAACAGATTGGGGGTAAACATAAATAAATGCGCTTAAAATTTAAAATTATAATGGGATTGTATCCGGTGACACAAATGTGTGGAGTTTGTTACTAACGACTTCAGCGCTGAGACGCTTAGTCGTGGAACAGGGGTGGAGTGGAGTCGCCTGATTTACCTTAGTCAAATCTTTGGCGAATTCAGTGCAGCGTCGATTGGCGAAAGATGTTTTTCCTCAATATGATAGTCTTGGCACCGTTTGTGATTCATACCTTTGAACAAACAAACGTGAATAGTTCAGCAATACGGTGCACAGAAGACATTGCTTAAATCGCCGAATGCGAATTTCTCAAGACCGGTAAGAGTATGGTACTAAAAAGAAAAAGTAATTTAATTTTATTAAATTAAAATCTCTTTATTATCAGGTACTAGTCCCATAGAATAAAATAATAAATTATCAAGTTACAATAAATTAAATTACATTCATCATCATCAGCAGCCTACTCTAGTCCACTGCTGGACATAGGCCTCTCCCAGGGCGCGCCATTGAGCCCGATTTTCGGCTCAGAACATGAGAACGGCTCTGGATGAGAACATCCAGTCACTGCCTTGATCGTCGCTCCATCTAGCAGGAGGCGTCCCACACTACGTTTGCCCAAACGCGGTCTCCACTCCGTCTCCCCCAGCGGTTGTCTGTTCTGCGACAGATGTGACCGGCCCACTGCCACTTCAGCTTGCTAATCTTATGAGCTATGTCGATAACTTTTGTTCTATGCCGGATCTCCTCATTTCGGATACGATTCAGCAGAGATACTCTTTCCATAGCACGTTGAGCGACTTTCAATTTGTGAACCAGTTGCACCGTCAGAGTACACGTTTCGACTCGTTCATTACTGGTAGAACGCATTACATTAAATTAATTCAATTAATTAATCAATTACAGCAAATCTAATAATATGGGCTGATGGTGATTGACGATTCAGTCATACTTTGTTTCACAGAACAGGTATAGATTCAATAGTGACCTGAAAAATAATTGCCTGAATGTCTCCATAGACTCCCCTGTTGTATAGTTTTACCTGCCATCTCGTGGCAACTAATTGTGAGTGCGGATAAAGTATGGTGTCTAAGGTGGCCTTAGTGGCGCGATTGCATCACGGCTCGTGTGAAACCACCCTTATGCATCGCGTGATCGTATTCGGCTACTGCAGGTGCAGCGAGATCTTGTTTTTATATTTTCAGGGTTGTTTTAATTGACGAGAAAACCTGATGGTAAGTGATGGTGAATTACACTGGCTCCCATACTTTTAAACCGGAACATAGCAATGGGTGGTTCCACCCGAGGCCATACTGTACCATCAGGATCTACCTTCGTACTTACTCGATTTTTTTTCAGCATATTAATTTTAGTTTTACTTATTTAATAGCAATATAATGGACATTTTGTAAATTTAATATTACTGACATTGTATTAATTTTAATGACATTCTCTTTTTCTTTTCTGTTTTCTTCTCAAAATCTGTATAAACATTATTAACTTGTGTATACGCTAAACTTTACCTTTACAGGCATATACACCGAGTATATGCCTGTAAAGGTAAAGTTTAGCGTGACATGTTTATGCAACTATATCTGCAATATTTGTATTTCTTACCTAAACTTTTACACGAAAAATCTTATCTTATCTTAAAAGCTTGTTGTTATAGATATTTTTTTCAATTTATTATACATACAGGTTGTATCAAGAATCCTATGTAGAGCCGAAAGAGGGGATTCAATTTTTTTCGGTCACAGTATTGAACAAAATCTCTATGCGACCGAAATGTATGAAACAGCAGATTTTTTCGCGATTTCAGAGTTGGCAAAGTGAGAGATGTTCTGTTATCGATACTGAACACCCCCCTTTTGGGACTACAGGCGGTTTTTGTTTCACCTGTATAGATTTTTTTAACATACATACATACCTTCACGCTATGTCCCTTGCGGGGTAGGCAGAAAGAACGGAGCGCCACGAATCCCTGTCTTGGCACGCACCGATATTTTTTTCATCTTATTATATAATTTGAAGTCTCTCAGTTTGAACGCGGCGCTGCATCAATGGCATGTAAGTACCTGTAGTATAAATCTGCGCATGACTTAGAAACACGCAAGCACCACTAAGCAAGAAGCATGTGATTGCTCTTCTTTGTTCATGCTGGTTTTATTTCTGAACTGAACTGAAGTTAGCGTGGATTGAGATGGAATTCGAGAGAAGGTGAGTTTGGCTAGGATGTGGACTCCATAGATTAAAAAAATAGGGGAGGGAATCCTCTCCATGTTGGGACTCACATATGTCAGGGTTCGATTGTAATTCCTGAAATTCTACATTTACAGGGAAGAAAAACATTGAGGAAACGTGCTAAGGGAAAATATTTTAGGAAGCATATGATATGCAGCATATAGTACTGGGTCCATACCCCCTTTTGTAATGGAAGGCCTGTGCTCCAACAATCGGGATGTTTATAAATCGATAGGTAACTGATGTGTATGTTGATGATTTGAAGTATACCTTGCCGTTGACCAGTAATATAAAAACGATGTCCTGAGGGCGCCATTGGTAGTTTTATATCCTATGTTATGAGTTCCCCATAAAAAAATAGTACCTAAGTATTTCCCAAAGTATGAGTCGCGCCTCACTGCGACCCACTGGTGGGTCGCGCGCGGATATTGGATGGGCCCTGAAACTCACGTCGACTGCACCGTGTCGTTTTGGCCAGTCGACGTGTTGCGTAACAAAATTCTGGCTTTAAGTTGCTGACACTTATCCTTGATGAAGCCATGAAAAAGCTCATCAATTTTTGCTTAATTTTACCGCAAAACAATGCTTGCATTGCTGTGTTTCCATACATAGTAAGTACTTTTATTTATTATGTGGTTTCGGTTTGAAAGGTACATAAGAGACCCATCGTAATTACCGGCACATGAGGGACACTATACTAAATCCTCAAGGTTAACGGCGCTTCGAAACCCCTATCATCATCAGCCTATTAATGTCACCACTGTTGCACAGGCCTCCCCTGTACGGGCAATGATCCACCGAGCGGGGCCAATGCTGATTTTTTGTCTTCGTGTTAGACACGGAGCGGGCCGCGAAGTCTGAAACTTTTTATAGATGGGTCGCGATCCAGACAACTTTGGGAACCACTCTAGATCATTTAATTTCGCAAAATGGCGAAGTTTTTCATATTCCTGGTCAGGGTATAATAGGAGCTAGTATTTTATCGATTTGTGATTTTCGAACAAATGCTTTTTATTTTTAACCTACGATGGAACGGAGAAGGTATATGCGTATGACCTAAGATGATGTTTGTTTGTCGGTTTGTGTGTGCATGTGTCTGCTCCCATCTAACTCCTAAACGGCTGAACCAATTTTGAAACGGTCTTTTGCTATAGCTTTGTATTATTAAATGCTCGTTAGGATAGGAAATCAACCAAGCTTAGGTTCTTCAACTTTTTCCGCGGTTGTCGTCTACATTCTACAGCTACAACGTTGCTACGTGCGTAGCCATATTTCGTAGCAATCACTTCTCGAATACAATTCCATGTGTTCCTACAGTATCAAGTCACTCATTTCTAAACTTTATGCGCTTCATCTTCGATCTCTCTTCACTTACAAACACGTGAAAGGTTAAAAAACAGGCTTAGTTTTGAATTAAATAAACTTAGTATTTAAAAAGTAAAATTGGGTGTTATATTGTTTATTTATTTACAGCCTGCGTTTCTCATTAAACAGTAAAATTTTCGACTTGAATGAAGTTACACTTCACATATTTACAAAAGTGTGAACAATAATTCCGCGAGCGGGATTCGAAACCGCGACTATAGGATTTCCACAGTGTTTAATAGACTTCGATAGACTGTGGATGGAGCTGGTCTGGTTCTCCTGTTAAGCGTTTCCAGGCATTACAATAGACACATAAGGAGTATACCACTCACCTTGACTGGATTTGAGCTGCGTCTTATGCAAAGGAGCCAGGCCACGTGGTCTACCGTGTAAATCCGATATGTATGTTAAGATACAGTGTTTTGATTTATCAGCGCTAATTTGATTTCTAATTATCGGTTTAGTTCCTTGGTATTGTAACTTTCGAGCTCTTTGATTCTGATACAGAGATATGATACAGACATTACACAGTATTTCTAACAATTACAAGGGTCTAAAATGTATATTTACGCGATTATTTCAAAATCGATGTTTCAAAGTGACAGTGTATTGGATTTTCACGGCAGTGGTGTTCAACAGTGCACATCAGTTTTCTTAACTAATCACAAAGTTTTGGCTAGCCAATTTTTTACACAAACATAGTTCACATATAACAGCGCACAAATCGAAGGAAATTGCCCAGAAATATTGAGGAAAACCATATAAACCGAAAGTTTAATTGTCCGCCATAGATTCCGTGAGGTCGAGGCAAGATGGCAGCCGACCGAGAGTCTCCCACCACTCGCACGCCCGCGTGTCGCGGATATTGTAGTATACCCACTTATAGGTAAATTATAATGCACGAACACAAGCCTGCTTTATTCCATCTAAGCTATATCTAAGCTATCACGAGCTGATGACTCACGATGAAATCTACATCTATTAGATAGTTAAATAACTATACTGACTAACATCATCAGCAGCCCACTCCAGTCCACTGCTGGACATAGGCCTCTCCCAGGGCGCGCCATTGAGCCCGATCTTCGGCTCTTCTCATCCAGTCGCTGCCAACCACCTTGTGCATATCGTCGCTCCATCATCCTACACTGCCCAAACGCGGCCTCCACTCCAGAACTCGTCTACCCCAGCGGTTGTCGGTTCTGCGACAGATGTGACCGGCCCACTGCCACTTCAGCTCGCTAATCTTATGAGCTGACTAACTTATATATTATATTAATATTGCACAGTTGCAGTTAGAATGCATTTTCCAATCACTGGATTATCTTTAATTGGCGATCTTTTAAGACGCTTAAAAGGTCATTATTATTTAAGTAAGTAATTAAGTTCCTTTTAAGTATAACGAGTGCACTTAAAATCGAATAAAAGTTAAGTTAATCAGCTAATTATTACGGTGATTGAGTGTGAAAATCTCAATGTCACTGTTAATTATCAAATGGGACTGCGGGAAAAGTTGTTCGAGAATGACTAAAATGCTGCTTAACGACTGTAAAACATATCCCATAACCAATAAATATAATAATAAAATAAAATAATCTTTATTAAAAACATCATAAAACTTGTATATCGAACAATACCCTGACTCCCAAACTAGGCGACCTGTATCTTGGGAGGCAGTGCTTTCCCAAAACGAAGGTATTCAATAAAGGTCAGTATTCATCCCATAGATAACTAGGTAGTTATCTATGGGATAAATACCGCCCCCAACTGAATACCAAGCAATAATAGTCACAAATTACAAGTTATTATTATTATTATTGTGATTGATTAGTCTTGGTAATTTGATATTATATGTCAGATCAGATGGTAAGGGCATAGATGGTCCGCTATCATTCTACGGGTTGTCTCCACCATGTGGATCTATTTTTGCTTTTTAAAAAACCAGCGAAATATAATTTAATAACTATATTGACTCAAATCAACTTATTTTAGAGTTATTTAACAGCAAATGAGTTACTGCCTAGTTATTTGATACTAACTAGCCACGAATCAACCGTCTCAATAGCAACCACTAGTCACCGGTTAGACATTCAATAGTAACCGGTCATACGAGAGTCCCCTGATAGCAACCAATTACGGTTAATTATTTGGAAATGAAATATTCTCGAATAAAATATCAAGTCCGACTGCCTCGTCGCGGCATGACGTGTATCGGCTGTTGCTGCGTGTTTGCTTCGTCGCAAGCGCAGGTGCAAGCGCAGGTGCAAGCGCATTGCACGTGCACTATGACGTCACTTGTTGTTTGCGCTGTCATGTATATTTTTAATTATTATTTTGTTGGAGAATGATGACGGGCGTCGCGGCCTCTCGTCACCGCGCCGCTATATAAACAGACCAGCACCAGTGTCGCCTTTCACTTTGATCCGATTACGGCTCAGGAGGTTCATACCGCTATCAAAGGTCTTAAACAGAAAAAAGCCCCCGGCTCAGACGGAATTACCAACAAGGTTCTAAAATTGCTCCCTGCTCCCCTGATTTGCCTATTGGCATCTATTTTCAACACCGCAATGGCCAACTGCTCCTTTCCAGACGCCTGGAAGGAAGCAGTTGTCATAGGTATTCCCAAACCAGGTAAACCGCGCTCCGAACCCACCAGTTATCGCCCCATCAGTCTCCTCAAGACAATGGGGAAAGTCTACGAACGACTTCTCAATAATCGCCTCCATGACATTGCCATGTCCAAAGGTTTAATCCCTGACGTCCAGTTTGGCTTCAGACCCGGACACTCGTGCGTCCAGCAGGTGCACCGCATCACGGAACACATACTGGAGGGACTCAATTACTCGCGTAAGCCGATCCCCACAGGGGCGCTATTCTTCGACGTGGCGAAAGCGTTCGATAAAGTCTGGCACAACGGTTTGATATATAAGTTATACCAAATCGGGGTGCCGGATCGTCTCGTACTCATACTACGGGACTTCCTCAGGAATCGAACCTTTCGCTACCGCGTCGAGGGATCGCTCTCCTCCCCTCGCCAAATTAGAGCCGGAGTCCCCCAGGGCTCCGTCCTCTCGCCACTCCTCTTCTCGCTGTATACCAGCGACATCCCTCGCCATCCAAAGGTAGAACTCGCGCTATTTGCGGACGACACCGCTCTCTACACCTCTGATAGGAACAGGGCTCGTATCACCCGGATTCTCCAATCCGCCGCCACCGCCCTAGGCGAATGGTTTCGGAAGTGGAGAATCGAGGTGAACCCTGACAAAAGCGCCGCCATTCTCTTCGCTAGGGGCCGTGCCCCTGATACGACCACCCATGTTCGGAATAACATAGGGCAACTCTCACTTTTCGGCAGACCTATCCCTTGGGAGAAAAAGGTCAAATACCTAGGAGTCACCCTTGATAGAGGTATGACCTTCGAGCCACACGTAAAACGCGTCCGCGACCGCGCAGCATTCATTCTCGGCCGGTTACACCCGATGCTAGGCAAGGGGAGTAAAATGTCACTTAGAAATAAGTTGACAATTTACAAAACTTGCATCCGTCCAATCCTCACGTACGCAAGCGTGACATTCGCGCACTCTTGCCACATTCGCCGCCTTCAGGCTATCCAAAATAGGTTCATGCGTAGAGCAACCGGTGCTCCATGGTACCTACGTAACGTAGACCTCCATCACGATTTGGAACTCCCCACGATCGCTCAATACATGAAGTTAGCGTCTCGACGCTTCTTCGAGCAAGCTCCCCACCACCCAAACCCTCTAGTAGTAAGCGCCGCCGCTTATTCGACTAACGGTTTACCGACATCCCGTCGACGACGTCGGCCTAGACACGTCCTAGACGACCCCGACGACGCCATCACGATCTCCATCGCGGAAGCCACTCCGCCACCCGATAGTAGTTCACACACAGCACCTTCATACCGCCCGCGCCGGCGCGGGCGTCGACCCGCTTCTGGCGCTTTCACGCGCTATCGGCGTATTCCAGGCCGCTTCTCCCCGACCCCTACGTCCCCAGCGACGTCCTAAGCCGAGGTCCGTACCCACCTGGGTGCCCTTAGGCAGTCGCTTCTTATAGTAGTTTTTAAGTCCTCCTCTAGGCTGGAGCGCATTTAGCGCTCGCCCCAAAAAACCCGGTGAAGCTGTAAAGGTCATTAGGACCAACAGCAATTATCAGTACGAAAAAAAAAAAAAAGTCGCCTTTCACTTTTGTTCGAGACTCGGTCGGCGACGGTTACGTTCCAGTTCACGTATTGTTATTTTGCTAATTTTGTAATTAAATTTATTTGTGTAGCAGGCGCGTTATTTTTTTTAAGGAATTTCGGTCTAGATTCCTTATAATTTTATATCCGAAGACGTGTGAATGTATGTAAGGGGGAATTAAAAGGTGTGTGAGAGGGTGTGTTTGGGATGGGAGTGTGTGTAAAGGTGTGTGTGTTTATGTGTGAGAAGGTGATTGTGAAAGTATGTATGTGTGCATGCTGTAGATGAGTGAAGTATTAATGTTGTGGACGTAATAGTTTCTCGGTTTGATCGCAGCTAAATTCGTAGCTAATAATGAAAGAAGTTGTTAGAAGGATGAAAGAAATATCGACGATAAGACGCAGGTAATGCAGTACCTTATAGATTAGGTACTCAGATAGTTCGGATATACCAACGGACTCGTTGTCACACTGTACTGCTGTGTGACATCCCAGTGTGAATATATAGGTATAGATGTAACTGAGTAGGTTTAAACTAATCTTAACATAACTGGTACTGTATTAAATATGATACAAAAAAAATTAAAACGCACATAAGACGGACCTCATATAAAAAGGGTTATTATAAAATAAATGACTACTTAAACGATAAAGAGGCTTGGTCCTAAATTTAGCTCCAGCTCTGCACATTGTGTATATGATTGTATTCATAATCATTGTAAGATATATTTACATCAATAGATGTGCTGCTGAAAGTTTCTTGCGCCGCTTCTTTCCTTTCAGCTATAGCACCTTACGAAGCGGTGGTAGAGTAAAAAAAATACGTTGAAAAAATGTACTATAAGGTACTTATTTACAATAAAAACACTTTGATTTGATATGATTTGATTAAGCCGTATTGTGTGTAACCTCGTTACACTTGTAACTTCTGCCATTTCATCAATTTAGGTACTTTATAATGTTAGGTATGCTACAATCAATGGGCGATAGTCCATGAGAGCTCTAATTCTCTGTAAACTGTATATTTTCCAAGTCCTGGTTTAGTTGATAGTTGGTAAGTAGTCTAAGGTTTTTGATAGACAAAGTGACTATCAATATGGAATGACTTGAGTCAAGATACCGTTTAGATATTGGTGTTGATAAATGATGACATATTGTAATAAAAAGCGCCATTTTGTCTCCGTAAAAAAACTCTCAGATCCCAATCTCTTGATTAAATAAAACGGCTCAATTGAAACTAAACTGATGCTGAAATGGATGCCCTTCTGATGATAGCCCTTCAGTGCTTTTTCAGCATTTTTTTATTAATTAACGAATCGGAAACCTCTGTCAACGTTGGTTAATTGGAAATTGAATAAATGAACTGATTTCTCTACTTTAAACAAGGTTTGTGGAAAGTCAAAACGAGTCGATTTATTATAAGAGTCGCTGTAAAAAATTTGAAATATGTAAGTAATATTTTGTGATACATTTTATTTCTTAAATTAATTTAATAGCAAAATACACTTTAATGCACAAATAGAAAACAACAAACAAGAGATAGAAAAGGAAATAGTGAAGTAAAATTTAGGCGACCTTATCGCTAAGAGCGATATAAATGTATATTATTGTAATTTTAATGCCCCTTGACATTCAATTTAATTTATTTAATTTCAATACGATATGACAACGCCTCTATACAGCAGCTATTTTATTATGTAGGTATATTAATTGCTTGTAATGTTGACATTTGCAAATAATAGTAGTCTTTGACATATATTTTTATGTTTTGACAATGCCTCTGTACAGCAGCTAATTACTGTAATTTTTTAATTTTTTATTATTATTATTTACAGCAGCTATAAGTTATAATTATGTTATTATTATTATTATTATATTCGTCTTATTATGATGTTATTGGATGTAACAATTATTCATGATGTAATCAAAACAGGCAAAAAATTCAATTTAACGCGTAATACGTATCATATTATGTTGACGCAACCGCAGTGCTCTAATATGTTCCTAATGGTTGAAAATTAATAAATATACAATATACAAACGGTGCACAACCTACCTTTTTCCACCAAAATTACTCCACCATAAGGTTGTCTGGAAGAGATCGCTTTTAGCGATAAGACCGCCTAGATTGTATTAATCGTTTTGTACGCATTGTATCACACTAATTTTGTGCAATAAAGAGTATTCATTCATTCATTCATTCATTCTATGTTTGATCGAATGTATCATTTCGCCACATTTTCATTTCTTTGAAGGTACGGTAACGGTAAAGGAGAATGATATACAGTATAGTAAGTGTAAGTAAGTAGGTAAAAACAATTAATTTAAATTTAAAAATTAAAAGTTCTATAAAACTAAAGAAGTTAAGAGTCATTCAATAGAAGAGAAAAGATTCTCTTGGTCTTGTGTGAAAACTTGCCAAATAAGGCATTTAATATAACTACGAGAGTTATAGGCTTTTTTAATATGTTAGGTATATATTTCAGTAGATAAGTTTGAAGATTAACTGAACTTGGGACCCATTTAAATCTCAATTTTTTTTATCCGCTATCCACGTTTTCATATTTATATTTTTGGTGGGATTCTTATTTCAAACACTGTAGCACTGATTTTGAACATAATAATTACACATATGCCAAAATAAATAAGACCATCAGACTACTACCTAAACCTACAACCACCGAAACAATATCATCCTTCATCAAAGATTCATGTCAGAGGGGATTAAAAAAAGGAAAAAATTAACATCAAAGACAAACAGTCGTTCGGTACCGAATCAGAAAAGGGCCATCAATAATTTATCAGCCATCTCGTCTTGAAATTAGCCACCATTTGGGGGTTAAACAGAGTCTCGAGCAAAGAAGAAAGTATTTTTTTATGAAACCCTGAGGGAAATTTTATATAGGAACTCGGTCTATCGACTGGGGATGTAGAGATGGAGATACTAGATATGACATACTCGTTAGAAGTTAGCAAAAAATATCAAAAAAAACATGGATAGTTTCAGTTTTGGGGAGAATATAAAGTGTGGGTGAAGAAGAAATAGTAAAATATAGAGTTTAAATGAAGAAAAGTCTACAGTAAAGGTAAAGTTTTTTTAAATTCTTATTCAGTAAGGAAATAGACGAAGCAGTGGCCCGTTAAAACTAATTCCTAGAATGTCTAGTGTAGTGGTATGAAGGTTGTATATACAACACATTCATACAACACAACTCGCACACACTGTTGCTTTCTTCGTCCGTGCAGTCACTGAGGGGCAAGCTGAAAATCAGCGCTGTGGCTTGCCTCACCATTATGCTGAGCAGGTGTACCCTTTTTGGCACTGTACCGCACCGGATGTTTTGTGCTGCATGTATTAAACTTTGTATACTTCTGTGTTGTGTTCTATATTCTGGTGTTTACAGTGCTAAATAAACGTTTATAATTTCAATTTGTATATACGCTGCGCGCTGAGTTAGCGATATACGTGTAATAAAATTAAACGTAATACCGCACACGCGGCTTGTATTGGTTTGACACCCGAATACACCACACACCGTAACTATCTCTTTAATCACTACTCCGCTACCTATCTCCACATCTGGGGTGTCTACCAGAGCAAGCTATGTTCAATATTCTGAACGTCCATTTCCCCTTTTCAATTCCCTGAATGTCCTGAATTCTTCTTGATGTTTAGCTATGCCACTTTACACTATACTATTTTACAAAGCACATGTGAATTTCTGGTAGACCTGGTTGGACGGGCGAGTGTATGAGCAGCTTATTTTTTATCTTTAAACAACTGTGTTGGGAGTTTTAATAATGATTAGACTTAAATAATATACTGTTTCAGGGTATTTTTATTGTATTTTATTATTTACGATATGTTACGTTTACACATCTTCAGGTATTTGTAGTACAAGTTTCATGTACTACAAGTTTCACAAAGTACCAACAAACGCAAGTATTAACCAGTTATAATAATGTTATTGTCCGGCCATACCTTGCTATGGCTTTTCAACTCGTTATAAGCTACTAGTGACGTTTCCAGTAAGTCTACATGCTTGCCCGCGACCCTTGAAGATGAATTAATGAAAAATGAAATCGACTTGGCAAATTTAATTTTTTCCATTCGGAGACTTGTTCGGGGCCAATTTGGCTCGTTGATTAGCGCATTGCTGCGTGAAGAAGCGATTTTTGAACATGTTTTAATATTGATTGCCTGTTTGAACTTGTTTAATAAGGTTACAAGTTTAGGAAATGACAATCAGCGGGGACTTCAAATCTGCATGATTGGAGGAGCTATTTCGAAGGTAAGTCCATATTTTGATTAGATAAAATGCTGATGTATAGGCCTATGATGATGAAGTATGTACCTAATTTTCGTTTTGAATTACTCAAACTGAACATTGAGTAACTTAATAAGTACCTACTTAAGTACTTACTTCCTAGATTTTTTCTATGATTCTTCTTCTGTCAAATAAACGGCATCACGAATTGAGCTATTATTTTTCCAGACTTATTAGATTCTATGACTAAGGAAAGCAGAAAATCAAATCCCAAATTATCTCATAGCTATCTCATCTCCCTATCTATAGTTAGCAGCTAAGAGCTCAGGTAGAGTGCCTCATGTGCCGGTAATTACTCTGACTTTCTTTCCCTTCAAACCGGAATACGGCAATGCTTGCATTTATGTTTCGCAATGATTAGGTAAAACTACCTACGCTGGCTGACTCTTTACAGAGTCATACCACCAGTAACAACATGTTGAGCTCAAATATCAAAGATGCAAGAAAGAACCACAAGAACCTACGAGAATTGTGTAAAGATAGAAACAAAATGAAAGGTAAAGATGAAACCCAAAGAGATGAAAATATACACCTAAAATTTTCCGCTATAATTATTTACATATTACAGACACGGGGAACGCGACAATCCATCCATGCCCTTGAGTGAAACAAAAAAATCTCAACCAATCTGTTGATTAGCTAGGTACTTTTTTATTTTTCGGGGGCGACATTAAACACAGATTAATCGCCCCCAGCTGATCCCACAGGAAGTGATGGGGGCGAGAGGGGGTAGAAATAGAAATTATACTTCGAATTAATGACAGTTTAAAAAAATTTAAGCCCCTTAGGCATTTGCTTTTGCACCAAGCTTAGTAGAGCTCTTTAAATATGTTGATTCGGAATAGTAATCTCTATCGGAAGATTTCTCTTGATATGAGTGTTTCGGTAAGAACTTACATTCACCTGGCTAGCGACCCTTCTATATAATGCCTGTCTTCAAATATCTTCGCTGTGGCGTTGATCTGTTTTGGCAGTATTTATAGAAGAGCCAGTACTTTCCAGGGGTACCATCCTTATGTTGTTGATATCCCATCTGTTCGTACGAAGCGATTTGCTTCTTCGTTCATTATGCGAACGGCTAAGGAATGTAACTCGGGATCTTCAAGGCCAGAGTGAATAGGCATTTACTAGACCCGCATGCTCCATCGTCGACCTCATCGTCGCTTACCATCAAGCGAGATCGCGGTCAAATGCGGGTTTAGAAGTCAATAAATAAATAATTTAAAAAAACTTACCAAGCCCGTGAGCTCCATTTTCGGTTTCATTGTCATTTACCACCAGGTGAGATTGAGGTACAACGCGAGTTTTGTCGTAAATAAAAAAGGAAAGCAGCAATCATTTCATTTCCAAAAAATTTGATGAATTAAATATAATATAATAAAGATATCTGTGAGAGAATAATTTGAATTTAATCCGGATTCCAACCAACCAGTAAACGAATGTTAAGAACTACTAAAAGATAAACCAAAAACTACCAAAAAGCATTCGACGAAGATAATGAATGACCACGCTTGACATCTTGTACCTATAGTATCTTATCTTATCTCATGATAGGGGGCCGGGAATAACCCCAGCGGCACTTCGACCCTTGAGGATCTTTTGTGCCCACCCCATTGTACAAACTGGTCATCTCAGTGTGCAGGTTTCCTCACGATGTTTTCCTTCACTGTTAGAGCAGTCGGTAAATGTACGTAAGTCTTCGAAAAATACAAAAAACTCATTGATAAATGGCACTGCGTGGTTTCGAACCCGTACTTATAGTAAGTGATTGCTATGTTCTATTACCCCGATAAAGCAAATACCTATACTAGTTAAATAGAGAAGAAATAAACCATAACTTAAACCACAAGCTCAAAGTATACCGGTGGAAAACGCCATCGAAAATTAGCTATCAGGAATTCGAATCGAAGGGAACCATTCAGACAAATTTCGAAAGAGCAACCCTCCCACAGCGCAAAAATATTTCGCGACGTTTTTATTTATGCAAGATTCTTTCGAACGTTAATTCGGCAGATGGATTTTGGGGGGTAAAGTGGGGAGCATTATCTGTACGGTTGTCATCTTTTTCAATGCTTTCCAAATGTAAATACATCGCTTAGGATTATCGTTTTCGTGATAAATTTGTGTTAATTTTTTTGTTATTACAGTTGGGTGTTTTCTGCATTTGAGCCATAGTATCTAGTTGCTTGCTTATCGTATGGTTAGTCGCCAACCTATTTGTCAAAGTTCTTCAGGCCTAACGGCTTAACGGCTGTCGAACGACAACTACTAGGACCGACTGCTTAACGTGTTCTCCGAAACACGGAGGAGCTCAGATGAAATATGGCACTAGCGGTCACCCATCCAGGTACCGACCGCGCCAACGTCGCTTAACCTGCACGATCACTTTCGGACCGTGCTCGCAACTAGGCTACGAGCTCCTCATATATTATCTAGTATCATCACATTTATAAGCTAGAAAAATTAAGTTATAATTTTTGCTTATTTTTACCGCAAAGCAGCAATGCTTACATTGCTGTGTTTCGATACATAGTAAGTACTATTCTTTATTCTGTGGTTTCGGTTTGAAAAGTACATAAGAGACCAATCGTAATTACCGGCACATGAGGCACACTATACTAAATCCTCAAGATTAACTACGCATCGAAATCCCTATCCCTATCATCATCAGCCTATTAATGTCCCCACTGTTGGGGGCACAGGCCTCCCCTTGAACAACAGGCTTGGTGGATCAGAGGCCATAATCCACCGAGCGGACCCAGTGCTGATTGGTGGATTTCACACGCCTTCGGAAAAAAATTATTTCCTCAGACATGCAGGTTTCCTGACGATGTTTTCCTTAAGAGCAGTCGGTAAATGTACATAAGTCTTCGAAAAAATCCGAAAAACTTATTGGTAGGTACACGACATGGTTTCGAACCCGGACCTTGATTGTTCACTTGGATCAATGCTTTTTGCTTTCAATGGAACCCATTCAGTTAGCTTTCTATACCGAACTAAAAAATCTAATTCAACGATAAATTCTATTAAACCGATCGTACAATTCTACGTTATCAGTCACCCCTAATTAAGGCCCACCATAGGTAGCGCTTTAGTTTTCCAACCATCACTTCGGAGGGTGGATCCGCCATTTTATTTTTAATGTTTATTGCCAGATAAAATTCCAACCCAAGGGAGTGAGAGACGACGAATCAATGCTGAAGCAGCGTCTTAAAGGAAATCGCCTACTATTTGTTACGTTCATGAAAAATGATACGAGTTCCTTCTCACTAATGTGGGCTAAGGAAGATTAGTGAGCGATTCTGTTTGTGCGAGTAAATGAGAGGTTCTTTCTACTAGTCTGTCTTACTTTGTAGAATTAGTAGGTCTAGCTTTTGTGTCAATATTCAGTGGTCACTTTGATAGGAGAAGATGTTTGAAATAAAGGTAAATTTATCTTTAGAACGTTAAAATATGAACACAGCAAAATTCAGGACTATTAAATTAGAACTTGTTTTATTTTGTAAGAACCTTTTAATTTAATAGTTTATTCAAAATAAAGTAATACTAAAATAACACTAAAATACATACTTAAGCTAAAATTACAAAATACCTAACTATTTTACAAGTAAAAGACCTGGCCCAGGTCGCTCCTTGCGGGGAGTGTCCCGAGGAGGCTGGCGGCGGCGTTACCCCGCTGTATTTTTTCTATTTTTTTTATTATTTTTTATTTACTACTAAACCCGCATTTGACCTCGATCTCGCCTGATGGTAAGCGACGATGAGGTCGACGATAGAGCATGCGGGTCCAGTAAATGCCTATTCACTATGTATGGCGAGGCTTATACGCTGAGCAAAGTAGAGGCCTTTTAATGGTATGTTTTGACGTACTCGTAACATTAATTTGGTGAGAAACGTCACTTTACTCCAGCTAACAAATAATATGACTGTGATTTAGATTCTTAGGTACAGTCGACAACAGGTCAACCTACCCAAAACGTCACAATTTGTGAATATGAAAGAAAGCATATTACGCTGACGTAAGGTTGAGACGGCGACGTAAGATCGAAGAAATTTGACAGATGGTATACTTTAGCTAGTGGTCGTGTACCTAATTATCCAGATAATTACCCAAACTACATATAAAAGACAGTTCCTAAAATCAGAAACTTTATAAATTCGACTTCAACATCGAGTTTTAAGACCTTTAACCTTAGTAAGGGATCCGGTAGTCGTTTCAAGCGCAGATGTTTTCTATGTTAATTCTATTGTTTTTTTGTTAATTTTTATGGTCTTTTTCATGCTCGATTTAGTCAGTTCGTCCGTTCGCTTCAGGATAAATGCTAATGTAGCATGAGCCGAAAATCTTGCATTTTTCTTTCATTTGCAGATTGAAATTTTCTAATGGCAGGAGAAAGGTCTATTGACCAAGAAACTTGAGCTTCCTCTTTCATGACTTTTTAAGGTATGAAGACAACAGACGAGATCAGATTTTAAGTGGTTTCTGTCGCCGATTGAAATTTCACTTCAATATATTATTTACCTACGAGTATACGACTCCGGACTCCCATGCGGGAGGTCCGGGTTCGAAACCATGCAATGCCATGTACCAATGAGTTATTCCGATTTTTTCGAAGACTTACGTACATTTACCGACTGCTCTAACGGTGAAGGAAAACATCGTAAGGAAACCTGCATATCTGAGGATATTAAAAAGTTTCCGAAGGCGTGTGAAAACCACCAATCAGCACTGGGCCCGCTCGGTGGATCATGGCCCGTGTACCCCCGTACAAGAGGAGGCCTGTGCCCCAACAGTGGGGACATTATTAGGCTGATGATGATGATGAAAGCTGAACCATTTCCACTGAACTTTAATCGGTTTTCCTACGATTATTTATTAACCAATATTCCTGCAAGAGGCATTGAAACAAGCAAAGAAAACCACAGTACCTATTACACCAAAACCCACCACATATTAAAAGAAATAGGTAAGCACAACACATGTCCCCCATAAAAGGGCCATCGATGGTAAGTGCGTGTGGGAAGCAAAGATAGCAAGTAATAGAAACAGAACCGAATATTGCATGTTCGAATATAGAGTCGCACTATAAGAGACATTTGCGTGGTTTCAAGTGATACTTGAGCGTGGTTGATAATATAAAAAAAAATATTGATGCAGACAGTATCTTTTATATTATTAGGGGCCATCCATAAATTATGTCACACAAATTTCATGATTTTTGGAGTTCCCCTGGTGTGACGTCACATATTTTGCATTTAAAATTTAGAAATTATTCAATTAAAACAGCACTTCCAAGAATATGTATATACCTAATCAAACATTTTAGAAAATTTACAAACAACAAATCAAATGAACGATACAAAATTTAAACATCTTGTGTCCATAGGCTTTAAACCCATTCCTTTATATTATTTATGACTTCTTCTTTTAGATTTACGCATGTGACGTCTGGAAGTTTACGACTCGTCCTCCCCCTTGTCACACGATGTCACACTTTGTTGACCCACTCCCTCCCCCTTAACGTGTAACGTTATTTATGTTACAATGGAAAGGATACACATTGTATCTTAATCATAATAATTAAATGTGGTATAAAGAATGGCGTCGGGAATCGAGTAGCAAGATTGATGTGGCGGTGGACAGGGCACGTAACCAAACTCCTCAGGCAGCAGGTGGAGCATAGCCCTAACAGAAACGCGTCAAAGACAGGAGAGAAGAAGTGTCGGTCGTCCAGCAGCCAGATGGGGAAATCATTACAATCCGATTGACAGTTCGCTTTCGCTTCGTTCGCTTCGCCTTACCCACGACGGAACGGAGAAGGTACATACGTTTGACCTAAGAGGATGTTTGTTTGTTTGTTTGTGTGTATATGAGTCTGTTCCCATCTAGCTCCGAAACGGCTCAACCAATTTCGATGCGGTTTTTTTTGTAGTCGTACTAATATGTTGAGGATCACTTTAGCGGCGTTTCGACCAATTGGGATCATCTTGACTTTAATTAAATCAAAATAAAATAATCGATATTGCAAGAGTAACTATGCTAAAAAATGCTTTCTTGTGCGAGCATGTGATAACTATAATAAAAAAACAGTAACGTTGAGATATTTTGCATTCAAAAGCGTTAAACTGTGCACCATTGATGTGGTTATTAATACGTAAATTAAAATACAATTTAAAATGACATTGACATGGTTTTGACAAGTAAATTAATTTTATGAATTATTTTTATAATTGAAGTATTATTTATTTAAAATAGTATATACGCGAGTTAGTGTTTGTACTACTTTAGCTGTTAGTTTTCCTTAATAAAAAAAAATAAAAAAATCTATGCCACATCTAGTGCCAAGCGCCAACTCGATCTGCAATCAACCCAATACGCGTAATAACAACCGCATGCTACATAAACTCCTTGCAAAACCAAACAAAGGAATGTCACCCCTATTCCCTTGAGACTCGCGTCTTCAGGGTCCTTTATCGCTTGCGCAGAGAGATAGTAATTTCTAATAAGATAATAAGGACCTTTTCCAATAGTGCGAGAGGTAATGATCCGGACGGATGAGAATTAATGGCTTTGGACAGGGGTGTGTTTGAGGTGGTGTCACGTTGTTGGTCGGTTCTTGATGAAATTTGTGACATGATGAAAGTTGCTGCAGAATGGCAACTTAGTTATTTGTAATTTCAATTTTGGAGAGGAGTCGTTCCTGGTGCAAAGGTTGTCCATAGCGTTATGGGCACCTTTGCATCGGGAGCGGCAAGGGGGGTTTATATTTGATTTAGTTATATATACTATATTTTGTGACGATTTATATTAAATGAATATTCTTGAAATAAATACATTCAGACTAAAGTAACCCATGATTTAACAAATACCTCAGTTGTTTTCCAAAAGCAAGCTAGGTACACAACCCTTTGTACGCCGAGTGCCCTGTTAAGGGGTCATTCATAAATTACGTTCTTGTCACAGGTGGTCGTGGTCACACATTTGTATGTGTGCCCCCCCCCCCCCCCCCCCCCCCCCCTCTTGATGTGACGTCACATTTTTCAATTTTAAATTTTTGAAATTATTAATTATATATTTCTATTTAAAATCTTTTTTCATAAAATCAACAATAAATCAAATATTTTAGAAAATTTACAAAGCATCAATCAACAAAATTTAATCATCTTGTGTCTATGGACTTTAAACCCATTTCTTTATATTATTTATGACTTCTTCTTTTAGATTACGCATGTGACGTCACGAAGCTTATGTCTCGTCCCCCGTCCCCCCCTTGTCACACGATGTCACACTTTATTGACCCCCCCACCCCACCCCACCCCACACACACACACTTAATGTGTGACGTAATTTTTGGATGGTCCCTAATGTCAAAATGATGTTTTAAGGCTAACCAGCTATCAAGCTGTTCTTCTCAGGGATTAAGGACTTGTGTTACCCTATGAGGATGGCATGGTCCTATAATGGGCCGAAGCCTCAAAAAAGAAACTCATTAAAATATTAATCATATATGTCTGTTTACTTTTCAATTTTTTTTAATTTTTATCTTTTCTATTTTAGCATTCATTATCTTGTCTACTCGCCACTTTGTTTTCATTATCTTGTCTACTCGCCACTTTAGTAACTACGAGGCAGTCATTTTCCTTATTATCATTAATTAACTATGTTAAAACTATAATACACGCTGTTGATTGACCAATAATATAAAAAAAGGTTAACCTCCTCAGAATACTTCATCACAGTTTTTAGGGATCCGTACCCCGACGACGGGGAAAACGGAGTCCTATTGCTGACGCTACTCCGTCCGCCCTAACTCGCAACCAAGGTATTTTTTATTTGAAGGAAAGCAGACGAGCCGTTGCCCATCTGATGACCCGATGTTCTCAGTTTCGTAATTTGAAGAAACTAGAGAACATTTTATGTGGTATAATACTGTGCAGGGTGTACTAGAACTATACGGAAATAAAATCCGTCTTGTTCTACCCGTTTTACTGATTGAGTTAATATTGTAAACTTATTCCATATAGCTGTATCATAGAAATAAAAGGAATAGACTGAAGATAGCTGGTTTAAAGCTATATAACATAGAAATAAAAGGAATAGGCTGAAGATGGCTGGTTTAAAGCTATATAACATAGAAATAAAAGGAATAGGCTGAAGATGGCTGGTTTAAAGCTATATAACATATACATATCGTATACCTTAATGGACGACGAACAGTACTCATTCATTTTGTATACGAAATGTTCCTATTTACTAGAGACGAGAGCATTGCGAATTATCTAAAAGCCATAAGCTTTGGACGCAAAAATATACCCGTATTCGTATAAGTATTCTGCAATGCGATGGACGGAGACTAGAGTAAGGCATAGTGCATACAAGTTATAGGTACTTGTTGTTCTTGAGTACCTTTCTAATATGATATTATGAATAATTACCTCTAAAAATGGCTATAATCGGGCTCAATAGCGCTTCTGGAAGAGGCCTTTGTTCAGCTTTGTAGAGTAGACTGATGACGATCGTTAAAAGTAAAATATATGAACTTTATGGAATATAAGCATCTGGGTAATCAGGTATTTGTACCACATAACCAGTACCTACTTTAGTTTATACTTTATTTGTACACACATAAATTACAAAAGAAACAACAACAAGAATTTTGACGTACACAGGTAGAGCTTATCTCTAAAATAGAGATTTCTTCCACCTAGACCTTTAACATAGAGAAATTTAATACGATAAGTAGACATACATACGTATACAAATTATGTAAAAGAAGAGGAAAAAATAATAATGCAGATACTAATAAATTCTACGTATCTATTAAAGCTAAATAAAAATGGATCAAACATTTTAAAAGTTCTCTCTAGACCGACAAAATTAGAGCTAGATTACAGCTCTATTCTTACCTACCACCGTTTGTGGTAGTAATGTTTTTTTATTTATTTTTTCAATTGTATCAGGTCCTAAACATTTGAGTTAACTGTTGTCGTTTCTAAAATCACATTTATCAACAAGATATTCTAAGATCTTGGAAACGAAGTATCTAACTTTTAAAAGACAATCTCGAAAAAAAAATTTCAAAAAAAATCTGGATTCAAATCATCGGTTGTTGAGAATGTTGAGTTATGATGCCATAGGAAAACAGACATACGCGTCAAACTTATAACACCCCTTGATTGATTTGAGTTAATAAAACGAAGACTGTAGCCTTTTGACATGTGATCATGTCACTATAGTTACTTTATACAACGCTGTCTCCTTACCCTTAAGAAGTCGTTGGTATTATGGTACTAAAATCACAGCTAATATCCCTATCTTATGCTCCCACCCTAACATAAAACCAAAGACTAATCCTTCTATACACATTAACGGATCTCCAGTAGAAGCCTGCTAGAGGATTTACTGCACGAATGTACCGCTAAAACGTCTCTTTGACCATCGTATGTTTAAATAGAATGGGAAAAACTGCTACTTACTGAAGATTGCGGTTTTAAGTACTTATAATATTGGGTATTAATTAGATAAAAGTGTGCCAAAGCCTTGAAACTGAGATTTAAAAAAATACAGATAAAACATATTATTCACTGATAAAAGTCGGAAGTCGGTGAGTAATTAGATTTAATACGTGATTAGACTTAAATAATATACTGTTTCCCAGGTTTTTACTGTATTTTATTAATTACGACCGGTTTCGTTTACACATCTTCAGGTATTTGTTTATAATATTACTTCCGGTATTTATTTATTATATAAACAAATACCTGAAAATGTGTAAACGAAACCGGTCGTAATAATAAAATACAGTAAAAACCTGTGAAACAGTATATTATTCAAGTCTAATCATGTACTACAAGTTTCACCAAGTACCAACAACCGCAAGTATTAACCAGTTTTAACACAGATGATACAAAAAAATGCATTTTTTAGATTTGACCTAATCTGAAATTGAGGGAATTTGATGAGCACTTTTCTTAAAAACAGAATCTTAGTTTACGATATTTTTTCTAGCTTCTAATTCAGACAAACACATTCACACCAAATCCTTAAACCAATAACCGCACAAACATCAATACCAGACCCTTATTAAGGGCTCCCCCGACATTTTTCCCATAAAACGGGGGCAAAACCAAGGAAACTCATATTAATTTATGTTAGCGGAAGACAGTAATGATCGGCGCGTCGATTACACAGTGTTATTGGAAAATATTGGTACGGAACCCTCGGGGCTGCGGCCCGATAATGCTTGGCCGTGTTTGGAAAGTGAGATTAGAAATGTCAGTAAGTAAATAATAATATTATGTCCTACGTCTTATCCTGTGGTTAGTTTGTTATACATAATTATACCTTCAAAACGGAATTAGAAGAATTTTTTCCCGCTTTATTTTTACGAAGTTGTTTTTTTTAGGGCAAAGGGAACTGAGCCCATACAGCCATGTCTGATGTAAACAACTATTTCAAGTCTTCATTAAAATGCTGGTGTGACACATTTCAATGCTATCTGGGAGAATCTTCCACGCTTCTGCACCATCCGAACCAAAGAAGAAGGCGTCCCGGACGCAGTATGGCTCTTCAAAATCCAGCCAAGTACGGATCGGGCTGCAGTGTTTATTTGACTTTACTTCACTGTCCCACACATTATTCACATCTTGTCGAAGTTCTTCGAGCAAGAAACACCATTCTTACTAGACAAGCACTGCTGTAAAACAATTTGCAAGACAAAACGAAACAAAGCTGACGTGGATGCCACAAAAGCGCGGGAGAAACTCCTTTTACTAAGTGATGAAATGGTTGCAAAACTTTCTGAACAATCCCAATTTGTTCGATTTTCAAAAATTTTCGGCCAGCATTTTTCGAAATTAATTGTTCCACAATAACCATTAAATCATAAGTATCATATAACTCATAGGAAATGCATGGGAATAGTTTTTTGCTATTGAGATTTCTAGTACTCGAACCTCGGTTGACCCCATAGTCTTTTATTCCTGACATGAAATAGAATCGATAGGCATCAATTATTTTTTTTGTGAATTATGCCATTTTTCTCGCTGACTGTACCTTTATTCAAAAATCTGTGAATGTAATTTTAAATAGCTCCAAAAGTTAGGGAAAGTCTCCTAAGACCATTTTTTCGTAACTCCAACGGATCTGGTAGTTGCCCTGGGTGCCCCGCCGAAACTTTCCACCCTGTATAGTCATTATGAACTGGAAGCGATGGTTGCTTGATGGTAAATGATCACCGTCGCTTTTAAACACCAGCAGTATAATACATCTCGATATATCCCTTGCGGCGTAGGCAGAGAGATGGAGCGCCACGTATCTCTATCTTGACATGCATCCCTCTTTTAATCTCCATACTTTCTTCTTAGTCGTATTCCTCATTGATGAGGGTCGTGAATTCTCTATGGACATAATGAGGAGCTCGTACCCTAGTTGCGAGCAGGGTTCGAAAGTGATCATGCAGGTTAAGCGACATTGGCGCGGTCGGTACCTGGATGGGTGACCGCTAGTGGCATATTTCATCCGTGCACGTTAAGCAGTCGGTCCCGGTTGTTGTCGTTCGACAGCAGTCGTTAAGCTATGTCAGAGGCCTACGGGCGGCCTGAACAACTCTGACAAATAGGTTGGCCACTAACCATACGATAAGTAAGTAAGTAAGTATGACACAGAACGACTTTCTTGGCAGATTTTAATGGGATGGTTCGCCATTGCCTTCCCCATTTCACACACTGGTTATCTCAGGGTGCAGGGTTCCTCACGATGTTTTCCTTCAGCGTTAGAGCAGTCGGTATATGTACGTATTAAATATTTCAGAACACCAAAACCTGATTGATACAAAAACACCACAAAAACCAAAATCAAAATGTTTTTTTTTTATTGTAAGTATGTACCTTATGGTACATTTTTACAATGTCATTCTTTTTTACTCTACCACCGCTTCGTAAGGTGCTATAGCTGAAAGGAAAGAAGCGGCGCAAGAAACTTTCAGCAGCACATCTTTTGAAATAAATATATCTTACAATAATTATGAACTGCCAAGTATACAATTTTAAAACTTTTATAATGACTTATTAGCTTATTATATTACTCGTAGATAAAGTTTCACTTCATCGTCATCAGCCTTTTAATGTCCCCCACTGTTGGGGCACAGGCCTCCAGGGGGTACACGGGCCATGATCCACCGCGGCCCAGTGCTGATTGGTGGATTTCACATACCTACGACAACTTTTAATTTCTTCAGACATGCAGGTTTCCTTACGATGTTTTCCTTGTCACTTACAACTACAATATTTCCAGACTGTTTTAAAGTAAAGTTCATATCTGATTGGATTTCAACACTTTTGGTAGGTACGCCATTATCATAGAAAACCAAGAAAATCCATTGACACAAAAAAAAACCTTGAAACCTACACAAATACTTGGCAAACCAAACATAATCTTATTTATCGCGGGGGGAAGTCCGGCCTAAATGGGATTCGATGAGCAAAGGAGCACTTAACGCTTTTGATGTCCACCCTGTCCCCAGCCTCCCCTTATTTGGGGTAATGGTGGTCGCATTGTAAGGAGGTAGCGTTTTTGGATAGCGAGATACCAGTGTAGTGATCTTTGAAAAAGATTCATCAAGAAGAGAAAATGGCGTTGGATCGGACACACATTGCGAAAGACTCTGGTCCAACCATGTCCCTAAGGTGGCACTGGAATCCTGAGAATGGCACGAGAAGGCCAGGCTGCCGAAAACATAGCGTTCTGAATACAGAACGCCTCCAACAATAGTTGGAGGCCCGGAAAGACCTGGGACCAACTTTGCTGACCTAGCTCTGATTTGGCCCCAAATTCATAGAGTAACAGAAAGAAGAGTGTGTGTGTGTGTGTGAGAGAGAGAGAGAGAGAGAGAGAGATACCAGTGAAGAAGTGAGGAAGAAAAAAAGTGAAGTGTGTGTTTGTTAGTTGCTAGAAGACTTCTTGGTGCTCCGAGTTTTAACTCCATTAAAACATACTTCGTCGCATTTTTACAGCTCTGAAAAGAAATAATGTTTCCTTGAGAAGATCGATCGAAGTTATTTTAGAAAAAAATACTAAAGTAACAAGTGGTCCTATATTTAAGGCTTAGTAATTCTTCCCTTGTTCAAACGTCAAGATCGCTTCTTTAGAGCATATAATCATTATGGACTTGAGATTACCTGCCTGAAGCCTACTTCATTTCAGTTGCTGTTGTAAGAAGTTACCCTCTTTCGCTTATCGCTACTCTTTTGCCACTAATATCGCTACCTTATTATCACGTGTGGCCACAGAGAATTTTCTTTCTTTGATTATAAGTCGGCCATTAGACTTATTTTGCCGCTAATATATGATTTAGAGGGTAGTAATGCCGTTAAAGATATGTGTGTCTGTACTAGGGTGTTTATTAGATATCTTGGCATCTATTATAATATATTGTTTCTAGACACACATAGGATATTAAGGCTGATCTATCGATCGGCGCTGTAATAAAACAAAGATAGAAAATAAGTAAGATATACATATAGGTGTAACGATGTCGACTTCATCGTCCAAATCAATGTGCAGAGCTGGAGCTGAATTCAACCAAGCCTCTTTATCATTTAAGTAGTCATTTATTTTATAATAACCCTTTTTACATAAGGTCTGTCTTATATGGGATTTTTTTCTCTGTCATATTTATTACAGTATCAGGTATCTTATTATAAAATCGTACACAGTGACCCATAAATGATGTGTTTACTTTACTAAGTCTAAAGCGTGGGACTGCAAGTTTGTTTTTGTTTCTGGAATTTAAATTATGATCGCAGATTATCATTTTAAAGATACAAAGGATTTATTTGTAAAAACGGGGGTAGAAATTACATACAGATGTTTATACCTAAACCTTATGAGAAAGCACATGCCAAAATCACATGTTGATTCCTCTCTCAAAATTAGAGATCCCTAGCGTATCGGATGCAAATCGAACACGCAAAACGCAGGGTTCGGTAGGTGTCAAGCTGACACCGGCGCTGATTGGCAGCCGCTCCCAGCTCAATTGCGCCTTAAACATTTGCAAGCTGAGGAATTGTATAGAGCTGGTAAATACCCCAAAGGAAAGGTTTTTGTAGTCTTTATTTTGTGGAACGATTTTGGTTCTTATAAGTTTCGTAGAGTTGTTAAAAATATGTTTGATAATTATTTTCTTAACAACAACGGCGGATATGTGGAGGAAATAAAACAACGTATGGCAATTACTAGATCTGCCATGGATAAACGCAAGAAAATATGGTGGAACCGCAACATAACAAAAGCCACAAAAATCCGGCTCGTCAAAACACTAGTATTCCCCATATTCCTTTCTCCGCGGAAACGTGAACCCTGCGCGAGAGCGAGAAAAAGATACTTAATAGATGCCCTAGAAATGTGGTGCTGGAGACGTGAACTAGGTTCCGTACAAACGTCTACATACTTCAGAAACTCTGCATAAAGCAGCGTCTATCCTCTGTCGTACAAGTACCTTCTTTGGACACGTGTCCCGGCATGACGACTCCTCGATCGAGCGCCTGGTGGTGCAGGGCAAGGTCGAAGGTACCCGTCCACGCGGAAGATCTCCCATGCGATGGACGGACCAGATCAAGACGGCCGTGGACGGCCCCTTGCATGTGTGCACCAGGAAGGCAGCCGTCAGAGAGGAGTGGCGACGTATTGTGAGGAGGGACACAGCAGCAGAAGTGACGACCACGACCACTCTGCCAAGATGTAGCGACCCAGAAGAAAAAGATATTTTTAGGGTACATAAGACAATGAAGATACATATGACTTAAGTAGAAGGGTAGAAGAAGATATTTCTCAGGCAGGGGTATTTAACAGCTCTATGCATATTTATATCAAAATGGGAGCGCAAGACGTTCGTCTTGGTGGATAATTTGATTTGAATTTAATTAAATGGCATCGATTTCTGAACCTGACTGACGGCCGATGTAATTCCGTACTGGCTCTCCGCTAGGGTTGCCACATTACCGAAATTTCTTAGGAAAACTCCTGAAAAATATTAAACTAAAATATTATTTAAAAATTCTCAGTATTTATATTTTTGTATTTTTTTGTCTGACTCTCCATTGCTGAAATTACTTAGGATGAGCTAGAATTATTATTTTTACGAAAAATTTATTTCAAATATCTTAATACTGATTTTGTCTAGATCTCCACTAGGGTTTCCACATTACCGAATTTATTTATGAAAATTCCTGAAAAATATTTTACAAAATAATTATTTGAAAATTCGTATTTCTGATCTTGTCACGGCGATTTAATTTGTCATTTCAATCATTGCATAGTTACAGTAATATGACGGTATTTTCTTTGAATCAAGAACAAAGTTTTTTTTTTATTAACACTTACACCCGCGTTTGACCTCAATCTCACCTGGTGGTAAGTGAATGAGGTCGAAGATGGAGCACACGGGCTCTTCATAAACACTGCCGAAATACATCAACGCCGCAGCGAAGATATTTGGCGACAGGCTTTACATAGAAAGATGGTCGCTACGCTAGCCTGAAGGAGTCCTACCACGATCAAGTTACTCGGCCTCGTATGGATGGCGGTAGGGAACGTCCCAGTATCAAGTACTTCTTCAGTATCAACGGCTGAGCTTTACCAGACATAGCAGATCCTTTGTTGTCTTTATGGTTGATTTCTAGGCCGAAGTTGAATCACACGCGCTTAGTACTGGCGCGAAACACTTCAACGCCGAAGCGAAAATATTTGACAACAGTGCTATCGAATCAGAAATATTTCATAACTTTGTACTTAATTGTTGGTTATTGTTATTACTTAACTATAACTATTTATTCCGGTCAATGGTATAAAAACAGTGCGTTAACCATTGTCCGAAGCACCTTCCATCAACATCAATTTTGGCTGACATCGGGTACTAACGTTCTACCGAAGCATTCGAGTGTGCAACGTTTCCCGATTCTAAAATTCTTGAATATTTTTTAAGTATATTTTACTTTACTTTACTTTAATTCTCCGGAAAATTCTAGACGCACGGTAACCCTACTCCCGATCGGTAGGAATGTCTGTAATTCGTGATTGGGTTCCGAATCCTTGTTAGTTTGTTTGTTGATTTGTTCGAGGGTCTTCGAGAGTCACTCGGGATCCCTACTTAAATAATTTCTTTAGATGAAATACAAAGCGCTCTTTTCAAGCCACTTCGTTTTTTTTTCTGCGATTTTTCGAACTACTTAGCTACTGAAAGATAATAAACTTACAAGCGATACGAAGCAGTGATAGTTTGGAAAATGACGTTGTAAAATAGTAGTTTATGCGACTGACAGGTAATGATAGCCATATTAACACGACACGAGTGATTTTTAGACGAGCCGCAGTCGAGTTTCACAATAGATAGTACGAGTAATAAAATTTCCAATACGTGCAGTGGCGTACAATACTTTTTCTTCGACCATGAAATACCTAAATAAATTACAATACCTACATACTAATTTGTACTGTCCACACACGCCATGACGTGTTAACTGTCATGACAGCTCGTCAATGGATTAGACTAGACTAGATTACTAGATGGCGCTAATGGGCAATTCAAAGTCCAATGTCCAAATTACTTTCTCCGTCTGACACTTCATAAAAGTCATGTCTGAGGCCTACGGGCGGCCTGAACAACTCTGACAATAAACCAATTGTCACCACTAACCATACGATAGAGAGCATCGGTGGCACAGTGGCTAGGACACCAGACTACCATGCGGGGGGCCCGGGTTCGAAACCGTGCAGTGCTATGTATATGTACCAATGAGTTTTTCGTATTTTTCAAAGACTTACGTACTTTTACCGACTGCTCTAACGGTGAAGGAAAACATCGTGAGGAAACCTGCACACTGAGATGACCAGTGTGTGAAATGGGGTAGGCACAAAAGATCCTCAAGGGTCGAAGTGCGGCTGGGGTTGTTCCCGGCCCCTATTTATCTTATCTTATCATAAGATAAGATAAGATAAACCATACGATAAGCAAGCAAGCAACTTCATAAAGCTCATTTTACAGGCTTTACACGATTTTATTTTTTATAAATTTGTTATATTAATTACATAAATATACCTGAATTAAATAATGTGGGATTTATTTATGTATTTAATTTTTTTAAGCTGAAATTATTCCCCTTCTATTTTCCTCCTCATATCATCAGGAAACGCCAGGAGTATTAGCTGTGGGCATCACCATCAGATATGAATCTTTAATTTTCCAAATTTATTAAAACGCTAAGCGAACTCCACGTTCAAACAGCAATATTTTTAACGACTGAGGTTAGGGTTAGGGATGTAACCTACCCTTACCTATCGATAGAAAAGTTTAAGGCCCTTGAATGAAAAGAGAAATTCTGTATTTATTAAAGAATTTCCCATAAACCTTACTATGTTTTCGGTGAAGGCAACTTTATTCAGTCTCCACCAACTGAATTAAATTAGTGATGGCTTATTTTTATAGTCATAACCCGCTAATACGATACTATGTACAAGTTTGTGCCTGTAAGGCTACGTACCGTAGGGTAAGACGTATCGGAGATACGTAAGAAAGTAAGTAAGTAAAGCAATAATATACTTAAAAGTAGATTAAATTGAGTTTTTGAAATAAATAAATTACTACTGCTACTGCGCCACTGCTACAGTCTGCCCTCTAGGTGCCGGCTAGCAGGGTTCTAGGACAGTGTGGGGATGAAGTAATAGAAGAACTTGGTAATAGATATTATATTTTTAAGGAACAGAACACAGAAAATAGTAAACGTAGAAAATAGGAGACACAAATAAACGGAGAAACGTCGGTTCAAGACAAAATATAGAGGAAAAGTGCAAAATACAAAGAAAACAATGAAATTAATGGAATAATGGAATTTAGAAATTGAATGGGAATATGATTTGAATTTTGTAAATATAGATGAAGAAATGAAGATACCAACACGAAATGAGGTGAGATACACACTAACGATGTGGTTGAAATTGATGGCAAGGAGGTTGATGTGGACGATGAAGTCGACATCGTTACAAGTTGATACTGACAAGATGATATTTATGTAACTTAAAGGAGTTTGTATTCTGTAGAAGAATTAATAATTAATAATTCATTTATTCATGCCTAATCATGCATGTTACGTACAGATGTTACCATGTACAATTATTTAGTCCTAACATGATGAACCTGGTCGGTATAGCAAGTTTGTAAGAGTGGTTCTTTACGTATAATAATTTATAAATGTTTGTCTTCAAAATATTCCCGAACTGAATAGTAGCTTTTGGAGGTTAATGGGTCCCTTAGATACTTTTGAAATTGGTTTTCAGTTCGGACTTTTTTCAAATTTTCAGGGAGGTGGTTGTAGACTTTTACTAGAATGCTTTTAATTATAATGTAGATAGATAGATAGACACACTTTATTGTACACAAAATCAGAAAAAGTAATCTTCCTGATTTTGTGCCTTATCGCTTAAAGCGATCTCTTCCAGGCAACCTCAGCCATTGTATTTGTTTTGACAATAACTCTTGGATTCAGTTTTATTTTTTAATATTTTTTGAGACATGGATGTTAATTTTAAAAAATTGTAATTTTAATTTCTTTTTATTACGTGCTTATAATGTAGCTAAAATTGACACTAAAAGAGTTTTATTATTATTTTTAGTTATTTTTTTTGGTGTAAATGATATGATATGAAATAAAAATATCAAGCTTTTTGTTATCAGAAAATAAATTGTTATCTCAAGTGTGTCGCTTCCGGCGTTGCTGTCCTCAGTGCACAGTGCGCGCAACTTGGTGAATAATATTCTCACAAACTGTTTGGTTAATTTTGACATTCCCTACGCAGCTGAGGCTAGGAGCGCCTGGGTGACCGCTTGCCCCAATACCGACCCCCCAACTACCCCCACATCTCAGAGGCTCTGGGACGAGCCCCTCTGCAAATTGGTACGGAACAACTTGATTCATACGTCAACCAATTCTGCAGAGCGTGCTCGTCTACTAGCCGCTGGGGAGTTTGAATCAGGGCTCTGGCTGCACGCTCTCCCGTCGGCCAACATCGGTACCTTACTGGACCGCATCACATTTCGTCTCGCCGTATGCCTGCGTCTCGGCGCTGCATGCAACGTCCCCCACCTCTGCCGCTGCGGCGCAGCCGTCGACCAGCTCGGGCACCATGGTCTCTCTTGCTGCAGAAGCGCCGGTCGCATTCCCCGCCATGCCGAGCTCAACGACATCATACGCCGAGCACTTTCCTCCGCCGGAGCGCCAGCTGTTCTTGAACCGAGCTGACTGACGCGCGACGATGGCAAGAGGCCTGACGGAATGACCCTCGTACCTTGGAAGATGGGACGGCCTTTGGTGTGGGACGCCACCTGCGACGACACCCTTGCCCCGTCTCACCTTCCAGCCACTTTTTATAGAGCCGGCTCTGCGGCCGCTGCTGCACAAACCCTCAAACGGCGCAAATATACCAATCTGGGTGAAACATACATATTTGAGCCGTTTGGGGTTGAAACATTGGGACCCTGGGGCCCGGGAGCGCACCGCGTCTTCAAGGACCTCGCAAAGCGCCTGGTCGACACCTTAAAGATCCCAAGGTTGTAGGTTTCGGGAAACACAGACGCCGGCAGGCTGTTCCATTCCTTAGCCGTTAGCATAATGAACGAAGAAGCAAATCGCTTCGTACGAGCAGATGGGATATCAAATATATACTTTTTGTTGTTTTTAATACCCATACAAAATCAAAATTATAATAAAATCAATTAATTGTTTACTATTCAATTATTAATAGGTGTGTAGGGTCACAAAATTGACATCAATCGATAAATAATTGTATCATAGCGAAGTGGGGCAATGTTATCTAACAATCAAGAGGTGATGTCATAGTGATTCAAATCGTTGTTTTCTGATAGGAATTGATTGAACCGTACCGTGCACTATCAATTTGTGCATTTACGGGCACATTGTTGGCTGATAGTGTCATCTTTTCATTGATAATAGTTGTTTGTGTATATTTTTTGTGGTAATAAAGTTTGTTGTGTTTTTTATTTCTTTCTTTCTTGTGTCAATTTTTAGGGATCTGTACTCCGACGAGGAAAAGCGGACCCTGTTGCTGACGGTCTGTCGTCCGTCCTTTCGTCCATGTCTGTCACGTGTTTCTAGCTCGTAACAGGGATAAGAGACAGGCTTAAAAATTACACTATATTAATGTGTTGACATGAATTCGGTTATCAACTTTTAAAAACATTAGATCTGTCATTGATGAGCCTGAAAAGTCGGTTTATGTGCTAGGGCCGACAGTTTACAATCATTTGCCAAACAACTTCTACCAATGCGTTTAAGTATAAATTGAAAGAATGGCTAATAGGTAAGGAACTATTCGTTTAATGAGATTTTAAATTATAAAAACCTATGACATACTATGTCCCACATACGCTCGTTACGGACGACGTCTGGTCGGACGTCCCAGATACTGCTGGCGTGATGAAGGGGAGAAAGATCTGCATGAGAACCAGGCGCCTGAGTAACTTCAGACTGCGCTGGAGAGAGAGCGATGGCGCTCTTTGGTATCGGAGGCCAAGAGTAAATCTTGGCCTCCGGGTCGCTGCGCCAGCGCAGTAAGTAAGTAAGTATGACATACTATGTGATTTGATTGGTTATGATTTGATTACCGATATTCAGGTAATATTTTTGTATATTATCATCATTATTTGCTTTTGTAATCTTTTATAATTTAATTTTGACATTTTTAGTTATAATAATTGACATTATTTATATATGAATAATGTATACAATGTTTAATTTAATAATCTTTGACTTGTAAAGTTTATTTATTAATAAAGATATGATATGCTATGATGATGACCGATATTCCATTGACACGTGAATTAATTGAATGTCAACGGGATATCGATAATTGAATGTCATTTTTCAAATTATCGTAACAACTTTTCGTGAGCCAAAGATTTATTTTGCGGTCTGTGTAGTTTTGTGAACTGTGTCGGTAGTCGGCTTAGAGCGTCGGTGGCACAGTGGCTAGGACACCCATGCGGGAGGGCCGGGTTTGTACCAATTAGTTTTTCGTATTTTTCGAAGACTTACGTACATTTACCGACTGCTCTAACGGAGACGGAAAACATCGTGAGGAAACCTGCACACTGAGATGACCAGTGTGTAAAATGGGGTAGGCACAAAAGATCCACAAGGGTCGAAGTGCCGCTGGGTTATTCCCGGCCCCCTATCGGGCCCCTTAAGATAAGATAAGATAGAGTCGGTTTGTAAGAAGTATTTTATTATACTCTGTGTAATTATGGTGGTATGATGCTGTGCAGAGTCAGCCTGGGGGTACCAACTATCCTTTTACCTAATTCTGTCGCAAAACGGGATGCTTGCATTGTTGTGTTTAAAACCTTCTAATAACACTATAGTAAGGCGTGATGTCTATAGGTGGAGGTGTCCACTTACCACAAGCTGGTCGTTTCCTCTCCTTCGTCGTCGTCGTTGGCCTTTAACATCTTGACAGATGATTTAAACAGCGTTCTGTCGGCATCTACGCTCATGGCTGAATAAGCCGATGCGAGAGCGGCAAGTTCTGCCGCACGTGCAGCAGGTGAACCGCGAATCCTTATACAATAAAAAATAATATCGATAAATAAATAACTCAATATCGACATGCCCCATCTGTTCACATCCCTAGCGTCGGTACGCGATAGGAAATTAAAATTTTCCTCTTCATTTAAAAAGAAGCACTGCCCCGGGCTAACTCCTTAATGCGGCTACATCTATCCCCGCTATACTTGCGCCAGTTTGTCGATGCGGTTTTTTATGTTCTTACCAAAGATTCTGAAATTCACCCTATTTTAAAAAAAATATTGTATGGCCCTGATGTATGTCCTTTAGGCCAAAAGTTTCACGTTATGTAGATTGCTCGCTAGAGAAGATTTATATAAAAACCGCGTCTGGTAGTTTGCGCATGCGCTGCGAGCATCCTCTCATACATTCAGTCGGCTATTGAATTGTCAAATGTATGAAACTATTAGCGCATTTGTCCTAAACTTTGATTCACTGTCAGTGTTCACATCACTAGACCAATTTCTTTAGTTCTTCTTATAATAATTTACATAATACCTTTTTTTATTGTATGACTAGAGCAAACTAGCAAATGTGCCATTCGTGATGGTAAGTGGTCACCATCACCCATAGATATCTCACCTCACTATAATGTTTTAGAGTATTTTCGATATGCATATATTTACTTTTATATTTTACCTTGAGGACATAGATGGAGAGCCTCATCATCAGCCTATTAATGTCCCCACTTCCACAAGGGGGATTGGTGGATTTCACACGCCTTCGGAAACTTGTAATTTCCTCAGACATGCAGGTTTTCTCACGATATTTACCTTCACCGTTAGAGCAGTCGGTAAATATAAGTCTTCGAAAAAATCCGAGACTCATTGGTACATGGCATTGCATGGTTTTGAACCCGGACCTCCCGCATGGGAGTCCGGCGTCCTAGCCACTAGACCACCGACGCTCTGATGGAGAGCCTCATGTGCCGGTAAATACGCTGGCTCTCTACCGAAATACAGCAATGTATGCATTGCTGCTTTGCAGCAGAATTGGGTAATGGTGGTATCATCCCAGGCTGACTCTAGCGTCCTAGCCACTACACCATTACTAACTCTCCTTTACCCTAGGTTAACTCGCGAATTGTCTATAGATTTCATTCAAAATTGACATGGGTTAAAGTTAACTCGGGAGTTAACGGTTCGTTACTTACTTGAAAAAAAATCATACTCACATAATTATTTCTTTGTATTTGCCCAGAAATAAAAAAAATCCTTCAGGACCAAAGAAACAGTTTGATGTACCTACGCATGGACAAAGAAAAAAAAAACCTTCATGGATGTACGTAAATTATTTAAAAAGTGTTGCCACAAAGACTGTATTTAAAAAGGCAGTCCTTTAAAAAGATCTCCAAACGTTTTGATGAGGTAATACAGGTTGTTTTTGAAGTGTCCGAATTTGTATACAGATGAAAATTAAGATAAAAACCCAGGCAATTCCATCCCCCTAACTTCGTTAGTGGTTAATGAAAAATCGATTCCAAGATGGCGTCTCAAGGTGCGATCATTTTTAACTTGGGTTCTTGTTAGGATTCCGTGGTTAATGTGATATAGAAAGAAAAAAGAAAAAGATAAACACATTTATTTAACATTGCATTATGCATACATGCTTAAACTTAAAAGACTTTTAAGACTTAAAAAGAAATTAAAAGAACAACACAACGTTAAAAAGACACATGCTCAGCATGTGCTGCGGTCCGACCGGTACGGCAGAACCACAGCTCTGGTTTTCAGCTGTGCCATGGCGTGCCATATCCTCATCTTGTGCTTTACAGCTATAGAATACCAACTCTAGGTATCTTTTACTGTTATTTAAAAAAAACCGATTGGTTAGGAAAATTATTTTGTTATTAGAATTCAAATGCAACAGGGCTTTAGAGATGACCGTCATGAATCATGTTTTAAAATATATTCACCGTTTCCGGCCTTCATTCTTTAGTTGGTGATCTAACCACGACGAGAAGAAGGAAAAGAAGTAAGGATCAAATTAGTTCTTTTTTTTATTGGCTTCTAAACCCGCATTTGACCTCGATCTCGCCTGATGGTAAGCGACGATGAGGTCGTCGATGGAGCATGCGGGTCCAATAAATGCCTATTCACTCTGGCCTCATCATTATCAGCAGCCTACTCTAGTACACTGCTGGACATAGGCCTCTCCCAGGGCGCGCCATTGAGCCAGATCGTCGCTCCATCTAGCTGGGACGCCCGTCCCACACTATGTTTGCCCAAACGCGGTCTCCACTCCAGAACTCGTATACCCCAGCGGTTGTCGGTTCTGCGACAGATATTACCAGCCACTGCCACTTCAGCTTGCTAATCTTATGAGCTATGTCGATAACTTTTGTTCTAAGACGTTAGTGGTTACTATTTTTATTACACCTGGTAGACGGCGGTAGGCTCGCCATCTATCACGTTTGTCCACCAAATCTTACAGCGAAAAGTGGGAACTATGTACCTGTGATGTGATGTGTGTGTGGCGGTCCCTCTGTCTACCCCCTCGGGGATTATGGACGCGGTCAAATTAGTTGACTCTACAAAATTATTATACGGAACTATATTACTTTTAACAACTTACCCTTAGCCATTTTTTCGGAGAATCGAAGTGCCGCCATCGAGTTGATTGCTGCTCTCCATTTGATATTTATTTTTAATTAGGAAAAAACCAACGATCCCCTGCCTCGAAGCTAATTATCTTTCAGCTTATCTTTCTGATGATTTATTCGTAGATTTTCGCAGTTTCGCTTTTTTTTTTTCAATAATTAATGGTGTTTGATTTTGGCGCCAATCGGATCTGGCTCGGATGTTTTTTTTCTTTTCTTTAATTATGGCCTCTGCTAGTTTTATACACTGCAATTTGGCCAATGACCGTGCGTGTTAGAATCCTGAAAATCACTCAAACGTTTTGGCGTCTGTTTTGAAAAAAACAGTATACCAACGTCGAGATTAAGGGAGAGTCGTGTGCACTAGGAATGCCTAGTGTCTTGCATTACAAGTGCAATTGGAGATTAGGTTGCCGAATTCACACCATCTGTAGTTTTTCACTCCCATTTCACTGTCTTATATAACGTTCACTTATCACGGACGATTTTTATTTTTTTAATTATCATTTATGGACTCTTGCACGGAAAGTACGACGGAGTCCCTACTTCCAAGATACAGGTTTCGACTGTTCTGTATTTCGCCTTCATTTAATCCACCCGGGGTTATCTACTGGATAAAATGAGTTAGAGTGTGTACTTTTGAATAAAAAATAATAATTTTTGAGTGAAATGGAACTTTCAGTCCAATCATATGTAAAAATAATTTAAAAACAAAACTGAATTCGAAATTCGAAAGGCAACATACGGCCGCATGTTACCAACCGTGGCCCGCGACCGCAACTATTGGCGGGCGCGTGCAATTGACAGGGCCGCTCAATTTATGGCCCGCACTGTCTACCGTATGGGTGCGCGGATGCAAAGATACTAGAAGCACTTGGATTGGTAGAAATTTAACAGAAAGGTAGCGTTCACGAAACAACAAATGATTAGATAGATAGATAGATTAAAACTTTATTGCACACAAGAAATTTACATAGGAAAGTAAACAGAGAATAAGTGTATAAAGGCGGCCTTATCTCTCAGAGCGATATCTTACAGGCAACCTAGTCAATAGAATAATTATTAATAGGTTACCGGCAGTATAATGCAGAAGAGTGAAACATGAAATATTTATTGGTTTATAGGTGAATACTTAGAGGTGCCTAAGGTGCCTTTTGCCTTGGGTGTCTACCACGACTCGTTTTACACGAACGTTTCTGCCACGCACCTGTAAAATGTGGAACTCTCTTCCACCCGATGTTTTCCCGCAGCGCTACGACATGGGATGCTTCAAAAAGAACGTTAAAAAAGTCCTATCCCTCCACGGCCGGCAACACACAAGCAATCATATCATATCATATCATTTATTCATAAACAATTATAAATTGTGTACCCCTGGTATTGCACGTGTCTCTAGGCGACGGTGACTACTTACCATCAGGTGGCCCGCCTGCCTGTTTGTCGTAGCCAATTTATTAAAAAAAGGTGCATTCAGAAATATTTGAGTACACAAATTATTTTTAAATTACTTACTTCTATAGCCTTGTTGGACTTTTTAAAGTCGATTCCGGTATGTCATCTAACCGAAGGTAATCCTTACACTTACAAACTCGAGTATAAAATGGGCGTGTCAGATTCATTTAGTTTAAACAAGTGATTACCCGGAGTTGCTATAAATGACGAATTTAAAATAAACTAAACAGTTAATATTACATAAGCATTGTGACTAGTTAAATGGTTGAACAATTTTAAATAAAAAAACTATTTACTTCTAATTAAGATTCAAAAATTAAGCAATGAACATAACAGATTTCAATTTTTGAATTCTTAAAGTTCTTCATAAAGTAAAGTTTAGAATGCAGTAGAGCTCCAATTTCTTTGCCAACTTATACACAATATCGTTGATATGGTTTTTGTGGTCTTCCATAGTCGCGCTACATGCGTGTCGCTAGTGGGTATTTAATTAATTCTCGCATTGGGATAGTGTGAATTTTGACTGCAAGTGAAGTGAACGGTTATTTGTTTTGTCGTTTTAATTAACGCCTCGTATCGAACGGGCCGCGAGTTGGGCGCCGCTGGCGGTCTCTGTTTTTTATTGATACTTGACATTTTACGAACAATTTTTTTTAAATCGTGTTTATATTGTGGGTCTTAACTTGACGTTGCCTGACTTTTGGGAATTACTATTTCTTATACTAATTGGTAACTTAATACTTAACTAAGTTAAGTAATCTATAGCCAGTTTTTAAACCTTTACCAAACTCAAGTCCGGTCGTGCATGGAGTAGTGGAGAAACGCGCTAAGCGCCTTATAGGTGACGAATCGCTGGTAGAAGCTAGACTGCAAAGTCTGGAACATCGGCGCAAGGTTGCCTGTCTATCGGTATTTTATAGGATACATTTCGGAGAGTGCGCATCGGAATTGCACGACCTAATTCCAGCATCTCCATTCCGCCTTCGGTCTACCAGGCGCGGGGAGGGGTTCCATCCTTATGTTGTTGATATCCCATCTGCTCGCACGAAGCGATTTGCTTCTTCGTTCATTATGCGAACGGCTATGGAATGGAACAGAATGCCTGCGTCTGTATTTCCCGAAACCATTTATTGGACCCGCATGCTCCATCGTCGACCTCATCGTCGCTTACCATCAGGCGAGATCGAGGTCAAATGCGGATTTAGTAGTAAATAAAAAAAAATTAATATATTACAATTAGGTACAGGAATAATGACAAAAATATACTTTTTAACCAATACCTACCAAATTATCTGTTATCTTTTGCGCTGTGAGTTTATCATGGAGATAGGTACTTATAGGGTGATACCAAAAAATCGTGCAATGTTTTCTGATCTGATTATGTATGACAATGATTTTAATTTATACAATAAAAACGTACTTTTTACCACATAATTATCTGAAAAAAGTTTCAGTTTTAAAAATAAAATTAAGGAAATTGTATACCTACCATGTAGCGTATGCGTAGTACAAGTACCTGCTGTAAGTAGGTATGATTAAAAAAAAATCACGACATTACAGACAAAAAAAATACTTTGATTGGTGAAGTGGTCAGTGATTGAACTCGATCTTAGTCACAACACTATTTTTATTTCATCAAAAACTGGCAACACAGGTCACGTCAGTTTAGTAAAAGTACGTCTAATAACAAAATACTACTTTAAAAATAAATTGCACCATATAATTATTTGTGTTAAAGATACGCAGGCACATCTATAAGAAAGCGATCGCTATTTTCGCAACTATCTCCTATAGCCTCGGTGGCGCAGTAGGCAGCGCGTAAGTCTCATAATCTTAAGGTCGTGAGTTCGATCCTCACCCGGGGCATAGTTTTTGTTGCTTTGTATTTTTTCTTCGAAAATTCTACACTATTTACAACACTACAAGTTTTCTACACTAGGGATGTTACGGAGCTTCGACTCCGACTCCGAAAGGTCGGAACTTCCGATTGATTTTACACCTCCGACTCAGACTTCGGCTCCGATAATATTGAATCGGAGGTTATACCGAAGATTTGTGAGCAAACATATTCAAATATCAATATTTTATTAAATAGTGTAGGAATACATGTATTATTATTTATGTATTCCTGCACTACTCTCTAAAGGAACATGTTTTATAGCCGCAAACGTCATCATAAAAAAAAGGGCAGTTCAGCTATAAACATTAAAAATACGGTTTAAAATTTGAACTTTTCTCTTCTACCTCCGCCTCCGACTCCGGTTCCGACTCCGATAAATCAAATTTAAAACCTTCGGTTTCGACTCCGGTTCCGATAAAACATCATATAACATCGGTATTCTACACTATCCATTTCTGTCAAAGAAAATTGACATAATTTGTGGATACAACAATGAACTATAGTATATAGATTCAACGCAAATAACACTGGTAAATGACTATTAAAACACTGGTTCATTTAAATTTAATTAAAAAAGATAGCGGAAATATATATTCAGCTTTATCTATAAGTCTTATACCATGATCTTTTTTGCAAATACCTAACACAATAAAATAAAAAACCTTGACCCGTCCAAATATTCCCATACTCGTAAAGTGATAGCATCGCGTCTCCGGCTGAATTGGCAGCGATCGAATTATTCAGTTCTAGATCAATTACTATGACTCACATCCTAAACTTATATTATAGATCTGAGCACAGTATAACGATGCCTTCAGTAGGCAAGTTTTGTTTTTTTATTGCACTTACAAGGAGAAGAAACAAGCAAACGGGTGGTGAGTGGTGGTTGGTCACCGTGGCCCATAGATAACACAACTCACTATGAAATTATTAGGAAAAGGGTTTTCGATGCGCCGCTAACCTTGAGGATCTAGATGGAGTGCCTCATGTGCTGGTAACTACGCTGGCTCTCTTGCCCTTCTAACCGGAACACAGCAATACAAGCATTGATTGATGTTTTTTGTTTGTTTGTAGTCTCTTTATAGCACACAAAAAAAATGCACAGAAAATAAAAATAAAAACATGAAATCATGTACAAAGGCGGGCTTATCCCATAGGGATCTCTTCCAGCCAACCTTTGGTTTAGGACAGTTTAGACTACTTTGTGTTTGATGTTTTTTTGGCAGAAATCAGTAAAAGGGTGGTACAACCCCAGACTCTGCACATACCACATTGTCAATGAATTATCGATAAATTCGCTGTACTTGTTACTGATGCACTACAAGGAAATGATGATGTTGATGATGAGATGCTGTGAGGTGCCGGCCCTAAAGAATGCACCACCCAACTCTTCCCGTGGGTGTCGTAAGAGGCAACTAAGAATCTTCATCATCATCCTCTGCAGCCTACTCTAGTCCATTGCTGGACATAGGCCTCTCCCAGGGCGCGCCATTGAGCCCGATCTTCGGCTCTTCTCATCCAGTCGCTGCCAGCCACCTTGCGCAGATCGTCGCATCTAGCAGGGACGCCCGTCCCACACTACGTTTGCCCAAACGCGGTCTGTGGAGACCGCGTTTGGGTAGACGAGTTCTGGAGTGGTTCAGAACTATTTACCTCGTCTACCCCAGCGGTTGTCGGTTCTGCGACAGATGTGACCGGCCCACTGCCACTTCAGCTTGCTAATGCTATGCTATAAATAGTGGTTACTATTTTTTTGACACCTGGTAGACGGCGATAGGTTCGCCACCTATCACGTTTGTCCACCAAATCTTACAGCCAAAAGTGGGAACTAGGTACCTGTGATTAAAGGTTGTCCCTCTGTCTACCCCCTCGGGGATTATGGACGTGACGTGAGAGGTTATGATTATGAAGACGAAGAAGAAGCTCATGCCGTTCCTTCTCCACTTCTTCACTAGCGTCTATATTGTACTGTGTACATTAGACCTGATCTGATCATCGCATAGCGTGTAATTGCTGTGAGAACGTTGACAGTTTTTATGGTCCATATTTTTATTCTGTTCGACAGTTCTTAATTTTTGTGTCACAAGATCATTTGACCATCTAACCACTTAAGATCATGAGACCAAAGTATTTTCTGTTGATCTAAATATTTTCCCCGACTACAAAAGTTGTGGTTATTGGTTTGTAATTTTGGTTCAACGGTTTAAAAAGGGGTGTTATAACTTATATATAAGTTTCACGCGTCTGTTTGTCTGTGGCATCATAACTGTTCAACAGTCGAAGATCTGCTTTGGATGCCAATATTTTGTATTTAGCAAGGAATTTTGTCAAAAGTGTCTGATGTCAGATGGGATCTCTGGAATAGTAACAGTGAAGTTGAGGTGAGTTTCCACATCTGACTGGAACCTTGAGGACTTGATTATGAGGAAAACCTGATCACCATCAGGGGATCTTTACAATAGCGTTTAAACTCTCAATAAATGGCGGAACTTTTGTGAAAGCTATGTCAAACGGTTCTGTTTCGTCTTGCTGAATATCCTGAAAGTAGGTAGTAGTATATCCTAGTAGTAGTAGTATCCTTTTATTAGGCAATTTTCCAAGTATTTTAAGACACAAAAAAAAACCAATGGCTAGGACACATGACTCCCATGTGGGAGGTCCGGGTTCGAAAAGTCATGTACCAATGAGTTTTTCGTGTTTTTCGAAGACTTACGTACATTTACCGACTGCTCTAACGGTGAAGGAAAACATCGTGAGAAAACCTGCAAACTGAGATTACCAGTGAAAGGGTCGAAGTGCCACTGGAGTTATTCCCGGCCCCCTATCATAATATAAGATAAACCTATGGCAAAATAAAATAAAAAAAAGCTAAAAATTCTAACAACTCTTTAAAATTTAAACTAAGTGATTTGATTTAAAATCTTCAATGAAATGGCCTGAAGATCAACAACAAATAGAATTGATCACGCATGACTTCATCGCAATCAGAACTATGTCACACATTGATCCCCATTCATTCAAACTAACCTCATGGGTCCAATGCATCGATTCATTGGCTCCTTCAAATTACATGGATTTAATCGCATGACCACGCGACTCCTTGATATACCTTTTACTAACAGCGAATTAATGGGTCATTCCTCGTGCTCTACCTGGATTCTCCACCTGGGTAGAACATCTTTTTCGCTACGGTTCATGAGGTAAGCCTTTTGCAAACTTAAGAATTTATGTTGAAGAATTTGAACGTCATGACGTTAAGAGAAGTGTAATTGGAGGGTCCGATAATTTTTGACTGTAAATTAGAAATCGCATCAGAGCTGATTCTTTACCACTTCTATACCATAACGTTAAAACAAGGTCAGAACTATATACATAAACTCACGACTAAAATACAAAATATATAGTCTTTTCTCCATCTACGAGTACTTTTCATTCGTTGCCGTAATTAAACCTCTTTTAGTTCTTGATTTATCTCACCCAAAAGATATTTATTCCATAGTGTAGGTACATGAAAAAAAAGAAAAATGACCCAAGCGGCCTATTTGCTAAAATTCCGGAGTTTTTAACGTAATTTACTAGGACTATCTATCTGCTTTCAATATATTAGTGTGTAGTGTTCAGATATGAATATATAGACATTTTGTGTTCTTAATCGCCGCGGGGCTAGACAGAGGAACCACCGACAGGTAGTTTCCACTTTTCGCCGTAAGATTTGGTGGACAAACGACTGTGGCAAATTCGGCAGCTTCGAATGACTTTCACGCGAGCTTTTCGGCAATCGAAGTTCATGTGTCCCTTGTTTATTAGCAACTCCAAAGCCTGCAGCGCCCTAGCAACACTGCTGGCTATTTTAACGTCTCTCTAGGGACGGTGACCACTTTCTATCAGAAGGTACTCATCTGCCTACTTTAACCTACTACCTACTACCTCTACCTCTACTCTCTCCGCCTACTAACTCTTTCTCGAAATCATTTCCTCTGCCCGAAGGTTTCCTGGAAGAGATCGCTCTTAGCGATAAGGCCGCCTAAATTGTACTTCACCATTTTTTTTCTATCTCTTGTTTGTTGTTTTCTATTTGTGCAATAAAGTGTATTTTACTTTTACTATACTTTACTTTTAAAGTAGATCAATCTGTTTATATTGGCGAAGGTTTCCTATCGAAAGTCAACTGCGTCTGCGTATATTTACGCGTCTACCAGTCGTCTAACTTGAAGGAGCCCATTGAGAAAGCGAATGTCGATTCGTTTCAGTCACCGCTATATTTAGCAGCATTCAATATGACGGCCAATCGTATAGCAATCATGGTCTATTAATAGAAAATGCATCCAGTCACGATGTCGTCGTGTGATCTGTTACTGTAGATTTCTTGACATGTTCTCTCTATAAGAGAATATAGAATGTCAATAATGTCAATTGAGGTGAAAAGGAAAGATCTTTTAACAGGTGAGGCATTTTGCCTTGTGACCAGTTGTCCTGGTCCACCCTGTTGGATGGAAGTCGTATAGGCGTAGTCTGATTGAAAATATCGATAGCGCGTTCTATGTTTGCATAGAGATCAATCTTCTTGTATGCAGTCTTCGAATGGAACTAGCAACGACATCTGTCGGCAATTTGAGTGAACAATTCATAAGCGTATCGTAAAATTTTGTAAGAAGTACCCACAACCCCCTCCTGTTTACGCCCTGAGAACCCCATGAAATGAACCAAATAGAAAACGCTAAAAACCTTCCAAATATTTACAGTCAAACTTTACCAATCCCGAAACACGGGACCGGTAATTAAAAGTCTGGCAGCGTCATAAATCTATAACTTTTAAGATATTTTAAATTAAAATTTTCATATCTGAACACTTCGGGAGTTCTTGCACAATGAGACCCGCGGGACAGTAATATATTGAAAGCAGATAGTCCTCGTAAATTACGTTAAAAACTCCGGAATTTTAGCAAATAGGCCGCTTGGGACTTTTTCTTTTTTTCGTGTACCTACTCTATTGAAAAAATATCTTTTAGATGAGATAAATCAAGAACTAAAAGAGGTTTAATTACGGCAACGAATGATCAGTACTCGTAGATGGAGAAATACTCCAGCATTCTCTATTATTTTGAAAGAACGAGCGAGTTATATAAACTAATTTAGACTTACATTCATTCATTATACATTATATTCTAAAACAGTCATACTGACGTTCTTAAACTCAATTGGCGTAAAGGAAATCGGACGATTTTTTTCTCGAATTCAATTTAGGTTATATATTTAAAGTGGACTTTATTTCAAGCATTTTAGTCTACAACATCTTACATATAGATTTCGTAGAACATATAGAAACCAAACACATTCATACAACACAACACGCACACACTGTTGCTTTCTTCGTCCGTGCAGTCACTGAGGGCCAGCTGAAAATCAGCCCTGTGGCTTGCCTCAGCATTATGTTGAGCTGGTGTACCCTTTTTGGCACTGTACCACACCAGATGATTCGTGCTGCATGTATTAATCTTTGTATACTTCTGTATTGTGTTCTATATTCTGGTGTTTACGAGTACAGTGCTAAATATACGTTTTCAATTCGAAACACAGAAATGCAAGAATATTTGCTTTGCGGCAGAAATAGATAAGAGGTACCACCCCAGGCGATCCTGCACATCATCAGGTTCTATCATCTATATTTTAATAGACAATGAAGTATGAATTTTCTTCTCCGGAAACTTTGATGCAATTAATATTTCGATTCTCTTTTGTTTTGTAATTGTAATTATTTCATTTCTAAGCAAAAAACCGTTACAAAATGAATTAAATAATAAATTAAAAAATAAATCGAAATTTAATTATTTACATTACTTATGTAACACAGCTTAGATAATTAAGATAAGGCCGCCTTTGTACATATAGTGGTGTTATTCCTGTAGTTTTTACTTTTCCTGATTTTGTGTACAATAAAGTGTGTGACAGTAGAAAATGTACAAAATACAAATACAATTGTCGGCCTTATAGCTTTAAGCTATTTCTTCCAGGCAACCTTTGGAGAGAGTTCAAGATCTAGAAAACACTGGTTCAATTTGTATCAGATATGGCTATGAACACTAACTCGTATATATCGAAGCCCTTGACAAAATTATCTGTGAAGAAAATAAACACCCCACTGAACTCATTATTGCATTAATCTGTTAATTTCCACCCTACATCTAATTAATAAGGCGTAAACGGAACCCCGTCACATCGAAAGATAACGGACTGATGGAACCGAACCTGAGATATTCCATTTTATCACCGCAAGCTATAAATTAGAGGAAAAAGTCGGAGGCGAAAAATGGTGAGTCGGTTAAAAAATGTTAAAAAAGTTTTTGTAAAAATCTGGGTTTCAATAAAAGTACATGATCTATAGTAGGCGACAACCTCGGAATACGGTTGATAGGCAAACTAAGGGCACGGCATACGGACCGCTTGCGGAGTTGCCTAGTCTGACTAGAAACGAATCTTGACGTTCACTTTGATATCGAACATGCATGGTTCGTAGCCAAGTTGCGAGCACGGTCCGAAAGTGATCGTGCAGGTTAAGCGACGTTGGCCCGGTCGGTACCTGGATGGGTGACCGCTAGTGGCATATTTCATCTGAGCTCCTCTGTTGCCTCTGAGAGCACGTTAAGCAGTCTGTCGCGGTTGTTGTCGTTCGACAGCAGTCGTTAAGCCATGTCAGATGCCTACAACTCTGACAAATAGGTTGGTCACTAACCATACGATAAGCAAGCAAGCATGGTTCGTAAACAACGGTTTATTTGGGTACTATACGACAGTGTTCAGTTCCGAAAAAGCTATGGACATAATCTAGATTTGGTTTATTTTGATGACAGATCATGACTTAAAAATATATAGTTTGATGTGGCTCTAAGCATGGAGGTGGGAATTGTATCGAATATTCGACATCGGTAGATACAATTACAAGGCTCTAGAATCTTAGGGAACGTTCTCACTTCTTCTATTCTATGTTCTATTTGATAGAATCTATGAAGTAGATCAATGTGAATAGGCTTTCTATGCAATAAAATACCCGTTAGAATGGAAGCTCAACTTTGGCACTTTTTCTATTCTATATACAGAATCGAGCGGCAAATAGAACCCTGTAAACTACACTGATAACGTCATAATTCCTTTCTATCTATACGATAGATAATAAAATATATATTTATAGATAATATACCCTATGTATTTGTCACATCACTAGAAACCCGCATTCCGTGGCTGTCGCCTACTATAGGTAATATTTAATTGCCTCTGGATGAAATTATCATTAAAGGTTTACGAAATATTTTTTTACAGAAATCTACTTTCTACTAATCATTTAGGTATATATATGCCAAAAGGCAGATATATTTTTTAAATTATTTTTTTATTATATACCTATTTAAGTCAGACAGGGTCTATACAATAAAGTTAGTATATTACTTAAAGCTATTTTAGTAAAAAAAAATTATAGAAATATTACCAAGCCCATGGTACCGACCCCAAAGCACTGGACGACTACTTCGCATTGACATGCAGGTGTATCCAGTGCCTCAGGATCGGGGAGTCAGGGGACTCGGCAAACGTCACCAGGTTGCTGCTGGTACTACTATGTACACAGTGCACCAGGGAAGCAATCCTCTTTCGGATGATTGCGTGAAAGCCACGCGGGCTTCTGCAAACATCCCCGATGCACTACAGTATCTCGGCAGCCCCATCAGATCCGCAGGGCATTGAAAGCCTTTTTAGTATAATTAACCCACAGACTGCATGTGTAATTAAAGTGTAATACTAGTGTATAAGATTTTCTTTATACTCGTGATCGTTTATATGTACCTAGTACTAATCATACGTAACTATAGCTATTCAGTAATCATTATCTCTTTTTGTCGCCATCTATTGCAACTCCCTGGAACTTTTTTGAAACCGAGTTCACGTTTATTCGGCAGCCATTGATCAGTATAGATCGTAGCACTTCGAACGTCAATACACCGTTAGATGGCGCCACATTAGTAACACTAATTAAGTATACAGTAAGAGCAGTGCTATTATTTTATCGAAAAATATTGGAATTTAGTTATTAAATTCTTGAATGCCTTACCCTCGTCATATCTTTTGTTTTCTTAAAATCTGTGAGATAAGATAAAACACCATCTGTAATGATTATGTTGAAACAATATAATCATTACAGATGGCGCTTTAGTTCGCTGACGTACATCGATTGACTATTTTGGAGTAAGTTAGTTAGTTCCATCTTAGTCCTCACGGTTAGCAGCGCATCAAAAACCCTCTAATATTAATACAGTGAGGTGAGATGTCTATGGGTGACGGTGACCACTTACCATCAGGTGGCCCGTTGGCTCGTCTGCTCTCCTTATTTAATAAAAAATAAAAATAAAATAAAAAAGTTCTCCATGTTGGTCACTAGATGGCGCTTTACGTAATATTTATTTATAGGTTAAAGATACCACCAATTACCATTAATAATAATAAAGATAGGTTATAAGTTTATGACTTCCCTCTCAGACACTGAGCAGATGACGGACTTTTTGTCCGGCGGACAGCGCCGGACCTAACGCGCACGACGTTCAATCTGTCCGTGAAGTTCTAGTGAAGAGCACGTCTCAAAAGAAGTTAATGTGCAATTTGAATACATAGAAATTTTTTTTAATCTTAAAAAAAAATTGTCGTAAGAGATTTTTAGAACAGATTTGGTATTTTAAAAGACTTAAACGCATTTTTAATTTTATTTTTATTAAAATACTTAGGTATAATTCTAGTTTAGATATCATTTATAATTACTATACATTTTGTGTCTTATTTTTTTACATTTGTGTATAGGCTAGGTAAGATTAAGACTTAAATATAAGATTTAAAAGATAAACAATGCACAAATAGTACTTATCTGAAGTATGAAATATACTCGAAGTATTAAATAAATCGATAAATATTCCAGTGCGAAATCCCAGTATGTAAAATGAACTCTTGTAAATTGTTACAAGGCCTTTTTTTGTTTTTTTTGTTGGCCTCGAAAAGCTCCTCCCGCGTGCAGGTGGTCGGACACACGGGACAACAGCAAGTGCTCCATAGTTTGAGGGGAGACACCACACTCACACTTTACTTGATCGCTAGAAAACCCCCAGTTGTGAAGATTATCTCCGCAACAGCCAACCTGGGTTCGCAGGCGATTAAGCGTTTTCCAGGTTGGCCACGGGAGTTTGAAACCCGGTGGTAGGTCTTCTTTTGGTGGTATGAAATCTTTGGGTGGGTATTTCTCCCTCCACAACTTGCATCTTACTTCTGGCGGATTCTTTCCAGGATCGATGGGAGTAACCCTTCCCAGAAACCCGTTACGGCTTTTGAGACGAGATGGTTTGGCAGTGTGACTATGAAGTGGATGCCTGGTGTCGGTTTCTTGTTTAGTTTTCTCGATATTTCAGGGTACCAGGTAATTATATGGCACACACGAAGAAGAGAAATAAGTACTACTTGTAGTTAAATAGGTATAAATAAATAAACAGTCATGATTTTTAACTTTTTATTTGAATTGTCAATTACATATTTATTTTCGTCAAATACGATCTATCTACACTACTATTTATATAGACTACAAATATTGTTGTATCTACAAATATCACTAAAACGTGATTATTTTGTTGCCTGGGGGCAAAAGGGGAAATCCCCTACAATTGTAAAAGTTAAAGTCAGAGCAATATAAAAAAAACTAACCTGATAAGTAATTATGTTACATAACCTAACTTTTCAGTGTCTAGATACTATAATATACTCTTCCATAATTTTATACACATTAAAATTAAGTAAGTATATTCTTTAGACACATGTTATCAAAACTAGTTATTTATTATTATTTTATTTATTGAAAATCTACATAATTTCATTCAAACATTGACATTTACAGTGTAACAAAAACCAATATAGGTTTGTTAAGAACACTAACAGACCGTCGACGGTCGCATAATATTTGTGAGTGCGTGAAGAACAGCCCTGTGCTTGTGCATTTCCAGTGCTAGTGCACAGCTTCGGCAAGGAATCACGTTTATTCCCTTGTGTGCGTTATCGGACAGTACTGCACAGTAGTGTCCGTATGCTGTGCCCTACACAGTCACGGGTACGCTGCTCATCACAGGATGTTAGCATTTCGAAAAAAGTTTAAGTTGCTTGCTTGCTTGCCAACCTATTTGTCAGAGTTGTTCAGGCCCGTAGGCCTCTGACATGGCTTAACGACTGCTGTCGAACGACAACAACCGGGACCGACTGCTTAACGTGCTTTCCGAGGCACGGAGGAGCTCAGATGTAAGATGCCACTAGCGGTCATCCATCCCGATACCGACTCAAAACTAGTGGAAATTTATGACTTTACTGTTGTACAAATCTATTGTAAAATTCCCAGACTGTAAAGATCCTGTAGATCTGTAGAAAGATCGTGAAAAATTCACATAGGAAAATTGAATTTGAAAAACTTAGAAAAAAAGATTCACTGAATAAAAAATGTATTTATAGTCTATTTCTACTGTATATTAGGTATATACCGAACCCTTTTCAGCTTGTTATTTTACAACATTTGTAGATATCCAGTCCATTGAAACTGTGATAATGTCATATAGATTATCGTGTTGTGACATTTTTATCAAAAGGCTGTTCAAAGACAACCTTGTACTTTCGATAAAACAATTTTTTTTTCTTCCAAAATAACTAGTTTTGATAGTGACACGGAAATGTATAGCTTTGTCTACTAATAAACAAAGTCAAAAAAAAACAAATTAAGCATTAGTAGGTATACGCTCACCAGGAATTAAAAACCATAACCATATTGCGTAATTAAAAAGTACTTTTTTTCATCGGTGACTTAGTGGCTAGGACGCCAGGCTCCCATGCGGGAGGTCCGTGTTCGAAACCATGCAATGCTGAATGCCATGTACCAATGAGTTTTTCGGATTTTTACCGACTGCTCTAACGGTGAAGGAAAACATCGTGAGAAAACCTGCATGTCTGAGGAAATGACAAGTTCCGAAGGTATGTGAAATCCACCAATCAGCACTGGGCACGCTCGGTGGATCATGGACCGTACCCCCTTGTGCAAGGGGAGGCCTGTGCCCCAACAGTGGGGACATTAATAGGCTGATGATGGTGTTTTTTTCATAGCGAACTCCATAACACATTTTGAAGCTACCTATGGCGCCTCTTGACAGGGTTTTTAGTTTCTGGTCAGGGTGTACATACTAATAGGTACTATAGGTAAGTTTTTTTACAGACATTTTGGCAGATACATAGCATTTGTATTTTTATAACCATTTTAAATGTTAACGGACTTTTGGTCCACCCTGTACATAAGTATTTGCTCCATTTTAACGTTTTTATCTAATCTTATTAATATGGTAACAGAAAACTTATAATTTTACAGGAAATTGATCGGATTTTGACAATTAAAAGATAATTATTATCTATCCTTGAAATAATACCTATAACATAACTAAAAATAAATTTCTTAATTTGTTACATAATTTAAATACATATATAAATGAACTTCATTGATACAGTTAACATATAGGGTCCTATTTCATTAGCGGTAAATATTTCTAGGGCTATAACAATAAAGATAGGACAAAAACTATATAATTTACTGTCAAATTTTCGAGAAAAACGACAAAATTGTTTGTGATGACATGGATGAGGTAAGGCGCAAAATAATGGGGGTTTTTTCACTTTAGAATGGAAAATTTTCATACAAGTAACAGGGTTATTTTTTCGTGTACAAATGATCAGCACATACAAATACTTGCTAATAATAAAAAAGGAACTTATATATAGTAAGTAAGTAAGTAAGTAATACGTTTATTTCACACACAGCAATGACCGAAACAGTTATAATTATGATAAAATAATTATGTAGTCAAAGGTAAACATATTGAAATCATGTCTGATGGTCTGCTGTTATTGTGAAAAGGGCCTCAACTCAGCTTATTGCTGCAGACAAGAATGCCTACAGCGCTGGTATTCATTGGACCATGACCGATGGCAAGAATGAAATAAAAAATGCTGTACAGAGATTTAATTATAAAAATATTTACAAGGAACCCAGAATCTAAAAAGAAACCCAGGAAATATAAATAACCTATAAAGATCAAATCAAATAAACTGACCAATTACAGAAACTGACCAATGATCACCGATCATGTTATACGAAAAGCATTAATACATTAGTACCTATTACGTAACACTATTATCAATTATATTAGGTACGTTTATATATCTCGTATTAGGGGATTTACCAATTCATTCTGATAGACATTTTCACTGTGTTTAAATATTGCACTGAGTGCCCGGCGACTCGCCGCCGCCGCCGTGTCGATATGCGTTTTGCACTCTGCCTTCGGAATAGACCGAAACTAGTCGAAAGAATTCCGACTTTCATCACAGAGTAATTTGTACATTTTTTATTAAATCGCTTTACTGAAAAATAAGCTTGTTTTGAAGTAACTTTATCCAGTTGGACACTTTATTTTGACACTATTATTTGGTAGAAGTGAACAAGCCTAGGTAAGCTTGAAATAAGTACTTTGTTTGAATTAAACCTTCTTTTACCAGTGTTTAGTCGGATTGTTAACGTAAGAAGTTGCAATTAAACTTCACTTCAAAAAAGATTTTGAAGAGATTTTTTTCTGTACGGGTTTCTTCTATTTGATGTAATCTAACATACGGGGGCTCAACTAGCACTTATAATTTTCAGGAATACAAGACACCTGAATGAGTACGTGTGTAGCGAGTATTTTCCTTTATTTTTTCTGTATTTTCTTGTATTTAAACCGCCAGAGAAGTTAAACAATCTTGCAGTCCTCATGATCCTGTTTAGTTTCGACAGCTCTTCAATTTCCCAAACTCTAGGTAATGTTCTTTGATGACAGGACAAACAAGGACAAACTTTATTAAAAAGGGACAGACTGTTAAAGAACGGCTCTCTCTCGGACCACGAATCGGCTGATAGTGAGCTATCCAGTCAGGGTGTAAGATCCTTGAAACCATACATACACTCCTGAAGCCTGAACGCTGTTCCATTCGAAGAAACAGTCTTCACAATATCAGATGTTGAAACTTTCTTGGCGTGCCTGGCGTATTCACTAGCACAGAGTAATATACAACTTTTAAAATCACCAAGTCTAATCATTTTGTCTTCTATCAGGAGTAATCATTTTATCTTCTATCAGGAGTATTTTGCTCCACCCTGGCTGTTCTGTCGTCCCCAAGTGCTGGCGGTACCGGATTTGGACAATGTAGACCCGAAGCTTGGTGCCGCCCCGATGGGGGAACAAGGGGGTGAAGGAGGCATCTGGTTGGTTGCTGGATGGTACACTCTTGCTGACATTGAAGGCTCATCTGTAAATGAAAAGGAAATGGTAAATGTGGGAGTAGAAGCGTTTGAATGCCGAGGTGATTTTAATCAGTAAGAGTTTGATATAACCTTTTCGTCTCCTCGTGGCGAAGGGATACTCATAATTGCAAGTTGATTCAGTGTGGATATGATTTTAAAAAAATAATTAAAAAATTCGCAAGAGCGGTCTGTAAATGTCAATATCTTTGGTTTTAGAGAAAAAGAGGGAGTACAGATGTCTTAAAAAAATCGACACGCTTTTACAATGTCTGAAAACGAATAGTTAAGTAGGAGTTAAAAAGTAAAGAAAAGAAGACAGAGTAAGTGAGTAAAATAGAAAACACTGCTAACAAGAAAGAGAAAACATTTCAGCATCAATCCAAAAAAGAAAGATATTAGTTTGTAAAAAATGGGCAACACTAAGAATTGGATTGGGAATTAACAAGGAGTAATTTTAGTCGACGATTAAAGATACGACGTTAATTGCCTTTAAGGCATTCATTGCTCACCATTAGTTAAGAATATAACTAGAAATGTACTTACTAGAAAACGACCGTCCAAACGCTGGCTTCGAAATATGGTCCTTGGATGGCGGCATTTTGTTCACTGTAACAAATGAGATACTGGTTTATTTTTATATAACTTTAGCAGACCACTTGACGCTGTGTTGAGACTGCGGCGATTAACAGCTGTCAGTAATGTCAAACTTATCACGTGATAAGACGGGTCGCACATATACATAAGTAATAAATGCTTCTTATGTGGTAAACACAATCTGATTATTCTTACACCTTGTGTTAATGTAAACCTGCGTCTTCTATCGCGAATATAATGGGGAGTGCTCTTCAGAACTATTTGACTTGGTGCCGTCGTCTACTTTCCTGAATCGCACCACTCGTCGGCGGCTCAATTTTCACCTACACTTTCTAAAGCCTTGGGTGTCTACCACGACCCGTTTTACACGAGTGTTTCTGCCACGCACCTGTAAAATGTGGAACTCTCTCCACCCGACGTTTTTCTACAGCGCTACGACATGAGATGCTTCAAAAAGTACGCTAAAAAAGTCCTCTCCCTCCACGGCCTGCAACACACAAGCAATACCCTGGTATTGCACGTGTCTCTAGGCGACGGTGACTACTTACCATCAGGTGGCCCGTCTGTTTGTCGTAGACAATTTATAAAAAAAAACCTTGAATATAGAAAAAAAACCGAAAGGCAGCGTTCTTTAGTTTTATACTCAAGTATAAACTATTAAGTATATCTAATAATACTCAAGTAGGTATATAATATACTACTGGTCCGTCAGGGGTTTCTCAGAGTGTTTGTTTAGTGGCATAAAGCAAGGTTGACAGAAACTACCATAAGAATCAACCATCAGTTGTTTCCGAAAAACAGCGATAATCATAATTTCAATACCAGAAACAAAAACAAACTTGCAGTCCCATGCTTTAGACTTAGTAAAGTAAACACATCATTTATGGGTCACTGTGTACGATTTTATAATAAGATACCTGATACTGTAGTAAATATGACAGAAAAAAAATTAAAGCCCACATAAGACGAACCTTATGTAAAAAGGGTTATTATAAAATAAATGATTACTTAAATGATAAAGAGGCTTGGTCCTAAGTTCAGCTCCAGCTCTGCACATTGTGTATATGATTGTATTCATAATTATTGTAAGATATATTTATTTCAAAAGATGTGTTACTGAAAGTTTCTTGCGCCGCTCCTTTCCTTTCAGCCATAGCACCTTACGAAGCGGTGGTAGAGTAAAAAAGGAATGACGTTGTAAAAATGTACTATAAGGTACTTACTTACAATAAAAAACATTTTGATTTTGATTTTGAATCAATAATAGAGTACATACAACCGTTCCAGATCCTTTTCTCTGTCAGTTGTTCATTTACATATGTTTCTAAAATCCGCATCTTCTATTCAAAAGTATTGAAGGTACTATCATCATAAATTAGAACCTTACTATACCTTTAGATTAGGCACTTTATCATGCAATTCTGTTTTATATCGTATCATCATCGTATCAGAAAGTACAGTGGGCAATCTAAGACAACATTAATAATAAATGAATAACATCTTCATCTCTGCGACTGAGACATCGAGTAGGCGATATATCTTGCCATGATTACCCCATTAAGGGCCCATGCACATTGATAGAATATCACGGTATAAAATATTTGTATTGAGAATTGATACCTATCTTTTGGGTTACGTAAGGGAATGACCAATAATGCCTCAAATCTGTGACACTTTTCTGCGAAATACTATCAAGATTTCCACTTTGTAAATACGATTAGATACGTTTCGACCCAGATTAATTATGATTAAAAATAATTGTTTATAATGCTAAACATGTAACTGTTCAAAGTTTACATATATAATATATACGAGTATAAATAGTAAGAAGCTATTGTAATTTATATTATAATGTAATTAACATTCATTTTAATAAGTTTCCGAGTGGCATGTAGGCCGATGAAATATTTAAGACTTCATGTTTTTACATTGTTGTCAGTATCAATTTATGTAAATATTCATAATTATAAGATTTAATAAAGAAAAATGTGTGGACTGGCTAACCCTGTGACTTAAATCGATGTTATTATAGGTTCGTTTAGTAACGTACGGAACTCCATAACTTAGGTTCACAAATAATATTACTGAATTTAGATTTTATCACAGTCTAACAGGCGACAACAGAAAAATTGTTTATCCCCATGAATTTCATGTGTAAAAGACCCTTAGTTTACTACATTTATTAAGCAATTTTTCCCTTGAACGGTTACGTCTTAATGCCGTGTTATAATGATAATATACAACGATACTGTATTGATGACGTCACAACACAACCAAAACCACGTATCTCCATTCTATCCCGCTCAAAACTAAACTTTAACATCTGAGACGAAGGACCAAAATTGCGGAAATCGAAGTTATAATAAAGTTAAGTTCGATACTTTCATACAGCGTTATGATGTTTTGCTTTTTCGGGTATGCAGCCTTAAGTACCTTCAGTACCAAAGTCGAATTTCTACTTTAAGGCAAGGCGTTATGGGTAATTTTTGTGTGAGGTATTTTTGGGTGTTAGGTTATAAGGGGTGTTTTTGGAGCTATCTTTGGCGATGTCTGAACAGATTTATTTCAGAAAAGAAAAAGGCTCGTATACAGGGAGGGATATTTGTAAAATTGATTATGTTTGACGTTCCTTTGACGGTAGGGCTTTGGTGTAAGATAAGGGCTTATTCCCGTTCTGACATTAATATCACGTGAAATAAATATACACAAGCACTTTTATTAATACTTTAGTTAACTCAGTGAAGCTAGAATATGAAATTATTGATTAATAAGAATAAGTTTATTTGTGCGGTAAGATGACAAAGTATTCATAGTCCATACACCAGTAGGAGGCAAGGCTGAGGCAGTCCCCTTTTTCCGGTGCTGCACACCACCTTCATCACACTTAATTACTTTTGTTTATTTATTTTTATAATATATTTATTTAAATTTCACGACGTATCGGTCTCGGGATGAACTTGGACAAGGTAATGTTCAATGACCATGTCGTTCCGGGACCGATTATCGTCGATGGTACGGCCCTCGAAGTTGTGCAACAATACGTCTACCTCGGGCAGACTGTGCAATTAGGTAGAAACAACTTTGAGAAAGAAGCCGACAGAAGAATTCAGCTGGGTTGGGCAGCATTTCGGAAGTTACGTCACATCTTCTCGTCGCCCATACCTCAATGTCTAAAGACAGGAGTCTTTAACCAGTGCGTCCTACCAGTAATGACCTACGGAGTCGAAACGTGGATACTGACGGTGCGACTGGTTCACAAATTGAAAGTCGCTCAGCGTGCTATGGAAAGAGCTATGCTCGGAGTATCTCTGCTGGATCGAATCCGAAATGAGGAGATCCGGCATGGAACAAAAGTTATCGACATAGCTCATAAGATTAGCAAGCTGAAGTGACAGTGGGCCGGTCACATCTGTCGCAGAACCGATAACCGCTGGGGTACATGAGTTCTGGAGTGAAGACCGCGTTTGGGCAAACGTAGTAAGCGACGATCTGCGCAAGGTGGCTGGCAGCGACTGGATGAGAAGAGCCGAAGATCCGGCTTAATGGCGCACCCTGGGAGAGGCCTAAGTCCAGCAGTGGACTACAGTAGGCTGCTGATGATTGTTTAATATTATTTTTATCTTCAGTGCCTATTTGTTTGTATGTGTGTATTGGAAATACATTCTTTCATTTCAGTAGGAACTTAAGCATAGGTAGTGAGCAACAATAGAATATCGTTTTAAAACTATCAACCAACACTTTTCTATATCCATGCAAAGTACATTACGAGTATTTATGCAATATTTGATAATTAAACAAGGATAATCGAATGTGAATAAACCCGAAAAGCCAGCTTTATCACTGACATTTTACTAAGTAGGTAATACGATATTAAATATTTATCTATGGCATAATCAATAGATTCTCCGTCTGATGCATGAAAAGTCCCTAGAGTTAAGTCCAGTCATTAAAATATGTGCTATCCCTTTCTGTCATAGCTCTAGGTAGACATACGCATATTAATAATAATAATAATAGAGATGATACGAAACTTAAGGAAGCCTTAATATTAAGGACGTTTCTGTCTTGCAACTCACGGTGTAGAGGTCAAGTAAATGTGTATAATTTGATTTTAAAATCTTCTACCTTTACTAAAAGATTTCGAAATCATAATGACTTACATTATACCTAACTGGGTCCCATGGAATACATTAATTTACCTAATAATTGTATAGGACCAGTGCCTAACAATAAATGTAGATTTTTAAGTAAGTATAGATCCCACCAAAAACATAAATGTTAAAAAAGGGGCCAAGTTCGGTGCAAGGAACTAATAGACCTGTCGGCTTCGCCGTAAAAAGAATGGAGATGTGGTCGAAAATGGTTCGATTTTTTTGATTTTTTTTTATTGACTACTAAACTCGCATTTCACCTCGATCTCGCCTGATGGTAAGGGACGATGGAGCATGCGGGTCCTGGCCTTGAAGATCCCAAGGTTGTAGGTTTCGGGAAATACAGACACCGGCAGGCTGTTTCATTCCTTAGCCGTTCGCATAATGAACGAAGAAGCAAATCGCTTCGTACGAGCAGATGGGATATCAACAACATAAGGATGGAACCCCTCCCTGCGCCTGGTAGTCCGAAGGCGGAATGGAGATGCTGGAATTAGGTCGTGCAATTCCTGTAATATAACACACGTGAGTGCGTCGTCGCCCTGTTTCTTTCCGAACTTGACTTCCTTCCGTCACACGGAGTGTGTCCACACTCCGTGTATCTAGATTAATACAAATTTTTACGGCAAATGGTATGGGTCTAAACGAGAACAACCCGAATCTGTACTGAAACGACTGAAAAACGTTCAAACGATTGATTTTAATTGAATTCTTAAAGCAAGGGATTGAGATAAGGGCCCTTTGATTCTGAAGGCTTCTACCAAAGGCTTTCAGGGGATTATTCGCGTCTCAATAAACAAAGAGATATCGAACTACTTGATTTTTTTTGAATTTTTATTTTTTAAAGCCGCTTTTTTATTTTTCTCCAATGACAACTCTAAATTAAAAAAATAGAAGATTCCCTTATTTTTCCTGGTCATCATCAATTCATCAGGTTTGTCACACATTTGTCAAAAACGCAATTTCGCTCGATTGCCTGGCCTGTTACCGGCCCTTAAGATTCCAGACGTGGGAAATTACCGACTTGCTCATCTTTACCGACTGCTCTAACGGTGAAGGAAACATCGCGAGGAAACCTACACACTGAGATAACTAATGTATGAAATAGGCAAGGCAATGGCAAACCACCCTATTAAATCTGCCAAGGAAGTCGTTCTATGTGGATTTCATCAATGAGGAATACCTAAGACTAACTTGCAGTCCCACGCTTTAGACTTAGTAAAGTAAACACAACATTTATGGGTCACTGTGTACGATTTCATAATAAGATACCTGATACTCTAATAAATATGACAAAGAAAAAATTTAAGACCCATAAGACGGACCTTATGTAAAAAGGGTTATTATAAAATAAATGACTACTTAAATGATACCAGGCTTGGTCCTAAATTCAGCTCCAGCTCTGCACATTGTGTATATGATTGTATTCATAATTATTGTAAGATATATTTATTTCAAACGATGTGCTGCTGAAAGTTTCTTGCGCCGCTTCTTTCCTTTCAGCTACAGCACCTTACGAAGCGGTGGTAGAGTAAAAAAATGACGTTGTAAAAATGTACTTACAATAAAAAAAATGATTTGATTTCACTAAGGAAGAAGAAACTAACTTAACACATTCCGTTCCCGTAGAGTGCTGGTTATGACTACACGCTTCTTTCGATTTTAGGTCACACCCAAATCTACATAGATTCTGTATTACAGTAAATTTTCTCTCTATAAAGGTTTACTAGGTATGTGAGGAGCAACTGTATCGGAACGGTGCTTTCACACTGAACACAGTGTGTGGAAACTTTGCCACGGTTTGAGCTGCACTGTTTTGGTAATAGTTTAGTGTGGATTTTCCTCGACCACTGGTAAAAATGAGGAAATTAATGGTATAGACAATTTGAAGTTATTTACAACTTTGGACGATTAACAGAATGTACGAGTACCATCGTAGGTAGTCACCGTCTTCGAAGGTTTGCTTTCCTTACAGTAAAAAAAAGTCTTTAATAATTTCTCTGGTTGGTTCCAAGAGCTGTCCAACCGTCTATTGGATGTGTCTGAGGTAATGCTACCAGCATCCTTGGTACCCTACGAAACGAGCTTAATTTAAGGCATTTTATCATCAGCAGCCTATTAATGTCCCCACTGTTGGGGCCGAGGCCTACCCTTGCACAAGGGGGTACGGGCCATGATCCACCCGGGCCCAGTGCTAATTGGTGGATTTCACATTTGGAAATTGTTTAGTTCCTCAGACATACAGGTTTCCTCAGGTTTCCTCGGTAAATGTACATAAGAATGAAGAAGTCAGGCATTTTATAAATAACAGTTATATTTCTTTTTGTACCTTAATGATTCTCTTATTTAATTTGTTACTTTTTATATGTTTATGAAATATGTTTTCTTTATTAGATTATTTCTCTGATACGACTAACAGCGGACCCAAATCGAGTGTTGCAAGAATAACCTACCTAAATGGGATTTTACGAATGCAACTGAAATGCGAGTTTAGTATCTCGCCAGAGACCATAATGCACTTATTCTTCTGTCCCATGTGTCCGTTGACCTGAAGCTGAGATGATCTAATAACCAAAACTCTATCTACTAGTAGGTTACTGAAGTAGTCAGTCTTCTGGTTTGGTAAATAAAGAAGAATCACTATTGACGTGAAAGAAGCACTATAAAAGTAGAGGTGATAGAACGATCTATACATCAAGCTTCAAAGGTTTACTACTCTGTCAACTTTATCACTGTTTGTGGTTAAGTTAATGTTCTTATAGTTTTCAGATAAATACTTTTGTGATGATTTAATAGTGATTTAATTTATCAAGATCACAATTGTGATAAAACATGATAAGTATAGATTATATTTAAAGGTTATGTTTGATTGATTACAGTAGGTGAGTATCTGCGTAGTTTTTACAAGGCAGACAATAAAATTAGTCACTGACCAGTGCATATACGCACTTCTAATATAAATATATATTCGCATCCGTAGTAGATATCAAAATGAGTATGGCTTCCGAATTCCCAAGATATGAGTGTGTAGAGCCAAGAGCCATGGAGCGAGCTATGCTCGAAGTCTCCCGAAGGGACAAAGTGCGAAACGAAGACCTCCGGCTGCGCACAAAGGTCACAGATGTAGCTAAACGCATAGCGACTCTGAAGTGGCGATGGGCGGGGCATGTGGCTAGGCGAACCGACAACAGAAGGACCCACAGAGTACTCACGTGGAGACCGCGCACGAGCAGCAGGAGTGTGGGACGAGGTGGTCAGATGACATCAGGGCTAGAGCTGGAGTGACTTCGCTCAGAAGCACTGCAAATCGGGCTACATGGAAGTATATAGGAGAGGGCTATATCCAGCAGTGAGAAGTAGGAAGAGTGTGTAGTAAAAAATCCTTACAAAGCAAAATTTTGCGCATTATAGTAACATTATAGTTTAGTGTCTAAAGTAGTCTAAACTAGTCTAAAGTGTTACATTTTCTAAATATATATTTTTCAAATGGATGCTATGGAGTGTTACTTTTAATTTTTTTACCCTACTTTTTTGGTTTCATGGTAACTATGAAAAGTTTTACCATAATTCAACATTTTTTATTGCAAGTAAGTTAGGTACCTCAAAAGTATATTTTTAATTCGTATTTTATTCTTTAATTAAGCTATACTCGTATACACTTATAGCAATAGAAATTAATAAGAAATTAGAAATAACTTATTTCAAAACAATCATCATCATCATCAGCCTATTAATATGCCCACTGTTGGGGCACAGGCGTCTTCTTGTACAAGGGGGTACGGGCCATGATCCACCGAGCGGGTCCAGTGCTAATTGGTGGATTTCACACGCCTTCGGAAACTTTTAATTTCTTCAGACATGCAGGTTTCCTCACGATGTTTTCCTACACAGTTAGCGCAGTCGTTAAATGTACGTGAGTCTTCGAAAAAATCCGAAAAACTCATTGGTACATGGCATGGTTTCGAACCCGGACCTCCCCGCATGGGAGTCCGGCGTCCTAGCCACTAGGCCACCGACGCTCATTAGTACGCTAGTGCTACTCTCTAATAGTCACTATTTATTTAGTAATTTCTAAAAATAACTTGCATTGTAATGTCCACCCTATTTTGTCTCCCAAACTGCATTGTTGAGTTGCAAGTTGCATATCTATTTATTTACGTGGAGGTATTTACCTACCATCGGGCGACAGCCATTTTGCTTATCAAGCTCTCTGGCACACTACGAGGATAATATAATAGTACGTGTGTTTATATGTTTGTTGAATGTCCCACGTTTGATAGTTATAGAAGTTGAGTAGTGGTTTGTTCAGTCAGAGTTAAATATTGCAAGTAGAGGACGTTATTCAATGTTGGAATCTCGCGATCTAGAATTGTATGCTATCGTTACAAGATAGACCTTCTTCTTCTAAGCCTATCGTTACAAGATAGACCTTCTTCTTCTAAGCCTATCGTTACAAGATAGACCTTCTTCTTCTAAGCCAATCGTTACAAAAGATATATATATATATTTAAATTTAATTCCCCTTTTTTTGAAGATTTATGTATATGTATTTTTAATATGTATTATGAATGACTATTTATATATCTTTACTTATATAAGTTTATGTAACCTAATTTAATAACAACTTCCATTTTATATGCATCTACCTAAATATTTCTGCATAACCCCACGGTTAGCTAGTAGAAAATGCCGCAAGGCATTAAGCTCGCCTCATGTACACCTTTTCTGTGCATTAAAGTGTAAATAAATAAGTGCATAATGTACACTTTTTTTTCACTGATACCTACCTAATTTTATCTTTTACTTTTATCTCCCGAAATCACACAGTAAAATAAACCCAATAGAGTACATCTCTAAAACCCTCGCCAATATTTTTCCAACTAATTCCCCTTCATTAGTTAAAGAGAAAATTTAATTCTCCAATAGGGCTGCGACGTCTTTAAAAACGACAATCACTAATTACCTCTCCCCCCCTCCCCCCTTGGTCCTAAGCCATACAAATCGGCAAGAATGTTATCTAATTTACAAAAAAAGGCGCAAAAAAAAATTCACTCGGCAAATGAACTTATTTAGCTCGCGGGATTTAATAAAGATTTTTCACGGGTCTACGTTTTCGTCGAAGATTTTTGTTAGGGTTCCGTTTCTAATTAGGTAAACTTAGGTACCTAAATTATTATTATTACCATTTATCTCTAAATATGCCAATTTACATTTAATGATATGCTAAATTTCGTCAATAAAAAAAGACATGAAAAGCCTTAGTCAAAAATTCCGCCCCGTGTCGACCCCGGCGCAAAGGTGACGCTCGCGGCATTGCCACGCTGAATCGCCACGGCAAACCTCTGCACCAAGAACGACCCGGAGCGGGGGTCACAGCCCCTCTCTCTCAGGCGACGGCCGACCTCCCTGACAAAATCCTTTGCCTCCGCCAACAACCTGTCGTTTCAACCGCAAATGGGACAAAAACGTAGTTTTGATCCAGAGCGGCGTACTTCTCCCGTTTTCTTTGAGCCGCTGCTTCTGCTGCTGCCCCGGCTACCCGCGCAGTCCGTCTGAGGTGACTAGCGGCGAACGTACTGACGCAAGTTGCGTCCCACAGGAGACACCTATCTTATCTCTAAATTATTTTTTTAGAAGGTTGCTTGCTTTTCGTATGGTTAGTGGCCTATTTGTCAAAGTTGTTCGGGCCGCCCGTAGGCATCTGACATGGTTTAACGACTGCTGTCGAACGACAACAACCGAGACCGACTGCTTAACGTGCTCTCCGAGGCACGGAGGAGCTCAGATGAAATATGCCACTAGCGGTCACCCATCCTCGTACCGCCCGCGCCAACGTCTCTTAACCTGCTCGATCACTTTCGGACCGTGCTCGCAACTTGGCTACGAACCATGCATGTTCGATATCAAAGTTAACGTCAAGATTCGTTTCTATAAAATGTCTATTTTGGTCAAAGTTACAGATTGTACGGAACACTGCTTTCACGAGCACATCTCGTGCTTTCCCCGTATTTTTACCGGCGGTAACTTTTTACCGGGAGAGTAATCTCGAAGATATATTTTTCGAGTCTCAGATTGAATTAGTACACGACAAACGTACCTCGTTCGCGAAATAAAATACGGTAAAAAAAACAACTTTAAAAACGGTCAAATTAACCTTATCTTATCTTATGATAGGGGGGGAATAACCCAGCGGCACATTTTACACACTGGTCATCTCAGTGTGCAGGTTTCTTTCACCGTTAGAGCAGTCGGTAAATGTACGTAAGTCTTCGAAAAATATGAAAAACTCATTGGTACATGGCACTGCACGGTTTCGAACCCGGACCTCCCGCATGGGAGTCCGGTGTCCTAGCCACTGTGCCACCGACGCTCTAAAAACGCTCAAATTCACCTTATAAGGTCGGTCGATATTTACATGAGGCGAGCTTAATGCCTTGCGGCATTTTCTACCAGCTCACCATACCAATCATAATATAGTGTTGCCTCATCATCATCATCAGCCTATTAATGTCCCCACTGTTGGGGCGCAGGCCTCCCCTTGACCAAGTGGGTACGGGCCATGATCCACCGAAAGCAGGTCCAGTGCTGATTGGTGGATTTCACACACCTTCGGAAACTTTCCGTTTCCTCAGACATGCAGGTTTCCTCACGATGTTTTCCGTCACCGTTAGAGCAGTCGGTAAATGTACGTAAGTCTTCGAAAAAATCCGATAGTGCTGCCTACTGTATTTTAATTGGAAGGTGATATATGACTCTGTGCAGTGCAGAGTCAACCTGTGTTTCGGTTTGAAGGGTAAGAGAACCTGCGTAATTACCGGCAAATGAGGCACTCCATCCAAGTTATCAAGGTTACCAACGCATCTAAAACCCTCCAGAAAACCGTCTAAGCCTCCAAAGTTTATAAAGGAAGACGATATTACAATCGAAAATTGCTATTTAATATTTAATTAAAACACTATTTTCACACGACCATGAAAAATGAACCTCTTTACCTCTTGATTGTGGTTTCTTAATGAACCTATTACGAAATTGGAGTAGAAAAAGATATTAAGTAAGTAGGTAATAATAGATAGATAGAAAGATAGATAGATAGAAAACTACAAAAAAAATAAGTAAGCAAATGATGAACTAGTACTTTAGTACTTTATCATAAGGCACAGTCGACCACATGTCGAGCTTTTTTGGTCCCGTACACTATCTGGTAACTGGCATCTATAGATTTTTAATTGTTTGATTTATATATTTAATGTGTAATATGCTGTGAAACTGACAAATAAATAAAATATATAATATATGTAGAATATATAATATGTAGAATATATAATGTAGAATATATATAATATATGTATAATATATGTATAATATATGTATGTATAATATATACAGAGATCGAAAAACTGACGGCAATTAAGTACTTAGGCATTTTTATAGATGACAAACTCTCATGGGTGCCTCAGTGCAACTATATCTCTGGAAGACTCAGAAGGCTATTCCCAATCTTTCATAGACTTAAGATAATAGACGACAAGACGGTCAAGCGTACAATATACATAGCAATAGCAGAGTCGATGGTGCGTTACTGTGTCGCAGCGTGGGGTGGAGCCGCTAAAACTCATATTTTGGAAGTGGAGCGAGCCCAAAGAGCAACCCTAAAAGTTCTATTTAAGAAACCTTTTCTTCACCCGACGAGTGCCCTTTATAGAGAGACCGAAATGCTAACTGTCAGGAAACTGTTTTTAATGCACGTGACAAAGGAATTTGTAGACGATAAAAAACACGAAAATTTTAAACTCAGTGCCAGGCGAGGAGTAGAACCACTTACGCCCTTCTGCCGAACCAAATTTGCTCAAAGGTTCCGCAAATTTTTAGCACCTCTCGTGTTAAGGAAATTTCTTAAAACAGAAATTAATGAACGTACCTACTCTAAAAAAGGATTTCAAATGTGGATTAAGGATCTAGATTATAATGACACAGAAAATTTAATGGAAACTAAAAAGTAGCCAGACATACTAACAATAACAGGTGCATACACACACACATACACTCTCTCTCTCTCTCTCTCTCTCACACACACACACACACACACACACACACACACACACACACAAACACCCTCTCACAACAGTTTATTTTTTTATTTTATTTTTAAAATAATAATATTTTTAATCTAATTTTTATATAAGTGTATCCCCCAGGCCATTAATTAGACTTGCTATCTACTACGCTGCAAGACGGCCGATGAGGCCAGTGCAGGTAGTAGAGACCGATAATTACTTATACATTGTAACTACACTATTGTTAAGTGATTATATTTTGAATATTTTTGGGTTAATAAATATTTTTGTATTTTTGTATTTTGTATTTGTATGTCAACCTACCCAAAACGTCAAAATTTAAGAATCTGAAATGTATCATATTGCGCAGGCATAAGGTTGTGATTTAATTGAAGGTTTTTGACAGATGGTATACTGTGGTCGTCTGTACTTACACCATTTAATCAATACAACGATTTTAGTTAGGATTTTTTTTTCAGGAACTAGTGGAATAGCCCTACAAGACACGGAAGTTAAGAATAAAATAAGAATAGTCTATTTGTGCGGTAAGATTACAAAGTATTCATAGTCCATACACCAGTAGGAACTTAAGCATATGTTATATTAAACTAAATAAAGTTAGTGGGCAACAAGTTAGTTTACAATAAACGCTGACCTCCGAACTAGGAAGTTCCTGACAACTTTCGTTTCATAAGAATACGACAATATACAATCGATTTCCCAGTGATGCACAGATCAGCTCATTTGTTTAAAAAAAAGGTTACGTGATGGGCTTGTCAAGCAATCTTTTTAAACATATGACGAATTTCTAATATTGATATTAAATTAGGCATTGCAATACGTACCAACCGTAAGATACCTATCTTTACAATACCTATTTTTTTTTAGTACCTATTATTATTATTTTATTTTATTTTTTAATCTCTTCATTATTGAAAGTTTTAGTTTTAGACGTGGTGACGGCCGGTGGACCAGAGCCCTCACCGAGTGGTGGCCAAGGTCAGGGAAAAGAGGAGTAGGTCGTCCAGCAGCTCGATGGGCGGATGACATCACCAAAGTCGCATAGAAGACCTGGATCCGAATAGCACAGGATCGTATAGGGTGGCACAAAAGAGAGGAGGCTTATACCCTGCAGTGGGACGACATGGGCTGATGATGATGAATTGGAAATAACTAAATTATTATTATTATAAGTATGAATACTGAAAAATTTTCTTGTAACTTGTTTGTTATTATTAATAATAGTACATTATGATATAAGTGCGGTAAGTTGAAAATTACAGCCGAGGCGATATTGCTAGCCCGAGCCGTAGGCGAGGGCTATAAGGAAGCAGAGGCTGTAATTTTCAAAGCGCACGTATGTCATACGACGTTTTATAACATATTTACGAGGAAATAAATAAAACTTTGACTTTCTTAAACGAATAAATCTTTAATTACTTGTTAAAGCAGTTATAGAAATTTGAACAATTTTTAAAAGTGATTGTTACGTTGCCAGTTGCTTTTTAGCATTGAATAGTAGCACCACAATGAGCTTGACTTATATTTTTGAGAAAGTTCCATGAAATATGCTAAAAACACATTTTCTGAAAATGAATTTGCATCTTTGCTTGTTTTCCATATGATGAAATTTTGATACGCTTGTAAGTATCTATCGGTCGATTTTTCAGGCAAGAGGCTTAGAGTAGCCTTTTTCGCTGCGTTTAAGACTTGTGGCGGTGTCAAATTAATAAATTCATCACTACTTGACGACATTTTCAAATAAAAACAATACAGCGAAAAGAAAAAGCGCGCGGAATAATTTTACTTGTCCACAAATTAGCGATGCGCGCGCATCAACTTTTTTTAGGTAAAGGTACAAAAACAGCCAGTATTACTAATAAAGTAAATTAATATTTTTGTGTTTTTGTTACAGATAAATGGTTGTAATTTATTGTCAAAATTAATTAAATTAAAGAATTAAATCTTTATTTATTATATTTTATCTCCCAAAGTTAATTTTATTCATAAAATATTGACCACTTTTTTAACATAAAAACACTTTGCTAAGATTTTAAAAAGTATCGTTCATTTTTAGACGGAGCATCTTAAAAAACCGTACATGTTACTTTATTTAAAAAAACTCGTGCGTTTCACATTACTATAACGCACAAGTGCGTAATGAGATACATTACGATATTGAAATTGGTGTAATTACAGCCACTTTACGAGCAAATATGTTATAAAGATATTTTATTGTATTCCAACCAAATATACAAGTATATTTATCATTTTCGTGAACCTACCTATACTTAAGTAGGTAAGTACCTATGTTACAAGAAATCATGAGTGAATCAGCTGATGGAATTAAAGGTCATTGACCATTGGGTCAATGACCAAACAAATTGTTTTTCGCGTTAATTCTGTCTATACCTATATTCGTATAATTTGCGTTCTTAAACTTTGTTCTTAATTCTCCAATGCGGGAGGTCCGGGTTCGAAACCATGCAACGTACCAACCTACAAATCTGCACTTTTTGGTAGAGCATTTTAAAAAGACTGTAGATTCATTTTAGAACTTCAACACAAGTAAAAGTAAGTACAAATTAAGTTTTTACGATTTATATTAATGTGTAAGGAGAGCAGACAAGCAAACGGGCCATCTGATGGTAATTTTAAATTATCACCGTCGTCTTCCTTTGTAAACTTTGGAGGCTTAGACGGTTTTCTGGAGGGTTTTAGATGTGTTGGTAACCCTGAGAACTTAGGTGGAGTGCCTCATGTGCCGGTAATTACGCAGGCTCTCTTACCCTTCAAACCGAAACACAGGTTGACTCTGCACTGCACAGAGTCATATATCACCTTCCAATTAAAATACAGTAGGCAGCACTATCGGATATTTTCGAAGACTTACGTACATTTACCGACTGCTCTGACGGTGAAGGTAACCGTGAGGAAACCTGCATGTCTGAGGAAATGGAAAGTTTCCGAAGGCGTGTGAAATCCACCAATCAGCACTGGGACCTCGGTGGATCATGGCCCGTACCTTCTTGTGCAATGGGAGGCCTGTGCCCCAACAGTGTGGACGTTAATAGGCTGGTGATGATGATGAACTAAGAAAGCACCGAATTTTTTTCTTTCTTTCTTATAAGGAGGAGGACTAGCTAACCGGTCGTAAGTGGTCACCGTCGCCCAGACATCCGTAATGTTATTAGAGTTAGGTGGTTTAAGTTTGACCTCAAATGTTCAGGAAATCACATATGGAATCTTGAGAATCTGATGATGACCAGAAAAGAGTAAAGGGATCTTCCCAATGTTAATAATAATAATGTTATAATCTTTTATTTAATATTGCGGTGCCCTACTCAGGGTTTCATGTATGACCAGATAATATACATTTTTAAGACCAATTGTAACACATGAAAAGCAATAAATGGTATGAGTATGAGTAAGTCGGGGGTTTCTTAAATCTTTAATTTACCTCTGTCTGTGTGCAATAATGAATATTGCTCTTATCTTTCTTCAAAAAGATCAAATATACGAGTAAGTAAGTAATTCAAGTAATGGAAATCCAAAGCAAATTGCTGAGTATCGAACTCATAAAATATGTAGAGAAGAGATACAGAAAGCTTTAGGTATTCTTTGAAGCCCTTTACAAGCATTAATCCAGATTAGAAAAAAACAAAAGAAAAAACTTCAAACAGAAAGGGCGGAACAAAGGGAGCTAAGCTAACGCCAAATATTAAATTACTCAATATTTCATACCGATACTAATTTCGCTATCTTAACCCTTTGCCGGCCGCGGAACGACACAAAATATTACAAAAAAAAAATACCAGAAGAAAAAACGTCCCAAGCTTAATTGACATTCTTTATGAGCGTCAGTCTTGGGGATATTTTTTAATTAGATATATTTTATGGGCTTTTTTTCGAAAGGGGAATGAGCGCGAATAAAGGGTTAACATTTGTTTGAGCTGGGGGGTTTTGGGGGGTCAATATTACCCGCCTTCGTAATCAGCCGGGAAAAAATGGTCGATTAGGCCCCTCTAGTGACGTTAATTTAAGGTCATTGGTGGGGTACGTGCTTAAGGTGAGACTGAGGGGGGTTTCCTTAAGTGTCTCCTTAATTAGAATATTTTCCGAATGGTGATTGTTTTTAAGTTAAACGTAAAAAGACTGGTATTTACGCATTGGTCATTGAGGTTTTAGTTGAGGTTTACAATGTTGCTTTTCATCATTAGACAAAGAAATGTAAAACAAACCTTGAACTACCAGGAAAATGAATGTCATAGATCTGCTATTTTCATCATTAGACAAAGAAATGTAAAACAAACCTTGAACTACCAGGAAAATGAATGTCATAGATCTGCTATTTTCATCATTAGACAAAGAAATGTAATACAAACATTGAACTACAAGGAAATGAATGTCATAGATCTGCTATTTTCATCATTAGACAAAGAAATGTAAAACAAACTTTGAACTTAAGGAAAATGAATGTCATAGATCTGCTATTTTCATTATTAGACAAAGAAATGTAAAACAAACTTTGAACTTAAGGAAAATGAATGTCATAGATCTGCTATTTTCATTATTAGACAAAGAAATGTAAAACAAACTATGAACTACAAGGAAAATGAATGTCATAGATCTGCTATTTTCATTATTAGACAAAGAAATGTAAAACAAACATTGAACTACAAGGAAATGAATGTCATAGATCTGCTATTTTCATTATTAGACAAAGAAATGTAAAACAAACCTTGAACTACAAGGAAAATGAATGTCATAGATCTGCTATTTTCATCATTAGACAAAGAAATGTAAAACAAACCTTGAACTACAAGGAAAATGAATGTCATAGATATGCTATTTTCATTATTAGACAAAGAAATGTAAAACAAACTATGAACTACAAGGAAAATGTATGTCATATGTCTGCTATTTTCATCATTAGACAAAGAAATGTAAAACAAACTTTGAACTACAAGGAAAATGTATGTCATAGATCTGCTATTTTCATCATTAGACAAAGAAATGTAAAACAAACTTTGAACTTAAGGAAAATGAATGTCATAGATCTGCTATTTTCATTATTAGACAAAGAAATGTAAAACAAACTATGAACTACAAGGAAAATGAATGTCATAGATCTGCTATTTTCATTATTAGACAAAGAAATGTAATACAAACATTGAACTACAAGGAAAATGTATGTCATAGATCTGCTATTTTCATCATTAGACAAAGAAATGTAAAACAAACTTTGAACTTAAGGAAAATGAATGTCATAGATCTGCTATTTTCATTATTAGACAAAGAAATGTAAAACAAACTATGAACTACAAGGAAAATGAATGTCATAGATCTGCTATTTTCATTATTAGACAAAGAAATGTAATACAAACATTGAACTACAAGGAAATGAATGTCATAGATCTGCTATTTTCATCATTAGACAAAGAAATGTAAAACAAACTTTGAACTACAAGGAAAATGAATGTCATAGATCTGCTATTTTCATCATTAGACAAAGAAATGTAAAACAAACTTTGAACTACAAGGAAATGATTGTCATAGATCTGCTATTTTCATTATTAGACAAAGAAATGTAAAACAAACTATGAACTACAAGGAAAATGAATGTCATAGATCTGCTATTTTCATTATTAGACAAAGAAATGTAAAACAAACTTTGAACTACAAGGAAATGAATGTCATAGATCTGTTATTTTCATTATTAGACAAAGAAATGTAAAACAAACCTTGAACTACAAGGAAAATGAATGTCATAGATCTGCTATTTTCATCATTAGACAAAGAAATGTAAAACAAACGTTGAACTACAAGGAAAATGAATGTCATAGATCTGCTATTTTCATCATTAGACAAAGAAATGTAAAACAAACCTTGAACTACAAGGAAAATGAATGTCATAGATCTGCTATTTTCATCATTAGACAAAGAAATGTAAAACAAACCTTGAACTACAAGGAAAATGAATGTCATAGATATGCTATTTTCATTATTAGACAAAGAAATGTAAAACAAACTATGAACTACAAGGAAAATGTATGTCATATGTCTGCTATTTTCATCATTAGACAAAGAAATGTTATACAAACATTGGACTACAAGGAAAATGAATGTCATAGATCTGCTATTTTCATTATTAGACAAAGAAATGTAAAACAAACCTTGAACTACAAGGATAATGAATGTCATAGATCTGCTATTTTCATTATTAGACAAAGAAATGTAAAACAAACCTTGAACTACAAGGATAATGAATGTCATAGATCTGCTATTTTCATAATTAGACAAAGAAATGTGAAACAAACCTTGAACTACAAGGATAATGAATGTCATAGATCTGCTATTTTCATTATTAGACAAAGAAATGTAAAACAAACCTTGAACTACAAGGATAATGAATGTCATAGATCTGCTATTTTCATAATTAGACAAAGAAATGTAAAACAAACTTTGAACTACAAGGAAATGAATGTCATAGATATGCTATTTTCATTATTAGACAAAGAAATGTAAAACAAACATTGAACTACAAGGAAATGATTGTCATAGATCTGCTATTTTCATCATTAGACAAAGAAATGTAAAACAAACTTTGAACTACAAGGAAAATGAATGTCATAGATCTGCTATTTTCATCATTAGACAAAGAAATGTAAAACAAACTTTGGACTACAAGGAAAATGAATGTCATAGATCTGCTATTTTCATCATTAGACAAAGAAATGTAAAACAAACTTTGAACTACAAGGAAAATGAATGTCATAGATCTGCTATTTTCATTATTAGACAAAGAAATGTAAAACAAACTATGAACTACAAGGAAAATGAATGTCATAGATCTGCTATTTTCTCACTTTCAATGGCCTCAAGTAGCTTTTCCTTTCTATTTAACAATAAACAAACCATATTTTTTTTAAACTAGTAAACATGTAACGATGTCGACTTCATCGTCCATATCGTCCTCGCCATCAATTTCAACCTCATTGTTAGTGTCTATCTCACCTCATATCGTGTTGGCATCTTCAATACTTCATCTATATTTTCAAAATTCAAAACATATTCCCATTCCATTTCTAAATTCCGATAATTTCATTGTTTTTACTTTCTCTCTGTATTTTGTCCTGAACGGACGTATGTTCGTTTTATAAAATTGTCTCCTACTTACTACCTATTCTGTTCCTGATAAATATAATATCTACTATTACCAAGTTCTTCTATTACTGCATCTGCACACTGTCCTAGAACCCTGCTAGCCGGCACCTAGAGGGCAGACTGTAGCAACCTGATGGTGAATGGTCACCATAGCCCAAAGACAATAGATACATGGTTTAAACGCCAGGAGACTGGCGCAAGCGTCGCCTGATCGAATCCACCTCTGAACGGTTCTGGTAGGTGGGATTGTACCACTCCTTGCACAAGTATTTTAGCGTGGTTTTTTGGAGGTTAATGAAGAATCTTGGTAATGTATAAACCGTATATTAGGAATGTTTAAAAAAATCACATTACTATAATCATCTATAATGCTAGAGAGTTTTTAATGCACTGCTAGCTTACCTTGATAACTTAGGTCAGGGGCCAATTCGCCTAAATTACAACCTAGGTAGTTCTATTTTTATCCAATTTCAATTTAGATTTCGTTCCAATTCTATTTGGACACCAAATCGCATTCTGCTGACGCTTAACTCTACCACTGCCACCTTTCGAATTACTATCGATCGAGCGAAAGTACCTTTGGAGGAACTTATGTTAGATCGTTATATTTGACAGTTGAAGCGTTTTGTTACCGTTCAACTGCGATTCCGTATAAACTAAACGTTTAAGTAGAATGCACAAATACGTTACTATTCGATCGATCGTTGACTCGATCGGAACAACTGAAATTTGATCGTTAGTGGATGTAGAATACGAAACACGTCATAACGATGCAGTTTAGATTCTATTTAGTTACGTTGTATTTAGTGGAATCGATTTCCTGTGGCGTATCGGTAATACGCTGAATATTTTACCCTTCAAACTGAAACAAAGCAATGCTGCAACGCAGGAAATAAGTAAAACAGTAGTACCTACCCAGATTAACTCCACACACAGTCATACCATCAGTTTCTTTATCTGTATGCGATAAGAAAGATGACAGGTTCCTGACGGGGGGTGGGGGATATCGTCAGATCAGCAGCCGAATTAAGTCCGATTGAAATTTGTCATTAATCCAATTGATAACTAATTGTTGACCTTCACTTCGCATTAATGGCGATAACTGTTTCAATAGATCAGTAAACTAATGACTAATTCGACCTTGAATAAAATTACGTGTAATATTGTATTTTGTTTATATGACTATTAGGTATAAAATAGCAAGACAAAGGCGTTTTCAGAAATTTCACAAACACTTATTGGTTGATTTTGAGCGTCGGTGGCACAGTGGCTAGGACACCGGACTCCCGTACGGGAAGTCCGTATTCGAAACCGTGCAGTGCCATGTACCAATGAGTTTCTTTTTTCGAAGATACGTACATTTACCGACTGCTCTAACGGTGAAAGAAACCTGCACAATGAGATGACCAGTGTGTAAAATGGGGTAGGCACAAAAGATCCTCAAGGGTCGAAGTGCCACTGGGTTATTCCCGTCCCCCTATCATAAGATAAGATATTGGTTGGTTTAGAATTTTTATATTCTACTTCGCGGTCATACTCATGCAACGAGTACTTTTGCTTTATAGGTCTATGAACAATAATATTTTGACTGTATTTTTGTCTGTAGACAGTGCACAAAAGATCCTCAAGGGTCGAAGTGCCGCTGCGTTGTTCCCGGCCCCCCATAATAAGATAAGATATCTCAGAACCTTCTCTTTTTGCCTATTCAAAAGCAAAACCCTGCCCTTTATATGAAGAACCTAGTCATCGCCTATCCTCTAATTGACCAGTAATGTGACCACAATCTGACCAATTCGGTATGTAAGGTACCGAAGCAACCTCGCTACTGATAGGAAGCAGCACGAATTGGCCCTTGACACAGTTAGCAAATTACGTATTTTGACGCATTATTGAGACGAAACTGAAACAATGAATTCTTAGTAAATAAAGAAGATAACCCTATAGTAGCACAACGGTACTTAGAAATTCAACTTTGCGTGGGTACATACAGTTTCTGACTTGAGTTCAATGTGTTTTTGGGTTTTTTCCAAGGCAACTATACCGACGGTAAAGGAAAACATCGTGAATAAAAATGGAAGGCAAAAATAGCAAAACCACGCCAGCCAAGGAAGTTGTTTCATCACTGAAGAATAAGACTTAGGTATCGAAACCTTGCAGTGCATGTACCGATTAGTTTTTCGTATTATTCGAAGACTTACGTACATTTACCGACTGCTCTTACGGTGAAGGAAAACATCGTGACGAAACCTGCACACTGAGATGACCAGTGTGTAAAATGGGGTAGGCACAAAAGATCCTCAAGGGTCGAAGTGCCGCTCGGTTATTACCGGCCCCCTATCATAAGATAAGATAGGTATATTTATCACTGTCAAGTGTTTCATTATGAGTACAATGTCAAACATACTTTTTGGAATTCATAAATAAACTTTACACCCCTTTACATCGATCAACTGTTAGGTGTATATTTCTAAGCCGTGGAACAAATCATTAGTGTGTCACGACCACGTCACAAGTATGTATGTATAGTACGGAGTACGGGTCAATAACCCGTAAAACACATGCAAACTAACAAGTTTAACCTTCGATTCGGCGAGCTGGGCAAAAAATATACCGCTATTTCAAAGTCACTGTGCCAAATAATAATCTTGTTAATTTATCACTTTATATTGAAAGGAAGACTATATAGATTCAACCTGGGAACTACCACCATTTCTACCACAAAGCATTGCTGTGTTTAGGTTTATAGGGAAGATCGCCAGCGTAATTACCGGCACTCTTTTTTTTAATCTTATGATGGGGGCCGGGATTAATCCAGCGGAACTTCGACCCTTGAGGATCTTTTGTGCCTACCCCATTTTACACACTGGTCATCTCAGTGTGCAGGTTTCCTTACGATGTTTTCCTTCACCGTTAAAGCAGACGGTAAATGTACATAAGTCTTCGAAAAATACGAAAAACTCATTGGTACATGGCATGGCACGGTTTCGAACCCGGACCGCGCATGGGAGATCGGTGCCCTAGCCACTGTGCCACCGACGCTCTGCACTCTGTCTAAGTCTCAAGGTTAGCGAAGAAACACATCGTAAACCCTCTAATAATAATAGTGATGTCTCACCATCATCTCATCTCAATGTCTATAAGCAATGGTAACCATTCATGGCATTATGGCCCGTTTTCCCGTCTGTTCTGCTTGCACAATAATAAAAAAAAAAACATTGGTGGTCACTTATGTTTTCTTTGGACAAAACTCGATGTAATTTTGCTCACCATTCCTTCGCAATGGAAATTCCCCGCTACACAAAACTAAAAATTGAGAATTATTGTTGTAAATCCCACGAAAAAGGACTGGATTTTAAAAAGGAAAATGGGTACAGAATCGTTTCTAAAATTGTAATTTCAAAGAAATAGATTTCAATGATTTGCGTAATATTAGTGTCAACGCATAAGATCATTACTAAGTATTTGGCATAGTGGCGGTACAGTTTTTTGTGGTGGCGAGTGGGCGAGGTGTTTATTTTTTAACACTTCCTTCTTCTTCTTCTTTTCAGCCTAACGTAACCCATCGTTGGGTATAGGCCTCTTCATGTGCACGCCATTCTCCTCGGTCTCTAGCCATTCGCATCCACATCCTCCCCACCGTCTTCACAATGTCGTCGGTCCACCTCGCGCGCTGCCTCCCGACACTCCTGCGCCCCACTCGGAGTCGCCACTCGAGCAGTCTTCGGGGCCACCTATCCTGCATTCTACCCATCTCCACTTAGACCTGGACACTATACTACGTGAAATGATCTTCCGACGTTTTTTCTGTAGACCTATTGATGTTTCAAAAGAAAATCGGTTGCTCATTAGCAATATCCCTAGTGGTTACAGGCGAGGGTGACCACTTACCAAAATCAATCACAGCATATATTTTTATCTATTAGTCATAAATGCCTTAAAAATGGTCCTGCTAGCCCATTTAAAACTAATATTTCCAAGTGGCTTCTTAACAAATGTTATTACTCCATAAAAGAGTATCTCAACGACACTAACAAATAGCAGAAAAGATTTGCATACCGTTGTCGGTGGAACATATGATACCTATGCTTTTTAAATCACCTATATTTTTCACTATGTTCTGGCAAATATATTTCATTTCATATCATTTCAATGCAACTTATCGAATGATAATCCAAAGCGTTACATTTGTCAGATTGCTATACAAATAGACTTAGAAAACACATGTCAACTATAAAGAGACAGATCTTTCTAAATCTAAAGCTAGCTCTATCATTAATGACTATGAGTTTATATTGAGGTCAAATACGGGTTAAGTTTAAATAAACTGTTATTGTTTGAAACTGTACTAGCCCACGCATAGTTTCAATTTCTAAGTACCTACCGTTGTAGTATTATTTATTAAGAACTAGTTCGTAGGCGTTGCACTTTATCGTAACCTGATAGGTCTACCTACTTATAATTCTGCGAAACGAAAGTGTTACATTGTGAAACCACACTGAAAAAAATATTTCGCTATATGTGATTCAAATCAAATCAAAATTCATTTTTACAACGTAATTTTTTGTTACTCTACCACCGCTTCGTAAGGTGCTGTAGCTGAAAGGAAAGAAGCGGCGCAAGAAACTTTCAGCAGCACATCTTTTGAAATAAATATATCTTACAATAATTATTATCACCTATATGTACACAATGTGCAGAGTTGGAGCTGAATTTACGACCAATCCTCTTTATCATTTAAGTAGTCATTTATTTTATAATAACCCTTTTTACATAAGGTCCGTCTTATATGGGTATTAAATGATTAACCAAAGCTTCTTAGAGTGTCGGTGGCCTAGTGGCTAGGACACCGGATTCCCATGCGGGAGGTCCGGGTTCGTATACCGTGCAGTGCCATGTACCAATGAATTTTTCGTATTTTTCGAAGATTTACGTACGTTTACCGACTGCTCTAATGGTGAAGGAAAAATTGTGAGGAAACCTGCACACTGAGATTACCAGTGTATAAAATGGCAATGGCCGTGCAGTGCCATGTACCAATGAGTTTCTTTTTTCGAAGACTTACGTACATTTACCGACTGCTCTAACGGTGAAAGAAACCTGCACAATGAGATGACCAGCGTATAAAATGGGGTTGGCACAAAAGATCCTCAAGGGTCGAAGTGCCGTTGGGTTATTCCCGGCCCATAAGATAGGATAACCAAAGACTTCTCCACCTGTAAAATGAAAACAGTGACTACGAAACGTTTGGTAACATTTAACCAAAGCCAAAGAATATCGGGCGAAAATCCATACAAAACGAGGCCACATAACAGATACGAGTACACCAGCACCAGAACGATTATGAGGAACCGTGAAGTGTTCATTTTCTTGGGGAATTCGCGCCGAGACATCTCGGTGAGAATTCTTACCATGACTACTCATGGTTGTTGCCAGCTCTACAGCAACAATAATGGCGACAGCAACAGATATCAAGAACGACGTGTATTGTAATCCTAATTCAGATTTTACATTATAAAATGGTTCTAATGCTGCGTGGAACACTTTACTTATATCACTTTTATCTGTATTACGGTTTCTGTTAATTTTAATGACTGGAAAATGGATATAAGTGACTCCCAAAAAGCCACAATGGCGACAGATCTCAACAAAGACGTGTATCGAAATCGCGGTTCATTTTTTTCACTATAAAGTGATTCTGGCGCTGCGTTGAGCATCTTCATGACCTAAACTTTTATTAATTTAAACTGTAGTAGGTTTCCGCCAACTTTGGCGACTGGAAAATGGATATGGCCAACCCAAAAAGGCCCGTTCTCCTTTACATGTACATAGTAAACCATTTTTGATAATTTGAAATTAACTTTGGTAATCGACTTGATACAGTTTTAAAACCGAAGTACGTATTTAAGTAAGTAATACGTTTAATTCACACACAGCAATGACCGAAACAGTTATAATTATGATAAAATAATTATGTAGTCAAAGGTAAACATACTGAAATCATGTCTGATGGTCTGTTGTTGTTGTGAAAAGGGCCTCAACTCAGCTTATTGCTGCAGACAAGAATGCCTCCAGCGCTGGTATTCTGTTGGACCATGACCGATGGCTGGCCACAACCTGTCCAAGAGGACAAAGATACGACACAAATAGATTTAATTGAAGATAGGTAGTATTAATAAGTGAAAAATATATAGGAAGTATTAATAGTTTGGTGATCCCTATCCCTTATGTTTTTGCAATCAGCCCTAAGTCCACTGGAGTTATATTATTTTCTGAACTGAATGAAACTGAAGTGTTTCCTAAATCTCTATCTGAATCAGAGTAGATAATAGCTGTAATTCAGTGGGCAAGGACTCCGTCGTCGATTGGGAAATCAAATCACTGTACCTACTTTAACAAAGATAGATTTGATGATATAATAGAGACTTATTTATTTCCCCTATATGAAGGTCAATATTCGGAGATAACGGATATGAAGAAAGACTCTGGAGCGTCACACTAATTTTATTGCGAAATTCTAGATTTATCTTAACGCTAAGACGTAAACAACAAATAAAGATCGCTTACCCCAAATTGATTGCAAAAAGAAATGCAATTACTATTGATTAGTTAGACAAAACCTTGAAGGAAAGCATGTAGCCGGTCAGGCAGAGCGTGAACGCGAAGTTTCTTACTCCAACCGGTGATAATTTACAACACTCACTTAGTAAGACTAGAAAATTGAACCCGGAACCGTCCGTAACGACAGCAGCTAGCTAACTGAGTTGTTCTAAACAGACTGTCAAGTAGGAGGTTCATGACCATGAGTCATAGACATTATGGTCCGACGGTCCACTTTCTACCTGCTTCGATGACTCAACAACCACCGATCTTCGTTTGGTTTGATTCTAAGAAGAGGAAATTTTTGAGATAAGGCATCCTAAAGGGTCACGCGTCACGGACTTGTCTGATCCGGTGAAGGTGTCGCTGTTGGTAGCTGTCAGAGAAAAGTGTCAACATTAATAACGTTAGTCAAAATCAAAATATTTTTTATTGTAAGTAAGTACCTTATAGTACATTTTTACTCTACCACCGCTTCGTAAGGTGCTATAGCTGAAAGGAAAGAAGCGGCGCAAGATACTTTCAGCAGCACATCTTTTGAAATACTGTAAAAATAGTTTTAGCCACCGGAACAGATAAGTTTGTGCCTGCGGATAACACGATATATTTTGTATTTCGTCTTATGGTTACTCGCAGCTCAGAAAAAATACAGCTCTTCGATTAGTTAGATTAACCTTAATAGCAGAGTATTATATCCTAGAAATTAATAAGTAATAAACCTTAAAATCACGTCTACCGTACACATTGTTAATTACTATACGTTTATCTTGTATTTCCCTAAGCTAAGTGGATTGTTTTTTTTTAGAGAAATAAATGTCTTACGCTTAAACCGTGAAGTTAATCCCTTTAATGCAAGGTCCGGCGAAATTAGTTGAAGAATTTGAAGTTCCACACTAAAATGCGTAACAGCACATCTGACTAAAAGCACCTTTTTATTAAAAATTATAATATATAATATTTTGACGAAAAGACCAATCGCGACGAACCCAAAATTTGACTTTGACTTTTTCTTTTATTACAAGGAGAACAATTGAAATTAAAAACGTTTATTTAGCGCTGTAAACACCAGAATATAGAACACAATACAGAAGTATACAAAGATTAATACATGCAGCACAGAACATCCGGTGCGGTACAGTGCCAAAAAGGGTAAACCAGCTCAGCATAATGCTGAGGCAAGCCACAGCGCTGATTTTCAGCTGGCCTCTCAGTGACTGCACGGACGAAGAAAGCGTGTGCGTGTTGTGTTGTATGAATGGGTTTGTTTTTATGAATGAGGATATTAGTGTGTATGTGAGGTACTGAGTGTGTGGGAGGGTGATGGCATGGTGCGGGTTGTATTTACATGGTATTATGTGTGTGGATAGTAGTCAACAGTAGACGTATAAGATTACCGAGCACATCCAGATTGTGAAAGGCAGTAGTTGCAGGGCACCTAAGGAATGTACGGAGCAGTGTCCGATTTTTGTAAGTCAATTAAATAGATTTTAAGTTTTCTCCTAAAGGTGTCCAAGAGACGAGCAAACGGGCCATCTGATGGCAAGTGGTCATCACAGTTGCCCACGGAAATCTCAACCCACTATAAAGTTTTTAGAAGGTTTTCGATGTGCAGTTAACCTTCAAAACTTAGGTGGAGTGCCTCATGTGCTAGCAAAGCAATCTCTACTACTTTGCGGCAGAAATATGTAAGAGGTTGGTACTACGCCAGGCTGACTCCGCACAGAGCCATACTACCTTCAAGACCATAATAAACACTTAACTAATGATCCATTTATACTGATGATCAATTTGGTATGGCATTGTAGTAACGGGCTGGTTTCCGCAACTCGACGTCCAGCGCCTATTTTGCGTGTGATGGAAAAACAAGCCACCCCAACCTCGCCAGCAGTCCAGCAGTCTTTCAATGAGGACATTATTGTCCTACAGGAGTAGGACTTCGGGAAGTAACATAAGGGGTGCCGAGGCTTTCCCTCCGGAAGGATGGTGACCTCACTGCATTCCAATAGCACATACCAATGGGTATTACAGTGAAAGTTATAAATGTTATATGGTGAAAGTGTAGTTTGGTAAAACCAACTTTTGTATGAGTCAGAGTTATTCTTCATCCATAAAGTCAAAAGCGAACAACCGTGTACTATATAGTGGAGCCTGTACAAACAAAAAAATCTAGAAGGATCTTCCGCATAGCGATGTATAGGGATTTGATAAAGATTACTACTATTGCGCTGGCGCAGCGACCTGAAGTGGATCTTGGCCTCCGATACCAAAGAGCGCCATTGCTCTCTCTCCTGCAGTCTCGAGCCAGTCAGCCGCGTGGAGCTCACGCAAATCCTTCTCCACTTCACCGCGCCAGCGGTATCTGGGACGTCCGACCGGATGTTGTCCGTTAGGGCGACCCACATACGCTCGTTTTACTGCCCAGTCCTCCCCCATCCTGGTGACATGTCCGAGCCATCGGAGTCGAGCTGATTTCGTTTCTCCAAATGACAAAGATTACATTTTATGACTTTTTTGGCCTATGGCTTGAAAAAGAAGAAAATTGATTTGATAATGCTGTAACTGTAATATGTACCTAAAAAATTTGCTGTATGCAGCAAAGTCTCTGTTAACTGACCTCAGTGAATGGTATGGACACTCTCTCAGATCCATAAACCCAATTGTTATCATCACAAGGAAGCTAAAGTCAGCTACATATTGTCATCCATTTTAATATAAAATTATAATGGAGATTTTACCACATAATCGTGTTGTGTCCCGCAACCAGCGCTCCATCTAGCATGTTAGGCGAGACCTGAAAACCAGCGTGTCGCTGAGGTCTCGACCATTTCATTCTACACATAGGTCAATGCGTGTTATATATATATTTTGTTTATAGGTTAAGAATTAGAATAAAATAACAATATTGTACCTTTTAACTAATGTGTGAATGAATAAATACTCTTTTATTTATTTATTTATTATTATTATTGTCGCCAATAAAAATTAACGCAATGACATTATTTCACTATGCACTGGCATAAATAATCAAACTAGGTAGGTACTTCGTTTATTTCAAAAATAACAAAACTTTGTCAGAAAGTTCAATTGAAATTAGCAAAAGTGGTTTACTACATTTAAAGGTGGTTTTGGTTATGAGTTATAGTCACAGTTTTCACGTTACAAATAAAGAAAGCTTTGGTTATACATCGAAACATTTTTCTCAGTGTGTGGTTTTGTTTTTTACCATCGCCTTTGAAGAGCATATTTTACAATTTGTTTTAAAACAAATTGTAAAATATGCTCTTCAAAGGCGATGGTAAAAAACCTCTTTGAAATCAGATACGTTTTAGTAGAAATTGATTATGGTATAATCTACACGTGTGCTACCATACGATACGTGATAAAATTAAAAACTTATTGATAGTAATATTACGCATTACGTGTTGAACTGACTCTACTTTTGTAAACGTTTTATTTATGCAGATCTGCAGTTTAAAAGAATGTGGTTTTTAGTAATTTTTCCACGTAGTATTTAGGTAATAGGTACAGTAATAAACATTAGGTAGTAGTAGTAACTTAGTAGGTAGGTAAGTATAATAATAAACCTTGTATTATTCTATGTGAAAGTTTCCTTGTACTACCGAATATCAGCAATGAAAAGAAAGGCAAAACGATTACAGATTGCATGACGTTTCACGCACAAGTGTACGTCATTCGGGTTGATATTATTAACGATTTGCACAATGTACCTAGATACAGTCTTATATTACTGTTACAATTGTTGTTTGTTGTTTTAAGGCAAAGGGAACTGAGGCCATGCAGCCATGTCTGATGTAAACAACTCTTCCAAGTCTTCATTAAAATGCTGGTGTGACACATTTCAATGCTATCTGGGAGAATCTTCCACGCTTCTGCACCATCCGAACCAAAGAAGAAGGCGTCCCGGACGCAGTATGGCTCTTCAAAATCCAGCCAAGTACGGATCGGGCTGCAGCGTCTTATTTGACTTTACTTCACTGTCCCACACATTATTCACATCTTGTCGAAGTTCTTCGAACAAGAAACACCATTCTTACTATAAAAGCACTACTGTGAAACAATTTGCAAGACAAAACGAAACACAGCTGACGTGGATGCCTCAAAAGCGCGGGAAAAACTTACTGTTACAAATTCAACTCGTAATAAAAAAAATTAATACAATATATCGGTGTGCAAATGCATCATCATCAGCCTATTAATGTCCCCACTGTTGGGGCACAGGCCTCACCTTGCACAAGGGTACGGGCCATGATCCACCGAGCGGGCCCAGTGCTGATTTGTGGATCTTTTGGTTCCGTCACGATGTTTTACTTCACCGTTAGAAGAATGCATGAATGTAATTAATTTAATAATTTAAAAATCATGGAATATATTTTTATATTTTAATGGTAAACTTTGTATGTATAAAGTCTGGTATCCAATAATTATATCTTATCTTATCTTATGACAGGGGCCAGGGATAACCCCAACGGCACTTCGACCCTCAGGGATCTTTTGTGCTCACCCCTTACCTTAGTCTCATTCCTGTTCCTTAAAGATGCTTTGCATCAAGGACGCTGTACAGCTTACAGGAAGGAGCCTATAGTCCTCTGGTTTCGGGTAGGTGACCCCCAGAAAACTCATACGCTCTCCAGCCAGCGAGTCACATTCAGACAGCAAGTGTTCCATTGACTCAACGCTGTCACCACAGGCTCTACAGGTGGGATTGTCTGCCAGTCTCATCTTGTGTAGGAGGCTCTTAGTGCCAAAATGACCTGTGAACGCCCCTACAATGAGACGGATGAGACTCCTGCTATAGTTGTAAATTTTCCTGCACCCAGCCGTGCCACCATTTCACGACCACCACATCACCATCTAATAATGGTAATACTCGGTTGGTTGATGACGTACATTGTGCGGTGAAACGTCATGCAATCCGTAGTCGATATCTGGTGAAGATTGAGTCGTCTTCTTGTGCCATGATCATGTTTCGGTTTGGCGTAATTACCAGCCCATGAGACACCCATGCATCTAACCCTACAAAGGTTAACAGCGCATCGAAACCTTACTCTTCACCTGTGTACCTACCATTGTTTAGCCATACATTTTACTCTGCTTTCAACCCTGGGGAGAAACTAAAATAAAAACCTTCCTCTTTGATAATAACTCTCTATTAACAAAATGAGGTGTTTATGGTTGGGTGACTGATTGTTTTCCTCAAACTTCAAAATACGTAGCTACCGTCTCACCCCCCTCGTTTTTAGTTGAGCATTTTTTTTGATAATGACGGATGTATAACCTTCTATTGTACGTTAAAGGTAAGGATTCATTAAAATACATGATATCCCTTTCTACGCCGTAGCTCTAGCTAGATAGAGATGACATGAGACTTTAGGAAGCCTTCACATTAAGGACGTTTCTTGCAACTCTACTTTAGTAGTGGTAGATCCTAATGTGTAGGATCCCCTGGGGTGGTACCACCCTCTTATCTATTTCTGCCGTGAAGCAGAAATGCTTGCATTTCTGTGTTTCGGTTTGAAGGGTAAGAGAGCCAGCGTAATTTCCGGCACATGAGGCAATCCATCTTAGTCCTCAAGGTTAGCAGCGCATCAAAAACCCTCTAATATTAACACAGTGAGGTGAGATGTCTATGGGCGACGGTGATCATATAACGTCAGGTGGCCCGTTTGCTCGTCTGCTCTTCTTATATAATAAAAAAAAACTCATAGGAGTGCCGAATGATTCGGATGTGAATTAAACATACAACAAAATAATAAGACAACCTAAATGCTAATAACATAATGAATTTTAGATTCACATGCCAGAAACGATAACAGGAAAGATCCCCCACCAAGTTTAAAAATAAATTGAAAAAAAATATATTAAATCAAACTTACAAAAAAAGTAAAGCTGGCTGAAAATATCCAAATAAATGCACACACGATTTAAAAAAAAACTACTTCACGCTTTTCTGTTTTTGAAAACACTGTTATTTTCTTTTAAATATTTGAAATTGGAATGACACATCGACACAGCGATTGGTTTGGTTTGCTACTAACCGAATGGGCAACCGGCCAGTGCTCTACCAGCGTTGTGCGCTAGAAATATTATTGACATTGAAGCGCTATTGTGGCGCTACATTATATTAGAGAAATAAAATTAGAAAACTAACTGAGACATTTAAATAAAAATAAAAATGCCTGCAGTACCTATTTAGAGATATTAGTAAACTTCTCATATTATTAGCATAAAAGTCCGCAGTTTCATGCATGTTACATAGGCCAAAAGGCCCAACACACCAGAGTATATCCTTTGGTACTGTTCGCAAATATGTAAACAAACCTTTTTATTCGTTCGGACAAAATGTAGGTAGATTAATACTGTGCCGGATCGCGATATAGTCCTACTTGCTTTTTTCTTTGTTTATGTTCGACGAGCGTCTCCCCACACTGGCCATCGACCAACCAGAACCGTTTGACCGCCAACTTGGCTGCGTGTTTTGTCGTGTGCTTCCCGAAGACAATCTTATCTTATGATATGCCAGGAATAACCCAGCGGCACTTCGACCATTGAGGATCTTTTGTGCCTACCCCATTTTACACACTAGTCATCTCAGAAAGCAGGTTTCACGATGTTTTCCTTCACCGTTAGAGGAGTCGGTAAATGTACGTAAGTCTTTGAAAAATACGAAAAACTCATTGGTACATGGCACGGCATAGTTTCGAACCCGGACCTCCCGCATGGGACTCTGGTGTCCTAGCCACCGTGCTACCAACGCTCCCTAACTCCGAAGACAAAGAAATTGCTCGAACATTGACTGTTTCGCTAATCTTTTGTGCCGTAGTTGTTAAATTGGTGTTTGCTTAAATCTGTTGTGACGCATGAACCTCCCATGGAGCTCCCACACTCAGTGCAAGCTGTACTGCATCCTGTGACGTCATCCGCCATCTTATCAGACGCAAGGAGAGGAGTCGACAACAAGATCGAAACGAGTTATGCTATACTTTTGCACATATTTTTTTTGTTAATTAAGTTGTTTTGTATTTTGTATGTGTGTATAATAAAGATTATAAGATCAAAGCAGGTGGGCTTATATGATCATCTGTGTAACTACCATAATCTATTCCGCATTTTGTCCGAAAAACCCCAAATACAGTCAACTATTCGTATTTTCCCCAAAACCCCAGCGACCTATTCGCTATTCGTAACTTTCATATCCAGGTAATTTGACAGTTTCATACGAATGTCAAGAAATCATAACTAAAACTTATTGCGACATGCAGAGTTCCAGAGCTTGATGTATATTATTGTACATAGGATTTTTACTTTTCTTTTTCTGTTGTATTAGTCATAGAAAAATAACAAATATTTATTCCGATTCTGAATCTCTATAGAACCACAAATTAGAACCATAAATAAAGAAAGAAAGAATAAACACTTTATTTCCAAAATTTTTATTTCCAAAAAAAAACACACACACACACACACCATCGTTAACCTTTATTATTGTTCTTTTTTTTCTTTCTTTCAAATTTTCACAGTTTTTATATTTTACCATGTTCTGTGACATGTTCATTTCCAGTGGTCACAGAAGAGACCTGTCCTCCGAGATACAGGAACTTCCTAATTCGGAGGTCAGCGTGGCCTAGTCTCAGTAGTCCGATGGTTTAGTCCGACGATTGGACTGATGAGATGCTCGAGAGCAAGGAAGTTGGAAGTCTCGAGTGTCTAAAGAGGCTTACTTACACATCTCAAGTGGATTCTTCAAAAATTTAATCGAGAAAGTTATTAATATCGCACTAAAAGGCTCAGTAGTCCGATGATCTGTATTGATCTGTATCCGATGGTCGGACTAAATCATCGGACTACTGAGACTAGGCCGTCAGCGTTTATTGTAAACTAACTGGTTGCTCACTAATTTTATTTAGTTTAATATAACCTATGCTTAAGTTCCTACTGGTGTATGGACTATGGATACTATGTAATCTTACCGCACAAATAAACTTATTCTTATTCTTATAATATATTTATTATGTCTGTATTATGTATTTATTTGTCTCTTACAGAAACGGCTATAAAAGCGCTTAAATATCTACAGACACACTTAGCATTTTGCATGACACTATCTGAGTAACTAAAAGTACTGTTACTCATTCACCTCCAAATTTAAATCTTATCACAACGCCACAAAGTTGGCAATACAAACCTTTGTTTCCTTTAGTACGTTATCAAAATAAACACATTCGTATTGAGGTCACTGACGTCTTTTGCAGTTTAACGTCTATAAGACCAGATTTAGCGGAAGTGAGAGGGTTAATTAGGATTCTGGTGAGTGCGAAAGAGGTGGAAGATTTTTGGAAACGTCACTGAGAAATTTGTTGACCATGGTCAGTCTCATTTGTTCCAATTAAAGTCAATTTACTGATTTTTGTTCATCAGGATCTACCGCAAACAAAGATAAGGTGGATCCAAAGATATCTATGTACTAGCGTACTAGATGCGGCGCGCAGTGCACACAGTGTGTTCCATGGATATGCGGATCCGGCGCAACACTTCGATTAGTTCGATGCCAAATGTTTAAGGCGTGCGACACGTGAGTGCAGTGCTCTTTGAACAGTAATTTTCCCAAAAAAAAACGTCTCTATTATAGCTAATTGTGTGAAGATACATTTGGTTTACAGTTAATAACATTTTTTCAGTAAGTAACTTACTGTTTTTATATTAATTTACGAACTATTTACTTATTTAAGAAATTTGTAACGAGTAAATTCAGTAAAAAATCACGCTCGCAGCTCTTTCCATCTCGTTTCCGCAGGCATGCATTTTTTTTTTCTCGTACTGATAATTGCTGTTGGTCCTAATGACCTTTACAGCTTCACCGGGGATTTTGGGGCGAGCGCTAAGTGCGCTCCAGCCAGGTGGATTTAAAAACTACTATAAGAAGCGATTGCCTAAGGGCACCCAGGTGGGTACGGACCTCGGCTTAGGACGTCGCTGGGGAGGGAGGGGTCGGGTAGAAGCGGCCTGGAAAACGCTGATAGCGCGTGTAAGCGCCAGAAGCGGGTCGCCGCCTGCGCCGGCGCGGGCGGTATGTAGATACTGTGTGTGAACTACTATCGGGTGGGGGAGTGGCTTCCGCGATGGAGATCGTGATGGTGTCGTCGGGGTCGTCTAGGACGTGTCTAGGCCGACGCCGTCGACGGGATGTCGGTAAACCGTTAGTGGAGTAAGCGGCGGCGCTTGCTACTAGAGGGTTTGGGTGGTGGGGAGCTTGCTCAAAGAAGTGTCGAGACTCTAACTTCATGTATTGAGCGATCGTGGGGAGTTCCAAATCGTGATGGAGGTCTACGTTATGTAGGTACCATGGAGCACCGGTTGCTCTACGCATGAACCTATTTTGGCGTAACCTTAAGGCGGCGAATGTGGCAAAAGTGCGCGAATGTCACGCTTGCGTACGTGAGGATTGGCCGCAAGCATGAGTGTCGCGCGTTTAAACGAGAGAAAACATAATATCATAGATTAAGCAACAGGGGTTGCAGTGTGTGTAAGTAGATTATGGTGCGATCATTTGATAGAAATTAAATATATGTTTTCTTTTTTCTTTTTAGGGATTGATTTGCTCTTATTCTATTTGAGCACTACAAATAAAAAACCGTCTTGTGCACTTCGGTACTGCAAAAATATCTCAAAATATTAATAAAGCAATGGGTATTACAATCTTTCATAGACACGTGATTAATCAGATATATTTTATTAAATATTACTTACTTACTTACTCCGCAGGCGCAGCGACCCGAAGTGGATCTTGGCCTCCGATACCAAAGAGCGTCATCGCTCTCTCTTCTGCGCAGTCTCGAGCCAGTCAGGCGCCCGGAGCTTCCGCAGATCCTTCTCCACTTCGGACGTCGTCCGTTAGGGCGTCCCACATACGCTCGTTTAACTGTCCGATCCTCCCCCGTCCTAGTGATGTGTCCGAGCCATCGGAGTCGAGCTGATATTAAATATTACAAATATATTACCTATTACAATTACTACACTAGTAGATTAAAGTACTACCTAAAACTCCGAACATATATAAGCTATCGCGTCTGTCTTCGGTCAGAGATAATATTTGACAAATTCATCATTGTTCTGTGCATGCCTACTAGATGGCGTTAGTACGCGGGTTTGAATTTTGGAACACATTGTTTCTATGAACTTGCTCGACTATAAAGTTCAAAATAGTTTATTCCAAGTAACAAATACGTTACATTTAGACCGTCACGTTTGACAAAAAATTCTTATGCTTAGTTATATTATCTAAATTAATCTATTGAATAATTAATCTTTAATAACTTTACCGTGTGGTGTGATGTCTATGGCCCATGGTGACCTTCGTAGTTCGAGTGGCCCGTTTGCTTGTTTGCATCATCATCATCATAAGCAGTCCACACTAGTCCACTGCTGGCCCTTTTTTTTGTAACGGGTGGGAAATCTTCGAAAGATACCCAGCCTCCTGGGGGAGAGACTGGGTTATGTGAGATTTTTATTCACTAAAACCCCGGAGGGCTCCGGGATCTCCAGAGGAACGCACCGGTGCCCTCCTAGCATTTGCCTTGGGCTCTTCCTGGGAGGTGTACATTCCACCTCCCGGTTCCAGCAGCGTGCGGCCATAGCACGTTGCTGCCTTCCCCAGGGTCGCCCGCCAATGGACGGCCAAAGCCCCCACTTTGACCGCCCGCGACCCTGCTCTCTCCTTTTAGTCGCCTTTTACGACAGGCAGGAGTTACCGTGGCTCTATTCTTCGCCCGAGACTACAAGGCCTCTCCCAGTGCGCGCCATCGAGCCCGATCTTCAGCTTCATCCAGTCGCTGCCAGCCACCTTGCGCTGATCATCGCTCCATAGATGGAGCAGGGACGCCCGTCCCACAATACGTTTGCCCAAACGCGGTCTCCACTCCAGAACTCGTCTACCCCAGGCAATACAAATACAAAAAAATACAAAATACAAAAATATTTATTAACCCAAAAATATTCAAAATATAATCACTTAACAATAGTGTAGTTACAATGTATAAGTAATTATCGGTCTCTACTACCTGCACTGGCCTCATCGGCCGTCTTGCAGCGTAGTAGATAGCAAGTATAATTAATGGCCTGGGGGATACACTTATATAAAAATTAGATAAAAAATATTATTATTTTAAAAATAAAATAAAAAATAAACTGTTGTGAGAGGAAAAAAAACTTAAAAAATAAACTTGAGAGTCACCGTATTAACGGCATAATGAAACAGTCTACGAAAATCATTAATGTTAGCAGGCGCATATTAAAACAGTCAGAAACATTAGTGAGGTGAGACAGCATCGGGCCCGCTCGGTGGATCATGGCCCGTACCCTCTTGTGCAAGGAGAGGCCTGTGCCCCAACAATGGGGACAATAATATGGTGATGATGATGATAATGATGTCTATGTGTAACGGTACCTAACCATTTAGGGCCTTATCACACAAGCGATTTGCAGGCGAGTCCAAAGCGAGGCGAGTGCGCAGCGAGTTCGCCGCGGGCGCGCAGCGTGCTATCCGCGTTTTGACCACTCAGTGTCAGAATGGATTCCGACAAGAAAACGCTACTGTTAGCTTTGTTGGGGTATTCCCCGTGGCCTAACTGATTTGCCTAACAGATTAGGCCACGAGGAAATGTTATTCCTGATGTTATTAAATATCAGTTATCAGTTTGGAGTCGCTCGCAAAGGCCCTTATCATCAGGTTTGTTCGTCTGCTTTTCATAAACAGTATTATCCGTTATTTTCGGATATATTTTTATTATCATATTGGTATAATAATAAAAATATATCCGTAAATAAGGACCCCGTCTGGGTGACAGCCTGCTCCAGTTTTCGCCAAGTGTCTCTGTCTTGTGCTGTTTTTATCCAGTCATGTCCTGCTATTTGTACGATGTCATCTATCCATCTCTTTCTTGGTCTGCCTACTTTTCATGTACCCTGAGGACCTTGCCATTTAGTGACCTCCAAAGTCCACCTCTGATCTTCGAGTCGCGCGATGTGTGCCGCCCATTGCCATTTGAGCATCAGAGCATGTTGTAGAGCGTCTGTAATTTTGGTTTTTTCTCTTATTGTGTTGCTTCTAATTTTTTGGAATTATTTAATCTTGAGGATGCTCCGCTCCATCGCTCTCTGACAAGTGTTAATTTCATTTTGGACAGCACGTGTGAAGATCCAAGTCTGGCAGCCATAAGTAAGACAGGGTAATTTACATGAATCTAGAATTTTCTTTTTTTTAAATTGTAAATAGGTCCCTATATACAATTTAATTGTAAAAATATCATTTTACTTTGATCAAGACATATTATTTATATATATTTATTTAATATTATTATGCAAAATCTACACGTTATTTTGATTTCTTGAGCGACTGAATATACAGTTTTCAATAAGATTTCCTAGTAGGATTCCAAGATGTTTCGCTGCAGTGCAGCTAAAACAAAAGGGAAGCGGAGCGAAACACACAGAAATCTAGAAAACCAAACTATTGAATTCTATAGCTTCAGTGAAATAGGCTTCTTGCCATCATAAACAATAAATTATGAGGGTATGTAAATATTATAGTAGTAATGGGAAACAGAAATATATTGATTTCCGATCATGAAATCACGATTAATAACGCTGTCAAGTGTGACGTCACTACCGAGTAAACAACCCAACGAATGTCGAGCGATCAGTTCTGTTTTGATTGTTTATTCAATCGACACAGCAAAACTATCATGGCGACCAGCGTTTACGCGGAAATTTTAAATGATTAAAATTTAAATGCTGTTTAAGACTATTTAGCGAGTTTACTTTGAGTAAATAAAAAATAAAAATACTAGTAACGTATGGCTATGATTTAATCGCTCATAAGCTTGTTCGCGTGCGGGTGAGACGGAGAGACTTTTCATGTTGCGTATGCCGCGTGGTTATTCACAGACACTACACAAACGCAATGTGTGAATGTGTTGTACGTGCCAGCTTTAGATAATCGACCTGTAATCAAAGATTTAAAATCAATAGATGTCGTTGACCTACCGATACAGTCATCATAACATCATCATGATCTCGATTTCAGCAGCGTCGCGTCGCAGCAAACGACTGGTGCGCCGGGTAGATGAGTGATCTCTCGGTGTTTGTTTGCTCTCCTGGCCGCCAGTACTTCGAACCACTTTGCATCGTGTTCCTGACAGTAGGTACAACGATACAGTAGGTACATCCTAAATATCCACGTTTATTTTCCTGATAGGTATGAGTATATCGCATCCCACCAAAACATAAATGTGAAAAAGGATGCCAAGTTCGGTGCAAGGAATCAATAGACCAGTCGGCTTCGGCTAGCTGCTCTTGACTCAGTGGAGAAACGCGCTAAGCACCTTATAGGTGACGAATCGCTGGTGGAAACTAGACTGCAAAGTCTGGAACATCGGCGCAAGGTTGCCTGTCTATCGGTATTTTATAGGATACATTTCGGAGAGTGCGCATCGGAATTGCACGACCAAATTCCAGCATCTCCATTCTGCCTTCGGACTACCAGACGCGGGGATTCCATCCTTATGTTGTTGATATCCCATCTGCTCGTACGAAGCGATTTGCTTCTTCGTTCATTATGCGAACGGCTAAGGAATGGAACAGCCTGCCGGCGTCTGTATTTCCCGAAACCTACAACCTTGAGATCTTCAAGGCCAGAGTGAATAGGCATTTACTGGACCCGCATGCTCCATCGTCGACCTCATCGTCGCTTACCATCAGGCGAGATCGAGGATAAATGCGGGTTTAGTAGACAGTAATATTTTTTTTAAATGTGAAAAATTATGCCAAGTTCGGTGCAAGGAACCAATAGGCGCTGTGTTAAAAGAATTGGGATGTAACTGGATGCCAACTTCAATTAACGTTCCTTCAAACTTACCTATATAAATATATAGCATAGTATAACTCTCACGTCCATAATCCCCGAGGGGGTAGACAGAGGAACCAACTTCTCACCTTCATCGTAGGTAGTAGAAATATATAACATTGTTAAAATATAAAAAATATTGCTTGCTTAAAACTAAATCCTTAACTTGGCAAGATTTCACACAAAACTCTTAAGCTCTTCTCTTGAATGATTGCAGGTATGTAGGTCAAATATATTTTGAGTTATAGTGCGGTCGAAAATGGTTCCTGTAATGTACACACCGTAGTGCGTCGTCGCCTTTTTCTTTCCGAAACTTGGCGGATACACTCTCGTGTGTCTATATAACAGGAAAATATACGACTGACATATTATGCATCAACAGACTATGTAGCTTAGCGCAATGACTGGATCTACAGGCATGAGGGGATTCGGTTGTTGTAATTCGACAGCAATCGTTAAGCCATGTCAGAGGCCTACGGGCCTGAACAACCCTGACAAATAGGTTGACCGCTAACCATACGATAAGCAAGTAAGCAAGGGGATTCTCACAACTCATTTAGGTTGGCAAATTACCAAACATTGGCAACTTAATACTTATACAGTACCAACTGCAACAAAGTAGAAGACCTCACTCACCTCCTAATGGAGTGTGACCTGGTGAACATTGAGAGGAAGAAATTTGGCCTCAATAGGCTCCAAAATGGGAGGCTCAATATTATTTTGAGTCAGCCCTTATCTGACTGATAATATGAAACACTTGCGGTTTGCTAAGTTGGCTCTCAAAGTGAGAGCTGACTCTAATAATACTTGAGCTTCCCTTCCCTTTTCTTAGTGACCCTAACGAGGTTGACATAGTCACCTTGTCGTGTACCAAAGCTTCTAAACGACTGTAGAGGAAGCAAGAGAAGAGTGCCAAGAGAGACAGTGGCACTCCGTTATCTCTGCCCACACCACAAGGAACATAGTGTGAAGTTATTTATCTATGTAAAATTGAAGGAGGAATTTTACTATTATATCTGGCAGACGACGGGGTCTACAAAATAAGTAATTACAACTACCTTTTTCAGCCATAATATTGTACTTAATTAAATTTACGTACCTCCTAAAATAAAACAGAAATGATAATATATAATTCATTTAATGACATACATAATAACTAGGTACAAAAAGTCGGTTAAAGAATAAAAACTGTGCGACGCGTGCTTACGTAGCGGGTGAATATCCATTTCCGGATAAAACATCAGACAATGAATACAATACAAATATACTGTATTGCACACCCGGGACATAAACAAAACATACAACATAAAGAGAGGTACAATACAACGTGCAGAAGGCGGCCTTAGCGCTTTAAGCGATATTTTAGCGTAAGACAACCAGACAACCTTCAGGTGATGGAAAAATCATCATCAGCAGCCTATTCTAGTCCACTGCTGGACATAGGCCTCTTTCCATAGCACGCTGAGCGACTTTCAATTTGTGAACCAGTCGCACCGTCAGTGTCCACGTTTCGGCTCTGTAGGTCATTACTGGTAGGACGCACTGGTTAAAGACTCTTGTCTTTAGACATTGAGGTATGGGCGACGAGAAGATGTGACATAAAATATATAATATACGGGAAAAATCATAATCTGGAGCCACGGGACTGTGGAGCACGTTATACAGTGTTGACAGAAAGTGTGCATTACGCCGGAGACGTATTGGTAGCCACTTTAATTTGGAACGGAAGTCAGATATGTGGTCATACTAATGAACACGATAACCGCAATGTATGTCGATATCGACTCGTCTGCGTATGTAGAAATTTAGTAAAGATATCGATAGATAGTAGATAAAGATAAAGTAGGTTATTCTAAGTTAAGATATAATAATGATGTCGCATCTCTCTAAGACCAGAAATTGGATTGTCTTGGCTGGTTAGTATTGGTATCTGAAAAAAGAAAATTGATAATATTGATATATGATGTGAGGTGCAGGAATGCAGGGTGCGTATTTTCTTTTTCATAATTGACTTTTGTATTATAACTTTATTTTATGGCTATATTTTTATAGACTTTATGACATGTGACAACAGACAATGCAAAGGGCTACAGTAGCTATAATTTATTATAATTATTATTTGTACGACAACGTCCCTTTACAGCAGATATATTAATTTTATTATTTTTTAATGTAGATAAATGACAAAGCCCCTTTACAGCTGCTATACAATCTTAATTTTTTAGCCAAATTTTTATATGTAAATCGGCTGGTCTGTTCGCTCCTGTCCAGTTATGTTTATGGTTAACATGAACTGTGTTTTGAATTTTAAAGTTATTGTTAAAGCATGACGTAACCAAGAGTTCCTGGTGTCCCGATGGTGTTTAATAAGTGTATGAGTATTTCAGAGGCCAACAGGTGGCCTGAATAACTCTGGCCAAGAAGTATAAAAAATGTAAGAAACCCCCGACTTAGCATTGTGAGAATCCCCCTAGTTTCACCTGGTCATCATCAGGTCTTAAGGTTCCAGGTGTGGAAAGGGCACTATGGTCCAAAACATTCGAGCTCAAACTCGAATCGCCTAACTGTAACCGTTTCAGAGATGCCATCATTCCCATCTGTCATGAAAGATCCAAGATCTTGGAAACCACTTATCGAAATTTTATCCTGGATGACGCCTAATTGGTTGAAATGTGTTAGACGCAGTGTGTGTTAGTGCATTACACAGTATATCACGTAAACAACCACACAACATAGAACTAAAAGAGTCATACAAAAAATACAGAAACTACTGCAATAACATCCTTCAGAATCTAAAAGACCTACTCATGTAGGCGTCATCCAGGATAAAATATGGATAAGTGGTTTTCAAGATCTTTGATCTTTCATGACAGATGGGAATGATGGCATCTCTGGAACGGTTACAGTATTTTTAAAGCTCTATTAGAAAACAGTAAAGGAGATAGTAAAGGAACTTGGGATGCAGTAAAGAAAATCTGTAATACATATTACAAACAGCAAAGCGCCCAACACAAGTGTACTAGGTACTTGTGCTAATTCGACAGAATCCTTGAATAGAGTAAATACCCATATCCTTAAAAATATCAATAAAACTGAAGCTGAACTTGCAAAGGAGGTGAAATTAAGTAACTCGCCGTTTAACTCTGTATTTTTGAACCCTACTGACGAAGTTGAGATCCTGAAAAATATTAGTGACTTGAAACGACGTTCCGCGCCAGTATGGGAATATGAATGGGAATGGGATAATGAAATGCTCATAAGATGTAAACATACCCTAGCGAGTCCTATTAAATACTTATGTAACCAAAACATGACCTCGGGTACTGTGCCTGAGAGTCCTAAGGTTGCAAATGTATGCCCTGTTTACAAAACAGGCGACCCACAAGACGCTACAAATTATAGACCCATCTCTCTATTACCCACGCTCTCAAAAATTCTCGAGAAAGTCCTGAACAGGAGACATCTGACTTTCCTGGAGAATTAAAACTTACTGGCAGACAATCAATTTGGTTGTCAGTAAGTTTTCATTCTCCAGGAAATCATAAGTCTCCTGTTCAGGACTTTCTCGAGAATTTTTGAGAGCGTGGGTAATAGAGAGATGGGTCTATAATTTGTAGCGTCTTACTTACCGTCCCCGTCCCATTTTCATCACCAACATTGTTTCTATCGATGGAGGTTTTGTAAAGCAATACAGGTATTCGTAGACGGTTATTATGATGACCATCAAATATAATGCTTGTAGTTGCTGTGGGAGCTCAGTTTGGTCCGGAGAGTCTTCAATCACCTCCACCGGTAGAAGGTTCGTTGCCTCTTGATATTTGTTGGCCATTGCTTCTGAAAAGAATATATAATAAATATTTATAAAATAAGGAGAGCGACGTACAAACGGGCCACGTGATGGAAAATGGCCACCGTCGCCCACTGAGGTATTATTTTAGAGGGTTTTCGATGCGCTGCTAACCTTGAGGACTTAGATGTAGTGCCTCGTGTGCCGTAAAACGCTGGCTCGTGTGGCGTAAAACCACCTCCGTAACATCCCTGTTACGGAGGTGGTTTTACCGGAACCGGAGGTTTGAAATTTGATTTATCGGTTTCATAACCGGAGTCGGAACCGAAGTCGGAGGCGGAGGTAGAAGAGAGATGTTCAGAGAAATTCAAATATTAAACCGTTTTTTTAAATTTGTATAGCTGAACTGGCCAATATATTTTTATGATGACGTTTGCGGAAATAAATCATGTTTCTTTATGTAGTTCTACACTATTTAATAAAATATTGATAAGTAGGTATTTGAACATGTTTTCTCTCTCTCGTCAACTTCATAAAAATAGTTCAATGTATATTATACACTTGTTTTTGGCTTCATTGATATATAAATTAACTTGTCACAAATTCAATTGTAGCGCGTCTGACACACAACTCAAAATAATTGAAATTGAAAATATTTATTTCCAGAAGCACAAATGGTCTTCTAATACACACACACACATTACAAATTAAGATACATTAAATTTTTCATTAAATAAACTATATCAAAATAAGTTAATTAATTCCCCGGGCGACAAGTCGAAACTTGTACGCGCTCTGGTCGCGGTTCGGTATAAACCCTATTCAAAATTATCAGAGCCGGAGTCGGAGGTGTAAAATCAATCGGAAGTTCCGACCTTTCGGAATCGAAGTCGAAGCTCCGTAACTAGTAGACTAAAATGCACTTCTTGTTTTTCGTGATTCCCCGCTTTGTATAAACTTCAACCAATCATAGGCTTGACATTAAAAGTGTTCACCAATTATATTTGTCGATTGTCACGCTATTTATTACATCCTATCAAAATACGGTAGATAAGAGTTACAGTCGAACGATTGCCAAAAAATAAAATGTCACTTCATATTAAAATAACAATAAATTACTTGTATGAATACCATAATATGAATGCTCACTACAATAATCGTAGTATTAAATCAAATGTATAGTTGTTTTAATAATCATTTTGGATGATTCGAATTGATCGGTGCTCTTATCTAAACACTATTATAATTAATTGAAAATATAATTGTTAATAGCTGTAGATTTCCCTTATAAATAATTTAAAAAAAAATAATTTAATAGGTACTAATTTCAGTAAGAATATTCTTTCGGGGTAGGTAAATGTTGAAACAAAATAATAACATGTTACTAATTGAGAACGTAGGTAATATTAAATTAAATTACAAATAATGTCAACTTAACATAATCATAAATAGGTAAATTAAAGGTAGGTAAATTAGGTATTTTAATCCTTCGTATCATTTCTCAGCGTATTTACGTATCAATTATCTACTCATAATGTGTTTAATCATTAAATGTAACATTTATCTCAGAATATGAATTAAATGCTTTGTAAGAAAGAATGAAATCAGTACCAACGCCCATCCCTACGTCACCGTCAAATCATTATATTAATATACTATTAGACCTTAGTAAAGGTCTCTAATGAAATAAAGAGTAATAAGATTTTTATTTGCTCTTTAAATTAAAAAAATTAAAAAATATTAAATTTATTATTATTATTATTATTTTTATTTAATAATAAATAAATAACATTATATATATATATATATATATATATATATATATATATATATATATATATATATATATATATATATATATATATATATATATATATATATATATATATATATATATATATATATATATATATATATATATATATATATATATATATATATATATATATATATATATATATATATAATGTTATTTATTTATTATTAAATAAAATAAATAATAATAATAATAAATTTAATATTTTTTTATTTTTTTATATATTTTTTATTTTTTTATCTATATATATATAGTGTTATTTATTTATTATATTTTTGATTATATATATATTAAATATTATATTTTAGATTATATTATAGTATTTATGTAATTTGATTACTACTGCTTTGCAGCTAGCAAAGGTTTGCATTATTTTTTTATTATTATTATTTATTTATTTGAGGCGAGTGAAAAAAAAAATTAAAATGAAAAAGTGTATTTACTTATTACAGGGACACAAAAAAGGACCTCCGACTTACAAACTAGGTCGAAAACCTGTATCTTGTAAGTCGGGATTCCGTCGCACTTTCTGTGCGAGCAAATTACAAATTATATTCTTAACTTGAAAGGAATTTGGAAAATTTAATCATTAAGGAATTTAGTAAAGGTAATGGTAAGAGTGAGTATGGGTGAGTATCTATTTCATACGCCTTTTGCACCCGTATATTATGTATCTTATTATTTTTCCATCACCTAAAGGTTGCCTGGAAGATATCGCATAAAAAAAGGAAATCCTTTATTAATAGACCATATATAAAAATATCTGTAAAAATATCACAAAATGAGTAAGATTCTAAATATATGGATTATATTGTACCTCTCTTTATGTTGTATGTTTTGTTTTTGTCCCGGGTGTGCATTAAGTATATATATTATTATTTGTAAAATTATAAAAAACTCTTACCCGTTATTTGTATTCTTATCAAGAGCCGTCTGGATCGCTCACACCTTTTTCTTTCACTTAGTAAAAGTGCACTTTTTTCCTGTTCTTCAAATTCTTCAAAGGCTTTTTCAACAATTTAATAGTAATAACCATTCTTGTATAGAAATAAAATATATTTATTTTAATATCGTGTCGCAATTACAATATTTACGTCTGTTCTTCACCTAGCTAGACGGATAGATAGCGATACTCGATTATACTTACATATATATGGTAGGTATCGTGATTAATCGCAACTGATTGAATCGATACACCTTAGACATCGTATGCGTTTGTATCGATATTGTAAATATCGTATCGAAAGTAACGTAATTTTCTTCCTTAGTCGCTCTCAGTTCGTCAACGAAGTCATACGTCAATTGGCCCGGTCGTAATCCTTCCTTCTCCAGTTCCATATCCAGTTACCATTATCCTCATCGCACACACTAACACACACACACACACATACACACACCGCTGGCACTCAAACATATCGTAAAACCTGTTGTTTGGTATCTCCCCTACTTTCCGTTAAATTTGATGTTTGTGGCAACCCCGCTACTTAACTTAGGTTCAAAAAAATACTACTGTCACTTTCACTTTTCGCCTCCCTCTCGTATCAGCGACACAGCACGTGCTCGAATATTAATTCTCGTTTTTCTATTGACTTAACCCAAAAATCCACACCCCTTGATCCCTATTTTCACCCCTAATCGGTCCTACCCCTGAATCGATTCGTTTCCCTTCCAATTTCCACGAAAGTTATATTTTTATGTGTCAGTGGTTCCAGCCTGCTCCTCGTCAGGTGAGTACCTAGCATACCCCTAAGTTATTTATTACAACCCCCTGCAAATCGAAAGGAAAACTGTCGCCTAACAACATCGAAAAGGGAAGAACCAAAATTCGCAGGGTTTTCTCGAACCCACCCCCCAATCGCGGCCTATCCCAGGCTGTGCACCCTCTATGCTCCAGGGTGGACACAATTACGGAACACCTGTTTTATTTTCTTTATATCCGCTCTTTCATTTCGTAACTACTAGCTCAATTAATCTTTAATTAACTTTGTAACAGTTTGGTTTCATAATTGGCTTGTATAGATTTTTTAATTGTTCGATTTATATGTGTAATGTGATATGCTGTGAAACTAACAAATGAATAAATATAAATATACATGTATTGAATTTTTAAAGTAAAACTCATAACTCAAATGTAGGTTTGCTTTTTTAATTATAATTTCCAAAAATAATTTAGTATAAAAATCAAAATCGGTTACAACACACACTTACAAGATGACAATATTTTTTACAACTGCCAATGTTTAAAATCTAAACTTTTAAGAAATAATAATCTCGACAACCGCTGTGGGTCTAGTCTATTTCGATTTTCTGTAAGGGTATTACTAGCTGAAGAAAATAAACACGAGCTCTTGACTTACCATATATCGACAGATACGGTATCTATCGCTTGCCGCAACACTAGTTGTTCTAGCACAGATAACGCGGCCCAATGACCGGTGTGCCCTAACGTTTCCCCTTTCTCGCCGTAGTGCAATAAGAGCGCGGGGGCCGCGGTGGTTCGCGGTTTTTCTGGTTGTTGAAGAATTCTTTGCATTTAGTGATGTACTTTTTGTATATATTTTTTTTTACTAGCTATTCGTAGCGATATATTACTTAGTGTATTAATTATTTATGTATTGTAACATGTAAAAAGTAAAGACTATACAATAGCTTACATATTCATAAGATAATGTAAAACTAGTACCTACTGAACTTTGACACATCTCAAGATGTAATGAGCAATTATTAATCAGGTAAATTACTTTAGAAGGTGTCTATTTAGCCTGTTGAAGTCACAACATCATATGTAATTGTATACCTTAAGTTAGTTATGCATTTGTTTATATAAGGTTGATAAATAAAGAATTTATAAAAACAAAATCTTTGTTATGGCATTTAATCTCAATACGACGAGAAAACTGCGATTCTATGACCTCATACGTAACGCAAATTGTTAAGACAGCTCAAATATTAAAGGGCACAGGATTTACAGTCACTGAAGAATGGGTAGGTTCATTATTAATAGCAGGCGATAGAACACTCCGGAATTCAAATTACCACAGATGCTATAAAATCGAAACTAATCGATATCAAATTTCACCGATACGGATGTTAGAGGTGTAAACTTGTTGTCTATGTTTATGGTGCTGTTCGGTTTGACATCGAGTGTCTTGTTGACACTTTGTGAAAATTAATAAAGTATATCCATATATTAATATTTATAATATTAAACTGTGATTGTTTGTATGTGGGTTTCTGTATAGTTTATATATAAATATTTATTAAATGTTTAAGTTCCCCAAATGTTCCCCTGTTTAATATTGTTTCGTCCGTCCATATGTACCTATGTGCCGTTTTGTGTTTGTTGTAGGTGGAGTTTCCGGACAATCTTGACAAAATGTGCAAAATTCTAAATTTCGTTAAACCAATTTCATAACCGGTCACTTTCACGATGTGTCTCCCTTACAACGTGAATTGGCGGAATTATTGTGCCTTAAACACAATTAATTAAAAAAAAATATATCCATTTATCTCAAGATAATCGCCTGTATTTCTAACAACGGATTCCAGTGGCGCTGCATTCGCTGCGAAAAAACATGGCGGCAAGTCATCGAAATCGGAAATTACATTGACAAGTAAAAAGAAGGCTGAAATAACATGTTACAAATGTAAACAAAGTGGTCATTTCCGAAACCAGTGTCCATTACAGAAAAAAAAGCAATCTAACGCTTTTAGTGTGGTATTTCTAAGCAGAGAATATAGTAAATTTGAGTGGTACGTAGATTCCGGCGCAAGTGTATATACACATGACTGGAAACAAGCATTGGATAAGTGTGCCAGTTTTGTGTTCCGAAGACGTATCTACATCTGTAGTCGTTATCTAACGACTGAATGTAACTTTGACGTCACAGTTAAAGATGTGCTATGCGTGCCAAGCCTAACAACAAACTTGTTGTCAGTGAACTTATCAAAAATGGAAACAGTGTTGTTTTTGAAGATAGTCACTGTTACATTCACAACAAGAAGAACGTTTTGGTTGCAACTGCAGAGTTAACCAACGATGTTTACAAGCTGAAAATAAAGTTAGATTGTAAGTTGCTGGCAGCAGTAGCAAGTGCAGAGTTGTGGCACAGACGGCTAGCACACATTAACAGTTATGATTTGAATAAAATGAAGAACGGTATTGTGGATGGATTGTCTTATCCTGCTACCAATGACATTATGAAGAAAACTGAGAAAATAATACAGCGAGTACAAAACGCATGCGCGCGATTTATATTCGATGTACCAAAGCGGGCTCACGTCGCACCATTCCTGATAAGTAAAAACATCCTGAAAATGGCAAAGAGAAGGAAAGTACACTATGCAGGATTTGTATACAAAATTATTAAGTCGAAAATACTGAAATAATAACTATTTATATGGCAAACTGGTGTGGTGTAAGGACATTTATAAGATAAGCACACGTTCTACACGTAAAGGTAACTTGTGTATCCCCAAGCATAGGAGTGAAGGATTTAGGGGGAGTTTCAAATATTCGGCCGCCAAAATATGGAATGATCTGCCACCGCCCCTACGAAGTATAGCCAACTTGCATACTTTTAAGAAAAATTATAAAAAAATAATTTTACAGTCACAGTATAGTGATTTTAGAAATCATTTCATCAATGGCGACAGAATTTTGAGGTCACTTCAGTCCTAACTCACTTTTTGTGTTTGTTTATAATTGAATCCCAAATGTTTGATACTGGTCGAGTATCGGAAAATAATTGTGTGACGTGTAAGGAGATAAGATAACACTACAGACGAACCGAACGACATTGTTGCTCTCTATAGCTCCAAGTTGGAAAGGGTCAAGTTGAAAACCAGCGTCGCTAGATGTATAGGTATCTATACATCTAGCGACACTCAACTGAACTTGGCCCTTTTAATAGATCATATCACATTTTGTGATATTTTGTACATATTTTTTTACAGATATATTTATATATGGTCCATTAATAAAGGTTTTTCTATTCTATTCTATTCTATTCTGGGTCTTGTGTAAGGCAAAAATAAAGTACTTACAATTGAATGCAGGTATTTCCGAAGTGATGCGTAATTGAGGTTAGCCGGCTGAATTAAAGCGCGTGGACCGGTGAACAGCACAATCACTGGAATTTTAGCACAATAAACGTAGATTAATACACGGTATTAAAACAATTGCGATTTGGGATAGGATTAGGGTAGGGAATTGTGAATGGAGATGACCTGACCGCGTGCTTCCTTTGTTCTATCTTCCGCTCGGCGCTGACTCCAGAATTTGTGCAATCCGTCTCGAAGGACTATGGAGGGTTTCTTAAGGGGTGCAGGCAATAGAACATAGGTAGTTTTGAATACTTTTAATGCGTATTACAATAAAATAAAATAATTATAGCGAGCCGTGTAATGCGTTATCGATCGCGGCCATGTTCGAATTGAAGTTTTTTTTTCTTTATTTCTTCGTTCGCAAATTGTGCATAGGATGGCGCTACACGAGTCCTCAACAGCAATACTGTTAACAAAATGTAACGCCATCTTTAAAAAAATAAATTAGTCGTTAATCGAAAGTCAACGTGTTTTAATAAATCCAGGGTTGTTTTTTTTCTTATTGTATTAGGAGAGCGCACGAGGAAAACGAGCCATCTGACGGTAAGTGGTCTCCGTCACCAATCTCCTCTCAAAAAGTGGTCTCCTCACTTAAGGTGAAAATGAACATTTAATTAAAGTCAAATTCAATAATACAAATTGTCAAATTTATAAGTAATAACCTTAAAATATAATATAAACATATTATATGTGTCCAAATTCTCACTTTGAAGTTATTAATGAGGTTCTCGATGTACTGCTAGCCTTCAGAATTTAGATGCTTCATGCGTCTGTACGCTCGCCAGCTCTCTTACCCTTCAAGTCGAAACACAGCAATACTTTCATTGCTGCTTTGTGGCAGAAATAGGTAAATACCACCCCAAGCTGTTAATAACATCCCAAATGCTTCAAATTAAAATGCTTTATAACACCTGAAGAGCTGCATCACCGTTTTGTACTAACTGCAACACAATAGAAGACCTCACTTATCTCCTAATGGAGTGTGACCTGGGGAAAATTGAGAGAAAAAAAAATTTGGCCTCAATAGGCTCCAAAATGGGAGACTCAATATTATTTTGAGTCAGCCCTTATCTGATAATATGAAACACTTACTGTTGTTTGCTAAGTTGGCTCTCAAAGTGAGGGCTGACTCTAATAATACTTGAGCTTCCCTTTCCCTTTTCTTTCTGACCCTAACGAGGCTGACATGGTCACCTTGTCGTGTACCAAAGCCTCTAAACTGAGATTTAAAAAAAAAGCACCTGATCGAATATATTCATCAAATCATTAAACATTACAATATCATTATCACTAGGTACCTAATATACCCTACTTACGTCCATGAAGACCATGTGGTATATATTTTATAAAGTGTATTTTACTTTTGCTTTACTTTATTTTCTTCTGTTCTTAGAACATCTGCCTCCAGATCACTTGTACTATCTGCCAGTACCACAGATGGCACCACTTCAATCAGCCAGTACCATAGATGGTACCACTTGTACAATCTGTCAGTACCATAGATGGTACAACTGGCACTGATTATACAACTTCTTCTTGTCGTGAGGTTAGTGGTCAACCTATTATCAGATTTGTTTAGGCCACCCGTAGGCCTCTGACATGTCCTATAGACTGTTCAGTTTCACGAGCTTTCCTAGACACGGAGGGGCTCAGATGATAATGTGATACTAGCGGTCCGGTCACCCACATCTGTATAATCACTTACTTGAATAAATATTGTAGCACCAACGGTACCAATATCCCCACAAGAAACGCCATCATCATACAAAACCATTCAGTAGGTAGTGCATTTGGTACCGCCACTGGTGACGATGAAGGTGGTGGTGTTTTCGAATGTGATGATTCTAAGTTTGTTGCCTCATTGTAAACTATAGCCATAGATTGATTTCCGAATGAAATTATCTTGGATTTTGGTACCCTAATTGTTTTAATTCGTTTTTGCACCCCCGGCGTGAAGAATTGTTCAATTGATAATGGCCAGTCTGTTTCAGATGCCATTTCAGGTGAATCGGGTTGTGAGTTTAAAGATGATTTCAAATCAGATGACAGTATATCCGTTGCCTCATCATATACTTTAGCTGTTTCTGATTGCTCCTGAACAGTCTCTGGTTTGTATCTTCCAGGAAATACTGAAGATGACGTCCTTAATGTTGTATTTGATGATATATCTGGCGAAATTATTGGAAAAGCCGTTTCTTGTTTAATTTGTGATGACTTCACTGGTTGCGGGTTTAGTGACGTTTCGGAATCTGAATCGGATTGTAGAAGATTCGTAGCCTCATCGTATACTATAGCACAAGCAGAAACAATCTCATGTGTAGATGACTGCACTGATGCTGATTTTTGTGATAATATAGGTGTCATTGATTGATCTGCCGTTACTAGGACGCTTATAGGTTTAGGAAACTTAAATACTGTTTCTGTTGGTGTCTCAGATGGAGTTGACGGAGAATTTGGTGGCGTTATTGACTCTGGCAGCATATTTATGTCTTTTTCTTTTGTTTCTTCATCTTTCTGGTCTATAACACCTCCGGTGTTGAAATGAGTTCCGAGTTTAGGTTCTGGAATATCTGAAATAAAAATTTTTTTTGTTAATAATTGTCACAAAATTCAAGCAAAACAGCAATGCTTGCATTTGTTTCCTATTCGAAGGGTAAGAGAGCCAACGGAAATGCTGACATCTTGGGATAAGCGGTGAAAAGAAAAACAGCGCTGCATACTTGGTACCCCGAATATGTCAGCATTTGCTGACTGTCCCCCCTTTTGCCAAATATATTATACATAGGTGCTTTATGATCAGTTTGTTCTCTATTTGTTATCTGTTGTTTTCTTTACTTTACTTTACAGTAGTAATATTAATATTATAGTGAGGTCAGATATACCACTTACCACCACCAGGTGGCATCTTTGCTCATCTACACAAAAAAATATTGCCACCACAAACCATGGTGTTGAATTGATAACGTTTAGTAAAAGGTATAGGATAGTACAAAGGTGTAGAGTGCGTTACGAGTACCTGCTAAGACAAAGCCTGATAAGCTTCTTTCGTTGTTAAGTTCGTCCATTTTCCAGCAATTTATGTGAAAACAATTTACGTATTTCTGACAAAAAAGATTACAAATTTCATGTTAGTTCACCGCAGGTTTGACGCCATTTTGATTTTTTCTAGAACACGATATAGATAGTGATAGATACGTTATCGATATCTTTTCATACCAATAATAAAATGTGTTTGTAGGCCTGTCTGAATTACCCAAATTAATTCGAATCCGTTTCTAAATAAGAAGTCGAAAATTAATCGTAATTATAACTTATTTTTTCTTATTAATTGGTACCATGTTAATTGCACCTTTTAAGTTGTAAATAAAATAAAATTCTTTCTAAGACCAATTCATTTTTTTCTGTCTCCAGCTCACAACCGTCTGTTTTGCAGCCGGGTATCGTACGGCCCGTGCATCTCCGAACCCGATCATACTACAGTCAAGCCCCCGTGCTCTGTGCGCTATTCGGTTTTGTAGACTATGCAGAGCAGCGCCTGGCTGGACTGCTGCTGCTGTATTTAGAATTACGCATTCCGGCCAGGCCAAGGCGAGGTGGACATAGAGGACATGATGATGAGCAGGAAATAGTAAAGGGATCTCCATAAAGGTAAGTCGGAGTTTAGTACGTTGGTTTCTTTGAGTATTTGACTCAGTCATGCCTATATAGTGAACTAGGGAGAAGAGGTCGCAGCGAGCGTAATGTCGCAACACGAGCCATAGGCGAAAATTTTTGAGCAGATTGTAACGTTGCACGTTAATTTTACGAATAACCTATAAAAACTAACATTTCGTCTAGAATTGAAATTAAGTAAAATTCACTATTATTATAGTAAATTACTATCTTATCTTATGATAGGGGGCCGGGAATAACCCAGCGGCACTTCGACCCTCGAGAATCTTTTGTGCCAACCCCATTTTACACACTGGTCATCTCAGTGCGCAGGTTTCCTCACGATGTTTTCCTTCACCGTTAGAGCAGTCGGTAAATGTTCGTAAGTCTTCGAAAAATACGAAAAACTCATTGGTACATGGCACTGCGTGGTTTCGAACCCGGACATCCCGCATGGGAATTCGGTGCGCCGTCACTGTGCCACCGATGCTCTTAATAAATAACTAACATTAGTCTTAAGAAACTCATTAATTCGCATTGATACTGGAATAATATTACTGTCACGAATTCGGTCAGCATATTATCTTACTGACCGTAATTTACTCGATTTCTATTGTTCTCCGTGGTACATTTATAAGGATATAAACTAAGGATATCAGCTGCGGAAGGTGTCCGAGGGAATCGTGCGCGCACGCTGCGGCGTGCACCGGCCGCCAAGTCGGCCATTTGCAATATTGCAACTGAGCTGTGCAGAATTATTTTGAACATACGTGCTTCCCATCGGAATGACGAGTCGCATAATGGACAGATACTCACTCTGTATTCCTGTCCCTTTTCTCTCCAGTTTTAATTGTTATCTATTTCATATTTAGGTATTTATTTACACTTTTAATATATTTTTGTTTTCGTCCCTGACTGCCGTTTCGCCCGCGATGCCTTCGTCCTGGCACAGCTGAAAACCAGCGTTGTGGTTCTGCCGTAGCGGTCGGATCGCAGCACATGCTGAGCATGTGTCCTTTTAACGTTGCATTGTTTTTTTAATTTCAATTTTTTTTTAAGTTTAATAATGTATACAATGTTAAATACATGTTTTTCTTTCTTTCTTTATTAAACTTTAAAAGTCGTCTCTAAACGTTCTTTGACGTTGGATATATGAGGAAAATTATTTTACAAACAATTATTTAGTGAAATGAGAAATCCACTAATTAGCTAAATGACAAACTCGCACAATAGCTATCTGCTTCTATTATCACTAATTGTGATAATTATTAATTACTTATATATTTAGGTAATTGCTTATGTCTTTTCAATTCAATTTGAAGCAAATACGTTGTTACGATCACCGTTTCGAAAATAGTTTTTTTTTAACTTAAGTACCCACATCAATTTATCATTCGAATGGTTTTTGTTTACCATTCCATTGATTTCGTCAATTAATTTCTCACGTGTAAACTCCATTCTGATTGTGACCCCACGGCAACATCTTCTACATTTAGTAGGTACTTACTACTTTAAATTCCGAGATGTCTTAGTGGGGTCACAAAAGAAAGTCCATGAAATTGATTCTGTCTAACGAATCGTTTCCTTGTAACGATTCCAGGGAACAAGATTCGTGCTGAAGAATGTAGCACCTGCATTTTAGAAATTGACCAGAACCCTGGCTGGACGGCATTCCGAACATTTCTTCGCAATACGCTCGCCCTCCGCCGGACAACTGCAGAAAAGTGCCTACGGCTCGGGAGAAGACAGATAGGCATTTGAACCCAATTTTTTTTCTTAATTATTATTATACTTTTTTTTTTCTTTTTTTTTTCATTTTTGTGAAGGTATGTATGCCTTTTATTAAATAATTCTAAGGTTTAACCGTAGCAAGATTTATCAAAAAGTATTTTATTTAAGTAATCATGGAAAATAAAATTTAGTTTGATATCATGTAGGTATTCAGAATCGTACTCTAGTGGTGATAAAGACAAATTTAACAGGCAAAGCCATGAAACTGGAGTAACTTTCAAGATTAGATTGCAGTTCCAGTAAAAGTAAAATGAATGATATCGTTATCGTGACCCGCTATGATATAGGACACGGTAAGGAAAAAATTAAGGCCACCTATCCACAGAACAACATCTTTCAGGGATAGTTTCAGATATGCGGCTACTAAGTGCTGGAATAACATCCCCCCTCCAATACGTAGCTGCACCGGAAAATATGCATTTAAAAACAGACTTCGCTCGCACTTGCTGTCGGTGCAATTACTGTTGCCCTGGTCTGGATCTGTTCCCTTTATTCCCTTTATCTCCTTCTTAGCATTCCGTACTGTCCTCTTGGACAGGTTTTGCCCAGCCATCGGTCATGGTCCAACAGAATACCAGCGCTGTAGGCATTCTTGTCTGCAGCAATAAGCTGAGTTGAGGCCCTTTTCAAAACAACAGCAGACTACATACATGATTTCAATATGTTTACCTTTGACTACATTATTATTTTATCATAATGATAACTGTTTCGGTCATTGCTGTGTGTGAAATAAACATATTACTTACTTATCGAATTGCCGTTTTCCTGAATTTGTTTTAGTGTCATCTGTTTCTGTTGTTTTGGATTTTGAAGACGTATGTAGTTTTATTAGTATGTTTATGATTACCTACCTACTTTATTATTACGTTCGTACCCAACGACAAACTTCAGCACACATTGTCCGAACTTAAGGTGAAGTCAAAATATAGACAAATAACAGATAAGAAAGTCCGTACTAACGTTCTGACACAAGCGACTCAAACAATAATTATCCTGAAGTGTTATAAACCCTATTTTCATTGCCTGCATCGCCAGTCACCACAGCTAGAGTCTCCAACGGTAAGTTTGCAGAACCATAGATATAAAATCGTATAAGAGTGAGAGAGATAGAGAAAAGAAAAGAGAGAGAGGGGCACAGCAATGCAGAGTTAGCGTTGGAGGACTATATAATTTTCTTCATACTTGGTGTTACCAACGCCGCCAGTATTTCTTTCCAAACATTGCATTCCACAGTGCGCCGTCGTCGCTTACACGAGCTAGAATTTCCTTATCGGTCCAAGACCCCGATCCTATACTAATACAATGTATTCTCAATAACAACAACATTGCAGCAACTTGACATTTTTCGTACGAACTGTTCGATTAACGTTACGATTTGGTTAAGCCAATGATCGATCAGTCCGCTCATTATGTATCAGATTTCGATTTGTTGTTAACGTTGTTTTGTAACAAAAACATTCATACAACACAACACGCTCACACTGTTGCTTTCTTCGTCCGTGCAGTCACTGAGGGGCCAGCTGAAAATCAGCGCTGTGGCTTGCCTCAGCGTCGTGCTGAGCTGGTGTACCCTTTTTGGCACTGTACCACACCAGATGTTCCGTGCTGCATGTATTAAACTTTGTATATTTCTGTATTGTGTACTATATTCTGGTGTTTACAGAGCTAAATAAACGTTTTCAATTTCAAATTCAAAGTTGGTTCAACACGAAAATGTAATCGTTCCATAGTAGGAAAAGAACGACAAAAGTTCTACGAAGCCTCGACGATCTTCGCGCTATAAGTACAAGAGCGTGGCGCTTGGCGTGTGATCGTGTGAACCAGTGCTCGCGATGGGGCTATAGTAAATAGTTTCTTTTCTGTGTTTTATCTATTTTATGACGAAGTTCCACCGGACTGCAGTTCCGCTTGGACTCAAGATTATGACGCGTGGACGCGCCAACTGCCTCCAAGTGGAAGAACTTCCCCTTAACGCCTTTGTGCGGGGAATTGAATGGTGTTCTGTTTTAAGCAGTAATAGGCCTGCTCAGGGTGGAATGGAAAACGCACATCTTCTTCAACAAGAAGAAGTGTGCTTATGTGAAAGTCTATATCTTGTGTGTGGAGTATATCAATTAGAGAAGGAATATTTTTTGTATTTTTTTAAATCCGAACTGAAGAGATCCGTCATAGAACCTAAGTTATCGACATCTACGTGCTACATACGTCTACGTCTACATGCTGAGCATGTGTCTTTTTAACGTTGTGTTTTTTTTTTAATTTGAAGTCTTGTTAAGTTTAATCATGTATGCATAATGAAAATATGTTAAATATATGAGTTTTTCATTTCTTTCTGTTCTACTCTTCTTCTTTTATATGTATACCTACAGGTTGTCAGTGGCGAAGGGTGAATATTTTCGCAAGGGAAGCTGACCAAATAAACCTACGCAAAACTAACGCAACCATTTCTCACCCTACAGATAACAACAAAGTTCAACAAACATGCTCGTGAAAACGACCGAGTTCGATTCCCGAGTCGTGTATGAGTTTTTTTGTAAATCTATGAATGCAGTTTTTCTTAATTCTAAAATCGACGACATGGTTCCTTAGAACATGTTTTTCTATCTCTTATAGTTTCAGAGTTCCCCATACTGACCCATCTCAGTAGTACACTCTGTATATAAAAATGAATTTTTGTTTCTTTGTTTGTTTGGTAACTTGTTGTAAGTAAAACTTTGGTAAGTTGTTGTGCGCACGCCCGGGAAGGTTTCCGAGTCCAAAAAAGTCAACGCTAGCAAAGCAGCTAGGTGCAGCTAGTAGCAGATTAGCAAGCTGTAGTGGAAGGGGCTGGTCGTGTCTGTCGCAAAACCGACACCCGACGAGGTAGACGAGTTCTGGTGTGTACACCGCGATTGGGCAATCGTAGTGTAGGACGCCGCCTTGCTAGATGGACCGACGATCTGCGCTAAGTGGCTGGCAACGATTGGATGAGAAGAAATGAAGATCGGGCCCTGGAAGTGGCCTATGTCTACTGTCCAGCTATGGGCTGCTGATGATAATGATGATTTTTTTCGCCTAGGTTTTGACATTGACAACTTTGACGGGCGTCAAAGTTGTATGTCAAACGACGGAGCATAGTGATACCAACTCATTAAACTGTACACTTACTTATTATTACCTATGTTCACGAATAAATGATTGATTGATTGATTGATTGACGTTGTGGTGGGAAGCCGCCATAAGTCCATTCTCCATTTATACAACAGACACCAAAACTTGATACATCTGTAATAGTTTGAAAGTTGTGAGCAAAATTAATTGGAAATGTTATTAATAATTTGTAAAAAAAAAATAATTTAAAATTTTTGTATTAATATTTTATTTACACAACAATAACATACTTATAAATATAATAGAATATAACACTAAAATAATACTAAAGCTAAAACTAAACTAAGGCTAAGAAAGCTAAAGATAAAAAATTTGGGTTAAGTCCCCCACATCCGGCAGTGTACCCAAGAGACTGGCTGCGTTGCCCCGTTGGATAGCTAAGCTAATCCGCTGGGCCAAATAGGATCCAGATCTTGGGTCTTTTGACGTGTCGACCAGGCGCTTTGCGAGGTCCTTGAAGACGCGGTAAATAATTAAAAAAATAATTAATTTTGTATTTAATTAAAAATTGTGTGAACATTAAAATTAAATTTATTGAGAAGTTTCAGTAAATATAATTTATTTTTAAATAATACTAAATTTAATAAATAATTTTAATTTATAATGTTTTATTATAATTAACTTAATTAATATATTTTTTTAAATATTCTATGGAACTAGTGCCTGAAAAGGAAGACATTTTAATTAAAAACAAGCAAAAGTTTACAGATCACATATTTAAGCTAAACTACCATTGGAACTAACGGATCTCCCTGCCTCTGACTTCAAACGAATTACAAAAACATTTTTTGAAAATAATGCTGTCTACAGTATGACCGAATACATCAGTGTTCCGAAAAGAATTTTCGACCCTTACATAATGACGATATCAAAGGATTGAATTATTTTAGGTTCCTACCTATGCACATTATTTTTATAATTAATCAATAGATTAAGTTAGATAATATAACTAAGCATAAGAAATTTTTGTCAAACGTGACGGTCTAAATGTAACGTATTTGTTACATGGAATAAACTATTTTGAACTTTGAACTTTTTTGCTCAAATAACTAGATAACTTACAAATAGATCTTAAAGTACGGATCCCTCTAGAGATAGAGCAAGGTCTGACTCTTGGCCGTTTTTTTTGTAGAGTCTTCGCCAATCTTTTAAACATTGAATTGTTTTTCCTAAGAGCAGAAGGGGGTTGCCTCCCCCTCTCATATTAAAATGTCACGTAGCAAAGCAATTTAACACTCAATTTGTATTAGAAAAGCGGCGAAAGGGGGAAAAACCAAATCGGTTTATTTAAGAGTCAATTTCAAACATCATTAGGTATTTAGAAGAGGCAGTGACAGAGTTACGAAAAAAAGGACTTAGACTAAAAAATGTATTAATTTCTTAGTAGTCACAAACCGCGAATTTCATTTCTGACATTAAGTCCTATCGATGTCTGTTGAAGCTCAGTCCTGTCGAAGGTCAGTCCTGTTGAAGTTCAGTCCTGTTGAAGTTCAGTCCTGTCGAAGTTCAGTCCTGTTGAAGTTTAGTCCTGTCGAAGTTCAGTCCTGTTGAAGCTCAGTCTGTCGTTGTTCAGTCCTGTTGAAGATCAGTCCTTTCAAAGTTCAGTCTATCGAATTCAGTCCTGTTGAAGTTCAGTCTGTAGAAATTCAGTCCTGTTGAAGTTCAGTCTGTAGAAATTCAGTCCTGTTGAAGTTCAGTCTGTCGAAGTTCAGTTCTGTCGCAGGTTGATCGATATAATAAAGTTCGTTCGTGTGGTAGTTTAGTCTTTCGAAGCAATTGTTATTCGAACTTCGATTCCCATAGGAAGTTAAGGTGATTTCCAATATGAAGTTTAATATCTCCAAAACCTTGGAATTGAACGATTTTTTGGTGTTTTGGAACTTTATGTTAACTAGAGCTCTAAAGGTGAAAGAAAACGTCAGGAGAAAACGTGCATGTCTGAGGAAAAAGTAATAGAAAAACGCTATTCATGGGATTTTGCATCGATTTTATATACAGGCGCTAATTAAACGGCCTTCAGTCGAACTGGAGATCGATTCCACAAAATACAACGTAACTAAATAGAATCTAAACTGCATCGTTATGACGTGTTTCGTATGTTACTATCCACTAACGATTCAATTTCAGTTAAGTTCCGATCGAGTCACTTATCGATCGAACAGTAACGTATTTGTGCATTCTAATTAAACGGTAACAAAACGGTTCAACTGTCAAATATAACGATCAGACATAAGTTCCTCCCGAGGTACTTTTGCCCGATCGATAGTAAATCGAAAGGTGGCAGTGGTAGAGTTATGCGTCAACAGAATGCGATTTGGTGTCCAAATAGAATTGGAACGAAAACTAAATTGAAATTAGATAGAAATAGAACTACAAACGTTGTAATTTAGGCGAATTGGGCCCCTGGGACAGAGAAAATGGTTTTTTTTTAAATTTTATTTCATCATCATCATCAGCAGCCTATTCTAGTCCACTGCTGGACATAGGCCTCTCCCAGGGCGCGCCATTGAGCCCGATCTTCGGCTCTTCTCATCCAGTCGCTGCCAGCCACCTTGCGCAGATCGTCGCTCCATCTAGCAGGGGGGCGTCCCACACTACGTTTGCCCAAACGCGGTCTCCACTCCAGAACTCGTCTACCCCAGCGGTTGTCGGTTCTGCGACAGACGTGACCGGCCCACTGCCACTTCAGCTTGCTAATCTTATGAGCTATATCGATAACTTTTGTTCTATGCCGGATCTCCTCATTTCGGATTCGATCCAGCAGAGATACTCCGAGCATAGCTCTTTCCATAGCACGCTGAGCGACCTTCAATTTGTGAACCAGTCGCACCGTCAGTGTCCACGTTTCGGCTCCGTAGGTCATTACTGGTAGGACGCACTGGTTAAAGACTCTTGTCTTTAGACATTGAGGTATGGGCGACGAGAAGATGTGACGTAACTTCCGAAACGCTGCCCAACCCAGCTGAATTCTTCTGTCGGCTTCTTTCTCGAAGTTGTTTCTACCTAATTGCACAGTCTGCCCGAGGTAGACGTATTGTTGCACAACTTCGAGGGCCGTACCGTCGACGATAATCGGTCCCGGAACGACATGGTCATTGAACATGACCTTAGTCTTGTCCAAGTTCATCCCGAGACCGACACGTCGTGAAGCAGCATTGAGATTGTCCAGCATTTCTTGAAGGTCCTGCAGCGACTCCGCCATTACGACTATATCATCGGCAAAACGTAGGTGTGAGATGTACTCGCCGTTTATATTGATGCCGTGTCCTTTCCAGTCCAGAGTTTTAAAGACATCCTCCAATGCGTTCGTGAACAGTTTCGGAGATATAACATCTCCCTGTCTTACTCCTCTGCGCAATTGGATGGGTCCTGTTTGCTGGTTCTGTACTTGGACAGACATCGTCGCGGCGTCATACAGACATCTCAACACTTCGATGTATCGCCAGTCGACTTGGCAACGCTGCAAGGACTCTAGAACAGCCCAGGTTTCGACGGAGTCAAAGGCTTTCTCATAGTCCACAAATGCAAGACACAGGGGCTGATTATATTCTTCAGTTTTCTGTATAATCTGCCGCACAGTGTGGATGTGGTCTATGGTGCCAAAGCCTCCCCGAAATCCGGCCTGTTCCGGAGGTTGGAAGTCGTCTAATCTCCGCGCAAGACGATTCGTGATGACTCTCGAAAACAGCTTATATACATGGCTCAGGAGCGAGATGGGTCTATAGTTTTTGAGCAGAGTTTTGTCTCCTTTTTTGAAGAACAAAACTACAATGCTCCTGTTCCACGCCTCCGGAGTTCTCCCAGAGTGTAGGACGGAGTTGAAGAGCTTCCGAAGTTCCCTCAGTACAGGGATTCCTCCTGCCTTAAGGAGCTCAGAAGAGACACCGTCCTCACCAGGGGCTTTTCCATTCTTAAGCTGTTTGAGAGCCAGCCCGAGCTCGTCTAGGCTAAAATCTGGCAGTTCATCGGTATAGTGTCGGGTTAACGTGGCTCTAGGATCTTCGATTGTCGGTTCAGGCCGCGGAGCATGAGCAGCGTACAGTCGGCCATAAAAGTCTTCGATCTCGGCGAGTATCTCTGGCTTGGAGGTGACGGTCCTGCCACTAGAAGTTTTGAGCTTCGTCAGGTGGCTCCTCCCTAGTTGCTGAACGAACACTTTTGACCCCCTATTCTGCTCTATCGCCTCTTTTATGAGTCGTGTATTGAAGCTTCGGAGGTCGCGTCGTATCAGCTTCCTTATTTTCTTATTGAGTGCCCGTTGTTCTGACGATGTAGCTTGTGTGTTTTCGCGTCTTTCCCTCATAAGTGCCAGAGTCCCGTCCGAGAGCTTCGACTTCGTGCCTGTGCGCTGCAACCGACAAAACCTTACTCCTTCATCCCTAATAGTCCTCACCACGTTTTGGAGATTCTCGTCAACATTATTTGTGGTTTCCAAGGCATCGAATCGGTTTTTAAGTTCTAACTGAAACCGGTCGGAGCCTGCCACGGCCTGGTGCAGAGTAGGTCGGAGCGTGGGCTTCATTAGACGGCGTCTCTCCAGCTGAAAGTCAATATTCAGAGTGCCTCGGACCAGTCGGTGATCACTACCGGTTTTGAACCTGTTGATCACTGAGACATCTCTGAATATGTGCTTCTTATCCGTCATAATGAAGTCGATCTCATTTTTCGTCACAGTATCGGGGCTTTGCCAAGTCCACTTCCTATGGGGTCCCTTCTTAAAGAAAGAATTCATTAAGAAAAGGCCCTCCATCTCCAGGAAGTTAACAAGCATTTGCCCCCTGTGGTTTCTGCCGCCAAAGCCGTATGGCCCAACCCTCGATTCGCTGCAAGTCCGTACTCCCACTTTCGCGTTGAAGTCCCCCATGACAACATTGAAGTGTGCCTTACTGGTGTTGTTTAGGGCTTTGGCTATGTCTTCATACATAGCCTCCACTTCATCATCCGAGTGTGTCGAGGTCGGTGCGTAAACTTGTACAACCTTGAGAGAATATCTCTCGGTTAACTTAAGGACAAGATACGCTACCCTTGTCGACACACTGGAGACCTCAACAACATTGTCTATGAGGGACCTATTGACGAGAAACCCGACACCCCCCTGGGAAAGTTGGTCTCCCTCTCGGAAGTAGAGTAGATGGCCCGATTCAAGGGTTAATGTGTCCTCCCCCTCTCTTCGGACCTCACATAACCCTAGAACGTGCCATCGTATCTTCTCCAACTCTACTTCGAGCTGCGCAATGTGCTCGTCCAGCCGTAGACTTCGTCCGTTATACGTCGCCAGTGCCAGTTTGTTTTGGTAGCCTACCGTAGCCCGGGGATTCTTCGCACCCCCTACCCCACCGTTACCATGGCCGCTACCGTGACCAGGAATAGTGGGGCGGCCGGGAACTGGGGGCCGTTTTCTTTTTGCGCTATTCATGAAGGAGGAAATGCCATAATCGCCACGCTAGGCCTGCGGGTTGGCGATCGCAGTAGCCGGGTCGCTTGCCCCGATGACGCTGCTGCCCGTCATCGTGCTTATGGTATTTTAACCCAGCCAGAGTTTGAGTGGTTATACCGTCACTAGTCGGTCGCCAGGGACTCGTTCGTTAATCGGCAGGATGCACCACGTGCAGGTGAGTTTGACATTTGGAGGTCTAGATGTTGGTGACCCCCCTTACATACAATTTTATTTATTTACATATTATTTATTTAGATGTAACACGGGTACCTATAGACCCGCGTTTGACCTCAATTTCACATGGTGGTAAGTCGAAGCAGATGGTCCGCTCAATACATACAGCTGATATTGGGCCACGCACACGCGGGCTCTGCGTACAAGCGATCCCAGATTGAATTAGACGAAGTCAGTTTGGAAAATTGGATAAGTAGGGTAGGGTCTAGTTGAGCATAGGGGCTTGTTGTGCAATTGAAATATCTCGAAAACTAAGCATCGCACGACAACACTTGAAAAATTGAAATTGAAATCGTTTATTTAGCGCTGTAAACACCAGAATATAGAACACAATATAGAAGTATACAAAGTTTAATACATGCAGCACAGAACATCTGGTGTGGTACAGTGCCAAAAAGGGTACACCAGCTCAGCATAATGCTGAGGCAAGCTACAGCGCTGATTTTCAGCTGGCCCCTCAGTGACTGCACGGACGAAGAAAGCAACAGTGTGTGCGTGTTGTGATGTATGAATGTGTTTGTCTGTATGAATGAGGATATTAGTGTGTATGGGAGGTACTGAGTGTGTGGGAGGGTGATGGCATGGTGCCGGTGTATTTACATGGTATTATGTGTGTGGATGGTAGTTCACTTCAAATGGCGGAAAGACGGGTACGAGGCAGAGGAATACATCACGTGACTGCCGGTTGCTGCACGGTGGTCGAGCGAGGACCGCGGACATTTTGTTAATTTTTTGATCAAACAGTAAAATTTAATTTCCTATTCATTTTGGTCTGGACTCGTATGATAATAGATATCTACGATCACGTAAATTTTATGTACGAGTACTTATTGAACTTTCGATTATAAATTGTTGTCTACTCCCAAGTTTTACCATTTTTTTATAACCTCACTATTATTTCGGAAAGTCGGGGTCGGTTATGTGAAAAATTGTTCAACTAGCCCCGTCCTATCCTACCTTATTTTTTTGTTAATCTTACCAAAAAATATTCTATACCTATCTTCTTTCTTCTAAGTCGTATTCCTCATTGCTGAGGAATTAATCACATAGAACAACTATCGTGGCAGATTTAATGAGGTGGTTTGCCATTGCCTTCCCATTTCACACACTGGTTATCTCAGTGTGCAGGTTTCTTCGCGATGTTTTTCTTCATCGCCAGAGCGGTCGGTAAATGTACGTAAGTCTTTCAAAAAAACCGAAAAATTCATTGGTACATAGCATTGCTTAGTTTCGAACTTGGGAGGTCCAAGTTGGATAGCATGGGAGTCCGACGTCCTAGCCACGACGCCACTGACGCTCTATCTATACTTATACCTACCTTGAATTATTTATTACTGATAGCTTTTCCTGAAAGCAAATTTATTCCTTTACTGAAAAACTGTCAAAGATATTAATATTAAAATATTGTGTAAAAATTCACAGGGTGTTCGTAAAAATTGAAAATTACCCGATCCTCTCCCCTTGGCGCCTGTTTGATTCTCTTCACGCCTGTCCGTTTACTTTACCTTGTAATTTTTTTGTCGATCAACCCCTCGGCAGGTGAGAATTTACAGTTTTAACGGAGGGTTCTGGATACGTGATAAAAATTTACCTTCTATGGTAGATAGATAGATAGAAACATTTTATTGTACTTCTGTAGATGGTATGGATATATTTTCGAATAATTAGTTTTTTGCCACAAGACGGACAGCGGCGCCGAGGCAGGCCCAGGTGTAGGTGGAAGGACGATATCGACCACATCCAAAAAGAATGGTATAAGGACGCCGAGGATAGGGAAAAATGGAAAGGAGGAGGGGAGGCCTTTGCCCAGCAATGGGACAGCCAATAGGCTATTGAAAAATAATAATTAGTTTATTGAAGTAGAATAGAATAGAATAGAAAATACGTTTATTTGTTGTCTGCAGCACACATGCAATTCCACTTATGGTAAGTATAGGATATATTATACAATATATTCTTAAACAACAAAATTATTAATGGACGTCGTACCTGCTGCAGCACCAAATAAGCCTCAGCTCAGCATAATGTCATACTCTAGAGTAGACTAGAGCATGGCGCTGATATAAGAAGAAGCATTAAGCTAGCATTATTTAGCTGAAGTACCATTTATTGTAAAACATTAAGGGTTCTATCCTGAAAACTAGTAAAATTAATATTATTTTTGCGGGTAAATAAGTAAGTAGTCTTACTTAGATATAATTCAGTTTTTCAATATCTAATACAGCCATCAGATATTTTTAACCTATGTAAAAATGTCTTAGAGATTTGGTAAATATTTATTTAATAGATAGCATAGTTATACTTACTCCGCTGGCGCAGCGACCCGAAGTGGATCTTGGCCTCCGATACCAAAGAGCGCCATCGCTCTCTCTCCTGCGCAGCCTCGAGCCAGTCAGGCGCCCGGAGCTCCCGCAGATCCTTCTCCACTTCATCGCGCCAGCGGTATCTGGGACGTCCGACCGGACGTCGTCCGTTAGGGCGTCCCACATACGCTCGTTTAACTGCCCGATCCTCCCCCATCCTAGTGATGTGTCCGAGCCATCGGAGTCGAGCCGCTTTCGTCTCTCCTATGATGTTCGGCTCGTTCACCATCTCTTCCATCTCCCTATTCTTTCTCATCCTCCACCCTCCATCTTCCTTCTTGGCTGGTCCCAGAATCTTCCTCAATATCCTCCTCTCGGTCACCAAGAGTCTGTTTTCTTCCAGCAGAAATACCAAGATCCGGATCTACAAAACTGTCATCAGACCGATCTTGATGTATGGATGCGAGATTTGGACACTAACCTTAAAGGAAGCATAGTTATACATTTATAAATTGAAAAATTACGCCAACGGTGAGCATTGTGTGTAACGTGCCAAGAGGAACGTGGCATTCGTGGCGCTGTTGGTTGATATCTCTCTAAGTCTGTAATAAAAAATCGAAGTTGTAAGCCTGCCTGTTTTATGACATTTAAGTGACATTAATTATACTTATACAGTTTTTTGTCACTCAACATGAGTGAGACAGTCCCATCTCAAAAGTGTCTATTCCCCTTACGCCTTCAGTACAGCAGGAGTCTCACCCGTCGCATTGTAGGGGCGTTCACAGGCAATTTTGGCACTAAGAGCCTCCTACACAAGATGAGACTGGCAGACAATCCCACCTATAGAGCTGTGGTGACACCGTTGAGTAAATGGAACACTTGCTGTGCGAATGTGTCTCGTTGGCTAGAAAGCGTATGAGTCTTCTGGGGGTAGGCTACCCAAAACCAGAGGACTATAGGCTCCTACCTGTAAGCTGTATAGCGTTCTTGATGCAAAGCATCTTTAAGGAACAGGAAGGAGACTAAGGTAAGGGGTGAGCACAAAAGATCCTTGAGGGTCGGTATGTTGCTTGTAAATAATGTGTAAGAGCGTCGGTGGCCTAGTGGCTAGGACACCGGACTCCCATGCGGGAGGTCTGGGGTCGAAACCGTGTAGTGCCATATACCAATGAGTTTTACTTATTTTTCGAAGACCTACGTACATTTACCGACTGCTCTAACGGTGAAGGTAAACATCGTGAGGAAACCTTCACACTGAGATGACCAGTGTGTAAATGGGGTAAGCACAAAAGATCCTCAAGGGTCGAAGTGCCGCTGGGGTTGTCCCTGGCCCCCTGTCATAAGCTAAGATAAGATAAGATAAGACGCCTTCAGTACACTGAAGCGATTTCACAAAAAAATTCTTTTCAACCTTCCTGCAGTATGCTAAATGCTATAGAGGCATATAGCCAACTCAGACAAACTCGGACAATGTTCCACTTTTACACATTACTTACCTTATCTGATGATAGGGGCCGGGAATAACACCAGCGGCACTTCGACCCTTGAGGATCTTTTATGCCTACCCCATTTTACACACTGGTATTCTTAGTGCGCAGGTTTCCTCACGTTCTTTTCCTTCACCGTTAGAGCAGTCGGTAAATGTACGTAGGTCTTCGAAAAATAAGTAAAACTCATTGGTATATGGCACTGCACGATTTCGAACCCGGACCGCATGGGAATCCGGTGTTCTAGCCACTAGGCCACCGACGCTCTTACACATTACTTACAAGCAACATACATTTCAAAAGGGTTTTAACAGTTGTCCAAAGGATCCCCAAAACAGTTCCCTAACAAACTCCTGTAAAATTAGCGTTCGGTACACGTTGAAAGTTCCGATAAAACAATTTGCCCGATGATTGGCCGAGACGTACCGGCCCAAATTTGCATACTTTGCCCCTCATAAAAGAGTTTATTTTCCAACGGAAAAAGTTGCTAATAATGTAAAACTTGAGAGTTTAGTCGGAAAATATTTAAGGGAATGTTGAAAATCAATTTTTTTAGATTGTCTAGTTGCGATACAGGGACTGTTTAGATTCCTTTATCTTTGAGAGTTTAGTCGGGAAATATTTAGGGAAATGTTGAAAATCAATTTTTTTTAATTGTCTAGTTGGGATACAGGGACTGTTTAGATTCTTTATCTTTGAGAGTTTAGTCGGGAAATATTTAGGGAAACGTTGAAAATCAATATTTTTTAATTATCTAGTTGGGATACAGGGACTGTTTAGATTCCTTTACCTGTCCTCATCTGGCATTCCGATGAAGTAACTGAGAGATTTTATACTGTGGCGATGCACGACGCGCCATTACGATTACTACCTACTTACATCGGCGTAGAGAGCGCTATCGAAATTTTCCTGGGACTTCGCATATATACGAGTTCCAAACATCCGTAGTAGGACCAGGACATCTGGTCACCAGGCACAAAAGGTGGAAGATCTTCCCTTTTTCCTTTCCTACAAATGACGTCACGTCATCCATGTCCTCACATTAGTGCGTTCTTACAATACCTTCCGTCAATCCATCAACTCTGAAATCAATATGTTTGTGGCATGTTGCTTTATGACATCATAGTAGATACTTCGCATCCCGGTGAGACTGCGTTGCCTTACGACAAGGTTCACTTAGTGATTTTATATCTTCTATCAATCCGGCTCTTGCTTTTTAACGATCCCTTAAAGTGATTTCACACGGGAGGGATGAAAACGCAGCGGTTTTTTAATAGACTCATACCTACATCTAGTACTTTAATGAATGCAATACTCGTGAAACGGCATAAAATATGCGGTTACTTTTAGAATAGAATACATAATTGTTATTATTATAATGGGAACATTTGGACGGGGCGCGCTAAAAGGCGGCATTTTAACTAAGCTCTTGTCATGTAGCTACAATGTATTAGCTTTAAAAAAAATTTGACTTGTAACTTTCTATCATTATTTCTCATTTTAATGTTGAATATAATAAAGAATGATTGGACGATTGTACATTAATTATAAATATATTGATTAATAACATACATAAATAAAGCCTATTATTATATGGCCATTAATTCCTTCAACAACTTGTAAAGTCTTCTAAACTTTCCAACACTCGTAGCAGGAGGATTATGAAAATACCTAAAATACACGTAAAGTTTACGCCGTAAACTAATATTCTTTGGTCAATTACATGCCTATTCACCCTTGCCCTAAAGATCTAAAAATTGTATCTGCGACGTTATAGGTAGGTACGTTGGTTTTGTATCGTCATGTAAAGTTCAAAGTGGTCATGAAAAAATATCAAAAAATGTATGAATGTATGAAGGCTTGCCGCCGTTTCATGTAAAGGTTCCATGATATTTACAACACTGTCAATCCGCAGTTTGTCTGTTTGTGGCATTTTTACTGTCGACACCTTCCCGGATTATAGCCCGATGCACTACCTTCAAATTATATTATTTGCCCGGGAAGAAAAATGTACTCTTTTCTTTCTCCTAATTGAAGAGTAAATGGTTTCTTTTCCAGTGTAAAGACACTGGAAAAGAAACCATCTGTCGAAATTCTGTGGTTTCTTTTTTTACCCGCGTTTGACCTCAATCTCGTCTGATGTTAAGCGAAGATGATTCGTCGATAGAGCACGCGGGTTTAGAATACCTGTTCAGTCTCGGCTTGAAGATCCATTTTGATCATTCGATTTTCGGTAAATTGTAAATTCTTACGAGTGCTATATATACCTATGACCTATCGAACATCGATTGCTATATGTATAGTCGAGAGATATTACCGTATATAGATAAGTACTTATTTTCTTCCGTACACATTCAAATAATAACATAAATCATTTAAAAAATAAGCTTCAGGCAGCTATTTTTCTATTGAATTATTCATAGGAACACTTTCCCATTCATTAAACTTCCGAGAAAGCGTTATCAAATTTAGTAAGAGTAAGGGAGACATAAAAATTTTACTGTGCCTATTTTCTGGCAGTAAAGTGTGGTCAATCCGGGGGTGTCCCGGGTTTATGGGGCCCATAACGTGGCCACCCTAGTGCTGAAAGGTACGCATATTGCTCACAAATTGTCCAGCCATTGTTTTATGGTGCATTCTGTCGATGTGATATAAAGACGTATTAGTACGTTTAAGGTAGGAATTCGCGGGAATCTCAGGGAGTAGAAAAGAAAAGTATTTTTATGGACATAAGTGATTAGTGACATGACAGATGACAAGTTACATGTGATAAGTGACATGTGATAAGTGACATGTGACAAGTGATAAATGATAAGTGACATTTTATAAGTGACAAGTGACACGTGACAAGTGATAAATGATAAGTGACAAGTGACTACTGACAAGAGATAAGGGACAAGAGATAAATAACAAGTGACAATAGACATGTAAAAAGTGAAAGGTGACTAAACACAAGTGACATTAAGTCACAATCAGAAGCTATAAGTGACATTGTGAAGCGTGAAGTGTGATAGATAGGAGTCTAAATAGTACACAAAACTCAAAGCGTTGCGTAGATGGAGCTACGAGCACACTCCGTAAACAGAAAAGCAAAAAGAAACATTATTTTTGAAGATGGCACAAATTTCTCGTTATTTGGATTAATTTCATTTAATTTCTCAAAGCTATAGTAAAATTGTGATATCATGGCATCATATAGCCATTTCAAAATAGCAGACCTAAAAAATCTGTTAAAACAGCGTGGCGCGAGTCTGAAGGAATTTGGTGGAAAGGTACGTATCTTCATGTTGATATTTAACTGTATGTTGTAAATTTAAAGTTTATTAAACAAAAATCTTGTAAAATAATCAAAATAACCATTATTTATTTATCAAATTATTGTATTTGAAAGCAATAAATTTAGGTTCTAAACATAAGTTTAGAACAAAATCATTTTTACGTACACGTACGTCGTATTTTTGAATGTTTTTTGTACCTGTGCTAGTGGCGCCTTTAGTGTTAAAACATAAGATTATCTCCTATTAAGGTCTTTTGTTTATTCATAAAACCAAACGCCGGTCACAAAGAAATATAGTTCATTACTCTGGTCACAGTATACGAGTAAGTGTATGCCGCGGATTCTCTCGTAAAATCCGTCACGATTCCCCGCAATAAAGCATATATTCGTACCCTTCCCGCCGAATGCTCTCTACGTGATACCGTTTCGTCTTGCGTTGTCTTTGGACTCGTGTAGACATGACAATAAGAAACCGAAGTTTGAAAACGTATCTCGCGTGCTTTCCATTTGACAACGATGACGTTAAACGTTCGGGGCGCTTATATGCGGACCTGGATGCGAGCGTGATCAGAAATTAAGTAAACTTTTTTTTATAAATAGGCTTAGACAGGAGGGGGACGATCCACCTTTAAGGTAAGCGGTCGAGCGTCGGTGGCCTAGTGACTAGGACAACGGACTCCCATGCGGGAGGTCCGGATTCGAAACCGTGCAGTGCCATGTACCAATGAGTTTTTGGTATTTTTCGAAGACTTACGTACATTTACCGACTGCTCTGCCGGTGAAGGAAAACATCGTGAGGAAACCTGCACACTGAGATGACCAGTGTGTAAAATGGGGTAGGAACAAAAGATCCTCAAGGGTCGAAGTACCGCTGGGATTATTCCCGGCCCCCTATCATAAAATAAGATAAGATAAGTAATGTGTAAACGTGGAACAGTGTCCGAGTTTGTCTGAGTTGGCTATCATAAGATATAAGGTAAGCGGTCACCGTCGCCTATAGACACGTGCAACACCAGGGGCATTGCAACACCAGGGGTATTGCAACACCAGCGGTATTGCAACACCAGGGGTATTGCAACACCAGCGGTATTGCAACACCAGGGGTATTGCATGTGCACTGCCGGCCTTAAAGTACATTTAACACTTGCAAGTTATGCTACGTCGGGACCATTCAAAACCTGGTTGTGTGATCGCTAGTGGCACAGTTTTGTGTGAAAAAGGCATGTATTAAAAAAATATTCTCTGAAGGCTGTGAAATCCGCACTGGGCCCGCACGAGGGATCATGATTCATGGTCCATCCTTTAACATTTGGGCACACATTTTTCTTATAGAATTTGATTTTCATAGATGTCTGACCTGTGCAATGGCACGTTAGTATTCTGATGATGACGAATAGAAGGTCAAATCAAATAAAGTTTATTTCTCACTAAACTTGCCTAAACTAGGAAAACCTGTATTCCAAGTCTCCACAAGGGATGGGTACAAAACTAATATTATTATAATTAAAACAAAATCTAGGCAGAAATAGTTACCAGTTTATTTGGAGAATAAAGCCCGAATAGAATATGAAAATACATGATGCTAATAATCATTAATTTCTCACAGAGTTGGATGTAATACTTACTTACTTACTCCGTTGGCGCAGCGACCCGAAGTGTATCTTGGTCTCCGATACCAAAGAGCGAGGAGTTGGATGTAATGATAAATCTAATTTCTCTTCTACCCGATACTGAACTCTTCGTATCGACTTTTACGCGTGCCTAGGTAAATATAAAGGTATAAGAGTGACGAATGCCGTCCGGAGAGTTTGAAGGATATAGACGTCCGCCATTTATGATAGAGCCTACTTTCTTGGACAAATCTCCGTACTCCCGCATACGTGAGGCGAATGACTGTAAGGTTTGTGGTCAATTTTATACTGTAGAGGCTGGTAGAGTCTGTTTTAATATAGTATATAGTTAGTTTTTGTATTAGAGAACTAAAAGAAGGTATTTATTAATCTTACAATGTAAAGGCCATCGCATATTATACCTTTTTGTGTTTACGGGGGGAAATCTTCGAAAGATACCCAGCCTCCTGGGGGAGAGACTGGGTTATGTGAGATTTTTACTCACTAAAACCCCCTCGATGGCCGTCCTAGTGCATATCGGAGGGGTCCGGGATCTCCAGAGGAACGAACGTCCTAGCATTTGCCTTGGGCTCTTCCTGGGAGGTGTATTTTCCACCTCCCGGTTTCTCCCGTCACAGCAGCGTGCGGCCATAGCACGTTGTTGCCTTCCCCAGGGCGCCAGCCAATGGACGGCCAAAGCCATCGCATATTATACCTACCAACTCGACGTGAACCCGGCACCAACTCAACTCAGAGCAAAGCATTGAAATGTGTGCTTTATATCATATTACTTACAGTAGGTTTTTAAAATTCAAGTGAAGTATTCGTCGATGAGTGGTCAACGCGTGGGCCCACTCATCGACTACTTCACTTGAATTTTGAAATCCTACTGTTTGCAATACGTTATAAATAAAGCTCACATTTCAATGCTTCGCTCTGAGTTGAGTTGGTGCCGGGTTCAAGCCTTTAGTGTTGTACGTACATTTATAACAGTTTTCAATTTCCTTAATATCCAATTGTATAAACTAGTATAGAAGTGCTTATATATTATATACAACTTACAGCTCTATTCTCGTATTTTAAAGGAGAACGCAACATTTTATATAGACTTGGGTATAGTTGAGAGCAAGCAGTTATATAGATTAAAAGCTTACACTTGGAAATATCTAAAACAAAACATTAGCCTCTTTGAATCAATCATGTGTTGGCATGTTATAGAGATCCCTTTCCAGGTTCCAGATGTGGGTCCTAAAGATCAAACTCGAACCACCTAACTATTACGATTCCAGAGAATCCATTTGACATCTACCAAATACTCCAAGATCTTGGAAACCACTGGTCCAATTTTTATCACACATGACTACATTCCCGTTGCGTTCAAATGGGATTATCTGTTGTTGAGAAATAATGCCACGGACAAACAGACAGTAATAAATACGCGTCAAATTTGTATCACCCGTTTTTGGTCGAGTGTTTCTATGTATCAGCCCTGTCTGTCCACTGCTGGACACAGGCCTCTCCCAGGGCGCGCCACATCACTCGGTCCTCCACCTTCTTCATCCAACCATCGCCAGCAACCTTCTTCAGGTCGTCTGTCCACCGCGCAGGGACCGCGTCCCACACTGCGCTTTCTTGTACGCGGTCTCCACTCTAGAACTCGTCTCCCCCAACGGTTGTCGGTTCTGCGACAGACATGGCCAGCCCATTGCCACTTCAACTTGCTAATTATGGTCGAGGGTTATAACATTTAAAATCAGAATACAAAGCATTAATACATATCACGAAACACGCAAACCCAAGTCAATCTTGTCGTTACAATCTGTTACTGAAAATTTCCATAGCTACCCTCAAACACATCAACGCCAAGCAAACAACACGGGGTATGTTTATCTCCAGAAAAAAAGACATCAATATCCCACGTCGTTTAAGGGCCCTTCAAACGTCGCCGCCATAGATATAGTGCGGGATGGAATGGTCTCGTGTTGAAGCCGAAAAAATGGAAAATAGGTTGGCCCTCAATTTTCTATGTACTTCTGGCATTTCTGAAGAAGTCCTAAGAAGTTTTCTACTTCAATATTTATTTTGATGCTAGTAGACTCTGATGTGCAGAGTCGTCAGAGGTACCACCCTTTTATTTATTTCTACCGTAAAGCAGTGTTGCTTGGCGTGTTCCGGCTTCAAGAGTAAGAGAGCCAGCGTAATTACCGGCACATGAGATTCTCCAAGCCAAGTTGTCAAAGTAAGTAGCGCGTCGAAAGCCGATTATAAATATTAATCGCTTTGTACCTATTGCTTGACACTAAATTTTAATGTAATAAAGAGTGATTCATTCATTCATTTAAACAACATTTTATTTAGGACCCACGGCTTCGCCTCTAACCAAACATGGCTCATTTGATAGATCTCACCAAGGACTATATCTTTCATTATGGAAGAAACATCCTAAGTCGAGTAGGATAGGAGCTAGAGACCAAAAATATCTTCATACTACTCGTAATTACTCTGATTCTATTTATTTTGTTTCCCTAGCGTCTAAATAAAACACCTGTTCCACACATTCGTGTGGAATGTGGCAAATGCATACCTATTACAGTAATTAATTCTAATTACTGTAATAGTTCAGACTGCAAAGTCTGGAACATCGGCGCAAGGTTGCCTGTCTATCGGTATTTTATAGGATACATTTCGGAGAGTGTGCATCGGAATTGCACGACCTAATTCCAGCATCTCCCTTCCGCCTTCGGACTACCAGGCGCGGGGAGGGGTTCCATCCTTATGTTGTTGATATCCCATCTGCTCGTACGAAGCGATTTGCTTCAAATGCATTGTGTGTTGGAGGCGAAATGAAAAAAAATAGGATCCAAGTTTGTATGGGATCCGCCCAATCTCCTTTGTTGCTACGCGCTTCCGATCCCCTACTATAGATGACTATTCCTTTTAGTTTTAATTCCGCGACCCGTCGAATGTAGCTACACATCCCCATTACAAGCAGACGCACAAAAAGATCACATTTGATATACATCAAGAATCGAACATTAGCCCCCGCATGCGAGGGTGGAAATTCACGGCGAGCTATTAAGCACGGGAACGCTATAAGAACGCCAGAACGCTATAAAAGCCAGTACTTACTAAGGCCGTGTGCTCCTTCGGCCTCATCGTCACTTACCACCAGGTGGGATTGAGGTCAAACGCGGGTTTATATGTAAATAAAAAACGCATTACTCTATTTCACCTCTCTGTAATTGTTACAAGACTTTGAGCACTTGGTTGGCTGCAGTGCCTCATTACGTATTATCCGATGATCAGGATATTGAGAGGGAACGCAGGGCATTGACAGTTAGATGTAATATGTAGGCCGGCAGAACATATTTGCATTTTGTACGACAGAGTCAAAAATATCCTTTTTAAAACATATTGTCAGACTTTTTTCCCTGATGCACCGTGTACATAGCAGTCCCAGCAGCATCTTGTTGGCGTTTGCCGAGTCGCCTGACTCCCCGATCCTGAGGCACTGGATATACCTGCATGTCAATGGGAAGTAGTCGTCCAGTGCTTTGGGGTCGGTACCATGGCTTTGCCCATTATTTTTACTAACATGGCTTTAAGTAATATAATATACTAACCTTATTTGTATGGACGCTGTCTGAGATAAATATATTGAATTGAATAGAAATTGAATTTGTCGGTAACTACTCTGGCTCCTCTTTTACTCTTTAACCGGAACACAGCAATACAAGCTTTGCCTCCTTCAGAAATAGTAGGGTAAAAGGGTGAATTTGCAATATCATACCACTAGTAATACGTTTCTTTTTTATTTCTTGCTTCTTTTACGTCTCTCTCCCTTTTTTTCGCTTCCGTATTTTTGATTACCTTGCGAAGGTTGCCTGGAAGAGCGATAAGGCTGCCTAAATTGTACTTCACTATTTAAATTTCTATCTTTTCTTTGTTGTTTTCTATTTGTGCTATAAAGTGTATTTTACTTCCTTTACTAGAGTAATTCTGGCTATCTCAACATGCTAATATTGAACTCCTATCACATTCAATCACATACACAATAACTTAGTCAACGTAACATCACATAATCCATTCATTCATCAACATCACCCTATTCTTCAAATTTTGAAACATCTATCCAAGGTAGATCTTAACAGATAGAATTTTTTCGTAGGTAATTTACAATACCTCTTTGTAATAAACGTATTAGATTGTAATATACAACCGTATGTTTCCATTAGATAAAGATAATACAAGAAAACCCAGCTCCAACACAATACCAACCTTACGAAATCCACGCAAATTTCAAACAAAAATGACACTAAACTGACTTAGGACGTTACAACCGAAAATAAATTGTAAAAAAATAAAATCAAACGTAATTTGTGGCATTCGGTCTCAATTTGAAGAGATTGCTGTCGAGTGTTGCTAGCCTCAAGCGGTTTTCGTATTACTTGTATGGAAATTGGAATTTCCTCTAAAGAATGGGTTTACCCTTAAGTGAGATTGAATTGGTTACGTACGACAGCGATTTCTTTGTCTTTTTTTCGGAGATATTTTGTAAAGTAACGATGAGTAATGAATCTAGTTCAATAAAACGATACGAATTATTAATAATTAAGTAGAATACAAATATTTAAGTACACGCCTAAACTGTACTTCACTATTTCCTTTTCTATCTTATGTTTGTTGTTTTCTATTTGTGCAATAAGCGTATTTTACTGTTACACTTTACACTCTCTCGTCTAAGACGTGTTCCTCATTGCTGAGGGTCGTGATCATTCTAAGGAATTAATCACAAAGAACGACTCACGTGGCAGATTTAATGGGATTTGCCATTGCCTTCCCCATGTCACACACTGGTTATCTTAGTGTGCAGATTTCCTCACGATGTTTTCCTTCACCGTTAGAGCAGCCGGTAAATGTACATTAGTCTTTCGGAAAAACCGGAAAACTCATTGGTACATGGCATTGCCTGGTTTCGAACTCGGACCTCCCACGACGCCACCGACGCTCTTGACAGTACATCTACGAGTAGATAATTAAAATTGTATGTAAGACCTTTTGTACCATACTTCTTGCAAAAGAAATTATCATTATTATTTAAAAAAAATGATTTGTTATAAATTTATCGAGAAAAAAAATTCAACTTTCCATGATTTTTTTTTAAATTCATTATTATTAGCTTATGCAACAAGAAACAAATAGGCACCCACGTTGGGACACTCGTGGCTGATTTAATGGGGTGGATTGCCATTGCCTTCCCCGCATTTCACACACTGGTTATCTCAGTATGCAGGTTTCCTCACGATGTTTTCCTTCACCGTTAGAGCAGTCGGTAAATGTACCTAAGTTTTCGAGAAAAATGCGAAAAAGTCATTGGTACATGGCACTGCACGGTTTTTAACCCGGACCTCCCGCTTGGGAGTCCGGTGTCTTAGCCACAGTGCCACCAACGCTCGTCGGTGACCCTTACAATCAGATGACCCTCTGATCTACCCTCCATAAACAATTTAAAAAGCTTTTAACTGCACTCCTACAACTAAGATATCTACATTATTAACTTGAATAAAAGTATTGTTTAAAATCATGTGTCTAAAATCATCTTAGCGTTCATATCTAACCCTGAGCCATTTCGACAACCAAATTCCTTTTTACCCACATTCCTAAAATAAAAACAAAACTAAACCGTCAGGTAGCAGAAATCCGCCATCAAACCGACATTTGCTTCCATTGTGAGACGAATAGCAATGATATATGGCATACTATGTCACATATATATGATATGGTATGATATGTATGTCGGGATGTGACGTATGCCCGGGCGGAGCCGTCTCTGGATGTTTCATACGTGACATTGATTTGCTTCTTTTAAATTGTACTTGTTCGAGAGGGAACCAAGACCTCTGTTTATATTTCGTTTTACTATTTTTTATTGAATTACTTACTTACTTACTCCGCTGGCGCAGCGACCCGAAGTGGATCTTGGCCTCCGATACCAAAGAGCGCCATCGCTCTCTCTCCTGCGCAGTCTCGAGCCAGTCAGGCGCCCGGAGCTCCCGCAGATTCTTCTCCACTTCATCGCACCAGCGGTATCTGGGACGTCCGACCGGACGTCGTCCGTTAGGGCGTCCCACATACGCTCGTTTAACTGCCCGATCCTCCCGCATCCTAGTGATGTGTCCGAGCCATCGGAGTCGAGCCGCTTTCGTCTCTCCTATGATGTTCGGCTCGTTCACCATCTCTTCCATCTCCCTATTCTTTCTCATCCTCCACCCTCCGTCTTCCTTCTTGGCTGGTCCCAGAATCTTCCTCAATATCCTCCTCTCGGTCACCAAGAGTCTGTTTTCTTCCTTTAAGGTTAGTGTCCAAATCTCGCATCCATACATCAAGATCGATCTGATGACAGTTTTGTAGATCCGGATCTTGGTATTTCTGCTCAGTAACTTGGACACCAGAGCCTTGTGCAGGGCTGCGGCGCATCGGATATTTATTTCCTCTTCTCTTGTATTGGTATCGGTTACTTTACATCCAAGGTAATTTTTGTGCATTGAATTCCTTATGTCACTCAAAAGAATGCTTATAGGCTTTCAATTTGCTTACTTGATCTAATAGATAGAATTACAACTTGCCGTATAAATATGGTAAACATTTAAGAAGAAAATGGTAGATGAAAACAAGAGGATTGATGCAAATAACCAGCGTCGAAGTGCTATGCCGTGATTTCGTCTGACAAAAGAGAAGGAAAGATAATTGCGGAGTTAGTAGAGAGTTAATTCACCAGCTCCAGGTCAGCCCTCTGGCTGCTCCAAACTTCTCTAGCTATGGAAAGGGTTATGTTGGGAATTTCTCTCCTAGACCACGAATGAAATATGGAGATTCGAAGAACCAAACTGACCGACATAGCCCGTATATAATCCCAAAAGAAGTGGAAGTGGACGGGTCATATTTTCCGTAGAGATGACGGTTGTTAGAAACCTTAAAGTTACGATATATTATGGAGACCAAGGAGCGTGGCTCGACCACCAGAGAGATGGGCAGATGACATAAAGAATGTCTGCTGTAGGGAATAGGGTACATGACTTTTATTGCATCCATCAACTTACATGGACATACTGAAGATGGATCTGAAATTCGTTTATCGGTATCTCAACTAACATCAGCGATATTAATGGTTAAAGTTAGTAGTGGGGGGATGCTCCGTCCCTTTCTAGCAAAACAGTATTATTTATGTAACCAAGGTCCTGCTTGCTTGTATGACGTCACTCCATAGTAGCGCTATCTCGTTCTTCCGCCTGATTTTTAATTGCCTGTAGCTATTTTATTTTTCAACGAATATTAATTCTGTTTTCACATTTGACCATCAACTTGCCATACATATATTATATGTATTAGTAAAGCCCAAGATCGTAAAGAATGGCGTGCATTGGAGGAGACTTACATCCAGTAGTGGGTGGACACCGGTTCGGGCTTCCTCGAGTCTCGTGTCATCTTTATCTAGAGCTATGATGTAGAAAGATGATGATATATGTAGATTTGATGAAGAATGCGGGGAGGGGTTCCATCCTTGTGTAGTTGATAATCCATGTAATCGTCTTCTTCGTTCATTATACGAACTGCTAAGGTAAGGAAAAGCCTGCCGGCGTCTGTGTTTCCTTAAACCTACAACCTTGGGATCTTCAAGGCCAAAGTGAATAGGCATTTACTGGACCCGCATACTCCATCGTTGACCTCATCGTCGCTTACCATCAGGGTCAAATGCGGGTTTAGTAATCAATAAAAAAAGTTTCGTACTACTAATCTTAGTAAAAAAAGAATCTTTCTTGGTTTTCTTTATACTTGTTCTCTCCTGCATGAACCCGACCAACCCTAATACAGATAAATGTAGTCGCGGAGGGGTTTCTGATGCGCGAGGGCTCGCAACTATTTATATTGAATTTGTTATGTTTGAGGAATTTATTATTTCGCATTTACTGCACGATTTCGTGCATTCGTCTCAACGGATATTTTTTCTTCAAATGACAGTTATTTTTTTTATTACAGTTAGAGGATCTAGCAAACTTGTGCATTATAGATCACACTTACGTAGTAATTGGGGACTATGAAGTAAAAAGTTCCCATCGTTGTTGGAGCTGTAAGAGTATGTTTTCCTTCATCGAATTTCTGAATTCATGGAAAAATGAAATAATTTCAGGAAAGCATTTCTTTTTACAAAATATGGTAAAAGTATTTTGGCTTTCAGTAGTCATAGATATAACTCAGTAGTAGTATTTAAAAAAAAACATGATGGTCCTAACTAATTGTATAGTAGTTCCATATACCTTTTTTATTTATTTTTATTTATGTTTTTACATTTATTTTACATATACATAAAATAGACAGCCCACAGAAATGGTACCCCATTAAGTAAGTACTTTGTAGTTTCTATGAAACGATTTAGGACGTTTCTCTATAAAATGTTTTGAAGGAATATCTGCATAATAATGAAGCAACCGTGGGAACCTAAATAACCTGAATAAATTATCATAATTCCGTAAATGTTCAACTTTAAACATCTCTTTTATAAAATAAAATTTGTATTCTAACAGAAAATTCCATTACCTACATTTTGAACTAAGAATAATTCAAAATTCAACGCAAAATAACTATCGCGTAAATTCGGAATCTCGTTTAAAACTTCCATCTCGTAAATGCTCAAGTTTCCTCAACGGAAGTAGTCGGAGTTCGGAATTCAAATTCGAAAAATACGTTCCTTTCCGCTTCCGGCGTTTGATTTCTCCCGTGATACGACGTTTCCTACCCTGCAATATTTGAATGTGGAATCGCTTTGCGAAATTTGAACTGTGCCAAGTAGGTAAAGAAAAAGGGTAGCCGTGCAAAGAAGAATCTTTAGCTCTTCTCGAGGTTTCGAAGAAGCATTAATCTTTGATCCGTGTCTCGAAGCATCACGGACATCTCTACCCGACGTTGCTGGTAGTTAAGTAACGATGGTAATAAGTAATAACTTACCACCATCAAGTGGAATACATAATCTTCTTGACTAAGGCAGTATTTATGGCGAAACTAGCGTCATTCCCCAAAAAAATAACGTTCTTCCTGAATTAAGGCATTTATTAAAAAAGTGGACGGTAGAAGTTCCATGGATGAAGGAGATTTCTCGACATCCGCTCGGGTGACCAGTTTTTCGAAAAGCCCTCATCCAGCTCTATCGTTCTAGCTAGACTAAAGCGGTGGTAACTAGTAGTAAACAATAATTTGGAATACATGTGCGCTGGATGATGGACAATGTGCTAAATGAGTAAAAATAATAAAGTAGAAAATAACAGAAGAGAGACGCATGGCATCATTTGTACACACGCGTTCTCACAACGAAACATTGCGTTCGAAAATTGGAAAATTATATGGTCCATAAATCTGTGTTGAGAACAGACCGCGGTACAGCATAGGAACACGTCCTATTGACGGTAAGTGCGAGGTATTCGTTCCAAACATGTTTCGAAACGATTCCAAAACTTTTGTAAACTTCTTGTGTGCAATAAAATCTATCTATCTATCTTTTGGGACAATTCTCACTGTACGTAGAAAAAACTGACCAAGAGCGTACCTGGCACTCATGTAGCCGGTTCCGAGCTGCTCCATCACAAAAAAATAATTCATCATTCTAAGGAATTAATCATAAAGAACGACTCTCGTGGCAGATTTAATGCACATTTCACACACTGGTTATCTCAGTGTGCAGGTTTCCTCACGATGTTTTCCTTCACCGTCATACCGATTCATCACCGATTTCATACAATTAGTCCCAAATTAGGTAACACTAAAACCATAACATTACACAACTATTATCTACAAACTTTCATAACTTGTGGTAGTAATACTCCGTTATAATTTTTACGTACATGACGGCTGACGGTCAGTATTCTCATCATCAGTGTCATCAGGTTTGGCACCGTTCATCATGAGGTTAGGTCCGGTATGAAAAATAGGCGTACAACGTTAGTAACACTTCGTTATAATCACTGACCTAAATGTGAGTTTACAATAATCGAGGATGCACTGAATAATTAAAGATTATTTTTATTGAAACGCGGTGATCATCACACATCAAAACACTCTGCCCACCGGGACCATAACCAACTACCACCTCACACGCGTTCTTTTGACAGTTCGTAAAATACGAGTTGCCAGCCCCCCGCTTCCGATTTCACCCAAGCAAATCGATATTACTTTGACGTTCCATTCGCGAATCAACTTGTATGATGTGACATCGATTCTGCGTCACGTTTTAATCGAATAAAACCTTGCACGATGCGACATACATTTATCGGCAGCTGTAACGCTGAAGGAAAACATCGTGAGGAAACATGCACGCTGAGATAACAAGTGTGAGAAATGGGCAAGGCAAAACCACCCCATTAAATCAGAGAGTCTTCAATGTGGTTATATCCATAGAATAATCACGACCCTCATCAATGAGGTGACTTAGAAAAACTGAGACGGACGCCTAAGACAATCCCAAAAAACTCTTGAGCAGGTATTTTATCGCATATAAAATGTTTCATTACGGATGCCAAAACATCTTCCCCTCTGAGCTGGCAACTTATTATTAAATGTTGCATGTATTAAAATTTATATTCATGCCCACCCCCACAATTTCTTATTGATATCTCAATTTTATTGGAAATTTGTGGGGTGTATCCATTTTTCTCGCATAATGGTTTTCTTGCCTTATGGTTTGTAAATTTTTATGTCGGAATTTCGGTTGTAGATTGATTGGCAACAAAGTTGTGGTTCTTTTTATTAGAAATTATAAAAATAATAATGCAGAAACATTTTTGCAAATTGCAGTCAGTTACGTAGACGACATTTTAGACGCAAGTATATGTCAGAGATATCTTTTGAAGACTCAAAAAGAATAAGACATTAGGTACAAAAGCTTGTTTAGAAATAAAATAAAATAAACCAAAACATCGTAAATAATTAAAAGTAAATAATAACTTTAATTACGTTTGTCAGATCAGAGGGTAAGGGCATAGATGGCCCGCTATCATTCTCCGGGTTGTCCTCACTCTGTGGTTCTATTTTTGCTTTTTTAAAACCAGCGAAATATAATTTAATAACTATATTGACTCAATCAACTTATTTTAGAGTTATTTAACAGCAAATTAGTTACTGCCTAGTTACTCGATACTAACTAGTCACGGTTCAACCGTCTCAACAGCAACCACTAGTCACCGATTAGACATTCAATAGTAACCGGCCTACGAGAGTCCCCTGATAGCAACCAGTTACGGTTAATTATACGAAAATGCAATATTCTCGAATAAAATATCAAGTCCGACTGCTTCGTCGACGAGTCGCAAGAGAATGATCCCACATTAGGTCGGGCGCCCGCTTTTATAGAGGCCAGATAGTGGCGGGCGGCATGACGTGTGATCGGCTGTTGCTGTGTGTTTGCTTCGTCGCAAGCGCAGGTGGCATTGCACGTGCACTATGATGTCACTTGTTATTTGCGCTGACATGTTCCATTAGTCATATCATAAACAAAGCAAAGGCTTTTGCCATGTTGCGACCCGTTTGGCACTCGAATACACTCTCCAGATCCTTGAAGCTGAAGATCTTTAACAGCAACGTTAACAGCGTTCTACTCTATGGCTGTGAAACCTGGAAGTACACCATGGAATTGGAAAGCAAGCTGCAAGTGTTTATTAACAAGTGCCTGCGTTACATGTTCGGGATATTTTGGCCGCAAACTATAACATTAACCTGTGGGCTATGTAAAAACCATTATCTGAACAGATTCGCCGTAGGAAATGGTTCTGGATAGGGCACACCTTACGTCGCCCAAAAAGCATCGCCTACGCCTCCTTGAACTGGCAACCTACAGGAGAATCTCGCAAACGTGGAAGACCCAGGGCTACATGGAAACGAAGTCTTGAAAAGACCTGGATAAAAAGTATCCTGGGAAACCACAGAGTCTGCGGCGTCGGACAGAGCGCGGTGGAAGAATATTGTCTCAGCACTATGCACCACTAGGTATTCTAGGACCTGATGATGAAGAAGTCATATCTTACTCACTCATGTTATAAATAGAATATTTTTTCCCAAACGATATCACAGAAATCCTCTTCAAAAACAATATTCATATCAAAGAATCTATAACAGAACCTTTGCAAGCATAATAAAAGCACTTAACATGTTCTTTATGGCGTAATATCCCTTTTTCTTTGTCGGCAAAGAAAGCAATTGGTAGCGAATACGATTGAGCCAATTCCGGTAGCAATCGAGGCGCAATTTTTTATTCGATACATATCTATAAGGGTTCGATTCGGTTGGGGTGCGAATAACATGTTTTTGTGTTGCCCAGATAGGGAAGTCACGTATTTATCTTTACAAAGTATTGATAACTCCTTGGTAACTCGGTTTTTATTCGTATAGAGACGGATTAGAATTAACCCCTGGGTAAAAGGGTCGTCTTCTAAGTCGTATTCCTCATTGCTGAGGGTCGTGATCATTCTAAGGAACGACTCACGTGGCAGATTTAATGGGGTTAGCCATTGCCTTCCCCGTTTCACAAACTGGTTATCTTAGTGTGTAGGTTTCCTTGTTTTTCTTCACCGTCAGAACAGTCGGTAAATGTACGCAAGTCCTTCGAAAAAAGCGAAAAATTCATTGGTACATGACATTGCATGGTTTCGAACTCGGACCTCCCGCAGGTCCTCGACGCTCTTAAAAGGGTCATACGAGGTGACTAATACGCCGAATAACCTTGCTGGTGGTAGAGGCCTACAAGGTCTTCCTGGCTAGCGACCACCCTCTACATACGTACCTATATGTACCCCACCACCACTCTCTATATACGAATGCACGTTTAAAAAATCTTTATAGGTATAACCTAATCAGTTAATCACAATAGAAAAATCAGTTTCATTTAATTCCGGAATATGGCGAGGGCTTTTATTACTTTTTTTCTGGTCAATCTCTAACTATAATTATAGTGTTAATTACACACGCTTTACCAAGCTCAAGTCCGGTCGTGCATGGAGTACTGCTGCCACCTGTGGGACGGCTCAGCTAAATACCAACTGGCTGCCCTTGACTCAGTGGAGAAACGCGCTAAGCGCCTTATAGGTGACGAATCGCTGGTGGAAGCTAGACTGCAAAGTCTGGAACATCGGCGCAAGGTTGCCTGTCTATCGGTATTTTATAGGATACATTTCGGAGAGTGCGCATCGGAATTGCACGACCTAATTACAGCATCTCCATACCGCGTTCGGACTACCAGGCGCGGGGAGGGGTTCCATCCTTATGTTGTTGATATCCCATCTGCTCGTACGAAGCGATTTGCATCTTCGTTCATTATGCGAAGGGCTAAGGTACAGCTAATGGAACAGCCTGCCGGGGCGTCTGTATTTCTCAAAACCTACAACATTGGGATCTTCAAGGCCAGAGTGAATAGGCATTTACTGGACCCGCATGCTCCACCGTCGACCTCATCGTCGCTTACCATCAGGCGAGATCGAGGTCAAATACGGGTTTAGAAGTAAATAAAAAAACACGAGCGTTTGTAATCATAAGGCCTTGTTTATAATTGATGATTATATATAGTATAGCCTACATAGTAATATAGAAACTAATATTCCCATTCAAGCCCAAATTCGATTCGAATCTATCATTCGTTAGCATTAGGGCATTAATTCATAATTAGCAAACGCGCGTTGTCGCGTCCTCGCCGCGTTTTGACGCTGAACACGATGTCACACACAGCGCAGTACGCGTAACTTAATTTTGGATGGTACAAAATAACGGATTATCTCGTAAAACCTCCTCACAAAAATATGCTTCTTCTAGAAGTAACGTTTGAGTTTCAATTTTGATATTTTCTTTAGGTACTATTCACGTAATTTCCTGATTTAAGCGCTTATTACACTTGAATGAATTCAGTTCAGAATGGTTAGTGTACAATGTACAGCCTGGAAACAGAAATCTATCTAATTAGTAGATTGAATTCAGTCATGTGTAATAAATAAGCTTATTATAACATTGGAAAACTAGTACGTAGAGTTAATCCCAGGCCCTCTGCCACCCTTCATTGGTTAGTATATCAAGTTCAGTGTGTACTGTTTATCCTGGCTAAACAGGAGTAGCTTGCTTATTTATTTTTGTAATATATTTGTTTAATTTTTTTTTGTCTTCTGTACCTAATTGTTTGTATGTGTGTATTGGAAATAAATAATCTTTCTTTCTTTCTTAGCAGTGGAAGAGGTGAGGTGACTGGAAATGACCACATCTTTATAGAAGAAGAACCTTTACAATAGAAGACACATCAAGCTATACGGGCAATTCCCAGTTACGTACCCTGTGGAACGCTGTGGCAATAAATTTTTGACGAATAAATTAAAGTGACAAAATACTAAAGGGTATGTACTGTATCTCAAATCCTAAATTGGATTCGCATCCATCATTAGCATTAGGGCATTAACTCACAATTAGCCGGACGCACGTCACCGCGTCCGCGCGCGATTTGACGCCGATGACGTCACGCGTGTAATGAAGTTTGCGGGTGACACGTCATCGCAACACGGCGTAGTGACGTGTCCCCCCACAGCTTTATAGTCGATTAATTGTGTATCAATTACATCGATGTAATTATAGCCTTCTCTATGACTACAGGCTGGTGATTCGTAGCTGAATTCTAATACAAATTCATAATCATCATCAGGTGCCAGCTTCAAAATGAAGTTAGATAGAGATTAACTACCTACATCTTATTAATGACATCTCGTTAACATAACCAAGAAAAGAATATACAGTTTCTTTTTTCAATTTTTTGAAGTGAAAACTTCAAAATTGAAGTAAAAGCGCTCTTTCTGAACAGTTAACCAAACTGAACCGTCACGCTCGAGTCGAATACTCGGCTGAATCGAATACTCGGCTCTAGTCGTCATCAGCCAGGTTTACTGCAACATTTTTTATTATTATCAATTTGTGCTGCGTGTTACTAATAGTAAAAAAATTATTTCGCATTAAGGTAAGTTGTCACATTTCTCCAGCAATATGAAGAACTCAGAGGGTAAAACAGGGTTCCCTGTAAAAGGTTCTGAGGCACGATCCAAGTCGTGCTTTGCGTGTCTATTTTTTGTAAGTTTTCACTTCTATCGTGTGGTCATAAGCACACACTCTTTTTTTTATTAGAAGAGTATACGAGCAAATGGTAATGAAATGAAATTTATTTTATTCGCACGAAACACGGTACATATAAGATAGTGGTATTGTTTGAATAGATCATACATGTTTCGCCATTATTTTGGCATGCAAAAAATTTTTACGACATTAAAAATAAAAGGTTAAAAATCGCAATAATAGAATAAAATTAAGTCCTCCAACTAGCCATGGTAAATGGTCATTTCACCGTCGCCCATAGACTTCTTACTGCCCTCTGAAATTAATTTATAAGGTATTACTTTGGTTTGCAAAGTCATCTTGGGATGACCACTGTTTCACCTGTTTCTGTCGCTAGCGTTCCGTGACTTACAGACAGTGCAGTCGTTAAGTAAAAAAATTAAGGCATATTTATTGTCTATCCAAAAGTATTAATTAAGGTTGCGAAAAGAAAAATAATTAAACAAATACTTAAAAATAAATTAAGCTCCATAGGAGGTCATGCCATAATCGCCACGCTAGGCCTGCGGGTTGGCGATCGCAGTAGCCGGGTCGCTTGCCCCGATGACGCTGCTGCCCGTCATCGTGTTTCTGGTATTTTGACCCAGCCAGAATTAGAGTGGTTATACCGCCACTAGTCGGTAGCCAGGGACTCGTTCGCTAATCGGCAGGATGCACCACGTGCAGGTGAGTTTGGTATTTGGAGGTATCTAGATGTTGGTGACCCCCCTTACATCACACCAATGGCGCGCCCTGGAAGAGGCCTCTGTCCAGCAGTGGACTAGAGTGGGCTGCTGATGAATAAGATAAAGTTACATATTTAACTTAAAATTTTCTACAGAGGGAATTCAATCTGTGTTGTTTCTGTAGAACCGAAATGTACCCAATATTAGAATGGAAGTAGTAGTTTTACACTGATTAACCACTGATTTTGTATTGAGATATGTTTATATAGTAGTGCAATGCTGACAGCTGTCTCACCGTCACGTGCCGTGTCGTCGTGTCCCCGGCCCTGACTGACAACCAGCGCCGCGGCGGTGGCTATCGTCTAGCCGTATCGCCACAGCATAATGCTGAGTCAGGGACCCTTTTGACACATATGCATGTGAACTTACTCTAAGTCATAGTTACTTTGAAGTAGTGAAATGTAATTATCGTGTTATGTTGTGTGTCAAATAAATTATAATTCATTCATTCATTTTGAGAGGAATTTTAATGCTTTGTTAAACTTAGGACTTACGTGGAGTGCCTCATGTGCCGGTAATTACGCTGGCTTTCTTACCTTTCAAACCGCAACAGAGCAAACATATCTGCTTAGCAAAATTTCATTGACGGTTCCCAATCAAAATTTACGGGGTAACAGGTTACTTCGCGTCCCTAAGTGTCACACAAATTATAGAAAGAATAGCTATCTAGTAAAAGCATGTGCAGCATTTAACCAGCTAAGCAATAACCCTACTATAGATCTCTTCAACAGTAGTCCTGATTCCGTAAAATCCTTACTCACTAACGAATTTTCCTCTGCCTATCTGTAAATGTACATGGTTGCTAGATTAAGAGTTTTATTTTTATTTTTTTAATAACTGTGGAAGCTTATAAATGGCTATTGTTTTTATATATGTATATGTAACTTATAAATAAGGCTGTAAGCTACCCAAATAAAATAAAATAATAAAATAAAATAAAAAATAAATAAAATTTGCGGATTCGGTAATGGTATCTAGGTAACACTGTATTTTAGGGTCCACAGCCATCAATCATAGAATCTGACTTACCTAATACGCTAAAATACTAACAATCTACTGATCCATCGCAAAAAGAAATTAAGTCTGCAATTTTTTAACTACCCCCAAAGACGTCGACAGAACCGTAAGCCCAGTCGATCGACTCGGCTCAAATACTGCGTGACAAATTTAACACTCGCATGCTTGACGTTGTTTTATTGCTGTCTTAATACCCTCTTGGTCTAAGCTATGAAGATACAGCGGTAATATTCAAAGATGAACAGCCAACTTCCTGAATTTTGAAAAAAGTCCAAACTGAAAACCAATTTCAAAAGTATCTAAGGGACTTATTAACCTCCAAAAGCTACTATTCAGTTCGGGAATATTTTGATGACAAACAATTAGAAATTATTATACGTAAAGAACTACTCTTACAAACTTGCTATACCGACAAGGCTCATCATGTTAGGACTAAATAATTGTACATAGTAACATCTGTATGTAACTCATGATTAGGCATGAATTATGATGCTGTCGCATGTCGCATTGCTGTTCTTTGGTTTGAAGGGTAAGAGAGACAGTAAACTTGAGGCACTCCATCTAGGTATTCAAGGTGGGGTAAGCAGCGTACCGAAACCCTCTGAAAACTTCAGCGTGAGGTGCGATAATAATCTTTAAGTTTCAGCCTTTTTAGACAATATAGAAGAAAAACTTCTGGAAATATCGCTAAAGACAAAGAGGGGCGTAGACGTTTGAAAATAATGACCATATAATAAATTCTGAGGTATCAACTAACAACACCATGGTCATTCTAGTCCACTGCTGGTCATAAGCATGACCAGGTTACTTGACATGTAATAAAACACACGTTTGGAAATAGCTGTTAGTGTTGTTATGAAATATATAAATAAACAATAACAATAGATCTCTGCCAGGGTGCGAAAAACAGCCTGGACTTCGGCTCTTTTCATCCAGTTACTACCAACCACCTTTCGCAGTTTGTCGCTCCATCTAGCAGGTTCGTCCATCTCACACTACGCTTGCACCCACCGTTGTCGGTTCTGCTACAGATACGACCAGCTCACCGCTACTTCAGCTTACTATCCTAACAAAATACTCATACTTTATTTAGACACGGGATTCTTATCACGGTTTGGAGTTGTTTTGAGCTCACGATATTTCGGCACAGTTGCATGCGCCATGGTCGCGGGTAGATTGACGTAGGCTGCGAGTTGTTGTTGGTCGACGTCAGAATCTATCTACCTTCCCCCTGGCAATAACCTTAAATCTTAAAAAGTTATAAAATACTCTATAAAATCGCTTACAAATTATCGCTTGCACCAAAACATATCTCCCTTCCGGGTATCGAAGTTTAAACTCCTTTTTTCCAAATGTATTCCGGATGTGATCGGGAAGCTACTTATTATATCGTTTCTGATAAACGGATATGGTATATTTGAGTTTTTTGACTTTAGATCAATAGATACCAGAGAGCATATAGCCGGCTGTGGAGAAAGGCGTATGATAATGGAAGCGTAAAATGGCACCCATCAAAACGCAGTACAGAGGACGGAGTTACTAGTCACAATACAAATTGTGACTTGCGATTGGTTGGAAAAGTTAATATTATCGACTGCGCAAAACGTAACATGGCTGCGTTTGAGATTGATATCAATCATTGGGAGGAACTCGCTGTGCATAGAGATGCATGTAGGCATCTGGTAACCAAGGAGCGTACTGTTACACGATACCTCGTGGTTCCAAAACTTAGCTGACTAACGAGCCAAATTGGTATAGACACCTCGCAACTCCTTTTTTTTACGGCAGCCTCCTGGGGGAGAGACCGGGTTATGTGAGATGATTACTCACTAAAACCCCCTCGATGGCTGGCCTCGTGCATATCGAAGGGCTCCGGGATCTCCAAAGGAACGCTCCTAGCACTTGCTTTGAGTGCCTCGCAACTCCTACATCAACAACCCGCAAGCTTCAGCTTATTCTCAACACAACGCTGCCAAAATTATCTGCCAAGATTTACAAAGATTGGCCACCCAGCACCCGTGGCTTGTATCGTCGATGGAGCCACAGATGCCATATCGACCTCCCCTACAAAATCTAAATTCTTCGTTCATCGCGGGTACCACATACTCTCGGATGATATACAGCCCTCAGCGGCTTCGGCGCTTATTGAGACGTGAACGCATGAAATATTGGCGCCGCATTACCGCTTGATCCAGTGATAAATTTGGTGAGATGTGCGGATGTGGAGCGCTTCCGTGGATGTATTGGGAATATTAACATTCTGGATCGAGGGCTGTGTTAGTTATTAAATATCTAACTCGAATGTGACATGACAATGGCTCAAAAGTTAGGACTTGAGACTACGGCGCAAGCAGTTGTCGGTTCGAATCCACCTTTGGACCATTGTGGTGGATCACTCCTAGCACAGGCATTTACCACCGCGTCGTTTGTCGGCGGTGTCGTCGTGGCTAGGACGTCGGACTCCCATGCGGTAGGTCCGAGTTCGAAACCAGGCAATGCCATATACCAATAAGATTTTCGGTTTTTTCGAAAGACATACGTACATTTACCAACTGCTCTGACGGTGAAGGAAAACATCGTCAGGAAATCTGCACACTGAGATAACCAGTGTGTGAAATGGGGAAGGCAATGGCTAACCCCATTAAATCTGCCACGAGAGTCGTTCCTTAGAATGATCAGCAATGAGGAATACGACTTAGAAGAAGACCCTTTTACCCAGTGGTTAATTCTAATACATCTCTATACGAATAAAAACTGAGTTACCAAGGAGTCATCAATACTTGGAGCTAAATACGTGACTCCTATCTGGGGATATATATTCTATCTATTCTACCTTGCGAAGATCGTCGCTCCATCTAGCAGGGGGAACACTACGTTTGCCCAAACGCGGTCTCCACTCCAGAACTCGTCTACCCCAACGGTTGTCAGTTCTGCGACAGATGTGACCGGCCCACTGCCACTTCAGCTTGCTAGTCCTATGAGCTATGTCGATAACTTTTGTTCTAAGGATCTTAGTGGTTACTATTTTTCATCAGCAGCAGCCCACTGTAGTCCACTGCTGGACATAGGCCTCTCCCATGGCGCGCCATTGAGCCCGATCTTCGGCTCTTCTCATCCAGTCGTTGCCAACCACCTTGCGCAGATCGTCGCTCCATCTAGCAGGGGTGCGTCCCACACTACGTTTGCCCAAACGCGGTCTCCACTCCAGACCTCGTCTCCCCCAGCGGTTGTCGGTTCTGCGACAGATGTGACCGGCCCACTGCCACTTCAGCTTGCTAGTCTTATGAGCTATGTCGATAACTTTTGTTCTAAGGATCTTAGTGGTTACTATTTTTCATCAGCAGCAGCCCACTGTAGTCCACTGCTGGACATAGGCCTCTCCCAGGGCGCGCCATTGAGCCCGATCTTCGGCTCTTCTCATCTAGCAGTGACGCCCGTCCCACACTAAGTTTGCCCAAACGCGGTCTCCACTCCAGAACTCGTCTGCCCCAGCGGTTGTCGGTTCTGCGACAGATGTGACCGGCCCACTGCCACTTCAGCTTGCTAGTCTTATGAGCTATGTCGACAACTTTGGTTCTATGAAGGATCTCCTCATTCCTTTGCGTGTGTTTTTATTTAAACAGTAATGTCTAAACCATTTTGTTGCCATTACAAAATGTCGTACATTAAAAACGTTTTTTATTTTCACTCAATAAGCGGTTTCCATATTTCCTTTTGACACCCTACAATAAGTTAGCCTCGCTTGAGGGCTCTAAAAGCGGACACAATTTTAATAAGAAAAAAAAATTTCAACAATTTTTTTCGACCCCTATTAAGATCGCTAAACAAACCGTGACAGAGTTCTATAAAAGTGTTCGTGGCAAGCTGTGAGTTACTGTAAAGGAGATCGTTTTGTAATATTTTTTATAACATATTTGCTCGTAAAGTGGCTGTAATTACACCAATTTCAATATCGTAATGTATCTCATTACGCACTTGTGCGTTATAGTAATGTGAAACGCACGAGTTTTTTTAAATAAAGTAACATGTACGGTTTTTTAAGATGCTCCGTCTAAAAATGAACGATACTTTTTAAAATCTTAGCAAAGAGTTTTTATGTTAAAAAAGTGGTCAATATTTTATGAATAAAATTAACTTTGGGAGATAAAATATAATAAATAAAGATTTAATTCTTTAATTTAATTAATTTTGACAATAAATTACAACCATTTATCTGTAACAAAAACACAAAAATATTAATTTACTTTATTAGTAATACTGGCTGTTTTTGTACCTTTACCTAAAAAAAGTTGATGCGCGCGCATCGCTAATTTGTGGACAAGTAAAATTATTCCGCGCGCTTTTTCTTTTCGCTGTATTGTTTTTATTTGAAAATGTCGTCAAGTAGTGATGAATTTATTAATTTGACACCGCCACAAGTCTTAAACGCAGCGAAAAAGGCTACTCTAAGCCTCTTGCCTGAAAAATCGACCGATAGATACTTACAAGCGTATCAAAATTTCATCATATGGAAAACAAGCAAAGATGCAAATTCATTTTCAGAAAATGTGTTTTTAGCATATTTCATGGAACTTTCTCAAAAATATAAGTCAAGCTCATTGTGGTGCTACTATTCAATGCTAAAAAGCAACTGGCAACGTAACAATCACTTTTAAAAATTGTTCAAATTTCTATAACTGCTTTAACAAGTAATTAAAGATTTATTCGTTTAAGAAAGTCAAAGTTTTATTTATTTCCTCGTAAATATGTTATAAAACGTCGTATGACATACGTGCGCTTTGAAAATTACAGCCTCTGCTTCCTTATAGCCCTCGCCTACGGCTCGGGCTAGCAATATCGCCTCGGCTGTAATTTTCAACTTACCGCACTTATATCATAATGTACTATTATAACATATTTGCTCGTAAAGTGGCTGTAATTACACCAATTTCAATATCGTAATGTATCTCATTACGCACTTGTGCGTTATAGTAATGTGAAACGCACGAGTTTTTTTAAATAAAGTAACATGTACGGTTTTTTAAGATGCTCCGTCTAAAAATGAACGATACTTTTTAAAATCTTAGCAAAGAGTTTTTATGTTAAAAAAGTGGTCAATATTTTATGAATAAAATTAACTTTGGGAGATAAAATATAATAAATAAAGATTTAATTCTTTAATTTAATTAATTTTGACAATAAATTACAACCATTTATCTGTAACAAAAACACAAAAATATTAATTTACTTTATTAGTAATACTGGCTGTTTTTGTACCTTTACCTAAAAAAAGTTGATGCGCGCGCATCGCTAATTTGTGGACAAGTAAAATTATTCCGCGCGCTTTTTCTTTTCGCTGTATTGTTTTTATTTGAAAATGTCGTCAAGTAGTGATGAATTTATTAATTTGACACCGCCACAAGTCTTAAACGCAGCGAAAAAGGCTACTCTAAGCCTCTTGCCTGAAAAATCGACCGATAGATACTTACAAGCGTATCAAAATTTCATCATATGGAAAACAAGCAAAGATGCAAATTCATTTTCAGAAAATGTGTTTTTAGCATATTTCATGGAACTTTCTCAAAAATATAAGTCAAGCTCATTGTGGTGCTACTATTCAATGCTAAAAAGCAACTGGCAACGTAACAATCACTTTTAAAAATTGTTCAAATTTCTATAACTGCTTTAACAAGTAATTAAAGATTTATTCGTTTAAGAAAGTCAAAGTTTTATTTATTTCCTCGTAAATATGTTATAAAACGTCGTATGACATACGTGCGCTTTGAAAATTACAGCCTCTGCTTCCTTATAGCCCTCGCCTACGGCTCGGGCTAGCAATATCGCCTCGGCTGTAATTTTCAACTTACCGCACTTATATCATAATGTACTATAATACAAACATATGGTATAGATTTTGAAGGCCAGCAGAAAATCAGCGCTGTGGCTTGCCTCAGCATTATGCTGAACTGGTGTACTCTTCTTGGCACTGTACCGCACCGGATGTTTCGCGCTGCATTTATTTATTTATTCGTATGGCAGCTGGAATTATACACAATATACAATAACAGTAGGTACTGCGATATGTCACAACCAAATATCCAGGTTTCTTAGCCATTCGGCGGCGTCTGAGGGTAGTAGGATGAAGTCGTCAGGGTCACCGACGTATGCTCGCAGGGGGCACTCGCGCGTGATGTGCTCGACGGTCTGGGACTCCGCGCCGCAGTCGCAGTGGGGGGACTCGATCCAGCCGCACAGGTGTTTGTAATGGGCGCTTCGGCCGTGGCCAGTGCGTATCCTATTAAGTGAGCACCAATCACGTCGGGGTAAGTCGGCGCCCTTGAGCTGTTCCCCAGGTCGGATGAGGTCGCTAGCTTTTGCACCCATCTCAGTCTTCCTCCTGGGCCAGACTTCGCGCTCGGCGGCAGGGGTTTTTGCTGCATGTATTAATCGTTGTATACTTCTGTATTGTGTTCTATATTCTGGTGTTTACAGTGATAAATAAACGTTTTCAATTACAATTTTAAAATTTTTAAGATTTTTTCAACAAAGAAAGCAAAATGTTTGTTTCGTGATGTAAAAATATTTTGAATTGTGGGGGGTACACTGAAAAAATATTTGTTGGATTAGAAGTAACATCTTGTTACCATCCATCATTATTATTGTAGTGTGTATCAATTTAATTATATCCTACTTGTATAAAGTTACTTGATAGGCCCAGATTTTTTTTATAACTCAACTTTATTACGGCGTTATGTATAAACTTAGTAAAAATAAAATAAAATTTAACTGTCAATTGTCTACGACGACTATATACATACATTATTCTATTTCTAATTTACAAATCACATGCTGCCTCTTCTTTACTCAATAAAAAACTGTTTTTAATCGTACCTACAGAAGGAAAGTAAATGTAACTAATAAAATGTCTTAAATTAGGCCCGTGTGGTAGGGTATCGAGGATGCTGGCGGTGTTGTGTACATTATCTTTCATTCTGTAATTATAATATAAATAACTTTAAGTTGTAAGTAAATAGAAGTAATTAGAACATAAATAAATTTGTATATCTTAACTAATTTAGTACAATTAAGTCGTTGTAGTTTTATAACACAGATCTCTACCTACTGCCTGTTTCATTGTTTTCTTTACAATTTAACGAAGAGACAAAATTGTCACCATCTTCTTAGCAATTGATTTAAAAACAGGCTCCCATTAAAAAATTGATTTTATTTCCCCCATAATTCGCACAAAGATACCGTCCTCCGTCAAAGTCTAAATATTTATAATAACACAGGGATAACGCTTCTCGTCTCAGCGTTTTTAATATCAGCCTGTATAATAAATAGGTTAGCATTCGCTTTATGAAGGAAAAACCTATTAACGAACGGCAAATGTATCAGGGGGTCTATTTCGGTGGGGCAAGACAAAATTTTCGAATACGATATTTTTGTCACCTCTCAATAATAATGAGGTTAATATGTGTCGTCATGCCGCATTCCGCTGCGTCGGGCTTTTCTTTTTTTCCCCACGACGGGACGGAGAAAAGAAGATGTTTGTTTGTCTCGTATTCCCATTTAGCTCCGAAACGGCTGAACCAATTTCGATGCGGTCATGAGCTGTAAGTTGTTTTATCTTTATAGAGATATTATTATTATATTTAATCTATTGTACGATACTATACGATACATTGAATTCATAGTGTCTTAGTTTTAACTGCATTGCTGTGCAATTTTTTGTAATAAATATAATAAATATAATAAATAAATAGCTTTGTTCAGAATTTATTTCAAGAACCTAGGCAACCAAGTATAACCCTGATCAAGAACTCAAAAACCATCTCCATATTGCGAAATTAAATGAATGGTATAATTTTTTTCATAACGAACTTCATAATACAGATTATAAAACTACAAATGGGGCCCTCTGGACAGGATTTTTTGGTTTACCTAGGTTCTTGAAATAGATTCTCAAAAAAAAACCCTGACGCAGCGTGATGACGATACAAATTAACTTCCAGTATATGAGGTAAGGTAGGTAAGAAGAAGGCCACTTATTTCATGAAATATAATTTTGGATTTTCATTTTCATTTTTTTTAATTTTTTTATTTGCATTTGCCGTTGTAATTAATAAATAAATTACTGCTTGTGCAAATAATTGCTGTGGAGACTACGGGCTGCTGGAGTGCGGAAGCAAAACCATTTGTGGGTGAGATTGGCCGTCGCCTTCGGGAGAGGGGCTGTGACCCTCGCTCCGGGTCGTTCCTGCTGCAAAGGTTGTCCATAGCGATCCAGCGCGGTAACGCCGCAAGCGTTATGGGCACCTTTGCATCGGGAGCGGCAAGGGGGGAGGTTTATTTATAATTAATTATTTATTAATTTATTGACATTATTTGTAATTTTGATCTAAATTATTTATTAATTATAAATAAATAAAAAATGCTTATAACAAATTCACAATATGGGTCACACCATGGTCACACATAGTTGGAGCGAATCTACTTCTACACTACTTTACCACAAATTAAAGTTATCCATGGCCCCTGAGAAGAGATTTGAATGGGAATTCTTCTTATCATAAAATATGCTAAATTTATAGGTTAAGTAATAGAAAATGATGAATTTCCTATATATTACTTACCATGTGTACAAAAAACACCATCATTCGATTTACGTCTACACAGCTTTCTTTTCAGCCTTCAAATATATTTCTAATATTTTTTATATCCGGGCGAAAACAGAATACACCCTCCACCGAATGTTGTGTAAACACCCCAAAGCGAAGCGCGACAAAATAAAATATCTATTACTATTAAGGATAATGACAGACCGTCTTAAACATGACTTAATATCAGTAGGGAAAAAAATTAGTGCCATCAACGGGAGAAGCCGCTATTTTTTCTCAAGGAATTTATGTTTTCGTATGCGTTATTTTTTCGTAAGTAATGCGGTAATAGGGAAATGACAATGGCGAAAGGTTTTGAAGATAACAGGCTTTTTGTGGGCGATATTTTGCCCACAAAAAGTTCCAATGCGGGAGGTCCGGGTTCGAAACCATGCAATGCCATGTACCAATGAGTTTTCCGGATTTTTCGAAAGACTTATAGATAGATAGAAACACTTTATTGTACACAAAATACACACACATACACCTACACACTTATGAACACATATGACACACACACAAACACACACACACACACACTTATGACTTATGTACATTTACCGACTGCTCTGACGGTGAAGGAAAACATCGTGAGGAAACCTGCATACTGAGATAACCAGTGTGTGAAATGGGGTAGGCAATGCCAAACCACCCCATTAAATCAGCCACGAGTGTCGTTATTTGTGATTAATTCCTTAGAATGATCACGACCCTCAGCAATGAGGAACATATTGACTTAGAAGAAATATATTTTTTTTAAATTTTGTTTTAGATAAGCTGATTGTGTAAAATAAATAAAGGACCCCGCACAGATTGTATGAAAAAAGTTTTAGGTGAAAATTTCCCAAAAAAAAAATGTTTTGATCAAAACCTGTAGAATAAATATACTTCTAGGACCCCGTTTCTGAAAAAAAAACAGATTCAAATGGAAATTCGACTTTCATACCAAAATGTAAGTATTTACAAATCCCTTTTTTCGAACTCGGCGGACGCACTACCGTGTGTCTACTAATGTCTAGATATAGGGTGTCCCAGAATATATGGATCAAACTATACAGTGATGACCAAGGTGATGACTAAGATTATGTAGTTAATTATCAGGTTGTTATGTAGATATGGAAAGTGGTTCGAAGCACTGGCGGCCAGGAGAGCAATCAAAGACCGAGAGCACTCCTCTACCCGGCGCACCACTCGCTTGCCGCGCGTGCGGGCGTGTGTGCCGCTCCCGAATAGGGTTATTTAGCCACGAAAAGCGATGCCTTCGCGACGCTGCTTAAATCGTCTTCAATAGACGTATCAGGCCTATGATGATGATGTAGATATGCAAATGTATCTTTGTATATTGGCCTCTTGGTAGACGATTTAGGCTGGCACTACATGCGCCGGTTCCAGCGCCGGTTCGGTTCGCTGCAGCCAATCACAAGAGTTCCGCTCTCCCCCCACTTGAAATCTTGAACCGGCGCATGTAGTCCAGGCCTTCTATCGTTATCAGAATAACTTTCGCCTTTCAACTTTTCGATACTCGAAGTTTTCTTTTTTCAATTTGACCAGCTGATCGAGCTGAAAATATTTTCGCCAGTTTTCCGTATATTTCCCTGTTTCCTGTAAGAAATCCACTAACACCTCAAGATTATTCGGAATTCTCCGAAAATAATACAAATACAGTGTCAAATAAAAAAAAAACGCGAGGGCCACTAACGATACTAGTTTGAGAACTATCGTTTATCATCTGTGGTATTGTGATGCTGACTGTACCTACGTAGTAGGAAGGTAGATACGACTATACGAGTATTATATAGGTTGTGATACCTACTGAAGATTCGATAGGGGTGCCACAACTACATTATGTTATAGTTTTTATTCAAACGACTAGTTAAATAACTGGTAGAACTAGTCAAAATGCTGGCAGAACTATGACTAGTAGAACTAATCAATTTATTAGTAGAACTAGTCAAAAGATCAAGACAAATAATTTAAAGAACTAGTCTAGTCTAGTCGTAATTACTTTTGTTTATTTATTTTTATCTTATATTTGTTTAAAATTATGATCATTTTTATCTTCAATACCTAATTGTTTGTATGCGTGCGCCTTTGGAAATAAATACTTTCTTTCTTTTTTTCTTAGTAGAACTAGTCAAATAACTAGTAGAACCAGTCAAATAACCAGAAGAACATGTCAAATAACTATGAGAACATCAAAATATAACTAGTAAAACTAGTTAAATATAAGTATATGCTATAGATCGTAATTCTAATTTAAACAGATAAGAGTCAATACGAATATTTGACCAAAAACATGTAACAACTAAAAATTAACTTCAATCCACACTGAGGTTTTTGTCACTATCTGAATGCATATAATATTCGTTTATAAAATGGACACTATACGAATATTAATAAAATATATAGATATCTAAAAAATCTTGACACGAAAACCCTGTATTTGTTTGGCCTTCCTTATAAATAGAAATATAAAGGCGTGTACACACAAACTTATATCATTATCGAAAGCTCCAGTGTGTAGACATCTTAATCGACGGGAAAAACATTGTTATGGGGTTAACTGTTTCTATGACTCCCTTACCATAAATAAACAGTTTGATAAAACTTTATATAGAATCTTTCTGCTTTCTTTTCAGCCTTTTTTTTGGTAACGGGGGGGGAAATCTTCGAAAGATACCCAGCCTCCTGGAGGAGAGACTGGGTTATGTGAGATTTCTACTCACTAAAACCCCCTCGATGGCCGGCCTCGTGCTTATCGGAGGGCTCCGGGATCTCCAGTGGAACGCACCGGTGCCCTCCTAGCATTTGCCTTGGGCTCCTCCTGGGAGGTGTACATTCCACCTCCCGGTTCCTCCCGTCACAGCAGCGTGCGACCATATTTGGGTATAGACCTCTTCATGTGCACGCCATTCTCCTCGGTCCCTAGCCGTTCGCATCCACATCCTCCCCACCGTCTTCACAATGTCGTCGGTCCACCTCGCGGGCTGTCTCCCGACACTTCTGCGCCCCACTCGGGGTCGCCACTCGAGCCGTCTTCGGGGCCACCTATCGTCCTGCATTCTGCACACGTGTCCTGCCTATCTCCCATCCCATCTTATATTGAATAACAGGTCTAAAAACAAAACTTTTACTCTACTCCAAGCCATAGTTTATAGTAACTGCGAAGTCTTTTCGTTTCTTTTCGACCAAGCTCGATTTTGACCTCAAGGTAAGTGACGATGAGGCCAAAGATGGAGCACATGGGGTTAATATTGGCTCTTCTATAAACACTGCCGGAACAAAACAAATCCGAAGCGAAGATATTTAGCGACAGACTTTACATAGAAGGATGGTCGCTTGCCAGGCGGATCCTGAAGAGGTTACTTACAACAAGGGTTAAAGCGTCGGTGGCCTAGTGGCTACGACGCCGTACTCCCAGGATATCCATACATACGGGATATCCGGGTTCCAAACCATGCAATGCCATGTATAAAATGAGATTCACGGATTTTTTCAAAGACTTACGTACATTTATCGACTGCTCTAATGGTGAAGGAAAACATCGTGAGGAAGTGAAAAGTTTCCGAAGGTGTGTGAAATCCACCAATCAGCACTGGACCCACTCTCGGTGGATCATGGCCCGTACCCCCTTATGCAAGGGGAGGCCTGCGCCCCAACATTGGGAACATTAATAGGCTGATGATGATGGGACTTTGGTTAGTCACGACGACGACGGCTCAATCTTCGCTGCAGGGCAATATTCGCAGAATCGAATCCACCTTTGAACCATGGTGGTGGACCGGCATTTTAGCCTGAATATTTGTAAAGTGCGCATCGGAATTGCACGACCTAATTCCAGCATCTCCATTCCGCCTTCGGACTACCAGACGCGGGGAGGAGTTCCATCCTTATGTTGTTGATACCATCTGCTCGTACGAAGCGATTTGCTTCTTCGTTCATTATGCGAACGGCTAATGAATGGAACAGCCTGCCGGCGTCTGTATTTCCCGAAACCTACAACCTTGGGATCTTCAAGTCCAGAGTGAATAGGCATTTACTGGACCCGCATGCTCCATCGTCGACCTCATCGTCGCTTACCATCAGGCGAGATCGAGGTCAAATGCGGGTTTAGGAGTAAATAAAAAAAAGTAAATAAATTGTACAATATTACCAACGAAAAAATCTGTCTATCGATTACCTATCTCACTTGCAATTTATAAATCGAGTACCGTTGTAGGGGCAACCGATAAGCTCCCCACGATATCGTATCTAGTGCATTATTTATAGACCGGACTTTGTTATTGTTTTCTGTTCTAAGTGCTATAATATTTTACTAAATAAGGCAGTAACAGGGTAAAGTTACTCAGAGATACCAGCAAACTTATGTTATCTTGCAAAGTTTTTTGAAAACAGATTTATTATAAATTGGCAGCGTGTCGTGAAATAACATAAAACCGTACTTTTGAGTTGTGTTTCTCGCAATGGATTTTCGAGTTGTACAGTGGTTTACCAATTTTGACTAAATTAAATTAAATTCATTTATTTAACAGAGAAAAAAGTCCAAAAATGTTAGTAACAATTTTTTAACTTAAAAACTATGTTAGTAGTGTGTTAGTATTTTGAGGTAGGTATGACACTCTGTGAACAACGGCAGGTTGTCGGGACACTCGGTAGGCATATACAGTGACATGACGATGAGACTGCGCCCGGTGAGCTGCAGCCTCACGGCCGCCACCCTTGTCGAACCGCAGTCGATCGGCACTACACATGGGAATACACTCTTCAATGCAATGTGAATATCATTTCATTATGGTACATACTTGGAAAAGAGTCCTTATTTTTCATTGACGTGATGACATTCAACCTTAGGGTAGTGCCAACTGGTTCTTATGCAAATATATTAATATTTACATAATTAAACTGTGATTGTTTGTATGTGGGTTTCTGTAAAGTAAAGTACACTTTATTGCACAAATATAAAACAACAAACATAACATAGAAAAGGAAATAGTGAAGAAAAAATTTAGGCGGCCTTATCGCTAAGAGCGATCTCTTCCAGGCAACCTTCGGGCAGAGGAAATGATTTCGAGAAAGAGGTAGTAGAGGTAGTAGAGAATATTATTTACAACAATAACATATAAATACCAAGGTAATAAATTACAATACTATACTTACTAAGTACATAAAAAAAATAGGCAGATAATATATATAATATGTATACTTAAATAGATAATGATAAACATACATAAAATAATACATAGGACTACATAAACTAAAAAGTTTAGTGAAGTTTATTATTATTATTATTGGATTAGCGGGCAGGCAGCTAATGCTGGTTAGCCTGTTTCTTCACATTTCGTAAGTAGCTGTCTAATCTGTTCTTAAATTGGTTTATAGAATTTAAATTGGTTTATTTCTGTATTGTTTTTACATAAATATTTGTTATATATGAGAGCAGATGATATGTATAAGTTCCCCAAATGTTCCCCTCTTCAATATTGTTTCGTCCGTCCATATGTACCTATGTGCCGTTATGTTTGTTGTAGGTGGAGTTTTATGTTTGTTGTAGGTGGAGTTTTATGTTTGTTGTAGGTGGAGTTTTATGTCTGTTGTAGGTGGAGTTTTATGTTTGTTGTAGGTGGAGTTTCTGGACAATATTGACAAAAAGTGCAAAATTCTAAATTACGAGAAACCAAGTCATAACCGGTCTCTTTCACGATGTGTCTCCTTTACAACGTGTATTTGCGGAAATATTGTGCCTTAAAACACAATACGAAAGGCCATTATCATCAGCCTATTAATGTCCCCACTGTTGGGACACAGGCCTCCCTTTGTACTAGGGGGTACAGGCCATGATCCACCGAGCGGGCCCAGTGCTGATGGTGGATTTCACACGCCTTCGGAAACTTTTAATTTCCTCACGATGTTTTCCTTCACCGTTAGAGCAGTCGGTAAATTTACGCAAGTCTTCGAAAAAATCGGAAAAACTCATTGGTACATGACATTGCATGGTTTCGAACCCGGACCTCCCGCATGGGAGTCCGGCGTCCTAGCCACTAGGTCACTGACGCTCTAGGCCACAAAGGCCATTAATAAAAAATAAATTAAAAAAATTGGAAAAAGGAGATTCGGGGAATAATATATATTAGAGGAACATTCTGTTAATAGGAGATAACGGATCTGATCGAAATAATTCACTTTTCAGAATTTTTTATTCCAGCGATTTAAGTATAGATACTTACTTACTTACTTACCTAGCACGATATTGCCTGAGTAAAACTCACCAATAAAATCCCTGTCAATCAAAATAAACCCATTATTTCCAAATTTCCCTTTGACTTAACCCTTTAATAACGACGCAACAGAACTAAATGGATCAATTCACCCGTTAACCCTTCCGTGCAGGTGTGCCGCTGTCAATTTTAATAACCGATCGTTTTCATGGGTTTACTTTTTAATTTAGTTGGACGCGTGTGGCCCGAGGGTAAATGTTTTTCTTTGTAAATATGTCCTGCCTTTTATTGAAGTTTGTGAGCGGTCAAAATTATTATTGCCTTCTCATGTACTTTTTTTAAATAGCCTATAGACTGTCCCACTGCTGGGCAAAGGCCTCATGTACTTATCGTAGTTAAAAACCGCAGTACATCTCTCTTCTAAGTCGTGTTCCTCATTGCTGAGGGTCGTGATCATTTTAAGGAATTAATCACATAGAACGACTCTCGTCGCAGATTTAATGGGGTTTGCCATTACCTTCCCCATTTCACACACTGGTTATCTCAGTATGCAGGTTTCCTCACGATGTTTTCCTTTACTGTCAGAGCAGCCGGTAAATGTACATTAGTCTTTCGGAAAAACAGGAAAACTCATTGGTACATGGCATTGCCTGGTTTCGAACTCGGACCTCCCACGACGCCACCGACGCTCTTGACAGTACATCTACGAGTAGATAATTAAAATTGTATGTAAGACCTTTTGTACCATATTTCTTGCAAAAGAAATTATCATTATTATTTAAAATAAATGTTTGGTTATAAAATTATCGAGAAAAAAATATTCAACTTTCCATGCATTTTTTTAAATTCATTATTATTAGCTTATGCAACAAGAAACAAATAGGCACCCACGTTGGGACCAACGCAAATCTTATACCAAAACAAGGGTCAACTTAACAATTCAATTTTTGTAACCCATTGGATCCTAAGTAAACACATAAATAGTGTAATTATAAGCAAATTAGTACGTTATAATGTCACGGGTGGGCCTCCAAACAATATGAGAGAATAAATATTTATTAGTGGCCCAAAAGTGTCCACTATTGGGTCACGACTTAGATGATAGAAGCACTTGACCGTAGAAATTGAGCGGATGTGGTACTTAATAAGTGCCCCACTTAGAAAAATACTTAGAAAAGTTAGAAAGAGTACTACGGAATTTTGAAGCGATTGGCTCAATTCCTAGGGCACGAGACTGCGGAGCAAGCGTTACCGGATCGAATCCACACGGGCATTTTTGCCTAGGAAAGAAAAGTAAAATACACTTTATTGCATAGAAAACAACAAACAAAAGATAGAAAATGAAATAGTGAAGTTCAATTTAGGCGGCCGTATCGCTAAGAGCTGTAACAATGTCGACTTCATCGTCCATATCAACCTCCTTGCCATCAATTTCAACCTCATCGTTAGCTTTTATCTCACCTCATATCGTGTTGGCATCATTCTTCATCTATATTTTCAAAATTCAAATCATATTCCCATTCCATTTCTAACTTCCATTATTCCCTTAATTTCATTGTTTTTACTTCCTCTCTGTATTTTGACCTGAACGAACGTTTCTACGTAGAAAAGTGTCTTCTACTACTACCTATTTTCTACTATTGTGTCGTTCTGTTCCTGATAAATATAATATCTACTATTACCACTTTTCCTCTATTACTTCACCTGCACACTGTCCTAGAACTGTGCTAGCCGGCACCTAGAGGGCAGATTGTAGCAGAGCGACCACTTCCAGGCAACCTTCGGGCAGAGGAAATGATTTCGAGAAAGAGGTAGTAGGTGTGCAATCATTATGGAAAACGTTAAGAGAATTTTATTTACATAACAATCACATACTTGGAGTTGGTCTAGTTGGAGTGGATAATGGAGAACGTGTTTTAAAAACGTAAAAAATATATCAATCGAAACATAAACATTGTCTCATAAACACTGTACTAAAGTTAGCTCTTTTGCATTATTTTGTTGGACGCCGACTTCAGTATAGTCGGTTTATTTTTTTTTATTTTTTTCACACTATTTAAATATTATAAACCAACTTAAAGAAAACGTAAGAACCTGCTGCTGCCTTGAAGCGAGGGAACTTCTGTGCTCTATCAAAGGAAATTATAAGTCTTGGTAAGTATATAATTTTCTTGGTTCTATCCAAGTTAAATCGGGAAAGCCAAAGGTAGAAAAAAAAATTGAAGTAAGTACTTATAATTTCCTTGGTAGAACCCTGTTAATTGGTTACCATAGCTCTTTATTCAGTTCATAATGTGAAAATGTCATCCTTATTATTTTTACTAGCGGCAGGCCGAGGTACCCTTGTAACGATGTCGACTTCATCGTCTATATCAACCTCCTTGCCATCAATTTCAACCTCATCGTCAGCGTTTATCTCATCTCATTTCGTGTTGGCATCTTCATTTAAATTCAAATCATATTCCCATTCCATTTCTAAATTTCATTATTCCATTGATTTCATTGTTTTATTTGTATTTTCACTTTTTCTCTGTATTTTGTCTCAAACGGACGTTTCTCCGTTCACTTTTATTTCCTATTTTCTACGTTACTGTTTTCTGTTTTCTTTTCCTTAAAATATAATATTTATTACCAAGTTCTTATATTACTTCATCTGCACACTGTCCTAGAACCCTGCTAGACGGCATCTAGAGGACAGACTGTAGCACCCTAACATTTTATTATATGAGTAATTTTTTTTCGATTGACAGCAGTATATTATCCGCGATCATATCCCATTTAATTTAATACCACATCCACGCATGTCTTTCCGCATCCCCCACATCATAGTTTGGTCAAGCGTTGTTGAAATATGCAACCCTGGGGGCAGCCCTCACCCACACTGTCATAGGACTGTTCTATTATTTAACGAGGTGCGTAGCTTTCGTGTCCGAATAAAGGAGGCCTTTGGAATAAGCTTGTTTAGCTTTTGGAGTGACAATTTACCTGACATTATTATTTTGTAGGACCGTCAGGTCATATGTCTTGATGAGTTAATTATAATTTTATTAGTTTGTAGGAACGCGCTACGTGAGGACTTGTAATGACGTAATGTCAGTTATATGAAAGGGAAAAGGGAAGATCTTCCACCAGGCGGGGTGTTGTGTCTGGTGACCAGATGTCCTAGTCCAACTATGGATGTTTGGAATTCGTATATATGCAAAGCCCTACGAAAATTTCGATAGCGCGTTCTACACCGATATGAGTAGGTACAAATCGTAGTCGCGCGTCGTGCGTCGCCACAAGTTTATTCGATCCATACTTATGTACTTTACTGGACGCACAGAGGGAGGTTGAAAGTGAAGATTTGGTCTCTTTTAACTGACACAGAAATCTGATCGATATTTTATTTAAACTGCAACGAACATGCAAGACATAAATTCTTAAATATCGTTTAAAAAGAAAAGTTGGATTATTGTTTTATTTTAAAACAATACTTCTCGTAAGCTTTGTCTTTAAACTTCCTCTGTAATACAATTATTAATTACATAATGGAATAAAAAAAAACGTTTTTAAATTACAAGTATGTCTACCTTTTACAGTCCGTGAGGTTTTAGAAAGGGATTCCGGTGTTAGAGGAGACTTAGAGATTATTGATGGCGTTACGCGAATATAAGACAGACTGATTTTACACCATACCCGAATCCCCAAATCCCTTTCTAAGAGCTCACAGATTGTACCTACCGTGTTTGACAATCGTTATCCAACAATCATCAATAATCATCAAATTTCTATCATTAAGCAGCCCAATCACAATAACACAAAACTGTGTTTTAAAGTGAATTCGATCGCGTGCGTAAGTTCAACCCATCGTTAACTTACACCAGTGGATCTCAAACGTTAGCCAACTTGCTAAAAATAAAATATTTACAGAAGACTTAAATTATAGTTCTTTAAAATATTTAAAGAACTATAATTTAAATAGAAGCTAGAGAAGGAAACATTTATTTATTTACAAGCTAGAGAATGTTTACTTATATTTTTAATAAAAACTAAACATTATATGCGATTTACAAAGCAAACACGATGAATAATGCACGCAGTCAGGAAAATAAACGTAGAGGACGGGACATCCAGAGTGAGGAATTGGCTGGCCTCTCGAATTGGTCTGAATTTCCCCTTGAAATAGGCAAAACATGAGAACAGCAAGAGTATCTTCTTTCGCGAAAGCCGGCAAGAAGAAGATAGAATCAGAGAAGAAGAGCATAATAATTTTGCAAGATTCAGGCAAAAAAATTGTCATTGTAAATGCCATCATTACGGGTCAGCTCCTTTGAGTATTGAGTAAGTTTCACATCAAGTCAAAGAAAAAACATAATCTGTATCTATCGTGTTCTTCTTATACCTATCAGAATTTCTTGTCATGAACGAAAATCTGACTAACTGGAAGGCGATTCTCGCAGTGGAATGTCGAATTCGACATTAGTCCTATCTCATTCGATCACATTACAAGTGTGAGCGTGACAACACGTTCGTAGCGCTCGACTTTTTTATGTCGAACGCTGCGGGAATCGCATTCCTGATTGTCAATATGCTCAGTCCGAAGCATAGACCTAAACCTGATTTTTTTCTCATAATAGTCATAATAGATAGATAAGGTACGAGAACAGAAGAGTTTTTTTCCAGAAAAAAATATTATAAAGAGTATAAGAAGGTGTCTAGGTAAACTTTTAGAGCCTCTGGAATTAACCCATTATCTATAACGACCACCGATAGATAATTGCTTCATAGCAAGGGTTAAAAGCTGATAATGTGAAACGATTGGGCGGGCGCGGCCTTTTATTAGTGAAATTGGTTCCGTATAGTCGTTTTAACCCCTTTCTGTTGTAGTTTCAGCAGGCTTTAGGTCGACTTGACACGAAGTTAGTATAATTATTATAAATATGGAGTGGAATAAAATACTTGTACTGATCTCTTATTGGACTCAACTTCGATATCTGAACAAGTTTTGCGATCAACTTCTGTATTTTCAATTTTTAAAAATCAATTTGGATCTTCAACGCGAGAGTTGAACTGATGAGGCGTTTCCTAGGTCCGCGTGCTTCATCCTCGATGTCATCGACCATTACAATCAGGTGAGATTGTGGCCAAACGTGGATCTAGTCTGAAAATTAAAAAAATGATCTGGTTTTAAAGTCTCCACAATCAGTATCAATGTAGTAGTCTCATAATATACATTATTTCACTTTCTGGAAGTCAATAGACAACCGTATAACAATGTCATTTAAAGTAGGTATTATTATGCTCCAATATTTGCTGAGGGTCACATTACTGTGTTGCCAGTTTGTCAATATCGTGAAAGTTTGTGGCCGTTTTATGTAAATACTCAACTATAACTAACTGTTAAACGAGTTACATGGATATAAAGAAAATACATAGAAGGCATTTGAATGCATTAGTTACCCTAGTTCTTCTAAAGCAGTTAGACAATGTACGTAAAATATACGGGATACCATACCAAATAATTTAATCTCATCTAACCAAAAAGAAGCAAGCTGAATAAATTATGTATTAACCACATTTTCAGAAACAAAACTTGGCGTATCACAGGGAAGTGTATTGGGTCCAAAATTCCACTTACACAACAAGTTGGATATTTCAGTTGTACCACAGATAATACCCCAATTTACAGATTCCAGATAACTATATAATGTATTTGCTTGACTCTTCCACCAACTTTATTGCTACGTATATCATAACGAGCTCCCTTGACGACATCGTCGGTCGCGTCCCCAAGTCAACTATTAAGAATTTTTAATGGCGTTCCCACTGATCTATAGTTTCGATAAAACTGCGCACGCAATTTTCAAGTATTCAGGTTGTTTGTTTCGGACAGCAATGTTTGAAATGACAATACATTAACTGTTCATTTAATATGTTTATAGGAATACGGTCTGAATTAGTTTCCTGTTTCTGACTGGAAAGGAAATACGTTTCCGTCACAGTACCTCTTCCGTTAATAATCCCGCTTAGCCAGCATCGACACTGATTCCAACTTGATGCCATGACAATAAAACTAAAAACTATTAATGGTTTTCGCCTTATAGAAACAAAAAGTCTGGAGCGTTGGTGGCACTGTGGCTAGTACACCGGACTCCCGTGCGGGAGGTCCGAGTTTAAAACCAGGCAACGCCATGTACCAATGAGTTTTTCGGTTTTTTCGAGAGACTTACGTACATTTACCGACTGCTCTGACGGTGAAGGAAACCTGCACACTGAGATAACCAGTATGTGAAATGGGGAAGGCAATGGCAAACCACCCCATTAAATCTGCCACGAAAGTCGGTCTATGTGATTAATTCCTTAGAATGATCAGCAATGAGGAATATGACTTAGAAGAAGAAGAAGAAACAAAAATCAGCTTACAAAGGATTTGGAATTTGGAGAGTTGAAGTACCCACTGAGGAGGGCCGGGGATGACGGATTTTCCTACTTACTTTCTTCTACTGTAACTTTTCTTCTACGTTCATTTCTTCTTTAGTTTTAGTGTCTATAGACTTAGTTTATACATCAATTAAGGTTGTGTTAAGACAAACGTAAGATTACATTTAGTGGCAAAAAACTGATATAAAGAATTCCTTAAAACCCCCACTGTATCGACCACCAATAAAACTAAGCCAAAATCAATACCACCACCGAGCGCGAAATAAATCAAAACGTCCCCTCTAAAATCGAACACAGATACCCACTCAGACTCATCTTCAGGGCAATTGATGTCGCCATATAAATCAGCCCGGCATTCTTTGCCCTGCACGTCGACGCCCAAACACTTGACTAATCGGGATTTATGTGTTGTTGCTTTACTGGTGCACAGTGGGCAGGATTGAGAGGGTTTAATGGTAAAAAGTTTGAAAGGAAAAGCGATCAATTTTCTGTTAAAATTAGTAAGTAAGTAATACGTTCATTTCATACACAGCAATGACCGAAACAGTTATAATTATAATAAAATAATTATGTAGTCAAAGGTAAACATATTGAAATCATGTCTGATGGTCTGCTGCTGTTGTGAAAAGGGCCTCAACTCAGCTTATTGCTGCAGACAAAAATGCCTACAGCGCTGGTATTCTGTTGGACCATGACCGATGGCTGGCCAAAACCTGCCCAAGTGGACAAAGATACGACACAAATAAATTTAATTGAAGATAGGTAGTATTAATAAGTGAAAAATATATATACCTACATTTGCCATGACATTACTCCTCCTATCGGCGTAGACGGTAGCGGTTGTACCAGGTGTACTTTCTGTTTTAATGGTTTTTGTCAGCATCGAGTAAGTTGCTTGGTCGGAGCGTCGGTGGACTAGTGGCTAGGACGTCGGACTCCCATGCGGGAGGTACGTTTCGAAACCATGCAATGCCATGTACTAATGAGTTTTTCGGATTTTTTTCGAAGACTTACGCACATTTACCGACTGCTCTAACGGTGAAGGAAAACATCGTGAGGAAACCTGCATGTCTAAGGAAATTAGAAGTTTCCGAAGGTGTGTGAAATCCACAAATCAGCACTGAGCGCGCTCGGTGGATCATGGTCCGTACCCCTTGTACAAGGGGAGACCTGTGCCCCAACAGTGGGGACATGAATAGGCTGATGATGATGAAGTTGCTTGGTAATTAAAAATAATATTAATTAATTATAATATAGTCACATAGTCAAAAATACGAACCTGTTTCCGACCAAGAATCCATACTTCACGCTGTACTGGGTGTAACAAAAACCCCCTATAATCCCAAAAGGGGAGTGTTAAGCATCCATTAAGGGGGTTAACTATGAAATTGGGAAAATAAATCAGCTGTTCCATACAAAAGTTCAATACCTACGACCGAAATGTATGAAACAGCTGATTTTTTTTTCCCGATTTCAGAGCTGTCCCCATAATGAAAGTTGTTCAGTTATGGATGCTGAACACCCCCCTTTCGGGACTATAGAGGGTTTTTGTTACACCTGTATAACCAAAGAAGTTTTAATTTATAATTGGATAGCGGGGCATGCAGAGAGTATGGAGCACCGTAAATCTCTGTCTTGACAGGCCTCTCTTGCTTCGTCGTTTCACGCATGCTTGCCGTTGGGGTCTGTTGATGTGCAATGGTTATTTTCCATATCTACCCACTTCTCAATCATGGTGATATTTTTGACCTGAAATATTACACAGATGACCCACTGTGCAGGTAGTCAATGAAACATTAGCGAACTCACATTTACCTATCACAAGCATTTCCGAATCCTGATCTGAACTAATGGCTGTTTCTATGTACTGATCCGCATAACCAGGTATCGGATATTTTACTGGAGGGACCAAAAATCTACAGAATTCAGTTCGCGATATTGTGATGACCACTGATCGGTGTAGGTAGGGCTCTTTCGGGTCAATGTCCTCAAAGGTTATATTAATATGGATATGATTTCGGGATCCCGTTTTAAGTTATCGAGCAAATGTTGTAAATTACTTTTATAAACCTCGCCCTTACTCGGCGGATTACGATTTTTTAAAAATTGTGAACTTACGAAGAAGTTATAACACTACCATAGGTACACTAGCGCCATGAATCTTAAAAAAAAATATTTCGCCACCAATCTTAAATGTGTATCAAAACAAATATAACGTTAAAAATCTAAATAATATATTTATTCAATCCCGGAAATCCCGGGATTATTGGGCATACTTATCCATATTATGACCGTATGTGGCAAGTACCAAAAACAGCCCTACCTACTCCGATCATAGGTGATGACAGTAATATTATAAATATTTAAAAAAACCCTCTTTATTTTCATTTACATTAAACTATGCTAAACGTTGGACTCCGCACTAGGCAACAGCCTGTATCGCGGAGGCCGTTTCAATTTTATATTGGTGCATATGTACTAAAATTTAATTTAATTTAGTTCTAAATTGTCTACTATTAAAAAGCATTGGTAATAATACCTACAACTGCTATTAGAAAGATAATAGTACATTATGATACAAATAAGCTAAGTTCGAATTTTCACGCGTTTCATACGTTTTCAACAAACTTGTGAGGGAAAAAATATATTTCATAAGCATATTTTTAGACATAAAAAGTCTGTCTCTTTACTGAGATTTGTTTTAAAGTAAGGTAAAAAACACTAGTGCGGTAATGTAAAGTAAAAAGCACGCTTGTTTTATAAGCTGCATTATGGACCTAAAAGCGGTGCAATAAGAGCCACTTTACGAGCAAGTGTGTTGAATAATTAATTACAAAAGTGTAATTGTTTTTATATTGTATATTTTATTTTTACATAAGTGTAAGTATAATTTAATAATATATTGTCTGTTATTCAAATATTTTTTCTCCGTTTATTTACATATGTGCAACTTAAAATTGTTTATATTATAATTACAGAAGGAAAACATAATATACAAGAGAAAATGTACAAAAATAAAATAAAATATTACTAATAAAATGTCTTAGATTAGGCCCGTGTGGTAGGGTACCGAGGATGCTGGCGGCATTGCCCCGCTGGATCGCTATGGTGATCCTTTGGGCGAGATAGCCGCCAGCCCATTATAATTAATTGTGTTTATCAAGCAAGACTGTCTTTGTACATTCTGGCACATTAGGGACATAAGTAAAAGTTAATGCTTAAGTCACTATTTCATATGATGAGTATGCGTTGTGTGTTCCACGGTTTACATCTTCTTCTTCAGGTCCTAGAGCACCTAGTGGTGCATAGGGCTGAGACAATATTCTTCCACCGCGCTCTGTCCGATGCCGCAGACTCTATGGTTTCCCAGAATACTTTAGCCGCATCCAGGTCTTTTCCATGGTTTACATAGCGTCAATAAAAATCGTCAGCTACAGCTACCAAGTTTTGCACCAAACCAATCGAATGGGCATTGTTTTTTCTCTTTTGATGCATAACATCATTCGTTCCCCTGAAAAATGTGCCAATATATATCTCTCAATTAGAACCAGGGTTAAGTGAAATATGAGTTTTGGTCCCATATTTTCGGCCTTCGGCCCTCGGCCTTTTGACAGGCTTTCGGCCTTTCGACAGGTTTTCGCTGTTTTTTCTGTGGATGTGTCATTTTTCCGTTCATCGAGATTTATCGAATGCTTAATGGATTCTAAATGTGGACATATGGGGTGATGTCACTGTGACATCGATGTTTTTGACAATAGATTCTTTTTTTTTTTACCCAGTGATATGGGTTTGTCGGTTTTCAGATTGGATTTTATTGATTCTGCACATAGTCATACCACTTCGAAAAATAAGTTAGGAATATTACAAAAACACTCTCATTAGGATCCTAATTAGGAACCCAAATAAAGAACTCTTGTAAAATTCCTAACTCTTGTAGAATCCTGAATTCAGTGTACTGTATCAAGCACTTTAGGTAGCAATGAGTACCGATTCCATCTAACCTTTCTTCTAAGTCGTATTCCTCATTGCTGAGGTCGTGATCTAACCAAGGAATTAATCACATAGAACGACTCTTGTGGCAGATTTAATGAATGGGGTTTGCCATTGCCTTCCCCATTTCACACTGGTTATCTCAGTACAGGTTTCCTCACGATGTTTTCCTTCACCGTCAGAGCAGTCGGTAAATGTACGTACGAGTAAGTCTTTCGAAAAAACCGAAAAACTCATTGGTATATATGTCGCAGTGAAATTGTCCAAATTATTTTGTTACAATAACGCTAGCTAAATTATAATAAAACGAAATATTGTCAATCGTACGTTGTTCTCTGAATTACGCTAGCAAATCCTAGAGACATTGTGAAGTATCATATTTTTTGACAATACTACTGAATCAGCTTTCTTGTCATATTGTGAAAGTAAACCGGATTGGTCAATTGTACTTAGCTGTCAAAGTCTTGTCCGAGTCGTAGAGTTTTTTTTAAATAGCCTATAGACTGTCCCACTGCTGGGCAAAGGCCTCCCCTCCTCCTTTCCATCTCCTTCCATCTTAAATTGAAATTTATTTTACAACAATGACACGTGTGACAACAAGGCTGCTACACGTGATAATTGACCAATCGGTGCACTCATGCTCCACACCTCGGAGCCGTTCTTCAACCACTGACAATGTTACTAGCGTCATTACAATTAAAATTGGCTAGCGGAATTATAATGTAACTAAAATTGCCTCGTCATATTATGAGAACAACGTACGACCAACAATATTGCGTTTTATTATAATTTGCGACATGTACATGGCATTGCCTGGTTTCGAACTCGGACCTCCCGCATGGGAGTCCGACGTCCTAGCCACGACGCCACCCAACCAATCAATATAAAACTAACATACAAACATAACCAGGCATCCTAATTCTAATTGCAGGCTATAAACTCGCCTCCCGGAGGGCGTCACGGGCGATTTGACCGCCGCGCCGCAACGTACACAATAGGGGATGATTTTACTAAAACAACATAGGTACTAAACTTAATAGAAGCTATTTAATAGCGAATTAACTTTAAGAAAATATTGCTTGCTTGCTTGCTTATCGTATGGTTAGTGGCCAACCTATTTGTCAGAGTTGTTCAGGCCACCCGTACGCCTCTGAAATGGCTTAACGACTGCTGTCGAACGACAACAACCGGAACCGACTGCTTACCGTGCTCTCCGAGGCACGGAGGAGCTCAGATGAAATATACCGCTAGCGGTGACCCATCCTGGTTCTGACCGCACCAACGTCGCTTAACCTGCACGATCACTTTCGGACCGTGCTCGCAACAAGGCTACGAGCTCCTAAGAAAACATTAAAGGCACATTATATAGAAAATGATACTAGCTTCATATTATAGGTTACCTTACTCCCTACAACTGCGAACTCCCTATCGGCATACAAACCTTTCAAGGTTTTGCCCAATGGGATACCTACAGTATGTACCTACCATGTTCCTTTGTATGTATTAAACAATAAATGAAAATGAAAAATGAAAAAAAAGCGACTTGACATTTTTTGTATGCCACTACAATTTTTCGCATAATGTACATCATTTTGTGAATAATTAATGTGATAATTGTTTAATTTATAATTTAATGGTTAATCACGTTTGATGCACTGCCTTCTCAAATTAATTTCAGTATTTTTATTTCTCTCAGATATAATTATTTGCACACCTAAATATCATTTATTTGTAAATATGGGTAATGCAGATGTTACATTGTATTTCAGTATCACCATATTCTGCCCGAAAGGGTACAAATTTTTTTCAATTAATAATTCAATCAATCATAAATTATCATCAATAAAATAATCAATCATAATAAATTAGCAAAATAATAATAAAGGTAACAAAACAAAAACATCTATTTTTTTACTGATATGTCTCATTTTAAAAAATTACATAAGAATTAAAATAAAGATTTTTAATTAATGATAGAGGTTTTTAATTAATTATAATATAAATGACAACTTTAATTAAAGAAAAAGATAGGTAAAATATGTTGATACTGCCTATATAATATTGTAAAAAGACCAAATGTACACATATTTCTGCTAATAAATACTTACTTACTCACTTTTATTCTATTCTGCAAAGTCTGGAACATCGGCGCAGGGTTGCCTGTCTATCGGTATTTTATAGGATACATTTCGGAGAGTGCGCATCGGAATTGCACGACCTAATTCCAGCATCTCCATTCCGCCTTCGGACTACCAGGCGCGGGGAGGGGTTCCATCCTCATGTTGTTGATATCCCATCTGCTCGTACGAAGCGATTTGCTTCTTCGTTCATTATGCGAACGGCTAAGGAATGGAACAGCCTGCCGGCGTCTGTATTTCCCGAAACCTACAACCTTGAGATCTTCAAGGCCAGAGTGAATAGGCATTTACTGGACCCGCATGCTCCATCGTCGTCCTCATCGTCGCTTCCCATCAGGCGAGATCGAGGTCAAATGCGGGTTTAGTTATACATAAAAAAAAAAAAAAAAAAATTTTTTCGGAAAACTTACAGCTAATATACAAAATTTGAGTAAATATAATATAAAAAATTATGACAATTACAGGTATTCGCGTAAACTTAGGTATAGTGTATATCAGATCTCATCAAAAAGGCAACACATACTTTCCTTCGAATAGTAATTTGTCCTGGGGGCCGATTCTAAGAATGAAAGAATGAATTATAATTTATTTTCACACACATACATAACACGATAAATACATTTTACTACTTAAAAGTAACTATGACTTAGAGTAAGTTCACATGCATATGTGTCAAAAGGGTCCCTAACTCAGCATTATGCTGTGGCGATACGGCTAGACGCTAGCTACCGCCGCAGCGCTGGTTGTCAGTCAGGGCCGGGGACACGACGACACGGCACGTGACGGGGAGACAGCTGTCAGCATTGCATAACTATATAAACATATACATAATAAGTGTAAAACAATTACTTCCATTCTAATATTACTACAAATAAAGAGTTAAGTATCTGAATATTAACCAAATTGCAACACCTTGAAGTTTTTCCACTAGTTAGTCACAAACCGTTCGATAGACGTTACCTTTCAATCAAACCAACGATCAATCTTCTGTCTTGTGTTATCTCTATTTAGAGCGATGACATAGAAAGGGATAGCATGTATTTTAATAAAGACTTACGTACATTTACCGACTGCTATAACGGTGAAGGAAAAACATCGTGAGGAAACCTGCACACTGAGATGACTAGTGTGTAAAAATATTTTTTGTGATATGGATTTTTTTGTTTGTAATTTTAATAAAAAAAATTATAACGCTAATAATGTAGTTAAGATTGACACTGAAAGAGTTTAATTATTATTTTTCATTATTATTTTTGGCATTTTTTTTTTTTATTCATACACTATTCTAGGCCAGGTATATTATTTGTAAAATAGTTAGGTATTTTGTAATTTTAGCTTAAGCATTTATTTTAGTGTTATATTATTAGTATTATTTTATTTTGAATAAACCCCTCGTATTTATGATTGTTTATGAATAAATGATATGACATGATGTGATATGAATGGGGTAGGCACAAAAGATCCTCAAGGGTTGAAGTGCCGCTGGGTTATTCCCGCCCCTCTATCATAAGATAATGAAGACTTAACTTTAAGAACGCGTCGTGCAACTGACGGTGAGTTAATAAAAAAAAGAAATAAAAAAAAACAGTAAACTAAGCCAAGCCCAACAAAACAGGCAAATTACAAGCAAATGACTCCAATAAATCGGCTCGAATGATTGATCCACGATCCGCCTGATTTCACTTTGGCGTGTTCACCAGCCATATGTACGGAACCACCTGGGAATTAGGGATCGGTAGTATTGATTCCGTTCTAAGGGCGAGTGGGTGGAATGTGATGAATTTGTTACTGGGTTAGTACCTAAGATCTTATAGGAAAACTTTAATCAAGAATCAAGAAGTGACATGAAAATGCTGACGGTGACTTACTTAGTGAATCATCATCATCAGCCTATTCCTTCACCGTTAAAGCAGTCGGTAAATACACGTAAGTCTTCGAAAAAAATCGGAACATCTCATTAGTACATGGCATTGCATGGTTTCGAAACCGGACCTCCCGCATTGGAGTCCGGCGTCCTAGCCACTAGGCCACAGACGCCTAGTGAATACATGGCTTTATATTTGACATCAATCTTACCTGATGGTAAGTGATGGTGAGAGAGAAGAATTAACACTGCCGAAACGAAGATACTAGTACCCACACAAAAAAAAGGTTAAAAGTTACTCGGGTTAGTCGCCTCTTACCAGTGATGGGGACGGTAGGCAAATTCTAATCAGTACCATGCACGGAGAACAAAAAATAACGAAATCATCAATTAAAACGGAAACACAGCGAGCTGTCAACCCCACCGCTCAATCATTTGTTTCCACATGGTTTCCCCCTCTGCAGTGGTGGAAGGAAAGGAAAAAGCGCAGCTTGAGTATTCAATCTTTCAACCGACATAATTATCGTCAGATATCCACGAAGCACGTTCTGGATGTTGAGACACTGGAAGGTGCAAAGAGGAGAAACAAAGAGCAAAGATACTGTAGTATAAGTACACAAATTGACTGTACTTTGGGCGTAAAAAAAATATTTAAAAAATTCTACCTATATTCGAGTATCTTTATCAGTGAAGAATTAATTGCGTCGCGTGTAAAACCCTTAGCTATTACAGCCTGAATAGTAGTTTTATAAAATGTTGTCATTATGACTGAATTAAAAGGTGGTCTACGCGCGAAAAATAGTTTTTTTTTAAATTTAATTACTACTAAACCCGCATTTGACCTCGAACTCGCCTGATGGTAAACGACGATGAGGTCGACGATGGAGCATGCGGGTCCAGTAAATGCCTATTCACTCTGGCCGTGAAGATCCCAAGGTTGAAATGTGAAACGCTGTTATCCAACATTGTTGGACGAGTTGACGAAAAAGTTCATAAAAAGTGAGTTCAAGTTTCACCATCTGGTCACGCGAATAAATTAACGTTACCTGTTAACGAATGCACTTTACTTATCTCGTCCCATAAATAAGTCGTCCCCTCAATCGATTATGATTGACAATTTTAGATTGATAATAACACTAGCACTTCCAGTTAATCAGTTTTACGTCATCAACCACCCAGGGGTGGCGTTAGGTGGTTGAAGGGGGAGGTTGTCTCTTGAAAAAGTCTCAATAACTCGTCAACGTGGAAAGCCGAATGACATCGTTAGTGGAAGAGGCATGGCACGAAGAAAAGGCACTATCTCTATCTATCTACTAACATCATTCTGTATCGGTTTTGTATAGGGTGGTTCAGAAAAGACGTGTGGTTTTAATTATGATGACTTTCAAAGTTTTCAATGAAAAGAGACAAGGATTTTTTTTTTCAAAGTTTGAATGTCTGGATTATCTTTATCTGACTACTTACAACACATACTATATCGGGTTTGTGTAGGTTGGTTCAGTAAAGACGCGTGGGTTTGAATTATCTTGTATTCATGACTTTTCAATGAAAGAGAAGGATTTACTTTTTTTTTCAAATTTTAATAGGTAGGTATCCGTCGGTGGTTTAGTGTATGCTAGAACCGGTTGGCTGGGACTACACGAGCCGGTTCCAGCAACGGTTCGATTCGCTACAGCCAATAACCAGAAGCTGGCTTCAAGTGGGGGAGGGCGGAACGCTTATGATTGGCACTGGAACCGGTGCATGTAGTCCATGCCTTAGAGTCCAGATTCTATCTTAGCTTAGGTCATTACGAAGGAGAATTAGCGGTATTTTTTTCAACTGTCTGCAGTAATGATGAAAGAAAGTATCGTGAAGAAGCCTTTTTTTAGGAAGCAATTCAGCAGTCAGCACTGGGCCACACGGAAAATCATCTGCATTTTTAGGTATAAACAAATATAAAATACTCTAATAATTATCGTATAAGTCGCATGTCTGTTGGATTAGAGGCTAAAAAAGCTGCCAGATAGAAGGGATCTGCCGAAACATGGAATCTGTTCTGCAACTCCAACATTGGACCAACACGCGAAGAGCCGCCAGTTTGCTCGTGGTTAGCCGATTGTTGCGATTTTTTTTTGATAGATGCGCTGTCGCTCTGCGTTAGACATGGGTGTTTGTCGAATTCGGCTGCGCTTCCTTTTTATATCACGGCATTTTATGCGAGGCATATCATCACAACTGATGAAACTTGTCAATTATTTTCAACTGTTGAAACCAGGTGTGAAGTGAGACCTGGTTTTAAGTAGCGTAGTTCAACCATATCACAACGTAGTTTCAAGTGTTTCGATATCTATATTAGTTCCAAAGTTATAGATAATTTAATATAAGTCGGTAATTTTTTTTGGCCAAAAAAGGGACCCACTTCGGAAAGCTGTAGCGAAGCGGGGAAACAATGTTTCAGTTACTATTTAGTATCGTTAGAACGGGGCCGAATGACTCTATCCAATAGTATAACTTCCATTTTGATACGTTCAATAGTTCAAGAGTTAGTGGTAGCTGAAAGTACACATTTTCGTTACGGTGATTTGACACAAGTTCGCTCACGTACAAAGCGAGTGTGTGTCTTTCTGAAATATATTGCATATCAAAATTTATTGTCCTTTAATAAAAAAAAATGTTATTATTTATCACAGAAAATTATACCGAATATGTTTAGAATTAAACAACCTGTACCTATTAAAAGATATCGAGAAATTTGTACAAAAACTCACAAATGGGATCATTCCATAAACTCCACCACCAATCATCTACAAATTTCAACCTTATTTTTAATCAATTAAAGTACTTTCTCCACCAATAGCTTCCTGAACTGACAACCCACTCGGCGCATGCCCGTGATCACGCATCACTTGGCAACAAGTGCCGAACGCTTTTTGAATTTAGAAAACTGATTTTCGAAATTGGAACTTGGAATACCCTCAAACTGCATTTAACATTTTCAAGTATCAAATATTAAATGTATTTCTTAAAAAATAAGAAATAGTCATAAATTGATGGTCAAATGTGAAAATAGAATTATAGTTCGTTGAAAAATAAAATAACTAAAAAAGGATACAATCCTCTTAGCTTAGGAAAATACAAGATAAACTTATAGTAATTAACAATGTGTACGGCAGACGTGATTTTAAGGTTATTACTTATTAATTTCTAGTATATAATACTCTATTATTAAGGTTAATCTAACTAATTGAGGAGCTGTAATTTTTCTGAGCTGCGGGTAACCAGAAGACGAATATAAGAACGCACAAAATATATCGTGTTACCCGCAGTGGCACAAACTTATCTGTACCGGTGGCTAAAACTATTTTACAGTATTTCAAAAGATGTGCTGCTGATAGTTTCTTGCGCCGCTTCTTTCCTTTCAGCTACAGCACCTTACGAAGCGGTGGCAGAGTAAAAAAGAATGACGTTGTAAAAATGTACTATAGGATAGTTACTTACAATAAAAAAACATTTTGATTTTGACTAACGTTATGAATGTTAACACTATTCTCTGATTGCTACAAACAGCGACACCATCACCGGATCAGACAATCCCGTGACGCGTAAACAAAAATCGCCATTAGAATTCAATTAGGTATCGATCAGTTGCCCTTTGGTTGGATTGCTTAACCGATAGATAATGCAATGGCTATCAATTATTTAAATTCTGTAAATTGGCGCAAAAGATGGCGCTTTATTTACTTTTGAATGAAAGTAAGCAACCCCAATTGAATTACCACAGTAATTTTGTACTTATGTTCTTGTTTAGCCTTACTAATAGCCTTAATGGACAAGATCCGCAACACAGCGATCCGACAACGAACTAAAGTCCTAGACGTGGGAAAGCGGGTTGCGACGCTAAGTGGCGATGCGCGGGACACTTGGTTCGATGTGGTGATGGCCGGTGGACCAGAGCCCTCACTGAGTGGTGGCCAAGGTTGGGGAAAAGAGGAGTAGGTCATCCAGCAGCCAGATGGGCGGATGACATCACCAAAGTCGCATCGAAGACCTGGATGCGACTAACACAGGATCGTACAGGGTGGCACAAAAGAGAGGAGGCTTATACCCTGCAGTGGGACGACATTGGCTGATGATGATGATGATGATGAATAGCTTTAAGACCCTAAATTAAGCAATCCCTGTATTGTGCATAGATTAGATATACTTGTTTTTGGCAATTATTTTTTTTATTTTTATTTCAGGATTAAATTATCGCCATAAAAAATCGCCACGAAAAAGTCACTAGAATGATACTGCGGGGTGATTTTATAGTCCCAACCTTTACAATAACAAAATATTTAATACCAACATTGCTAAATCACCTCCCGGTACATTTACGTGAAATAAACGGCAAGTATAAGTGCAAATCAATGCTCACAAACTTTTTCCACTTAAACGGCGCAGCCTGTAATGAGCGACAGCTTGTTATCGGCTCAACCGGTTTGGCGCGTCTTATCAGTAAGATGCGCTAACATCGACGCATCACTATGCCTACTGCGCCTCGCATTTACGACGATCGAATAACTCCGCTAATCCATAATAGATTTAAGTATTTAAGTAGTCAACTTTTGGAAAAGTAAATAGGTAATAATACGACCGATTCGTTACTGGCGCACAAGCCCTGTGGCTTATGCCAGTATTATGTTTTAAAATATAATTAGTTTTATTTAAATAAAGGACAAAAAAAGTTACACTAGTCAACTAGTGTTTAAACTAAAATCTGAAGATTCTGTAATTATGTATGTAACTTGTAAATAAGGCTGTGTAAACTTAGTCACTGAAGGGCCAACTGAAAATCAGCGCTGTGGCTTGCCTCAGCATTATGCTGAGCTGGTGTACCCTTTATGGCACTGTACCACACCAGATTCTATATTCTGGTGTTTACAGTGCTAAATAAACGTTTTCAATTTCAATTTAAAAATAAAATATATATAATAAAATTGCCAAGTTGAGGTTGTTTTATTACAAGAGAAGTAAACTAGAACATCACAGTAGTAAAACTGAAATTCATGCACAAATCAAGGACACGACTCAACCTTCTGTTGTTCCTGAATAGGTACGTTCAGAATAAGAGACCAGAATTTTTCTATTCAATTTTTATTTTTTTATTTATTATTATTGTTGTGTACATATTAGGTTTTACTATTTACAAATCTTCGCGCCCTGAAACCAGAAACTGGTTTGCCTGGGCGCTGCACAATCCACTCAGTTAAATAAAACACCAAATATAAAAACAACTTAACACATACAAATTATAAACATGACCGTAGGTAAAAAAATGATAACGGCAGGTAGGCATCTATCACGGGAGCGCACGGCGCGGCGGCGCGGTGGCCGACAGTTGCTCGAGAAACCGGTTTTAGTATTTCCACTTATTATATTTGGAATGAATAAATTGTTTATTTACTCATAAATATAATTTAATAAAATAATGTAATACTAAAATACATAAGCTAAAATTACAATTAAATAACTATTTTGCAAGTAAAAGACCTGCCTGCAGGGAGTGTCTTTTATATATGGTCATTAGCAAAACCGGGAAATTTGTATTCGGGCGACATTTTAGACACCAATCCGGAATCGATTTGACATGACATTATTCACTACATCATGTTTCCTGACTGACCTGCCAACCCAAACCAGTTGGTTTCCAGTCAAATCGAAAAACAGTTACCAGCGGGGCAACGCCGCCAGCCTCCTCGGGACACACCCTGCAGGGAGAGACCTGGGCCAGGAATTTTACTTGTTAAAAGTTAGGTATTTTGTAATTTTAGCTTAAGTATGTACTTTAGTGTTATTTTAGTATTACTTTATTTTGAATAAACATACCCCATGTAATAACTTACTCGTATATCTAACAAAAGTGGTTACCATAGGGTAAAGTCAAAAATAGTTTTGATAGATAATTGTTTGTCACTTTGAATGGAAACCTGGTTTTAGTTTACCGTAATCTCGACACAAAAGAATTCAATACATAGGTAATTTAAATCCCTTGCTTGTCATAAACTTAGGAATGCGGTAAATCTATGAAAATCAATGAATACTCATATAAGAGCGTCGGTGGCACAGTGGCTAGGACACCGGACTCCCATGCGGGAGCTCCGGGTTCGAAACCCTGCAGTGCGATGTACCAATGAGTTTTCCGTATTTTTCGAAGACTTACGTACATTTACCGACTGCTCTGACGGTGAAGGAAAACATCGTGAGGAAACCTGCACACTGAGATGACCAGTGTGTAAAATGGGGTAGGTACAAAAGATACTCAAGGGTCGAAGTGCCGCTGGGTTATTCCCGGCCCCCTACCTTAATATAAGATAAGGTGTACTTATACATTTATTCGAAGTGAGAATGTCTTCTTTATTTTTAACGTCGTCGGTAAAAAATTACTGAAAGTTCTTACCTTACTCTGTACGAGCAGAACACTCGAAACCAAAAGAAACCATATCGGATGCTATCAGGACGATCGACACGCGATCGCAACCCTTCCGCTCTGAGCAATAAAATCGACTGCATTTATATCCCGAATACCAGCAGAAATTGATTCACTGCATTGCGAGGTAGTTGGGTGAAAAATATGGAGTAGAACTCTCCAATATTCTATTTCTTTAATCTTAACGGTCACACAAAAACCTTTAAAACCGAGTATTGAATCTTATTACGGGTATAATTTTTAAACCAAAGACCAAATATACATTATTGCACACCTAGGACAAAAAAGACTGTAATAGTGTGTCATTATGACAAAAGATGTTTTTTCTTAAATCTCAGTTTAGAGGCTTTGGTACACGACAAGGTGAACTTGTCAGCCTCGTTAGGGTCACTAAGAAAGGTTTTGTTTCTGATAATTTATGACCATAATCAGGTTAATAAGAGCTAGGAAATATCTGGAATCGATTTTTTTTATTGCCTTCAGGATAACAAACAATTACACAGTGCGTCTTACAAAATAAATAAATTGTTTTTAAGTTATTCGGAGTTTATTTAAAAAAAATTAAATCTACTTTCGATCCTAAGAATACAGTAAAAACCTGTGAAACAGTATATTATTTAAGTCTAATAATGTACTACAAGTTTCACCAAGTACCAACAACCGCAAGTATTAACCATATCAATGTCATTCAAAAGCTCATTAGACAGTCTCATAAATCTGTGCAATGGCTTATGCTCACCAGCATTTGACGTGCAATGCTTAATCGATATTCACTACCCACTTGGGCCACCTGCTGATAAGTGAGATATTGCACCTCACTACAACGTTATTAGAAGGTTTTACTGCTTACCTTGAGGACATAGTGGAGCGCCCTGCATGTGCCGAGAATTTCCGTGGTTCTTTTATCCTTCAAATCGAAGCTATAAGGCCGCCAATTTTATTTGTATATTGTAACTTTTCTTCTGTTCTGTATTTTAGTTCTGTGTGCAATAAAGAATATTTGTATTGTATTATATCGAAACACAGGAACACAAGCATTGCTTGCTGCTTCGTGGCAGAACATCATAGTGTGAAACAAAGTCCACCTCCACACTAGCCAGCGATATCAAGAAGCGAAATATCCCAGGAATGTCGCAGGGTCGCCGACAGTTGCATTCTGCCTTATCATTGTCTATTGGATGGGAAGTACATATTTTTACTGATACGGTCTTGACAGGCGACCTTTGCAGATTTATGGCTGGGGTCGGGTTTATGCCGCATTTATTGTGGCAACTGAAATAGCAGTGAAAGGCAAAACCCAGTGAGTCATTTTAAGTTTCATAACGATCCTGTAGGAAACGTGTTGTATCACGTCGGTGTCACCAATTGTAGGAACGCGCTATGAGAGGACATGGATGACGTAATGTCAGTTGTATGTAAGGGAAAAGGGAAGATCTTCCACCAGGCGGGGTGTTGTGCCTGGTGACCAGATGTCCTGGTCCAACTATGGATGTTTGGAACTCGTATATATACGAAGTCCCAGGAAAATTTCGATAGCGCGTTCTACACCGATTTGAGTAGGTAGTTAATCGTAGTGGCGCGCGTCGTGCGTCGCCACAATCCTATTTCATAACCAAAGAAGGTTCGGGATATTTTTTATGTTTAAGGAAAGTATATGAACGAACGGGTCACTCACATAACTATAATATTACTAGAGGGTTTTTGATGAGCAGCTAACCTTGAGTTTATAACAACAGTCCGAGGCAAATCCTAAAAATCTTTTGGTCTAATGTTATATCAAACATCGAATTATGAACCGATGAGAAACCCGTGGAAAAGGAGGTCCTCACTCGCAAGTGGCGGTGGCTGGGTCATGTACTCAGAAGGGCTGACGATCATCCCTCAAACATGGCCCTGAAATGGTACCTATCAGGTAAACGCAAGCCTGGTCGTCCGAAACCCACATGGCCCCGGTCAGTTGAAAATGAGGCAGCCACAATCCGAATGTCCTGGCAATAACTCGAAGAGGCCGCGCAAGATCACAATAAGTGGACAGCATATGTTCGAGTCCTATACCCCAGTAGGGGGTGACAGGAAGAGAAGAAGAAGGTAACCTCGATGTTTTGCAAGTTTTATGTAACTTGCTGGTGGTAGGATCCGTCTGCCAAGCGAACCACCCTTCCATGTAAAGTCTGTCATCAAATATCTTCGCTTCAGCGTTCATGTGTTTCGGCAGTGTTTATAGAAGAGCGCTAGCCGGTACTTAAAGCCCATGCTCCATCTTCGGCCTCATCGTCACTTACCACCAGGTGAGATTGAGATCAAAGCGCTATGAAACGTCACTTGGATGAGCACGGTCAAAGTGATCTTAAGCAACGTTGGGCGCGGTCGGTATCAGGATGGTTGACCGCTAGTGGCATTTCATCTGAGCTGCTCCGTGCCTCAAAGAGCACGTTATCTTATCTTATGATAGGGGGCTGGGAATAACCCAGCGGCACTTCGACCCTGAGGATCTTTCGTGCCTACCCCATTTTACACACTGGTCATCGTTTCCTCACGATGTTTTCCTTCACCGTTAGAGCAGTAATTTTGTGCAATAAAGAGTATTCATTCAGTCGGTAAATGTACGTAAGTCTTCCATAAATACGAAAAACTATTGGTACATGGCACTGCACGGTTTCGAACCCGGACCACCCGCGTGGGTGTCCGGTATCCTAGCCACTGTGCCACCGACGCTCTTAGGAGAGCACGTTAAGCAGTCGGTCCCGGTAGTTGTCGTGCGACAGCAGTCGTTAAGCCTCGTCACAGGCCTACGGGCGGCCTGAACAACTCTTACTTGGATGACTCCAGAATAGGTTATCGGTTGGCTATAAACACATTCGAGCCCCTTTCACATCTAAATACTTATATCTTAGATTTAAGTAGCAATACAACACAGGAAAAGAAAACAAACCCCAAAAGGAAAACAACTGAGAACAAATGCGAACAGAAGGGTAGTAGCCGGGATATTTATCTACCCCCGGCCTGTAGTCAACCTTTATTGGGACAGTGGTCTGGTCACTTCGGAATTTGCGCTATTTATTTATTGTACCGTGGGCTGCTGTGACATATGTCGAGGACTGGTCCGGTGAAAAGTGTTCGCAACAGAACACTACTTTAGTGATTGTATCCTTCAATATGTGACATTAAAAAGGTAAAAAAATTAATTTAATTTAATTTATTGAAAAAACCTATTACAATTTTATGACAGGATGTCCCAACTCAAAATTGTAGTCATAATACTATACATGATTGAATAAGTGAAATTATTGAGAAAAAATAATAATTAAATGTCAAATAATTAAACTAGCTAACTAAAAATATAAAATCTACTAAAACATAAAAACCACTATAAATACACACGGACACCACAAAACTAATTTACTGTATGTTTGACAAACGTCGGATTGCTGTTTCCGTGAATTTGGTCAGTGTGCAGGTGAACAAATCAATGGGATGCTCCCCCTCTCCCAACCCGTTCAGAATTCGCAACGCCCGCGTCACGGGCGCCTCGCCCAGCACGTTTGTGTAACAAATTGTGTCCATTTCCAAAATAGCGACTTCCTGTTCGATCAACCACCTATAGTGGAACACGTTTCTCTATAATTAATTCTAAAATAATAACTTTTATCGCCTCTATAAGGTTATTTAACCGTATGTGGTGTTCAGCATCTTGTGCTTTAATAAAGTGCTAGAAACCAAAACTTTCTGTTTCCTTACAAGCGAAATTACCAGCCGCTCTGAACATGAGAAACAAAAAGTACCTGGGGAATGTTTTTAATATATGCATCAGCATCATCATCCTATTAATATCCCCACTGTTGAGACACAGGCCTGCCCTTTCACAAGTGGTTACGGGCCATGATCCACCGAGCGGGCCCAGTGCGGATTAGAGGATTTCACACGCCTTCGGAAACTTTTGATTTCCTCCGACATGCAGGTTTCCTCACGATGTTTTCCTTCACCGTTTGAGCAGTCGGTAAATATACGTAAGGCTTCGAAGAAATCCGAAAAACTCATTGGTACAGGGCATTGCATTAAATTTATTATTTGGTACTTATTTACAAATTGGCGGTAGGTACCAAAAATAATAATAACAAAGCTAACTCTGCAATGCTCTGTCTCTTTCGTTATCTTTGCGTTATCTTCATATCTATCTCTTTCTATGATTCTTCTAGACTTACTCGTATCTTTGGAAGACTCAAAGCACACACTGTAATTAAAATGTCTTTAGATTACTGCACAATCGTCAGAAAATCTGCTTTATTTTCAGGTAAAAAAAATTATCTAAAAAATCTATAATGAATGACGTCATTTACCAACTATTCCGTTAAAATTGTCATTCAAATAGGTAAGTAGGGGTCCCTGTTTTAAGAGTAAACGAAGTGAATGATATCGAATTGGTTTCATACATAAAAAAACATTCTATCAATATTTTCTATCAAGAACACAACAAATCCTTATGCGTTGAAGTGTCGCTGGGTTTTCAAAGCTTCGCAAATTATTATGGATTGGATATATTTAAAATTTGGAATAAATTGCTGATGTATACATTTTATTAGTTTAGTAAAAATTTAAAAGTTACTTATTCATTGCACTCTTACTTTTTTCTACTGTGTATCGTCATGCGAAAACTTTTTGTCATTTTATTATATTTGATATAATTATGGACTCGTTTGTCTGATTTAATAAATAATTTAATTTAATTTTTTTTTTCGATAAATATAAAACCGAAACACTTTCCCACCTGACAGTACAACGGAGTATATTAAACGGCGGAGAAGGCGGCGAGTGGTGGCCAGCATTTGGTTTTTATACACCAATACTTTGTCGCATACCTCCCGACTTTTGTATATTGGCTGGTGCTGACCTGAGATACTACTAGAGGCGGCAAGAAATGAACGAACGAAACGATTGCCCTGTTCAAAAAAATCAAATGAACTACCTATACGCAGCGCAGAGGGATTCTTAAGTTAAACTTCCGTTGATCGTGGCTGACGCGCGCGGCTGACGGCTGACAGCGACAATACTAAACACTATGAATTTCACGATGTGTCTCCCTGCAACGTGAATTGGCGGAATTATTGTGCCTTAAAATTAAAACACAATAGCAAAGGCCATTAATAAAAAATAAAATAAAATATGAAAATGTATGACGCCGCTTCCGATCATCGCGGGCGAAGCGGCTGACGCGCGCGGCCGACGTCTGTCGTAGCCGCGCGCAATCATGTCGAGACCAGTCGCGCGCGTGATTATATTCCTCTCGCTTCCTCATGTGCGTCTGGCTCATTCGTGCAATGTCATGTCAGCCTGTTTTGACAGCTGCGCGCAGCTGACATCGGAAGCAAGGTGTGTCGTCGGACCACTGGCACAAATACTGCTGTGTAGTGGTAGTTCCTAATGTGAAGGATCGCCTGGGTTGGTACCACCCTCTTATCTATTTCTGCCGTGAAGCAGAAATGCTTGCATTTCTGTGTTTCGGTTTGAAGGGTAAGAAAACCAGCGTAATATTCGACACATGAGGCAATCCATCTTAGTCCTCAGCTGCGCATCAAAAACCCTCTAATACAGTGAGGTGAGATGACATTGATACAAAGGACTGCGACCAAGAGCGTAGGTGAAGATGCAAGATGGGCAGATGACATAAGAAGGTCTGCTGGAGGAAACTGGATTGGTAAAGCTCAAGACCGTAGAAAATGGCGTGTATAAGTTGGGCAGATGACATAAGGTTTGCTGGTGGAAACTGGATTGGTAAAGCTCAAGACCATAGAAAATGGCGTGCATTGGAGAAGACTTACATCCAGCAGTGGGTGGACACCGGTTGAAGAGAGAGAGAGAGAGGTGAGATGTCTATGGGCGATGCTGACCACTTAACATCAGGTGGCCCGTCAGCTCGTCTGCTCGTAATTCTATATTAGATAAGAGTCTTCTTCTTTGTCCTCGCGCATTCCCGTTATACGGGGTCGGCTTTCTTTATTTTGAGGCGCCACTTGCTTCGGTCGCATGCATCACCCTCCACAAGGCCTAGGTTCCTTATGTCCGTCTGGACAGTCGTTAGCCATGTATTCAGAGGCCTTCCTCTGCCCCTTTTGGTCGTAGCGATGGAAAGGCATTTGTTCACGACGTGATCGTCTGATCTCCTGTGCACGTGGCCGTACCACCTCAGTCTAGTCTCGGTCATTTTGTCAGCTATTTTGTTAACTTTAAAACTCCCTCTGATATATTCGTTGCGTATTTTGTCTCTTAGTGTCACTCCCTCGACCATCGCAGCATTCGCATTTCTGCAGTATGCATTTCTGCTATATTAGATAAGTCGATGCTCAAAATTGACTCTCAAACAAATTCTTTCTCAAAAAAGATGTTGCACCATTGTTTTATTCAACTACCCACAAACTTAACTCCACGTCTCCTACCACAGTCAGCTAGCTCTACATTCCAGAGCGCGAGTCCGGCTTGAGACTAATAAGCCTACACTGAGCTAATAAATCGCGCATAATGTCGTCTCGTCGTGTTATTGATTCCTGTAATTTGGAACGGTGCCTCGTTTTCCTGTTTACTCGAATTCGAGAGATAGAGGGACGGTCTAGTCAGCCTGGAGTGGTACTGTAGTATATTGATCTCCTTGCTAACTATTCAAAATTTAATGTTTAGAAATAAGATAGTTCAGATCATCATCATCAGCAGCCTACTCTAGTCCACTGCTGGACATAGGCCTCTCCCAGGGCGCGCCATTGAGCCCGATCTTCGGCTCTTCTCATCCAGTCACTGCCAGCCACCTTGCGCAGATCGTCGCTCCATCAAGCAGGGACGCCCGTCCCACACTACGTTTATCCAAACGCGGTCTCCCCTCCAGAACTCGTCTACCCCAGCGGTTGTCGGTTCTGCGACAGATGTGACCGGCCCACTGCCACTTCAGCTTGCTAATCTTATGAACTAAGTATGTCGTTCTATGCCGGATCTCCTCATTTCGGATTCGAATTTGTGAACCAGTCGCACCGTCAGTGTCCAGGTATAAACGCACAGCGACACTTGTCGGCAAATTAACATAAACCACTAAGGTATGGCATTAGACACCATATAATACGAAAAGTACGACGGAGTCCCGACTTCCAAGATACAGGTTTCGACCTAGTTTGTAAGTCGGAGGTCCTATTATTGTGCCTTGTAATAAGTAAATAAAAGTTTTTCAAACTTTTTTTTTTCAATAACATTATAGCGAGGTGAGACGACGATGGGCGACGGTGATCACTTACCATCAGGTGGTCTGTTGGCTCGTCTGCTCTCTTTAAAGTTAAAAATAAAAGTTAGAAGGAGTTAGAGGCATTAAAGACCCTCATGCAGCTATGAGCTGAAGCGTCAACAAAACGAATCCAAAAGAGAAAACTTCTATTAATCGGATATACTGGTGGAAATGGCGTCGACAATACAGGATGCGGAATAAAATCATCATTAATTCGTGTTGCCGACGTAGGTAATGGACCACTCGTTATTGGAGCAACCTGTATACTGTTTATATGCGGCATAAATTGACAGTTTTCGTTTGGTCGATTAAATCGAGTGGAGGGACCGTGGACTAGTGGCTAGGACGTCGGACTCCCATGCGGGGGGTCCGGGTTCGAAACCATGCAATGCCATGTACCAATGAGATTTTCGGAATTTTTTCGACGACTTATGTACATTTACCGACGTATGTACATCTAACGGCAAAGGAAAACATCGTGAGGTGAACATACTCACTAGCCACGGGTCAACCGTCTCAATAGCAACCACTAGTCACCGGTTAGACATTCAACAGTAACCGGCCATACGAGAGTCCCCTGTTACGGTTAATTATTCGGAAATGCAATATTCTCGAATAAAATATCAAGTCCGACTGCCTCGCCGACGAGTCGCAAGAGAATGATCATTGGGTCGGGCGCCCGCTTTTATAGAGGCCAGGTAGTAGGGGGCGGCATGACGTGGTATCGGCTGTTGCTGCGTGTTTGCTTCGTCGCAAGCGCAGGTGGGCATTGCACGTGCACTATGACGTCACTTGTTGTTTGCGCTGACATATACAATTAAATTAAACAAACGAAAGAAAGAAACCAGAAATAAATAATTTCAAAAAGGATATTTCTAGCGCATTAAAAATTGTTTATTTTGTTTAAAAAATTTTGACATTATTATGTTTGTGTTGGCTAACACTGGCTGATGTCAAAACAGAATTGCTGTCTAGATTTTCAGCGATATAATTTTCAATAGCCAGTTTGTATGAAAGACTATTTATACAAATCAGTGTTGCCAACCTACTCTCAGAGTTGACCCGTTCAGACCTCCCGTAGGCATTCGCTACGAAAGTCCTCTACGCCGTAGCTTGCCCAACGTAGCCATAGTTCTCCGTAGCACACTCGTATCTCCTAATTTACTCTGTCCAAGATTCTTACCTGTTCAGGTAAACGATTAAAAATTGCAAAATATACCTCTGCGAGTGTACATTTTGCGAATATCAACCGCTGTCATCCTTATACGTATATTAGTGCGCCTCGAGCGTTGGGTAGTACACTCAGCTACATTATTTTCTGTTTCACAAGTACATTACAAGAAAGTGAGGTCATTTTCTAAATATTCAGCGGTGGTAGCTTAAAAGTTTTAAAAATATGCTTGATATACATATTAGCAATAAAAAAATATGTAATTAATTATTTTATTCGCTATAATTGATATTTTAAAAGTTAAGATAAATTAACTAATTAACCAGGGGATAAGACTAATAGGAGATAATCTTGCAATGTTTTACCACTAGAGGCGCCACTAGCACAGTTAAAAAAACATTCAGAAATACGACGTACGTGTACGATTTAAAGATGATTTTGTTCTAAACATAACTTAACCTAAATTTATTGAATGAATGAATTATAATTTATTTGCACACATATACATAACACGATTACATTTCATTAGGTACTTAAAAGAGCTACTTTTCTACATTTTGTATAGTAAGTTTACAATTGTGAACTTGCATATTGGCAAAAGGGTCCCTGACTCAGCATTATGCTGTGACGATATGGCTAGATGCTAGCCACCGCCGCAACGCTGGTTGTCAGTCAGGGCCCGGTGACACGACGCCACGGTACGTAATGGTGAGTCAGCTGTCCCTATTGCCCAACTATATATACTTATATCAATACACAATAGGTGTAAAAGAACTACTTCCATTACAATATTAGATTACAGTTATTGTTTAATTATTTTTCTTTTCGCAACCTTAATTAATACTTTTGGATTGACAATAAGTATGCCTTAATTTTTTTACTAAACGACTGCACTATTTGTATGTCACGGAACGGTGGAGGTAAGTTGTTCCAGCACTTGGTTGCATTATATCTAAAACTGCCACGAAAAGCAGTCGTCTTATGTGTAGGTATTAGAAGCAAACACAATGACGAACGAGTTTCATAACGGTTGTAACTCCAAGCAAGCTTATCATATAAATACTTTGGACCTTTTTTAAGCATAACACCAAATAGCAAAACTAGCAAGATGTAGCTTTTGCCTGTTTGCCATCTTTAGCATTTTCGTGTCATTTAAATATGGCGTTACATGTGACCGCGTGTATTGCTTTCAATGACAATAATTTGATAAATAAATAATGATTATTTTGATTAATATTGGATAATTTTACAAGATTTTTGTTTAATACACTTTAAATTAGCACATAAAGCCAAATATCAACATGTAGATACGTACCTTTCCACCAAATTCCTTCAGACTCGCGCCACGCTGTTTTAACGGATTTTTTAGGTCTGCTATTTTGAAATGGCCATATGATGCCATGATATCATCACAATTTTACTATAGCTTTGAGAAATTAAATGAAATTAATCCAAATAACGAGAAATTTGAGATACCTTCAAAAATAACGTTTCGTTTTGCTTTTCCGTTTACGGAGTGAGCTCGTGGCTCCATCTACGCAACGCTTTGCGTTTTATGTCCTATTGTAAGTGAGTATTACTGAGGCCGCTCGGCTCCTAGCATGATCAGAAAGTGATCGTGGTCGCGGCCAGAAGCCCATAACGGGATACGTGATCGGTAGTGGCAAATTTTCAGCTCAGACTATATCCATGCCTGACCATCCCGACTGCTGTTAGTTTGACAGCAGTCGTCCCACGGGCGGCCTGAAGAACTTCAACAATAGGTTAACAGTGGTTGTTTCGAGTGCGAAACAAGAAGAAGAATAAATCCTCTTGTCCGACTGTACGTGGAGGTACAACCGCGGTCACAATGCAAACAAAAGAACAATCCCGCGGCACAAATCTTAATCTTGGCATTCATTACGGTAGGAAAACGGCGAACCTGAATTTATTCTAGGTAGCGCTGGTTTATGAGCTGAATGTTGGTACTAGAGATGTGATGGACTAGAGATGTTCCAGGGTTTGCTCGTATATTACGTTAGTTTTAGATTCCCCCTAAAACTAAAACTAACGTAATATACAAGCAAATCCCTAAAACACGAAGAAGAGGCTAGAGAAAACCTATTACCTGTGTCGCACCGGATCTTTTGTGCTGAATGTATTATATCCTTGTATACTTTTGTATTGTGTACTTGCTGTATTCTGGTGTTTACAGTGCTAAATAAACGTTTTTCAATTTCTATTTCTATTTATTCTAGGTAGCGCTGGTTTATGAGCTGAATGTTGCTATCGTCAACCACAAGCTTTCAAAATTCTTCAATAAAATCTCAACCTTATGTCTGCGTAATTTGATACATTTCAGTTCCTGAAATTTTGACGTTTTGGGTAGGTTGACCTGTGGTATATTGTACTAGAGATGTGATGGACTAGAGATGTTCTAGAGATTGGCTTGCGTATTACGTTAGTTTTAGTTTTAAAGGAAAAAGAGAGAAAGAGGAGTCTAAAGATGACGTTAGCATTAGTATATAAATATAAATGTATGAGAATAGTTTTTTGGTATTTCTGAGATTTCTAGTACTCGAACCTCGGTTGACCCCATAGAGTCTTTGGTTCCTGACACGAAATAGAATCGATTGGCATTAATATATTTTTTAAATGGCATTTTTCTCGCTGAATGTACCTTTTTCAAAAATCTGTGAATGCAGTTTTAAATAGCTCCAAAAGTTAGGGAAGGTCTCCTAAGACCATTTTCTCGTAGCTCCAATGGATCTGGTAGTTGCCTTGCGTGCCTAGCTGAAACTTTCCACCCTGTATATACAAGAATAAATAGTAAGAAACTATTGTTTATGTTATAATGTTATTAACATTAATTTTAATAAGTTTCCGAACGGCATGTAGGCCGGTGAAATATTTAAGACTTCATGTTTTTACATTGTTGTCAGTATCAATTTATGTAAATATTCTTCCTGATGATGATGATGATGGTACAGATGACGGGTTTTGCGTTTCATTTTCTTTCGTGTCACCAACTAATTCAGTAAAGTTTGTTTTCCAAATAAACACCTGAAAAATAAAAAAAAACAATTTACAATAGGTGATACATGGAACATAATAATTTAATTTACTATTTATTTAAATTGTTGTGCACTGGTTTTTGTGCAAGGTGCTTATACTTAAAAACTTTGTTGTGTTAGTCCTAAGACATGACAAGCATGAGCTATCTATTGAGTGCATCATGTTTCCATATTTTGTTAATGAAATTTACCATCTTATCTTCACCAGCAGAAGCAAAGGAATCACCACTATACTTCTGAAAATGAAAAAAATGAATCGATGAAGGATAAATGAATGTTGTGGATTTGTTTTGGATGTGTACGACTGTTGGGGCGTTTGTGCACTACTCCGGCGGAACACGGAATAGTTTACAACCGTCTTAAGCATGATTTCAGTCATAAGCTTGTGTACATTTTTGTGAAGGAAAATAAAGTACTCGTGCTGTGCAATTTTGGGTAAAAATAGGTATTTTTTATAAAAATATCTTTAAAATTTCTGGAACAAAACCTGTAGTATCAGTTTAAAAATTCTTTGGAAAATGTTCTTTCCCAGAAGAACGTGAAGGTAAAATAGGTGAGGTAAAATTCTTATGAGATAAAAAACCGACTCTAATGAAGTTGGCTCTTTTGTAATAATTATATTGTTGATCGCCGGACTTCAGATTATTACATTAAAAAAATAGACTATTAACACTTATTTTTACTTATTGTTAGTTTATTTTAACCCTTCTAAAGGTTAGTTAACAATGATTTTAGTTCAACATCTCAAATCTCTAAACAACCTCCAATCAATAAAACTACCCTTAAAGCTCCATAAACTTCCTACCCTTATTAAGGCACAAAAAATGAGAATACCCCGGTACAAGGTGATCTCTTGGAAAATTAAAAACGCCCCAGGGCGAATGGGTAATATCTCTCTCATTACGTCGGGGAACGATTGCCCGCTCCAGGTGTATTGTGGAAAATGGGGGGAAGGGGGTTGATTCAAGTTTGTGTAAAAATATGTGGAAGGTACAGTTGGCGACACGAGACAACCTCGGAATGCCGTTGCTAAGGAGTTGCTAGGCAAATAAGGCGCACGGCTAACGGAGCACGTAAAACGCCTATTGTAATTAGTGCGGGAATGTGGCACTTCCCGCACAAATTTCAGTCGATAAATAGGCCCAATTTTGAGCAGATGTAACAAAAAATACATTTTCAAGTAACAATATTGGTATGCTATGAGTATCTATAAGTACTTATACGGGTGTTATAATTATTTTCTATGTGGATAGGAATTAAAAACATAAACATCATTATCATCAGCCTATTAATGTCCCCACTGTTGGGGCACAGGCCACCCTTGCACAAGGGGGTACGAGCTATGATCCACCGAGCGGGCCCAGTGCTGAATGGTGGATTTCACACGCCTTCGGAAATTTTTAATTTCTTCAGACATGTAGGTTCCTCACGATGTTTTCCTTCACCATTAGAGCAGTCGGTAAATGTACGTAAGTCTTCGAAAAAAATCCGAAAAACTCATTGGTACATGGCATTGCATGGTTTCGAAGCCGGACCAAGCACGGGAAACCGGCTTCCTAGCCACTAGACCACCGACGCTCTAATAAAAAACATAAAGTTAGATAAGTCAAGGAAGAGATATCGCAACAAGGAACGAGCGCACTTGACCTAGATCGATGTTTTATCGAGACTTCTTGTGATTGGAGCACCTCTTATGTGTTTCTAAGAGTCTGAAGAAGAAGAAGAAGAAGAAGTAGTAGAAAGACACTTTATTGCCACAAACAAAAATACATATTTAGTTCACTCCATAATACTATTGGCAATAGGCACCTGGCTCAGCCAATGCTTGAGTAAATACAAATCAAATCAAATCAAATAATTTATTTGTAAAGGTATGTTACAAAGATCTTAAGTTATGTCGTGATGTTCGCTACCTTTTGCCTTGATATGACGTACAAAATTTCCTTATACATTTATATAGGGGAGAGTCGCCTATATCGTACCACTTAACTTTGAACCAGGTTAAAAAAAACTATAGAAGATATCGTAATGTGTTTTTTATTTAGGAATCACAATAGTAGTTCAATTGCAATACACCGCAGGCAATGTCTGCAGGAGCTAGTCTGTTCTTCAAAAAAAATATTTTTTTAAATGCTCCTTTCGGTACGATTTAAAGACCGGTTCGTTAAATCGTACCTTGTGGTTTTTTAATCGTACTTTGGTGTTAAAAACACAAATATCAACGAAACTTCAACATATTAGAGTTTTAAAGGATCTACACATTACAGTATTTTAAGTATTCGAAAATATCAGGTAATTTTTCCATGGACTGAATTAGAATAAATCTTTTATTCATTTTTGTTAAAGTATTTATTATTTAATTTTATCACAGTGAATGTAAGTAACGGTAATAATCTCAACTACTAGTCTTTGCTAGTCTTAAATAAAGATAATAGAATAAATTGTGTTCTTGTTTTTTTATTTTTTTTATAATCCAACGCGTTCATAATCAAAACACAAATTTAAAAAATTTCACGTGAGATTAGGAGAGGGGGGGAGGGAGTTGAGGAAAATCTCACAAAATCTCACTAGGGGGGGAGGGGTTACAAAATTCTAAAAAATGCCTCACGTAATTAATGGACGCCCCCTAAATACCCTGACGTGTTGTCCACTGTACATATTTTTTGGTTTTTGGAACTATTTTATTTTATTTGATTACAGGTTATTGTACAGCAAAACAATTATACAAGTACTTGTCTTAAAACGTTATAACGCCAATTACACAATAACTCAAAATTAATTTTAATTAAACAGCACTAAATATGTAGAAGAAATAGAAATATAATTACAATATGTGGTTAAAGGCGGGTGTTTGTGTATGTGAAGGTGTGTAAGGTGGTGTGAAGGTGTGTAAGGTGGTGTGTTTGTGTGTGCTGTGTGTATTTCAACCTTATGTTGATTTTTCTGTAATTTCTATGGTTGTAATCTGTTGTGTTTACCTAATACATAAATATTTTAAAAAAACCTTGCCTGTGGTTCCGGTTCGCTTCTATTTCGCTTTCGCTGCAGGCTTAAAGGCGTAAAAGCCTTCAATCTAAATTACGCGAACATCATCAATATAGTGATTACCTGGTTTCGACAGAAAATGGCGCCATAACGTTTTTACTGCCATATAAAAATAATGCCAGATTTTATGGTTATAAGTAGTATAACTCATAATTATTATGGGATCCCACCCTTCGACGGTATCGCTATTACTGTAGTTTGATTAATATTGCCAAGTGTACTTATTATGACGTCATTTAGATCTCCTGGGAATAAGATGTTAACTATACCTTGTTCATTTTGGGATGATCCTTTAGGAGTTTGTTTGACGTATCATATAGAGGTGTCTATTCGGTGCTCGAATCGTTACCGATTCGATTCTTATAAAATAGATTAACTATTTCGATTAATTAATTTACATTCCATAAGCATAACTAGAACAAAAGTTATCGACATAGCTCATAAGATTAGCGAGCTGAAGTGGCAGTGGGCCGGTCACGTCTGTCGCAGAACCGACAACCGCTGGGATAGACGAGTTCTGGAGTGGAGACCACGTTTGGGCAAACGTAGTGTGGGACGCCCCCCTGCTAGATGGAGCGACGATCTGCGCAAGGTGGCTGGCAGCGACTGGATGAGAAGAGCCGAAGATCGGGCTCAATGGCGCACCCTGGGAGAGGCCTATGTCCAGCAGTGGACTAGAATAGGCTGCTAATGAAGCATAACTCTCACGTCCATAATCTTCGAGGGGGTAGACAGAGAAACCATCTTCATCATAGGTAGTTCCCACTTTTCGCCGTAAGATTTGGTGGACAAACGTGATAGGTGGCGAGCCTTATGCTGTCTACAGGGTAGAATAGTATTGGCGATATTTGTAAAAATTGTACATAATATTATTTTGAGGCATTTTTCTTGACTTTTATTTTTCATCATCACGATTACAAGAAATCGAGTAATGAGTCAATCCCTAGACACTTCGACGTATGTAACTGCGCAGTTATTGAAAAAATATATAGTATTAATCTTATTTCAAACGATATACATGAAATAATCTATAAAAAGATAATAATTTGAATACAATAATTGCATTTTATGCTGTTTTTATGTATAAAATATATGTGCGATCCCCAGCGATTCCAGGGATCGTTCGAGGGCGAAATAAACTAAGGGGAACGAGATAATGTCAGGGCAGGCAATAAATACCAATGAAAAACCAACTCACCAGCGTCTCAGCCCGAGATCACCCGTCGGCCGACAATGTCCAAAATTCTGGCAGTTTTTTGTATCAGCAGCACTGCGAGGAGTCCATGGAGGTGATAGTTCATGAGCGATGACGAAATTCGGTGACGCGCGCACAAATCGCTGCTGTCTCAAGGGCTGTGTTTCCGAGACTGTCTCAGCGAGTGGCAATCAACGATAAAAACTACCCTCACTGGACATTAATATTCGACAGAACGAAACAAAAACGAAAGCTAAAACTACCTACAATAACTGTCGCTAATGTAAACAAAACTTATGAACTAGGTATGCGTGATACGGATTGTACAATATATAATATTTATAGCCGTTTTCGGTAGCAAAATTTGAAGTTCTTATTTTGATATTATTCGCAAAACACGACGAATATTTAATTCATTCTTGCTCCCGCTTACATTGTATTTTACTAAAACTCCATCACCCAAAGGTTGCCTGGAAGAAATAGCTTAAAGCTATAAGGACGCCAATTGTATTTGTATTTTTTCTTCTATCCTGTGTGCAATAAATAAAAATAAAAATTTATTCACGCAGACAGTATCTTTTACATTTTCTCAGCTTTCCCTGGCTCCCACACTAGGATACCCTGTGTTGTGGGGGCCAGTCTCTTCCGATAAATAAATTATGAAAAAACATAAGGCAATGCTAAATTAAACAGTTAAGTATGCGTGTATGTGGTGTGTGTGTGAGGGGTTCGTGCGTGTGATGGCGTGTGTGTTATGTATGTATGTGGTGTGTGTGTGTGTGTGTGAGAGGGGGTGTATGTTGGTAGGTGTAAGGGTCAGTGTGCGTCCATAAGACTCAACTAATTGGTAACAATATTTTTTCAGTATTAAAATAATCAAGTGTCAATAGCCAATTTTTAACCTTTTCTTTGCAGGAATACCTTGAACAGTTTACGATGGAAAGAAGTTTTTCGGCTCTTTTGTATAAGTAAGAATATTTGTATTTGTATTTGTATCAACAGTGAGTGAATACAACTATAAGAAGATCACAAAAACAATTCGGTTCTCGTAATAGTAACGCGCACGCAACTGATCGAAATAACACAGTACGTACCATGTTCGCAAATTGTGGGGTCCGTACAGTCCGACGCATTTCCTTTTACGATCACCCACCGTGTTTACGTGGGCACGGAGATACTGGCGATCGTTACGATGTGGGAATGTATCGATAAAAGGGTTTTGGATGCGGCGTTGACCTGGGATTAGAATAAATGCGGAGAGAAAGGTTTTTTTATTTTTTTATTTACTACTAAACCCGCATTTGACCTCGATCTCGCCTGATGGTAAGCGACGATGAGGTCGACGATGGAGCATGCGGGTCCAGTAAATGCCTATTCACTCTGGCCTTGAAGATCCCAAGGTTGTAGGTTTCGGGAAATACAGACGCCGGCAGGCTGTTCCATTCCTTAGCCGTTCGCATAATGAACGAAGAAGCAAATCGCTTCGTACGAGCAGATGGGATATCAACAACATAAGGATGGAACCCCTCCCCGCGCCTGGTAGTCCGAAGGCGGAATGGAGATGCTAGAAATAGGTCGTGCAATTCCGATGCGCACTCTCCGAAATGTATCCCATAAAATACCGGTTTTTTTGTAGTCGAAGATCAGGCTGTGAATTGATCTATTGATCTATCTATATTGATCGTCAACCTGTTTAGGTATAATACTTGCGGTTGTTGGTACTTGGTGAAACTTGTAGTACCATTAGACTTAAATAATATACAGTGTCACGGGTTTTTATTGTATTTTATTAATTACGACCGGTTTCGTTTACACATCTTCAGGTATTTGTTTATAATTATTTTCTTAACTACATTTACTGTTTGGGTTTCTTTATCGGTCTAATTATTATTTTTCGTAAAATTCTTTATTAAGCAAACTGCATTGCAAACATGCATTTGTAATGAAAAAGGATAATGAATAAGAAAGGAAAGAAAAGGATGGAAAAAAGGAGGAAGAATGCAAATATCCACACCACATCCACTTCCACTCCATCTTGCATCTACGGCACCGAAGCTAATAGCGATCGTCTAATAGCGGTTGGGCTGGTTGTTGGCTCGTAAAGACATCCCGCGCGGTTTATTGAACCGCCGCCGATACCGCCTCCTGTGTGGGCAGCCTTATTGGGGTCTTATTGGCTGGGCAGTCGATTCAGTTCTCTTTTTAAACGACTTTGGCGTAGCAAAAAGGAGGGTAATGTTGCTTTTATAGAAAGCAACATTACCCTCCTTTCTGGAGTCCTTCATGGGCGGCAGCGTGCTATCGATACCTCTAATGCTGAAAATCTAGGAGAGAGAGAATTTAAAAAAAAAATATTTTTAAGTTTTGTCCAGATATATTTATAGTTAACATGAATTGTGTTTTAATTTTAATTTTATTTATTTATTTATCTACACTTTATTGTACAACAATAGACTTAATAAAAACAATTAAAGTGAGACATTGTACAAAGAGTGAGCTTATGTCTAAGAGATTTCTTCCAGCAATTTTTTATTTTTTTATTGTAACAGCATGACGTAACCTAGAGTTCCTAGTGTCCCTATAATTTTAATAAATGAGTATGAGTATTTTTGTGAATTTTTTCACATTTATCTAGATTTGAATTTTTATTTCGTAATGGCGTACATGCAAAATATTGTTTCTCTAATGTTGGAGGTATTTCTGGCGTTCTTTAATATAGACAGGCTACTTTACGAGGATTTCCCTTCTTTGGAGTTTTGGAGTTATGATGGAGTCTATCACCAAATATCAGGTGATATGTTCCGAGTAGTTCCGAGAAGGTTTTGAAGCAGAGTCCTTCTTCTCATGGGTATATATAGTAGCGTCGTCGTCCGTCTCCTCTATTGCTGATGTTCATATACGACGGTGACCACTTAGGTACCATCGGGTGGACCGTTAAGCACTACTGAACCCTATTTACGTCTACAATAAAAAAATAATTTTGATCGTTGCGTATTAGCCAGGTGCTGTCGCAAGGAAGGTAACAATGTTCTGAACGACCCCCCTTCCAAATATTTGACTCCTATAGAAAAAAAAAACACAAATTTGCGACCCCCTATATGACTCCCCCCTCCCAAAATGAATAGTTAGTTTCCTATACTGGGTGTAACAAAAACCACATATAGAGCCGAAAAGTAGTGTTCAGTATCAATTCATAACTGAAGAACTTTCACTATGGGATCAATTATGTAATCGCGAAAAAAACCAGCTGTTTCATACATTTCGGGCGTGTGGTACCTACTTATTGGTATGGAATAGCAGAGTTTTTATTCGACTTTATAGGGGTGTGTTTCCTCGGTTTTTATACGACTTTATAGGGGTGTTTTTCCTCGGTTTTTATTCGACTTTATAGGGGTGTGTTTCCTCGGTTTTTATTCGACTTTATAGGGGTGTGTTTCCTCGGTTTTTATTCGACTTTATAGGGGTGGGTTTTCTCGGTTTTTATTCGACTTTATAGGGGTGTGTTTCCTCGGTTTTTATTCGACTTTATAGGGGTGTGTTTCCTCGGTTTTTATTCGACTTTATAGGGGTGTGTTTCCTCGGTTTTTATTCGACTTTATAGGGGTGTGTTTCCTCGGTTTTTATTCGAGTTTATAGGGGTGTGTTTCCTCGGTTTTTATTCGACTTTATAGGGGTGTGTTTCCTCGGTTTTTATTCGAGTTTATAGGGGTGTGTTTCCTCGGTTTTTGTTACATACTGTATAAGTTGATCTCTAGAGGACGCCTTTATAATTTTAATGAATGCAACTGTTCTTTAATATTCGACGCTATTTTTATCATAATTAATCAAAATTATCTTTTTTTTAAAATAATAATAATGTCTAAATGTAAGTATAGTATGGATCATGGCCCGTACCCCTTGTGCAAGAGGAGGCCTGTGCCCCAATTGTGGGGTCATTAATAGGCTGATGATGAGGAGAATTAAGTGTTGCATGTGTTATCTTATGATGAGAAAAAACGTTTTTTTTTAATTGTTTTATTTATTTTTAAACGATCCCCAAAAAGCGAGGACCGATACTGATTTTAGCAAATCTGTTCTGTGTTGACTCATTGTATACCGTTCTTATTGGTCTCGATACAGAGGCGACCGTATTTCAGCTTCAATTTTTGACTCGTTTCTTCATGAAGAAAGAGGTGACAAGTAATGGCGTGAATCATTAGCAAACATCAGGCGACTGAGCTCGTGTTCCGAATATTTTTCCGTCCTGTTCCAACAATCCGCTGGCTGATAAGCAAACTTAGTGGCCGACGAGACGGGCCCATAAAATGGTGCTTCGAGCTGTTCTGCTATTTCTCCTACTTACATTGCTTTGGCAGGCGCGATCGCAGGGGGCGGGTCATAGAAATTAAACTTAAAATATGATAACTTTAATAAATTGAGTAAGGTCCTTGATCTGAACCTATTCAATACCGGTAGTGTGGCGGTGAGATGTCTACTCAGTAAAATGTTTTTTTATTAATTCATAATCTGTGTGTTTGTGTGTGTTTAAAGTGGCAACTATTTGCTTAATTTCTTAATGTAAATTATTTCTATTACTGAAGACCTGTAATTGGCCCTTTATTGTTAGTTTGGTTTGTATATTGTCTTAAGTGCCACCCTTTACCTTAAACCACCACCCATAACCCTTTTACAAAGCAGCAATGCTTGCATTACATTGTTCCGGTTTGAAGAGTAAGAGAGCTAGCGCAATTACCGGCAAATGAGGCACTGTACCTATGTTCAAGATTAGTAGCGTATCGAAAACTCTATTGCAATAGTTTAGTGGGGCAGATGTCTATGGGCGACGCCCGACGGTGACCATTTCGCGTCTAGTTTCCTTCAATAAAAAAAATTAAAGATACGGACTTTATAAACTTCATCATATTTGGTTAATACTTGCGGTTGTTGGTACTTGGTGACACTTGTAGTACATGATTAGACTTAAATAATATACTTTTTCACGGGTTTTTATTGTATTCTATTAATTACGACCGGTTTCGTTTAAATACCTGAAGATGTGTAAACGAAACCGGTCGTAATTAATATAATACAATAAAAACCGAAAAAGTGTATTATTTAAGTCTAATCATGTTCATCATATTTGCCAACGTGCGCCATTTTACCCCCCATAATGGTTGCAACGGCGACCCTTTGACATCGACTAACCGTATTTAAATTCATAGTCTTATGAAGTTAGCCCGGAGGGGGGTGGAGGGAGGG